>JAZKJV010006496.1:0-1465755 GCA_037367405.1 Ottelia alismoides
TTATCGTGTCTTTTTATTTTGAGTATGTACATTCTCTTCATCGATTTTCCCCCTTTTGTACACTCTACTATACTTAGGATTACTTGATCCTAAGTATAGGGGGATCACCAACTTATCTTTTTTTATCCTTTCTTTTAGTCGTTATAGCATAGGAGTCTTTTCACTTTTCTATACTTAGCACCAGTTATGTCTTCCTTTTCCGCTCTCTGATCACTATGAGGACATAATTCGAGCTAAGTATAGGGGGGTGTCGTATATATTGTATATATACTTTAGACATAACTCGTACTTTTAGATACATCTATTTGGGGGTTATGTGTATAATTTTGTAAAATCCACGTATGTAAAAAAAACAAACAAAAAACACACACAAAAAAATCATCAAAAATAAAAAAAACAACAACAAAAAATCACAACAAAAAAATCAACAAAAACAAGCACAAAAAAAACAAAACAAAAAAAAACAAAAAAATCATGTATATACTTGTATATATTTTACTAACTCTTTTTCCTAAAAAAAGAAAAAAAACTACAAGACCAAAAATCTATAAAAATTTGCATAATTTAAAAAAAACCTTTCTTTCACATCTGCATTTTTCCTCCAAAAAATCCATAAAAAGTTCAAAATTAGAAAATTGTTTTAAAAAAATGTTCTTTTCACATGTGCATCATTTCTTTTCAAAAAAAAACTCTTTGCATTATCCATATTTTGCATTTGCATGTGCATTTTTCAGGATAGTATTGACATTAAACTATGTCTGGAATAAAATTGAAGAATGGAGCTTAGTTGACCTTAATCCACCTAATTTTTGAGGAACTTCATCGAGAAATAGGATTTTAGAAGCTTCAGGTCTTTGACTTAATTCTTTGAGTTCCACATGACAATGTGCAGCGTTTGACTCTTAGTGTCTAACCTGGTCTCTTCATTCTGGGTATAACTCTGGAATAGGGAATCAATTTGTACTCTCGCACTATGCACTTAGCTCAACTCAGACGGGATGTTGGAAGACTGTGTGAGTTTCTTTTCTGGTAGCGTGGAAATCTAAAGACCGGAGTATGGGTTGAAATAAAGCTTCGGAAAAGGGATGGACAACTGGGCACAATTTTTTCTAAAACCCCCAAAAATGTACGGAAACAAAAAGATTCTATATCCGTAGGGGCACAACAAGATCCAAGCAGAACCACCAAAAATCCAAATACAAAGAAGCCACTACCAAATAAATATCTGACCAAAAAGGTCCGAGCTTCAAGAAAACCTGCAGATCTTGGTGGAGACTCGGCTACACTGGCCAGCTTCACAAGGAGAGGTGACTACACTGTCCACCCTCCAGTTCTTTTCTCCTTCTTCAAACTTCTCCCCCAATTCGATTGTGAACACAACGCGACATACCTTAGAAGGAAATACCTGACTCCCTGAGGATGAGTTACTGGAGAGGAGATTTGCATGGTAGTCCGGCATTCTGGATGGGAAGAGCTAAAACCTTTCACACACATGAGTCGATTGTTCAATGTTCATAGGGTGTGCTTTGGGAAGAGGATTGATCTAAGATGACTTTTGAGCCGAAATTGTGATAATGATGTGTAGAACTTGAAGGCTGTCGATTTTAAAATTCTAAGTCTCACGGAAGTTCCGACACACTAATAGTCCAAAGGTTCGACAGAGCTCCAAACTACAATTTTATGAAGATAAGTTTAATACTCAATGTTGTCCTACTTTTCCCTTTCTTTTTCTTTTTCTTCACTTATTCTTTCAAGTGTTTGCTAAGGGACTAGCAAAGGTAAAGCATAGGGGGATGATGAATCTGCGATTCGTCATCTTTATTCATTTATTTTAGCTTAAATTCCCTTATAAAATACTTGCATATAACACCAACTCCATATTCTTACTAACTCGTATCTGTGTGTAAATATTATACATTTCTTACTAATTTTAACATAAAATAAATAAATAAATAAAGGAAAAATAAATAAAAGAAAAAATAAAGAAAATAAAATAAAAAGGAAGACTGTATACAGGCTGACCCAAACCCCGAGAGAAGGTCAAGACTTGACCTAATCGACCAAGAATAAAGTAGGGGGAGATAGGGTCCTCAATTAGAAAATCCAAAAAAATTGTGTTTTGTGTACATCTGTATAAAACTGACACTAATTTATTTATGCATTAATTGACCTCAAATCAAATCACGTTCAAAACCAAAGTTGTAAATAAAAATGTGTCCTAATTAATAAAAATAATTGCACAATTAAATCATGTACAGAATAAAAGTAGTCGCACTTGGAAAAAGCCACTAAGCACTAATTGAAAGATCAATTCCGACTCCATATGAGCTCAAATTTAATCAAGCTCACTTCCATTGAATTTGAAATTAAATTATCTTTAAAATGGCTGTATTTCATAATTTTTGGTATTACGGTTGAAAAGTTGATTTTCTGGGGTGGTTCGTGCAATTTTCCCATGTATTTTGTGCATATTGTATTTGTATATACTTGTAAATTAATCTTACTAATTATTTAAAATAAAAATAAAAAATAAAAAAAATGAATTCTTAAAACACAAAAGGCTAATTTCCTCATGTACCTTTGTATATAATGTCATATATGTATATAGTATATGTATATAGTTGGTATTTTTAATTAATCACCATAAAAAAATAAAAAAATAACTTTTTTAATTCAAATAAATAAGTGACGAAAATTAAAAAAAAATAGTTAATTGTGTAAATAAGTTTATCTCTTTTATTTTATCTCATTTCATCTCTCTTATCTCTTCCACCAAAAAAATTTAAAAATTCACTTCAATTTTCATCTCTTTTATCTCTTCCATCAAAAAAATTCAAAAATTCAAAATTTCATCTCTTTTCTATTTATATGGCTCCTTCTCCCTCATTCCAACTTGATCAATCTTTAGAGAGAGGAGTCCGATCTCCGAGAGAACAATTTCGTTGAGAAAGTTGCCTAGTCTCCAAGCCGTTCAGTGACAACGAGTCAGCCTTGTCGAGGCGATCAAGATCCTTTTCTGCTCCTAAGGTGAGATCCACATTTCTCTTATTTTTATCTAGGTTAATCGTAGTTTATTCTCGTATTTTTATCTTATTGTCATTTTTATTTCTCTAGATCTTAAAAAAATCCATCTCAATTTGATCCGCCACCGACTCGATTTTTCATCTCACTTTCTCGATCTCCATGCGTTCTATTTCTACCGTCAACGATCTCTCAACTCCGGCTGCGTACGGTGGCCAGAGATCGGATCTAACTCTTTCATTTTCGCTGGATCCTTGTTCATTTTTCCGAGTTGTAAATAAATAATAAATAATAATAATAAAGAGCTATTTGTTTCTATTTCTCTAACGTTTGTTTTGCAGGATCATCAATAAAAAATAAAAAATTCTTTATCCTATTTGTTTTTGTTCTTTTCTCTATGGTATTTCGGATTTACAAAAAATATTTATTACTATTTACAGTCTGTGTTACAAAAAAGTACAAAAAAGGAAAAATTTCATCAGCAGCAGCAGGGTCGCTACCCCCGCTGTCGCCACTGTCAGCCACCGCGCGCCGGTGCCCTTCCAGACGCGCCCCAGCTCCTCCTTGCTGCGTCACCTGCGGCAGCCTTCCGCGCCCCTCGCCCGTGCGTGACTCCAGCAACCCACCGCATGGGCCCCTCTACGGCAGCCACTCGTCGAGCGCCCCTCTGTCCAACATGCAGCGCGTGCGCCTTCAGACCGGTGACCTGATAACTCGGGTTTTGCAAGGGTCAAAATAGTCCACACAAGGCGGGACCACAATGTCATTGAGCGACCGCTCACGAAACCCGAATAAATCAACAATTAACCCACGACAATATAAATGAAGCAATGAAAATAGAAGTGGAGTTAAAATTTATTATTAACTCTACATAAATGTGTATAGTGCAAGTATGTGTAGAGTGTCGAACTCAGGGAGCAAGCAGGATAAATCAAGCAAAATTATGCAAAAATGTGATATGTGATCAAGTGTCTACAAGTATGCAAAATTTTGTGGGTTTTTAATCTTATATTTTTATTTTATTTTTTATTTTTATATTTTTATATTTTGGTTTTTAATTTACTGATTTTATATTTTCTTTTTATATTTTATATTTTTTATATTTTCTTTTTCAATTATAGAATATATATAAAAGTAAAAAAAAAGAGAAGGGTAAGGTATTTATAAAAGTAAGGAAAATGCTCAAAAATCAGGAAATCAAATGTTTTTGGTCTTTTTATATATTTATAATGCTTTTGTGATTTTTACAGATTTTTCCTATTTTTTGGTATTTTTAAAAGTCAAAATACTGGAAAACATTGAATTAAGCTACTGGCCAAAATTGAAATGAGGATAAAAAATAGAAATCAGAGTCCAAAAATCCTCAAATTAATTTAAAATAAAATAGAATAAATCATAGAAAATTCAGAAACTGAAATTGAATTTTTTGGATTTTTCTTGAATTTTTTGGATTTTTATGAAGATTTTTAGAGTTTTACAATTTTTAAGGTTTTTGTTTTGAAATTTTTAATGATTTTTGGTATGAAACTAAAAGACACTGAAATACATAAAATGTAAATTTTTTGGATTTTTTCAAAAAGTTTTACTAATTTTTATGGATTTTCTAATGCAAACAGTGCTAAAAATGCATGTTTTTGATTTTTAATAATTATGAAAATGCAATAAAAATGCAATACAAAAATATGGCGTAAATGAGCAAGCAAACATGAGTTTAACCTATTTTTTTGGTGATTTTTAGCAATTTATAGATGCATGCAATAAATAGGAGAAGCATACAAAACTATAAGGCCTGGCAGAGGTATAAATGTAAATACGCCAAAGTTCAGGGGCCTCTTTGCAATATTTCCAAAAAAGTATAATCTGGAATAAAAACTTCCTAGACCAAATACCAATAGCCGAAAGAGGAGGGGAGTCATTGCAAAATCACCACAGTTCAGGTACCAGAACACGTGAACTGGCAGGGACCTACTTGCGATTATGGAAAAACCAAGGGCTGACTTACAAAATACACACAAATACTAAAACGTGCAGGACAAGTTTCAGGACTTCAAAGAAATACTACAAAGTACGGGTCCTCGCCTGCAAAATAGCCAGATGCACGTGGTTGCACACGTGCGCCTCGTTGGCAAGGACGATTAATCAATTTCGCAAAGTTCGGGGTTCTTTTTATAAATAGTACAGAAATATTAGAATGACCAAGGAAAGATTTGGTACTAAATAGAAATTACAAAAATTCTTGGGTTAAATAGCAAAATACCCAGAGCAACGGCGGGCGCGGACGGTGGATGTATCATCACTAATACACGTGGCGCCGCCTCGTTGCACGATACCCCTTCGCAGATGAGGGGCCAGGATTAGATCCTGGCCCTTGATCGGACGGTGCTGGCGAAGCGAATCAGATGGCTGCTGCTCCTTCTGGGCACTGGTTCTTGATCAGACGGTAAGGACGGACGGTGGACGAACAGGGAAGGAGGCCCAATGCTGCGAGCTCCCTCCGACGATGGCCCCTCTCTCTGGTGTGACATGCAGCTCCAAAGTGGCCCAATATGCTCCAGCGGGGGTCCTTGGTGTGCTGGCAGCTCCAAAAATCCTCGGTGATGGACGAGGGGCTCGCGCGAGGACGCCGGAGATAAGAAGCTCCAAATACCTCCGCCTCCTCCAAGATGAGCTCCAGGTGTGAGTGAAGGTACAGGACCTGCAAAAGAAGAGTGAAGGAATCGGGGGCAAACTGCCCCGACCCCGCAATGGGAAAAAACGGCGGAGAATGGCAAAGATGACAGTCAGCCGAAGCTAGCTCCAGCGAAGGTATCGATTGTGCGAATCGATATGCGAAACGAGGGGGTAAAGATGGGAAATAAATCCTAGAACTACTGTGAATAAAAGAGGCAAGGAAAAAGAGGAAAACAAGCACCTCAAAGGAGTGATCCTGAGGTCGAAAGTACCTCAACGACGGGGTTCACCGGAGGTGGTGGAACTCGCCCATATCCTCGTCTAAGCTCCGCACTAGATGGCTGGCGCTGGAGCTGCGAGTATGCCTGATGAATGAGGAGAAAAATCCCAGAAGGACTCGATCCCAGATAGTGAAAGAGGTGGTCTCCAAAATTCGTCAAACAAGACCCAAAATCGAGGTCTGACAAGCACATGGCTAGGGCTCAGAGAGTTGACCCGCGGGTCAATTCTCCACGCCACCTGGTTGGTCCACGTGGACCAACAAGGAAAAATCCCTGGAAAAACAATTAGAAATTCATTTAAAAATAGAACACGATTTAATTATTTTTTGATTAAAAAATAAAAAAATGTTTATTATTTATAAGGTGTTTTAATATGATTTTTAATTACTTTTACGAGATATGAATTTACAAGTTACCATTTATACCCTTTATAGGTATATTTATCTATATATTTAAGTATTTTATTTTTATTTTGAGAATTTATTTATTTTTTTATTTATTAATTTATAAATTTATAGAATACTTTTATACACTTAAATATATTTTTATTTTATTTTTCTGACGTGTTTTATACACTTAATAAAATAAAAGTATTAATTCTGTAGGTATATATACAGGTCTTATACATATGTATAGTATATACAAGTATTTTATTTTGTATTTTTCTGAGGTTTTTATTCTGATTCTAATATACATAAATTATAAAATAATATTTACAAAATTATAAAAATATAAATTTTATAAACAATGGATAAATAATAAAATGAATATTTTAATATGTACAAGTATACAATAGGGGTCCAAAACTCAACTTTCAAACCGTAGCTCCGCCAAATGCAAAACTACACCATTAAATAGCTTATTTTAAATTATATACAATTAAAGGTGAGTTTATGCATTTGGAGTTTTTATTTGGGAGATACAGGTCTGGGAAGTTTGGATTCTGGAATCTTATTCAGATCATAACTTTTTATCTGTACAATATTTTTGAGTGAAATCAATTTTATATTTTTATTTATTTAATTATCTACAACTTTCATGTTCAAAGTTCTTTATTTGAGGTATAAAAAGTGGAACCAAAAATAGGTCCCAAAATGAATAAAAAAATGAATAAAATGAATACGTATTTTTATTGTATTTCGGCCCTTATCTCCCCCTACTTTATTCCTTGTCGACCTAGTCAACGAGATGTCGAAGTCTCGGAGTTTCAGGTCATAAAATATTTACAATATTTTATCTTTTTCTTTTTCTTTTATTTATTATATATTTTTGGATTTAAATACAATATTTTATACACTATTTACATGCACATGCATGAATGCTAAGATGCGGGAATTAAGAGTATTTACACGCATTTGCCAGGGTTTTTGAGGCCAAAATGATAGAATAAAGATGGTGAAATGTGGATTCATCATCCCCCTATACTTTGCCTTTGCTAGTCCCTAGCAAACACTTATGCAATAAGTGCAGAAAGAAAAAAGAAGAAAAGAAAAAGAAGAAATGTGCATTAAAGTTAATTATCGAACTTGTCTTCACAAAATCAAAGTTTGGAGCTTAAGTCAGACCTTTGGAATTTCAGTACGGGTGAAATCTTAGTGAGGATCGGATTTGAAATCCAACAGTCCCTGAGAATCTCAAAACTCGGTTCAAGTCTCCTCAATAGCGAGGTGAGAAATATCTCAACTCATACGCAAACCCTTACGACTATGAGTCTGACTCGTACAGTGTAAGTGATGGTGGCTCGCCCCAACTAGAATGACAAAGAGACCAACTTCTCCAGTATGACAACCCAATGATTCCCCAATCAAATAACTCCTTCCTCGAGGAGCGGGGTATTCCCTTCTAAGTTCATGTGGCAACCATCTCAAGAGGAGGAGGTGAAGAGAAGAATGGACGGTAGCCAGTGTAGCTACCTATCCTAGATGCAAGACCAGCGTAGTCAAGTCATCCAGCTGCAGGCTCACATGATTTGACTTTGATGCTCAAGCTTGCTTATTGACTTTACAACATATGTACATACTTTGCAGACATTTATTTTTGTACAGGCTTGACCATTTTTTTTGAAATACTATTCACAACAGCATTTACATAGGGAGTTTTTCCTCTTGTGCCAGTAGACTATCCCTCTTTTGAAGCTTTATCGCAACCCACATTCTCTTGTCTTTAGAATTCCTCATCACTGGACGGGTTGGGTGCACTTCCCTCCCTAGAGGAGGACAAGTGTTTACACTTGTGTGCGTCTCATACCGACAAATCCAATCCCCTCACCACTCCAACTGAGTTGAGCCATGTGAAAGGTGCAGGTGTCCAAGTAAGGTCATTATCAACAAGATTAGTGCGTGTGCTCCGAAATACTCTACTTAGGCAGTCAAGAATTTATTGAACAAAGTCCCGTGATCCTCAAAGAATTAAGTCAACTAGACCCGAAGTGCCTCAAACCTAGTTCCTATAAGGTTCCTGTTATTAGGTAGATTATAAGGTCCAATCAAGCTCCAATCTCCAGATTTTATTTAGACTCTTTCAACTATCAAACTTAATCCGTAAAATGCTCATGTTATGCAAATGCTATGCAGCATATATTTTTGTGATGCAATTTTCAAGATTTTGAACTTTTTATGGATTTTTGAAAAGATGATGATGATGATGCATATGCATTTTTTGTACTTTTCAAAAAGATTTTTTTTTCAATTGTTTTTGGATTTTAATTTTGCAAATATTTTTGGGATTTTTGAAAACAAAGAGTTTTGGCTAAAAGCTAGGTACAAATATTTACACGGGAGTGCTCCTTATATTTACAGGAAGTGGATTTTAAGAATTTACAAAGGTAAGTGATCGATTTCATAGGTATATATAATAACGAATTTTAGGTGCGATGTATGTATTCCTCAAACTTATTTGAAAATCATTTTACAAACAATTTTTGAAAACTATAGTCCAAAATAATTTTTACAAATATTTTACAAATATGTACACACATTTGAAAATCATTTTGCAAAGGTCTTTCAAACATTATAGATAGATTTTTCAAAACATTTTTGCAACCATTTTTCAAACCATTTGCAAATCATTTTTCAAGCATTTTATTTCACACAAAGAAAATAAAATTTTCAAAACAAAATGTTTTTATAAAGGTTGAAAACATGTAACAAAACTTTTCAAAATAGTTTTCAAAAGATTTTCACACAGATTTTCACACTATTTTTCAAACATTTTGCAAAAAAAACATTTTCACCTGATTTATTAATCAGTAAGTACAAAAAGAATTTGAGGAATGACAACATCTTTTTATTAAGGATTTTTAAAGAATTATTAGCCATATTATTAAGAAAAATACGAAAGTACGAGTTATGGCTAAAGTATATACGTAGTATATACGACCCCCTTATACTTAGCTTGAGCTATGTCCTCATAGATCAGAGAGAAAAGAGAAGACATAACTCGTACTGAGTATAGGAAAATCTAAAGAATAAATAAACGAAGAAACGAATGAAAGAATGAGAAGTTGATCATCTCCCCTATACTTAGGATCAAATAATCCTAAGTATAGCAGACTGTACACAAAGCAGGGAGGGTCAAGGGTGGGAATGAACAGATCGTACTTAGATTGTCTCCTCCTATACTTAGGGTAAGATATTCCTAAGTATAGACAAGAAGAGGAGACAATGGAGAGGATCAAAGAATAGAGAAACTCGGGGTGCACACCCCCTATACTTAGGACAAAATACGTCCTAAGTATAGAAAACTGTCTTCAAGGGGCGACACCTTTTTGATACAAAAAGAAGATGGAAAATGAAAAGAAGAAAAGAAGAAAAGAAGAAAAGAGTGGATCACAACTCAATGTGTGTACCCCCTATACTTAGGACAAAGTGCGTCCTAAGTATAACAAAATTCGAAGATGGAGACGGGGTAGCAGACATAACGAAAGAATGAAAGAACGATATAGACAGATGGATCTATACAACGGAAGATGGAAGTGATCACCATGCATGAGATGCAAATGATACGAGTCAAAGAGCGCATCTCATACCAGAAGAATGGGGGCAACGTCAACAGTCGGCGGATCATGATCTAGATATAGCTTCAGGCGCTGACCGTTAACACGAAAGGTAGAGGAAGATGACGGCTCGGATATATCAATACTACCTTTGTCATGTACATTCCTGACCACATACGGACCTTTCCACTTACTCTGCAATTTCCCTGGAAATAGTTTCAGCCTGGTTTCAAACAACCATACACGCTGATCGGGCTCAAACTGTTTATGGCTGATATGGGAATCGTGCCATGTTTTCACTTTTTCCTTATACTGTAGGCTGCTAGAAAAGGCTGTATCTCTCAGCTCCTCCAGGGCTGCCAATTCTGCTTTCCTCTATTCTCTTATACTCTCGAGATCCAATAATAACTCAGTGACTGCCCATAGTAACTTGTGCTTGATTTCCACTGGTAGATGGCACGACTTGCCATAGACGAGACGAAATGGAGACGCCCCTAATTAATTTTTGAAGGAAGTCCGATAGGCCCACAAGACCGAGTCCAAAAGCTGTGACCAATCCTTTCGGTTTGGGCGGACGACCTTCTGTAAGATAGTCTTGATCTCCATGTTCGATACTTCAGCAAGACCATTAGTCTGAGGATAATACGGCGTGGCAACACGATGGTCAATGCCGAACTCGTCTACAAGGGCCCTAACCTTGTCATTGATAAAGTGAGACCCCCCGTCTGAAATCAAGACTCTAGGTACCCCGAACCGTGAAATGATATTTTCCTCAAAAATCGGCATACGGTCTTAGCATCTGCGGCTCGGGCGGGGATGGCCTCAACCCATCGGCTGACATAATCCACAACGAGCAAAATGTGATCAAACCCTTGACTCTTAGGAAATGGGCCCATGAAATCAATCCCCCATGCGTCAAAAACCTCACAAAAGTGAATGGGTTGCATGGGCATTATGTCTCTCTGTCCGCAAGTACCCATCTTCTGATAGTCAGTATATCTCTTCACGAACTCATCTGAATCCTTGAAGAGAGTAGGCCACCAAAGTTGGAGCACCTTTTGTGTTGTCCGTCTCCCAGAATGATGTCCTCCTGCATCAATCTTGTGGCAGTAGGTGAGGACGCTATGCTGCTCTTCTTAAGGAATGCACATCCTCCAGATGCTATCCCCTCCTTCGTGATAAAGGACGGGATCCTCCCAATGGTAAAACTTAGCCTTCGCTAGGAAGGTCTCAAGTTCCTGCCTGGGCCAACCCTGTGGAACCGTCTTGGCAATAAGATAGTTTACAACGTCGGCATACCATGGGAGCGAGGCGATAGCCAAGATCGCCTCAACTGGAAAAGTCTTAGTAATAGGTGCGCTGGGCTCAAATTCCTCAAGGTTCTCTAAGCGGGAGAGGTGATCCGCCACCACATTCTTAACTCCAGGCTTATCCTTAATCTCAATATCAAACTCCTGGAGCAGAAGGATCCATCTAGTAAGGTAAGCTTTGGCATCCTTCTTGGCCATTAGGTACAGGATGGCGGTGTGATCTGTAAAGATAGTCACTCTAGATCCGAGAATATACGATCGATACTTATCTAAAGTAAGACTACATCCAGCATCTCTTTCTCTGTCACAGTATAATTCCGTTGAGCGGCATCCAAAGTCCGGCTGGCGTAGTGAATGGCAAACGGCAATCCATTCCTCCTCTATCCAAGCACAACCCCTACTGCAAAATCAGAAGCATCTGTCATGATCTCGAATGGGGGAGACCAATCGGGTGGCTGAAGGACAGGAGTCGTGACAACCGTATTCTTGAGAGTCTCAAAGGACGCCAGACACTTATCATCTACAATGAACTCGGTGTCTTTCGTCAGCAAATCAATAATCGGTCGGGCAATACGACTGAAGTCTTGAATGAACCGTCGGTAGAAACCGACATGCCCCAGAAAAGACTGCAATTGACGCAGATTGGACGGTGGATTGAGTTTTCTAATGATATCCACCTTGGCCGGATCGACCTCCATGCCCCTGTTTGAGATGATATGACCAAGGACCATCTCTTGAGTCACCATGAAATGACTCTTCTCCCAAGACAAGACAAGATTGACCTCGATGCAGCGCTGAAGAACACAGTCTAGGTAGTCAAGACAAGCATCAAACCCATCACCATAGACCGAGAAGTCATCCATGAAGACCTCCAAACAGTCACCCACCATGTCCGAGAAAATGGACAACATACACCTTTGGAATGTCGCTGGGGCGTTACATAATCCAAAGGGCATTCTTCTGAACGCATAAGTCCCAAACAGATAGGTGAATGTCGTTTTCTCCTAGTCTTCGGGAGCAATGGCCACTTGATTGTAACCGGAGTACCCGTCGAGAAAACAATAGTGACTCTTCCCAGCCAGCCTCTCGATAATCTGATCAATGAATGGCAGTGGGAAATGATCCTTCTTGGTGGCCTGATTCAATCGTCTGTAGTCCCCACAGACCCTCCAAGAAGTGGGTACTCGGGTAGCTATCTCCTCTCCAGACTCACTCACAACTGTAGTGATACCCGTCTTCTTGGGTACCACATGTAATGGACTAATCCACTTGGAGTCAGAGATGGGGTAGATAAAATCGGTGCTCCACCACTTCGATATTTCTTTCATGACCACATCTCGAAGATTCGGGTTCAGCCATCGCTGGAACTCACGCGAAGGCCTAGCATCCTCCTCAAGATAGATGTGGTGGGAGCACAGAGCTGGACTAATCCCCTGGAGATCAGCTATATTCCATCCTATCACCTTGCGGTTTCTTTCAAGAACCTCCATCAGATGAGATTCTTGCTCTCCAGTCAAACCTGCTGAGATAATGACTGGGTGCATATCTGACTCACCTGCAAGGAATCTGTACTTCAGCGACTGCGGCAAGGGCTTCAATTCTGGACAACTGGGAGGTGGCAGATCTGGCTTCTGATATGTCTGTGTGAAGGCTACCAGGTCTGCATGTGAGAACTCTCGTTGTGCATGAGAATCTGACGAAGGGAACCCTGCTGTATCATCTATAAACTGAACCGGCTTGCACTTCGTCCTAGATGTCGGCTCAGAAGAAATCAGACACGGCAAATAGTCATCAAAATCATCCCAATCAATGTCTGAATCCGAGGTATCTGAACTAGATGAACAAGAATGAAAATCAACATCACCACTCATCCCACAATTGTCAGCCTCAAATGTATCCTCGTCCAGGGGTGTGCTCTCCAAGCTCTCAACTACCATAAGCTGTAAATATGGTGAATCTATGGGCAGGGCAAGGGCTTGTGCTACTGGATTTGTCCAACTGGATGCATCATCTGTCATCACAAAATCACACTCCTGGTGGATGCCTAGCTCGTCCTCTGTCATCTGCGCGGTATCACTGAACTGCTCTGAGCATGCAGATTCTCTCTCTCTGGTCTCCTCGATCGTCTCTATTTGTATGCTTTTGCCCTCTACGCGAAAGCACACCTTCCCACTATCATGATCGGTCACCGCCTTGGCTGTGGCCAAGAATGGGCGTCCAAGTATGATGGGGGCATCGGTTACCGACTCAGGGATCTCCATGTCCAATACAACAAAGTCCACGGGGAATTTCAGGCCTTGAATGGTAACGACCACGTCTCTCAACAACCCATTCGACCTCTTAGTCGACCTATCAGCAAACTGAAGGACCGTCCTACTCCTAAGAAGAGGACCAAACTCGAATCGGTCGAGTAAGGCTGCCGAAAGGAGGTTGATAGAAGAGCCGCTGTCTAATAGAGTACGGTCGAAACGCTGCTCTTTAATCTCGCATCTGACATAGGGAGCTCCTGCATCAGGTCTCTTGGCTGGCAATTTGTTCTAAATGGTGCAACAAGTAGAATGGGTGAGCACGTGGATCTGATCTCTGTGGTTCCTCCTCTTCCTCCGGACTGTAGTCTTCTCTTTCAAGCTCTTTTGGAAGAGGGGGATGTGCTCAAGTGCCTCCTGTAGAGTCAGCTGGATTTGGAATCTATCAATCATCTGGTTGCTGAACTCTATCTGTTGAGTCTTTTTGGGATTTTCTCTTTTATTCCCCTTCGCCAAGCGGAGTGCTTGAGGGAAGGGGACAGTAAGGACCTCCTCAGATGGAGGACTAGGACGAGGTTCCCGCACCTGTGAAGGAATGGAATCCATACAATGATCATCATGCAACACATATGGATTCGAGGTGGATACAGAAACCTTTCCTTTATTCATTTTTTGTTCTTTTTGTTGCCACAGTCCTGAGATACAAAAGGTGGCAACACTACATGTGGGAGCTCAACAAAAGTAGAAGTGGTGGCCTCAGTACCACCAACGGCATCTGACCTCACGGCATTAGCACAACGCTCTGGCTCTGCATCAGAAATGATGGCCTCAACACCATCATCTACATCAGATGTCACGACGACCTCAGCACCGTCATCTGGATCTCCATCATTGGTGGCATCGGTACCACCATCATCAACATCATCATCAGCGGCATCAGCACCGCTACCCTTCTCATCTGGCGCTCGTGATTCCTCGTGTGGCTGTCGCTCAGATGATACGCCGCCGACTGGCATCCTACCGCTCCTAGTAGTCACAAAATCATCATCATACAAAGAAGACATGTCACTCAAATAATCACTAGGAGAGGCATCCTCCGTGAACTGTACCTGCTCAGACTTCCTCTTTAGATTGTTAGGATTAGGCTCGATATGTGCAGGTATGGCAGCCTTGCCCTTGATAATATCCCTCATCTCCTACCGGAACTCATCCATTTCTCGCCAAAAGGATGCCTGCTGGTCAGAAATCAAGCGGGCGAGGTCATCTATAGTTGGGTTCTCAAAGGCGGGTGCCTGAGAACCGGAAGTGTTCCCCTGCTGGAAATGAGGCTGTTGCTGTTGCTGGTGGTAGTGGGGAGAATGGGAGTATGTCTGGTGAGGCTGCTGACGCTGCCTCCACTGTTGTCCCTGATAGACGGGACGAGGACCATGCTGGTATTGCTGGTGGGCGTATTGAGGTTGCTGCTGCTGCTGGCTGTTCTGATGGCCCTGAGCTGGAGACTGTTGCTAGGAGGAGGTGCCACCAGTGGTCCAACGGAATCCGGGGTGATCGCGACGAATCCCAGGTTGTTGTGGGTACCGGTCATTCCAAATCCCATTGACTTCCATCAATGGTTCCTGCTCAATGGGTGGTGGAAGAACTGCCAGTGGCTGATCCGGCTGATAGACCACCATCTGAGTGTCCTGAGATGGCGGCTGTGACGGGTAGTACTGTAGCTGCTGGACCGGCTCTGCCTGGATGTGGTGAACTTGGCGGTACGTAGCAGAGGGCTGGGTTGAGCTGCTACTGCTGGTTCAGCCCGTGATCTGGGGGGCTGCGTGGACGTCTGTGCTTCCTGAATACACAAGATCTGTGTCTTCAGGTCACTCATGGTCTTCGTTAACTGGTCCATCTGGGCCATCCCCTAAGTCTGCTTCTTCTCTAGGATCTCGACGAGGTCCAACTTCTCAAAAATGATCCCCATGTCGGCAACGGTAGATTCATCCTGAGCTGCGGCTGCTGATGGAGTGTGTGTACTGGCATCGATGCGTGCTATCCTTTGATATCCCACTGCATGTGGCGGAAGCTTAGGCTGTGTGTAGACGCGGGCTTGGGCCATGACTGTGGAATTTTCTGCCATACCCTCATAGATCTCCCAAACTACGTCCTCTCCCTTGGAGAAATACGATCCACCACAAGAGGCATTGACAAGCCCCTGCATCTCCGGTGTCAGCCCACAGAAGAAACTCTGAACCAGATTGGACTTGGATATATCGTGATGTGGACACCAGTCAATGAGCTCTCTGAATCGGTCCCAAGCCTCATGGAATTGTTCATTCAGACCATGGTGAAGTTGCTGATCATAGCTCGCACTGCGTTTGTCTGGCTGAGTAGATAGTACTTGTTCAAGTACTCACGCCGGAGTTGTGCCCAAGATGTGACATACCTCCCAAGATGTTTCATCCAGTAGGTTGCTCTGTCAGTCAATGAGAATGGGAAGGCAATCATTTTGATAGCGTCCTTGTCTACTAGTCTGTCGTGGACAGTGCTGCAAATCATCTCAAATTCCTGCAGATGGAGATGAGGCTCTTCGGTGGCTAGCCCATGAAATTTGGGCAATAACTGGATGGTCTGCGGACAAAGCTCAATGTTCCCAATGATGGGAGGAAGCTGAATCCATCGGTGAGTGAGGGTTGCGGCTGGGTTATGCAACTGCCTCATGGTCATCGGCGACGGCCTCTCCTGGTTAGGATTTCCTCCTTCACCAGCTACTTCTGGTATATCACCACCACCACCCCCAGGTCTGTCTTCTCTTCCATCTCGCATCTACGCGATCTCCCTCATGAGGTCACCCATGAAAACTCCCTGGTCCCTGATCTGTCTCTGCATGGTTTCCAGGGAAGCTAGCAATGAGTTGTTGATGGCAGCTTGATCATATAGGAATGGTGGTGATCTCTGCTCATCTGGGTGTTCCTCTCTGCCGTCCATCTCTGGCTTCTCTGAAAAGGCAAAAGAACCCATCTCAGGTGCCGTCAAATGATCTGAGCTCTGTGATGCACTAAAATCTGACACTCTTGGACTGATGGAAGGAGAAGGGTGGTCGAGGGGGAACAGGGTGGAAGTGAACTCAGGCTCGGAGAGTGGGTCTGGACTCCCCGAGGTCGTCCTAGATGAATAGGGAGGAGTGCTGGATAGCGGTGCTGCCAGAGACGGCCTAAGAGACCTCCTTCCCATCATCGTGATTATTGAGAAGAGTAAGGTTGAGAAATGAAGAAGGGGGGATGGGGCAAAATTGTTCACAATTGTGCGGTGTTTTTGTTCTTGACCTTAATTCAACTAGCAAATCAAACACAAAACAAGGGGTTCACCAACTCAACGCGTGAAGCCATGAAGGATCGGCTATTATCTTTGTAGTTTTTTTTGATTGAATTCAGGCAATTATCTTTGAACGAGTCCTTAGAGCGCTACGCCTATAGGAGAGAGTACTGCCAGAAAAGAATCCCGTACTTATCCTCCTCCTGTGTAACCTGTAGTTTGCGCTATTTGAGGTCCTTGTAACCCTTCCTAGATCCCTACTCAGCCAAAGAAAAGAGGGAGGAAGCCGATAGGCAAAACCGATACTTCGGATCTCGCTCGCAACGGAATCACCTGTGAGTGTGTAAGATCCTACTCGGACGCAAGACGATGAGACAGACACCCCCGTGAAAGGCGTGGCCTATGCTCGATACTTCGGACAAGGTCAATGCTCTACACAATAGAGAGCCATCAATGTCGACCAAGCCCTACTCGTCTACGTACGATAGTAGTGCCAATACTTCGGAAATCCAGGCGATACACAAGGCAACCACAAACTGGGTTTTGGGCTCTAATCCTTACGAAGTTGCTCTGCTCACTTGGAAGGAGACCTTCCCATGCAACCTGAATACAAGTGAGGGTATTACTCACCCCAAACAATGTCTCCAATTAACCAATTTTATTTAGGTCAAGCTTTCTTTAGCAGTTTGTTTTTTAATTTTTTTGGTGTTATCACTTGCTTTGAGTCAATTCAGTATAAGCGCCTAACATTTTTGTATTTTTCTTTGATTCCTATTTGATCCAAAAACAGGGGAAGAGAGTCGAAAAAGCAATGCAAGGCGGCACCAAGATGGAAATCTCACCTTTGTGCCTAAATGATGAATGCAAAGATAGAAGACTTACAGTCCCTCCCAGCTCTCTCCATGCGGGATGCAAAACAGAAATTTGTAAACCTATGCTATATGCTGGTATGCACACGGAAATCATCCTAAGCAGGCAATTGCTAGCGTGAAGCACCACAAGTCGGTCACCGATCTGCAATCCAGGAGTCCGATCTAGGCTCATCCCTCCTCCTCT
The DNA here is from genome assembly GCA_037367405.1 of Ottelia alismoides. Taxonomy (NCBI): domain Eukaryota; kingdom Viridiplantae; phylum Streptophyta; class Magnoliopsida; order Alismatales; family Hydrocharitaceae; genus Ottelia; species Ottelia alismoides. The sequence continues at coordinate 17,873 of JAZKJV010006496.1, forward strand.
CGACACATCGAGTTCAGGAGCAGCACTTGGCAGGGTGGGCTCGCGGCACGAAGGCTCGAAGATGATGAGGCGACTGTTTAAAGTTTTAAACTAAGTCCAAAGCGCACTATAGGTACATGCAAGATATTAAGGTGTTTGGACCTAATTTACTCGATCAAGCAAGCCTAAAAACAAAGGGCTCATTCCACGAAAGTAAAGAAATAAAACAAAATCGGAAAATGACAAGCGGGAAAACGTGTCAAAAACGATGGTGAGCCCCCAAGTGAGCAAACACTTGGAAATTAGGCCCGAGTGTCCAAGTCCGAATGTACCTGTATTATTACAATTTAAATGAATGTCTCTCTCTCACTAAAATAAATCACTAACTATCCTCTCTCTCTCAAATCCTCCTGCTCTCTCCTGCCGGCTAGGGTAGAATAGCCGACTCCGCCTCCCAAGGATGCTCAGGATCCCCTAGGCGATCCTCCTCGGTCGATGGTCCCTTGCAAGAAGACAAGAAAGAAAATGGTCAGATAGATCAAAAATATATATCAAAATAGAGAGATCAAGTAAAGCAATAATGTAGGCGATGAATCCACATTTCATCATCTTTATTCTATCATTTTGGCACCAAAAACCCTAGCAGATACCTGTAAATAGCCTTAAATACATCATCTTAGCATTCATGCATGTGCATCATATTAGTGTATAAAATACTGTAATTAAAGCCAAAATTATAGAATAAATAAAAGAAAAGAAAAAGAATAAAATATTGTAAATATTTTATGACCCGAAACCCTGAGACCTAGGCATCTTGATGAATAGGTCGACAAGGAATAAAGTAGGGGGAGATAAGGGCCAAAATACAGATAAAATACCTATACTTTCTATTCATTCTTTATTCATTTTGGGACCTATTTTTGGTTCCACTTTTTATACATCAAATAAAGAAACTTTATACATGAAAGTTGTAGATAATTTTATAAAGAAAAATACAAAATTGATTTCACAGAAAAATAATATACAGACAAAAAGTTATGGTCTGAATAAGAATCCAGAATCCCAACTTCCCAGACCCGTATCTCAGAACTGACAACTCCAAATGTAGCAAAACTCAACTTTAATTGTATATAGAGTAAAATAATCTATCCAATGGTGGTGGTTTCGCATTTGGTGGAGCTACGGTTTGAAAGTTGAGTTTTGGACCCCTATTGTATACTTGTACAACTTAAAATATTCATTTTATTATTTATTCACTATTATGATAATTTTATATTTTTGTTATTTTGTAAATATTACTTATAATAATTATGTGAATTGAAATCAAAATAAAACTCAAAGAAAAAAAACACAACTAAATACATATGCATAATACATAGGTAAAATATACACACATATACCTATACAAAATATTCTTTTATTTTATTCAATGTACAAAATACATCATAAAAATAAAACAAAAATATATTTGTGTATATAAAAGTATTTTATAATCTTATAAAATAATAAATAAAAATAATAAAATTAAAATACACAAAATAAAAATAAAGTAATAAAGTATATAGATAATATACCTATATAAGGGTATAAAAGCAACTTGTAAAAATATACCTAATAAAAATAATTAAAAATCATAATAAAATACTACATAAAATAACAAATATTTTTTATTTTATAATTATAATTTAATTCGGCTTATTTCTATTTTTAAATGAATTAACAAAATAATAATCAGGGATTTTTCCTGGTTGGTCCACGTGGACCAACTAGGTTTCAGCCCCAGTTGACTTTGTTCAACTGGTCGCCCTACCCTTGTAGCTCCTGACAACCTCGTTTTTGGCCCACGTTTGTGGATTTATCGAGGCTAAATCTTTCACTTTTTTGTGCTGCATCCTTCTGCAACATTGTTCACCAACCATCTATCTAGCTCGCCCGTGCTTAATCTTGGTCTTTGGACCCAAGATTTGCTAGATGCTCGTCGATCTTTGGACCCCTGTCACCTCGGGTCAAACCCAATATAAGCGACCCCCCTACTTTGAATTCAAATTGAGAACCCTTGGTCCACCCCTCGTCGCCACCTTCGTGCTCCCGAGCTCCCTGGAGGTGACAGCTCCATCGTGAGGCCGTCAGCCAAGGCGATCGAGGACGAGGGTGTCTCCGCCACCTCCCGCAAGACCGGCGGTCGAGGTATACTCCTCCCTCTGGCTCCGGCCATTGAGGGCCTTTCCCCTTTTATTTTTTTGCTTGCATTTTACTCATGTTAGTCCTAGGATCAAAACCCCTCAAAAACCTTCGAGTTCCATCGCCTGAACCGCCCGATCCACTCACTTGGCCGGAGCGCAACTCCGGCCGTTCATCGCCCCGCCGCTTCACGCCCATCTAGAGGTCCAGGAAATTTGCCCTGGACCTCCTCAGTCTTTTTGCAGGTCAACGCGCACCTACTGGAGCCTGGAGGTGATTCTGGAGCTTCGCCGGAGCTAACGGAGCTCTATAGCTCCGCCGCCCTTCAGCGAGCCCCTCGGCCATCGTCGAGGCTTTTTGCCACCGCCAGTAGCTAGAGGAGGACCGGAGGACGCTCCACGACAATTTTGGTGCCTTGACATCGCCGGAGGATGGCGATCGGGAACGACGAAGTTCGCCTCGCCGGCGTACTTGGTTGTTCTTCGTCATCACCTCCCCACCGTTGGATCTTGGAGCGCCCCCAGATTGCACAGCCACCGTTGGATCGCCTGCTGCCTCGACCGTCGATCGTCAGTGGAGATCTGATCTCAGCCGTGCATCCAGTGAAGCGTCATCAGCCGTTCGTTGTGCGCCACGTGTTCAAGTGGCATCTCATCCGCCGTTGGATCGCGCACCGAGGGTATTTCGCACCTGACCCCCCCATTTTGTATTTACTTTTTAGTCTACAAACTTTCCTCTGCAGTTATATATTTTTGTAAATTTTGCAAAAAGACCCTTGAGCTCTCAGTATTTACGTATAGGTCCCCTGCCACGTCACCTCACGTGACCTGTTTACGTGAGGTGTGGGCATTTTGCAAGGGTACCCTCAGACTTTGGGATATTTTCGATTAGTCCCAGAAGTTTGTGGCATAGTGTAAAAGTTTGGGATATTTTGCATAGAAACCCTTGATACTTTTTGGATATTGCCTTTAGGTCCCTGCCAGGCGCGTGTGTAGCACGTGCTTGCCTTGGACATTTTGTATTGAGGCCCCTCCGGGTTTTGTAATTTGTTTGTAGTCCAGTAAATGCAAGTTTTAGTGTAAAACTTTGTGGAAATTTTGCATGTACCCCCTGGATGTTTGAAAAATTGCACATATACCCCTGCCAGGCCTGATTAATGTTTGGATGCTTGTTTTAATTATTTACATTATCATTTTGCCTCCAAAAATTCTCAAAAATTAGGGTTAAGCTCTTGGGTACTAGTACTTCCACGCCATAATTTTATTTTTTGATTTTCTTTAATTTTCATATTTATTAAAAATCTAAAACATGCTTTTTATTCACTGTCTAGCTTAGAAAATGCTAAAAAAATATTAAAACATCTCGAAAAATTCCAAAAAAAGTCCCTAGTGTCTATTTTACCATATTTTAGTGTCAATCCAAAAATCACTAAAAATCTCAAAAGGAAAACATTAAAAATTCAAAAACACTCAAAAACTTCAAAAAAAGTATATAAAATCCTAGAAAACTCCAAAAATCACAAACTCAGTTCCTTTTTGTTTTATATTTCATTATTTTTATTTGAAAAATAGTTTGCAAAAATTTTGTGGCTGTTGTCTATTTTTAATTTCCATTTTGCTCACAGCCAGTACACTGTTCACTGTTTTAGTTTATTTCAGTATTTAAACATACCAAAAACACCTTGAAAAATCCCCAAAAATCACAAAAACAGTAAAATAATCTTAAAAATATCAAAAACATTTTATTTCTGAATTTTTGGTTATTTTTGCACAATTTTATAAATATTTGATCTTTCATTTTATTACATTGCTTATATGTTCCAATACTGAATAAAAAGTAAAAAAACAAAAATATAAAAAAATACAAAAGTAAAAAATTAAAAAAAAATAAAAACCCACAAATTATCTTTGCTTGCTTGCTTAGTGTAGACACTTGACATATTCACTCACTAGTGCACATTTATTTGAATTACCCTGCTTGCTCCCTGTGTTCGAACTCTCTGCATACTTGCCCTTTACATCATTTGTGCAGAGTTAAAAATAAATTTTAACTCCACATTTATTTCTATTTCTTTGATCTATAGTGTGGGATAATTGTTGATTTTAGTCCAGGATTTATCGTGAGTCATCACAGTGACAGGTGTCTCCGCCTTGTGAGATACCATTTTTAGACTCCGTGAATTTTGGCCAAATCAAATGGCGCCGTTGTCGGGGAGCAACAACGAGTAGTTTACATTTTTGTCTGCTTGTGTTGATTGTCTACCATAGCTTTAGTTTATCTCTCTTGCATTTTTGATATATCTTGTTGAGCTATTCTGACCATCCTTACTTGTCTTCTTGCGAGGGACCGCGGAGTAAGGCGGATCGCCTAGGTGACCCGAAGCAACCTTGGGAAGCGGAGCCGGCCTTCTTAGGTCAAGCCGGCAGAAGAGATCAGGAAGAGTGAGAGAGAGTGGTAGATTAGTGATGAATCCACATTTCATCATCTTTATTCTATCATTTTGGCACCAAAAACCCTAGCAAATGCCTGTAAATAGCATTAATTACACAATCTTAGCATTCATGCATGTGCATCTATTTAGTGTATAAAATAGCACAATTAAAGCCAAAATTATAGAATAAATAAAAGAAAAGAAAAAGAATAAAATATTGTAAATATTTTATGAACCGAAACCCCGAGACCTAGGCATCTCGATGAATAGGTCGACAAGGAATAAAGTAGGGGGAGATAAGGTCAGAAATACAGTCAAATACCTATACTTTTAATTCATTCTCTATTCATTTTGGGACCTATTTTTGGTTCCACTTTTTATAAATCAAATAAAGAAACTTTGTACATGAAAGTTGTAGATAATTTAATAAAGAAAAATACAAAATTGATTTCACTCAAAAAAAATGTACAGATAAAAAGTTATGGTCTGAATAAAAATCCAGAATCCCAACTTCCCAGACCCGTATCTCACAACTGACAACTCCAAATGTAGCAAACTCACCTTTAATTGTATATAGAATAAAATAATCTATCCAATGGTGGTGGTTTCGCATTTGACAGAGCTACGGTTTGAAAGTTGAGTTTTGGACCCACATTGTATAAGTGTACAGATTAAAATATTCAATTTATTATTTATTCATTATTTTTATATTTTTATATTTTTATAATCTTGTAAATATTACTTATAATAATTATGTACATTAAAATAAAAATAAAAATACAAAAGAAATCCAAATAAAAATACTTGTACATAGAATACATAGGTATGCTACCTATATCCATACATATACATTATACCCTTATATTTTATTAAATATACCAAACAATTCAGAAAAATAAAATAAAAATATATTTGTGTACATAAAAGTATCTTATGATTTTAGAAAATACTAAATAATAAAAATAAAATACCTAAATAAAAATTAAATACTTAAATACATAGGTATTATACCTATAAAGGGGTAAAAAGTGAACTTGTAAAAATATAACTCATAAAAATAATTAAAAATCGGAATAAAATACTAGATAAAATTATAAACACTTTTTATTTTATCACCTAATTAAAATAACACCATTTACTATTTTTAAATATTTTTTAATCTTTTTCCAGGAGTTTTTCCTGGTTGGTCCACGTGGACCAACCAGGGGACCGGGAGAGTTGACCTCGGGTCAACTCCCTGGTCCTACTCCTGTAGCTGTGTTAGAGAGGTTTTGACCCCTCTTTCACCGTTTTTTCGAGGATCAACCTTTCATATTTTCGACTCAAGGTCTTATGCAAACTTCTTCCTCGTTCGACCGCCTTGCACGCCCAATGTTTATCTTGGGACGTGCATCACGCCAACCACCACCGCACCTCGTTCTTCCCACCATGACCGTCAACCATACTTAAGCAGCCCCTCAACTTCGATTTAATTTTTGAACCGCAAATCCCACCGATCTTCCCCCCTTGGTCGAGCTAAAGGCGCCTGGAGGTGACAGCTCCGAGCTCCGGGCTTCAAGGCGGCTGGATAGCACCTGATCGACGCGAGTTCCACACCTCCGGCGAAGCTCAGCCGTAGAGGTATTCACCCTCTGGCCCCAGGCCATCGAGGCAGTTTCTTTGCTTCTTTTTATCCCCTTCACATTCCTCATAGATTTAGGATCATTTCGCCCATCTTTCCTCGTCAAATCAACCACCTAATCTCTTCATCGATCACCTCGCCGGAGCGCAACTCCGGCGAGCACCTATCTCGCCCTTCACTCCATTTCGAGAGCCACTGGAGGTCGAGGCATTTTGCCCTCGACCTCCGTAACCTTTTTGTGCAGGTACCTGAGCCTTGCGAAGCGCCTGGAGCCATTTTGCCCCCTCGCCGGAGGAAGCTGGAACCCTGCCGCTCCGCCACCTCCGTGTGAGAACACCGGCGCACGCCGGTGACTTTTGACGCTCCCAGACGATAGCTGACACCTGCCGGAGCCTCCCCGACCTTTTTTCAAGCCCAAACGCCGCCGAAGCTGGACGGAGGAGCTCGGGGAACTTCGCCCAGTCGGAGCTCCTCTGTGTTCTTCCACCTGCCACCGGAACCGTCCGATCGTGGAGGAGACCCAGATCCGCCACCAGCCATTGGATCTTCGAGCGCTCAACCGTCCGATCTACTGAGATCCATCTAATCGCAGCCGTCCACGAGCGAAGCGTCATCGTGCCCGGAGAAGCCGCCACGTGGATAAGTGGTGCGGCCCGCACCGCTGGATCGCGCCTCGCCACCAATTGTTGGATCCACGCCACGCGTCATCAGCGACCGCCCCGCCGTTGGATCGCGTGTCGAGGGTATTTTGCATCTCAAACCCCCACACATTTTGTATTTATATTTTAGTCCTAAAACTTTCATCTGCAGTGTAATATTTTCGTAACATTTGCAAAAAGACCCTCAAGCTTTCTGTATTTACATATAGGTCCTCCGCCACGTCACCTCACATGACCTGTACACGTGAGGTGAGGGGCATTTTGCTCTGAGGCCCTCGATCTTTGTCTTATTTCATTTCAGTACCAAAACTTTCATATCAAGTGTTATATTTTTGGAAATATTGCAAGTGAATCCCCAACTTTTGGAATATTACTTTTTAGTCCTCGCCAGGCGCGTGCAAGTCACGCGCCCTGGGGGGAAAATTATTAAGATACCCAGGCGGGTTTTGTAATTGACTTTTGGTCCTGTAAATTAAATATTCAGTTCAAACTTTTGTGGAAACTTGCATGTATGCCTCTGGATGTTTGAGAAATTGCATATATACCCCTGCCAGGACTGATTAATGTTTGAATGCTTGTTCTAATTAATTAAATTATCATTTCGCCTCCAAAAATTCCACAAAAATAGGTTTAAGATCCTGTATGCTTGTTCTTCCACGCTAATATTTTAGTTTTTGATTTTATTTTATTTTTATATATATTAAAAATCAAAAACATGCTTTTTATTCACTGTCTAGCTTAGAAAATACCAAAAAAATACCAAATACCTCAAAAAATTCCAAAAAAATTTCTTAGTGTGTATTTTAACCTATATTAGTGTCAGTCCAAAAATCACTAAAAATCTCAAAAGAAAAACACTAAAAATTTAAAAACACTCAAAAACTTCCAAAAAATCTATAAAATTGTAGAAAACTCCAAAAATAGCAAACTCAAACTCTGTAGGTTACTGTTTTTATTCTTTATTGGAAAAATAGTTTGAAAATATTTTGTGGCTGTTTGCTATTTTTAACTCTCATTTTATCTCCAGCCAGTAGCTTCGTCACTTTTTTGACTTGTTTTGCTAATTAAAAATACCAAAAACAGTTTGAAAAATATCCAAAATTCACAAAAACAGTAAAAAATCCTAAAACTATCAAAAGCATTTTATTTCTGAATTTTTGGTTATTTTTGCATATTTTTATAAATAGTTTATCACCCTTTTTGTTACATTGTTTTTATATTCCAATATTCAAAAAGAAAAAAAATATAAAATATAAAATACAAAAATCAGAAAATAAAAAATCAAAATACAAAATTAAAAATTAAAAAAAATTAAAAATTTAAAAAAAAACCCACAAAAATTCCTTTGATTTCTTGCTTAGTGTAGACATCACACACATTCACTTGTGCACATTTATTTGAATTACCATGTTTGCTCCCTGTGTTCGAACTCTCTGCATACTTGTCCCTATACACCATTTGTGCAGAGTTAAAAATAAATTTTAACTCCACATTTACTTCTAATTATTGATCTTTAGTGTGGGTTAATTGTTGATTAAATACAGGATTTTGTGTGGTCAAACACCGACTGTTGACTCGCCTTGTGAGTCAATACAACCACACTCAATTCCGTGTTTATCAAATGGCGCCGTTGCCGGGCAGCAACAACGAGTAGTTTACATTTTTGTCTTCTTGTGATTGTTGTCTACCATAGCTTCAGTTATCTCTCTTGCACTTTTGATACATATATTGATTGAGCTATTATGACCATCCTTTCTTGTCTTCTTGCGAGGGACCGCGGAGCAAGGCGGATCGCCTAGGTGACCCGAAGCAACCTTGGGAAGCGGACCCGGCTATTCTTTAGCCAAGCCAGTAGGAGAGAGCAGGAGGAGAGAGAGAGTGGTAGTTTAGTTGCATTTTATTTTTGTGAGAGAGTGACCTTATTTATTTCTAATAATATAGGTACATTGGACTCTTGGACACTCAGATTACCGGGCCTAATTTCTGGGTGTTTGTTCACCCGAGGGCTCACCACGGTTTTTATCGCGTTTTCCCGCTTGTCATTTTCCGGTTTTATTTTCCTTTTTCCTTTCTTTTGTGGATTGAGCCCTTAGTTGTAGGTCCTGCTTGATTCGATTAGAATAGGTCCAAACACACTAATAACCTTTGCATGCTCCTATAGATCATAATTGGACTTAGACTAATTAAATAGTTGATCATTAGCTTTCGATCCACGCGCCGCGAGCTCATCCCACACAAGCGCTTTCTCCTAACTCAAATGTGTTGAGCAGAGGAGGGGTGAGCCTAGACCGGACACCAGGATTGAGGGTTAGTAGTTAGCTTGTGATTCTTCATGCTAGCAGTTGCCTACTCTAGGACGATTTCCGTTTTGCATATCGCCATATAGCTAGGTTTATAAATTCTGCTTTGCATCCCGCATGGAGAGAGCTGGGATTCGCTGTAAGTCTTCTCACTTTGCATCCATCATCTAGGCACAAAGGTGAGATTTCCACCTTGGTGTCGACTTGCATCAGCTTTTCCGACTCTATTCTCCCTCTGTTTTTGGAACAAAGTAGGATCAAGAAAATACAAAAATCGTTAGGCGCTTGTTTGTATTCACTCAAAAGAAGCGATAACACCAAAAAAATTAAAAAAGGGGCTGCTAAGAAAACCTTGACCAAAAATAAAATCGGTAATTGGATTCATTGTTTGGGGAGAGTAACACCCTCACTTGTATTCAGGTTGCATGGGAAGGTTTCCTTCGATGTGAGGTGAGCGCTTCGTAAGGATTAGAGCCAAAAACCTAACTTGTGACTGCCTTGTGTATCGCCTGGATTTCCGAAGTATTGGCACTACTATCGTACGTAGTCGAGTAGGGCTTGGTCGCCATTGGTGACTCACTATTGTGTGAGCATCGACCTTGTCCGAAGTACCGAGCTTAGGCCACGCCTTCACGGGTGTGTCTGTCTCACCGGCTGCGTCCGAGTAGGACCTTGTACGCTCACGGGTGATTCCGTTGCGAGCGAGGTCTGAAGTATCGGTTTCGCCTATCGGCTTCCTCCCTCTATTTCTTTGGTTGAGTAGGGATCCAGGAAGGGTTACAAGGACCTCAAAAAGCGCAAGTTACAGGTTACACAGGAGGAGGACAAGTACGGGGATACTTTCCCGGCAGTACTCTCTCTCCTTTAGGCGTAGCGTTCTAAGGACTCGTGAAAAGATAAATTCCTGAATCAAGCTAAAATTGACAAGATAAAAGCCGAACCTTCACGGCTTCATGTGTTGAGTTGGTGAACTCACCCCTGCTTTGTGTTTGGTTGCTAGATTTATTTAGGTCAAGATCAAAAACACAACATAATTGTGCATAATTTTGTTGCATATCATTTCATTCCTCTTCTTCTTTTGCATTTTCCCTGCTCTTCCCAAATAATCAAGATGATGGGACGGAGATCTCATAGGCCGACCTTGTCGGCACCGCTATTCAGCACTCCTCCTCATTCATCTAGGAATACCTCGGAGAGCCCGCTCTCCGAGCCTGAGTTTACATCCACCCTGTTCCCCCTCGACCACCCTTCCCATTTTCCTTCCCTCAGTCCAATAGTTTCAGAATTCAGTACATCATAGAGTTCAGATCATTCGACAGCACCTGAGATGGCCTCTTTTGCTTTTTCAGTGAATCCAGTGATGGCAGACAGAGGCGAGCACCCAGATGACCATGATCACCCTCCGTTCATATTTGATCAGGCGGCCATCAACAACTCCTTGTTAGCGTACCTGGAGACTATGCAGAGGCAGATACGTGACCAGGGTATCTTCATGGGTGATCTGATGAGAGAGATAGCTCAGATGAGAGAGAACCGACCTAGGGGCGGTGGCGGAGGTGGAGGAGGAGGAGGACCAGATGCAGGAGGAGGTGATCCAGACGCTGAGAGACCGCCACAGACCATCATGAGGGAGTTGCACAACCCAGCTGCATCCCTCACTCATCGTTGGATCAGACTCCCGCCAATCCATGGAGACTTCGAGCTTCAGCCCCACACTATTCAGCTTCTACCCAAGTTCCATGGGTTGCCGACCGAAGAGCCACACCTCCACCTCCAGGAATTCGAGATGATATGCAGCACCATCCATGATCGGTTGATGACCGAGGACACAAAAAAGATGATTGCCTTTCCATTCTCCTTGGTTGATAGAGCCGCATATTGGCTCAAGCATCTAGGGCAATTCATCGACACATGGGCAGATCTCCGGACCGCATATACTATCCTCTCGGCCGGACCAATGCAGCTAGAGCAATGATCAGCAACTTCGTCATGATCCCAAATGAGCAGTTTCATGAAGCTTGGGATCGATTCAGAGAGCTCATCGACCGGTGTCCACATCATGACATCTCCAAGCCCAATCTTATGCAGAGTTTCTTCTGTGGGCTGACACCGGAGCTGCAGGGGCTTGTCAACGCCTTTTGCGGTGGGTCTTATTTCTCCAAGGGTGAAGACGACGTCTGAGCCATCTACGAAGGCATGGCAGAAAACTCCACAGTGATGGCCCAAGCCCGTGTCTACACACACCAGAAGCCCCTACAAGGAGCAGGATCATTCCAGAGGATCGCCCGCATCGATGCCGGTCCCAACACAGTGTCAGCTGCCGCAGCCCAAGCTGAATCAACCGCAGCCGATATGGGCATAATCAGTGAGAAGCTGGACCGTCTCGAGATCCTCGAGAAGAAGCAGATGCAAGGCATGGCCCAGATGGACCAAATTGCCAAGACCATGAGTGATCTGAAGACGCAGATCTTGTGCGTCCAGGAGGCACAAACTCACTCCCAACAGCCTCCCAAATCACGTGCTGATCCGAGCAGTAGCAATGCTAACCAGCCCTCTACCTCATACCGTCAGGTGAACCATATCCAGGCAGAGCCGGTTCCCTTGCTACAGTACTACCCAACGCAACCGCCATCTTCGGACACGCAGATGGTGTTCTATCAGCTGGAGCAGCCACTGGCAGTTCTTCCTCCACCCTCCTTTGAGCAGGAACCATTGATGGAAGTCAATGGGATTTGGTATGACCGGTACCCTCAGCCTGGGATCCGTTGTGATCATCCAGGATTCCGTTGGGGCAACGGTGGCTCCTCCTCCCAGCAGCAGAATCCTGCCCAAGGACATCAGAACAGCCAGCCACAACAGCAACACCAGCAGCCCCAGTATGCCTAGCCACAACAGTATCAGAGTGGTCCTCGTCCCGCCTATCAGGGACAGCAGTGGAGGCAGCGATAGCAGCCTCAACAGTCTTACCCCCATCCTCCTCCCCAGTTTCAACCACAACAACAACAGCAGCCTCACTTCTAGCAGGGAAATCCATCCGGTTCTCAACCCCCTGTTTTTGAGAACCCAGCCCTCGATGATCTTGCCCGCTTGCTCTCCGAACAGCGAGCCTCCTTCAGGCAAGAAATGGATGAATTTCGGCAGGAAATGAGAGAAATAATCAAAGATAAGGCCGCCATATCCGCTCAGATTGAACCTAATCCGAACAATATGAAAAGGAAGTCTGAGCAGGTAGAGTTTACAGAGGATACTTCTCCTAGTGACGATTTGAATGATATGTCTTATTCTTTGAATGATGCTGATTTTGTGACTACTAGGAGTGGTAGGATGCCAGCCGGCGGCGCCTCTTCTGAGCGACAACCAGAGGCAGGATCAGGAGCGCCAGAGGAGCAGAGTAGCGGTACTGATGCCTCTAATGATGATGTTGAAGACGATGGTGCTGATGCCACCCATGACGGAGTCCAGGACGACGGTGCTGATGCCGTCGTGAGACCAGATGCAGACGGTGGTGCTGATGCCACCATTTTGGATGCTGAACCAGAGCGCGGTGCTGATGCCGCAGAGACAGGCGCTGTTGGTGGTACTGAGGCCACCACCTCTACTTTTGTTGAGCCCCCATCTGTGATGTTGCCACATTTTGTACCTATGGACTGTGGGAACAAAAAGAAAAGCAAAAATATGAATAAAGGAAAGGTTTCTGTTCAAATTTCGGATCCATATGCGTTGCATGATGATGATTGTATGGATTCTCCTCTTTCACAGGCATAGGGACCCATTCCTAGTCCTCCATCTGTGGAGGCCCCTACCATCCCCTTCCCTGAGGCACTCCGTCGGGTGAAGGGGAACAAAAAAGAAAATCCAAAAAAGAACCAGCAGGTAGAGTTGGGCAATCAAATGATTGACAGATTTCACATTCAGCTGACTCTACGGGAAGCGTTTGAGCATATCCCCTTCTTCAAAAAGAACTTGAAAGAGACAACTACTGTCCGAAGGAAGAAGAGGCACATAGATCAAATTCATATGCTCACTCATGACACTTGCTGCGCCATTCAGAACACATTGCCAGCCAAGAGACCCGATACAGGAGCCTCCTATGTCAGATGCGAGATCCAGGAGCAGCGGTTCGATCGTACTCTATTAGACAGCGGGTCTTCGATCAACCTCCTTCCGGCAGCCTTACTCAAGCAATTCGAGTTTGGCCCTCTTCTTCGAAGCAGAACAATCCTTCAGTTTGCTGACAGGTCGATTAAGAGGCCGAAGGGGTTGTTGAAGGACGTGGTCGTTACCATTCAGGGCCTGAAATTCCCCGTGGACTTTGTTGTATTGGACATGGAGATCCCTGAGTCGGTAACCGATGCCCCCATCATACGTGGACGCCCATTCTTGGCCACTGCCAAGGCGGTATCCGACCATGACAGTGGGACGGTATGTTTTCGCGTAGAGGGCGAAAGCATACAAATAGATACGATCGACCAGACCAGAGCCAGAGAGTTGGCGTGCTCAGAGCAGTCCAGCGAAGCCGAGCAGATGATAGAGGAAGAGCTAGACATCCACCAGGTTTGTGATTTTGAGATGACTGATGATGAATCCAACTGGATAGATCCCGTAGCACCAGCCCTCGCCTTGCCTACAGATTCACTATATCTCAAGCTCATGGCAATCGAGAGTCGGGAGAGCACACTCCTGGATGAGGATACACATGAAGCTGACAGTGTTGGGATGAGTGGTGCCGATGATTTTCATTCTTGCTCATCTTCTTCTGATCCCTCGGATTCAGACACTGACTGGGATGATTTTGATGATTATTTGCCTTGTCTAATTCCTTCTGAGCCGACAACCATGACAGAGTGCGAGCCAGTGCAGTTTATTGATGATTCAGCAGGCCGCCCTTCGTCAGAGATTCATGAGGAGCGAGAGTTCTCCCATGCAGACCTGGTAGCGTTTACACAGACATATCAGAAGCCAGAGCTGCCTCCTCCCAGTTGTCCAGAAAGGAAACCTCTACCGTAGTCGATGACATATAGATTCCTTGCGGGTGAGCCAGAAATGCACCCAGTCATTATCTCAGCAGATTTGATTAGAGAACAAGAATCTCGTCTGATGGAGGTTCTTGAAAGAAACCGCAAGGAAATAGGTTGGAGTATAGCTGAACCAGGGGCTGAGCCCAAATCTTTGCTCCCACCACATTTATCTCGAGGATAACGCTAAGCCGTCGCGTGAGTTCCAACGACAGCTGAACCCGAATCTTCGAGACGTAGTCATGAAAGAAATTTCAAGGTGGTGGAGCGCCGATTTCATCTATCCCATCTCTGACTCCAAATGGGTAAGTCTGCTACATGTGGTACCCAAGAAGATGGGTATCACTACAGTTGTCAATGAGTCTGGAGAGGAGATCGCTACCAGAGTACCTACTTCTTGGAGGGTCTGTGTGGACTACAGACGATTGAATGAGGCCACCAAGAAGGATCACTTCCCGCTACCCTTCATTGATCAGATTATCGAGCGGTTAGCCGGGAAGAGTCATTACTGCTTTCTTGATGGGTACTCTAGATACAATCAAGTGGCCATTGCACCCGAAGACCAGGAGAAAACGACATTCACCTGTCCGTTTGGGACGTATGCTTTCAGACGGATGCCCTTTGGTCTATGTAACGCTCCAGCAACATTCCAAAGGTGCATGTTGTCCATATTCTCGGACATGGTGGGTGACTGTTTAGAGTTCTTCATGGATGACTTCTCGGTCTATGGCAACGGGTTTGATGCTTGTCTTGACTGCCTAGACCGTGTGCTTCAGCGCTGCATAGAGGTCAATCTTGTCTTATCGTGGGAGAAGAGCCACTTTATGGTGACTCAAGGGACGGTCCTTGGTCATATCGTCTCCGATAGGGGCATGGAGGTCGATCCGGCCAAGGTGGATATCATCAGAAAACTCAATCCGCTGTCCAACCTGCGTCAGTTACGGTCTTTTCTGGGGCATGTCGGTTTCTACCGACGGTTCATTCAGGACTTCAGTCGAATTGCCTGACCGCTTACTGACTTGCTGACAAAAGACACCGAGTTTATTGTCAATGATAAGTGTCTTGAATCATTTGAGACTCTCAAAAATATGGTTGTTTCAGCTCCTGTCCTTCAGCCACCCGATTGGTCTCTCCCATTCGAGATCATGACGGACGCTTCAGATTTTGCCGTTGGGGCTGTGCTCGGACAGAGGAGGGATGGATTACCTTTTGCCATTCACTACGCCAGCAGGACTTTGGATGCCGCTCAGCGGAATTATACTGTGACTGAGAAAGAGATGCTGGCCGTAGTCTTTGCTATTGATAAGTATCGATCGTATATTCTCGGATCTAGAGTGACTCTCTACACTGATCACACCGCCATCCGGTACCTAATGTCTAAGAAGGATGCCAAAGCACGTCTCACCAGATGGATCCTTCTACTCCAGGAATTTGATATTGAGATTAAGGATAAACCTGGAGTCAAGAATGTGGTGGCGGATCATCTCTCCAGATTGGAGAATCTTGAGGAATCTGAGCCCAGCGCACCTATCACTGAAACATTTCCAGATGAGGCGATCTTGGCTGTCACCTTGCTTCCGTGGTATGCCGACATTGTGAACTATCTTGTAGCCAAGACGGTCCCACAAGGTTGGCCCAGGCAGAAACTTGAGACCTTCCTGGCGAAGGCCAAGTTTTACCATTGGGAGGATCCCGTCCTTTATCATGAAGGAGGGGACAATATCTGGAGGAGGTGCATTCCTCAAGAAGAGCATCATAGCGTCCTCACATACTGCCACAAGCTTGAGGCAGGAGGACATCATTCTGGAAAGAGAACAACACAGAAGGTGCTTCAATCCGGCCTATGGTGGCCTACTCTCTTCAAGGATTCTGATGAGTTCGTGAAGAGATGTACTGACTGTCAGAAAATGGGAACCTGCGGAGAGAGAGACATGATGCCCATGCAACCCATTCACTTTTGTGAGGTTTTTGATGCATGGGGGATTGATTTCATGGGCCCATTTCCTAAGAGTCAGGGATTCGAGCATATTTTGCTCGCTGTAGATTATGTCTGTCGATGGGTTGAGGCCATCCCCGCCCGAGCCGCAGATGCTAAAACCGTGTGCAAATTCTTGAGGAAAAATATCATTTCACAGTTCGGGGTACCTAGAGTCTTGATTTCAGACGGGGGGAAATTTCATCAATGACAAGGTTAGGGCCCTTGCAGACGAGTTCGGCATTGACCACCGGGTTGCCACTCCATATCACCCTCAGACTAATGGTCTTGCCGAAGTATCGAATCGGAAGATAAAGACAATCTTGCAGAAAGTTGTCCGCCCAGACCGAAAGGATTGGTCACAGCTTTTGGACTCGGTCTTGTGGGCTTATCGGACTTCTTTCAAGAATCCATTGGGGACGTCTCCCTTTCGTCTCGTCTATGGCAAGCCGTGCCATCTGCCAGTGGAGATCAAGCAAAAATCTTTTTGGGCAGTCACTGAGTTGCTGTTAGATCCCGAGAGTGTAGGAGACCAGAGAAGAGCAGAATTGGCAGCCCTGGAGGAACTGAGAGATACATCCTTTTCCAACAGCCTACAGTACAAAGAGAAAGTGAAGACATGGCATGATTTTCATATCAGCCATAAACAGTTTGAGCCAGAACAGAGAGTATGGTTGTTTGATTCCAGGCTGAAATTATTCCCAGGGAAGTTGCAGAGCAAATGGAAAGGTCCTTATGTGGTCAGGAAGGTACATGACAATGGCAGCATTGACATATCCGAACCGTCATCTTCTTCTACCTTCCCCGTCAATGGTCAACGTCTGAAACTATATCTAGATCATGATCCGCCGACCATTGACGTTGCCCCCATTCTTCTGGTATGAGATGTGTCCTTCGACTCATATCATCTGCATCTCATACATGGTGATCACTTCTATCTTCCGCTGTACAGATCATCTGTCCATATCACTCGTTCATCTGTTGATTTATTTTCTTATTTTCTTATTTTCTTCTTTTCCTTTTCTATCTTCTTTATCTATCAAAAAGATGCCGCCCTTGTAGACAGTTTTCCGTACTTAGGACGTACTTTGTCCTAAGTATAGGGGGGCGTGCACCCCGAGTTTTTCTCTATTCTTTAATCCTCTCCATTGTCTGCTCTTCTTGTCTATACTTAGGGATATTTTACCCTAAGTATAGGGGGAGACAATCTGAGTACGATCTGTTCATTCCCACCCTTGACCCTCCATGCTTTGTGTACAGTCTGCTATACTTAGGATTATTTGATCCTAAGTATAGGGGGGACGGTCAACTTCTCATTGGTTCATTCATTCATTTCTTTCTTTATTCTTTAGACTTGCCTATACTTAGTACGAGTTATGTCTTCTCTTTTCTCTCCGATCTATGAGTACATAGCTCAAGCTAAGTATAGGGGGGTCGTATATACTGCGTATATACTTTAGCCATAACTCGTACTTTCGTATTTTCTTCATAATATGGCTAATCATTCTTTAAAATTCATTAAAAATTCTTAATAAAAAGATGTGATTATTCCTCAAATTCTTTTTGTATTTACTGATTAATAAATCAGGTGAAAATGTTTTTTTTTAAAAGTTTGAAAAATAGTTTGAAAATCTTTGTGAACATTTATTGAAAACTATTTTGAAAATATTTTGTTACATGTTTTCAACCTTTGTAAAAATGTGTGGTTTGTAAAAATTTCTTTTCTTTGTGTGAAATAAAATGTTTGAAAAATGATTTGCAAATGGTTTGAAAAATGGTTGCAAAAATATTTTGAAAAACCTACATATACTGTTTTGAAAACCTTTGCAAAATGATTTTCAAATGTGTGTACATGTTTGCAAAAATGATTGTAAAAATTATTGTGAACTATAGTTTTCAAAAATTGTGTGAAAAGCTTGTGTCAAATAAGTTTGAGGAATACATACATCTCACCAAAATCCACTATATGTATATAAGTATAAAATTGACCACTTACCCTGTAAATTCTTAAAATCCACTTCTTGTATATATAAGAAGCACTCCCGTGTACATATTTTCACCTAGTTTTTAGCCAAAATCTTTTTATTTTCAAAAACCTCAAAAACATTTGCAAAAATTAAAATCCAAAAACATTTGAAAAATCTTTTTAAAAATATAAAAAAAAACATTCGCATCTGCATTTTCATCATCATCATCTTTTCAAAAATCCATAAAAAGTTTAAAATCTTTGAAAATTGCATCACAAAAATATTTTCTGCATTGCATTGCATAGCATTCGCATTTTTTCGGATTGAGTTTGATAGTTGAACAAGTCTAAGTAAAATCCGGAGATTGGAGCTTGATTGGACCTTAAAATCTACCTAATAACAGGAACCTTATAGGAACTGGGTTTGAGGTACTTCAGGTCTAGTGACTTAATTCTTTGAGGATCACGGGACTTGGTTCAATGGATTCTTGACTGCCTAAGTAGAGTATTTCGGAACACACGCATGACTCTTGTTGATAATGACCTAACTTGAACACCTGCACCTTTCACATGGCTCAACTCAGTTGGAGTGGTGAGGGGATTGGATTTGTCGGTATGAGACGCACACAAGTGGAAACATTTGTCCTCCTCAAGGGAGGGAAGTGCACCCCAACCCGTCCAGTGATTAGGAAGTCTAAAGACAGGAGGCTGTGGGTTGCGATAAAGCTTCAAAAGAGGGATAGTCTACTGGCTCAAGAGGAAAAACTCCTTATGTAAATGCTGTTGTATATAGTATTTCAAAAAAAAAAGTTCAGGCATGTACAAAAATAAAAAGCCTGTAAGTATGTACAAAGTCAATAAGCAAGCTTGAGTTCCAAAGTCAAATATGTGAGCCTGCAGCAGGATGACTTGACTACACTGGTCTTGCATCCCAGGATAGGTAGTTACACTGGCTACCGTCCATTCTTCTCTTCACCCCCTCCTCTTGAGCTGGTTGCCACTTGAACTTAGAAGGGAATACCCCACTCCTCGAGGATGGAGTTATTGGATTGGGGAATCATTGGGTTGTCGTACTGGAGAAGTCAGTCTCTTTGTCATTCTAGTTGGGGAGAGCCACCATCACTTACACTGTACAAGTCAGATTCATAGTCGTAAGAGTTTGCGTATGAGTTGAAGTATTTCTGAACTGGCTATTGAGGAGACTTGGACAGAGTTTTGGGATTCTCAAGGACTGTTGAATTTTAAACACGGTTCTCACTAAGGTTCCGCACACACTAAAATTCCAAAGGTCCGACTTAAGCTCCAAACTTTGATTTTGTGAAGACAAGTTTGATAATCAAATAAAATCCAAATTCTTCTTTTTCTTTTCTTTCTTTTCTTTTTTGCACTTATTGCATAAGTGTTTGCTAGGGACTAGCAAAGGTAAAGTATAGGGGGATGATGAATCCACATTTCATCATCTTTATTCTATCATTTTGGCACCAAAAACCCTAGCAAATGCCTGTAAATAGCATTAATTACACAATCTTAGCATTCATGCATGTGCATCTATTTAGTGTATAAAATAGTGCAATTAAATCCAAAATTATAAAATAAATAAAAGAAAAGAAAAAGAATAAAATATTGTAAATATTTTATGACCCGAAACCCCGAGACCTAGGCATCTTGATGAATAGGTCGACAAGGAATGAAGTAGGGGGAGATAAGGTCAGAAATACAATCAAATACCTATACTTTTAATTCATTCTTTATTCATTTTGGGACCTATTTTTGGTTCCACTTTTTATAAATCAAATAAAGAAACTTTGTACATGAAAGTTTTAGATAATTTAATAAAGAAAAATACAAAATTGATTTCACTCAAAAATAATGTACAGATAAAAAGTTATGGTCTGAATAAAAATCCAGAATCCCAACTTCCCAGACCCGTATCTCACAACTGACAACTCCAAATGTAGCAAACTCACCTTTAATTGTATATAGAATAAAATAATCTATCCAATGGTGGTGGTTTCGCATTTGGCGGAGCTACGGTTTGAAAGTTGAGTTTTGGACCCACATTGTATAAGTGTACAGATTAAAATATTCAATTTATTATTTATTCATTATTTTTATATTTTTATATTTTTATAATCTTGTAAATATTACTTATAATAATTATGTACATTAAAATAAAAATAAAAATACAAAAGAAATCCAAATAAAAATACTTGTACATAGAATACATAGGTATGCTACCTATATCCATACCTATACATTATACCCTTATATTTTATTAAATATACCAAACAATCCAGAAAAATAAAATAAAAATATATTTGTGTACATAAAAGTATCTTATGAATTTAGAAAATACTAAATAAAAAATAAAAATAAATACCTAAATAAAAATTAAATACTTAAATACATAGGTATTATACCTATGAAGGGGTAAAAAGTGAACTTGTAAAAATATAACTCATAAAAATAATTAAAAATCGGAATAAAATACTAGATAAAATTATAAACACTTTTTATTTTATCACCTAATTAAAATAACACCATTTACTATTTTTAAATATTTTTTTAATCTTTTTCCAGGAGTTTTTCCTGGTTGGTCCACGTGGACCAACCAGGGGACCAGGAGAGTTGACCTCGGGTCAACTCCCTGGTCCTACTCCTGTAGCTGTGTCAGAAAGGTTTTGACCCCTCTTTCACCCTTTTTTCGAGGATCAACCTTTCATCTTTTCGACTCAAGGTCTTCTGCAAACTTCTTCCTCGTTCGACCGCCTTGCACGCCCAATGTTTATCTTGGGACGTGCATCACGCCAACCACCACCGCACCTCATTCTTCCCACCATGACCGTCAACCATACTTAAGCAGCCCCTCAACTTCGATTTGATTTTTGAACCGCAAATCCCACCGATCTTCCCCCCTTGGTCGAGCTAAAGGCGCCTGGAGGTGACAGCTCCGAACTCCGGGCTTCAAGGCGGCTAGATAGCACCTGATCGACGCGAGTTCCACACCTCCGGCGAAGCTCAGCCGTAGAGGTATTCACCCTCTGGCCCCACGCCATCGAGGCAGTTTCTTTGCTTCTTTTATCCCCTTCACATTCCTCATAGATTTAGGATCATTTCGCCCATCTTTCCTCGTCAAATCAACCACCTAATCTCTTCATCGATCACCTTGCCGGAGCGCAACTCCGGCGAGTACCTATCTCGCCCTTCACTCCATTTCGAGAGCCACTGGAGGTCGAGGCATTTTGCCCTCGACCTCCGTAACCTTTTTGTGCAGCTACCTGAGCCTTGCGAAGCGCCTGGAGCCATTTTGCCCCCTCGCCGGAGGAAACTGGAACCCTGCCGCTCCACCACCTCCGTGCGAGAACACCGGCGCACGCCGGTGACTTTTGACGCTCCCAGACGATAGCTGACACCTGCCGGAGCCTCCCCGACCTTTTTGCGAGCCCAAACGCTGCCGGAGCTGGACGGAGGAGCTCGGGGAACTTCGCACAGTCGGAGCTCCTCCGTGTTCTTCCACCTGCCACCGGAAACGTCCGATCGTGGAGGAGACCCAGATCCGCCACCAGCCGTTGGATCTTCGAGCGCTCAACCGTCCGATCTACTGAGATCCATCTAATTGCAGCCGTCCACGAGCGAAGCGTCATCGTGCCCGGAGAAGCCGCCACGTGGATAAGTGGTGTGGCCCGCACCGCTGGATCGTGCCTCGCCACCAACCGTTGGATCCACGCCACGCATCATCAGCGACCGCCCCGCCGTTGGATCGCGCATCGAGGGTATTTTGCATCTCAAACCCCCACGCATTTTGTATTTATATTTTAGTCCTAAAACTTTCATCTGTAGTGTAATATTTTTGTAACATTTGCAAAAAGACCCTCAAGCTTTCAGTATTTACATATAGGTCCTCCGCCACGTCACCTCACGTGACCTGTAAACGTGAGGTGAGGGGCATTTTGCTCTGAGGCCCTCGGTCTTTGTCTTATTTCATTTTAGTACCAAAACTTTCATATCAAGTGTTATATTTTTGGAAATTTTGCAAGTGAACCCCCAACTTTTGGAATATTACTTTTTAGTCCTCGCCAGGCGCGTGCAAGTCACGCGCCCTGGCGGGAAAATTGTTAAGATACCCAGGAGGGTTTTGTAATTGACTTTTGGTCCTGTAAATTAAATATTCAGTTCAAACTTTTGTGGAAACTTGCATGTATGCCCCTAGATGTTTGAGAAATTGCATATATACCCCTGCCAGGACTGATTAATGTTTGGATGCTTGTTATAATTAATTAAATTATCATTTCACCTCCAAAATTCCACAAAAATAGGTTTAAGATCCTGTATGCTTGTTCTTCCACGCCAACATTTTAGTTTTTGATTTTATTTTATTTTTAGATTTATTAAAAATCAAAAACATGCTTTTTATTCACTGTCTAGCTTAGAAAATACCAAAAAAATATCAAAATACCTCGAAAAATTCCAAAAAAATTTTCTTAGTGTGTATTTTAACCTATATTAGTGTCAATCCAAAAATCACTAAAATCTCAAAAGAAAAACACTAAAAATTTAAAAACACTCAAAAACTTCCAAAAAATCTATAAAATTGTAGAAAACTCCAAAAATAGCAAACTCAAGCTCTGTAGGTTACTGTTTTTATTCTCTTTATTGGAAAAATAGTTTGAAAATATTTTGTGGCTATGCTATTTTTAACTCTCAATTTATCTCCAGCCAGTAGCTTTGTCACTGTTTTGAATTGATTTGCTAATTAAAAATACCAAAAACAGTTTGAAAAAAAAATCCAAAAATCACAAAAACAGTAAAAAATCCTAAAACTATCAAAAGCATTTTATTTCTGAATTTTTGGTTATTTTTGCATATTTTTATAAATAGTTTATCACCCTTTTTGTTACATTGTTTTTATATTCTAATATTCAAAAAGAAAAAATAAAAAATATAAAATATAAAAATCAGAAAATTAAAAATCAAAATACAAAATTAAAAATTAAAAAAAATTAAAAATTTAAAAACCCCACAAAAATTCCTTTGATTTCTTGCTTAGTGTAGACATCACACACATTCACTTGTGCAAATTTATTTGAATTACCCTGTTTGCTCCCTGTGTTCGAACTCTCTGCATACTTGTCCCTATACACCATTTGTGCAGAGTTAAAAATAAATTTTAACTCCACATTTACTTCTAATTATTGATCTTTAGTGTGGGTTAATTGTTGATTAAATACAGGATTTTGTGTGGTCAAACACCGACTGTTGACTCGCCTTGTGAGTCAATACAACCGCACTCAATTCCGTGTTTATCAATTAGTTGCATTTTATTTTTGTGAGAGAGTGACTTTGATAATTTGTAATAATACAGGTACATTGGACTCTTGGACACTCAGACTACCGGGCCTAATTTCCGGGTGTCTGTTCACCCGGGGGCTCACCGCGGTTTTTATCGCGTTTTTCCCGCTTGTCATTTTCCGGATTTGTTTTCCTTTTTCCTTTCTTTTGTGGATTGAGCCCTTAGTTGTAGGTCCTGCTTGATTTGATTAGAATAGGTCCAAACACACTAATAACCTTTGCATGCTCCTATAGATCGTATTTGGACTTAGACTAATTAGACAGTTGATCATTAGCTTTCTATCCGCGCGCCGCGAGCTCATTCCCACACAAGCACTTTCTCCTAACTCAAATGTGTTGAGCAGAGGAGGGGTGAGCCTAGACCGGACACCAGGATTGAGGGTTAGTGGTTAGCTTGTGGTTCTTCACGCTAGCAGTTGCCTACCCTAGGACGATTCCCGCTTTGCATATCGCCATGTAGCTAGGTTTATAAATTCTGCTTTGCATCCCGCATGGAGAGAGTTGGGATTCGCTGTAAGTCTTCTCACTTTGCATCCATCATCTAGGCACAAAGGTGAGATTTCCACCTTGGTATCGACTTGCATCGACTTTTCCGACTCTACTCTCCCTCTGTTTTTGGACAAAGTAGGATCAAAGGAAATACAAAAATCGTTAGGTGCTTGTTTGAATTCACTCAAAAGAAGCGATAACACAAAAAAAAATTAAAAAGGGACTGCTAAGAAAACTTTGACCAAAAATAAAATCGGTAATTGGATTCATTGTTTGGGGAGAGTAACACCCTCACTTGTATTCAGGTTGCATGGGAAGGTCTCCTTCCAAGTGAGGTGAGTGCTTCGTAAGGATTAGAGCCAAAAACCCAACTTGTGGTTGCCTTGTGTATCGCCTGGATTTCCGAAGTATTGGCGCTACTATCGTATGTAGTCGAGTAGGGATTGGTCGCCATTGGTGACTCACTATTGTGTGAGCATCGATCTCGTCCGAAGTACCGAGCTTAGGCCACGCCTTCACGGGTGTGTCTGTCTCACCGGCTGCGTCTGAGTAGGACCTTGTACGCTCACGGGTGATTCTGTTGCGAGCGAGGTCCGAAGTATCGGTTTCGCCTATCGGCTTCCTCCCTCTATTTCTTTGGCTGAGTAGGGATCTAGGAAGGGTTACAAGGACCTTAAAAAGCGCAAGTTACAGGTTACACAGGAGGAGGACAAGTACGGGGATACTTTCCCGGCAGTACACTCTCTCCTTTAGGCGTAGCGTTCTAAGGACTCGTGAAAAGATAAATCCCTGAATCAAGCTAAAATTGACAAGATAAAAGCCGAACCTTCACGGCTTCATGTGTTGAGTTGGTGAACTCACCCC
Source organism: Ottelia alismoides (assembly GCA_037367405.1). Lineage (NCBI taxonomy): Eukaryota > Viridiplantae > Streptophyta > Magnoliopsida > Alismatales > Hydrocharitaceae > Ottelia > Ottelia alismoides. Next base: position 42,702 of record JAZKJV010006496.1, read on the forward strand.
TGCTTTGTGTTTGGTTGCTAGATTTATTTAGGTCAAGATCAAAAACACAGCACAATTGTGCGTAATTTTGTTGCATCTCATTTCATTCCTCTTCTTCTTCTTCTGCATTTCCCTTGCTCTTCCCAAATAATCAAGATGATGAGACGGAGATCTCTTAGGCCGACTCTGTCAGCACCGCTATCCAGCACTCCTCCCCATTCATCTAGGAATACCTCGGAGAGTCCGCTCTCCGAGCCCGAGTTTACCTCCACCCTGTTCCCCCTCGACCACCCTTCTCATTCTCCTTCACTCAGTCCAATAGTGTCAGAATTTACCGCATCACAGAGTTCGGGACATTCTACAGCACCTGAGATGGTCTCTTTTGCTTTTTCCAGAAGATCCAGTCATGGCAGACAAAGGCGAGCATCCCAATGATCATGAGCACCCGCCGTATTTCATTGATCAAGCTGCCATCAACAATTCACTTCTTGCATCCCTGGAGACTATGCAAAGGCAGATCTGTGACCAGGGTACATTCATGGGTGATCTCATGAGAGAGATTGCACAGATGAGAGAGAACCGAGCTGGCGGAGGAGGCGGTGGCGGAGGAGGTGGAGGAGGAGGACCTGATGCAGGAGGAGGCGATCCTGATGCTGAGAGACCGCCACAGACCATCATGAGGGAATTGCACAACCCAGCTGCATCCCTCACTCATCGTTGGATCCGACTTCCACCTATCCACGGAGATTTCGAGCTTCGACCCCATACAATTCAGCTTCTACCCAAGTTCCATGGGTTACCGACCGAAGAGCCGCACCTCCACCTCCAAGAATTCGAGATGATATGCAGCACCATCCATGATCGGTTGATGACCGAGGACACAATAAAGATGATTATCTTTCCATTCTCTTTGGTTGATAGAGCCGCATATTGGCTCAAGCATCTAGGGCAGTTCATCGACACATGGGCAGATCTCCGGACCGCATATCTGAAGAAGTACTATCCTCTCGGCCGGACCAATGCAGCCAGAGCCATGATCAGTAACTTTGTCATGATCCCAAATGAGCAGTTTCATGAAGCTTGGGATCGCTTTCGAGAGCTCATCGACCGGTGTCCACATCATGACATCTCCAAGCCCAATCTCGTGCAGAGTTTCTTCTGTGGGCTGACACCGGAGCTGCAGGGGCTAGTCAATGCCTCTTGCGGTGGGTCATACTTTTCCAAGGGTGAAGACGACGTCTGGGCCATCTACGAAGGCATGACAGAAAACTCCACAGTGATGGACCAAGCCCGTGTCTACACGCAGCAGAAGCCCCCACAAGGAGCGGGATCATTTCAGAGGATCGCCCGCATCGATGCCGGTCCTAACACACCGTCGGTAGCCGCAGCCCAAGCTGAATCAGCAGCAGCCGACATGGGCATACTTAGTAAGAAGCTGGACCGTCTCGAGATCCTCGAGAAGAAGCAGATGCAAGGCATGGCCCAGATGGACCAAATTGCCAAGGCCATGAGTGATCTGAAGACGCAGATCTTGTGCGTCCAGGAGGCACAAACTCATTCCCAACAGCCTCCCAGATCACGTGCTGATCCGAGCAGTAGCAATGCCAACCAGCCCTCTACCTCGTATCGTCAAGTCAACCTATCCAGGCAGGGCCGGTTCCCTTGCTACAATACTACCCAACGCAGCCGCCATCTTTGGACACGCAGATGGTGGTCTATCAGCCGGAGCAGCCACTGGCCGTTCTTCCTCCACCCTCCTTCGAGCAGGACCCATTGATGGAAGTCAATGGGATTTGGTACGACCGGTACCCTCAGCCCAGGATTCGTCGGGATCACCCCGGATTCCGTTGGAGCAATGGTGGATCCTCATCCCAGCAGCAGCCTCCTGCCCAAGGACAGCAGAGCAGCCAGCAGACACAGCAGCAGCAGCCCCAGTACGCCCATCAGCAGCAATATCACAGTGGTCCTCGTCCCGCCTATCAGGGACATCCGTGGAGGCAGCGACATCAGCCTCAGCAGTCTTATCCCCATCCTCCTCCCCAGTATCAGCCACAACAACAACAACAGCCTCACTTCCAGCAGGGAAACCCATCTGGTTCTCAACCCCCCGTTTTTGAGAACCCAACTCTTGATGATCTTGCCCGCTTGCTCTCCGAACAGCGAGCCTCCTTCAGGCAAGAAATGGATGAATTCCGTCAGGAAATGAGGGACATAATAAAACGCAAGGCCGCCATACCCGCTCAGATTGAACCTAATCCGAACAATCTGAAAAGGAAGTATGAGCAGGTAGAGTTTATAAAGGATGCCTCTCTGATGAAACTCGATTTCATCATCTTTATTTCTCATTTTTAACCCCCTTGCTTAAGCTGAGTGTCAATAAAACCCAGTTAAAGTTTTATTATTAACAGAGTCCTAAATAAATTAAAAATCACAAAAAAATGACAAAACAAAAATTCGTGGTATTTTTAGACTTAAAAATACCCTCAAAAATATTTCAGGCCTTTGTTTGACTTCATCTCCAGTTTTGGCCAACATGAAACTTGTAGATCTCGTCAAGATCTACAACTTTCATGTTTTGAATTTTCTCAAATTCGGCCATCTAAGCCTTCAAACATCAACTGGAAGTTCGCAATAATCTGATTGGGCCACGTGGCCCAATCTGGGTGAGCCACGTGGCCCGCTTCCCTTGTCCCATCCGCCTGCGATCTGGGTCGTCAAATCTCTTCCTGAGATCCAACGGCTCCCAGCTCTCCACGCCCGCTGCTTTCCCTCGACCGTCAGATCATCTCCATCTCCGATCCTAACCGCCCGTTAGCGCCTTAGCCAGGAGATTGACACGTGTCGCATTGTGCGCCCTTCAATCGCGCTTCAGATCTTCCATCTTGGCCGCTGCTTCCGCCTCTTTCCTCTGCCGCTCGATCATCCCTAACGTCTAATCCAGGCCGCCCATTAGCACGCACGCTTCAGCTCGACACGTGGCTAATCTACAGCCTTCCGATCGCGCCCTGATCTTCTATCTCAGCCGTATCTTCTAAGCGCGAGCCTCAGCCCTCCGATCACGCCTTCTTTGCATCGTGATCGTCTGTTCGCGCCGCTCCTTCAGATCGACACGTGGCTGCTCTGTATCCCTTTGATTACTTCGCCCTTGATCTCATCGTGGCCGTCGCTCCGCGCCCAATTATCCACCGTTGGATCTCCAGATCCAACGGCGGAGCTTCGTCGTCAACCTCCAGACCCCCTCTCTCACACGATCACCACCTCGCGCAACCCGCTCCCCCTTCCTATTATCCCACCTACTCCGACCACCATCTCCACTAACCAAACACCTCCCGGTCTTCCCCCATCTTCCTTCTTCCCCGCGCATGCCTCCACGACCCATAACAAACTCCCAGTCACCCCATGTTCATCACGAAACCCACGACCTCCAGCACTTGCACCGCCGACTACTTCTTTAAATACACCGGTCCCCCCTCCATTCGCCGGCGTCCACCTTTACGTGGGAGGAGGCCCAACCCTCCTCCACCTCTCTGTGACAGAGAGGGATGAGAGGATCGAGCGAAGACAGCTCTTCTCCCCGGTGTCGACCCTCCGCCGATCACGGCGGAGCTGCGGCGCTCCGCGACCGCTTGAGCTGCCTCCAGTTGCTGCGGAGGTTCAGCGACGACCAGGGCTCCACATTGGAGCTTGCCCCCAAGCTCCGCTCCGCCTCCGATCAGGTAAGCTCTTCTTCTCCTTCCTCTGTATTTTTTTCCTAATTTCCCATTAATTTTCTAGGCCGCTTCCATCGTCCTTGACCTCCATTAACCACTTTCTAAACTTCGCCTTCAACCCCTCATCGACGCGCACCACCTTCTCAGCTCCTCCATACCTCATCGCTTCCGACCCACCTCCTCCGCCGCGAGGCGGAGGAGCTCCGAGCTCCTCCACATTCTCCGCACTCCAGAGCTCCCACCTTCACTCCACTTCGCACGCACACCGCGATCGCCTGCTTCGGCTATGTTTCTAACATTGCAGGTACATAAATGCTCACTGGCCGGAGCTATCACCGGAGACCATTTCTCGAGCACCACCTCTGGTGCCCAGGCAGAACCATTCTTCTCTAAGGAGCTCAACGTCTTCGTCGTGTTTTAGAGACCATCTCCGACCATTCAGGAGCGACTGCAGATCTCAGCCGAGCTCGGGAGGAGGTGGCGGAGTTGGAGCTCCTTTGCCGGAGCTCCAAACTCGCCGCCAGATACGGACGGAGGAGAAGGAACAGCGGCCGTTGGATGATCCTTTCTCGGCGATCATCCAACGACCCAGAGGAGGCCACGTCACCCCTCAGAACTTCTTCTAGGTACCGTTGGATCCTCCAGATCCAACGGTTCCTATTCTGCCATGTCGTTTCTTCAGGAGTTCACATCATCCATCCGATCTCCATGATCGGATGGTTCATCTTCAACCACGTGGCAGATCCAGAGCGTCACCGAGCCTTCATATCCGACCCTCCAGGCGTGGGAGTCCGAACCTAGCCCGAACCTGTAGCGAACCCAAGCCTACGTCCGAACCTAGCCGAAGCTTCATCGACCCTCTGCCGAGCCTGAACCTACCTCCGAGTCTAGGTCGCACGTGCCTGGCACGTGCGTACCTGGGAAATTTGTAGAGGAGCCCACCATCTTCTCCAATTTGCAGACAGGTCCCTGAAGCACGTGCAGTTCACGTGCATTTGGGTAGTTTGCAATTACGCCCTCGCGGGTTTGAGTAATTGCAAAAATGCCCCTGTGCGTGTGGTAACTTTACAGGGAAGTCCTCGTACTTCTCATATTTACATTTTAGTCCCTCCCAGGGACCTGTTTGTAGTTATCATTTCATGTTTTCTTTCAGTTATGCCCTTGTCTTTCTTTCCTGCATATCTTGAGCTACGTATGTCCAATTGAGTTGATTTCAGTTTCGTTTTAAAGCTGGTTTGATGGTCTTTCTAATGGCATGCTTAATTGTTGTTTTGGACACAACAAATTTTGATGATTATTTTATTTGCCATGTGTCTCTTAAAGTTTGAACTTGTGCCTATTCTAATTTCTTTTATCAAGCCTGAGTGATATTTGAACTTGAAGTTGACTCATATTAAGTTGCTCGTCATGTTTCTCCTGTTCTAGGGCATGGCTTCATCGCATTTCATGGCATTTATTTGCATGATAAAAATGGATAAAAAATGCATGTTTATTTTAATGTTGTGTTGTCTTCTCACATGATTTGACCTATACGCCTTTATATCAACACTTAGTTAAATAAATAGAAATCCGATTAATACGAGAGAGGCTCGTGTCCCTCAGTTCGACCTTGGTATCTTACCAAGTAAAATAAAAATCACGATCGTCTCATTTTGATCTATATTGACATATATATTTAAATGAGATGATCTTTGATGACCCAAATCGGCCCGACTACGATGATGATTCCAAGTGCTAATTTCGCATTATTATAGGGCCGATTTTGCGGATTATAAAATGGTGCCATTGCCGGGGACACGACTCATTTCTTATATTTTTTGGATTTTTGTTTGTTTAATTTAGTGTTCCTTTTTATAGGTCAAATGATCACATATTTTGCATATAAAATTTTTCTTTCTTATTTGATATCTAACCATTGTTTTTGTGGCAGGGCCCTTGATGGATCAAGGAGGCGAGGAGCAGGATGCTCCCCGCTGCGAGGAGCCGCAGGAGCATGCTTGGAGCCTATAAGAAAGAAAAGAAAAAAAAATGTTTCGCATTTTATTTTTGCTTGTAATAATTCGTCTTTTACAGCGGTCTTCGATTGAAGACTCGCGAGTGTAATCGAACGAATGTGGTTGTGTGGGGATCGTCCCCACTTGAATGTTGACCTAGGACTAGGCACGTGGCTCTCCGAGCTCATTTTATTTTTCATATTTTTATGTGCTTGATCGTAGGTAGGACACACTAAATGATATACACACATAATCTCGCATCACTTAGCTAAAATTAATGAAAATCAATCACCGCTAATAGATGCATGATTAGGTGCGGCTTTTTCGACTTGCATACATGTTGAATTTGGTTTTCAAAACGGCCCCAGTTTTTCACGGATTTATCGTCAAATCACTGCATGATTTCTCGCTTAGCTTAGATCGTGGTTTTTATCGAATACATGTTTTTCTTGGCTTCCTTTTCCTAGCTTGATCACCTAGGTTAAATGGAAAAAGGGAATGAACGGTAGACGGTGATTTCTTGATTTATGTGCTAACCATAATGCAGTGATAACCTAAAATAAAATTGGGACTGTTAATTGCAAGTCAACCAAAAATGGAGTAAAATTCGGTTTTGGGAGAGCAATACCCTCGCTTACGCAATGATTTTCACTTCACATCTTTTTCTTTGCGTAAAAATCTAATGTTTTATCACTAATAAAACCGACAAAATAATAAACCAACCTTGGTTGGTTCCATGTGTGAGTTGGTGAAACTAAGGGTTTGCTTGATTGATTGAGCCATGTTTGCTTCGATACACACCCTAAAACCTTAGTCACTCCATTTCATCTCCGAAGATTCAACCGCTCACTTGTAGATCCATTCCTCTTCTTCGTTCACCTTGGGTCCCTCCCAACATCAATTCCCATCTTGATACTTAGGCTAATCTCAGCCTAAGTATGGGGGGACTCGAGTCCCCGTGATTTTTCTCTACTCATCTTTCCTTGCCTTTATACTTAGGTTATTTCTAACCTAAGTATAGGGGGAGCCCCTCTTAGCTCCCGTATATTCCTATATACTTAAATGGACCTATGTACTTGTAACATCTATGCTATGAGGACATAGCAAAGTTTAAGTATAGGGGGGTATACCGTATATACCGTATATTTACTTTAGCTATAATATGAAAAATTTGAAAAATTTAAAACTTTTTGGCTAAGGTAAAATTCTTTGGACTAAGAGAACTCAAATGATTTCACGGCTTTTCGATATTATGTCACTCTATCTTTTATAAAAATATTTTTGAAAATGATTTTTCCTTGTTTGAAAAATTCTTTTGAAAATGTTTTGAAAAACTTTTTATTTGTGTAACATGGTTTTGAAAAATCGCCATCTCTTTTCAAGGAAAGTTGAGTTTAACTCGTGTTTTAACCTTTATTAAAATCCATAAAAAGGTGAAAAACCACAAAACCCTTTAGGAGCCGTTAGTGACTACTAAGTCCGATTAAGTAAGCCGCATTCAGTGAGGGTTCGCCCTTAGCAGATTGGATGGTTTAGAGGACATCGCGTAAGGCCCCGTCCTCAAGCAACGGGCTTCGGCCTGTACTTACATCCATACTGGCTGAACTGCAGATGCTCAATTGAGTTTAGGTAGTTCTATTATCTCTCGAAGTTCAAAAAAAATCTTGTTTTTGAATGAAGAAGTTGGATTAGTCCTCTACACTTACACTTTCACCCAGGATCTGAGTTGGTCAAGGAGACTTAGCTTTTTGAGATCTTTGAGATTTTTAGGTTAACCAGCCTTAGCCATCAGGGTCATAGACTTAATTGTCCACATTCCCCTAGGTTTCTAGATTTGCATGCTATATTCCATGCTTAGTCTCAAACATAAAGATATGATCAGCACATCACATACACGACTGCGGTTGTTGATGAGATGAGTTGATTTTTCACTCGAGGAATTGGGATGACGAAGTCAAGTTTGGATTTGATCTAATGATGCTCGAGGATGGGATAAAATCTTTGGAGGCTTCATGAAACCTGAGTGTCAGCAATGATTAGCCAATATGAGAACTTGGTTCTTATATTAATCTCTTTACATTGACCTAAGTGCCAGGGTGTGAAATAAATAAAAAAATGTTGATCAGTGTGTGCCAACTCTTGGTAAAAGCAGTGGAGCTAGCCACAACATATACAAGTCAATGAAATTCAAAGAAAAGCTCTCATTACACAAAGTCAAATATCAAAGAGCTTCCACCAAAGGCGAGCGCTCCCAAACTTTTCAAAGTGTCCACTTGGACCACCGCTATTAGGACCAGGAGTCGGGCTTGCACCAAAAAAAATGGCTCTGCATCGTAAATGCTACAAGTCTGGGTGTCGAAGGTACGATAGGTACTCAAAAGAGACACACCCCGGTGTACTCCCAGGAAAACAAGTGCAGACGACTCCAACTTATCTTGACGGACGCACTGATCAACACCAAAAAAATGTGTTGCGTAAAAAGGCACTAGAGAGAATCCTTGTTCCAATGAGAGGGAGAGAAGAAATGAAAGAAATGACACAATCCCATGCCCTCCATTTCTAGCCTGCCATCTACATTTTCTAAGTCTGACAACTAAAGAGACGGTGGACTGAATGCAAGATTTTATTTATTCCCTAGTGCTGAGGATTAGGTCCTTAGGAGATTTTCTCGGACCAAGATTTTGGGTGACGAATTGACCCTACTCTCAGAATTGCAGTCAACACTAAACTTCATATCCTTTAGTTTATATGTACATCAGAGAGAGTCTAGAGAAGTAGAGGAATTGGAAGCCTCTTGATTAAGGCTGGGTTGAACTCTAGAATTTTGGATCTCTATAGTCGAGTCGACTTGATCAGATTGGATCCTGTATTCACATGCACAAGGGGGTTAATCCAACTTAGTCATTCTTTTTATGCTCGAGGACGAGCATAGTTTAAGTATAGGGGGGTGATGAAACTCGATTTCATCAACTTTATTTCTCATTTTTAACCCCCTTGCTTAAGCTAAGTGTCAATAAAATCCAGTTAAAGTTTTGTTATTAACAGAGTCCTAAATAAATTAAAAATCACAAAAAAATGACAAAACAAAAATTCGTGGTATTTTTAGACTTAAAAATACCCTCAAAATATTTTAGGACTTTGTTTGACTTCATCTCCAGTTTTGACCAACATGAAACTTGTAGATCTCGTCAAGATCTACAACTTTCATGTTTTGAATTTTCTCAAATTCGGCCATCTAAGCCTTCAAACATCAACTGGAAGTTTGCAATAATCTGATTGGGCCACGTGGCCCAATCTGGGTGAGCCACGTGGCCCGCTTCCCTTGTCCCATCCGCCTGCGATCTGGGCCGTCAGATCTCTTCCTGAGATCCAACGGTTCCTAGCTCTCCACGCCCGCTGCTTTCCCTCGACCGTCAGATCATCTCCATCTCCGCTCCTAACCGCCCGTTAGCGCCTTAGCCAGGAGATTGACACGTGTCACGTTGTGCACCCTTCGATCGCGCTTCAGATCTTCCATCTTGGCCGCTGCTTCCGCCTCTTTCCTCTGCCGCTCGATCATCCCTAACGTCTAATCCAGGCCGCCCATTAGCGCGCACGCTTCAGCTCGACACGTGGCTAATCTACAGCCTTCCGATCGCGCCCTGATCTTCTATCTCAGCTGTATCTTCTAAGCGTGAGCCTCAGCCCTCCGATCGCGCCTTCTCTGCATCGTGATCGTCAGTTCGCGCCGCTCCTTCAGATCGACACGTGGCTGCTCCGTATCCCTTTGATTACTTCGCCCTTGATCTCATCGTGGCCGTCGCTCCGCGCCCAATTCTCCACCGTTGGATCTCCAGATCCAACGGTGGAGCTTCGTTGTCAACCTCCAGACCCCCCTCTCTCACACAATCACCACCTCGCGCAACCCGCCCCCCTTCCTATTATCCCACCTACTCCGACCACCATCTCCACTAACCAAACACCTCCCGGTCTTCCCCCATCTTCCTTCTTCCCCGCGCAGGCCTCCACAACCCATAACAAACTCCCAGTCGCCCCAAGTTCATCACGAAACCCGCGACCTCCAGCACTTGCACCGCCGGCTACTTCTTCAAATACACCGGTCCCCCCTCCATTCGCCGGCGTCCACCTTTACGTGGGAGGAGGCCCAGCCCTCCTCCACCTCTCTGTGACAGAGAGGGGTGAGAGGATCGAGCGAAGACGGCTCTTCTCCCCGATGTCGACCCTCCGTCGATCATGGCGGAGCTGCGGCGCTCCGCGACCGCTTGAGCTGCCTCCAGTTGCTGCGGAGGTTCAGCGACGACTAGGGCTCCACATCGGAGCTCGCCCCCAAGCTCCGCTCCGCCTCCGATCAGGTAAGCTCTTCTTCTCCTTCCTCTGTATTTTTTTCCTAATTTCCCATTAATTTTCTAGGCCGCTTCCATCGTCCTTGACCTCCATTAACCACTCTCTAAACTTCGCCTTCAACCCCTCATCGACGCGCACCACCTTCTCAGCTCCTCCATACCTCATCGCTTCCGACCCACCTCCTCCACCGCGAGGCGGAGGAGCTCCGAGCTCCTCCACATTCTCCGCACTCCAGAGCTCCCACCTTCACTCCACTTCGCACGCACACCGCGATCGCCTGCTTCGGCTATGTTTCTAACATTGCAGGTACATAAATGCTCACTGGCCGGAGCTATCACCGGAGACCATTTCTCGAGCGCCACCTCTGGTGCCCAGGCAGAACCATTCTTCTCTAAGGAGCTCAACGTCTTCGTTGTGTTTTAGAGACCATCTCCGACTATTCAGGAGCGACTGCAGATCTCAGCCGAGCTCGGGAGGAGGTGGCGGAGTTGGAGCTCCTTCGCCGGAGCTCCAAACTCACCGCCAGATACGGACGGAGGAGAAGGAACAACGGCCGTTGGATGATCCTTTCTCGGCGATCATCCAACGGCCCAGAGGAGGCCACGTCACCCATCAGAACTTCTTCTAGGTACCGTTGGATCCTCCAGATCCAACGGTTCCTATTCTGCCACGTCGTTTCTTCAGGAGTTCACAGCATCCATCCGATCTCCATGATCGGATGGTTCATCTTCAACCACGTGGCAGATCCAGAGCGTCACCGAGCCTTCATATCCGACCCTCTAGGCGTGGGAGTCCGAACCTAGCCCGAACCTGCAGCAAACCCAAGCCTACGTCCGAACCTAGCCAAAGCTTCATCGACCCTCTGCCGAGCCTGAACCTACCTCCGAGCCTAGGTCGCACGTGCTTGGCACGTGCGTACCTGGGAAATTTGCAGAGGAGCCCACCGTCTTCTCCAATTTGCAGACAGGTCCCTGAAGCACGTGCAGTTCACGTGCATTTGGGTATTTTGCAATTACGCCCTCGCGGGTTTGAGTAATTGCAAAAATGCCCCTATGTGTGTGGTAACTTTACAGGGAAGTCCTCGTACTTTTCATATTTACATTTTAGTCCCTCCCAGGGACCTGTTTGTAGTTATCATTTCATGTTTTCTTTCAGTTATGCCCTTGTCTTTCTTTCCTGCATATCTTGAGCTACATATGTCCGATTGAGTTGATTTCAGTTTCGTTTTAAAGCTGGTTTGATGGTCTTTCTAATGGCATGCTTAATTGTTGTTTTGGACACAACAAATTTTGATGATTATTTTATTTGCCATGTGTCTCTTAAAGTTTGAACTTGTGCCTATTCTAATTTCTTTTATCAAGCCTGAGTGATATTTGAACTTGAAGTTGACTCATATTAAGTTGCTCGTCATGTTTCTCCTGTTCTAGGGCATAGCTTCATCGCATTTCATGGCATTTATTTGCATGATAAAAATGGATAAAAATTCATGTTTATTTTAATGTTGTGTTGTCTTCTCGCATGATTTGACCTATACGCCTTTATATCAACAATTAGTTAAATAAATAGAAATCCGATTAATACGAGAGAGGCTCGTGTCCCTGAGTTCGACCTTGGTATCTTACCATGTAAAATAAAAATCACGATTGTCTCATTTTGATCTATTATTGACATATATATTTAAATGAGATGATCTTTGATGACCCAAATCGGCCGACTACGATGATGATTCCAAGTGCTAATTTCGCATTATTATAGGGCCGATTTTGCGGATTATCAAATGGTGCCATTGCCGGGGACATGGCTCATTTCTTATATTTTTTGGATTTTTGTTTGTTTAATTTAGTGTTCCTTTTTATAGGTCAAATGATCACATATTTTGCATATAAAATTTTTCTTTCTTATTTGATATCTAACCATTGTTTTTGTGGCAGGGTCCTTGATGGATCAAGGAGGCGAGGAGCAGGATGCTCCCCGCTGCGAGGAGCTGCAGGAGCATGCTTGGAGCCTATAAGAAAGAAAAGAAAAAAATGTGTCGCATTTTATTTTTACTTGTAATAATTCGTCTTTTACAGCGGTCTTCGATTGAAGACTCGCGAGTGTAATCGAACGAATGTGGTTGTGTGGGGATCGTCCCCACTTGAGTGTCGACCTAGGACTAGGCACGCGGCTCTCCGAGCTCATTTTATTTTTCATATTTTTATGTGCTTGATCGTAGGTAGGACACACTAAATGATATACGCACATAATCTCGCATCACTTAGCTAAAATTAATGAAAATCAATCACCGCTAATAGATGCATGATTAGGTGCGGCTTTTCGACTTGCATACATGTTGAATTTGGTTTTCAAAACGGCCCCAGTTTTTCACAGATTTATCGTCAAATCACTGCATGATTTCTCGCTTAGCTTAGATCGTGGTTTTTATCGAATACATGTTTTTCTCGGCTTTCTTTTCCTAGCTTGATCACCTAGGTTAAATGGAAAAAGGTAATGAACGGTAGACAGCGATTTCTTGATTTATGTGCTAACCATAATTAAGTGATAACCTAAAATAAAATTGGGAATGTTAATTGCAAGTCAACCAAAATGGAGTAAAATTCGGTTTTGGGAGAGCAATACCCTCGCTTACGCAATGATTTTCACTTCACATCTTTTTCTTTGCGTAAAAATCTAATGTTTTATCACCAATAAAACCGACAAAATAATAAACCAACCTTAGTTGGTTCCATGTGTGAGTTGGTGAAACTAAGGGTTTGCTTGATTGATTGAGCCATGTTTGCTTCGATACACACCCTAAAACCTTAGTCACTCCATTTCATCTCCGAAGATTCAACCGCTCACTTGTAGATCCATTCCTCTTCTTCGTTCACCTTGGGTCCCTCCCAACATCAATTCCCATCTTGATACTTAGGCTAATCTCAGCCTAAGTATGGGGGGACCCGAGTCCCCGTGATTTTTCTCTACTCATCTTTCCTTGCCTTTATACTTAGGTTATTTCTAACCTAAGTATAGGGGGAGCCCCTCTTAGCTCCCGTATATTCCTATATACTTAAATGGACCTATGTACTTGTAAAATCTATGTTATGAGGACATAGCAAAGTTGAAGTATAGGGGGGTATACCGTATATACCGTATATTTACTTTAGCTATAATATGAAAAATTTGAAAAATTTAAAACTTTTTGGCTAAGGTAAAATTCTTTGGACTAAGAGAACTCAAATGATTTCACGGCTTTTCGATATTATGTTACGCTATCTTTTATAAAAATATTTTCGAAAATTATTTTTCCTTGTTTGAAAAATTCTTTTGAAAATGTTTTGAAAAACTTTTTATTTGTGTAACATGGTTTTGAAAAATCGCCATCTCTTTTCAAGGAAAGTTGAGTTTAACTCGTGTTTTAACCTTTATTAAAATCCATAAAAATGAGAAAAACCGCAAAACCCTTTAGGAGTCGTTAGTGACTACTAAGCCCAATTAAGTAAGCCACATTCAGTGAGGGTTCACCCTTAGCAGATTGGATGGTTTAGAGGACATCGCGTAAGGCCCCGTCCTCAAGCAACGGGCTTCGACCTGTACTTACATCCATACTGGCTGAACTGCAGATGCTCAATTGAGTTTAGGTAGTTCTAATATCTCTCGAAGTTCAAAAAAATCTTGTTTTTGAATGAAGAAGTTGGATTAGTCCTCTACACTTAGCTTTCACCCAGGATCTGAGTTGGTCAAGGAGACTTAGCTTTTTGAGATCTTTGAGATTTTTAGGTTAACCAGCCTTAGCCATCAGGGTCATAGACTTAATTGTCCACATTCCCCTAGGTTTCTAGATTTGCATGCTATATTCCATGCTTAATCTCAGACATAAAGAATATGATCAGCACATCACATACACGACTGCGGTTTTTGATGAGATGAGTTGATTTTTCACTCGAGGAATTGGGATGAGGAAGTCAAGTTTGGATTTGATCTAATGATGCTCGAGGATGGGATAAAATCTTTGGTGCTTCATGGAAACTTGAGTGTCAGCAATGATTAGCTAATATGAGAACTTGGTTCTTATATTAATCTCTTGACATTGACCTAAGTGCCAGGGTGTGAAATAAATAAAAAAATGTTGATCAGTGTGCGCCAACTCTTGGTAAAAGCAGTGGAGCTAGCCACAAATTATACAAGTCAATGAAATTCAAAGAAAAGCTCTCATTCCACAAAGTCAAATATCAAAGAGCTTCCACCAAAGGCGAGCGCTCCCAAACTTTTCAAAGTGTCCACTTGGACCACCGCTATTAGGACCAGGAGTCGGGCTTGCACCAAAAAAAAGGGCTCTGCATCGTAAATGCTACAAGTCTGGGTGTCGAAGGTACGATAGGTACTCAAAAGAGACACACCCCGCTGTACTCCCAGGAAAACAAGTGCAGACAGCTCCAACTTCTCTTGACGGACGCACTGATCAACACCAAAAAAATGTGTTGCGTAAAAAGGCACTAGAGAGAATCCTTGTTCCAATGAGAGGGAGAGAAGAATTGACACAATCCCATGCCCTCCATTTCTGGCCTGCCATCTACATTTTCTAAGTCTGACAACTAAAGAGACGGTGGACTGAATGCAAGATTTGATTTATTCCCTAGTGCTGAGGATTAGGTCCTTAGGAGATTTTCTCGGACCAAGATTTTGGGTGACGAATTGACTCTACTCTCAGAATTGCAGTCAACACTAAACTTCATATCCTTTAGTTTATATGTACATCAGAGAGAGTCTAGAGAAGTAGAGGAATTTGAAGCCTCTTGATTAAGGCTGGGTTGAACTCTAGAATTTTGGATCTCTAAAGTCGAGTCGACTTGATCAGATTGGATCCTGTATTCACATGCACAAGGGGGTTAATCCAACTTAGTCATTCTTTTTGATGCTCGAGGACAAGCATAGTTTAAGTATAGGGGGGTGATGAAATTCGATTTCATCATCTTTATTTCTCATTTTTAACCCCCTTGCTTAAGCTGAGTGTCAATAAAACCCAGTTAAAGTTTTGTTATTAACAGAGTCCTAAATAAATTAAAAATCACAAAAAAATGACAAAACAAAAATTCGTGGTATTTTTAGACTTAAAAATACCCTCAAAAATATTTTAGGCCTTTGTTTGACTTCATCTCCAGTTTTGGCCAACATGAAACTTGTAGATCTCGTTAAGATCTACAACTTTCATGTTTTGAATTTTCTCAAATTCGGCCATCTAAGCCTTCAAACATCAACTGGAAGTTCGCAATAATCTGATTGCGCCACGTGGCCCAATCTGGGTGAGCCACGTGGCCCGCTTCCCTTGTCCCATCCGCCTGCGATCTGGGCCGTCAGATCTCTTCCTGAGATCCAACGGCTCCCAGCTCTCCACGCCCGCTGCTTTCCCTCGACCGTCTGATCATCTCAATCTCCGATCCTAACCGCCCGTTAGCGCCTTAGCCAGGAGATTGACATGTGTCGCATTGTGCGCCCTTCGATCGCGCTTCAGATCTTCCATCTTGGCCGCTGCTTCCGCCTCTTTCCTCTGCCGCTCGATCATCCCTAACGTCTAATCCAGGCCGCCCATTAGCGCACACGCTTCAGCTCGACACATGGCTAATCTACAACCTTCCGATCGCGCCCTGATCTTCTATCTCAGCCGTATCTTCTAAGTGCGAGCCTCAGCCCTCCGATCGCGCCTTCTCTGCATCGTGATCGTCCGTTCGCGCCGCTCCTTCAGATCGACACGTGGCCGCTCCGTATCCCTTTGATTACTTCGCCCTTGATCTCATCGTGGCCGTCGCTCCGCGCCCAATTCTCCACCGTTGGATCTCCAGATCCAACGGCAGAGCTTCGTCGTCAACCTCCAGACCCCCCTCTCTCAAACGATCACCACCTCGCGCAACCCGCTCCCCCTTCCTATTATCCCACCTACTCCGACCACCATCTCCACTAACCAAACACCTCCCGGTCTTCCCCCATCTTCCTTCTTCCCCGCGCATGCCTCCACGACCCATAACAAACTCCCAGTCGCCCCATGTTCATCACGAAACCCACGACCTCCAGCACTTGCACCATCGACTACTTCTTCAAATACACCGGTCCCCCCTCCATTCGCCGGCGTCCAACTTTACGTGGGAGGAGGCCCAGCCCTCCTCCACCTCTCTGTGACAGAGAGGGGTGAGAGGATCGAGCGAAGACGGCTCTTCTCCCCGGTGTCGACCCTCCGCCGATCACAGCGGAGCTGCGACGCTCCGCGACCGCTTGAGCTGCCTCCAGTTGCTGCGGAGGTTCAGCGACGACCAGGGCTCAACATCGGAGCTCGCCCCCAAGCTCCGCTCCGCCTTCGATCAGGTAAGCTCTTCTTCTCCTTCCTCTGTATTTTTTTTCCTAATTTCCCATTAATTTTCTAGGCCGCTTCCATCGTCCTTGACCTCCATTAACCACTCTCTAAACTTCGCCTTCAACCCCTCATCGACGCGCACCACCTTCTCAGCTCCTCCATACCTCATCGCTTCCGACCCACCTCCTCCGCCGCGAGGCGGAGGAGCTCCGAGCTCCTCCACATTCTCCGCACTCCAGAGCTCCCACCTTCACTCCACTTCGCACGCACACCGCGATCGCCTGCTTCGGCTATGTTTCTAACATTGCAGGTACATAAATGCTCACTGGCCAGAGCTATCACCGGAGACCATTTCTCGAGCGCCACCTCTGGTGCCCAGGCAGAACCATTCTTCTCTAAGGAGCTCAACGTCTTCGTCGTGTTTTAGAGACCATCTCCGACCATTCAAGAGCGACTGCAGATCTCAGCCGAGCTCGGGAGGAGGCGGCGGAGTTGGAGCTCCTTCGTCGGAGCTCCAAACTCGCCGCCAGATACGGACGGAGGAGAAGGAACAGCGGCCGTTGGATGATCCTTTCTCGGCGATCATCCAACGGCCCAGAGGAGGCCACGTCACCCCTCAGAACTTCTGCTAGGTACCGTTGGATCCTTCAGATCCAACGGTTCCAATTCTGCCACGTCGTTTCTTAAGGAGTTCACAACATCCATCCGATCTCCATGATCGGATAGTTCATCTTCAACCATGTGGCAGATCCAGAGCGTCACCGAGCCTTCATATCCGACCCTCCAGGCGTGGGAGTCCAAACCTAGCCCGAACCTGCAGCGAACCCAAGCCTACGTCCGAACCTAGCCGAAGCTTCATCGACCCTCTACCGAGCCTGAACCTACCTCCGAGCCTAGGTCGTACGTGCCTGGCACGTGCGTACCTGTGAAATTTGCAGAGGAGCCCATCGTCTTCTCCAATTTGCAGACAGGTCCCTGAAGTACGTGCAGTTCACGTGCATTTGGGTATTTTGTAATTACGCCCTTGCGGGTTTGAGTAATTGCAAAAATGCCCCTGTGCGTGTGGTAACTTTATAGGGAAGTCCTTGTACTTTTCATATTTACATTTTAGTCCCTCCCAGGGACCTGTTTGTAGTTATCATTTCATGTTTTCTTTCAGTTATGCCCTTGTCTTTCTTTCGTGCATATCTTGAGCTACGTATGCCCAATTGAGTTGATTCCAGTTTCGTTTTAAAGCTGGTTTGATGGTCTTTCTAATGGCATGCTTAATTGTTGTTTTGGACATAATGAATTTTGATGATTATTTTATTTGCCATGTGTCTCTTAAAGTTTGAACTTGTGCCTATTCTAATTTCTTTTATCAAGCCTGAGTGATATTTGAACTTGAAGTTGACTCATATTAAGTTGCTCATCATGTTTCTCCTGTTCTAGGGCATAGCTTCATCGCATTTCATGGCATTTATTTGCATGATAAAAATGGATAAAAAATGCATGTTTATTTTAATGTTGTGTTGTCTTCTCGCATGATTTGACCTATACGCCTTTATATCAACACTTAGTTAAATAAATAGAAATCCGATTAATACGAGAGAGGCTCGTGTCCCTGAGTTCGACCTTGGTATCTTACCAAGTAAAATAAAAATCACGATCGTCTCATTTTGATCTATTATTGACATATATATTTAATTGAGATGATCTTTGATGACCCAAATCGGCTCGACTACGATGATGATTCCAAGTGCTAATTTCGCATTATTACAGGGTCGATTTTGCGGATTATCACTCTCCTAGTGACTATTTGAGTGATATGTCTTATTCCTTTTATGATGCTGATTTTGTTACTACTAGGAGCGGTAGGATGCCAACCGACGGTGCCTCTTCTGAGCGACAACCAGATGCAGAACCAGGAGCGCCAGAGGAGCAGAGTAGCGGTGCTGATGCCGCTCATGATGATGTTGAAGACGGTGGTGCTGAGGCCACCAATGATGGAGACCTAGACGACGGTGCTGATGCCGTCGTGAGACCAGATGCAGACGGTGGTGCTGATGCCACCATTTTGGATGCCGAACCAGAGCGCGATGCTGATGCCGCAGAGACAGGTGCCGGTGGTGGTACTAAAGCCACCATGTCTACTTTTGTTGTGCCCCCATCTGTGATGTTGCCACATTTTGTACCTATGGATTGTGGGAAGAAAAAGAAAAACAAAAATATGAATAAAGGAAAGGTTTCTGTTCATATTGCGGATCCATATGTGTTGCATGATGATGATTGTATGGATTCTCCTTCTTCACAGGAACATGGACCGATTCCTAGTCCTCCATCTGTGGAGGCCCCTACCATCCCCTTCCCCGAGGCACTCCGCCGGGCGAAGGGGAATAAAAAAGAAAATCCCAAAAAAGAGCAACAGGTAGAGTTCAGCAATCAGATGATAGACAGATTCCATATTCAGCTGACTCTATAGGAAGCACTTGAGCACATCCCCCTCTTCAAGAAGAACCTGAAGGAGAAAACCACCATCCGCAGGAAGAGGAGGAACCACATAGATCAGATCCATGTGCTCACTCATTCCACTTGCTGCACCATCCAGAACAAGCTGCCAGCCAAGCGACCAGACGCAGGAGCTCCCTATGTCAGATGCGAGATCCAGGAGCAACAATTTGATCGTACTCTGTTAGACAGCGGCTCTTCAATTAACCTTCTTTCGGCAGCCTTACTCGACCGATTCGAGTTTGGTCCTCTTCTTAGGAGCAGGACAATCCTTCAGTTTGCTGACAGGTCGACTAAGAGGCCGAAGGGGTTATTGCAAGACGTGGTCGTTACCATTCAGGGCCTGAAATTCCCTGTGGACTTCGTTGTGTTGGACATGGAGATCCATTCTCGGACGTCCATTCTTGGCCACAACCAAGGCGGTGACCGACCATGATAGCGGGAAGGTATGTTTTCGCGTCAAGGGCGAAACCATACAAATAGAGACGATCGAGGAAACCAGATCCAGAGAGTTAGAGTGCTCGGAGCAGTCCAGTGAAGCAGCGTAGATGACAGAGGAAGAGCTCGACATCCACCAGGTTTGTGATTTTGAGATGACTGATGATGAATCCAACTGGATAGATCCTGTAGCACCGACTCTCGCCTTGCCTACAGATACACTATATCTCAAGCTCATGGCAGTCGAGAGACGGGTGAGCACATCCCTGGAGGAGGATACATCTGAAGCTGACAGTGTTGTGATGAGTGGTGCAGATGATTTTCATTCGTGCTCATCTTCTTCTGATCCCTCGGATTCAGACATTGACTGGGATGATTTTGATGATTATTTACCTTGTCTGATTGCTTCTAAGCCAACAACCATGATAGAGTGCGAGCCGGTACAGTTCATTGATGATTCAACAGGCCGCTCTTCGTCAGAGATTCATGCAGAGCGAGAGTTCTCCTACGCAGACCTGGTAGAGTTTACACAGACATATCAGAAGCCAGATCTGCCACCTCCCAATTGTCCAGAACAGAAACCTCTATCGCAGTCGATGAAATATAGATTCCTTGCGGGTGAGCTAGACGTGCACCCAGTCATTATCTCAGCAGGTTTGACTGGAGAGCAAGAATCTCGTCTGATGGAGGTTCTTGAAAGAAACCGCAAGGCAGTCGGTTGGAGTATAGCTGATCTCCAGGGGCTGAGCCCAAATCTTTGCTCGCACCACATCTATCTTGAAGATGATGCTAGGCCGTCCCGTGAGTTCCAACGACGGCTGAACCCGAATCTTCGAGACGTAGTCATGAAAGAGATTTCATAGTGGTGGAGCGCCGATTTCATTTACCCCATCTCCGACTCCAAATGGGTTAGTCCACTACATGTGGTACCCAAGAAGACGGGTATCACTACAGTTGTTAATGAGTCTGGAGAAGAGATCGCTACCAGAGTGCCTACTTCTTGGAGGGTCTGTGTGGACTACAAACGATTGAATGAGGCCACCAAGAAGGATCACTTCCCGCTACCCTTCATTGATCAGATTATCGAGCGGTTAGCTGGGAAGAGTCATTATTGTTTCCTTGACGGGTACTCTGGATACAATCAAGTGGCCATTGCGCCCGAAGACCAGGAGAAAACGACATTCACCTGTCCGTTTGGGACGTATGCTTTCAGACGGATGCCCTTTGGACTATGTAATGCTCCGGCGACATTTCAGAGGTGCATGTTGTCCATCTTCTCGGACATGGTGGGTAATTGTTTAGAGGTCTTCATGGATGACTTCTCGGTCTATGGCGATGGTTCGATGCCTGTCTTGACTGCCTAAACCGTGTGCTTCAGCACTGCATAGAGGTCAATCTTGTTTTATCTTGGGAGAAGAGTCACTTCATGGTGACTCAAGGGACGGTCCTTGGTCATATCGTCTCCAACAGAGGCATGGAGGTCGATCCTGCCAAGGTGGATATCATCAGAAAACTCAATCCCCCGTCCAACTTGCGTCAGTTGCGGTCCTTTCTGGGGCATGTCGGTTTCTACCGACGGTTCATTCAGGACTTCAGTCGAATTGCCCGACCGCTTACTGACTTGCTGACAAAAGACACCGAGTTTATTGTCAATGATAAGTGTCTTGAATCTTTTGAGACTCTCAAAAATATGGTTGTTTCTGCTCCTGTCCTTCAGCCACCTGATTGGTCTCTCCCATTTGAGATCATGACGGACGCTTCAGATTTTGCCGTTGGGGCTGTGCTCGGACAGAGGAGGGATGGATTACCTTTTGCCATTCACTACGCCAGCCATACTTTGGATGCCGCGCAGCGGAATTACACTGTGACTGAGAAAGAGACGCTGGCCGTAGTCTTTGCTCTTGATAAGTATCGATCGTATATTCTCGGATCTAGAGTGACCATTTACACTGATCACACCCCCATCCGGTACCTAATGGCTAAGAAGGATGCCAAAGCACGTCTCACCAGATGGATCCTTCTACTCCAGGAATTTGATATTGAGATTAAGGATAAGCCTGGAGTCAAGAATGTGGTGGCGGATCATCTCTCCAGATTGGAGAATCTTGAGGAATCTGAGCCCAGCGCACCTATCACAGAGACATTTCCAGATGAGGCGATCTTGGCTGTCACCTCGCTCCCGTGGTACGCCGACATTGTGATCTATCTTGTAGCCAAGACGGTCCCACAAGGTTGGCCCAGGCAGAAACTCAAGACCTTCCTGGCGAAGGCCAAGTTTTACCATTGGGAGGATCCCGTCCTTTATCATGAAGGAGGGGACAATATCTGGAGGAGGTGCATTCCTCAAGAAGAGCATCATAACGTCCTCACATACTGCCACAAGCTTGAGGCAGGAGGACATCATTCTGGAAAAAGGACAGCACAGAAGTGCTTCAATCCGGCCTATGGTGGCCTACTCTCTTCAAGGATTCTGATGAGTTAGTGAAGAGATGTACTGACTGTCAGAAAATGGGAACCTGCGGACAGAGAGACATGATGCCCATGCAACCCATTCACTTCTGTGAGGTTTTTGATGCATGGGGGATTGATTTCATGGGCCCATTTCCTAAGAGTCAGGGATTCGAGAATATTTTGCTCGCCGTGGATTATGTCATTCGATGGGTTGAGGCCATACCCGCCCGAGCCGCAGATGCTAAAACCGTATGCAAATTCTTGAGGAAAAATATCATTTCACGGTTCGGGGTACCTAGAGTCTTGATTTCAGACGGGGGGTCTCATTTCATCAATGACAAGGTTAGGGCCCTTGCAGACGAGTTCGGCATTGACCATCGGGTTGTCACACCGTATCACCCTCAGACTAATGGTCTTGCCGAAGTATCGAATCGGGAGATAAAAACAATCTTGCAGAAAGTTGTCCGCCTAGACCGAAAGGATTGGTCACATCTTTTGGACTCGGTCTTGTGGGCTTACGGACTTCTTTCAAGAATCCATTGGGGACATCTCCCTTTCGTCTCGTCTATGGCAAGCCGTTCCATCTGCTAGTGGAGATCAAGCACAAATCTTTTTGGGTAGTCACTGAGTTGCTGTTAGATCTCGAGAGTATAGGAGATCAGAGAAGAGCAGAATTGGCATCCCTGGAGGAACTGAGAGATACAGCCTTTCCCAACAGCCTACAATACAAGGAGAAAGTGAAGACATGGCACGATTCGCATATCAGCCATAAACACTTTGAGCCAGATCAGAGAGTATGGTTGTTTGGCTCCAGGCTGAAATTATTCCCAGGGAAATTGCAGAGCAAGTGGAAAGGTCCGTATGTGGGCAGGAAGGTACATGACAATGGCAGCATCGACATATCCGAACCGTCATCCTCTTCTACCTTCCGCGTCAATGGTCAATGCTTGAAGCTATATCTAGATCATGATCCGCCGACCATTAACGTTGCCCCCATTCTTCTGGTATGAGATGTGTTCTTTGACTCACATCATTTGCATCTCATACATGGTGATCAATTCCATCTTCCGCTGTATAGATCCATCTGTCTATATCATCCTTTCATCTATCGATTTATTTTCTTCTTTTCTTCTTTTCTTCTTTTCCTTTTCTATTTTCTTTATCTATCAAAATGGTGCCGCCCTTGTAGACAGTTTTCCATACTTAGGACGTACTTTGTCCTAAGTTAAGGGGGGTGTGCACCCCGAGTTTTCCCGATTTTTCGATCCTCTCCATTGTCTCCTCTTCTTGTCTATACTTAGGGATATTTTACCCTAAGTATAGGGGGAGACAATCTGAGTACGATTTGTTCATTCCCACCCTTGACCCTCCCTGCTTTGTGTACAGTCTGCTATACTTAGGATTATTTGATCCTAAGTATAGGGGGGATGGTCATCTTCTCATTCATTCATTCATTCATTTATTTATTCTTTAGACTTGTCTATACTTAGTACGAGTTCTGTCTTCTCTTTTCTCTCCGATCTATGAGGACATAGCTCAAGCTAACTATAGGGGGGTCTTATATACTATGTATATACTTTAGCCATAACTCGTACTTTCGTATTTTTCTAATAATATGGCTAAAAATTCTTTAAAATTCATTAAAAATCCCTAATAAAAAGGTGTTTTATTCCTCAAAATCGCTTTGTATTTACTGATTAATAAATCAGGTGAAAATGTTTTTTGCAAAATGTTTGAAAAATAGCTTGAAAATCCTTGTGAACACTTATTGAAAACTATTTTGAAAATGTTTTGTTACATGTTTTCAACCTGTGTAAAAATGTGTGGTTTGTAAAATTTATTTTCTTTGTGTGAAGTAAAAATGTTTGAAAAATGATCTGCAAATGGTTTGAAAAATGGTTGCAAAAATGTTTTGAAAAATCCATATATACTGTTTTGAAAAGCCTTTGCAAAATGATTTTCAAATGCGTGTACATGTTTGCAAAATGTTTGTAAAAATTATTTTGGACTATAGTTTTCAAAAATTGTGTGAAAAGCTTGTGTCAAATAAGTTTGAGGAATACATACATCTCACCAAAATCCACTATATATATGTATAAAATTGATCACCTACCCTTGTAAATTCTTAAAATCCACGTCTTGTAGATATAAGAAGCATTCCCATGTACATATTCTTAACCTTGTTTTCAGCCAAAATCTTTTTACTTTCAAACATCCCAAAAATATTTGCAAAATTAAAATCCAAAAACATTTGAAAAATCTTTTGAAAAAAATACAAAAAATACATATACATCATCATCATCTTTTCAAAAAAAAATCCATAAAAAGTTCAAAATCTTTGAAAATTGCATCACAAAAATATTTTCTGCATAGCATTGCATGGCATGAGCATTTTTCGGATTGAGTTTGATAAGTTGAACAAGTCTAAGTAAAATACGGAGATTGGAGCTTGATTGGACCTTAAAATCTACCTAATAACAGGAATCTTATAGGAACTGGGTTTGAGGTACTTCAGGTCTAGTTGACTTAATTCTTTGAGGATCACGAGACTTGGTTCAATGGATTCTTGACTGCCTAAGTAGAGTATTTCGGAGCATACACACGACTCTTGTTGATAATGACCTAACTTGGACACTTGCACCTTTCACATGGCTCAACTCAGTTGGAGTGGTGAGGGGATTGGATTTGCCGGTATGAGACGCACACAAGTGGAAACATTTGTCCTCCTCTAGGGAGGGAAGTGCACCCCAACCCGTCCAGTGATTGGGAAGTCTAAAGACAGGAGGCTATGGGTTGCGATAAAGCTTCAAAAGAGGGATAGTCTACTGGCTCAAGAGGAAAAACTCCTTATGTAAATGCTGCTGTATATAGTATTCAAAAAAAAAAGTTCAGGCATGTACAAAAATAAAAAGCCTGCAAGTATGTACAAAGTCAATAAGTAAGCTTGAGTTCCAATGTCAAATATGTGAGCCTGCAGCAGGATGACTTGACTACACTGGTCTTGCATCCCAGGATAGGTAGCTACACTGGCTACCGTCCATTCTTCTCTTCACCCCCTCCTCTTGAGCTGGTTGCCACTTGAACTTAGAAGGGAATACCCCGCTCCTCGAGGATGGAGTCATTGGATTGGGGAATCATTGGGTTGTCGTACTAGAGAAGTCAGTTTCTTTGTCATTCTAGTTGGGGGGAGCCACCATCACTTACACTGTACAAGTCAGATTCATAGTCGTAAGAGTTTGCACATGAGTTGAAGTATTTCTGACCTGGCTATTGAGGAGACTTGGACAGCGTTTTGGGATTCTCAGGGACTGTTGGATTTCAAACACGGTTCTCACTAAGGTTCCGCCCGCACTAAAATTCCAAAGGTCTGACTTAAGCTCCAAACTTTGATGTTGTGAAGACAAGTTTGATAATCAAATAAAATCCACATTTCTTCTTTTTCTTTTCTTTCTTCTTCTTTTTGCACTTATTGCATAAGTGTTTGCTAGGGACTAGCAAAGGTAAAGTATAGGGGGATGATGAATCCACATTTCATCATCTTTATTCTATCATTTTAGTACCAAAAACCCTAGCAGATACCTGTAAATAGCCTTAAATACATCATCTTAGCATTCATGCATGTGCATCATATTAGTGTATAAAATACTGTAATTAAAGCCAAAATTATAGAATAAATAAAAGAAAAGAAAAAGAATAAAATATTGTAAATATTTTATGACCCGAAACCCCGAGACCTAGGCATCTTGATGAATAGGTCGACAAGGAATAAAGTAGGGGGAGATAAGGGCCAAAATACAGATAAAATACCTATACTTTCTATTCATTCTTTATTCATTTTGGGACCTATTTTTGGTTCCACTTTTTATACATCAAATAAAGAAACTTTATACATGAAAGTTGTAGATAATTTTATAAAGAAAAATACAAAATTGATTTCACAGAAAAATAATATACAGACAAAAAGTTATGGTCTGAATAAGAATCTAGAATCCCAACTTCCCAGACCCGTATCTCACAACTGACAACTCCAAATGTAGCAAACTCACTTTAATTGTCTATAGAATAAAATAATCTATCCAATGGTGATGGTTTCGCATTTGGCGGAGCTACGGTTTGAAAGTTGAGTTTTGGACCCCTATTGTATACTTGTACAGCTTAAAATATTCATTTTATTATTTATTCACTATTCTGATAATTTTATATTTTTGTTATTTTGTAAATATTACCTATAATAATTATGTGAATTGAAATCAAAATAAAACTCTAAGAAAAAAAAACACAAAATAAAATACATATGCATAATACATAGGTAAAATATACACACATATACCTATACAAAATATTCTTTTATTTTATTAAATGTACAAAATACATCATAAAAATAAAACAAAATATATTTGCGTATATAAAAGTATTTTATAATCTTATAAAATAATAAATAAAAATAATAAAATTAAAATACACAAAATAAAAATAAAGTATATAGATAATATACCTATATAGGGGTATAAAAGCAACTTGTAAAAATATACCTAATAAAAATAATTAAAAATCATAATAAAATACTACATAAAATAACGAATATTTTTTATTTTATAATCATAATTTAATTCGGCTTATTTCTATTTTTAAATGAATTAACAAAATAATAATCATGGATTTTTCCTGGTTGGTCCACGTGGACCAACCAGGTTTCAGCCCCAGTTGACTTCGGTCAACTGGTCGCCCTACCCCTGTAGCTCCTGACAACCTCGTTTTTGGCCCACGTTTGTGGATTTATCGAGGCTAAATCTTTCACTTTTTTGTGTTGCATCCTTCTGCAACATTGTTCACCAACCATCTATCTAGCTCGCCCGTGCTTAATCTTGGTCTTTGGACCCAAGATTTGCTAGATGCTCGTCGATCTTTGGACCCCTGTCACCTCGGGTCAAACCCAATATAAGCGACCCCCCTACTTTGAATTTTAATTGAGAACCCTTGGCCCACCCCTCGTCGCCACCTTTGTGCTCCCGAGCTCCCTGGAGGTGACTGCTCCATCGTGAGGCCGTCAGCCAAGGCGATCGAGGTCGAGGGTGTCTCCGCCACCTCCCGCAAGACCGGCAGTCGAGGTATACCCCTCCCTCTGGCTCCGGCCATTGAGGGCCTTTCCCCTTTTATTTTTTCGCTTGCATTTTACTCCTGTTAGTCCTAGGATCAAAACCCCTCAAAAACCTTCGAGTTCCATCGCCTGAACCGCCCGATCCACTCACTTGGCCGGAGCGCAACTCCGGCCGTTCATCGCCCCGCCGCTTCACGCCCATCTAGAGGTCCAGGCAATTTGCCCTGGACCTCCTCAGTCTTTTTGCAGGTCAACGCGCACCTACTAGAGCCTGGAGGTGATTCTGGAGCTTCGTCGGAGCTAACGGAGCTCTATAGCTCCGCCGCCCTTCAGCGAGCCCCTCAGCCATCGCTGAGGCTTTTTGCCGCCGCCAGCAGCTAGAGGAGGACCGGAGGACGCTCCACGACAATTTTGGAGCCTTGACATCGCCAGAGGATGGAGATCGGGAACGACGAAGTTTGCCTCGCCGGCGTACTTGGTTGTTCTTCGTCATCACCTCCCCATCGTTGGATCTTGGAGCGCCCCCAGATTGCACAGCCACCGTTGGATCACCTGCTGCCTCGACCGTCGATCGTCAGTGGAGATCTGATCTCAGCCGTGCATCCAGCGAAGCGTCATCGGCCGTTCGTTGTACGCCACATGTTCAAGTGGCATCTCATCTGCCGTTGGATTGCGCGCCGAGGGTATTTCGCACCTGAACCCTTGCGCATTTTGTATTTACTTTTTAGTCTACAAACTTTCCTCTGCAGTTATATATTTTTGTAAATTTTGCAAAAAGACCCTCGAGCTCTCAGGTCCCCTACCACGTCACCTCACGTGACCTGTTCACGTGAGGTGTGGGCATTTTGCAAGGGTACCCTCGGACTTTGGGATATTTCCGATTAGTCCCAGAAGTTTGTGGTATAGTGTAAAAGTTTGGGATATTTTGCATAGAAACCCCTGATACTTTTGGATATTGCCTTTAGGTCCCTACCAAGCGTGTGTGTAGCACGTGCTTGCCTTGGACATTTTGTATTGAGGCCCCTCCGGGTTTTGTAATTTGTTTGTAGTCCAGTAAATGCAAGTTTTAGTGTAAAACTTTGTGGAAATTTTGCATGTACCCCCTGGATGTTTGAAAAATTGCACATATACCCCTGCCAAGCCTGATTAATGTTTGGATGCTTGTTTTAATTATTTACATTATCATTTTTCCTCCAAAAATTCTCAAAAATTAGGGTTAAGCTCCTGGGTACTTGTACTTCCACGCCATAATTTTAGTTTTTGATTTTCTTTAATTTTCATATTTATTAAAAATCTAAAACATGCTTTTTATTCACTGTCTAGCTTAGAAAATGCCAAAAAAATATTAAAACATCTCGAAAAATTCCAAAAAAATTCCCTATTGTCTATTTTACCATATTTTAGTGTCAGTCCAAAAATCACTAAAAATCTCAAAAGGAAAACACTAAAAATTCAAAAACACTCAAAAACTTCAAAAAAACATATAAAATCCTAGAAAACTCCAAAAATCACAAACTCAGTTCCTGTTTGTTTTATATTTCATTATTTTTATTTGAAAAATAGTTTGCAAAAATTTTGTGGCTTTTGTATATTTTTATTTTCCATTTTTCTCACAGCCAGTACACTGTTTACTGTTTTAGTTTATTTCAGTATTTAAAAATACCAAAAACACCTTGAAAAATCCCCAAAAATCACAAAAACAGTAAAAAAATCTTAAAAACATCAAAAACATTTTATTTCTGAATTTTTGGTTATTTTTGCATAATTTTATAAATATTTGATCTTTCATTTTATTACATTGCTTATATGTTCCAATATTGAAAAAAAAGTAAAAAAACAAAAATATAAAAAAATACAAAAGTAAAAAATTAAAAAAAATAAAAAACCCACAAAAATATCTTTGCTTGCTTGCTTAGTGTAGACACTTGACACATTCACTCACTAGTGCACATTTATTTGAATTACCCTGCTTGCTCCCTGTGTTCGAACTCTCTGCATACTTGCCCTTTACATCATTTGTGCAGAGTTAAAAATAAATTTTAACTCCACATTTATTTCTATTTCTTCGATCTATAGTGTGGGTTAATTGTTGATTTTAGTCCAGGATTTATCGTGAGTCATCACAACGATAGGTGTCTCCGCCTTGTGTGAGATACCATTTTTAGACTCCATGAATTTTGGCCAAATCAATAGGCAATCAAACACAATCACTCAAAAATAAGATCTATACGCTGTTGCTCCCCGGCAACGGTGCCATTTGATAACTCGGGTTTTGTGAGGGTCAAAATAGTCCACACAAGGCGGAACCACAGTGTCGTTGAGCGACCGCTCACGAAACCCGAATAAATCAATAATTAACCCACAACAATATAAATCAAGCAATGAAAATAGAAGTGGAGTTAAAATTTATTATTAACTCTACAGAAATGTGTATAGTGCAAGTATGTGTAGAGTGTCGAACTCAGGGAGCAAGCAGGATAAATCAAGCAAAATTGTGCAAAATGTGATATGTGATCAAGTGTCTACAAGTATGCAAATTTTTGTGGGTTTTTAATCTTATATTTTTTATTTCATTTTTTATTTTTATATTTTTATATTTTGGTTTTTAATTTACTGATTTTATATTTTCTTTTTATATTTTATATTTTTATATTTTCTTTTTCAATTATAGAATATATATAAAAGTAAAACAAAGAGAAGGGTAAGGTATTTATAAAAGTAAGGAAAATGCTCAAAAATCAAGAAATCAAATGTTTTTGATCTTTTTATAATTTTATAATACTTTTGTGATTTTTACAGATTTTCCTAATTTTTTGGTATTTTTAAAAGTTAAAATACTGGAAAACAATGAATTAAGCTACTGGCCGAAATTGAAATGAGGATGAAAAATAGAAATCAGAGTCCAAAAATACTCAAATTAGTTTTAAATAAAAGAGAATAAATCAGAGAAAATTCAGAAACTAAAGTTGAGTTTTTTGGATTTTTCTTGAATTTTTTAGATTTTTATGAAGATTTTTAGAGTTTTACAAATTTTAAGGTTTTTTTGAAATTTTTAATGATTTTTGGTCTGAACCTAAATGACACTGAAATACAGAAAATATAGTTTTTTGTAATTTTTCAAAAAGTTTTACTAATTTTTATGGATTTTTAATGCAAATAGTGCTGAAAATGCATGTTTTTTATTTTTAATAATTATGAAAATGCAATAAAAAATGCAATACAAAAATATGGCATGAATGAGAAAGCAAACAGGAGCTTTACCTAATTTTTTGGTGATTTTTAGCAATTTGTAGATGCATGCAATAAATAGGAGAAGCATACAAAACTACAAGGCATGTCAGGGGTATAAATGTAAATACGCCAAAGTTCAGGGGGCCTCTTTGCAATATTTCTAGAAAAGTATAATCTGAAATAAAAACTTCCTAGACCAAATACCAATAGCCGAAAGAGGAGGGGAGTCACTGCAAAATCACCACAGTCCACATGCCATAACACGTGAACTGGCGGGGACCTACTTGCGATTATGTAAAAACCAAGGGCTGACTTACAAAATACACACAAATATTAAAACGTGCAGGACAAGTTTCAGGACTTCAAAGAAATACTACAAAAGTACGGGTCCTCGCCTGCAAAATAGGCAGACGCACGTGGTTGCGCACGTGCGCCTCGCTGGCAAGGATGATTAAGCAATTTTGCAAAGTTCGGGGTTCTTTTTATAAAAAGTACAGAACTATTAGAATGACCAAGGAAAGATTTGGTACTAAATAGAAATTACAAAAATTCTTGGGTCAAATAGCAAAATACCGAGAGCAACGGCGGGTGCGGACGGTGGATGTATCATCACTAATACACATGGCGCCGCCTCCTTGCATGATACCCCTTCCCAGATGAGGGGCCAGGATTAGATCCTGGCCCTTGATCGGTCGGTGCTGGCGAAGCGAATCAGACGGCTGCTGCTCCTTCTGGGCACTGGTTCTTGATCGGACGGCAAGGACGGACGGTAGACGAACAGGGAAGGAGGCCCGACGCTGCGAGCTCCCTCCGACGATGGCCCCTCCCTCCGGTGTGACATGCAACTCCAAAGTGGCCCAATATGCTCCTACAGGGGTCCTTGGTGTGCTGGAAACTCCAAAAATCCTCGGTGATGGCCGAGGGGCTCGTGCGAGGACGCTAGAGCTAAGAAGCTCCAAATACCTCCGCCTCCTCCAAGATGAGATCCGGGTGCGAGTGAAGGTACATGACCTGCAAAAGAAGAGTGAAGGAGTCGGGGGCAAACTGCTCCGACCCCGCAATGGGCAAAAACAATGGAGAATGGCGAAGATGACAGTCGGCCGGAGCTAGCTCCGACGAAGGTATCGATTGTACGAATCGCTATGCGAAACGAGGTAAAGATGGGAAACGAATCCTAGAACTACCGTGAATAAAAGAGGCAAGGAAAAAGAGGAAAATAAGCACCTCAAAGGAGTGATCCTGAGGTCGAAAGTACCTCAACGGCGGGGTTCGCCGGAGGTGGTGGAACTCGCCCAAATCCTCGTCTAAGCTCCGCCCTAGATGGCTGGCGCTGGAGCTGTCACCACCAGCAAGCCAAAGCACACGAAAGTGGAGAAGATGGGACCAAAATGGGGTTCAAATTCAAAAAGGAGGGGAAGATGCCTATTTGAACGGCTGACCGAGTGGGCTCCAAGATCGAGGGATATCGGGCGATGCTGTGATCTAATCTTCGAGAGAAACATTGGGCGAGTATGCCTGATGAACGAGGTGAAAAATCCCAGAAGGACTCGATCCCAGATAGTGAAAGAGGCAGTCTCCAAAATTCGTCAAATAAGACCCAAAACCGAGGTCTGACAGGCATAGGGCTAGGGCTCAGAGAGTTGACCCGCGGGTCAATTCTCCACGTCACCTGGTTGGTCCACGTGGACCAACCAGGAAAAATCCCTGGAAAAATAATTAGAAATTCATTTAAAAATAGAAAACAATTTAATTAATTTTTGATTAAAAAATAAAAATGTTTATTATTTTATAAGGTATTTTAATATGATTTTTATTTTTTTATGAGATATGAATTTACAACTTACCATTTATACCCTTTATAGGTATCTTTATCCATATATTTAAGTATTTTATTTTTATTTTGAGAATTTAATTTATTTTTTTGTTTATTATTTTATAAAATTTTAGAATACTTTTATACACTTAAATATATATTTTTATTTTATTTTTATGATGTGTTTTATACACTTAATAAAATAAAAGTATTAATTCTGTAGGTATATATACATGTCTTATACCTATCTATAGTATATACAAGTATTTTATTTTGTATTTTCCTGAGGTTTTTATTCTGATTCTAATATACACATAAATTATAAATAATATTTACAAAATTATAAAAATATAAAATTATATAAATAATGAATAAATAATAAAATTAATATTTTAATCTGTACAAGTATACAATAGGGGTCCAAAACTCAACTTTCAAACCGTAGCTCCGCCAAATGCGAAACTACCGCCATTAAATAGCTTATTTTAAATTATATACAATTAAAGGTGAGTTTGATGCATTTGGAGTTTTTATTTGGGAGATACAGGTCTGGGAAGTTGGGTTTGTGGAATCTTATTCAGATCATAACTTTTTATCTGTACAATATTTTTTAGTGAAATCAATTTTGTATTTTTATTTATTTAATTATATACAATTTTCATGTTCAAAGTTTCTTTATTTGAGGTATAAAAAGTGGAACCAAAAATAGGTCCCAAAATGAATAAAAAATGAATAAAATGAATAAGTATTTTTATTATATTTCGGCCCTTATCTCCCCTACTTTATTCCTTGTTGACCTAGTCATTGAGATGCCTAGGTCTTGGGGTTTCGGGTCATAAAATATTTACAATATTTTATTCTTTTTCTTTTCTTTTATTTATTCTATAATTTTGGCTTTAAATACAGTATTTTATACACTATTTACATGCACATGCATGAATGCTAAGATGCGGGAATTAAGAATATTTACACGCATTTGCCAGGGTTTTTGAGGCCAAAATGATAGAATAAAGATGATGAAATGTGGACTCATCACGACCCCCAGCGCGGCCCACCACCGCGATGCATCTCCCTACTCCTCAGCTGCCCGCTAACCACCGAGCCCCTCCGCCCTTTGAAGCACCCAGCGGCCCATCCTCTTACAGCTCCCACGCTGCCGCACCTCTGTCCAACGCGCATCGCACGTGCGTCCACCGCCAATTCGCCGCTCATCGTCCCGCCCGCCGAAGAAGAAAAAGAGAAGGGGCGGCGACGACCATTCCTCTAGCCCCTTTGTCAAGAAATCAGAGAACGAACCCTTGCTAGGGTTTTGGATTTAAAAATTATATTTGCGAAAATTACAATTGAAGCCCTCCAAAGTTTTCGAAATGGCAAAAGAGTCCCTACCAGAGCCTCAAGCACATGTTATATTGGTAAAATTGCACTTTCTCCCATGTGCTTTATTTTTATTATTTATTTGAGGCAAAAACAAACTTATTTATATTTTAGTCCATGTACTCAGACATTGCATGATTCTTCTATTGAAATAAATGTTTTTAATAGTCAAAAAATTCTGACAAAATTATGCTATGTTCTTGATGGGCATATCCATCTAGCATAAAATTTTCATTGCATTTTGATTTCATTTATTATTGTTAAAAAATAAAAAACGTCATTTTTCTCTGTTTGAAATTCCAAAATTCATAAAAAATCAAATATTGTTCCAAAAATTCCAAAAAAATAGAATAGTTGTATTTAAATGTCTTTTAATTTCTGACCAATTTTCACGCATTAATTATCTATAAAACCCAAAAAAAGAAAAACATAAAAATCTTATAAAAAATCACAGAAAATTCTACAAAAATCCAAAAATTGTGATTTTAGTTTCTATTTATAGATAATTTCTTCTAGTTTGTCTTAAAAATAATTATCAAGAGTTTTGGGTACTTAAAATATTTTTAAGTTTCAAATTACTCCAGGCTGTGCACATTTTCACATTTTCTCACTGTTTGTTTTTTATAAAAATAAAAAAACATCTGAAAATTCCACAAAAATTCTCAAAAATATTTTAAAACTTTTAAAACCCAAAAATATTTTCTCTGAATTTTTCTGAGCATTTTTAATAGATTGAAAAATTACAAAAAGAGTTGGTGTACGTATTTTTGATCTTGTGAATATTGCTTTGTGTTGTTTTTTTGAAAATAAAAAAATTTGCAATATCAAAATAACTAAAAATTTGAAAATCAGAAAATCTAAAAAAAAATAGAAATAAAAAAATAAAAAGATAAAAAATCACAAAAAACAAGGATAGTTGTCCTTTGTGATTCTTGTTTTCTCTCAATTGATTTTCGATTAATTGAATAACCCTTAGGATTTGTAGCCTCCCTGTGTTTGACTCTGTCCGCTATACATGTTAATAAGTAGCAAAAATAAAAAAATATTTTTTATTTGTCACGGGCTTTTCAGGATAACAACAACCACGATAATATTTCCACCATTAAATTTTCCGATCCACCAAAAATCCGTGAACAACAGGAGGGTGGATGGTTATGGTGGTGGCCAGGCATTTTGAAATGGGTGGAATGAAGGATGGGAGTCATGGAGGGGGGTGTTGGGGGTTACACGAGGGAGAGGGTAGTGCGGGCTACGCGTGGCGACCGTTAGGGAGCGGAGCGAGGTGGTAGCGGAGCTAAAATGAAAAAGGGAGAGGCGTTGACGAGATGTAACGACCTGGAAGGGGCGGGGGTGTTGGAGGTAGGCGATGAGTTCTTAGTCGTTGTATCAGGGGATCCAACGACTAAGGTTAGGGTGCAGATGAGGGGTCTGGATCAGATCAGATGATCTGATCCAACGGCTAGAAAAGCGACATGAGTAGACGACCTTGATGGATTCTGGAGTGGAATCTGATGGTTGGGAATTGAAAGGTGTCGTGGAGCAAGCATGGCCGCTGTATATAAGCATATCGTGTGGTGGAGGAAGAGGCGGAAAGGAGAGGTCGGTGGAGATTGAGGCCGGTATGGATGGGTAAGATGAAGGTGTCTGGAGGAGATCAGATGGCTAGAAGAGAGGCTGAGTGGCAGAAGAGGAAGCGGCCACGTTTCTAGCCCAGAGGGCGCCACGTGGCTGCTCCAGAAGATAAAAAAATAAAGAAAAATCCAAAAGAAATAAAAGAAGTCCGAATTAGAAAAAAGTCAAAACATGAAAGTTGCAAATCTCGATGAGATCTACAAGTTTCATGTTGAAATAAAAAGTTGAACGAGGTTATTTGTACAAAAGTGTATTTTTGGGAGTATTTTTAAGAGGTAAAACACTAAGTTGAGATTTTTTGTATTTTTAATTCCTTTTAAAAGCCAAGATTAATATAGACAATTTTTAATCTAATTTTCAGGGATTTTTAATAAAATAGAAAAATAAAAAAGAAGTTAGTAATTGAATACAATAAACAGGTTAATTATACACATAATATTCACAATATACTACAAGTTAATAATAATGAATTATTAGTGGTTTTTATTAGATTGTTTAAGCTTAGGGATTAAATATGTAGATTTTAGCATGATGAATATGAGATTCATCAAACCCCTAAACTATGCTCGTCCTCGAGCATCTAAAGAATGAAGGAGTCAGATTAATTCACGACAGTTGATGACTCGAAATCCCACGATCGGGTTAAGGTGTAAATAAAGTCATTGCGATACGAATCGCGATACTAAGTTGATCAAGAAGAAGTAAGACCACTGATTTAGCCAAATTTCTGCGGTCTTAAGTTCCATATAAAGCGGGAACTCAGTCGAAGTGTCGACCACTCAGAAATTCAACGAAAATCAACAATTAACCCACAATCAAATATCAAGAAATGACAAACAAATGTGAAGTTAAAATTTATTTTTAACTCTACATAAAAGATGTATAGATGCAAATACGTAGAGAGTTCGAACACATGGAGCAAGGCAGGATAGATCAACAAGTGTGTGTGTGTGTGTGAATATGATGTAAGTGTCTACACTATGCAATGCAAGGGTTTTTGTGAGTTTTTAATTTTTTTGATTTTTTATTTTTAATTTTTGATTTTCTAATTTTCTTTTTATATTTTATATATTTTTTATTTTCTTTAAATATTGGAATATATATACAATATAAGAAAGGAGGTGCTAGGATATTTATAAAAATAGGGAAAAATAGTCAAAAATTAGGAAATAAAATATTTTTGGTCTTTTTATAATTTTTTACTGTTTTTGTAATTTTTGGGTATTTTTCAGAATCTTTTTGGTATTTTTAAAAATCAAAATAAAGGAAAACAAGGAATAAATCACTGGTCGAACTTAAAATGGGATGGAAAAATATCAAACATCACAAAATTTTCCCAAAATAAAGAGAATAAAATAGGGAACCTACCGAACCTGAGTTTGCGTTTTTTTGATTTTTCTACGATTTTATAGATTTTTTTGAAGTTTTTAGGTATTTTCTAATTTTTAAGGTTTTGGTTTTGAATTTTTTTGTGATTTTTGTATTAACACTAGGAGACACTAAATTACGCAGTAGGTAATTTTTTTGGAATTTTTCTAGGTGTTTTAATATTTTTTTGGTATTTTCTAAGATAGACAGTACTGAAATGACATGTTTTTGATTTTTAATAAATATGAAAATGCAATAAAATGCAAAATAAAAATGATGTCGTGAAACTACAATGCAGCAGGGGTCTAAGTTGATTTTTGTGGAATTTTTGAGGTTTTAATGATGCATGAAATAAATAGAGCAAGCAAGCAAAAATACATGGCTTAGCAGGGGTAGATATACAAATATCAAAACAACCAGGGGCCTCTGTGCAATATTTCCACAAAATTTGAATGGGTTAAAATATTCTATGGACTAAATCTAAATAACTAAAGCCTTGAGGGCTTGCCAGCAAAATAACCAGATCCCACGTGCCAGAGCACGTGCCCCTCGAGAGGACCAAAATGCAATAATCGACCAAGACAGGGGCTAAAGAGCAAAATGCCCAGACTTTTAGAACTGTAAATAAATGTTTTAGTGCAAAACGTAACTACACACAAACCTCGGGGCTAACCCTGCAAAAACGCCACGTCACGTGCGTAGCGCACGTGACCTAGCGAGGACCCAGATGTAATATCCTAAAACCTCGGGGGTGTTGATGCAAAATTTACAAAAAATAAATAACGGCAGATGAATGTTTCAGTACTCTTTATTAAATACAAAAATTGACTGGGTTTGATTGCAAAATACCCAATCTGAGGTGCATCCAACGGCGGATAAGCTTCACTTAACGCCACGTGTCGGCATCGGGGTTGATGATACCCCTTCGCGTAGACAGCCCTGATTAGATGTGCTTGAATGATCGAACGGTTGAAGGATCAAAGCATTGGACGGTAGCTGCTCTGCTGGATGATCGAGGGCGATCCAACGGCACTGGGTAGGGCAGGAAGAACGCGCGAAGAACAGGGGCCTGGCGAGGTAGAATCCGCCAGCACCCGATCCTCCGAGCACCTGGATCTCCTCCGATGGTCGTGAATGGTTCCTGCAGCTACTCAGAAACCCCCAGGTAGCTTAGATGGGGCTGAGGTGCTGATGCATGGGCTCCGGCGCTCGATGAAGCTCCAGGCGACCTGGGGCTGGTCTTGGGCAAAAAGACGAGGCTTAAGCGCCTCCTTCAGGTCCTGCAAGTGACAAGTAGAAAGCAGCAGCACAGGGGAACACAAAGACCTGGCTTTTATGGGTGAAAGGGTGGTTGCACTGTGAAAGATTGTAGCTCACCGGAACAAGCTCCGGTGAGGAAGTGGATTAGGTGACTCAGTGGGTGAGAGGCGAGATGAAAAGTGGGAAATAATTCCTACGCCTACTGGGAACAATAAAAAGCACGAAAAGCAAGTAAAAACAGAACCTCGAAGGTTAAAAACCCAAGGTAGACCTCACGGCGGTGCAGCCGCCGGAGATGGGTGGAACGCGGTCGGCGAGCCTCGCCACACCTCGACTTATACGGGGAGCCCACAGGAGTCTCTACCGTCACTCACCCGAAGGTTTGATGCTCTCCAAACCGGTTCAAGGAGGAAGGGGGTCGACTGGGGTCTTTTTGAATAATGGTGACCAGGGCTCGAAGATCAAGGGTCAACGGGAAGAGCAGTGATGCTCTCCTCGAAAAAATCATCTGGCGAGCTAGAGGGATCATAGGGGAGCAAGATTGCAGAAGGGACTATCGTGAAAAGATGAAAGGAGCTCCTTCGAAAAATGGGAGAAAACGGGGTCAAACGCTGTTCTGACACATTCCAGGCATTGGGCAGAGAGTTGACCGAAGGTCAACTCTTGTGCCCCCTAG
The DNA here is from genome assembly GCA_037367405.1 of Ottelia alismoides. Lineage (NCBI taxonomy): Eukaryota > Viridiplantae > Streptophyta > Magnoliopsida > Alismatales > Hydrocharitaceae > Ottelia > Ottelia alismoides. The sequence goes on from JAZKJV010006496.1 coordinate 80,882, forward strand.
TTGGTCCATGTGGACCAACCAGGAAAAAGCCCGGAGAAAAAAACTTAGAAATTCAATTAAAAATAGATAACAATTTAATTAATTTTTTATTATTAAATAAAAAGTATTTGTAATTTTATGAAGTATTTTATGGTAATTTTTATTTATTTTTATGAAGTATAAATTTATAAGTTTACTTTTATACCCTTCTGAGGTATATTACTTATATATTTTATTCTTTTATTTTTATTTTGTGTATTTTAATTTTATTATTTTTATTTATTATTTTATAAAATTATAAAATACTTTTATACACTTAATTATGTTTTTATTTTATTTTTCTGAATTGTTTTGTATATAAAATAAAGGGATGTATTATATAGGTATAAGTATAGGTATAATACCTATGTATTTTATATACATGTATTTTTATTTTGAGTTTTATTTTGGTTTTTATTCTAATTTTAATGAACAAATATATTATAAATAATATTTACAAAATTATAAAAATAGAAAAATACAAAAATAATGAATAAATAATAAATTGAATATTTTAGTCTGAACACTTATACAATGAGGGTCCAAAACTCAACTTTCAAACTGTAGCTCCGCCAAATGCGAAACCACCGCCATTAAATAACTTATTTTATTCTATATACAATTAAAGGTGAGTTTACTGCATTTGGAGTTTTCATTTGTGAGATACGGGTCTGGGAAGTTGGGAATCTGGATTTTTATTCAGACCATAACTTTTTATCTGTACATTATTTTTGAATGAAATTAATTTTTTATTTTTGTTTATTTAATTATCTACAACTTTCATGTACAAAGTTTCTTTATTTGATGTATAAAAAGTGGAACCGAAAATAGGTCCCAAAATGAATAAAGAATTGATTAAAAAGTATAGGTATTTTGACTATATTTGGCCCTCATCTCCCCCTACTTTATTCCTTGTCGACCTATTCATCAAGATGCCTAGGTCTCAGGGTTTTGGGTCATAAAATATTTACAATATTTTATTCTTTTTCTTTTCTTTTATTTATTCTATAATTTTGGCTTTAATTACAGTATTTTATACACTATTTACATGCACATGCATGAATGCTAATATTCTCTATTTAAGGGTATTTACACTCATTTACTAGGGTTTTTGAGGCCAAAATGATAGAATAAAGATGATGAAATGTGGATTCATCAACCACCAATCAGAATAAATCAAGCAAATCAGGCAAATAGTGGTCTCGATATTTTATTTTACCTAGTATAGCTACCAAGGTCGAACACAAGGAGCGTGGTTTGGAAAAACCTACGAAGTAGTAGGGAATCAAAAATAAAAGAAATAAACTATTTTTGGTGGATTTTTTATTTTTCAATTTTTTTTGTAATTGTTATATTAAGAAAAATGTGTAAAGGAAATAAAAAGGGCACAATCAAATAATTATTTAAGGTAGCAAAATAGGTCAGAAAATTAAAATAAAAATATTTTTGGTTTTTATAAATATTCAAGTATTTATATATTTTTCTTAGATTTTTATGATTTTTTGATAATTTCCTAAAAATGAAACAATGGTAAAAATCAAAGATAATGTGAGCCATAATCTAAAAGCTATTTAAAAATATCTAAATAGCATAAAATTCATCAATAATTTTATTATAAACCAGAAATACAACTCTAACTAAAGAAATTGAAATTGCATTTTTTATTTTTTAATAATTTTTAATGATTTTTCTAAGTTTTTAAGTGTTTTTCAATTTTTAGAGTTTTTTTAAATCCAAATGCAACAAAAAATGATCTGAATCAAAAACCCAACAAAACAAGCAAATAATAAATTTTTTAGATTTTTTGGAGGGCTTTTCATATTTTTAGTTGATTTTTCAAACTGGAAAGAAGCAAATTTTTAGGTTTTTGAATTTTTAAAAATATCAAATGAAAATAAAACAAGCCGAAAAGTTTATAGAAATTTTTACTTCATGGTAGGAGACAAGTTTCCAAACTTCACAATTTTTTGATGAGATTTGATATTTATTTCAACCAATCAAAAACTCACAGCACACAGAGACCTAGTTGCAAGGAAAATAAGTTCCAGGGGCTAAATAAGAACACGTGTCAAAAGCCTAGGGTGCATACTACAATTTTCACACGAATTTAGCTCATGTCCAAAACAACCACGCACAGGGGTATAAGTGCAAATACAAAAAGTAAAATATCAAAACAGAACATCCATTAAGTTTAGGGCCGTATTTGCAAATATCACAAGAAGACACGTGACGATGCACATACCCATACAAGGAGGACTAAAATGCAATTATTGAAAACAACACTGGTAGAAGTGCAAAATGGTCCATTGTGCTACTTTATTTTACATACTAAATAAAAACATAAAAGAAATGTAGGGGCATGGGAGCAAGTTACCCAAGCGGGGCATGCGGGTCACGTGGGTGATAGGTGCCATGTCCTGAATGGTTATAGACGTGTGGCTCTGGCAACGACATCTATAGGATCCAACAGCCTGACGAAGGTGGCGAACGTGGGGCGTACTGGGCCGTTAGATGTCAGATCTAATGGCCTGTCAGGCTCAGGAGATGGACGACGTAGATGTAATCTTGCGGGGGGCGATGATCCGACGATGGAGAAGGGTCCTGGATGAACTGCTCCCTGGCGAAGTTCACCGGAGAACTGGCGTACTCCGGGCATTTGATGATCGATCAGGAAGCGAGGCTAGACTCTCCAAGCCCCTCGCGTCGGGTGGCGGGGTTAGATGGAGCATCCACCGGTCAGATCTCCGGGAAGGTGGCGGTGACCTGGGATGGCTCCGGCAAGGGTGTGCTGAAGTGCTCTGGGGGGTCTCCATGCGCGACTCGACCTGCGGGGTAAAGCTCTTGCTCGGAGGCTTGCTCCGGCCAAAGTTATTTGATTAAAAACTTAGGGAAGCGACGGGGAACGACGAGGGGAGGTTCTGACGATGCGTGGTATGGAACCTAGCCTAATCTTGGATCGGATAGCCAAGATCGGGATGATCAGGATGCAGGGGAAGGATGATGGTGGACCGGGGAGTCTATTGGAACGGGTATCGATGGCTGATGGAGCTCCGACTGTCGGGTCGGAGCCGGCGGAGGACAGATGGAAAATTCGAGATAACATGAACTAGGGATAAAACATAGGCTACCTGATGGTCCTAGATTGATCCTTAGCTCCAGGGGGCACGTCAATGGGGGTCACCTCGACCACGCTGCGGAAGGCGGGGAGGCTCGAACGCGGTGGAGGTCCGGCCACGTGCGTCAAGCGTCGGCTGCAGCACCTCACTCCGACCACCAAAGGTTGCTTCCGAAAGCTGTCACCAAGGGGAAGCTCTCTAGGGCAAAAGGAGGGTATGCAACGTGAGCTACGGAGCAGGAAAAAGGAATAAAGCATTTATAGCAAGTCCCAAGTGACGAGGAAGAATGGACACATGCACACGAACCGAGGTAGATCCGCCATTGCCTAGGGATCCGTGAGGGTCGCAGATCCATCAGGAAGAGGCATGCGAAGAAATTGGGGCAGAAGAGGCCAAGATCCGATCGATGAAATTCAGAGAAAAGGGAGTGAAACTCGGATCCGGGCACGGACCGGTCCGGGAGGGGGAGTTGACCGGGGTCAACAAACCCTCCTGGACCAATCAGAAAATAGAAAAATAGAAAAGACTTGGAAATTAAATTAAAAATAGAACACGATTTTATTTTAAAATATTTTAAATTGAAAAATGTTTATTATTTTTTAAACTATTTTTAGTGATTTTTATTTATTTTTTTAAAATATAAATTAAGGTATATACATTATATATTATATACATGTATAAAATACATATGTATTTTATATTTTTTTATTTTCTTATTTTTGTACAAATACCCCAATTTTATATTTTGTTTTTTTACAACATAAAATTTAGAGTATAAAGTAATTTTTTTTATTTTTATTGGCTATTTACAAGAGTGAAATAAATAGATATGTTATTCATATATACATGTATTATGTACAAGGGTGAGAGAGATAAATTATTTTGTTTTTATTTTTATTTTATTTTTTTAATTTTTGTTTTATTTTTAGAAATATATACAAGGTAATAAAAGCACATTTTTTAATTTTATTTTTGTGAAAATAAAATGTATACATGAAGGAAGGTGTATGTGCACGGTAGAGTGGCCCTATCTCTCTTTACTTATTTTATTTGGCTATCAGGCCCATATTGGGTCCTCTCTTGGGTTTAAGTCACTCAATATTTATTATAAATATTTCCATCTTTTTCTTTAGTCTTTATTCTTTTATTTTAGCACAAATACGAGCTAATTATTAATATTTACAAAAGGCATGCTTATTGGTAACTTATTGTATTTACAGTTAACTACATGATGTTTTGCCAAGATTTTTAGCTAAAATAAAAGAATAAAGAGTGATGAATGAGTATTCATCACCCCCTATACTTTACTTTTGCTAGCCTTAGAAAACACTTATTTGAAAAAGAAGTGAAAAAGAGAAAGAAAAAGAAAAGGAAGAAAAAGAAGGTGAATCAAGGCTGATTATTAAACTTGTCTTCATTAAATTGAAGTATGGAGCTCAGTCAGATCTTTGGATTATTAGTTTGTCGGAACCTTATTTGGACTTAGGTTTAAAACTCAACAGCCTCTAAGTTCCACTAATCTATAGTCAAGACTCCTCAACAATCCAGATTAGAACAAGTCTACACACACAAACTATGATGACTATGAATCTTTTCTTGTACGGTGTAAGTGATATGTAGCTCTCCACCTCAGAAATGGCAAAGTGACAACCCCCCTCAACAAGGTAACTCTAATACCCTAGTCTGGCAACTCTTTCCTCGAGGAGCAGGTGATAAACACAAAAATCAAGGGGTCTAATTACCTCACACAAGGCGGAGATAACCGTGTCGCCGCGACGACCCTCAGTGATTCTTGTATTTAATCAACAATTAACCCATACTATAGATATCAAGAAATGACAAGCAGATGTGAAGTAAAAATTTCTTTTTAACTCTACATAAAAGATGTATAGATGCAAGTACGTAGAGAGTTCGAACACAGGGAGCAAGGCAGGATAGATCGACAAGTATGTGTGTGTGAATGTGATTGTATGTCTACACTATGCAATGCAAATATTTTTGTGGGTTTTTAGTTTTAAATATTTTTTTAATTTAAATTTTTTATTTTGTATTTTGTTTTTTTTAATTTACTGATTTTTAAAAATTTTTTATATTATATATATATTTTTATATTTTCTTTTTCAATATTGGAATATATATAATATAAGAAAAGGGGTAATAAAATATTTATAAAAATGGGGGAAAATAGTCAAAAATTAGGGAATAAAATATTTTTGGTCTTTTTATAAATTTTTACCGTTTTTGTGATTTTTGGGTATTTTTACACATGTTTTTGGTATTTTTAAAAGTCAAAAACAGAGAAAACAGTGAATTAATGTTCTGGTCGAAGTTAAAATGGGAAGGAAAAATAGCAAATAATATCAAAATTTTCCCAAATTAATTTTAAAATAAAGATAGTAAAATGGGGAACCTACAGGAACTGAGTTTATATTTTTTTGATTTTTCTAGGATTTTTTAGAATTTTTTGAAGTTTTTGAGTATTTTCTAATTTTTAAGGTTTTGGTTTTGTATTTTTTAGTGATTTTTGGAATGACACTAAAATAGACTAAAATACACAGTACACGAATTGTTTGGAATTTTTCTAGGGGTTTTTAATATTTTTTTGGTATTTTCAAAGGTAGGCAGTGGCTAAAATGCATGTTTTTGATTTTTAATAAATATGAAAATGCAATAAAAATAAAATGCAAAAATATGGCGTTAAACTAATATGCAACAGGGACCTAAGTCGATTTTTGTGGAATTATTTTGGGGTTTTAATGATGCTAGAAATAATTAGGACAAGCACACAAAAATAATCAGCCTGGCAGGGGTATATATGCAAATATCAAAACATCCATGGACACGCATACAATTTTCCAACAAAATATAACACTGAATATTCAAATTAATGGACCGAATACAAATTTAAATACCCGCGGGGGTACGCCTGCAAAATGTCCACCAGGGCGTGTGACTAGCACACGCTTGGGAAGGACCTAGGTGCAATTTTCGGGAACCCAGGGATCAACTTGCAAAATTTCCAAAACTTTTACACTACAATTAGAAGTTCAGGTACTGAAAAGAAATACACAAAAGGTCGGGGGCCTCTCTGCAAAAAGCCCCGCGCCTCACGTGAACAGGTCACGTGAGGTGACGTGGCCGAGGACCTACTTGCAAATACTAAATGTTCCAGGGCCTACTTATAAATTTTACAAAATATTTTAAACGGCACATGAAAGTTCAAGTATTATAAAATAAATTACAAAAGTGCGTGGGGGTATACTTGCAAAATCCCCACGCTAAGGCACGATCCAACGGTGGAGGGCTTCCCACTTGACATGTGGCGACCCCTCGCTGCACGATGACGGTTGGACTTCGACGGCTGCGATTAGATCTCCCTCGGACGATCTGACCATTGATGCGCAATGAGATCGGACGGTGGCTGTGCAATCTGGAGGCGCGACTCGATCCAACGGTGGCGAAGCATGGAGGAAGAACGGGGAAGAACGCCGGCGAGGCGAACTTCCCCAAGGCTGATCTCCTAGCTCTGGTGGCTTCTGGACTTCAAAATGGAGCTGCGGCCTCCTGGCGGTGTCCTCCAGATGCTGGTGGGCCCAAAAAGCCTCGGCGGTGGCCGAGGTTCACCGGAGAGGCTGGCGGAGCTGGGAGAGCTCGAGCGGCTCCGGCGAAGGAAAAATGGCCCCCCAGGTGCGCGATTAAGTCCAAACACCTGCAACAAAGCGTGAGAGGACCCATGGCAAAGTGCCTGGGTCCTGCGGTGGCGAGAAGGTGGCGCGAAACGACGGTTGGGCTCTCGGCCGGAGGTGCACTCCGGCGAGGTGATCAAATTGGGCGATTGGATGGATAATTTTCGAAATTTTTAGAGGGCTTTTAATCCTAGGGCTAAGGCAAATAAAATGTAACGAAAATTAAAGGAAAAGGTGACTGCCTCAACGATCAGTGACCGGAGGGAGAGTACCTCGACGACGGACTTTGCCGGAGGTAATGGAGATGCCTCCGACCTCCTTAGCTTTGGCTGATGGCACGAAGGTGGAGCTGTCACCTCCAGGTCTTCGTGGAGTACGAAAGGGGCAAGGAGGGGTGGACCGAAGGGACTCGAATTCAGAGAGGAAGTCGGGGGTTCCATATATCTGGTTTGACTTGATGACTGAGGCGCTCCAAAGACCAAGGCGTATCAAGCAAATCTTCGATCCACAGCCCGGGGTTTCACAAGGGCAGGTATCCTCGATCATGTGCGAGCAAAAGTCAAGAAGAAACTATCGTAAATGGGCGAAAGGTCAAGCCTCGAAAAATCGTCAAAGATGACGAAAAATGAGGCTTCTGACACAGGCTAGGAGGAAGGTCAGGCTGTTGACCTCGGTCAACGAGCCAGATCACCTGGTTGGTCCACGTGGACCAACTAGGAAAAAACCTCCTGGAAATACATTAAAAATTAATTTAAAAAAGAAAGCGATTTATTTAATTTTTGGTTATTAAATAAAAAATATTTATTATTTTATGTAGTATTTTATTCTGATTTTTAATTATTTTTATGAGGTATATTTTTACAAGTTTACTTTTATACCCTTTATAGGTATATTACCTATGTATTTTATTATTTTATTTTTATTTTATGATTTTAATTTATTTATTTTTATTTAGTATTTTATAAAATTATAAAATAATTTTATACACACAAATATATTTTTGTTTTATTTTTCTGATGTATTTTGTATATTAAATAAATTAAAAGTGTTAAATATATAGGTATGTTTATAGTTCTTATACCTATGTATTATATATATACATGTATTTTATTTTATATTTTTTTATGTTTTTATTCTGATTTTAATGTACATATATATTATAAATAATATTTAAAAAATTATAAAAAATATAGAATTACAAAAATAATGAATAAAGAATAAAATGAATATTTTAATCTCTACAATTATACAATAGGGTCCCAAAACTCAACTTTCAAACCGTAGCTCCACCAAATGCGAAACCACCACCATTAAATAGCTTATTTTATTCTATATACAATTAAAGGTGAGTTTGCTGCATTTGGAGGTTTTATTTGTGAGATACGGGTCTGGGAAGTTGGGAATCTGGATTTTTATTCAGACCATAACTTTTTATCTGTACATTATTTTTTAGTGAAATCAATTTTGTATATTTCTTTATTTAATTACCTACAACTTTCATGTTCAAAGTTTCTTTATTTGAGGTATAAAAATTGGAACCAAAAATAGGTCCCAAAATAAATAAAGAATGAATTAAAGAGTATAGGTATTTGACACTTATCTCCCCGTACTTTATTCCTTGTCGACCTATTCATCAAGATGCCTAGGTCTCGAGGTTTTGGGTCATAAAATATTTACAATATTTTATTCTTTTTCTTTTCTTTTATTTATTCGATAATTTTGGCTTTAATTACAGTATTTTATACACTATTTACATGTACATGCATGAATGCTAATATGCTCTATTTAATGCTATTTACATGCATTTGCTAGGGTTTTTGAGGCCAAAATGATAGAATAAAGATGATGAAATGTGGATTCATCAGCAGGGTATTCCCTTCTAAGTTCAAGTTCAGCCGGCTCAAGAAGAGGAGGAAGAAGAGAATGGACCATGGCCAGTGTAGCCATGTATCCTTGGGAGCCTAACCAGTGTAGTTAAGTCTCCCTGCTGCAAGCTTCATGAGATGGGCATGGGTAACATAAGCTTTGCTTTGTTGAACTATATACACTCCGGTGGGTATTTCATTTTCTATTAGACCCACCACTTTTTTGGAGTTCTGTTCTTTTTGCACTTTTTTTATGTGCATATGTACAACATATCTACATGGTGCATCATATATACATAAGGAGTTTTCCTTCTTGAGCCAGTAGACTATCCCTCTTTTGAAGCATTATTGCAACCCACAACTCCTGTATTTAGACCTCACGTCTACCAGACCAAGTTGAGACGCACTTCCTTCACTAAAAGAAGAAGAGAAGTTCCGCCTAGAAGTACTACCCTCATATGCTACCCCAAGTCAAAGATGACTGCCTCCTCACCACCTCATCCATAGAGAGCTAGGTGTAAAGTGCTGGTCCAAGTAAAGCCATTGTATGTGAGAGTCATGTGTATGTTGGTAAGTGTTCTACTTAGGCTCATCAAGATGACATATGATCATAGCCTAGTGGACTCAGAGAATTAAGTCACCATGAACCTGAAAAGTCTCAACCCTAAGCCCTATAAGGTTCCTCTTAGAATTAGGTGGATTAAGATCTTAGCCAAGCTCCATTTTTCAATTTAATTCCAGGCTAGTTTAAATGTCAACTATGATTCAGAAAATTGTACAAATATTTACAAAGATGCAATTTGAAAATTTTTGAAAGTATGCAAAATTTTTGAAAATTGTTTGGAAACATGGATGTATGCATGAATGCAGAAGTTTTGCAAAATGTTTACACACATTTACAAAAGAGTTTTTGCAAACTTTTTGTTTTTCAAACATTTACAAAAATTTTATACTATATACATAATTTTGATATCAAAATATTTATAAAATCTTTAAAGATTTCTACAAACATTTTTACAAAAATAATTTGTACGTAGCTATGTATGTGCAATAAAGAATTTTATGTACAAGAAAAATTTTAATTTTTTATGGATTTTTAAGGATTTTAGCCATTTTATTTATTAATACACTCACATAAAGTACGAGTTATGGCTAAAGTATATATGGAATATATACAACACCCCCTATACTTAGCTCGAACGATGTCCTCAAAGTGAATCAAGAGCGACGAAGAAGACACAACTCGTGCTTAGTATAGGGAAATGAAAAGAAAAGCTATACTACAAAGACGAATGAAAGAATAGAAATGAAGTAATCTCGGGGTTTTCCCTCTATACTTAGGATCAAGTAATCCTAAGTATAGCAGGATGTACACAAAGAGAAATCCGAGTGGAAGAATGTACAGGGTCTACCTCCCCAATACTTAGGGTAAGATATCCCTAAGTATAGGCAACAATACAGAGGCAGAAATGAATCAACAGAAAATCAAAAGTCTCACCCCCCTATACTTAGGGTAATGTATACCCTAAGCATAACATAATCAAAGATGCAGATGGGGTGTTGGACTAAAGAATAGTGTGATATGGACATCTGGATCTATACAAGGTGGGAGAACAGTGATAATCAGACGTGAGATGCAAGAGATGTGAGTCAAGAGACCACATCTCACGCAAAATGAATAGGGGCGACGTCAACGACCGGCGGCTCATGATCTAGATATGGTTTGAGCCGCTGCCTGTTAACACAAAAGATAGACTCAGATGACAACTCGGATATATCGATACTTCTGTTGTCATGTACCTTTCGGACTAGGTATGGTCCCTTCCACTTGCTCTGTAAATTCCCTGGAAATAAACGAAGCCTGGCATCAAACAACCATACTCTCTATCATGGCTCAAACTGCTTGTGGCTGATATGAGAATCACGCCACTCCTTAACTCTCTCCTTATACTGTAGACTGCTCGAAAAGGCTGCATCTCTAAGCTCCTCCAGGGCTACCAACTCTGCCCTCCTCTGGTCTCCTACACTCACTGGATTCAAAAGTATATATGTGACTACCCAAAGTGACCTATGTCTCACCTCAACAAGTAAATGGCAGTGCTTGCCATAAACGAAGCGAAAGGGAGATGTACCCAAAGGCGTCTTGAAGGATGTCGGATATGCCCACAAGACCGAGTCCAAAAGCTGTGACCAATCCTTTCGGTCAGGACAGACGACCTTCTGCAGAATAGTCTTGATCTCCCTGTTCGATACTTCAGCAAGACCATTGGTCTGAGGATGATACGGTGTGGCTACTCGATGGTCAATGCTGAACTCGCTAGCAAAGGCCTTTACCTTGTCGTTGATGAAATGAGACCCCCCGTTAGATATCAATACTCTAGGTACCTTGAACCGTGAAATGATGTTCTTCCTCAAAAATCGGTATACAGTCCTAGCATCTGCAGTTCAGGCGGGGATGGCCTCAACCCAACGACTAACATAATCCACGGTCAACAGAATGTACTCGAATCCCTAACTCTTAGGGAATGAACCCATGAAATCGATGCCCCATGCGTCAAAAACCTCATAGAAGTGAATGGGATGCATCAACATCATATCACGCTGTCCACAAGTGCCCATCTTCTGACAGTCAGTACGCCTCTTCATGAACTCATCAGAATCCTCGAAGAGGGTAGGCCACCATAGGCCGGATTGGAGCACTTTCTGTGCCGTTCTCCTCCTAGAGTGATGTCCTCCTGCTTCAAGCTTGTGGTAGTAAGTGAGGACGCTATGATGCTCCTCATGAGGAATGCACCGACGCTAGATGCTATCCCCTCCTTCATGATAAAGGATGGGATCCTCCCAATGGTAGAACTTGGCCTTCGCGAGGAAGGTCTCAAGTCGCTGCCTGGGACAACCTTGTGGAACCTTCTTGGCAACAAGATAGTTCACAATGTCGGCATACCACGGGAGAGAGGCGATAGCAAGGATCGCCTCATCTGGGAAGGTCTCAGAAATAGGCTCAATCTGCTCAGAATCCTCAAGATGCTCTAATCGGGAGAGATGATCTACCACCACATCCTTGACTCCAGGCTTATCCTTAATCTCAATATCAAACTCCTGGAGTAGAAGGATCCATCTGGTCAATCTAGCTTTGGTATCCTTCTTGGCCATAAGGTACCTGATGGCGGTGTGGTCTGTGAAAATGGTCACCTTAGATCCAATGATGTACGATCTGAACTTATCTAGGGAAAACACTACGGCTATCATCTCCTTCTCAGTGACAATGTAGTTCCACTGAGCGCTATCTAAAGTACGGCTAGCGTAGTGTATGGCAAATGGAACTCCATCCCTCCTTTGTCTCAACACGGCCCCTACGGCAAAATCGGAAGCATCCGTCATGATCTCGAATGGGAGAGACCAATCAGGCAGCTGGAGGACAAGAACCTCTACAACTAGACTCTTGAGAGTCTCAAATGACGCTAGACACTTATCATCCACAATGAACTCGGTGTCTTTCGTCAGCAAATCTGTCAACGGTCGGGCAATCCTGCTGAAATCATGAATGAATCGCCGGTAGAAACCGACGTGCCCCAGAAAAGACCGTAACTGTCGCAACTTGGATGGTGGACTGAGTTTCCTAATGATATCCACCTTGGCCGGATCAACCTCCATGCCCCTGTTGGAGATGATATGGCCAAGCACCATCCCATGAGTCACCATGAAGTGACTCTTCTCCTAAGAAAGCACAAGATGGACCTCAATGCATCGCTGAAGGGCGCGGTCTAGGCAGTCAAGACAAGCATCAAACCCATCGCCATAGACCGAAAAATCGTCCATGAAGACCTCCAAGCACTCACCCACCATTCCGAAAAGATGGACAACATGCACCTTTGTAATGTCATCGGGGCATTACATAGACCAAAGGGCATCCGTCTGAAAGCATATGTCCCAAAGGGACAGGTGAATGTAGTCTTGTCCTGATCTTCGGGCGCAATGGCCACATGATTATATCCGGAGTACCCGTCCAGAAAGCAGTAGCGACTCTTCCCGATTAGCCTCTCTATAATCTGATCAATAAAAGGCAGGGGGAAATGATCCTTCTTGGTGGCCTGGTTCAATCGTCTGTAGTCCACACAGACCCTCCAAGAAGTGGGTACTCGGATAGCGATCTCCTCTCCAAACTCACTAACAACTGTGGTGATGCCCGTCTTCTTGGGCACCACATGTAACAGACTAACCCATTTGGAGTCGGAGATGGGGTAGATAAAATCGGCGCTCCACCATTTCGATATCTCCTTCATGACAACCTCTCGAAGATTCGGGTTCAACCGTCGCTGGAACTCACGCGACGGCTTCACGTCCTCTTCGAGATAGATATGATGAGAGCACAAGGACAGACTTATCCCCTGGAGATCGGTTATGCTCCATCCTATCTTCTTGTGGTTCTTTTCAAGAACTCCCATCAGACGGGATTCTTGCTCTCCAGTCAAATCTGCTGAGATAATGATTGGGTGCATCTCATGCTCGCCCGCAAGGAACCTATACTTCAGCGATGACAGCAAGGGCTTCAGCTCTGGACAACTGGGTGTTGGCGGATCTGGCCTCTGGAATGTCTGAGTGAATGCGAACAAATCTGCATGGGAGAATGAGAACTCTCGCTGAAAATCAGAATCTGGTGAAGACTGCTCTCCTGGTATGTCTCTGCTCTGAATGGGATCAACCTCCACCCTAGCTGCTGGCTCTGGGGAAATCAGACAAGGAATCATATCATCAAACTCTGCCCAACCTATGTCTGACTCCAAGGGATTTGAATCTGAATCACAAAAATCAACTGCCTCGCTATCGGGAACACGATCTGCTGCCTCAACTGTATCCTGTACCAGGAATGTGCTCTCCAAGCTCTCCTCTACTGGCATTTGTGCATCAGTGGACTCTAAAGGTGAGAGGATGGCTCGTGAAACTGGGTCTGACCAAACTGCCTCATCATTTATGATCACAAAATCACAATCCTGGTGGATGTCTCACTCTGCCTCTGTCATCTGCTCTGAATCTGTAGGCGGGTCCGAGCAAGATGAATCTCTGGCTCTAGTCTCCTCGATCGTCTCTATTTGTATACTCTCACCCTCGACGCAAAAGTATACCTTCCCACTATCATGATCGGACACTGCCTTGGCTGTGGCCAAGAACGGGCGTCCTAAAATGATGGCGATATCGGTCATGGACTCAGGGATCTCCATGTCCAACACAATGAAGTCCATGGGGAATTTTAGGCCCTGAATCGTGACGATAACATCCTTCAGCAACCCCATCGGCCTCTTGATTGATCGATCAACAAACTGAAGGACCGTCGTGCTCTGTCTAAGAGGACCAAACTCGAATCGATCGAGTAAGGCTGCCGGAAGTAGGTTGATGGAAGAACTGCTATCTAATAGAGTCCGATCGAACCACTGCTCATGTATGTGGCATCTGACATAAGGGGCTCCTGCATTTGGCCTCTTGGCTGGCAGACGGTTTTATGGCAAAGCAAGTGGCACGAGTGAGCACATGGATCTCTAATGAATCTCATATTCATCATGCTAAAATTGGTCATTTAGACTTTGTTCCCCAACATTCACATGCATTTAATCATTAATAAAGCATCATTAGCATTCATATATGTGAATAATATTTGCATTTCATCATGCATAATCGCATTAAAAATCCCAAGTGTAAATTAGCCTAAAAAGTCGCTAAATTCTCTTATTTTTAGTTAATTCATCCTAACTCCGATTGAACCCAAACCACCTCCATTGTGTAGATATTATTAACCTTACTAGATAAAAAATACAAAAAATACTAACTCCAATAAGTGTCAAATAATCCCAAAGTCTAATTTCACATCTGACGGACTAAAACGAGCATATCTCCTACATACATTGTCCGATTTTGGTGTACTCACATTTAAAGTACTCCATTTTCAATTACCTTCAAAACAAGACTAATTTCGTAAAATTTGGAGCTCATTTATGAAAGTTGGATTTTGGGCCTCTTTTACGCATTTTGATTTTTTGCTAATTTTGACCTGAGTTTTTATGTGCATAATTAACCCTTTTAATTTTATTTCTTTTTCATTTGTATTCTTTGATAAAAGTTTTATTAAGCGACAAAAGAATCCAAATCCAGATTAAAACTGAAATCAAAGAAACTGACTGAGTCTAAGTGTCCGTTGTCAGTCTGTACAAAAATTATGTGTTTCTTACTTCTATTTTATTTTCCTATTTTCTTATTTATTAAAAATCCAAAAAAATAGATCAGTGTGTAAATATTTTTCTTGTATTTTATCGTATTTTTTTATATTTTTTAGCCTCTCTAAAACCACCAAAAAATTGCAAAACCCCCAAAACCTGATTTTCTACACACATGGAAAACCATCAAAAATACCACTTCACACAGGTGACCACTTTTGCTCTCAGGTCCTTCATGAAAGTTGTAGATCTCGACGAGACGAACAATGTTTGTGAAGGAAATGTTTCGATTCGAGGTCTCCTGCTATTTCTTTTCTATTTTTCTTTATCTTTAATCTTTGAATTTTTTTGGGTGCCACATGCCAGCCCCTGGGCGTGCCACGTGGCACCCCAATGTCTTTCTCTCTCCTGGTCATCCCAGGTCACGTGCCCAGCACGTGACCCCATCTTCTCCTTCCCCAGCCGTTGCCATCTTCTCCCCCCGCCGTTTCTCCTCCTCCAACGTTCCCTCGCCTCCTCCGGCCGTTACGCACGCCGCCATGACTCCTTCCTCGTCCATAACGCCTCACCCTTCATATGAAACCCAGCCCCCACGCGACGCTCCAGCCATCCGCCATCTTGCGAGAAACCTTGAGCTCCTCGTCGAGTCGCCGGTGACAGAGACGACCAGAGGACTCATCTCGTGGGTGTGATCCAGAGGGTCTGCTACCCTTTGTGCTGCTCCTCCATCGAGGAGCGTCGAGCTTCGCGATGACATTCGGCACCGCTTGAGGTGAGGAACAGAGCCGAGCTCCACCAAAATCTCTCCTCCTTCAACGATTACCCCACTCCAGGAACACCTTCTCCACCTTCCGCCTTATTGTTTGTCTACTCCTCGATAATCGGTTGCTCCGCCTCCACCACAGAGCCGATCTCTGTCGTATTGCGTTCGTTGCCGACCGCGCTCGAGCACCACTACCCTCGCACCTCGGCCGCGTCTCCACCCTCGCACCTCGGTCGCATCTCCGCCTCTGCCCTGCAGCACCTGGGCCGCCCTCGCACCGTGTATCGGCCGAGGTGCGGCATCGCCTCCTCCACCTCCGCCTCGCACTAGCCTCGCCTCCACCTCCGTGCGGAGGCGCTGCCCCTTCGCCCGCCATCGCCTGGGCCCGCAGAGGTGCCACCCCGATCGCCAGTTTCGCAACCTCCAGTTGCCGTCAGATCGGGCGTGGCCCTTGATCCGACGGTCCTCGTTTCCCACCTCCATCTGCCGTTGGATCGGGTAGGTGGCCCTTGATCCAACGGCCCCAGCACCGCCACGCATCCCACCCGAGCCTCGGCCCCAGCCTCGAGGCTCGGGTCCCCCGAAGCAACAACAAGTCACTGCGTGGAGGCTCGGACCATCCGAGCCTCAGCCTCGACCCGAGCCTCGCGCCTCCCCCACTGAGCCTCTGGTTCGGGCTCCGAACCTCCGGACCGGGCCCAAACCTCAGGCTCGGTCGCCCGAGCCTCAGCTGCCTCCACCGAACCTCCTGGCGCACGTGCTACGCACGTGTGCAGTGGAAAATTTGCATCAATTCCCCTGCTCATTTCAGAATTTGCAAAAATAACCCCGCATGGGGTAAATTTCAGAAAGACCCTCCGACTTTGCTAAATTATAGATAAACCCCTCCAAGGACCTCTTTGCAAGAACAACTTTATTTTATTTACACTTTAATCCCTACAATTTCATTTTATCATATCTTTTTCATACAAACTACGTTTTAAGCATACAATATGTCATTTTGAAGTTATTTTCATGCTATACTATTTGGCATAATTTGTGGACAGATTTGAAGTTGTTTATTGATAATTATTATTTGAGGATCATCACTGACTTTTGCAGGCTAACTTGGACATATCCGTGCCACAATTACCTTGAAAAATTGATGATTTCTTTTGCAGGAGCACGGCTGAGGACTTTACATTGAATAAATCCCTTTGAATCATTGATTACGATATTTAGGGATTTAAATCACACGAATTTTGAGGATAAATCTTATACTTAGATATTCTCATTGATTAGAAGTAGGATAATCTATTACCTCTTATGCTTGCAATCTGGGATTAATTTGAATATTTTTCTTGATCTATATCGGTTAATCTATGATAAATTTCGAGGTCATTGATTATTATATTTTGGAGCAAAAATCTTAATCTCAGATCCTGTGTTGAATTATTTTCCTTGCATAACATTTGCATCTCATTGCATTGTACATTTTCCAACACAGAAATTAACCAAGCATTAATTAATTATTTAATTTGATTTAAGACCACGCAACTAAGAATCACCGTTCTCCGTGTTCGACCTTGGTAGACTTGCCAAGTAAAAAACATTCCACAACATTCATAGTTTGTGGTTTTTGCTGAACCGAATTTGCCTCCTATACTACGATAATTTTAGATAATTAATGAGGCAGATTTCACGTTCATAAAATGGCGCCTTGTCGGGGAGCGACGAATTTTTAGGGTTTTAAATCATTTTTTGTAATTAATTTTTGTGAAGTTAATTTTTGTGTCATTTTTTCCTTTTGCATTTTCCCTTTTTTATTTTTTCTCTTCTTTTGATACTAACCGCTCTTTCTCTCTTCGTAGAGTACTCGGAGCTAATTTTGGATATAAATCAAGGACATGCAAAGAAGACTGACTTTTATTTATTTTGTGAGAGAGAGCTTAGTCTAGGTTTAAATTTCTGCATTATTCTCATGGTCACTCTCTTTGAACCCTTGTAATAATTCAGACTGAACATTTATGTGGTGTGTCAGGTCTGTTTCAACCCCTTCTGTGTGGTTGGGACCCGACTTGAGTGGCGTAGGACTTAGGTGCATATACGCATGTTTATTTATCATTGATTATGCTCATAATTCTTAGGCCACACATTCACTAACTATACGTACTATAGATCGTTCAACATTAGCCAAATTTTAAAATCAATTCTTCCCGCTAATAGAACTATCTGCTTAGGACGTTTTTCATCTGTGCATATCATTTATTATAATTTTAAATTCCTTGTCTTGCATCCCACATGAAGAATGCGAGGATTCACTGTAAGTCTCTCTCTTAAGCATGCATCATTGATTTACATTTGCATTGGCTTTTCCAATTCTCCTATCTCAAGTTTTACAACTTAGGATTTAAAGGAATTGGGACTGCTCGTTAGGCATGAATTTCTGTGCTCACATAAACTACAGTGATAACCTTAACTTAAAACTGGGACTGCTAATCAAGGTAATTGTAAATAAAACTGACATAAAATTTTACTTGTATTTGGTGGAGAGAAACCCACTCATTGTTTGTAAAGACTAGAACATACACTTTGGATGGAGCCAAAACTGAGAAATTTCACAAAGACTACTGTTTTTAAAACAATTAGCTACTTTTCAGTGAGGGTCTCGGGTAGCCGTTTACGGTCAGACTTCCCTTAGCAGAGTAGGTGGTTTAGAGGACACTGCGGAAGGCTCCGTCCTCAAGTAACACAGGTAGCCGTTTAAATGGTCTGTACTTACACCTATACTGGCTGAAAGTAGGTGCAACTAGTTTATGAACTTGGGACAGTCTTTTTGAAATATTTCAGTACCTAACAGCTCCGCTTAATTTTTTAGATTGTCTTGTCATTAAATTAAAATTAAAAAGATAAGCGGCCGAACCCTAACGTGCCTTCACCAGTGCTGAGTGTGAGAATCTACGTGTTTGTTTTGTGTTTGATTTGTGTGCGTCAAAGACCTTGCAATCGCAAGCAAATCGTGGTTCGCTAATCATTCCTTCCCTCTTGAGAAGATGTCGGCACCGTGGTCTTCTTTTCCGATCTCCATGACCTTGTCCCGATATGCTTCGTCTCACACTCCTCAAGAGAACCTGAGCTTCAAATCAAGTTCTCTTCATCCATCATTCTCGTCTTGCCCATACATCCCACCCTATGCCCACACTTCTTCCTGGAATAGCCCTCTCTCACATTTTGACAATCTTATGGACATGAGAGAGAGACCAGAATTGAGGATGAACAATAGAGTGACCGATACTGACAGTAGAACACGATTTCCGGTTACTATGATCCCACTGCCTCTTGAACCATCCCCTACTCAGGATGACTATCCTCTTGTGTACAATCACTTTTCCTTCGACAATCCACAGGAAAACCAAAGACAAGGAAATATAACTCATGACCAGACCATAATGTTTATGAACAATCAATACTCTACTCGAGGCTACATGTCAGAATCACGATACATGGAGAATGATTATTCCATCATTAGTCATGAGATGTTTGAGGATGAGATTGCTCGGATTAATCATAGAGCAGACACTTTAATAGAGAGAATATATGAACTCATCCAATCTATGCAAAATTCAGAATAAGTGAGGCCACCACCATGCGAACCACTGGATCATCATGTGACTCACAATCAGGCACAACCACCGCTGACCTCTGATCCCCCGACTGACCATATTACAGAAAATACTGAAAAATTGAAAAATTTGAAAATTCAAAAAAAAAAATAGACAATTCTGAAATGGAAGCATTTTGCTAGAGTCTGATCTTAGAGCTTCCATTGACCAAAGCCATAGAATATGTGCCCGATCTTAAGAGATTTGTGAAGAGTCGACTGAACCCCAAAAAGACGGGCAAGAAATGATTCAGGACTAAATATCATGTCATATCTATGGCTAGTTCTTTGATGATGAATCATAAAATCAAAAGCCGTAAAGTCAAGTGGTTGACTCGGATCACATGTGAAATTGAGGATTCTACATTCACTCATGTTCGGTTAGACGACGACTCCATATTAAACATCCTCCCCAAGTCCGTCTTTGACCAACTCAAAATCGTACAACTCAAAAAGACTAGGGTGATCGTTCAATTACCCGATCGATCTACCAAAAGACCGCGGGGGATCGTTTCTGTCATCGTAAATTTTTGAGGTAAAGAACATAAAGTGAACTTTATTGTCCTTGACATTGAGCACCCCGGAAGGATGTTTGAGTCTCCTATTATTTTAGGAAAGCCGTTCTTAGCCTCCACTAAGGTGATCGTCAATTGCGAGACTCAGGAAATCAAGTTCCCGAACTCGGGACACAATGAACAAACCCCCAATGACACGTCCTGCTCTAAGGAAAACCAACTTGACACCGACAATTATGATCATGAGATAAATATTTCACATTATCAGACATCTCCGTATGACACACTGATACAAACCCTAAGAGAGTCACCTAAAAGACTAATTGTTGGACAAACTTCAGATTCTCACCACCCTATCACTGCTCCTAGGAAAAATCAATATTTTGGAGCTTATGAAGAATTGGACCATATTATTGAAGATCACCACGATTATTTGAATGGTCCAATCTTTGAGTCGACAGTAATTCATGAGATACTTGAACCATATAAGGAACCGACTCCGGAAACATCCGATGTCACCAAAATTCACGATCATCCAGAAAGTGACATCAACACCCCCAGCCATAAACCACAAAATCACCAGGTACAATCTCCCTTGACCGAAGCAGCGCATGACCCTTCAAGAATTTGTCGACTTTTACGGGGATTCATTTGATGAGGAACTCATAAATGCTACATCGGTTACTCAAGACAGGGAGATGAAGATTTTCCAACTTCCTGCCAATACTTCCCAAGGAAACAAACCGATCAAGAAAGTCACCTTTGACCTTAGACACCAGGTGATTTCTGAAGAGTCCTCGTCCGGTCATGGTGTGGTTCATTAGACAAGTGTAATAGGTACAACTCTGATCCATGGACACTTACCTTTGATCGACAAAAGTTGGAGATCCTCTGCAGACGACTACTATTCTCCTGAGGACGACTCCGACGATGGCTGGTCTTCTTCATCGGCCCCCTCTTCATCGCCCTCCACATCTCCATACTATCTCCTTCCACACTCCTGCAAGAAGGTCCGTCGCAAACCTCCTTGATCTTGTACATCCACAAATCTACCCGGTTCCCCATCTGTATTTATCCGATTATACTTAGGCTGACCTGAGCCTAAGTATAGGGGGACCGGTACCATTATTTATACATCACTTCTCTTCTTTTGTTTTTAGCCCATTTATACTTCCTACGAGATAAGTCTACATTTCACTTTGTGCCATGAGGACATAGCACAAGCTAAGTATAGAGGGGGTATTTGTATATATTTTATCTACTTTATTCATAGCTCGTACTTTAATTGTCTTCATCTAACATCGGGGATGGGTACACGTAGTGTTTATAATACTTGTTTTTCAAAAAAAACAACAAAAAAACCTTTAAAAAAACAAAACAAAAAAACTTTTGCAAAAAAATCACTCATGGTTTTGCATTTCATCAAGCATTTCATGCATTCCTTGGTTGATATATCCCTGACACATTCACTATCACTCAAGGCTTGAGGATTTTTGAGGACAATTGATTTTTGAGATCTTGAGATTCTGAGTTAGCCAGCCTTAGTCATTAGTGTTTTGAGCTTAATTATCCACACCTCCCTAGTTTGAAAGATTTGAGCACTATATTGCACTCTTCATCTCTACCTTCAAAAAGAATATGATCAACACAATCACCTTTACAACTGCATGATTGATGAGATGAGTTGAGATATCACTTGAGGAACTAGGACTAGAGATTTGAGTTTAGATCCGATCTAATGATGCTCGAGGATGGGATAAAGTTAATAAAGGCTTTAGAAAACCTAAGTGTCAGCAAATTCCTAGCCAGTATGTGAACAAGTTCATATGCTATCTTTTTGATATTTACCTATGTTCCAGGGTGTGATGAAACTTAATGAAAATTGTTGATCAGTGTGCACCAACTTTTGATGAAAGCAGTGGAGCTAGCCAATAAAAGAAAAGAAAAAGAAATGTCAAAGAAAAGCTCTATCATCCAAAGTCAAATTCCAAATGAGCTTCCACCAATGGCAAGCGCTCCCAAATATTTTCAAAGTGACCACTTGGACCAAGCGCTAATTAGGACCAAGGAGTCAGGCTGACACCATAAAAGGGCTCTGCATCATAAGGGATACAAGTCTGAGTGTCGAAGGTATGTTAGATACTCAAAAAAGACACACCCCGGTGTACTCCCAGAAAAACAAGTGCAGACGACTCCAAATTCTCTTAACGGACACATTGATCAATAAAATAAAAATATACTTGTGTTGACTAATAAGGCACTCAAGAGGCACCTTGTTCCAATGTGAGGGAGAGAAAATTAAACACAATCTTATGCCCTCCATCATCTGGCCGTCCATCTATACTTTCAAGTCTGACAAACTAATGAGACGGTTGACTGAAGCAAGAATAGACTTATTCCCTAGTGTTGAGGATCAAGTCTAGAGGAGAGTCTCTTGGATTGGAACATTGGGTGATGTCTCGACTTGACTCTCATGAATGCAGTACACTAAAAATCATATCCTTATATTATATGTACAAACAGAGAGTCTAAAAATTAGAGAAGTTGGATTCCTTTTGATTAAAGCATGGTTGAGCCCAGAATTTTAGGATCACTTAAATTAAGGGTCTTCTATGAATTGAGCCTTGAAAATTCACATGCACAGTCAGGGATGTATTCAACTAAGTCATTCATTCATTCATGCTTGGGGACGAGCATGGTCTAAGTATAGGGGTATGATGAATATCGTATTCATCATGCTAAAATTGGTCATTTAGGCTTTGTTACCCAACATTCACATGTATTTAATCATTAATAAAGCATCATTAGCATTCATACATGTGTAAATAATATTTGCATTTCATCATGCATAATTGCATTAAAAATCCCATGTAAATTAGCACAAAAAGCCGCTAACTTCTCTTATTTTTAGTTAATTCATCCTAACTCTGATTGACCCCAAACCACCTCCATTGTATAGATATTACTGACCTTATTAAATAAAAAATACAAAAAAATTACTTACTCCAATAAGTGTCAAAAAATCCCAAAGTCTAATTTCACATCTGACGGACTAAAACGAGCATATCTCCCACATATAGTGTCCGATTTTGGTCTACTCACTTTTAAAATACTCCATTTTCAATTACCTTCAAAAAAGGACCAATTTCGTAAAATTCGGAGCTCATTTGTGAAAGTTGGGTTTTGGGCCTCTTTTACACATTTTGACTTTTTGCTATTTTGACCTGAGTTTTTATGTGCATAATTAACCCTTTTAATTTTATTTCTTTTTCATTTGTGTTCTTTGATGAAAGTTTTATTAAGCGACAGAAGAATCCAAATCCAGATTAAAACTGAAATCAAAGAAACTGACTGAGCCCAAGTGTCCATTGTCGGCCTGTACAAAAATTATGTGTTTCTTACTTTTATTGTATTTTCCTATTTTCTTATTTATTAAAAATCCAAAAAAATTAGATTAGTGTGTAAATATTTTTCTTGTATTTTATCGTATTTTTTAGATTTTTTATCCTCTCTAAAACCACAAAAAGTTGCAAAACCCCAAAAACTCGGTTTTCTATACACATGGAAAACCACAAAAAATACTACTTTACGCAAGTGACCTCTTTTGCTCTTGGGTCCTTCATAAAAGTTGTAGATCTCAACGAGAGGAACAACTTTTGTGAAGGAAATTTTTCGATCCGAGGTTTCCTGCTATTTCTTTTCCATTTTTTATCTTTAATTTTTGAATTTTTTTGGGTGCCACGTGGCAGCCCCTGGGCGTGCTGATTTAGCCAAAATTCAAGGAGTCTAAAAATGGTATCTCACACAAGGCGGAGACAACCGTCGCTGTGACGACTCACAATGAACTCTGGACTAAAGTCAACAATTAACCCACACTAAAGATCAATAAATTAGAAATATTGTGGAGTTAAAATTTATTTTTAACTCTGCACAAATGGTGTAAAGGGCAAGTATGCAGAGAGTTCGAACACAGGGAGCAAACAGGGTAATTCAAAATTAATGTGCACAAGTGAATGTGTGTGAAGTCTACACTAAGCAAGCAAACAATGAAATTTTTGTGGGTTTTTAATTTTTAATTTTTTATTTTATTTTAATTTAATTTTTAATTTTGTATTTTGCTTTTTAGTTTTCTGATTTTTATAATTTTATAGTTTATTTTTTTTTAATTTTTTTTCAATATTGGAAAATAGGGACAATGTAATAAAAGACAAGCTAAAGTATTTATAAAATTATGCAAAAATAACCAAAAATTCAGAAATAAAATGTTTTTAATATTTTTAGGATTTTTACTGTTTTTGGGATTTTTAGGGATTTTTCAAGGTGTTTTTGGTATTTTTAAATAAGGAAATGAGAGAAAACAGTGAAATATGTGCTGGCTGTGAGTAAAATGGGAATTAAAATTAGCAAACAACAACCAAAATTTTTCTCACTAATTTTGAAGTAAAGAGAATAAAATAGAGAACAAATAGAAACTGAGTTTGTGATTTTTGGAGTTTTCCTTGATTTTATAGATTTTTTTGAAGTTTTTGAGTGTTTTTAAATTTTTAGTGTTTTTCTTTTGAGATTTTTAGTGATTTTTGGACTAACACTAAAATATGGTAAAATAGACACTAGGGAATTTTTTGGAATTTTTCGAGAGGTTTTAATATTTTTTTGGTATTTTCTAAGCTATACAGTGAATAAAGAGCATGCTTTTGATTTTTAATAAATATAAAAATAAAATAAAATCAAAAACTAAATTGATGGCGTGGAAGCACAAGTGCACATGAGCTTAAGTTCAAAATTTGAGAATTTTTGGAGTTAAAAAGATGGGTTAAATAATTACAACAAGCATCCAAACATTTCACTGCCAAACAAGGACTATATTGCAAATAAGCAGAACTCCAGGGGATTATACGCAAATTTCACACAAAATTAATACTGCATAAAATAACTTCTAGACCAAACCCAAATACCCCAAAGCCGCAAGGGCTTCTAGCAAAATTCGCCAAGGCGCGCGTGATGTGCACGCACCTGGCAAGGATGAACTTGCAATTATCAAAACTATGGAGGGTTTGAATGCAAAAGTCCAAAAGTTTTTATACTGTAGTCTATGTTTTGGAATTAAACAGAAACAAACAAAAAGCCCGGGGGGTTTTTCCGCAAAAACGCCAAAACGCGCGTGATGTGCACGCGCCTGGCGGAGACCCCTTGGCAATATGGGAAAGTTCTGGGGGCTAAAAATAAATTTTACAAAAAGTTTTAACTGCAGATGAATGTTTTAAATTTAAATACTAATTACAAAACTGTCAGGGTAATAGTAGCAAAATACCCGACTCAAAACGATCGGACGGCGGGACAGCTCCCACTTGCCACGCGTCGCGCCAGGAATACGCGATGCCCCTTCGTTTGGATGGCTACGATTAGAAGATCTTGAAGGGGATCGACGGCTGTGGAGCAAGGGAACGGACGGTGGCTGGAGCTTCTGGGATTGAAGCCCGATCCAACGGCCGTGGACCTCCCTGCAAGAACAGGGAAGAACACGGCCGAAGATGGACTTCAGTAGACGATCAGGCAGTGGTCCGGCCTCCGTTCTCGTCGCTGGAGTTCTCCTTCGACTCATGGAAGCTTCCTCGACCCTCCAGCCGAGCCAAAAAGGGACGAGTAGCACCGGTGCTCGGCAGCGGACTCAAGGACTGCAATGGGGTCCAGGAACCACGGTTCCTCAAAATCGACCCCCCAGATGGGGTCTTCTGCCTCGCGCGACCTGCAAAAAATGTTAGGGAGGGCTCGGGCAAAATGCCGAGCCCCTCCAGTGGCAAAAACGGTGGGAAACGCTGAGAGTTGATGGCTCAGAGAACGACGGTGGCCGGAGATGCCTCCGGCGGTTGTTGATTGAGCGAATCGACACACGGATGGAATGGACAAGCGGGGGGAAATGAAGTGCTAGATGCCAGGAACAAAATACAAGCGAGACTAAGGGGATTAAAACTGCCTCGAGCCCAGGTAAGGCGAGGGAAGGGTACCTCGACGGGGGAAGCCACCGGAGGTAGGGGAACACCCAGACCTTGCCCTGGATCGTCTCCGATGACGCGGGCGAGATGCTGTCACCACCAGCCGGTCAATGACTCAGAGAGAGGGGGGATTTAGGTCGCAAATGGGGTTCAAAATCCGAGTCCAAGTCAAGGGTGTGGTTTTGAAGGTTTGACGAGGGTGGCTCGAAGAATGAGGTGCAACGCCTCGGTCAGTGATCCAATCCCCGAGGAAAGATATGGGCGAGCCTCCTCGATCATCGACGAACAAAAGTCAAGAAGGTGCTAGCACGAGATGATGTACCTAGCGCCCTCGAAAAAATCGAGAAAACGACCCAAAAACGAGCCTCTGACAAAGCCACAGGGGGTAGGTCAGACTGTTGACCTTGGTCAACAGTTCTGACCTCCTGGTTGGTCCACGTGGACCAACCACGAAAAACCCCTAAAAAATATTTTATTAATTAATTAAAAAATAGTAAATGGCATTATCAATTTATGACTATAAAATAAAAAATATTCGTTATTTTATGTAGTATTTTATTATGATTTTTAATTTATTTTATGAAGTATATTTTTATAAGTTTGCTTTTTAACCCTATACAGGTATAATACCTATGTATTTAAGTATTTAATTTTTATTTTGTGTATTTTAATTTCATTATTTTTATTTATTATTTCCTAAAATTATAAGATACTTTTATGTACACAAATATATTTTCATTTTAATTTTCTGATTTATTTTGTATATTTAATAAAATATAAGAGTATTTTGTACAGGTATAGGTATAGGCAGTATACCTATGTGTTCTTTATTTAAGTATTTTTATTTTGTATTTTCTTTGCATTTTTATTCTAATTTTAATGCACATATATATTATAAGTAATATTTACAACATTATAAAAATATAAAAATGAATAAAGAATGAATAAAGAATAAATTGAATATTTTATTCGGTACACAGTACAATTTGGGTCCAAAACTCAACTTTCAAACCGTAGCTCCGCCAAATGCGAAACCACTGCCATTAAATAGCTTATTTTCTTCTATATACAATTAAAGGTGAGTATGCTGCATTTGGAGTTGTCAGTTGTGAGATGCGGGTCTGGGAAGTTGGAATTCTGGATTTTTATTCAGACCATAACTTTTTATTTGTACAGTATTTTTCTGTGAAATCAATTTTGTATTTTTCTTTATAAAATTATCTACAACTTTCATGTACAAAGTTCCTTTATTTGATGTATAGAAAGTGGAACCAAAAATAGGTCCCAAAATGAATAAAGAATGAATAGAAAATATAGGTGTTTTGTCTGTATTTTGGCCCTTATCTCCCCCTACTTTATTCCTTGTCGACCTATTCATCCAGATGCTTAGGTCTCGGGGTTTTGGGTCATAAAATATTTACAATATTTTATTCTTTTTCTTTTCTTTATTTATTCTATAATTTTGGCTTTAATTACAGTATTTTATACACTAATATGATGCACATGCATGAATGCTAAGATGATGTATTTAAGGCTATTTACAGGTATTTGCTAGGGTTTTTGGTGCCAAAATGATAGAATAAAGATGATGAAATGTGGATTAATCATCCCCCTATACTTTACCTTTGCTAGTCCCTAGCAAACACTTATGCAATAAGTGCAAAAGAAAAGAAAGAAAAGAAAAAGAAGAACTTGAATTTTATCTGATTATCAAACTTGTCTTCACAAAATCAAAGTTTGGAGCTTAAGTCGGACCTTTGGATTTTTAGTGCGGGCGGAACCTTAGTGAGAACCGTGTTTGAAATTCAACAGTCCTTGAGAATCCCAAAACTCTGTCCAAGTCTCCTCAATAGCCAGGTCAGAAATATCTCAACTCATACGCAAACTCTTACGCCTATGAATCTGACTCGTACAGTGTAAGTGATGGTGGCTCTCCCCAACTAGAATGACAAAGAAACTGACTTCTCCAGTACGACAACCCAATGATTCCCCAATCCAATGACTCCATCCTCGAGGAGCGGGGTATTCCCTTCTAAGTTCAAGTGGCAACCAGCTCAAGAGGAGGGGGTGAAGAGAAGAATGGACGATAGCCAGTGTAGCTACCTATCTCGGGATGCAAGACCAGTGTAGTCAAGTCATCCAGCTGCAGGCTCACATGATATGACTTTGGAACTCAAGCTTGCTTATTGACTTTGTACATACTTTGCAGGCTTTTTATTTTTGTACATGCCTGAACTTTTTTTTTTTTGAAATACTATTCACAGCAGCATTTACATAAGGAGTTTTTCCTCTTGAGCCAGTAGACTATCCCTCTTTTGAAGCTTTATCGCAACCCACGGCCTCCTGTCTTTAGACTTCCTAATCACTGGACGGGTTGGGGTGCACTTCCCTCCCTAGAGGAGGACAAATGTTTCCACTTGTGTGCGTCTCATACCGGCGATGTGTGTGCTCCAAAATATTCTACTTAGGCATTCAAGAATCCATTGAACCAAGTCCCGTGATCCTCAAAGAATTAAGTCAACTAGACCTGAAGTACCTCAAACCCAGTTCCTATAAGGTTCCTGTTATTAGGTAGATTTTAAGGTCCAATCAAGCTCCAATCTTCGGATTTTACTTAGACTTGTTCAACTATCAAACTCAATCCGAAAAATGCTAATGCTATGCAATGCAATGCAGAATGCAGAAAATATTTTTGTAATGCAATTTTCAAAGATTTTGAACTTTTTATGGATTTTTGAAAAGATGATGATGATGATGCATATGCATTTTTTTCTTTTTCAAAAAGGTTTTTCAAATGTTTTTGGATTTTAGTTTTGCAAATGTTTTTGGTAGTTTTTGAAAATAAAAAGATTTTGGCTGAAAGCTAGGTGAAAATATGTACACGGGAGTGCTTCTTATATCTACAAGAAGTGGATTTTAAGAATTTACAAGGGTAAGTGATCAATTTTATACATATATATATAGTGGATTCTGGTGTGATGTAAATAATCCTCAAACTTATTTGACACAAGCTTTTCACACAAATTTTTGAAAACTATAGTCCAAAATAATTTTGACAAACATTTTACAAACATGTACACACATTTGAAAATCATTTTGCAAAGGTTTTCAAAACAGTATAGATAGATTTTTCAAAACATTTTTGCAACCATTTTTCAAACCATTTGCAACTCATTTTTCAAACATTTTATTTCACACAAAGAAAATAAGTTTTACAAACCACACATTTTTACACAGGTTGAAAACATGTAACAAAATATTTTCAAAATAGTTTTCAATAGATGTTCACAAAGTTTTTCAAACTATTTTTCAAACATTTTGCAAAAAAACATTTTCACCTGATTTATTAATCAGTAAATACAAAAAGAATTTGAGGAACAAAACACCTTTTTATTAAGGAATTTTAATGAATTTTGATGAATTACTAGCCATATTAGTAAGAAAATACGAAAGTACGAGTTATGGCTAAAGTATATATGCAGTATATACGACCCCCTATACTTAGCTTGAGCTATGTCCTCATAGATCAGAGAGAAAAGAGAAGACATAACTCGTACTAAGTATAGGCAAGTCTAAAGAATAAATGAACGACTGAATGAATCAATGAATAAGAAGTTGACCATCCCCCTATACTTAGGATCAATTAATCCTAAGTATAGCAGACTGTACACAACGCAGGGAGGGTCAAGGGTGGGAATGAACAGATCGTACTCAGATTGTCTCTCCCTATACTTAGGGTAAGATATCCCTAAGTATAGACAAGAAGAGGAGACAATGGAGAGGATCGAAAAGAATAGAGAAACTCGGGGTGCACACCCCCCTATACTTAGGACAAAGTACGTCCTAAGTATAGAAACTGTCTACAAGGGCGACACCTTTTTGATAGATATAGAAAATAGAAAAGGAAAAGAAGAAAAGAAGAAAAGAAGAAAATAAATCAACAGATGAAATTGTGATATGGACAGATGGATCTGTACAGCGGAGGATGGAATTGATCACCATATATGAGATGCAGATGATGAGAGTCAAAGGACACATCTCATACCAGAAGAATGGGGGCAACGTCAATGGTCGGCGGGTCATGATCTAGATATAGCTTCAGGCGTTGACCATTGACGCGGAAGGTAGAGGAAGATGACGGTTCGGATATGTCGATGCTGCCATTGTCATGTACCTTCCTGACCACATAGGGACCTTTCCACTTGCTCTGCAATTTCCCTGGGAATAATTTCAGCCTGGAATCAAACAACCACACTCTCTGATCTGGCTCAAACTGTTTATGGCTGATATGCGAATCGTGCCATGTTTTTACTTTCTCCTTATACTGTAGGCTGTTGGAAAAGGCTGTGTCTCTAAGTTCTTCCAGGGCTGCCAATTCAGCTCTTCTCTGGTCTCCTATACTCTCTGGATCTAACAGCAACTCAGTGACTGCCCAAAAAGATTTGTGCTTGATCTCCACTGGCAAATGGCACGGCTTGCCATAGACGAGACGAAAGGGAGACGTCCCCAATGGGTTCTTGAAAGAAGTCCGATAAGCCCACAAGACCGAGTCCAAAAGCTGTGACCAATCCTTTCGGTCTGGGCGGACAACTTTCTGCAAGATTGTTTTTATCTCCCGATTCGAAACTTCGGCAAGACCATTAGTCTGAGGGTGATACGGTGTGGCAACCCGATGGTCAATGCCGAACTCGTCTGCAAGGGCCCTAACCTTGTCATTGATGAAATGAGACCCCCCATCTGAAATCAAGACTCTAGGTACCCCGAACCGTGAAATGATATTTTTCCTCAAGAACTTGCAAACGGTTTTAGCATCTGCGGCTCGGGCGGGGATGGCCTCAACCCATCGACTGACATAATCCACAGCAAGCAGGATGTGCTCGAATCCCTGACTCTTAGGAAATGGGCCCATGAAATCAATCCCCCATGCATCAAAAACCTCACAAAAGTGAATGGGTTGCATGGGCATCATGTCTCTCTGTCCGCAGGTTCCCATTTTCTGACAGTCAGTACATCTCTTCACGAACTCATCAGAGTCCTTGAAGAGAGTAGGCCACCATAGGCCGAATTGAAGCACCTTCTGTGCTGTTCTTTTTCCAGAATGATGTCCTCCTGCCTCAAGCTTGTGGCAGTATGTGAGGATGCTATGATGCTCTTCTTGAGGAATGCACCTCCTCCAGATACTGTCCCCTCCTTCATGATAAAGGACGAGATCCTCCCAATGGTAAAACCTGGCCTTCGCCAGGAAGGTCTCGAGTTTCTGCCTGGGCCAACCTTGTGGGACCGTCTTGGCTACAAGATAGTTCACAATGTCAGCAAACCACGGGAGCGAGGTGACAGCCAAGATCGCCTCATCTGGAAATGTCTCCGTGATTGGTGCGCTGGGCTCAGATTCCTCAAGATTCTCCAATCTGGAGAGATGATCCGCCACCACATTCTTGACTCCAGGCTTGTCCTTAATCTCAATATCAAATTCCTGGAGTAGCAGGATCCATCTGGTTAGACGTGCTTTGGCATCCTTCTTAGACATTAAGTACCGGATGGCGGTATGATCAGTGTAGATGGTTACTCTAGATCTGAGAATATAAGATCGATACTTATCAAGAGCGAAGACTACAGCCATCATCTCTTTCTCAGTCACAGTGTAATTCCGCTGCACGACATCCAAAGTCCGGCTGGCGTAGTGAATGGCAAAAAGGTAATCCATCCCTCCTCTGTCCGAGCACAGCCCCAACGGAAAAATCTGAAGCGTCCGTCATGATCTTGAATGGGAGAGACCAATCGGGTGGCTGAAGGACAGGAGCTGAAACAACCATATTTTTGAGAGTTTCAAATGATTCAAGACACTTATCATTGACAATAAAGTCAGTATCTTTTGTCAGCAAGTCAGTAAGTGGTCGGTCAATTCGACTGAAGTCCTGAATGAACCGTCGGTAGAAACCGACATGCCCCAGAAAAGATCGCAACTGACGCAAGTTGGACGGCGGATTGAGTTTTCTGATGATATCCACCTTAGCCGGATCGACCTCCATGCCCCTGTTGGAGACGATATGACCAAGGACCGTCCCCTGAGTCACCATAAAGTGGCTCTTCTCCCAAGATAAAACAAGGTTGACCTCTATGCAGCGCTGAAGCACACGGTCTAGGCAGTCAAGACAAGCATCGAACCCGTCGCCAAAGACCGAGAAGTCATCCATGAAGACCTCTAAACAGTCACCCACCATGTTCGAGAAGATGGACAACATGCACCTTTGGAATGTCGCCGGAGCGTTACATAGACCAAAGGGCATCCGTCTGAAAGCATACGTCCCAAACGGACAGGTGAATGTCGTTTTCTCCTGTTCTTCGGGTGCAATGGCCACCTGGTTGTATCCAGAGTACCCATCAAGAAAACAATAATGACTCTTCCCGGCTAGCCGCTCGATAATCTGATCAATGAAGGGTAGCGGGAAGTGATCCTTCTTGGTGGCCTCATTCAATCGTTTGTAGTCCACACAGACCCTCCAAGAAGTTGGTACTCTGGTAGCGATCTCCTCTCCAGACTCGTTGACAACTGTAGTGATACCCGTCTTCTTGGGTACCACATGTAGTGGACTAACCCATTTGGAGTCGGAGATGGGGTAGATAAAATCGGCGCTCCACCACTTGGAAATTTCTTTCATGACTACGTCTCGAAGATTCGGGTTCAGCCGTCGTTGGAACTCACGCGACGGCCTAGCGTCATCCTCAAGATAGATGTGGTGAAAGCACAGAGCCGGACTTATCCCCTGGAGATCAGCTATACTCCAACCTATCGCCCTGCGGTTTCTTTCAAGAACCTCCATCAGACGAAATTCTTGCTCTCCAGTCAAACTTGCTGAGATAATGACTGGGTGCATATCTGGCTCACCCGCAAGGAATCTGTACTTCAATGACTGCGGCAGAGGCTTCAGTTCTGGACAACTAGGAGGCGGCAGATCTGGCTTCTGATATGTCTGTGTGAAGGCGACCAGGTCTGCATGGGAGAACTCTCGCTCTGCATGAATTTCTGACGCAGGGCGCCCTGCTGATTCATCAATAAACTGCACTGGCTCGCCCTCTGTCATGACTGTTGGCTCAGAAGGAATCAGACAAGGTAAATAACCATCAAAATCATCCCAGTCAATGTTTGAATCTGAGGGATCAGAAGAAGATGAACATGATTGAAATTCATCAGCACCACTCATCACAACACTGTCAGCTTCAGATATATCCTCATCCAGGGATGTGCTCTCCCGGCTCTCGACTGCCATGAGCTGGAGACACAGTGAATCTGTAGGCAAGGCGAGAGTCGGTGCTACGGGATCTTTCCAGTTGGATTCATCATCAGTCATCTCAAAATCACAAACCTGGTGGGTGTCTAGCTCTTCCTCTGTCATCTGCGCTGCTTCACTGGACTGCTCTGAGCACTCTAACTCTCTGGCTCTGGTCTCCTCGATCGTCTCTATTTGTATGGTTTCACCCTCTACGCGAAAACATACCTTCCCCCTATCATGGTCGGTCACTGCCTTGGCTGTGGCCAAGAATGGACGTCCGAGAATGATGGGGGCATCGGTTACCGACTCAGGGATCTCCATGTCCAACACAACGAAGTCCACGGGGAATTTCAGGCCCTGAATGGTAACGACCACGTCTTTCAATAACCCCTTCGGCCTCTTAGTCGACCTATCAGCAAACTGAAGGACTGTCCTGCTCCTAAGAAGAGGACCAAACTCGAATCGGTCGAGTAAGGCTGCCGGAAGAAGGTTAATTGAAGAGCCGCTGTCTAATAGAGTACGATCAAACAACTGCTCCTGAATCTCGCATCTGACATAGGGAGCTGCTGCGTCTGGTCGCTTGGCTGGCAGCTTGTTCTGTATGGTACAACAAGTGAAATGAGTGAGCACATGGATTTGATCTCTGTGGTTCCTCCTCTTCCTGCGGACGGTAGTCTTCTCTTTCAGGTTCTTCTTGAAGAGGGGGATGTGCTCAAGTGCTTCTTGTAGAGTCAGCTGAATGTGGAATCTGTCTATCATCTGATTGCCGAACTCTACCTGTTGCTCTTTTTTGGGATTTTCTCTTTTATTCCCCTTCGCTCGGCGGAGTGCCTCAGGGAAGGGGATGGTAGGGGCCTCCTCAGATAGAGGACTAGGAATCGGTCCCTGTGCCTGTGAAGAAGGAGAATCCATACAATAATCATCATTCACCACATATGGATCCGCAATTTGAACAGAAACCTTTCTTTTATTCATATTTTTGTTTTTCTTTTTGTTCCCACAGTCCTTAGGTACAAAATGTGGCAACATCACAGATGGTGGCTCAACAAAAGTAGATGTGGTGGCCTCAGCACCACCACTAGCACCTGTCTCTGTGGCATCAGCACCGCGCTCTGGTTCAGCATCCAAAATGGTGGCATCAGCATCACCGTCTGCATCTGGTCTCACGACGGCATCAACACCGTTGTCTGGATCTCCATCATTGGTGGCATCAGCACCACCGTCTTCTACATCATCATTAGCGGCATCAGCACCGCTACTCTGCTCCTCTAGCGCTCCTGGTTCAGCTGGTGGTTGTCGCTCAGAAGAGGCGCCGCCGGCTGGCATCCCACCGCTCCTAGTAGTCACAAAATCAGCATTATTCAAAGAATAAGACATATCATTCAAATCGTCACTAGGAGAAGTATCTTCTGTAAACTCTACCTGCTCAGACTTCCTTTTCAGATTGTTCGGATTAGGTTCAATCTGAGCAGGTATGGCAGCCTTGCCTTTGATTATTTCTCTCATTTCCTGTCGGAATTCATCCATTTCTTGCCTGAAGGATGCTCGCTGTTCGGAAAGCAAGCGGGCAAGATCGTCGAGAGCTGGGTTCTCAAAAGCGGGACCCTGAGAACCGGATGGTTGTCCCTGCTGGAAATGGGGCTGCTGTTGCTGCGGTTGATACTGGGGGTGATGGGGATAAGATTGCTGAGGCGGCTGTCGCTGCCTCCACTGCTGTCCCTGATAGGCGGGACGAGGACCACTCTGGTACTGTTGTGGCTGGGCATACTAGGGCTGCTGGTGTTGCTGCTGTGGCTGGCTGTTCTGATGTCCTTGGGAAGGGTTCTGCTATTGGGATGAGGATCCACCATTGTCCCAACGGAATCCGGGGTGATCTCGACGAATCCCGGGCTGAGGGTACCGGTCGTACCATATCCCATTGACTTCCATCAATGGTTCCTGCTCAAAGGAGGGTGGAGGAAGAACTACCAGTGGCTGCTCCGGCTGATATACCACCATCTGCATGTCCATAGATGGCGGTCGCTCTGGGTAGTACTGTAGCAGTGGAACCGGCTCTGCCTGGATATGGTTCACCTGGCGGTATGAGGTAGAGGGCTGGTTGGCATTGCTACTGCTCAGATCATCACGTGATCTGGGAGGCTGTTGTGACTGAGTTTGTGCCTCCTGGACGCACAAGATCTGCGTCTTCAGATCACTCATGGTCTTGGCGATCTGGTCCATCTGGGCCATGCCTTGCATCTGCTTCTTCTCGAGGATCTCGAGGCGGTCCAGCTTCTCACTAATGATGCCCATGTCGGCTGCGGCTGATTCAGCTTGGGCTGCGGCAGCTGACACTATGTTGGGACCGGCATCGATGCGGGCGATCCTCTGAAATGATCCCGCTCCTTGCGGGGGCTTCTGCTGTATGTAGACTCGGGCTTGGGCCATTACTGTGGAGTTTTATGCCATGCCCTCGTAGATGGCCCAGACGTCGTCTTCACCCTTGGAAAAATAAGATCCACCGCAAGAGGCGTTGACAAGCCCCTGCAGCTCCGGTGTCAGCCCACAGAAGAAACTCTGCACGAGATTGGGCTTGGAGATGTCATGATGTGGACACCGGTCGATGAGCTCTCGAAAGCGATCCCAGGCTTCATGAAACTGCTCGTTCGGGATCATGACGAAGTTGCTGATCATTTCTCTCGCTGCATTGGTCCGGCCGAGAGGGTAATACTTCTTCAGGTATGCGGTCCGGAGATCTGCCCATGTGTCGACGAATCACCCAAGGTGTTTGAGCTAGTAGGCGGCTCTGTCAACCAAAGAGAATGGAAAGGCGATCATCTTTATGGTGTCCTTGGTCATCAACCGATCATGGATGGTGCTGCATATCATCTCGAATTCCTGGAGGTGGAGGTGCGGCTCTTCGGTCGGCAACCCATGGAATTTGGGTAAAAGCTGGATAGTGTGGGGCCGAAGCTCGAAATCTCCGTGGATGGGCGGGAGTCTGATCCAACGGTGAGTGAGGGGTGCAACTGGGTTGTGCAATTCCCTCATGATGGTCTGTGGTGGTCTCTTAGCGTCTGGATCGCCTCCTCCTGCATCAGGTCCTCCTCCTCCTCCACCTCCACCGCCACCGCCCCCAGGTCGGTTCTCTCTCATCTGTGCTATCTCTCTCATCAGATCACCCATGAAGGTACCCTGGTCACGGATCTGTCTCTGCATAGTCTCCAGGGATGCTAACAATGAGTTGTTGATGGCCACCTGATCAATTATGAATGGAGGGTGATCATGGTCATCTGGGTGCTCGCCTCTGTCTGCCATCACTGGATTTTCTGAAAAAGCAAAAGAGGCCATTTCAGGTGCTGTCGAATGAGCTGAACTCTGTGATGCACTGAATTCTGAAACAATTGGACTGAGAGAAGGAGAATGGGAAGGGTGGTCGAGGGGGAACAGGGTGGATGTAAACTCAGGCTCGGAGAGTGGACTCTCCGAGGTATTCCTAGATGAATGAGGAGGAGTGCTGGATAGCGGTGCCGACAAGGTCGGCCTAAGAGATCTCCGTCCCATCATCTTGATTATTTAGGAAGAGCAGGGAAAATGCAAGAGAAGAAGAAGAGGAATGAGATGCAACAAAATCGCGCACAATTGTGCTGTGTTTTTGACCTTGACCTGAACAAATCTAGCAATCAAACACAAAGCAGGGGTAAGTTCACCAACTCAACACGTGAAGCCGTGAAGGTTCGGCTTTTATCTTGTCAATTTTATCTTGATTCAGGAAGTTATCTTTTCACGAGTCCTTAGAACGCTACGCCTAAAGGAGAGAGTACTGCCGGGAAAGTGTCCCCGTACTTGTCCTCCTCCTGTGTAACCTGTAACTTGCGCTCTTTAAGGTCCTTGTAACCCTTCCTGGATCCCTACTCAGCCAAAGAAATAGAGGGAGGAAGCCGATAGGCGAAACTGATACTTCGGACCTCGCTCGCAACGGAATCACCCGTGAGCGTGCAAGATCCTACTCGGACGCAGCCGGGGAGACAGACACACCCGTGAAGGCGTGGCCTAAGCTCGGTACTTCGGACAATGTCGGCGCTCACACAATAGTGAGTCACCAATGGCGACCAAGCCCTACTCGACTACGTACGATAGTAGCGCCAATACTTCGGAAATCCAGGCGATACACAAGGCAGCCACAAGTTAGGTTTTTGGCTCTAATCCTTACGAAGCGCTCACCTCACTTGGAAGGAGACCTTCCCATGCAACCTGAATACAAGTGAGGGTGTTACTCTCCCCAAGCAATGAATCCAATTACAGATTTTATTTTTGGTTAAGTTTTCTTAGCAGTCCCTTTTTTTAATTTTTTTGGTGTTATCGCTTCTTTTGAGTAGATTCAAACAAGCGCCTAACGATTTTTGTATTTTCTTTGTCCTACTTTGTTCCAAAAACAGAGGGAGAAAAGAGTCGGAAAAGCCGTGCAAGTCGACACCAAGGTGGAAATCTCACCTTTGTGCCTAAATGATGCATGCAAAGTGAGAAGACTTACAACGAATCCCAGCTCTCTCCATGCGGGATGCAAAGCAGAATTTATAAACCTAAACTACATGGCGATATGCAAAGCGGAAATCGTCCTAGAATAGGCAACTGCTAGCGTGAAGAACTACAAGCTAGCCACTAACTCCCAATCCGAGTGTCCGGTCTAGGCTCACCCCTCCTCTGCTCAACACATTTGAGTTAGGAGAAAGCGCTTGTTCGGGAATGAGCTTGCGGCACGTGGATCGAAAGCTACTAGCTAACTATATAATTAGTCTAAGTCCAACAACGATCTATAGGAACATGCAAAGGTAATTAGTGTGTTTGGACCTATTCTAATCGAATCAAGCAGGGCCTATAGCTAAGGGCTCAATCCACAAAAGAAATGAAAAGGAAAACAAAATCGGAAAATGACAAGCGAGAAAACGCGATCAAAACTGCGGTGAGCCCCCGGGTGAACAAACACCCGGAAATTAGGCCCGGTAGTGTCCAAGAGTCCAAGTGTCCAATGTACCTGTATTATTACAAATTAATAAGGTCACTCTCTCACAAAAATAAAAGGCAAGCTAAGCTACCACTCTCTCTCACTCCTCCTGCTCTCTCCTGCCGGCTTGACCTAAGAAGGCCGGCTCCGCTTCCCAAGGTTGCTTCGGGTCACCTAGACGATCCGCCTTGCTCCGCGGTCCCTCGCAAGAAGACAAAAGAAGAATGGTCAGAATAGCTCAATCAAGATATATCAAAAATGCAAGAGATGGAAAATAAAGCTATGGTAGACAAGTCAAGCACAAGCAAACAAAATATGAGCTACTCGCTGTTGCTCCCCGGCAACGACGCCATTTGATTTAGCCAAAATTCAAGGAGTCTAAAAATGGTATCTCACACAAGGCGGAGACAACCGTCGCTGTGACGACTCACAATGAACTCTGGACTAAAGTCAACAATTAACCCACACTAAAGATCAATAAATTAGAAATAATGTGGAGTTAAAATTTATTTTTAACTCTGCACAAATGGTGTAAAGGGCAAGTATGCAGAGAGTTCGAACACAGGGAGCAAACAGGGTAATTCAAAATTAATGTGCACAAGTGAATGTGTGTGAAGTCTACACTAAGCAAGCAAACAATGAAATTTTTGTGGGTTTTTAATTTTTTTTATTTTAATTTAATTTTTAATTTTGTATTTTGCTTTTTAGTTTTCTGATTTTTATAATTTTATAGTTTATATTTTTTAATTTCTTTTCAATATTGGAAAATAGGGACAATGTAATAAAAGACAAGCTAAAGTATTTATAAAATTATGCAAAAATAACCAAAAATTCAGAAATAAAATGGTTTTAATATTTTTAGGATTTTTTACTATTTTTGTGATTTTTGGGGATTTTTCAAGGTATTTTTGGTATTTTTAAATAAGGAAATGAGAGAAAACAGTGAAATATGTGCTGGCTGTGAGTAAAATGGGAATTAAAATTAGCAAACAACAACCAAAATTTTTCTCACTAATTTCCAAGTAAAGAGAATAAAATAGAGAACAAACAGAAACTGAGTTTGTGATTTTTGGAGTTTTCCTTAATTTTATAGATTTTTTTGAAGTTTTTGAGTGTTTTTTTAAATTTTTAGTGTTTTTCTTTTGAGATTTTTAGTGATTTTTGGACTGACACTAAAATATGGTAAAATAGACACTAGGGAATTTTTTGGAATTTTTCGAGAGGTTTTAATATTTTTTGGTATTTTCTAAGCTAGACAGTGAATAAAGAGCATGTTTTTGATTTTTAATAAATATAAAAATAAAATAAAATCAAAAACTAAATTAATGGCATGGAAGCACAAGTGCACAGGAGCTTAAGTTCAAAATTTGAGAATTTTTGGAGTTAAAAAGATGGGTTAAATAATTACAACAAGCATCCAAACATTTCACTGCCAAACAAAGACTATATTGCAAATAAGCAGAACTCCAGGGGATTATACACAAATTTCACACAAAATTAATACTGCATAAAATAACTTCTAGACCAAACCCAAATACCCCAAAGCCGCAAGGGCTTCTAGCAAAATTCACCAAGGCGCGTGTGATGTGCACGCGCCTGGCAAGGATGAACTTGCAATTATCAAAAATATGGAGGGTTTGAATGCAAAAGTCCAAAAGTTTTTATACTGCAGTCTATGTTTTGGAATTAAACAGAAACAAACAAAAAGCCCGGGGGGTTTTTCCGCAAAAATGTCAAAATACGTGTGATGTGCACGCGCCTGGCGGAGAACCCTTGTCAATATGGGAAAGTTATGGGGGCTAAAAATAAATTTTACAAAAAGTTTTAACTGCAGATGAATGTTTTAAATTTAAATACTAATTACAAAACTGTCGGGGTAATAGTAGCAAAATACCCGACTCAAAACGATCGGACGGCGGGACAGCTCCCACTTGCCACGCGTCGCGCCAGGAATACGCGATGCCCCTTCGTTTGGATGGCTACGATTAGAAGATCTTGAAGGGGATCGACGGCTGTGGAGCAAGGGAACGGACGGTGGCTGGAGCTTCTGGGATTGAAGCCCGATCCAACGGCCGTGGACCTCCCTGCAAGAACAGGGAAGAACACGGCCGAAGATGGACTTCAGTAGACGATCAGGCAGTGGTCCGGCCTCCGTTCTCGTCGCTGGAGTTCTCCTTCGACTCCTGGAAGCTTCCTCGACCCGCCAACCGAGCCAAAAAGGGACGAGTAGCACCGGTGCTCGGCAGCGGACTCAAGGACTGCAATGGGGTCCAGGAACCACGGTTCCTCAAAATCGACCCCCCAGATGGGGTCTTCTGCCTCCCGCGACCTGCAAAAAATGTTAGGGAGGGCTCGGGCAAAATGCCGAGCCCCTCCAGGTGGCAAAAACGATGGGAAACGCTGAGAGTTGATGGCTCAGAGAACGGCGGTGGCCGGAGATGCCTCCAGCGGTTATCGATTGAGCGAACCGACACACGGATGGAATGGACAAGCGGGGGGAAATGAAGTGCTAGATGCCAGGAACAAAATACAAGCGAGACTAAGGGGATTAAAACTGCCTCGAGCCCAGGTAGGGCGAGGGAAGGGTACCTCGACGGGGGAAGCCACCGGAGGTAGGAGAACACCCAGACCTTGCCCTGGATCGTCTCCGATGACGCGGGCGAGATGCTGTCACCACCAGCCGGTCAAGGACTCAGAGAGAGGGGGGATTTAGGTCGCAAATGGGGTTCAAAATCCGAGTCCAAGTCAAGGGTGTGGTTTTGAAGGGTTGACGAGGGTGGCTCGAAGAATGAGGTGCAACGCCTCGGTCAGTGATCCAATCCCCGTGGAAAGATATGGGCGAGCCTCCTCGATCATCGACGAACAAAAGTCAAGAAGGTGCTAGCACGAGATGATGTACCTAGCGCCCTCGAAAAAATTGAGAAAACGGCCCAAAAACGAGCCTCTGACAAAGCCACAGGGGGTAGGTCAGACTGTTGACCTTGGTCAACAGTTCTGACCTCCTGGTTGGTCCACGTGGACCAACCAGGAAAAACCCCTAAAAAAATGTTTTATTAATTAATTAAAAAATAGTAAATGGCATTATCAATTTATGACTATAAAATAAAAAA
Organism: Ottelia alismoides; assembly: GCA_037367405.1. Taxonomy (NCBI): domain Eukaryota; kingdom Viridiplantae; phylum Streptophyta; class Magnoliopsida; order Alismatales; family Hydrocharitaceae; genus Ottelia; species Ottelia alismoides. Next base: position 122,049 of record JAZKJV010006496.1, read on the forward strand.
TATTCGTTATTTTATGTAGTATTTTATTATGATTTCTAATTTATATTATGAAGTATATTTTTATAAGTTTGCTTTTTAACCCTATATAGGTATAATACCTATGTATTTAAGTATTTAATTTTTATTTTGTGTATTTTCATTTCATTATTTTTATTTATTATTTCCTAAAATTATAAGATACTTTTATGTACACAAATATATTTTCATTTTATTTTTCTGATTTATTTTGTATATTTAATAAAATATAAGAGTATTTTGTACAGGTATAGGTATAGGCAGTATACCTATGTGTTCTTTATTTAAGTATTTTTATTTTGTATTTTCTTTGCATTTTTATTCTAATTTTAATGCACATATATATTATAAGTAATATTTAAAACATTATAAAAATATAAAAATGAATAAAGAATAAATAACGAATAAATTGAATTTTTTATTCGGTACACTATACAATGTGGGTCCAAAACTCAACTTTCAAACCATAGCTCCGCCAAATGCGAAACCGCCGCCATTAAATAGCTTATTTTCTTCTATATACAATTAAAGGTGAGTATGCTGCATTTGGAGTTGTTAGTTGTGAGATGCGGGTCTGGGAAGTTGGAATTCTGGATTTTTATTCAGACCATAACTTTTTATCTGTACAGTATTTTTCTATGGAATCAATTTTGTATTTTTCTTTATAAAATTATCTACAACTTTCATGTACAAAGTTCCTTTATTTGATGTATAAAAAGTGGAACCAAAAATAGGTCCCAAAATGAATAAAGAATGAATAGAAAATATAGGTGTTTTGTCTGTATTTTGGCCCTTATCTCCCCCTACTTTATTCCTTGTCGACCTATTCATCCAGATGCCTAGGTCTCGGGATTTTGGGTCATAAAATATTTACAATATTTTATTCTTTTTCTTTTCTTTATTTATTCTATAATTTTGGCTTTAATTACAGTATTTTATACACTAATATGATGCACATGCATGAATGCTAAGATGATGTATTTAAGGCTATTTACAGGTATTTGCTAGGGTTTTTGGTGCCAAAATGATAGAATAAAGATGATGAAATGTGGATTCATCACGTGCCACGTGGCACCCCACTGTCTTTCTTTCTCCTGGTCATCCTGGGTCACGTGCCCATCACGTGACCCCATCTTCTCCTTCCCCAGCCGTTGCCATCTTCTGCCCCCTGCCGTTTCTCCTCCTCCAACGTTCCCTCGCCTCCTCCGGCCATTACGCACGCTGCCATGACTCCTTCCTCGCCCATAACACCTCGCCCTTCCTATAAAACCCAGCCCCCACGCGACGCTCCAGCCATCCGCCATCTTGCGAGAAACCTTGAGCTCCTCGTCGAGTTGCCGGTGACAGAAATGATCAGAGGACTCATCTCGTGGGCGTGATCTAGAGGGTCTGCTACCCTTTGTGCTTCTCCTCCATTGAGGAGCGTAGAGCTTCGCTATGACATTCGCCACCGCTTGAGGTGAGGAACAGAGCCGAGCTCCACCAAAATCGCTCCTCCTCCAGCGATTACCCCACTCCAGGAACATCTTCTCCGCCTTCCACCTTGCTGCCTGTCTACTCCTCAACAATCGGCTGCTCCGCCTCCACCACAGAGCCGATCTCCATTGTCTTGCACTCGTTGCCGACCGAGCTCGAGCGCCACTACCCTCACACCTCGGCCGCGTCTCCGCCCTCGCACCTTGACCACATCTCCACCTCCGCCCCACAACACCTGGGCCACCCTCGTGCCGTGTGTCGGCTGAGGTGCGGCATCACCTTCTCCACCTCCGCTTTGCACTAGCCTCGCCCTCTGCCTCTGCGCGGAGGCACCGCCCCTTCGCCCGCCACCGTCTGGGCCTACAAAGGCGCCGCCCCGATCGCCGGTTTCGCAGCCTCCAGCTGCCGTCGGATTGGGCGTGGCCCTTGATCCGACGGTCCCCGTTCCCACCTCCATCTGCCATTGGATCGGGCAGGTGGCCCTTGATCCAACAGCCCCAGCGCCGCCATACATCCCACCCGAGCCTCGGCCCCAGCCTCGAGGCTCGGGTCCCCCGAAGCAACAACAGGTCACCGCGTGGAGGCTCGGACCATCTGAGCCTCAGCCTCGGTCCGAGCCTCGCGCCTCCCCCACCAAGCATGTGGTTCGGGTCCGAACCTCATGACCGGGCCCGAACCTCAAGCTCGACCGCCCGAGCCTTAGCCGCCTCCACCGAACCTCTTGGCGCACGTGCTACGGACATGCGCAGTGGGAAATTTACATCAACACCCCTGCTCGTTTCAGAATTTGCAAAAATACCCCCCGCCTGGGGTAAATTTCAGAAAGACCCTCTAACTTTGCTAAATTACATATAAGCCCTCAAAGGACCTCTTTGCAAGAAAAACTTTGTTTTATATACACTTTAGTCCCTATATTTCATTTTATCATATCTTTTTCATACGAACTTCGTTTTAAGCATACAATATGTCATTTTGAAGCTATTTTCATTCTCTACTATTTGGCATACTTTGTGGACAGATTCGATGTTGTTTATGGATAATTATTATTTGAGGATCATCATTGACTTTTGTAGGCTAACTTTGACATATCTGTGCCACAATTACCTTGGAAAAATTGATGATTTCTTTTGCAGGAGCACAACTGAGGACTTTACATTGAATAAATTCCTTTGAATCATTAATTACAATATTTGGGGATTTAAATCACACGAATTTCGAGGATAAATCCTATACTTAGATATTCTCATTGATTGGAAGTAGGATAATCTATTACCTCTTATGCTTGCAATCTGGGATTAATTTGAATATTTTTCTTGATCTATATCGGTTGATTTGTGATAAATTCCGAGTTCATTGATTATTATATTTTGGAGCAAAAATCTTAATCTCAGATCCTGTGCTGAATTGTTTTTCTTGCATCACATTTGCATCTCATTGCATTGTATATTTTCCAACACAGAAATTAACCAAGCATTAATTAATTATTTAATTTGATTTAAGACCACGCAACTAAGAATTACCGTTCCCTGTGTTCGACCTTGGTAGACTTGTCAAGTAAAAATATTCCACAACATTCATAGATTGTGGTTTTTGCTGAACCGAATTTGCCTCTTATACTACAATAATTTTAGATAATTAACGAGGCAGATTTCGCGTTCATCAATCTCTGACTGGTGGTTCCTCCTCTTCCTACGAATGGTAGTCCTGTCTCTGAGGTTCCTCTGGAAGAGGGGGATGTGCTCCAAGGCCTCCTGTAGAGTCAGCTGTATGTGAAATCTGTCCATCATCTGCTGGCTGAGCTCTAACTGGTGTGATTTTTTTAGATTGTTTTAGGCCCCTTAGCCAAGCGAACTCTTGGGGAAAGGGGACGACCAGGTCCTTCTCAGATGAAGGACTAGGATTGGGTCTATGATGATGTGGCAAAGTAGAATCCATACACAAATCATCAATCAACACATATGGACTTACAAATGACAAACCCTTTCCTTTATTTACAGAATCGTCCTGAGATACATCGAAAGCAGGAAATGCAATAGGAGAAGAATTGGTGGCCTCAGTACGACCCTCGGCATCTGGTCTCGCGGCATCAGTACCGTGCTCTTGCTCAACAACTCTGGTGGCATTAGCACCACCTCCTGTGTCTGGGGAAGTAACGACCTCAGTACCGTCAAATGGATCAACGTCCTTGGTGGTGTCAGCACTACCGTCATCATCATCATCATCATGAGCAGCTTCAGCACCGCTTTCCTCCTTGTCTGTCACTCCTGAAGCTGCATGTGGTCGTCGCTCAGACGAGGCGCCACCGACTGGCATCCTACCACTCCTAAGTGTGACAAAGTCAGCATCAAATATGTATGCAGAAATATCACCAAGAGAATCACTAGGAGTGGTAACCTCTATAAACTCTACCTGCTCAGACTTCCTCTTGAGGTTATTCGAGTTCGGCTCAATCTGGGCAGGGATGGCGGCCTTTCCTTTGATGATCTCTCTCATCTCCTGATGGAACTCATCCATCTCCCGTCAGAAGGTAGCCTGCTGGTCAGAGATGAGCCGGGCTAAATCGTCTAAGGCAGGGTTCTCATAGGCGGGCCCATGAGAACATGACGTGTGGCCTCTCTAGAAGTGAGGCTGCTGCTGATGGGAGTGAGAGGGATACTGGGGCTGAGACTGATAATGCTGAGGCTGCTGCTGTTGCCTCCAAGACTGTCCATGCTGATAGGGACGAGGACCCTGCTGCTGGTAAGATTGGGGATGTGGTTGCTGCTGCTGGTGTGGTGGGAACTGGGGCTGCCGGTGCTGCTCTCACTGTTGGCCATACTGTCCACCCTGAACTGGAGGCTGCTGCTGGGAACTGGTACCTCTGGTCGACCAACAGAATCCAGGCTGCTCTGTCGACGATGAGATGATATGTACCTCATCTTGATGGTGTCCTCGTCCATGAGGCGATCGTGGATAGTGCTGCATATCATCTCAAACTCTTGGAGATGAAGATGTGGCTCCTCGGTGGCGAGTTCATGGAAGTGAGGAAGGAGCTGAATGGTTTGAGGTGGGAACTTGAAGTCTCCCGCAATGGCCGGCAACACAATCCATATGTGGGTTAGAGTTGCACCAGGGTTGTGCAACTCTCTCATCGGGCGTGCTGCTACTTGGCATCTGGTCCATCTCCTCCTCCTCCTCCTCCTCCACCGAGTCTGCACTGCTCTCTGTCTGCTCTCATCTGCTCCATCTCCTGGCGCATATCTATCATGAAAGCTCCCTGATCGCGGATCTATCTCTGCATCGTCTCAAGGGAAGCTAACAGGGTGTTATTGATCGCACCCTGGTCCAACATGTATGTCTGCTCTCCTCTGGTGCCATCGGTGCAGTCCTCGCTGCTGGCCATGGTCTTTGCAAAGGCAAAAGACCCAAACACAGGTGCTGATAAATCAACAGACTGCTACGGTATCTGCTCGGGCACCTCAGGACTGGTAGAAGGGTGGTCAAGGGGGAACAGGGCGGAATCGAACCCGGGTTCGGAGAGCAGGTCTCGGCTCTCGCGAACCAACCTAGATGAACATGCTGGAGTGCTCGAAAATGGTACAGCCAGAGGCTGCCTAAGGGACCTCCGACCCATCATCTTGATCTGGAGAGTAAGGCGGATGAGATCTGGATAGCAAACAGGATCGGTCAAGCAAAACCCCTGATTCACCTACGCTCGCAGAGCTGATGACCATGAAGGTTCGATCTTTTATCTTGTCAATTTTATTAGGTGATCAAACAGTCTATCAGAGCGATTAAGCGACCTATTGGGAATCCAACACCCCCAGGAGACTATCCCGATCCAAAGCTAGATCTTTCCCAGCCAGTACAAGTCGCGGACCGTTTACCGGCTACCCGATCGACTTCGCTCTGTTAAGGATATCGCTGCCCGCTTTACTGGAAATCGGAGCGATCCTCACTGGAGAACAACTAACTCGGAATCAATAGTCTGAAGAAGGGTCGGATGTGGCTCTAGCCTAGGATGTGGTTCACTCTCTCGCTCATCCAAACCAAACAATGAGGGGATTGCTCTCCCAAGACATTTTTTTGGTGAAGTGAATTTTAGGTCAGGTTTGCTTAAACAGTCCCAATTTTATAGTTTTTGTTTTTTAGGTATTTTTCAAAAAAAAACAACGCCTAATGAATTTTTTGGTTCTCCTGATTTTTATTAAGTCCAAAAACAGGGGGAGAAGATGAAAAAGCCGTTGAGTGACTAAACACGATGATGCATGCTGAGTCAGAAATGCGTACCTTGCCTCCAACATTCTACATGCAAGATGATCCGCGCATAATTGAAAGACAAAAATAAACCTAATCAAAATGATGCAACGAGGAAATCGGCCTTAAGCAAAAATTTCTACACGTGAAGCACAGTAGCTAACGGGTCAACAGGAGGGGTCGTGGTCCGATCTCTGATGCCGATAGGTGTCCACCACGACAGATCCTGCCAGCGTTGTATACGGCCTCTAGCAGCACATGACCCCACAAGTGACCAGGTTAGCCTTTTTTATTAGTGAATTAATTAGGGTCCAATTATTCGATCTATAGGAATAGGCAAAGTAAGTAAGGTTGGGCCCTAATAATTACGTCACATATCAATAGAAAATCCTAAGCTAAGGCTAAATCCTCAACAATCAAAATAAAATAAAATCGAAAAACACAAATTCGGTGAAAACCACGGTGAGGTCCCCCGAGCACACCGGTGCTTGGCGAAACAGACCCCGAAAATCACCAAATCTCTGAGTTGTCCTGGTCATGTATTATTACAATAATAATGGTCTGCTGAAAAAGAAACTAAGCTAAGCCTACACTAAACTCCCCACACTCCGGCTCTCCTCTCCTGCGCTCTCCTGCAACTCTATAGAGAAAAGAGCTGCCTTCAAGTCTCGCAGTTGCGTCGGCTTCCCGAATAAAGCCACCTCGATCCTCAGGCCCTCATAAGAAAAGTAAACAAAAGATATGTCAGACCAGAATTATTATAATAATGCAAAGCAAAATAAAATAAAATAAATGCAAAAATAAAAACAAATAACTAAATAAAATAAAAAGAAATAAAAACAAACAAAAAACAAAAATAAAAAGAAAACAAAATAAAATAAAATAAAATAAAAGAAAGGAAATAGAAAAGCCGAAAAAGAACGAAAAGCCGAAAAAGAAAGCTGGCTACTAAGACGTGCTCCTCGGCAACGGTGCCATTCTGATGACTCGAAATCCCACGATCTGGTTAAGGTGTAAATAAGGTCGTTGCGACTCAACGACTAAGTCGATCAAGAAGAAGTAAGACCACCAATCAGAATAAATCGAGCAAATCAGAAAAATAGCGGTCTCGCTATTTTATTTTACCTGGTATAGCAACCAGGGTCGAGCACAAAAAGCACGGTTTGAAAAAACTTATGAAGTAGTCGGGAATAAAAAATAAAAGAAATAAATTATTTTTGGTGGATTTTTTATTTTTCAATTTTTTTGTAATTGTTATATTAAGAATAATGCGTAAAGGAAAATAAAAAGGGCACAATAAAATAATTGTTTAAGATAACAAAACATGTCAGAAAATTAAAATAAAAATAATTTTGGTTTTTTATAAATATTCAAGTGTTTTCAAGATTTTTCTTTGATTTTTCTGATTTTTAGGTAATTTTTTAAAAATGAAATAAGGGTAAAAATCAAAGACAATGTGCAGCCAGAATCTAAAAGCTATTTAAAAATACCTAAATAGCCTATAAAATTCCAGCACCAATTTTATTATAAGCCAGAAATAAAACTCTAACTAAAGAGACTGAAATTGCATTTTTTGATTTTTTTAAGAATTTTTAATGATTTTTTCTAAGTTTTTTAGTTTTTTCAATTTTTAGGATTTTTATAATTTCAAATGCAACAAAATCGAACTGAATCAAAAAGACAACAAAACAAGCAAATAGTAAATTTTTTAGATTTTTTTGAGGTTTTTAATATTTTTAATTGATTTTTCAAACTGGACAGAAGCAAATTTTTAGGTTTTTGAATTTTTAAAAATATCAAATAAAAACAAAACAAGCCCAAAAATTCATAGAAATTTTTACTTCATGGCAGGAGCCATGTTCCAAATTTCACTATTTTTAGACGAGACTTGATATTTATTTCAACCAATCAAAAACTCACAGCACACAGGGACCTAGTTGCAAGGAAAATAAGTTCGAGGGGCTAAATAGGAATACATGTCAAAAGCCTAGGGTGCGTACTGCAATTTTCACACGAATTTAACACATGTCCAAAACAACCATGCACAGGGATATACGTGCAAATACGAAAAGTAAAATATAAAAACAGAACATCCACTAAGTTCAAAGCCGTATATGCAAATATCACAAGAAGACACGTGACGATGCACGTGCACCCACACAAGGAGGACTAAAACACAATTACTGAAAATAGTAGGGGTAGAAGTGCAAAATGGTCCACTGTGCTACTTTATTTTACATACTAAATAAAAATATAAAAGAAATGCAGGGGCATGGGAGCAAGTTACCCAGACGGGGCGTGCGGGTCATGTGGGTAACAGGTGGTGCGTCCTGAATGGCTGTAGACGTGTGGCTTTGGCAATGACACCTGGCGGATCCAACGACCCGACGAAGGTGGCGAATGTGGGGCGTACTGGGCCGTTAGATGTCAGATCTAACAACCTGTCAGGCTCAGGAGATGGACGACGCATATGTAATCTGGTGGGGGCGATGATCCGACGATGGAGAAGGGTCTTGGATGAGCTTCTCCCTGGCGAAGTTCGTCGGAGAACTGGCGTACTCCAGGTGTCTGATAATCGATCAGGAAGCAGGGCTAGACTCGCCAGGCCCCTCCGCGTCGGGTGGTGGGGTCGGATGGAGCATCCATTGGTCAGATCTCCAAGAAGGTGGCGATGACCTGGGATGGCTCCGACGAGGGTGTGCTGAAGTGCTCTGAGGGGTCTCCACGTGCGACTTGACCTTTGTGGTAAAGCTCTTGCTCGGAGGCTTGCTCCGGCCAAAGTTATTTGATTAAAAACTAAGGGAAGCGACGAGGATCAGCGAGGGGAGGTTCTGATGCGTGGGATGGAACCTAGCCTAATCTTGGCTTGGATAGCCAAGATCAGAATGATCAGGATGCAGGGGAAGGATGAAAGTGGATCGGGGAGTCTATCAGAACGGGTATCGATGGCTGATGGAGCTTCGACCATCGGGTCGGAGACGCCGAAGGACACATGGAAAATTCGAGATAACATGAACTAGGGATAAAACGAAGGCGACCTGACGGTCCTAGATTGATCCTTAGCTCCAGGGGGTCACGTCGATGGGGGTCTTCGCCTCGACCACGCTGCCGAAGGTGGGGAGGCTCGAACGCGATGGAGGTCCGACCACGTGCGTCGAGCGTCGACTGCAGCACCTCACTCCGACCACCAAAGGTTGCTTCTGAAAGCTGTCACCAAGGGGAAGCTCTCTAGGGCAAAAGGAGGGTATGCGGTGTGAGCTACGGAGTAGGGAAAAGGAATGAAGCATTTATAGCAAGTCCCAGGTGACGAGGAAGAATGGGTACTGGCACATGAACTGAGGTAGATCCTCCACTGCCTAGGGATCCGTGAGAGTCGCAGATCCATCAGGAAGAGGCAGGCAAAGAAATCGGGGCAGAAGAGGCCAAGATCCGATTGATGAAATTCAGAGAAAAGGGAGAGAAACTCAGATCCAGGCGTGGACCCGTCCGGGAGGGGGCGTTGACCGGGGTCAACAAACCCTCCTGGACCAATCAGAAAATAAAAAATAGAAAAGATTTGGAAATTAAATTAAAAATAGAAAACGATTTTATTTTAAAATATTTTTAAAATGAAAAATGTTTATTATTGTTCAAACTATTTTTAATGATTTTTATTTATTTTTTTAAAAATAAATTAAGGTATATACATTATATATATTATATACAGGTATAAAATACCTATGTATTTTATATTATTTTTTTATTTTCTTTTTTTGTACAAATACCCTAATTTTATATTTTATTTATTTACAACATAAAATTTAGAGTATAAAGTAATTTTTATTTTATTTTTATTGGCTATTTACAAGAGTGAAATAAATAGATATGTTATTCATATATACATGTATTATTTACAAGGGTGAGAGAGAGAAATTATTTTATTTTTATTTTTATTTTTATTTTTATTTTATTTTTCTAATTTTTGTTTTATTTTTGAAAATATATACAAGGTAATAAAAGCTCATTTTTAATTTTATTTTTGTGAAAATAAAATATATACATGAAGGAAGGTGTATGTGCAAGGTAGAGTGGCCCTATCTCTTTCTACTTATTTTATTTGACGATCAAGCCCATATTGGGCCCTCTCTTGGGTTTAGGTCACTCAATATTTATTCTAAATATTTCCTTCTTTTTCTTTATTCTTTGTTCTTTTATTTTTGCACAAATACAAGCTAATTATTAATATTTACAAAAGGCATGCTTATTGGCAACTTATTGTATTTACATCTATTTACATGATGTTTTGCCAAGATTTTTAGCTAAAATAAAAGAATAAAGAGCGATGAATGAGTATTCATCAACAGTGAATGTGAAATTTTCAAGGCTTAATTCGTTGAAGACCCTAAATTTGAGTGATCCTTAAATTCTAGGCTCAACCATGCTCTAATCAAAAGGAATCTAACTTCTCTAATTATCACACTCTCTGTTTGTGCATATAATGTAAGGACGTGACTTTTAATGTACTGCATTCATGAGAGTCGAGTTGAGACATTACCCAAAGTTTCAGTCCAGGAGACTCTCCTCTAGACCTAATCCTCAACACTAAGGAATAAGTCGGTTCTTGCTTCGGTCAACCGTCTCATTAGTTTGCCAGACTTGAAGTATAGATGGATGGCTAGATGATGGAGGGCATATGATTGTGTCTATTTTCCTCTCCCTCACTGGAACAAGGGGCCTCACGAGTGTCTTATTACTCAACATTTGTGTATTTTTATTTGTTGATCAATGTGTCCGTCGAGAGAATTTGGAGTCATATGCACTTGTTTTTCTGTGAGCACAGTGGGGTGTGTCTCTTTTGAGTATCTAAGATACCTTGAACACCCAGACTTGTAGTGCTAATCCGAATCCTTGGTCCTAATAGCATCTGGTCCAAGCGGACACTTTGAAAATGGTTGGGAGCGCTCGCCTTTGGTGGAACTCTTTGTAATTTGACTTGATGTTTGAGAGCTCTTTTCTTTCAATATTTCTTTCTTTTCTTTTCTTATTGGCGAGCTCCACTGCTTTTACCAAAAGTTGGAGCACATTGATCAACAATTTAATTAAGTTTCATTACACCCTGGCACATAGGTATATATCAAACGATATCATGCAAACTTGTTCACATGCTGGCTAGGGTTTGCTGACACTCAGGTTTCTTGAAGCCTTCATTGACCTTATCCCATCCTTGAGTATCATTAGATCGGGTATAAACTCAAATTACCAGTCCTAGCTACTCAAGTGATAACTCAACTCGTCTCATCAATCATGCAGTTGTGAATGTGTTGTGCTGATCATATTATTTAGAAGGTAGAGATAAAGAGTGCAATATAGCGCTTAAATCCTCAAACTAGGTAAGTGTGGATCATTAAGTTCAAAAACCCTAATGACTAAGGCTGGCTAACTCAGACTCTTAAGATCTCAGAAATAAAGAATCCTAAAAAACCTTAAGCCTTGAGTGATAGTGAATGTGTCAGGAATACACCAACTCCTTGGTTAGTGATTTTTATGAATTTTATCTTTTGCACAATTTGTTTTTTTTCATTTTTTATGATTAAGAGAGATACTGACTGGCCCAAGCTCATATGAATAGTTGCATCTACTTCCAGCTAGTATGGTTGTAAGTACGAACCATTAGACGGACCCGTGTTACTTGAGGATGGAGGCATAGACAATGTCCTCTAAACCACCCACTCTGCTAAGGGAGGCCGAAGTTCCCTCACTGAAGAGTAGCTATTCATTTTTGAGCCTAGTAGTCAGAGTCTCAACCAAAGAAAATTTTAATTTTTCAGATTTTTAGGGAGTTTTGAAAAAGATTAATTTTATTTACAAAAAAAATCCCTCAATTTTCAAAGGGGTTTTTACAACAATTTTTACAAAAAATCAGTTCACATGTCAACTTAGACCAAGCTCAAAAAGTTTTTAAAAATTTTAAACACGATCTATGGCTAAAGTATATATACAATAATAGGCAGTATACCCCCTATACTTAACTTTTGCTATGTCCTCATAGCACAAGTGATATGACGCCATAGCTCCGGTTAAATACAAGGTGATATACCGGAACTGACTCGGAAGTCCCCCTATACTTAGGTAAAAAATGACCTAAGTATAAGAAGACAGATGGAGGGAAGGTTGATTGCTTCGGGTCCCCCTATTCTTAGGCTGAAATTAGCCTAAGTATTAGATGCAGAATTTTGGGTTGGGGCCTATGATGGTGAATCCACGATTCATCATCTCGATATATTGATCATAGCAAAATTCCCGAGTAAAATCTCAAATAAATATCCATTAAATCAATAAATTAATAAAAATAACTTTGTAAATAAAATACACTAATTATTGTATATTGTATTATATAAAATATTTTAACAATAAAAATCCATAAAATAAAGGAGTTTGTCACTTGTAAATAGCCCAAACTTCATGTATTTTTATTAGTTTCATTTCAACTCCTTTTCATCTAATTCTTTCTTTAACATGTTTATAATATAAAAATAAAAAATATAAAATAAATTTTACCTTAAATAAAAACTCCTAGATCCCAAAGAGAAAAGGTCATAAAGTCCAACTTCCCAACCAAGTTCCCGCTCCGTAGCTCCAAATTCACCAAACTCACTTTTAAAGTTCAAGTTAGAAAATTATCTATCTAATGAAAGTGGTTTCATTAGAGTTTTGGGACCTTGTTGTATATTGTACATAATGCAATTAATGTAACTTTGATTTTTTCTTGTAAAAATCTAACCCTTTTTTATTTATTTCATCTTCTATTAATTTATTTATTATATATTTTAATAAATGATATAATTAAAAAATCTAAAAAATGTTTGTTATTAAAAATAAGGCAAAGTGACTTGTATATAATGTACATATTTTTCTTTTCACATTTTTTATTTACTTTTTCTCATTTCTTAAAAAATCCAAAAATATATGTTTGTGTTTTATTTTATTTTTAGTTTGTAATTTCTTTTATTAAAATTACAAAAAAAATAAAATTAAGAAAGTAAAAAAGTGTACATATGGTCTGTTTTGTTCTTTGTTTTTTATCCTTCATTTTGTTTGCAATTTCCCCATTTTCTTTTATTTTATCTTTTCTTTTTAGTAGCATACTTTATTTTATTTTATTTTCATTCTGTACATTAACTTCCATATTCTTTCATTAACCACCAGGTCTCCATCTAACTTCCCATTCAACTCCACCATTTCATTTAACCTCCCATTCAACTCCATTATTCGACCATCTTTTCTAACCTCCATTTTCTTCTCTTTTTATATATTTAATTCTCTTCACTATTGCCTTTTATCCACCATTCTTATAGAAAAAAGGAGAGAGCTCATCGAGGTCGATCGGTGATAGCGCTCCACCACGATATGAAGCGACGAATTCCTTTCAAGCGAGATCCGCGGCGACCACCATCCCCTGCATCGTGAGTTTCCCATCAAGCTCACATAGCTTCTTCAATTTGTTCACCAATCGGATCGAGGCCATGACAGGAGTTCAGCGTAGCTGCTCCGCAAATCTAGTGAACCTCATGTAAGTATTTCTTCACACTTCCCTTGTTATCTTATTTTATCTAATATTTTTTCTGTTTTTACACCACATCCAAATCATATCACCACCACATCATCATCTCCATCATACCATCACCATCAAAATCATCATGTTCTCATCTTTGTTTCATTCTCTGTTTAAGAAAATTAAAAAAATTAAAAAAATAAATTAAAAAAATCAAATCACAAAAAAGCAGGTGGTTTGCGCCCCCTGGCCGCTCCTCCCTTCGTGCACTGGCCACCGCTTCTAACCGCCCGCACAACACCGGCTCATGGCTGCCCACGCACGTCACGACGCCACTAGCCTACCCCTCGCCGTCGCTAGCCAGGCCCTATACATAGTTTGTTTGTAAGTTTTGTTTCTAGTATTGCACGGATAACCCTATGTTTGCATATTAATTTAGACATCATTCTTGCATCGTTTATTTAAATGAAAAATGTCATGTTTATGAAAAATTAATTCTTTATCATTTAACTATTTATTTGTATTTCCTTGAGCTTTGAATAATTAACTAAAATTATCTTAGTAAAAAGTTGTATATTTTACCCATCACAAGGTCTTAAATTCATATTTGACTCGCGGTTACTCTAAAAATTCCTAAAAAAATCAGAAATGATGTCTTGAAAATTTCTTTAATTACTAACCAAATTTCATCTAAATTGGAGTTGTCATGTGCCTTAAATAAAATATAAGTGATTTTAGTAAGTAGTTTTTATTAAATCCACACATATTATTTTTGCAAAATTTCAACTCTCCTAGATTGATTATTAATATACCTTTTTGAGATAATTCACTCTCTGGCTAACTTTATATTGTGGATTTATTAGGAATTAAATACTCACTATCACTCTATTTTCATTAAAAAAATTCATAAAAATTATATATCATCAAAAAATTCCAAAAAATTATTATTCCCTCATTTCATCATTTTTAAGTTCTAGTAAAATTTTCATAATTTTTGTATTTTATTTGTGTGAAAAATTGTGTGAAAACTCATAAAAATTGTGTATTTTTCTTTGTTGCATTTTAACCCCTTAAAATTCCAAAAAATGTGCTTTAGCTAAATTGAATTAATTTCATTTTAAAATTAACTTGGTTAAGTTGTATGTTTTCTTATTAACTTAATTCACCCGCGTTTGCATTCGCATTCGTTTTGCGTAAAAAAATACAAAAAATCCGTATTGGAAATCTAGACCTAATAGTTTTGATTTGACCCAAAGTTGTTCCTTTTCCTCCCTGTGTTCGACCCCGAACTTGCCCGGGATATAAATTAAAAACTGAGTCCTCTTCCCAAAGACATTTGATTTGGTTCTGATCAATTGGCTGAGTGTCGTGCTACAACGAGTACCTAATATACCCACTCAGGCACATCTATCAGATGGATCGAGTCCTCAAGTGGTGTAGAGAGGTGAATCTGGTACTCTCCTAGGAGAAGAGTCACTTTATGGTGACGGGAGGTATCGTGTTGGGGCATGTCATCTCCAAAAGGGGAATGGATGTTGACCCTGCTAAGGTGGATGTGATCAAGAAACTTGATCCACCTACCAACGTGAAGTCAGTGCGATCATTTCTAGGGCATGTTAGATTCTATAAGAGATTCATTCAGGACTTTTCGAAGATTGCTAGCCCATTCACCGAGCTTTTAGGGAAAGACATAGAGTTTGTTGTAGATCACAGGTGTCTGGAGGCCTTTGAGCTCTTGAAGATGAAAATTTGTTCCCCACCTATCCTACAAGTTCCTGATTGATCTCTCCCCTTTAGGATCATGACTGATGCTTCGGATTTTGCTATAGGAGCCCTTTTAGGTCAACGATGAGAGGGGATCTCGTTTGCGACTATGCGGGCAAAGTGTTAGACCCTACAAAGAAGAATTATACCATGATTGAAAAGGAAATGCTCCCTGTAGTATGGACCCTCGAGAAGTTCAAATCACATGTTTTGGGCTCTAAGGTGACAATCTACACTGATCACATAGTCATTCGATATTTAATGGAAAAGAAGGACGCAAAGGTGTGTCTTCTTAGGTGGATTTTGCTCCTTCAGAAGTTTGACTTGGAGATAAAAGATAAACCTGGAGTGAAGAATGTTATGGTTGATCACCTTTCTCGGATTGAGATTAAGGACTCTCCTGATTATGAGTGAATTAGAGAGACGTCCCCAGATGAGTCAATCTGTGTTATTGACTCACTCTCGTGGTATGCCGACATGGTGAACTTTCTATCTCCAGGCAAGTTTCCCATAGTTGGACTAGGAGCATCATTGATCGATTGAAGTCGGATTCGAGGAGATACCACAGGGACGATCCTTTCCTTTTATTCGAAGGGCCGGATTGTATTTGGAGAAGGTGTATTCCTCAGCAGGAGTACTAGAGTGTCATCACATATTGTCATTCACTTGAGGTTGGAGGACACCACTCGGGGAAGAGAACTGCTCACAAGGTACTTCAATGTGGATTGTATTGGTTGATCCTGTTTCGAGATGCTATTGATTTTGTACAGTCGTGCCCAATCTGTCAAAGGATGAGAGGGACATTTGGACAAAGAGATGAGATGCCCATGCAACCGGTGACTATTTGTGATGTTTTTGATGCATGAGACATAGATTTTACGTGTCCTTTTCCCAACAGTCAAGGACACTAGTATATCTTGTTGGCGGTTGACTATTTATCTAGGTGGGTGGAGGCTATCCCAACCCGAACCGCAGACAACAAGACTGCTTGTAAGTTTATGAGAGACCATATTATTACTAGGTTTGAGGTGCCAAAAGTTTTGATATCAAATGTGGGTAGCCACTTTGTGAACCGATATATGAGATCTTTAGCTAAGGTCTATAGATTTGAGCACAGAGTTACTAGTACTTACCACCCACAGTCCAATGGCATGGCAGAGGTTTCAAACAGAGAGGTAACATGTATTTTACAGAAGTTGGTTTGTCCCGATAGGAAGAAATGGTCCCAGCTCTTGGACTAAGTTCTGTGGGCCTATAGGATAGCATACAATACACCATTTGGTACTTCTCCATTCAGAATGATCTATGGCAAGCCATACCATTTTCCCGTAGAGATGATTCATAAATTCGAATGGGAAATTAAGCAGATTAATTGGAGTTGTCACCTAGGGAAGCTTTGTCGAGACTTGAACTTGAATGAGCTCATAGAAATCCGAAACAGGGCATATGACAACAATTTGATTTATAAGGACAAAGTAAAGAGATGGCATGATCAACATATTAGGTGTAAATACTTTGTCCCTGGGCAAAAGGTATGGTTGTTTAATGCTAGGTTGAAGATGTTCCATAGGAAGCTCAAATCTAAGTGGACGGGTCCCTTTGTTGTTAAGAAAGTGCACATGAATAGAAGTATAGAGATATCTGATCTCACAGATGGTGCACAATCCCATGTGGTGAATGGACTACTGTTGAAGCATTTTGTAGATTTCAAATAGCAATTAGTCCAAGTCAAGTTCATCAACTTCATGCAGAGTGAGCACAAAGCAGATACATCATATTACTCTTCATGAAGATGCATGATCAAGATTCAACAACGTAGAAGATTCATTCACTCTCGTACATTCTCCCTTCTCTTTATATTCTCCAGATCACATCGGTTCTTACACTTACTCCTTTCCTATACTTAGGCTGATCAGAGCCTAAGTATAGGGGGGACCGATACCCACCATGTGTATATACTCATCCATTTCTCCTCTTGACCTCGTCCATCCCATTTTTTGTTCTTCTTCTACACTTAGGCTGACCAGAGCCTAAGTATAGGGGGCGTATCGACTTCTATATTTTTTGTTATTTTAGCTCTCCTACGCTTTAGCACGAGCTATGTCTTTTTCCTTGCTTCTTGTGCTTTGAGGACTTAGCACATGCTAAGTATAGGGGACGTGTATATATTACATATATACTTTACCCATAGCTCGTACCTTCACTTTGCATATATTATACAATAATTACGAGGTTGATAAAATTGGTAAAAAAAACCAAAACAAAAAAAAATAAAAACAATAAAAAAATATTCTTCTTTTTAAAAAAGAACTTTAAAAAACACAAATTTCTCTTTTCTTTCCTTATATGATTTTAAAAAACCAAAAAATAATATTTTTCAAAAAAAGTGTATCCTTTCTTATTTACCTTTCTTTTCAAAAAAACCTTTTGAAAAAACAACAAAACTTTTTTTCAAAAAAGGATTCTTCTTTTCCTTTCTTTTTCAAAAAATAAAAATAAAAAAAATCAAAATCACAAATAAAAATAATTAATGAGTTGGTTTAATCTCTGACACTTACACATTCACACAAGATTAGTGAAGTTCAAGAACACTTGGTTTATGAGATCTCTAGATTTTGAGTTAACCAGCCTTAGTCATTAGGGTCTTTGACTTAATTATTCATATTTTTCTAGTTTGAAAGATTTGTGTGTTATATTGCATGCTTAGTCTCTACCTTAAGAACATGATTAGCACCTCACTTACACAACTATGGTTATGATGAAATGAGTTGAAGTTTCACTTGAGGAACTGGGATGAGGGATTTGAGTTTGGATCTGATTTTATGATGCTCGAGGATGGGATAAAATCAATGAAGGTTTCATGAAACCCGATTGACAGCACCTTTAGCCAGCACGAGAACACAGTTCTTATACTATCTCTTGACATTTACCTATGTGCTACGGTGTGATGAAATCTATAAAATTGTTGATCAGTGTGTGCCAACTTTTGATAAAAGTAGTGGAGCTAGCCAAAATTTCAGAAAAAAATAAATGTTGAAAGAAAAGCTCTCACCATACAAGGATAAATATCAAAGAGCTTCCACCAAAGGCGAGCGCTCCCAACCATTTCAAAGTGTCCACTTGGATCACCACTATTAGGACCATGAGTCGGGATAGCACCCAAAAAGGGCTCTACATCGTATAGTGGTACAAGTCTGGATGTCGAAGGTATCTTAGATACTCAAAAGAGACACAACCCTGTGTACTCCCAAGAAAACAAGTACAGACGACTCTGAATTCTCTTGACGGGCACACTAATAAATAACCAAAAAATACATGTGTTGAGTTAATAAGGCACTTGAGAGGATCCTTGTTCCAATGAGAGAAAGAGAGAATAAATGACACAATCCTATGCTCTCCATCAATTGGCCTTCCATCTACACTTTTAAGTCTAACAATTAAAGAGACGGTGGAGTGGATGCAAGAAATGATTTATTTCCTAGTGTTGATGATCGGGTTCTTAGAAGAGTCTCTTGGTCTGGAAACTTGGGTGAAGTTGCGACTCTACTCTTGTAACTGCAGTCCACACTTAATGTCATATCCATATTGTATATGTATACAGAGAGAGTCTGATGATTAGGGAAACTGGATACCTTTTGACTAGAGCTTGGTTCAATTGATCATTTTAAGATATCCAAAACCGAGAGTTCTTCAACGAATCAAGTCTTATATTCACATGTACAGTCAGGGGTTAATCCAACTTATTCATTCTTTATTTGCTCGAGGACTAGCAAAGTTTAAGTATAGGGGCATGATGAATCCACGATTCATCATCTCAATATATAGATCTTAGCAAAATCTAGATCATAGCAAAATCCCTGAGTAAAATCTCAAATAAATATCTATAAAATCAATAAATTAATAAAACAACTCTTATAATTAAAATACACAAATTATTATATATTATACAAAATAAATTAATAATAAAAAGCCGTAAAATAAAGGAGTTTTTCACCTTTAAATAACCTAAACTTAATGTATTTTTAATAATTTTATTTCAACTAATTTTGGCTAATTCTTTCTCTAACTTGTTTATAAAAAAATATATAAAAATATAAAAATATAAAATAAATTTCACCATAAATAAAAACTCCAAAATCCCAAAGAGAAAAGGTTGTAAAGATCAATTCTTGGCCAAATTATCGCTCTGTATGAACTCCAAATTCATCAAACTCACTTTTAAAGTTTAAGTTAGAAAATTATCTATCCAATGAAAGTAGTTTCATTAAAATCGAAGCTCGTTTGCAAAATTTGAGTTTTGGGACCTCGTTGTATATTGTACATAATGCAATAAATGTAACTTTGATTTTTTTCTTGTACAAATCTAACCCATTTTTATTTAGTTTTTTTATATTAATATCTTTATTTTATATTTTAATAAATGATATAATTAAAAAACTAAAAAATATTTGTTGTTAAAAATAAGACAAAGTGACTTTGTATATAATGTGCATATTTTTCTTTTTTCATTTCTTAAAAAATCCAAAAAATATGTTTATGTTTATTTTATTTCTAGTATTTTATTCTATTTTTAGTTTGTAAATATCTTTTATTAAAATTAAAAAAAATTACGAAAGTAAAAGAAGTGTACATATGGTCTGTTTTGTTTTTTATTTTTTCTTCTTCAATTTGTTTGCAATTTCCCCATTTTCTTTTCTTTTATCTTTTTCTTTTTAGTAGACTACTTTATTTTCTTTTATTTTCTTTATTTAATTTTCATTCTCTACACTAATTTCCATGCTCTTCCATTAACCATCATTTCTCCATCTAACTTCCCATTCAACTCCACCATCTCATTGATACTCCCATTCAACTCCATTATCCCGCCATCTTTTCTAACCTCCATTTTTTTCTCTTTTTTTACATCTCATTCTCCTCATTTTTGCCTTTGATCCGTCATTCTTATAGAAAAGGAGAGAGCTCATCGAGGTCGATCGGTGACTGCGTTCTACCACGATACGAAGCGATGACCTCCTTACATGCGAGATCCGCGGCGACCACCGTCCCCGCGTCGCGAGTTTCCCATCAGGCTCGCATAACTTCTCCGATTTTTTCATCAATCGGATAGATAATACAACATGGGTCCAAGGTATCTACTCTGCAAATCCGACGAACCTCAGTTAAGTATTCTCTCATACTTCCCTTGCCATCTTAATTTATTTAACATTTTTTCTTTTTTTACACCACATCCAAATCATATCACTACCACATCGTCACCTCCATCAAACCATCGCCATCATATCCATCGTCTTCTCATCTTTATTTCATTCTCTATTTAAGAAAACTAAAAAATTAAAAAAAAATAATTTTAAAAATCAAATCACAAAAAAACAGGTGGTTCGCGGCCGCCCTGGCCGCTCCTCCCTCCGCGCACTGGCCACCGTGTCCAGCCGCCCACACAACTCCAGCGTACGACTGCCCACGCGCATCGTAGCATCGCCAGCACACCCCCCGTCGCTGCTAGCCCACCCTCGCCGTCGCTCCTGCCCACAACCCCCTCCATCGCCGTCGCACGCCCAGCAAGCGCCTCCCAGGAGCGCTCTTCCTGTGCACGTTCACCACCGCACGTGCCAGACCCCCCTCCACCCGCTACATCCATCGCATCGTCGTTGTCCCCTCGGCCGACCGCCTCCCCGCACGGGCTGCTCCGCCAAGGCCGCCCATCGCCCCGTTGATCGAGCCTTAACCGTCGAAGCCACATAGAAGGTCCTTTGTTTGTTTTTTTTGTAAAAATTACAATATTTCATTTGAAGTTTGTATTATAACAAAAATACCCCTGTACATAGTTTATTTGTAAGTTTTTGTTTTCTGTATTGCATGGATAACCCTATATTTGCATGTTAATTTGGACATCATTCTTGCATTATCTATTTTAATGAAAAATGTCATGTTGTTGAACAACTAATTCTTTATCATTTGTCTATTTATTTATATTTTTGTGAGCTTTGTGTAATTAATGAAAATTATCTTAGTAAAAACTTGCATATTTTACCCACTGTGAGGTCTTGAATTCACATTTGACTCATAGTTTCTCTAACAATTCCTCAAAAATCAGAAATGATGCCTTAAAATGTTCTTTAATTACAATCCAAATTTCATATAAATTGGAGTTGTCATGTGCCTTATATAAATTATAGAGTAATTTCAGTAAATGTCTTTTATTAAATCCACAAACATTATTTTTGCCAAATTCCAACTCCCCTGGATTGATTATTAATATACCTTTTTGAGATAATTTTCTCTCTGGATAAATTGATATTGTGGATTTATTAGGAATGAAATACTCACTGTCACTTTATTTTCATTAATAAAATTCATAATAAATTCATATATCATCAACAAATTCCAAAAAAAATTGTAGCCTCACTTCTCATTTTTAAGTTCTAATAAAATTTTCATAATTTTTGCATTCTGATTGCGTGCAAAATTATGTGAAAATCCATAAAAAGTGTGTATTTTTCGTTGTTGCATTTTCACCCTTAAAATTCGTAAAAATGTGCTTTACATTCATCACTGGATTAGGTTTTTAGGAAAAATATAATTTAGCTAAATTGGATTAATTCCACATTAAAATTAATTTGGCTAAGTTGTGTGTTTTCTTATTAACTTAATTCACATGCATTTTGCATTCGCATTCATTTTGCATTAAAAAATACAAAAAAAATCTGTATTAGAAACCTAGACCTAAGAGTTCTGATTTAACCCAAAGTTATTCCTTTGCCTCCTTGTGTTTGACCCCGGACTTGCCCGGGATATAAATTTAAGCCGAGACACTCCTTGTGGAGAACTTTTCTCGGTTCTGATATATTGGTTGAGTACCGTGCTACAACGAGTACCTATTAATATAACCACTGATGCACATTCGCCACATAGATGTGAGGGTTAGGGGTGAATTTATACAGATGAATATCAAGGAGATGGGAGGGGGCGTGTTGGAGGTAGGCGACGAGTTCTTAGGCGTTTATCGGGGGATCCAACGGCTAAGGTTAGGGTGCAGAGCAGTGGCCGGTGGAGTGGCGGGAGTAGCCAGACCTGGGATTCTGGAATGGAATCTAATGGTTGGGAATGGAAAGGTGACATGGAGTGAGCATGGCCGCTGGATAGAAGCAGATCGTGTGGTGGAAGAAGAGGCAGAAAGGAGAGGTTTGGAGGTGGGTATGGATGGGTAAGAGGAAGGTGTCTAGAGGAGATCAGGCGACCAAAAGAGAGGTCGGGTGATAGAAGAGGAAGCGACCACGTGGGCAACCCAAAGGGCGCCACGTGGCTGCTCCAGAAAATTCAGAAAATACAAAATAATGAAAAATCCAAAATAAATACAAGGAGGTCGAATTAAAAAAAAGTAAAAATATGAAAGTTGTAGATCTCGATGAGATCTACAAGTTTTATGTTGAATAAAAAGCCAAACGAGGTTATTTGTATGAACATGTATTATTGGGAGTATTTAAAGAGGTAAAAACACTGCTTTTTGTGGCGTTGAGATTTTTTTATTTTTAATTTCTTTTAAAAGCTAAGATAAATGTATACAATATTTAATCTAATTTTTAAGGTTGTTAATAAAATAGAAAAATAAAGAAGATGTTAGTAATTAAATACACTAAATAGGTTAATTATATACAGAATATTCACAATATTCTATGAGTTAGTAATAATGAATTATTAGCATTTTTATTGAATTATTTAAGCTGGAGGATTAATATGTAGATTTTAGCATGATGAATCTGAGATTAATCAGTTAGACCTACTAGCGGCATAGTAAACAACTCTCAAGAACCGTACCAACTCAACCGTAACCAACTCAGTTGTAACCAAATTCAACTGTAACCAATTCAATTGTAGCCAATTCAACTGTAACCAACCTCAACTCCAGCTGACAACGATCTTTCATCGTCAAGACCTATCAGGGGAACAATAACCAAAACTCAAGCAGCGAGGAAGACTCCTAAGAGACTCTTCCACCTCGCCCTCCAAGTGGAAGTACAGTCCAGTAGAGGGTTAGACCTGCTCCAGAACTACACCCCTGAGACAGGTGGGAAAGACCCTCCAGAAGAGTCACTCAAAAAACCGACTCGATCGGTACATGCAAACGAGCTCATAAAGAAAAACTAAAATCGAGGGTCCGTCAGCCTAGACACTCTACTGAAACAGGATCTGCGAAACTGGTCAAATTCCGGATCCCAACGAAGCATAAAAACACTACGAGCTCGCGTAAAAATCGCAAAAAGGTTTGAGATCCTAGATCTTGGTATTAAGAATGATGGGTCTCCGATCTGAACTTTGACTATGTCAAATTCTCAAACTTAGTGGATAATCTGTGCTCTTGGTTTGAGTGTCACCTCACACTATGACTCTAAGACGTGAAGAATGCTCTAGGGTTGGGTTAGCCTCCGTAGGCATACAATGGAGTATAATGCACCCTAACAAAGTTTCCAACACGTCCACTAGCTTCTCCTAACATATGTAGTAGAAATTCTATATTTTGATTAATGTTGATGATTGATGTTTGATGATTTATGTCTCACAATCTTTCTTTGCCAGACCTACTGGCGACATAGTAAACAACTTTCAAGAATCGTACCAAACTCAACTACAACCAACTCAAATGTAACCAAACTCAATTCTAGCCTGCTCAACTGTAGCCAACCTCAACTCCAGTTGACAACTATCTTTCATCGCCAAGACCTATTGGCAAAACAGTAACCAAAACTCAAGAGGTGAGGAAGCCTCCTAAGAGACTCTTCCATCTCACCCACTAAGTGGAAGTGCAGTCTAGTAGAGGGCCAGGACTACTCCAGAACTACGCCCCTTAGATGGGTAGAGACATCCTCTGGAAGAGTCACTCAAAAAATCGGCCCGGCTGGTATGAGCAAACGTACTCGTAAAGAAAAAATAAAACTGAAGGTCCCCTAGCCTAGCACCCTACTGAAATCAGGGTCAGCGGAACTGGTCAAAATCCAGATCCCAACGAAGCGTAAAAATACTACGAGATCGTGTAAAAATTGTAAAAAAGACTAAGATCCTAGACCCACGCTCTAGGCGGTCGCTGCTGTAACTGTACTTCCTATCTCCCGTCCTGTTGAGAGTCACTGCACCATCACACGATCAGGTGTTAGGGTCACCGTGATCGACATAATTAATTGTCATCACTGATTCACCATCATTTTCACTTGCTTGACTACTCAATCCTTTCTCAATCTCTTATGTGGTTAACTTTTTAAATTCATGTATTTTGTCACAACTTATCAATAGTGATTTATAATATGTGGAGTATGCTTAAAGGATTATTTCATGAAGAAAATCAATCTTTATGATCACATGTTCTCTTTTTTTTTACAATAATGAGATTAGAACTACTTATTAGATCTGGATTTAAGTTTAATTCTACCACGTATGAATAATTATGTCTGGATTAGATCAATGATCTGCTCAACATGATTTTATAGATTGGCATTGGCTAAAAAAACCCCACCTACCCATTGGAATCAATCAATGAGAGAGAGAAAGATTAATGTCTACCAGTCCATTATGATCTCATCTAAGCATTAAGCAGATATAGAAGATCAAGAGATGCACTCTCTAAACAAGAAAAGTGTCATTTAAACATGAATTTCTTAATCAACAATACATCAAAACCAATAAGTATGTGTATCGATATGCATCTCCATTATCATCAATGATTTCACTCCGTTGAAGGAAGAAATGTGGTATACTCCCCTTAAACACATTACACTTTTCAAACTGGCCACAAACTCCCAGTAACTATTCTTAAAGAACACCAACAAGTGATTTATTTTCCCACAACAAATAATGTATCAAGAGATTTATCATATAAGTCAATAAATAACCATCATGCACATATTCATTTGCAGCAGGAGTCGCAGGATAGGGTCTAAGATCGAGACCAAGGTGGGAACACCCAAAAATATAACAACGATGACAACGACGACGATAATAATAATAGTAGGCCACCACTACTACAAATATATGAGTATGTACTGAGATGTATTTACAGTAGTAACGTATAAAGAAACATGCAACTTATGTAGAAATTCATGAGATGCTATGATGACAAAATAAAGCAGAACAGTTCAAGAAGTAGTGGATTAAGTCATTAATATGATGATCATAACTGAAACTGAGTCCAACACCCCTCGAAGATATCGCACTCATACTTCATGTATAAAATCCATAGCTATTATGATTTGAATTTAGACTTAATTTCAAGCTATTTATCCTCAAATTCTTTCAAAATTTAAGCATGAATCAATGGTTAATTAGTGATCTGAATTTTAGATGAATTTGTATGCATTCCACCCCCAAAACTTCCATCCTTAAACATGAGATCAACACCTTCTTAATGATCTGAAATTTGTGAAAATAGTGGCAAATTTAAGGGATTTAAATTGGAATTTTAGGAGATACGAATGGCAACAAGAAGGGGGATGAATTGTACCTTTGGATCTTCAAGTGTGGAGATTAAATTGGCATGTAACAGGGGAATGCAGTTGCAACAACTTACAGGTGAAGAGGAGCAGTTTATGCTGCTCAAATCTTGGCTCCACGGGGTCCTTTCAACTACAGCAAGGAGGTCTCCAAATTGAAGCTTTAACATGCATGCATCACAACTTCAAAAACAAGGAGCAGCAACTCTAAAATACAAGAACCTTTAGCTCCTTTGGCTGCTCCTCCAGCTGCAGCAGAGGCTACTGGTTGGGAAGCAACAACCAGCTGATGAATGCAACAGTTTACCACTATTGAGAGGTCCGGCAATAGCAGCTTGCAGCTGCTGGAAACAGATGGTTGCGACCAATCGAAGGCAGTAGCAGCTGCAACCTCTTCTTCGAGAGCTGCTGGGCAGTAATTTGCAGCAGCTCCAGCTGCAATTTGCAGTAAATTTTAGGAGAATGAATGGGGCTTCGTTGGGGAAAAAGAAGGGAGAAAGAGAAGAGTGCTTGGGTGGTATAAATAAGAAGGGGGGTGGGCTCTGTGTTGAGAAGTGAAGGGAATTGGAAAAGCCAAGTGGGCTGGAAAAAAGAATGTGCTGGACTTGTAATCTGAAATAAAATTTATTTATTATCTTTTATTTTTTAACAATTATCTCTCTTTTATTTGAGATATCAAAGTCATCCGTATTTTCACATTGAATCTTTTGTTTCTGATGTACAATATCTCTTTCAATTGGTCTATGTATGATGATCAATCGATATAAGTTTCATATTTTTCTGATCCAAGATGGATACAGAAATTGACGAAATACGGTCTTGATTTTTGATCAAATTTTATGATTTTAAATTATCAAACGACCCTTCAATCGACGAACGATCGATTTTGTTGGTCTAATTTGTTGAGACAAATTTTATGATGGTCTCATATTATTTTTACGGTTTCAAATTACGCTACGGCTTTTCTGGTGGCATGCTTTATGATGCAATCGATTTTCGATCGATCTATCAAAACAACTTTTGATTTACGATTTATTGATCGATTTAGCTCATTTAATATTGATTAATAATTTTATTGGATTAAATGGATCATAAATTTATCGGGTTCGGGTTATTCAGATCCGGATGTCACACGACCTACTTAAATTTCCTTGCTTCATAGTCGCCATTACATGTAACCTGTTTCATC
Organism: Ottelia alismoides; assembly: GCA_037367405.1. Classification (NCBI taxonomy): domain Eukaryota; kingdom Viridiplantae; phylum Streptophyta; class Magnoliopsida; order Alismatales; family Hydrocharitaceae; genus Ottelia; species Ottelia alismoides. Next base: position 148,738 of record JAZKJV010006496.1, read on the forward strand.
AAATTGAGCAGGAAAGCGTCCATAGCTAATGTCTACGTTGGCCAGGACATGGTAGCCTAAACGAAAAAAGAAATGAAAGATTTTACACATGTGGAATATCATATATGAATGCAAATTGTTGTGATTAGAAGTAGAGAAGTAAGCATTTGTTTTCCTCCAACTTCTTGCCTCGATAATTCTCTGAAAACTCCATAACAATAAGAATATATTCTCCATTGACAGCGACTGAATAGTCGGGGGCAATGAATACTCCTTAATCATGTACCCTCAAGGTCTCTAAAATATTACAAATTGGCCATCAGGTATTAGACTTTTAAGTTTTTAACTAAACACGAGTAGGTTGTTCTTTGATACTAATTACTTCCCGTGGATAAGTGCACCACAGTCAATTTCCAACATCATTGGACAGTAGCATCTACGTTTGTAACTCCTCTGACATGAATTTTATAATGGTCATTCTCTCTGATGGATTAAGATATAACAATAAAGTTAATATTTTCCATGCATTCAAGAGTGTAGTAAAAAAATCGTTCAGATTGCTGAGGCTTCATGTGTCGAAAGGAGTCGTTCTCGGCGATCAAGTCACGTCACCGTAGTGGTTACTCATTCATGTCTAGTGACCCTCCTACCAACACTGTTCAGTGGAGTGGGCTATCATCATCGTGAAAAGAGGTTGCAATTGCTCTTGCAAAAACACATTCCATCCAAACCGTGATCAACGCGTCGATGTTCAAAAAAAGGAAAAAAATGAACTCAAAGTTGAAAAAAAGAAACAAAAAAAAATGGCGAGAATTATTAACAACTCCACTCGATCTATCCTCATGTAATCGCACAACTCAATAGATTCCCGAAGGTCATGGAATTTCATTTTATAGTGCCAGCATGGTTTATTCTTTGCATTTTTCTGAATTTTACCCTTTGGTTTCATTTTATTGTTGTTACTACCCTTTTCCTTTTTCTATTTTCCATTCGAGGTCATTAAATTAACCCTAGCTTGAACATCAATATGAACCAAAAGCTCTTTGTTTCATGTGTTAGTCCTCTATGGCAATTGTCATCATCAAGTCATCAATAGAAATCTTCCCTTTTATGTATTTCAGGATCACACCTAAGTCTTCCCATGACTTGGAAAATTTTTCTATGATGAATACGAATTGAAATTTCTTTAGAAGTTTCATCTCAACATCTTCTAAATCATGGAGCAGGAGTAAAAACTCGTGTGCCTGTTCAGAAATAGTCTTTCCTTTGGCCATGGAGAACTTTAAGAACTTAATAACGAAGCATTTTATCTATACCGTGATCCTCAACGTTATATTTCTAGACCATTTCCTTCCATAGCTCATTTGCAGTATACATGGACGAACAACACATGTCAAACAATGTGTTGGATAGGGCCAGTAAGATGCAACAATGACATATACAGTCACGTTCCTTCAACATTGATTACGCCTTTTGGCTATCGAGTGAGGGATTTTCCTTTTCTACTGTAGGATATTCAGTTTTAAGTATCGAGATTAACCCTATGGTGGTTAACCAGATTTTCATGCATTGTTGCCAATGCTTGAAATTCTGATCACTGAATTTTTCAGGCATCTCGATCATATCCATCTTCAATTTAAACATGGTGTCCGACAAAATTATAAATCTGATTATGCATATCCTCTCTAAAATTGTTGTTAACAAGACCATTAAGCCATACATTAAATAGTAAGTTTTTAGATCTATACGAATCAATATAAATGCATTACAGATTAACAATAGAACAATCATGCATTTCTGATTCATAATCCAATTACAGAATGCAAAAAGGAACCGATTTATTATGCAAAATAAAACATTAGGATGAGAACAAGGAAATCTAACGTAATAAACACATTACGACAAACAAAGCAGTGAATAGATTAGAATATAGATCATTGTAGGATTAATTTATTCAACCCACCAATGAAACCTGTAGCAAAAGTATCAAGATCTTAATTGACTCTTCCAAGCTGGAGATGAAGCACAACAAAGTGTTTGCACATGTGTGTGATCCTTCATTCCTCCTCTCTACTATTGCTACAAGAGTTTGAGGTGTGAACTTGTATATAAGTCCACCAAAATTTTAGAACTAGTAGATATGGTATTAAAATTCCACTCAAGAATCACATTATTTCAAATTTAGAAATTCCCAAATTCCATCTAACATCATTTGATTTCTCAATTGAAATCAAATTGATAATCCAATATAATTGCATCAATTTATCAAGTTAAAATCTAATTACATTAAGTCTAATTACAATATTCCACATCTCTAAAAGTTTATAACAAACAGATGGAAGTACCATGCGTAACTTTTTTAACACGTGTTTAGAAGATCGGTAGCACGTCCACTTTTACAACTAACCAATCGCTGCACACCACGTTATTAGAACTTAATCATGCAACACCAGAAAAGGATATAATATATATGAAAAGAATAATCACCGACATTATAATCATTCACTAATTATGAATTTAACACAATACTATACTAAGGGAAGTAATACATCCCTGGAAAAGATGCCCGTGCCCATTGATTGATATATGCATTGTTCTAATGTAACATGATCTAATGTGATCATGAAATATCAAATCTTAATGAATTTATATTTATTTCAACTTTCTTATTCTTCGGAATATCTTAACGGGTGGTATTCATTAATCCTAAGGGCTAAATGATCGACCGGGAGTTATTTCCTATGATAGGGATGATGGGGAAAATATTTTTCGGAATAGGTATGGATTCGAAGGTATTCCCAAAATAGGGATGTATCGATGAACCGTTTGCCACTGGACAACATGGCGCGACAAATGATTTGTCGTCGCATGGGACGGGCATGGTCGACGAGGCCCAAGCCCAGTCTTTGAGGGCGCGCAAAATAGGATGATTGGACTATACACTGCAACGACAAATCATTTACCGCAACAGACCTTGTGGACGACTTGACGACTGCGGCAAACGGTTTGCCACAGGAAGGCCGCCCACCCCCCTATATAACACCCCCGCCCCCTCACTTTTCACAGCTATCTCCTCTCCTCCTCATTACATCTTTTTCACTCATATTCCCTTCATCCTTTCCTTCATCCTCATTCTAAGGTATGATTCCTTTTTAAATGATTTTATATAAATTATTTTAGTAGATAAATTTAATTCAAATATAATTGTTCATATAACGATGCTTGCTAATTTAATGTTATATTTAAAATTAATTTAGTAACACAATATCAAATGTCATTAGCAACATAGATATGCAAATATCCACATAGTAATGTAGTTAATATGTGCTAGTAATATTAGTTTTTAATCGGACGTATATGCTAGTAATGTTAGTTTTTAGTTGGATATATATGCTAGTTATGTTAGTTTTTAATTGGCCATATGTGCTAAGATTGTTAAGTTTTGTAACTCGACATATGTTTTAGTAATGCAGTTAATACCATAAGTATAGTGTGTTGCCAATATCTATATTTCTATTCTCGATAGAAATGTTAAATCGTAATTACGTTCAAATTTTTCCTAAATATATTGGGTTCTAATTAAGTGTAGTGACATGTACTTACAAATCATGAGGAACAAGGTGGAAATAAAATGACCTTTATAGAGTATAGGCTTGTAGGTCTTTTGTGACTTTTAGCGATGTATAGGAAATGACTGATGTTGTTGCGCTATATGTGTCCTGGGGCAGGCGGATTAAATACGTGGATACTGAGATTGGTTAAGAAGGAGGTTACAGTGACACGATCGGAGTTCCCGTATCTAACAGTTATAACGATCTGCTTGTTTACATATGTGGGCTTACCGGATATACACCCGACATTTACAGTGTTAAGATCACCTGCAAATGTCCAACAAGTGCGAGCTCATTCCATCCAATTGTTATTGGGACGAATAAAATTACAAACTTGAATTGCAAGTGAGCCGACAGGTGGGAATGATGGAGCTACTACTTGAGGCGGTGGAGATCACTCCATCTCAAGTTAATGTGGGAACATCATCAATGCGATGGTTGAATTTTAATCAATCCATATACAAGGGATTGATGCTGAAGATGATGGTGAAAATAATGCTGAAGATGGAGATGAAGATGAAGATGATGATGAAGAAGAAGAAGAAGGACATACTGAAGAGGAAGCTTGCATGGAGACTACAAGTGCGCAGATGGGTGTGCTGACCGATCACGGTCAAGAATCTCCTCTTCGTTCGATAAACAAAGAACCAATCTTTGATCATCCTGTGGACTATGGGATGGATTTGGATTCTATGGATGACATGTCGGACTATGGGATGGATTTGGATTCTATGGATGACATGTCAGACTTCTTCGGTAGGGATGATTGGATCTTTGGTACCTTTGCGAAGGAGGTGCCATTTTAAATGAAGTTCCTGGTCCTCCGAAGGAGCATGGGGGAAAGACTATTGGTTGAATCGATCTTTTGACTCAAAGACGACCCTAGTCGATGAGTTGAGCACTTGAATCATGACAAAGTATGTCCAGTTCAAGGTAGACGTCTCGAAGAGCACCCAATACACAACAAAATGCGTCTTTGAAGATTGCCATTGGAGGTTGCACGCAGCGTACAACAATCATTGAGACAGTTGGCAAGTTCACAGTTATCGTGCGGAACATACTTGCCGTAATGCAATACTACTTTTTGACAATCGTGCTTGCACTATGAAATTTATTGAGAGGTTCATTCTTGCCACTCTCAGATCCAACTTGACATTTACTCCAAGTGTCATCCAATCAATTGTCTAGAAAAAGTACAGGGTCCACATATCTTATAAGAAAGCATGGAATGGGAACTGGAGGGCCTTGGAGAAGATATTCGGAGATGCCGTTGGGACCCAGTCAGAGCCAGCCATCTTACACAACTGTCCCTGATTATGACATTGAACAACTATTGTCTTACCCGTTCGGCTCTGGAGCGGCAACACGGGACATGGAAACAACATATATGGATCTTCTCAGGGCATCCAGTGCAAGCATGGCTACAACATTACTCAACTAGAGCCACCCCACACCTCAAATGTAACAACTCAAAGAGGGGATGGTAGGCCTACAACTGTAGGACAACATTCAACCACGACTGCACTTGGAAGGGGATGGAGTGATGCGGGGATGGATTCATCTGTCATGGAAGAAACAGAAAGGGTGGAGGCAGGTCGAGGGGTAGGAGAGATGGCTAGGAAGGGAAAAGGAAAAGGGTCTTCTTCTAAGGGGATAATATCACATATTGTACACCACATGAAAAAGTGCTTTCATTGAGTGCCACATGTTTTCCCCATTCTAGAAATGAGAAAAACTTTAAATTGTACCAATACTTTTTTATTGTTGTTTGTGATTACTGGTGATATAAATGTATTTTTTAATAAATAATTTCAAATGTTCTTATGCTCGTACAGGTTATGGAAAAAACTCGTATTATAGCTCGCAAGTCGGCGCGCCTTCCTGACAACCATTTCTTAGCAACGCGTGCACCATCTAGTAGTAGAGATTGCGTCATACAACGCGACCTCCACCGCAATCACCGCAACCATCTCCTACTGCAGCACCACTAGCTTCAGAGGAGGTACGATTGCAGCCTCAGACGGTCCACTCTAACTCCTAGTTCACTCCTTACTCACCACAATCCATGCCTCCTTCTATGGTGGAGTCCTCACAGAGCGAGACTTCATTGTTGATCTGTATGGAAACATGGCATATACATTACACAATAGCATTGAAGTATGCACGTTTGAGCATACTTCGTGGAGAGCGGCTGAGGTCGAGGTCTCGAGTTAGGTCTCTTTAATGTGATGGAATTTTCTGTAACTCTGGATAGATATATGCATTTTGATGTGATGTTCATACGCACATATTCAGGAAATCTTCTATCAATTAAATGCTAGTGACGATGTTGTACTTTCTTGATTTTGTGATTATATCAATTAAATGATATCTGCATTTTGATATGATATTAGTAGGTCCAGAATTAAATTGAAACTTTAATTTAAAATTTTATGGATTCATTTGCCATTAGTCATTTCTTTATTATTTAGTCAAACTGGATGTCCGATCCCAAAGAGAATGAAGGGATCTTCCGAAAGTGGATTTTTACGATCCGACAAGGAATCAAATTTATTTAAACGTTCTGACTATCCTACATTTTCTTGAAAAAGTGTTCAACATACATAAACACTTAATTATGCTTTTAAGAGGGGCAGAATTATATATTATAACTAAAGTACAAAAAGTTAATTAATTTAACAAATTAAATATTCATATAACTTAATTTATAAATAGTTTAAAACATAAATTATTATATAAAAATATTAAATAAACTAATAGTATAAGAGTTAAACTAATAAAAGTTGTGCAAAAAGGCGGGAACCCAGCGGCAAATAGTTCGCCACAGATATAATTGATACGGCGAACCGATTGCCGTATAAGAGTGGGATGCGACAAATCGTTTGTCGTGCCGCATAGTCTAACGACAAATGGTTCGCTGATACATCCCGATTCTGAGAATACATTCGAATATGTGCCTATTCCGGGAAATATTTTCCCCCTCATCCCTATTTCTGGGAAGTAACTCGTCGACCGGTGGATCAAGTCAATGGGCCTTAAGTCTGACATGAAGTGGGTCATGGCAAGTTGGGTACGCATGCCTTTGGGTCCAAGCTACACTAGGCTCGCTCCCAACTAGGGTATAAACAGATCGAACCTGAGTGAAACTACAGTTTTTAGGTTTGGTTCGTTTATTTAATCGAGCCTAAACTTGTGTTCAGGTTCGTTCGTTTATTTTCAAACCGAACCTGAATCGAACCGGTATTCAATCGAATCAAATCTAAGTGAATATGGAGCTTGAGAATTTTCTTATGAGAGGGAGTGAAAAGAAAAGAAATGGAAATATATATAAATATAATAAGAATAAATGTTCATTCACTTTTTTCTTTATTTAACTATTCTCCATCTTTTGTTAAAAATACAACAATAAGGATTCATCTCTTTAAAAAAACATAATTGTAGTATATTTTTATATTCATTCCGGTGAGGGTAAGAAATAAGGTTGGGATAAATGATATTTAAGGTTTATGCTTGTTCTGTTGATTTGATGGATACAGAAGGGTAAAGTACCAGGGATATAGATAATGGATGTTTGTAACCACGACGTGATCATTTATCCTGGGATATTTATACCGATATAAACTCTACTTATCCCTCAAATATTCACTTATGTCTAGACAAAATCTACTTTTCCCATGATAAAACCCACTTATCTCGAAAAAGGTCCATTTATCAAGATAAAGATATATAAATATGTGTATATCGAACTTTTAACAAATCGAACCTAAGCAAACCTACAATTTTTATGTTCGATTCATTTACTTAATCGAGCCTAAACTTGTGTTCAGGTTCGATTCATTTATTTTCCAACCGAATCTAAATTGAATCTTTAGCGAGTCGAATCTGAACGAATATCGAACTTATAAATTTTCCGACGGCCCCACTCCCAACTCAGGTCTTATCACATCAATCAATTATGTCATACTAATCATAATCAAATTGAATATTTCAATTTACAATCTTAAATCCATCCAATCACTCGGTTAGCTGTCCTATTAAGAAGATTGTTTTGTCTGCCCATTACACCTCTATTATCAATAATTATGCCTGCATGTACATCGCAGGTTAGAAACTATCAACTGATAAAACCATGTTTGACTTACCTTAAATATGACAATTAAGCTAAACTTCCTCACAAAAACACACATTCATGCATTAAAGTGACATTTCTTATAAATTTCTATAAACTAAGCATGGTGTAACACTCAATCCCTTAAAATATGCAAATAGAAAGACCAAAAATAAATAAAATAAGGATAGTATGCAAGCATGCATGTGAATGCAGATTGTCAAAGAAACTCAGAGTGAAAGAGATCCATAGGACTTGTTCATGACCGTCATCCAGAGACCTAAGCCCTAGGTCTCACTTGACTAAACAAGATATTAGGAAAAATAAGAAATATTGCAAAAAGGCACATAGAAGGAATACATATAATAATGACACAAATTTGCATATAACGCATATCAATATTTAAAAAATCACCTATTTTTATATGATCCGTTGAGTTAATTTCTTCCACGACATTTTAATAAAAATGTGTGTAAAAATATAAAAAAATCACAAAAATTGCAATCTACACATTTGGTATAGAATCTAAATCCCCACATTCCAATATGCATGCATTCCTAGTTTTATATCTCATGCATATGAATTCTGATGTGATTTTGCCCACCTTTAAAATTGTCCAATAAAAATTCTTTAAATCCTAAAAATACTTTAAAGTTGAGCGGGTGTGGGACCATATTTTTTTAAAATATATAGTTGACATGATATCCAAATTAGACAAATGATAACTCCATTGTGTAGAGCCTATCGAGACCTTTCCAACGAGCATAAGAACGGTAAAATTTGAATTCAATATCACGAGATATAAGAGTTTTAAATTTGTGGGCTAGGATCTAGATCGGCAACTGAATCAAATCTGATTAACTAAGCCCAACTCTATAAAATGGTGGATGGTTTGATCAAGGTTGATCAACCCTTATCATACATCCGTCTGAACATTAGAGAGTCATCAAAATCCTCACCAAAGCATTGTCGTCGTTGCTGGAAAAGTTTCTCGATCGACAAATAGTGGTTCAGTTGCAAAAAGCATGACAAGGTTATCATTGTGTGTGTGCTCGTATTGGGAATAACATGTCAGGCCCGCCATTTTGTACAGGACGAGGTCTCGAGGGAACATCCTCGGACGAAATGGATCACAACCCCTTATCTTGTTTCTGGTTCCATGTTCTCATGCATACATGCATGTGAACTCGTAGAGGCGGACTCGGTGTTTTATGACACATGTAAGTCATTTTCAAAACTTATTATGTCGGTTTTCCTCATTTTTGAGAGCATCACAAGTTAGATTTTTATGAAAAATATGCTTCAAACAAGATATGCACAATATATTGATTGTCTTATACATTAGACAAGATATTGCATATGTTGTTGAAAGTTATGCAGATATACTCCAAATCTGGAAGAGAGCAATGAGATGCTCTGTTTTGAATGCTTTAATATCTCAAAGAAGAGATATGTTATTATTTAATATTTTATGGAGATCCTACAATTCTTGAAGGATATTATGGGTGCAAATTCACTCCATTATTCAGATGAGTCGAAAATTACTACTAGGCATATTCTTATCCTGGAAAAGGAGATATTTTTTTTGAAATTAATCTAGCAAGCATTCTTTGCTCGATATACATGAGCTTATTGCATTAGAGAATGCATGCACTCGTGATGTGCTTGAGAAACTTTTGGGCAGATCTTTCCATTTGGATGAAGCCAATGTCATCAATATTTCTACTATGAAAGCCATGCTGCTAAAAATATTTTATAATGTGAAAAAGCATGCATATTTGTCCGAGAGATAATATTATGAGAATATTGAATCCTCTTTATTATATTTTTAATACATTATTTTATGAATGATTAATATTCAAATTGAATGGAGGATTTAATTGATTGTTTTGAATGCGTAACGTTCTCTTATTGTGTATCTATATAAAGGGCCTACAACATTGCTTTGAGAACACACAACACATAATCATTCTATCACTCTTCTCTTCTTCTCTCATTTGAGTGAATTTATTCCGAAGGAACGATCTATTGTTGCTCAATAGATCTCGATGTTGGTACGTGCATACCCATTGAGATCTCGCCGTTGTATCATGGAGAGTAGTCATGCCAATACCGATTGCACCATCGGAATCTCCGTGGGGGTACGAATCTATTCTTAAGATCAGTGCTTTTGCACGCCTCGGCAAGTTGGTTCGTCTCATCAAATCTGGTATTATCTAACCCTCCTTATTTATATTTATTTATATATTAATATCTTATTATTTTACCTACAATCTTAAGAATAGATCGTGAGGGTTCTTTATTTGTTTTATCCAAATACCCTCTCTTATATCTAGTCGTCATTGAACATCTTTTATTGAGTCTTAGAAAAGAAAACAATCATTGCAAAATTTTTGTATGTTTGATTATTAGACATGCTCTTAATAATCACGTTTGTCACTATAATATTATGTGTTGATCTGTTGTGATTTAAAAAAAGGGATTGTTGATATTTTATTATATTTCAAACACTTATTACAATTTTGTAATAATTTCACCATGAATTTAATTGATTTTATCGGCTCCATGCATGATTATTAATAGATGATAAATTCCATATTTTTGGAATCATTGTGCACGCTACATGCAAGATTGATTCATCTTTCAATATTTAATTTCCTTGCAATAACGTTGGTAATCCAATATAAAAATTTGTGGATTTCATTTTTCAATGGGCATGAAGTTGTTTGTATTTGATTAGGAGAATATACTAAATTAAATTTGTGATTCTCAAATGTGGCATTTATCTTTCCCATTAAATATATTATATATATATGTTCATATGCTCTTCCAATTGGGTGTGAATATTATTGATTTAATCATCCTTATTTCTTTTCTCCCTGGGCCTTTTAGTCTTAACCATAATTGAGTAGTTTTTGGACTCCTTGTGATGTTTAGAAAAAAATCACGGAATTTTTTTATCATTAGAATTGAATGATGTCGTTATAAAAGGCCTGAAATATCCGAAAATGTGGGGGTGTTTAATCAATGTCTCACTTATTGACCACAAAAAGGTAGCATGTATTAAAGAAATATGTCTGTGTTTGATCTTCGAATATGTTAAAATACTCTTGTTGATATCAAAGACATGGGAGAAATAAATACTATCTTGAGAATAAATATATCATAAAGAATAACTATATTTCTCCATCGCAAGAGTATTGCAAAAACTTTTCTTCTTTTGAATGCATGCAAGTTAGCATTCGTTTTACTGCATAAATTTTTTAAGGAAAAAAAAGAAGAGTAAAAGTGATCGTATGCTTCAAACTAGATATGCACAATATATTGATTGTCTTATACATTAGACAAGATATTGCATATGTTGTTGAAAGTTATGCAGGTATACTCCAAATCTGGAAGAGAGCAATGAGATGCTCTGTTTTGAATGTTTTAATATCTCAAATAACAGATATGTTATTATTTAATATTTTATGGAGATCCTACAATTCTTGAAGGATATTATGGGTGCAAATTCACTCCATTATTCAGATGAGTCGAAAATTACTACTGGGCATATTCTTATCCTGAAAAAGAGATATTGTTTTTTGAACTTAATCTAGCAAGCATTCTTTGCTCGATATACATGAGCTTATTGCATTAGAGAATGCATGCACTCGTGATGTGCTTGAGAAACTTTTGGGCAGATCTTTCCATTTGGATGAAGCCAATGTCATCAATATTTCTACTATGAAAGCCATGCTGCTAAAAATATTTTATAATGTGAAAAAGCAGGCATATTTGTCCGAGAGATAATATTATGAGAATATTGAATCCTCTTTATTATATTTTTAATACATTATTTTATGAATGATTAATATTCAAATTGAATGGAGGATTTAATTGATTGTTTTGAATGTGTAACGTTCTCTTATTGTGTATCTATATAAAGAGCCTACAACATTGCTTTGAGAACACACAACACATAATCATTCTATCACTCTTCTCCTTTTCTCTCATTTGAGTGAGTTTATTCCGAAGGAACGATCTATTATTGCTCAATAGATCTCGATGTTGGTAGGTGCATACCCATTGAGATCTCGCCGTTGTATCTTGGAGAGTAGTCATACCAATACCGATTGCACCATCGGAATCACCGTGGGGATACGAATCTATTCTTAAGGTCAGTGCTTTTGCACGCCTCGGCAAGTTGGTTCGTCTCATCAAATCTGGTATTATCTAATCCTCCTTATTTATATTTATTTTTATATTAATATCTTATTATTTTTCCTACAAAATATACCATTGTGATGAGGGTAGAGGAACAATAGCACATGCTTAAAATCAAAATATGTAGAAATGTTGATTGATCATGGATGATCGATCAATCACACAAGGTGATCAATCATTTTGTGACCGTTGAACAATATTTTGAAAGATGACCAATCATGATCAAAGGATGATCGATAAGGGTTGATTAATCATGATAAAAGTATGGTTAATATGAGAGAACATCAATAACCAAGAATCGATCGATCATAATCAAAAGATGATCGATCAAGGGTGATCAATCATATGTCCAAGGTGATCGATCATATGTCCACAAAATAACTTTTGAGATATTTATGATTATGGCTTAGTTTGCTTGCTGATCAAGAATATGTAAAAACTCTAAAACTATTTTTAAGTACGAATAAAAAATATGCAGTATGTCACAATGGTGTTCTTTACTTGTCTTTAGCCTCCAAAATATTTAATTCACTTGAACTTGAATTATGATCACCAATATATGTATATATGTATGTATATATGTATATGTACGTATAAGGATTTGTGGATGCAAGTAGGTTTGTTGGGAACTTAGCTAAGATGCGCGTACTTCAAAATCATGTTTACGGAGGCACTCCGATCCTAAAGTACTAAGTACTTTAGAGTCACAACATGAGACATGACATGAATCAAGACTGCAGACTTTCCACGATATTAAAAGGTCTACATGAAATGTCAGGAACTTAGTTAGAATGCACATACGTCAAATGCATACCTACGGAGGCACCTCGACACTAAGGTACTAAGTACCTTGGAGTCATAGTGTGAGATATCAAATGGTTTAGGATCGCAGATTATCCATGATATTGAAGTTTGGTAACAAAAAGTACACATCATGAATGGTTAAGTGTTAGTGCCCTAGAGGACTAAGTGACTGGTTATGTAGAATTCTAAAAAAGGTTACTACGGCTTAGGATCTATGTTTACACCATATAGATAAAAATGCGATAATTGTCAATACATGTGATGAGATAATATGGGATGTATGGTGACCTGAAGGAGACTAAAATGATTATGAGATTTAGTATTGGTTTCCTATATCCAGAGAAAAATAGAAGTAATCGTAAGTTCTCTTGACTACTTGGGATTTAGTGACTGATATGATCGGTACGTGATCTTGTGTCATGACTCGTGTCCTACACCATCATGGACCTTTACCAATGGGTTGTGGATTTGGATGTTTCTGCGATGGTTTTAGCGTGAGTTGCTGCTTAGACTCACCAATTGCAGTTAGTCTGGTTGCTTAGACTCAACAATCACAGTTAGTCTGGTGAGAGGATATGCTTTTTTTACCATAATATTAATAGAAATGTTCGGCCTATCAGATTTTTTCCCGGTGAAATGATAACTTAAATGAAATTAAGATTGTAGATCATAAGACATCTATCTATTTGCATGTGCTATGCTTAGAGGAGTTAGCATACTCGAGAGTGGGGCGCAACTCTCGTGGTCCTCGTAGATCTTAGATGAGTAGTGTCTCAATTTTAACAGCTAGTGTGATTTTCCCATTGCCGGATCGGTGAGATGGCCTACTCGATTCTTGTGGACTACGGTTGGTTCTGGCCTTTGGTACTACAATAGGTGGCGCATTCAATCGAAGATACATGCAAACTTTGTAAAAAAAAAAGGATGTACTCAGTGCAATATTATCTAATCCATAGTGTACTCATTTCTAGGTATTTCCTTCGTGGCATCTAAGCTGGGGTTAGTGGGTAGAAATTGGAATTAGATTTTTTTTTTGAGATGGTTCTTGAGTGCAATGTATGTGATTGTTGAGGGTTTGTATATGTATTGGAACTTAGTAATTCAGGATGGTAGTTTTATTGTATTGTACTCTCACGTGTGTGTAGGATTAACCCCCAATGTAATACAATGATAACTATTGGATATGATGAATAGTAATGCACAAACAATTATATTGTACAAGTAATGAACGTATAAAGCATAGAAGTGATGAACCATTGTAGCATCCATTCATTACAGAATGATGGTTTGGAAAACTATATTAGATGAGAGATGAGTTATGACAAGAGTGGATAGCCAGTCTGCTAGGACCTTATGCCATTGTGAATTCTTACCTTAGGACAATTGAGCTCGAGTTGCTTTGTAGTGGCTCTCGTGCATTTAGGAATCATGTTGCTAGGACCTTATGCCATTGTGAACTCTTACCTATGGACAATTGAGCTTGAGTTGCTTTGTAGTGGCTCTCGTGCACTTAGGGATCATGTACTTGTTTCCATTCATTAGAGTCGTAAGTAGGCTGAGTTGCATTTTCCGAGAATGTTTCGTACTCGTGGGCGGCTTACACTTATTACTTTTTTGTACACTTTACTATATTTACCTTACATTATGTAGTTGTTTACCACCGTACTAATCAATTGCTCATAACATACCTATTTGGTGGATCCAACAGAGCTACCATAGTTGTGAGCAATTCGGGATTTGATAAAATCATAGTAGCAGTTGCACCGCTCAAGATATGTTTTACTAGTATAGTTATACGGTGTTGTGTTGTAGATACTTTTGTAGTTTGTGCATTTTAGAATTTGGGATATTTACACCTAGAAACTTGTATACTTTCGTAATTATCTACATAACCCTCGATAATCTATAACTATTCCAAGAATCTCAAATAGTTGTTAATCCCAAATAGTTGTTAACCCTTACATGCCATAATCCCGTGTTGACTTCCATCCATTCTCTCCACTATCTTTGTGGAATCTGTCGAATTTTGATCATTTTACCCCTTGAACTCAATTACATTTACAAAAGGTACCATGATCGCTGCTTCCTCCATCGATGATGGTAATAAGGACATGTCGGTGACGATGGAAGAAGGGAAACACTCGGCGGTGATGGGGTGCGCCCTTTGGGAGGAAGGGGAGGAGGCAATGGTTGAGGGAGAAACAACAGAGGGAGGTTATTATTGTTATTGTTGCTCTTGTTGCCTATTCCATCTGACAACCTGAACCTATGGACAGGGGTTGGAGCGGAGGGGGTTTCAGGTGGAGGAATGGGTGAGGGGAGGGGGCTTCAGGTGGAGGGGGTTGGAGGGGTGGGGGCTAGAGGGGAGGACGATTCGGGCAGAGGAAGGGACGATGGCGCTGGAGATGAGAGGGCTTCGAGCGGTGAGGCTGGAAGGGTGGGGGTTCGAGGTCGAGGAATGGGCAGAGGGGAAAAAGCTTCAGGCAGAGGGGGTTGGAGGGGAGGGGGCTTCAGGTGGTTGTTAGATTTTTTTTAAAATTTAATTTGGATTTTATTAGTTGTCATTTGATCGAGGGTCATGTGCGTAATTACAAAAGTATACAGGGATATGAGTGTAAATATCCCTATAGTTTTAGTCATGTAGATCATTAAATCATGGACTTTATTTATAAACTGCTGGAAGCCATGAATAATACGTTGTTGGAGCATTTTATTTCAAATATTTTCTTTCCCTACTTACAATTTGAATATTATTCATGATGTACAAATGTGGTCGTTGTTGAGTACCTAGATCCTAGGGGTAGGGGTGTCACATGGTGCTTCGTGTTTTTTATCATCCTCTATCGATGCTGATTTAGCTTGATTTTTTATACTCTTATGTCTGCTAGTTTACATATGATGCTTTATACAGGTATGGCTCTTTTGTCTGACTAATGTATGGTCCTGGACATATTGATACGGTGTGAACCAGGTTTGATCTAATGTATGGTCTTGTTATGGCTGCTCATTGTCTGATCTAATGTATGGTCCTGTTACGGATGCATATGATCTTGTTGTGTTTTATCTTTGTAGGAGAAAGGTTTTCATGGAGCGTTTCTTCTGTTTGCTTTCAATTTTGGATCGATCTGGTGGCTTCAAGTTTATGGAACATGACTTTGGTTTATGCAAACAAGCCTTTGTCTTACAAGGACTTTCAAACTAAAGGCAAACTATAATCTACCGGAGCCTTTGTCTTACAGAGCCTTTTGTTTTACTAGCACTTTCAGACTAAAAACAAACTGTAAGCAAATTAAAAGACTAATGCTTGTAAGCAAACTAAAAGACAAATGCTTGAAAGTGCAATTAGTCTGATCAGGCACTCTCTTCCATAGATCTGTTTTTAGTTTACTTTAGTTTGCATAAAACTGAAACCATGCTCCACATATCAGCCTTTGAAGACACATCTAAATCGATCAAAATAAATGCAGACATATGGAGCATGATAACAGATAAAGCAACTGGAGCCTTTAGCTAAACTGAAAGCAAACATATGGAGCATGGTGAAGCAAACAGAGCCTTAGTTTGGCCAGGCTATTTCTCCCATCGATCTATTTTTAGTTTGCTTTTAGTTTGCATAAACTAAAACCATGCTCCACATGTTTGATTTTAGTTTTCATAAACTAAAACCATGCTCCATATGTCAGCTAAAACAAACTAAACAGATCAAACTGAAAACAAACATGCTCACTGAAAGCAAACATTCTCCGCATGCTTTTAGTTTTACCAAACAAAAACCATGCTCCATATGTTTATACAAAACTAAAACCATGTCTCCATACATTTGCTTTTAGTTTGCTCTAGATGCTTCACATGCTTCTAGTTTTATCTGTTTGGTTTGCATATTGGTTTTGTTTGATCAAACTAAACAGATAATCTAAAAGTAAAAATATGGAGCATGGTAACTAACAGATCAAGCAACCAGCCTCATTATACTCCTCCTATAATCCGACGGGCATCGGGTTAACATTGGTTCTTCGGCCATTGATCGGGAAGGCGAGAAGTGACTAGAAAATTCACCGTATCAACACTCTGACTCGCTGCTCGAGCCTAGGCCATGCATCGGTATCCTCCCTTGTCAAGGCATCCCACCCAAAAATCAAAATATTTCCAATATTAAGGAGATACGATCTAATTAACATGATTATCTTTTTTTTCAGAGGTAACAAAATGTACAAACTTAAAAAGGTATAAATTCCTATCTTGGGGAGGATGTTCTCAACTCATCCATGTCTCTCTGTGACCGTTGTCTAAAATATTTGATTGCGTGCCTCAAACAAGAAGGTGGCTATTTTTGATAGCTCAAAGCTTCATCGAAAAGAGTGAGATATACGTTGTTATATGAGATTTCATACCTAGATATATACTTCAAAAGATTGTTTTAACTCGGGAGGAGGACATATTATTTTTCCCAGCTCAACGCACCGCAACACCCTTGTTAAGAAGAACCCATCTTATGGTCCGGTGGTAGAGGCAATGAGCTTCCATTCCAAAGACTAGGGTTCAACCTTTATTGTTTCTGCTCGGACAATACTCGAGCAAGACACTCCCATTCAATCATCTTCTCGACATTGCTTCTGCTCGATGGTTCATTTGGAAAGTGACATATTTAACTTATGCACCATTTTCTTTATCATTGGAATCCTTTCACATGCAAAGAGAACCCAAAACCATCTCGTTCATTTGCGGCTATTTCAAACTCCATCTCAAAATTCAGCATGAACGGCCTGAAGTTTCCCGTTTTCGACTTTTTTATTGCCAAATTATATATTTCCATCAGCAACATATTTGGATAGGTGAGCCTTTAACCATTACATATCAAGATATGGAAGGTGGATCTTGTGAGAGCCTCAGACCGTGAAAGCATGAGAGCAGTGAGTCTGAACCATTATATTCTGCTCATCACACACTGATTGATTGGAGGAGGAGAGATATGAACAGAATCTAATGATTCAGACTTACTGCTCTCATGCCCCCACAATCTGGAGCTCTCACAGGATCAACCCTCTCGAGATATGTATCACTTTCATAAAAAACGTTCGTATGACCAGATGATTTGCATGGATTGAAAATATGTGATTTGCGTCATAGTTGGTGTAACGGCTGTTTTTTTCTTTTTTTTTCTTCCAGCCCAACCTTCCTTCCATTTCCCAATTAAGAGCAAGGAATTTATTTCAAAAAAATTAATGGCATTATTGGGCCCTTCATTGTCCTTTTTGGAGGGATAAAATCCAAAGGGATTCTCTTTTCCCTACCCACACGTCACTTGTCTTTCTCAGAGAGAGAGAGAGAGGAGAGAGGGAGGGTTAGAAGGAGAGATCTCACCTAGAGAATTGTCCTTGTCGCAGGGGATATCGGCGTCGATTTGGCGAAGGAGAACGTCGGCTCAGGAGCAAGGAGAGGGACGTAAAGATCTAGTAGATACATTTTTCATCGACCTTGAGGTATGTGTCGAACATATAGGAATATTATATCGTAAGTAAGACAAATATTGTTGTATATGTTCTTTTGGATTTCTTGCTTAGTGTTGCTAACGCACCTAAGGCAATAATGGATTTTGGTTTTCAAAAACATATGCATGTGGATTCATGAAACATAATGTTATTATACTGCAGATGACATACATCGAAAATGTGTATCTTCAACTTCTTATATTTCATTTCATGCCTTCCAAGAACATCATATATATTGATTTTTTGTATTTTCGAACCTACACCTAATATTTCTTCTATATATAGGCTGATTCATACATGCCTGACTACATATTGCATTTTTCATTGGGATATGATCTATTTAAGAATATCATTGATACATATATTCACTTGTATTAATTAATTAGCAAAAACCTAAGAGGGCATATCGAATTTTTCGGATCTAATGAAGCATTTCTCTGTAAACCAGGAAGTTAAGTTATCTGCAATAATAGGCTTTTTTTCACGTTGAGAATCTGTGAAGCATAAAATCATGTGGGGTTTTTTAGACAAATCTCCTTAGAGGATAATAAACGGATGTGGATATAAATAAAACATGTTATTAAATTAATAGAATTTTGTCGGATTCTCAAGATTCGTTGCACATTTTAGCAGTGTAAAAACGTATATCTCTCATCCATACCATTTAAGGTCACGAAATTAGTCTAGGTCTGTAACTTTAGTACACATGGTATTAACCTGTTACTAGTGATATGAATGATACATGTAACCTTAAATATACACTGCATTGTATTATGTACATTTAATGTGAATATCTCTCATCCATACCATTTAAGGTCACAAAATTAGTCTAGGTCTGTAACTTTAGTACACGTTGTATTAACCTGTTACTAGTGATATGAATGGTACATGTAACCTGAAATATAACTGCATTGTATTAAGTACCAGATAATGCTACACACCATTTCAGATTTTAGAATTTAATTACCTATTTTATGATAAAATATGTAAGTATTGTTCAAAGGTTTAAGTGTTGTTCAACGATAGTCATTGAAGTGATCAAGTCATTAAAGATAATAATTAAGTATTGACACTGACTTAAATTATGAAGAGATCTTCTCAACATTTATGGAAAATGTATAAAAAAGATTGGAATTTTTTTGTAATATGAATAATGGCATGATAACGATAGGCGGAGCTAAGTGCTACACCTAATGATGGGAGCCACCTCTAGAGTCCAATTATCGTAGGCCCAAGGGACAACGCGGGCGTACGGTTCAAGGAACTGATTGAGGTGAAAGATAAGTCCTCTACAGTTGTATCTACATTGTCATGCATGTCATGATCATGGACCGCTTGTTCCAACGGTAAAACCACCAAAGCCAACAAAGCCACCAAAGCCGTTTAAGGATTTAACAATTAAGACAACTTTAACCACTAAATAAATCAAGTGTATGTATACAGTTTCTGAAATTGCTAAGGCATGTGTGCCACTATGGCAAAGTAATGGCTTTATGCAAATGTTATGATTGTAATGGGGCATATATGCAATTATGGAAAATTCTAAGGATATAAGTGAAATCTATGAAAAATATTAAGGCGTATATGCAAATATGGCAAACTTTAAGAGTATATGTGAAATTATGGCTTTAATGGACGGATCCGAAAGGAATTCCCATTGTATGCATGTTTACGTGAATTATGAGTCTCATAGTGATAATATATGAGAATAACTACATATTATCTGCAGTAAGATAATTGTGTAAATTGTATCATCGTGATGTTATGATATTACATGTAAGAGATTATGGTTGTAATGGTCTAAAGTAGCATAGGGAGACTTGTTTTCCGCGCTAGCCGGCTTGACCCCAACTCGGCACATACTGAGCGTTAGGCTCATAACACGTGTTGTTTTTTTTCAGGAGAACACGAGCTGTGATTTAAATTCTAGTTCAAGGCAACTACCCGTCTTCGTGAAGTTGAACCGGTATAGATAACAGATGCATTATTTATGAAGGTATGTTGTTATGCCCACTGGAACATTTGTTATGCTACTTTATTTCGTAGCTCATGTTGCTATTTATGTTGGAACTGTAATAAGAACTTTTATGTTGACTAAACTTTAGTTAAAATACTTTATTTTCTCTGCTCATTGATTGCCATGCATGACTCGATAACGGTCCTGTTGGGAGACCAAATGTTTTATGCTTCCGCCGATCAGCTCGACTCGTTCCGTTATAAATGGTATCAGAGCTAGAGTTCCTCTGGGCATACGATATCCACAACTTATAGTGATATAGATCTAGACGTTTAGAGTGAATTAACCTCACACAGTAACTCATTGACGTTGTTGGATTGATTAAGATGGCTCCTCGTCGTGCAATTGAAGCCAACAGAGACCGCGAGTCATCGACGGGTTAGGAAACCATTGTGGATATACAAAGACAGATGCTGGAGCTAATGGCATTGATGGCTCATCAGCAGCAGATCCGTCCATCGAGCTCTGGAGGACTTACTTTAAAAACATTCCTCCAGCATGATCCACCGACCTTCAAAGGTGAGCATGAGGCAGAGAAAGCCGAGCACTGGCCAAGGGAGATGGAGATGGCTTTTGAAGCGACTGAGTACCCGCAAGAAAAGAAGTTATTTTTGGATTTTTCGTCTGCGAGATAGTGCTAAGGAGTGGTGGACTTCCTGAAAGGGAATTCACTTTTCAGAGACTTCGATCATCAGCTGGGGTGATTTTGTGGAATATTTTTCTGAGCATTACATCCCTTAGCACGCTAGGGATGCTAAATGCCAAGAGTTCATAGATCTTCTCCAGGGTAGTATGACAGTCCAAGAGTATGCTGCAAGGTTTCAAGAACTGGAAAAATATGGCAAGGGCATCTGTGCAAATGAAAAGCAGCGAGCGAGGAAGTTTGTAGAAGGCTTGAATGGTGGTTTGAGCTTTAGAGTACTCACTAGGGGTCCCACAACCCTATTTGATGCCATTGCAACTAGTGTAGAAATTGATACAACGTATCGGAGGACCAGCAAGTGAACCCTCGAAAGCGCCCTCACAAGCCAAGCTACAATGACAAGAAGCGTCACAATGCGATAAATGTCAAGAAGACAAGAACTGATGAGGCTCCAACCAACAGTAAACATGTATTGGATGTATGTCCGTATTGTGACAGAAGACATCCGGGCGAGTGCTACAAATTGACAGGAGCTTGCTTGAGGTGTGGAGAAAAGGGCCATTTCATTAAAGACTGCAAGAAAGAGCTCAAGGATCAGAGGAAACCATTCGAGCAGAAGAAGAAGGTACCGAGAAGGATGTTTGCCATCACACACGAGGATGCAGAGGATGCCTACACAACCGTAGAAGGTACCCTTCTCATTGCAAGTCATTTATGCCATGTTCTTTTTTATTATGGGGCCACACATTCATTTATCTCAAGCAGTTTTGCAAGAAAACTGAACTTTGAAGTATCGAGCTTCCATACACTCTTACTGTTTCTTCACCAATGGGTGATATTAGAGCAACGAGTATGTACTTAAAGGACATACCATTCATGATAGGAGAAGACTCCCTCACTGCTAATTTGATCCTACTGCCCATCACAACCTATGATGTCATCTTGGGCATGGATTGGTTATGGGAGAATTATGCTGCAGTTTATTGCAGAGAGAAGAAGGTGGTCTTTATCAGACCAAATCATAAGGAGATAGTTGTCCGAGGCACTAGTAAGAGCGGACGATTGGTTATCTCTTCTTTGCAAGCAAGCCAACTACTAGCCGAAGGTTGAACCGTGTACTAGCTAGTATAATTAGCGTTGAATCGTCATAGGGCACGTCTCGAAGATTTAGATGTGGTACGAGATTTTGCCGATGTATTTACAGACGATCTTCCTGGACTACCTCCTCATAGAGAGGTGGATTTCTCAATTGATATTGTTCTGGGAACGACACTGATATCTAAAGCTCCATATAGAATGGCCCCTGCAGAACTTGAGGAGTTAAAGAAGCAGTTAAAAGAACAACTGGATACGGGATTTTTACGTCCCAGTGTTTCCCCATGGGGAGCACATGTTCTCTTTGTGAAAAAGAAAGATGGATCTCTTAGACTCTGTATTGATTATCGAAGTCTGAACAAAATAACAGTGAAGAACAAGTACCCGCTACCTCGCATTGATGATTTATTTGATCAGTTGCAAGGAGCAACAGTCTTCTCAAAAATCGATTTACGTACGGGTTACCATCAACTCCGTATAAAAGAGGAGGATATATCAAAGACCTCTTTCAGAACGAGGTACGTCCATTATGAATTCTTGGTCATGCCATTTGGTCTTACTAATGCACATGCAGCCTTTATGGAACTAATGAATAGGGTATTTCGAGAATACCTTGACAAGTTTGTCATCGTATTTGTAGATGACATTTTGATATACTCATCTGATCTGGAGCAGCACCGAGTGTACCTACAGATTATGTTTGAAATCCTACGACAACACCAACTTTACGCAAAATTTTCTAAGTGTGACTTTTGGTTGAATAAAGTTGCATTTCTTGGTCATGTAGTATCCAAGGATGGCATTGAGGTAGATCCAACTAAGGTAGAAGCTGTGATGAGTTGGAGTCATCCTAAAAATATTTCTGAGATCCGTAGCTTCGTCGGCTTGGCCGGATACTATCTACGATTCATTCAGAATTTTTCAAGGATCTCACTACCATTAACGAAGCTCATCCAAAAGGATGTGAAGTTTGTATGGTCCGAGGAGTGTGAACGGAGTTTTCAAGAATTGAAGAAGAAATTGACTACGGCTCTAATCTTAGCTTTACCAACAGGTAGTGGAGGATTCGTGGTGTATACATATGCATCATGCACGGGACTCGAGTGTGTCCTTATACAGAATGAGAAAGTCATTGCCTATGCCTCACGGCAATTAAAACCGCAAGAGAGAAATTACCCTACTCATGTTTTGGAGTTAGCAGCGATAGTCTTTGCTCATAAAATTTGGCGTCATTACCTTTATGGTGAATAGTTTGAGGTGCTCAGTGATCATAAGAGCCTCAAATATATTTTCTTTCAGAAGGAACTTAATTCAAGGAAGCGACACTGGCTGGAGTTCCTAAAAGACTACGACTTTTCCATTAATTATCATCCTGGAAAAGCAAACGTCGTTGCTGATGCATTAAGTCGAAAGTGGGAAGGCAAGCTAGCTAACTTGAAAGTTAAGTGGAAGATGATGAAAGATTTTGAAGACTGGAAACCTTTCTTAAGTGAAGAGAGGAAGATATCTTTTGCAAGCCTTATAATCCAACCTAATGTAATTGCGAAGATCACGACAGCACAGAAAATTGATGTTGATCTTCATAAAATGATAAGGCATCTAAGAAAGAAGGTTCTGAGTTCACAATTGGAATTGATGAAGTTATAAGGTACCGAAACATATTATGGGTTCCAAATGTTGTTGAGCTGAGACAGGAGATTCTAGACGAAACTCACCGATCTATGTATACCATCCATCTAGGTACAACAAAAATGTACAAAGATCTGCAACGAAATTTTTGGCGGCCGAAGATGAAGAATGACATCGCAGTTTTTATTTCTAAATGCTTGGTATGTCAACATATCAAGATTGAACATCAGAGACCAGCATGCCTTGTTCAACCCTTAGAGATACCTGAATGGAAGTGGGAGCATATAACGATGGACTTCGTTACAGGTCTACCCAAGACCAAGAAACATCGTTATGACATCATATGGGTGATTGTTGATCGATTGACCAAGTTGTCTCACTTCTTACCTATCCGCTTGGATCAATCGACAGACAGTCTAGCTGAATTGTAGGTGAATGAAATCGTCAGATTACATGGCATCCCTACATCAATCGTATCAGATCGGGACACTAGATTCACGTCTCGTTTGTGGAAAAGTTTCCAAGACGCTATGGGAACTCAATTGAAATTCAGCACTTCATTCCACCCGCGGATTGATGGTCAATTAGAAAGGACCATCCAGACCTGGAAGATATGTTGAGAGATTGTGCTCTAGATTTTGCAGGTAGCTGGGATAGACATCTTCCATTAGTAGAGTTTGCTTATAATAACAGTTATCATTCGAGTATCAAGATGGCTCCCTATGAGGCCTTGTATGGGAGACCTTGCAGATCACCCTCATGTTGGAGTGATGTGGGTGAGAAGCACATTTTGGGACCGGAGCTAATCCAGATCAACAAGCAAGGTGTTGAGCTAATTAAGAAGAGATTGTTGGCAGCTCAAAGTAGGCAGAAGTCTTATACAGATCGTCATAGAAGGGAGTTGAGTTTTGCAGTTGGGGATCACATGTTTTTAAAGATTTCATCGACAAAGGGAATATTGCGGTTCAACAAGAAAGGGAAACTTACTCCTAGATACATAGGACCTTTTGAGATTCTACAACGAATCGGAGAGGTGGCATATCGTATTGCATTACCACCTCAATACTCGAAGATACACGATGTAGTCTATGTATCTATGCTAAGGAGGTACACTCTTGATCCTTCACTCGTGATCGAGCATGAGGTTCTCGATATTCCACCTAATCTCACCTTAGAGGAGAAACCTATCCGCATAGTAGATCGTAGAGATCATCAATTTCGTCGACGAATAGTCCCGATGGTCAAGGTCCTCTGGCAGCATCACCAGAAAGAGGAAGCTACCTGGGAGTTGGAAAGCAAAATGTGGGAGAAACATCCGCAACTTTTCGGTATGTCCTTTTACTAAGAAATTTTGAGGACGAAAATTTTTTTAAGGGTGGTAGATTGTAACGGCTGTTTTTTTTTCCTTTTTTCTTCCAACCCAACCTTCCTTCTATTTTCCCAATTAAGAGCTGGGAATTTATTTCAAAAAAAATTAATGGCATTATTGGGCCCTTAATTGTCCTTTTTGGAGGCATAAAATCCCAAGAGATTCTCTTTTCCCCACCCACACATCACTTGTCCTTTTCAAAGAGAGAAAGAGGAGAGAGGGAGGTTTAGAAGGAGAGATCTCACCTAGAGAATTGTCCTCGTCGTAGGGGATATTGGCATCGATTTGACGGAGGAGAACGTCAGCTCAGGAGCAAGGAAAGGGACGTAAAGATCTAGTAGATACATTTTTCATCGACCTTGAGGTATGTGTCAAACATATAGGAACATTATATCGTAAGTAAGACAAATATTGTTGTATATGTTCTTTTGGATTTCTTGCTTAGTGTTGCTAACGCACCTAAGGTAATCATGGATTTTGGTTTTCAAAAACATCAGCATGTGGATTCATGAAACATAATGTTATTATACTGCAGATGACATACATTGAAAATGTGTATCGTCAAGTTCTTATATTTCATTTCATGCCTTCCAAGAACATCATATATATTGATTTTTTTGTTATTTTCGAACCTACACCTAATATTTATTCTGTATATAGGTTGATTCATACATGCCTGACCACGGATTACATTTTTCATTGGGATTTGATCTATTTAAGAATATCATTGATACGTATATTCACTTGTATTAATTAATTAGCAAAAACCTAAGAGGGCATATCGATTTTTTTGGATCTATTGAAGCATTTCTCTGTAAACCAGGAAGTTAAGTTATCTGCAATAATAGGCTTTTTTCGTACGTTGAGAATCTGTGAAGCATAAAATCATGTGGGTTTTTTTAGACAAATCTCCTTAGAGGATAATAAACGGATGTTGATATAAATAAAATATGTTATTAAATTAATAGAATTTTGTTAGACTCTCAAGATTCGTTGCACATTTTAGCAGTGTAGAAACGTACATTTAAAGTGAATATCTCTCATCCATACCATTTAAGGTCACGAAATTAGTCTAGGTCTGTAACTTTAGTACACGTGGTATTAACATGTTACTAGTGATATGAATGATACATGTAACCTTAAATATACACTGCATTGTATTATGTATCAGACAATGCTATACACCATTTCAGATTTTAGAATTTAATTACCTATTTTATGATAAAATATGTAAGTATTGTTCAAAGGTCTAAGTGTTGTTCAACGATAGTTATTGAAGTGATCAAGTCATTAAAGATAATAATTAAGTATTGGCACTGACTTAAATTATGAAGAGATCTTCTCAACATTATGGAAAATGTATAAAAAATATTGGATTTTTTTGTAATATGAATAATGGCATGATAACGATAGACGGAGCTAAGTGCTACACTTAATGGTGGGAGCCACCTCTAGAGTCCAATTATCGTAGGCCCAAGGGGCAACGCCGCATGATGCGTACGATTCAAGGAATCGATTGAGGCAAAAGATAAGTCCTCTACAGTTATAGCTACACTGTCATGTATGTCATGATCATGGACCGCTTGTGACAGCGGTAAAGCCCCAAAGCCAGCAAAGCCACCAAAGCCGTTTAAGGATTTAACAATCAAGACAACTTTAACCACTAAACAAATCAAGTGTATGTGTACAGTTTTTGAAATTGCTAAGGCATATGTGTGCCACTATGGCAAAGTAATGGCTTTATGCAAATGTTATGATTGTAATGGGGCATATATGCAATTATGGAAAATTCTAAGGATATAAGTGAAATCTATGAAAATGTTAAGGCGCATATGCAGATATGGCAAACTTTAAGAGTATATGTGAAATTATGGCTTTAATGGATGGATCTCGAAGGAATTCCCATTGTATGCATGTTTACGTGAATTATGAGTCTCATAGTGATAATATATGAGAACAAGTACATATTATCTGCGGTAAGATAATAGTGTAAATTGTATCGTCGTGTTGTTATGATATTACATGTAAGAGATTATGGTTGTAATGGTTTAAAGTAACATAGGGAGACTTGTTTTCCGCGCTAGCCGGCTTGACCCCAACTCGGCACATACTGAGCGTTAGGCTCATAACATGTGTTGTTGTTTTTTTCAGGAGAACATGAGCCGTGATTTAAATTCTAGTTCAAGGCAACTACCTGTCTTCGTGAAGGTGAACCGGTATAGATCACAGATGCGTTGTTTATGAAGGGATGTTGTTATGCCCACTGGAACATTTGTTACGCTACTTTATTTCGTAGCTCATGTTTCTATTTATGTTGGAACTGTAATAAGAGAACTTTTATGTTGACTAAACTTTAGTTAAAATACTTTATTTTCTCTGCTCATTGATTGCCATGCATGACTCGGTAACGGTTCGGTTGGGCGACCAAACGTTTTATGCTTCCGTCGGTCAGTTCGACCCGTTCCGTTACAGTTGGTCTAAGATTTATATATTCTATAATGACATTTTCATATAAGACTTCGTTATTAGAGCCTACATGACTTTTAACAGTCATGACTAAGCAAGTAAATTTTTTTCTGTACCACAACAACAAATATGTTTGCTTAAAAAATGTACTAATCGATATTAATTAACAACGATTAGAAGAAAAGCTAACGGATCAGTGTTGCTATATGAATCCTTTTTAGCAATATAGTGAATGGTCGATCAAGCCATCCTTTTCTCGTTATCCTAAGCTCAGACCTCTCCCCCGCTGCTTAGTTAGCACGGTCTCCCCAGCGGCCCTCATAGCGTTCCAGTCGTACTTCTTGGGAATAACAACATGGATAGGAATAGATCCGAGGATAAGTGAAGGCAGGGGCGGAACCAGGATTTTTATCAAGGAGGGCCAAGTATATATCTATCATGTATAAGTAAAAAATGAAAAAAAGTATTTTCAAATGATATTTTTTAAGTAGAGTTTACAATTTCAAATGTGATTTTTAAAATTTGATAAACTTACCACTTCAATTTTATTTGAAATTTTCAATAATGTATAGATTATTTTTTCCATAGTGTTTTTTTAATAGTTTTAGTTAAAAATTTTCATATTTAAAAGGAAACAATAAAATTTATTTCATTTACAAAGAGAATTATAAATAATGGGAGAGATAAATGAGCCACAATCTCATTTTATATCAAATTTGTACTTAAAATATTAATATATTAAAAGTGAGTAGAAATAATTTTTTATAACAAAGAAATGATGAAATTAATTATTTTAAACAAAAGAAAGGTTGGAGAGAGGTCAAGTGACTAGAGCTATTTTTTTTAAAAGTGTAAAGATGGGAATCAAACCTCTGATTCAATTGTTGGAGATCACAACGTTTTACCAGTAAGCTATTGAGCACTTAGTGTTGATTTTTGAAATTACGTCTAATATATTTAAACATTGAGCAGGGGTCGTATCAAAAATTAACAACATTATATAAGTGAAATATAATAATTAAGGAGAAGTCATGACCCCTTAAATTATATACTAGTTCAGCCCTTGAGTGAAGGCCAGACAATATAACAGACTTGTCGATAGACAATGTTGATAAGTTGTAAATATATTGTTACTTCACCAAATGCGCTACAATATACGCTATTTATTGCAAATTTAATACTCAAGCAATTAATAATATCAATTGTTACAAAGTCCAGTTGTAGTTGTCTATATTTTGGGTTGCATGCATGGTCTTGTGACGGAATCTTTGCCTACATCATAAATAATATAAACTTATAGCATAAATTACAATTAGCTAAGCAACAAATAGATGCCACCAAATAATATTTTGGCCCGGCATGCACGTTTAAGGAGAAAGATATATGTCGTGTTATTTAATGTCATCGACAAATTCGTTATGACATGTCAAATTATTCAAAGTTTTCAACCAATTAATCATTAAGGTGGCGATAAATGGAGAAAGAGATCGTTTGCCAAACAATTGTCAATTTTTTTTGTTTTATAAAAAACAGTTAGAATAACCTATAATCTATATTTTATACTTAATATTAAGTGGGGCACATGCATTAATTTTTTGAAATCGAGTCTTCATTTTGCCTTTGGTTCTCTATCCTCACTGTAACGTTTCAGACTTAGGTCCACATATCGTACAAGGAAAACTATCCTGACATATTGTTGGGTAGGGGTCCAATTAAACCTGTTGACAACCACTCAAAATGAATAGGTTCAAGTTGTCCAGTCTACTCTTATATCTCATTCTGGAACTTCGTGAGTTCTCGATGTGTATGTTTGGGGTTGGCGTGTTACACCCACCGTTTCCTACTATACCTTCATTCCAGTTAGGTTTTTTACTCTTTATTCCCCTATGAGATATTGCGATATCAGTTATTCCCTCCTTTTTTTGGAATATCAGTTGTGCTCCCGACTTCTTATCGTTCTATCATTTGTGTCACCTCGTTACTTTAAGCGTAAATAAGTTGATCAAATCATGGTAAGGTTAAAAGAGACATAACTGTCCAAAAACTCCCCCAGCCATCCTCCTCCTCCGACCCATCCTCCTTCGTCGCGCATGACCTCCGTCCTCCTCCTTCGTCATCCTCGTCGATGCACGGAACTTCGTCAACTTCATATGCAAATGGGGTTTGAATTCTCATTGGTGGGTCGACTGTGTGCAGTGGACTGGAGTGGTTATTGTGGTGGAGGGGTAGGGAGCGGTGGAGGAGGAGGCTAGGGCGGAGGAGAGGAGGGGGGAGGAGGAGGTTGGGAACATATGAGGGGCGAAGGAGGAGGCTGGGAGCGGAGGATGGGGAGGCAGAGGCTGGGAGCGGCAATGACGGAGCAGGAGGAGGAGGGAGAGGAAAGACCTTTAGCTCTTTTTTAAAAATTTAATTTCCCTTGTGTCCTCAAAGGTAACACCCGTTTGCATTGAGATGGATGAAAACTAATCTGAGGGGCACAATTGATGAACAAAAAGAAGTCATGGGCACAACTGATATTCCAAAAAAGGAAGAGATATAACTGATATTGTAATATCTCAGAGGTGCACAAATGATAAAAACTCTTCAAGTTATAACCTCATGCTGCTGAGCACTATCCTGTCATACCTTGATCCCTTTGCCTAGCACGATCGGGATGTGTCGAGAACATGACGATTCAAACCATTGCCCAAACAAATAACTAAGGAAATAAAAAGGAAAACAGCTAAACATGATTCCATAGATCCATTCAAAACACCATTGATGTACAAAAGATGTGTTCTCGAAAGTTAAGCTAAATTGACTATTACCTGTACAACTACGTCAACTAAAAAGTAGAGCAACATCATATGCTCATAATTACACCGGTTACGAAAATTTAACATTCCCATCAGTCAACATAAAAAAAAACAAAAAAAAAACCTCTTCACATGCATCCATGTTTTCTACTATTCATTCTTCGTTAAAAGATGGCTCGTGTTGACGATAACAGTGAATCATTGTTTTCAACCGTGACGTGAGATTGGTCATCACGGCTATTGTCTCCAAAAGCATGAGCATAATTCGATCTTCTTCTCCATAGATAAAGTACAGGGAGGTGATGCTTGGCTCGTTTTCATCTCGAAAGGTCATGGATATGACGACGAGAGGCGGAATCGGCTTTACATTCACTGTCTTTCACCTTCCATTTCAGCCCTCGATCGGCTTCCATACATATATAGTGGAATATATACAACTCTTGATATCCAAGTTTCCATACTACTATTTAGTGAATAATATTGTAACACTTGTACCCTCAAACATAGTGCCACATCTAAAAACTAACGAAGTGCGAGTGCGGTTTATAAGTGGTGGGGATTACTACTAGACAACTTGAACTTAAGCATTTTGGGTGGTTGCCAACGGTTCCATCTGGATCCGAACCCAACAAGTTGCTAGGATCAGTTTTCCTCGATAACGGACCAGGAACCTAAGCCCGGGACGTTACAAATATTGATACAAAAACCCTTTGATTTGAGGAATTCACCGGTCTATTTTTTTATATTGTTGTTCTCGAGTGCACTTTGTTCTCCATATATGCTCTCGAAATTGATCCTTCCTTCATAATGTATAAGCAGCCCTTAATTTTTCCTCAATATAAGAATAACGTTTATGTATTGATTCATTTGGACGTGGACGGATTTTTATCTCCGTGGAAACATATAGGGGCTGTTCGTTTGGTGAATAAGAATTGGGAATAGAGGAGAATAAGGCCCCATTTTCCTCCCAACACGGTTCCCCGTGGTACGACTATTCCCCATTATTTCATCTTATTTCACTCTTATTCTTATCTTTATCCCACCTTACCTACTTTTATTTCACCTTATTCTCCTTATTCCTATCCTCCAGCCGAACAAAGAATAGACCCTTATTCTCCTTATTCCCAATCCTTATTCCTGCTTATTCCCGAACCGAACGGCCCCATAGAGATTATGATAACAGTTATTTATTTATTTTTTTCGAATATGGACACGTATATTGATACGAATTTCTCTTGCACATTATGTGTTGTCATGTCTTGCGCATGCCAAAAATATTATTCTATAAATATTATTTGTAGAAATTATCCAAACAAAAATCTATATTCATCTAGAGATTTTTCTTTATACTTTTTTATATTGTTGTTCCTGAGTATATTTTGTTTTTCCAACATGCTGTCGAGATTGATCCAGCATAGTTGATCTGTCATTTTTTCCTGATGCACGTAAGACCCTTAATTATTTCCCCAAGATGATCTTATACATGTTGAATATCATGTATATAGGGATTTAATCAGATACGAATATATATGTATTTGTCTCTTATCGTATATGCATAATTTTAAATGGAATAATTTTTTTTGCTGATATGTAGTGATGCTTTAAAAAAACTCTCATTGTATCCTTCATTGTTAAATATGTAACAATGATATTATTAATTGTGAAATTATTTTTTGTATTTGAAATTAGCAAGAAATGTCATAGCTATATCATTAGCAACTGTGTATATAACAATGCTTATCCATTGCTATTTTTTAAAACTTAATTAATCATTGTTAGTTTTTAGTTCAAAATTTACTAACGATTAGTTGAAAATTCCAAATAACAATGGATAATTGTTACTATTTAGATCATTGTTAAAAATATAGCAATTGATACGATATTCATATCTAATTTAAGTACAAACCTCAAAACGAATAATATCATTATTATATATTTAACAACAGATAATATAACGATGATTTCTTTAGAAAGCGTCACTATAAACACGATTTGTTGTAGTGTGCGATTTTTTGTAGTGTGCATACAGGGAGGAATAGAATTATACAATCTTTTTACAAATAAGGATGTGATTATAATATTGATATAAACTTCTATTAAATAATCTTACTATAAAAATTAATTTGACCATTATAAAAGTTTTATAAATGTTAGTAGTACAATTTTCTCCCCCTTATTTTGCACTTAAATGACATGTTGGTTAAGCTATGACAAAAAGTCATTGCTCGTGGGAATATTTATTTCCCACGTTGGGATGTCAAACACTAAAAATATATTGCATTTTCAACCCTAAGCAGCAACCCTTGAAATAAAATATATATTTTGATCTTGACCCGTGGAATGCAAGGCTAACATTACGTAATCATCCTGTATTTAAAATAGACTCTCAGTTACCTACACCATTTTAGAAATGTAACAAAGGGTATTCTAACTTTCAAGTTTTGAACTTTAGGGTTTAACGTCGACGTAAACGGGTCAACGGAGCCTACGGAATTGGAACGCGTATTTAAGACAAATAAATAAGATTAGATCTATCTTTTTGCATTTCGAAGATGAGGTCCGTAATTTGATATCGAGACGTAGTTGAGGGTTTTTTTTTGCAATTTACCCAAAAATATAACATACACATGCTTATCACATGCAACAACCTTACATATATCATGCAAAACATTCAGTATAACACCTTAACATAGCCCTCATCGAAAATCATGGAGTGTATGGGTGCAGATAGACGCTTGCGCGAGAGGGTGGGGGTGGGGGGGATGTATTACTTGACAACTCGAGCTTAAATATTTTGGGTGGTTGCCAATGAGTCTAACTGCATCCAGATCCAACAAGTTATCACAGCCAATTTTCCTTGTTAACAATCTAAAGCCAAGTCCAGGATGGTACAATGGGCATCTCATTACAAAGCACCAGGGGTGCACAAGGATCGGTTAAAATCCATAATCCGATCCATTCTATGTTATTGGATTGGATTGATTTAGTTTTACTATTCTGATGGGTCGAATTGGATTGGAAATTTTAAAATCTGTTAATTTATGAATTGGATCGGATCATCATCCAAATCCGATCTGATCTGTTAGTGCACAAATATATACATGTGTGCATACATATATCTATGTGTAGATATAAGGGAAAGGGTTTAACATCCCAGGCTTAGATCTATGGTCCGTTAATGTAGAAAACTGACCTTGACAACCTGTTGGGTTCGAGCCCATATGGACCCATTGACAACAACTCAAAATGCTTAATCTCAAGTCAAGTAGTAATCCCCCACTATTATATCCCACTCTGAAACTTCATGAGTTTCCGATGTGGGATTATGTTTGGTGTTGAGATATTAGTTATCTTTTTATTCTTTTATGTGTTTTCTGTCCTTTCTATCTTCTTTATGTAGTTTACCCAACCAATTTATCATCTACATAAGAGAACCCTAGGGTCTCATGAATAAGCAAATTATTATTTTCTCTCAACATAGTATCAGAGCAACGGTCCTAGACTGGAGTTCTAGTATCCACTCGTGCCCTAGTCTCCACCCATCAGCCTTCGCGCCTACCCATGTCTTCGAGCATATCACTGAGACCCACTGACGGCTCCGCCCAACACTCAGGTTACCCTCCTCGCTGCAACAACAACCCTCTGCATCGTAGCAGTGGCCCTCTGCGCATGCTGCTGCACACTACAACGCATCCTCGTGCAATCCTACGCACCACATCATGCCTCTGTGTACCTTCGTGACCCCCCTGTACTGTAAATGACACCCATGTTTGATTCATATCCTCTCCGATACCGAATTGCAGTCTGAATCTGATTTTGATTGGACAAGATGATTTCAGACATATAAATCACCTTTTTTGACTCTAGCATAGATTAAGGAGTGGCATGGATGGTTGTATGAGTCTACGTGTACAACCAATCCTCCATATGATCATGTAAACTCGCTCGAATCAGTCTACTTTCTCAATCAAGTTCAATTTTAGCCTTCTTTTTTCATTATGTCAGGAACAATGGTGACATTTTCTTTTCGTCTGATGCCTTCAAGGGCTCGACTCCCATCAAGAAGATAGATGAGACCAACTATGAGTTGTGGTTCATGCAATTTTTGACCGTTATGTAGTGCAATAGCAAGGATTATAGTCTGAAAAAGCCTGAGCTAACAGATATTGAGGACAATGCTTCGTGAAAGCAAGATGAAGCATACATGTCTGTTTGGTTGTATGGGACCCTCACCACAGAATTTCCCAACGACATTATTAATCAACCCACTGTCAAGGTTATGTGGGATATTCTGATAGCCATGCATGCCCAAGTAAAGAACGAGCCTAAGATTCTTCAACTTCAATTTGATATATACACGACTAGACCTGGCCAAAGTGCGGGCTGGGCTGAACAGATCGGGGTTCTAACGCCCCCTATCCAAGGCACAGGCCGGGCCAGCCTACAGGCTGTACTCCAAGGCCCAAGCCCGACCCAAGTTTGGGTCGGGCTAGACAGGCAAGCCCATGGGCCGAATATAAAGTATTTTTCCTAAATTTTCAATCTAATTTATACAGATAATTAATTTTTTAATCTTTCTCAATCTAAATAACCATAATAGGTATTACCTGGTATATAAATTGTAAAATATTATGTAATATTGATATTTTAAATAAGAACTTGAACTATATTGTATTAAATGTATCTAAAATATAAATTTTAAATCCATATTTTTATATGTGCGACCGGATCGAGCCGGATTTTGTGACACATGTCCACGATCTGTTTAGTTGACGGGCAGACCAAAGAGCGGGTCAAGTCAACTAGTTCATGAAATCTCTTGGCCCAAGCCCGACCCATTAGCGGGATGGGTAGGCTGGGCGGGCTGGCCCCCGACCCATTGTCTAGGTCTATACACGATCAAGCAGAATGACCATCCTCTGCATACCTTCTACTCCTTGCTTCGATGCATGTTTGAGAAGCTTCACAACTTCATGTTGGTTACCACTTCCACGGAGCTACAAATGATCTACATGAACTCCACGATGGTTGGTGTTTTCTTGTCAACACCAGATCTAGAGTATGGGGTAGCACATGCATAGCTTCTTACATATATGGCCATACCTCCCATGGAGGAGATCTACAATCGCCTTAGTAGGCTTCTTATTCCACCCATTGCCACCACACATATCGCCTCAGTGATGGATGCATCTCATGACATGGGAGGTTCTACATAGTTCAAAGGGTGTGGTCCCTATGGCAGGAGAGATGGACGTCAACGTGTCCCCTGCACCTATTGTCATCATCCATGTTACTTTGAGGACACTTACTATCAAAATCATGGAATTCCCGCATCTACTTGTGTTGCCAAGAAGATTGAGCCTCGAGACAATTCGAATCCTTGATAGATCCATGCCTTGATGATATTATCTCTCATCTGTGGGAGATAATGACTCATGTTGTCAACACCACTACATGTTACTCAAATGTTGCAGCTGCTGCTAGAGCCTTTACGAGCTCCTCAGGTATAGCATATGCTTTTACCAGTTGTAGCATGGCAGATATGACCGAGTAGATCATGGACTCTGGTGCTCCTCACCATATGTGTGGAGACAAAGTACAATTCCTCTCTTATAGGCCTATACCCTAGGGTATATGGGCCGCCGTTGGGAATGAAGTTTTACTTACCCATCACATTATAAGGGTAGGTGCATTTGACACCATTCATGCGTCTACACAATGTTTTATATTCCTGGCTTTCATATGAACTTGCTTTCTATTAGTAAAGTAACAAAGGATATGTATTGTTGTGCTATTTTTTATCCCTTTTCTCTCGTGTTTTAGGACATACTTACGTGCAGGGTGATTGGACGTGGTCATGAGTAACATGAGCTCTAGAGACCGGTCCAGACGTCTCATGCCGGCATCTCTACTATTCTCACTAGACCAGTCTCTTCGTACTTGTGGCATCTTAGTTTTGTCTACCTTCCTTTGTAGGAGCTGTGCCATGTCCTTCCACATATTTTCACACGATCTTCCTTCTAGTGCGAGACTTACAAGCTTGGGAAGCATCACCACTTGTCGTTCCCTAGTCATCAGAGTCATAGCAATACTCAGTTATTTGAGCTTATTCACTTTGATATTTGGGGTCTCAATCATGTTCCTAATCACCAAGGACATCGTTTTTACCTTGTCGTTGTGGATGACTATTCTGGACTTTCTTGAGTCTTTTTGTTAAAAATAAGTCTGAGGCTAGGTCTATCATTAAATCATTTATTAATGAAATAAAGAACATTTTCTTTGCTATTGTCAAGTTTTACTCTGACAATGCCTTAGAGTTCTACACTTTACAACTATCTGATTTCTTCAGGTCTCTTGGCATCATACACCAGACCTCGTGTGCATACACATCCTAGCGGAATTGTATTGTACAACACTATCATTTACTTGATGTGACTTAGACCTTTTTGATCCACTGTCGTGCCCCTTACTCTTTATGGGGTGATGCGGTTCTCATAACTTGCTACTTGGTGAACCACATGTCATCATCTGTTTTAGGAGGAATATGCCTTTGTCAGTCGTGTTTTCTAAAATGGACATGTTCTCCCTTACACCCTTAGTGTTTGTCTATGTGTCCTTTGTTCACAATCTGAGACCTTATCGTGACAAGCCCTCCCTAGAGCTGTCAAGTATGTCTTTGTAGTCTATTCTCGTACCCAGAAAGGGTATCGTTGTTTTAATCCTCTCAGATGGAGATACTTTGTCAGTGTTGATGTCACATTCTTTGAGTCTGTTATGTATTTCTCTCCTACATGTGACTGGTTGACTCCATCCGACTTAGGTGAGGCGGTTTTCAAGCCTCCTCCTCCTATATCTGTACCACCTCTAGTACTTACTCTGCCTCCACCTCTACCACCTCCTCCACCACCATCATCACCTCCAGTACCTACACATGCTCCTATGGATGCCACTAGACTGCCACCCAGTACCTTGTCAATGTTTGCCACGTGTCTTTGTTCGCATGTCTCACATTGTTCCCCCGACTCATGGGTCTTCCCCATCATCCAGAACCCACATGTATGTAATGAGTACATTGTTTCTACTGATGGCACTCGTGATTTGTCTATGAAGAAGGATTCTGTACATAATGAGCATGTGCACTCTCAAGAGTGTAGTTTACAAGTTCAGGAGGAGGCAGACGATCTTGATGTACATATTGCTATGTAGAAATAGAGACATACTTATGCTTCATATCCTCTTGCAACCCATGTTTCCTTGGGATGACTTTCAAAAGACTTCTGAAAATTTGTCGTGGGGTTGCAACCATGGAGATACCACAAACATATTAAGAGAAAATATAGGAAAATTAGTGGCATCTTGTCATGGAGGAGGAGATGGTTGCGCTACAATCGCATGGCACATGGAGCATTGTTACAACTCCTAGAGGGGCATCTATTGTTGGATTCAAGTAGGTGTTTACAGTAAAGCATCAAGTAGATGACAATGTGGATTGTTACAATGCAGGACTTTTGGCATTTGGGTTGTCCTAGACATATGAGGTGGACTATCATGATACTTTCTCTCCAGTAGCTAGGAATTCTACATTGCATATTGTTCTTTCTGTTGTAGTGATACATGATTGACCTCTCATCAGTTAGATTTGAAGAATGCATTTCTTTATGGTAACTTACAAGAGATCTATATACACCAACCACCTGAGTTCACTGCAAGGGGGTGTTCGAAGGTTTGTAGGCTTCATGAGGAAACCTATGATCTTAAGCAGAGTCCAAGAACATGGTTCAAGAAGCTCTCAGATCTGATAGAGCAATAGGAGTTCACAAGTTCGACTGCTAATCATTAGCTGCTTGTTCTAGGTCTCATAGAGGTCCAATTATCATACTTGTTTATGTTGATGATATCAATCTTATAGGGGATGATGAGCATGACATCCGGGCTGCTAAGGATTTCCTACGTCAATAGTTTGTAACCAAGGACCTTGGCAGTCTATGTTACTTCCTTGGACTAAAGTTTGCTAGGAATCAACGTGGTCTTGTGATGACTCAGATAAAGTACGTTACAGATATTCTCTCTAAGACATGCATGTCAGATTGCAGGCATGCGGCTACTCCCATAGACCCAAGCATTAGGCTCTATAATGATGACACTCATGAGGTAGACAAGAGGAGGTACATTGAGCTCGTTGGGAAGCTCCTATACGTAACCATCACCATATCGAGTATATCCTTTGCAGTAAGCATAGTAAGTCAGTTCATGGAGCAACCTAGACAAGAACTTATGGATGTAGTCCATATGATTTTGAGGTATCTGAAGACCACACCCGACACTGGCCTTCTATTAGCAGAGGGACATCCCTTACAATACAACTTGTGCAGATGCAGATTATGCAGGTTGTCCCAAGGACAAGAAGTCCACCTCTGTCTTTGCAGTGTTTATAGGAGTTCCTTGATGTCATAGAACAGTAAGAAGCAGATAGTGATCATCAGATCTAGTGTAGAATCAGAGTATAAATCCATGGCACATGGTAGCACAAAGATGATGTGCGTCAAATCGGTTCTTACAGACCTATCGATTGAGACGCTGATGAATCTCAGATACATCATGTTAAAATCCACTTATTAATCTCTAGTCTTAAATAATTCAATAAAAATCACAATTAAATCATTTTTTATTAGCTTGTATTATATTCTGTGTATAATAACTTATATTCTGACCCTATTTATTGTATTTAATTACTTACTTTTTTTCTTTATTTTCTATTTTATTAAAGATCCCTAAAAATTAGGATAAATATTGCCTATATTTATCTTGACTTTTAAAGAAATTAAAAATACAAAAATATCAAAACCACAAAACACAATATTTTTACCCATTAAAAATGCTTGCAAAATTTTACTTTTGTACAAATGATTTTTTTCGGCTTTTTGAACAAATGAAACTTGTAGATGTCATGGGATCTACAACTTTCATATTTTCTCCTTTTCCTAATTCAATCTCCTACTATTTTTTTATTTTTCTTTATTTTCTTATTCCTTGATTTTTCTAAAGCGGCCACATGGCGCTCTCTGGAGCCTCCACGCGACCGCCTCTCTTCTCTCCACCCGGCCTTCTTCTTAGTCGTTGGATCACCCTCTACCACCTGCATCTTGACCCTCCATCCAAGCTCTCTCCTTAGCCCTCTGATTTGATCCCGGATCAGATCCAGGCCATCCACTCCTGCCTTCCTCTCAACCATCCGATCTAACTGCATCTAGTGGCTCACAAGTCGCCACGTCATCTCCCCTCTTTCCACCATTGATTAGTCCTTCTGCTCCACATCTTAGCCGCTCATCTCTGCATTGCCCTCATTGCTGGATCAGATCCTAAGGATCTGATCTGGGTCGTCCACCCGCACTTTCATCAGAGCCGTTGAATCTCTGGATCCAACGACTCTCGTTCATCTTCCACCTCCCGAAAGCCTTGCCCGTGCGTTGCACCTCGTCAACCCTCACCCCCTTCCTATTTTGGAAGGTGCCTCCGTTCACCTTTCGCCAACCTAACGGCTCCTCCCCATAGCTCCAAGACCCACCTTCCTCACGTAACACCCCCATCCTTCAATCCCGATCTTCTAGGACCATTAATCAGGTAGTTAAACCTACGCCGCATCCACCATTCCATGGAGCTTGGCCTAGTCCTTCTTCCCCTCCCCGTGATAGGGAGAGGTGGAATCGAAGAGGCGATAATGGTCTGAAACCTCTAGGCATGATCCTTGGCTGCCATGGCCAAGCCACGGTGCTCAGCCATCGTTGAGCTCGTTGGATTGGCTACCCAGCATGTGCGACGACCCAAGCTTCCAGCAAGCTCAACCCAAGCCTTGCTCCACCTTCTTCTTCCTCGTTCAATCTCCAAGTATCTCTTTATCTCTTATTTTCTTTGATTTCTTTGAATTAATCACATGCACACAACAACTTTAACCCTCGCTTGACCATCCACTTAGCTCCTCCACCCATCCCATGATCTTCGCCGACACTCCCGACCAACTTCTTCCTTCTCCAGGACCTCCCTCCGCTCCGCCCCAACTCCCCTTCGGTTCACTGGAGATGGAGACTAGGTCTCCCACCACTCCGTCCGTATGAGACCCCCACTTCATTCACAATCACTCCACACATACACTTTAGCTATGAACTAACCATTGCATGTCAATGCTCGGAGCTGCAAACCTTGCTCTGGTCTCCAGCTCTGCTTCACTGACCATCATCTACAGCTATCCTCGCGGCTTTGCCCCCCTTCGACCATCATCGCCTGATGATCACGGAGCTTCGGGGATCTTCCACGGATGCATAGGAGCACGATGGAGCTCTGGTAGCCTCGCCGGAGTTCCAAATATGCTGCCTCTCCTCCGATTGAGGATGAAGTGCAGGCACCGTTGGATGGTGCCCTTGCGGCAACCATCCAACGACCTAGAGATGGCCATGTCGCCCCCTCCGATTAGGAGGATGAGACGACCCAGATGCATTCTGAGCCTCTTCACCGAACCTGTAGGCTCAGAGGACCAAGCCAATCACCCGAAGCACCATCTGCCGCCACATCATCCACCAAAGCTGCTTACTAGACCGAGCCTAGCCTCACATGCCCTGCATGTGGTAGGATGGTAATTTGCAGATGAACCCCCGACCTTTTCCAGAATTACAATGAGGTCCTCAAGCACGTGCCTCACGTGCACGCTTGGGAATTTCGTTTGAAGGCCGGACAGTTCTATGAAATTACAAAAACGACCATATGCTCAAAAGGGAAAATTACACAGGGACCCCTCCGGGTTTTGGTCATTACAAACGGGTCCCTCGAGGGACCAATTTGCAATATTTATCTTTATTTTTAATGTATTTTTATTACTTTGATGCCCCTAGCATTGTTTTGATCATATCTTGAGCATTTTAACTCCAAATCACATGATTTCAGATTCATTCTGATGTTGGTTTTATCCTCTATTTAATGCATAGGAAATTTCACGTTTTGACACTGAATTAAAAGGTTATAATTTTGTGTGCTCTGTGTCTCTTACTTCTTATTTTAAGTACCATTATTGATTCTTTAATGCTCGATTTGACTTTGAAATTGATCCATAATTTGTTGCCCTTTTATTTGACATTATATAGGGCATATTTGTATATCTTATTTTGCATGATTGTCCTTTGCATTTCAACATGCATTATGTTCATCTCATCATATTTTTACATTTTTAAAAATCAAATAAAAATTAACATGCACCATTCTACTTTGTTCTTGCATCATTTTATTTGCATCACTTGTCTTTGCATTATTTTATCTGCATTGCATATCACATCTGCATGAAGACCTAGGATTAGGAAATACTCACTCATTAATTAATCAACAATCTTCGATAAATAGATGAAGAAGGTCGTGTCCTGTGTTCGACCTTAGTATACTTGTCAAGTAAAATAACTTCCACATATTCGAACGTATGATTTTTGCCGAACTATTTTCACCACCTATAATATAATAAAATACGATTCTTAATGTGGAGAGAATGTGAGTTCATCAAATGGCGTCGTTGTCGGGGACACACCTTATCTTTGATTGTTTATTGAATTTTATTGTATCATTTTTTATGTGAATATTTCCAAAATTGTAGGTCTTTTCACTGTGTTGTTGTTGCATCATTTGTTGATTAAATTTCTTGATATTTTTCTGACATTATTTTTTTGTGGCAGAGCTCATGGGTATCGAGGACGCTTGAGATCCATGGAAGCGTGGAGCTCGGAGTTCCCGCTGCGAGGAGTCGCAAAAAAGAAGAAGAATGATTCAAGAAACTTTAGTCAGCATTTCTTTCATACATTTTGTTGTACAAAAAAAATGTATCATGTGCATTTTTAACGGTTCTCAATTGAGGGCTTGCGTGTGTAAAAAAAGGAAGTAGATCATTCAATGATCTACCCCACCCCCCCACACACACAAACACATTCATCTTTGTATATTCACACCCCCTCCCACATCTTCATCTGTGAACATTCATCACACTCCCTCCCCTCTAACCCTAGCAGCCACGGGCCCCCAGCATAAAATCCTGCATCCGATACTTAGGCTATTTTACGCCTAAGTATAGGGGGGACTCGACCCTTCCATCTTCCCTCCATCCATCTTCTTATACTTAGGTCATTTTTGACCTAAGTATAGGGGGACCTCCGAGTCAGTTCCGCTATATCACCTTGTATTTAACCAGAGCTACGGCTTCATATCACTTGTGCTATGAGGACATAGCA
Source organism: Ottelia alismoides (assembly GCA_037367405.1). NCBI lineage: Eukaryota > Viridiplantae > Streptophyta > Magnoliopsida > Alismatales > Hydrocharitaceae > Ottelia > Ottelia alismoides. Next base: position 191,206 of record JAZKJV010006496.1, read on the forward strand.
AAAGTTAAGTATGGGGGGGTGTACCATATATTAATGTATATATACTTTAGACATAACTCGTATGTTAAAATTTTTGAAAACCTTTTGAGCTAGGATTTAGGTATGTTGGTGAACTGATTTTTGTTTTTTTATAAAAATCTTTTATTAAAAATTGAGGGATTACCTTTTTGTAAATAAAAGATTAACTTTATTAAAAAAACTCCATAAAAATATGCTTTTTTGGTAGAGGCTCTGACTACTAGGCTTAAAAATGAGTATCTACTCTCTAGTGAGGGAACTACGGTCTCCCTTAGCAGAGTGGGTGGTTTAGAGGACACTGTCTACGACTCCTTTCTCAAGTAACACATGTAGCGTCTAACAGTCCGTACTTACACCCATACTGGATGGAAGTAGATGCGACTATTCATATGAGCTTATGCCAGTCATTATCTCTTTGAGAATTAAAATTTCATAAAAATTAGAAAAAAAAATAAAAATAAAAAATAAAAAATAATTAAATTAAATAAAATAAAAACCACAAAATTCATTAATCAAGGAATTGGTGTATTCTTGACACATTCACTATCACTCAAGGCTTGAGGATTTGAGGACACTTGATTTCTGAGATCTTGAGAGTCTGAGTTAGCCAGCCTTAGTCATTAGGATTTTTGAAACTTAATAATTCACACTTCCCTAGTTTGAAGATTTGAGCGCTATATTGCACTCTTCATCTCTACCTTCTAAAGAATATGACCATCACATCATTTCACAACTGCATGATTGATGAGATGAGTTGAGTTATCACTTGAGGAACTGTGTATGGTGATTTGATTTTAGACCCGATTTAATGATGCTCGAGGATGGGATAAAGTTAATGAAGGCTTCAAGAAACCTGAGTGTCAGCAAAACTCTAGCTAGTATTTGAACAAGTTTGCATCCTATTGTTTGATATTTACCTATGTGCCATGATGTGATGAAACCTAACTAATTGTTGATCAATGTGTGCCAACTCTTAGTAAAAGCAGTGGAGTTAGACAAACAATGAAATGAAAATTCGAGAGAAGTTCTCTCATATAAAGAAAAGCTCAATCATTACAAATACAAATTCTACGATCTTCCACCAAAGGCGAGTGCTCTCAACCATTTCAAAGTGTCCACTTGTTCCAAATGCTATTAGGACCAATGAGTCGGGATAGCACCAAAAAGGACTCTGCATCGCATAGTGATACAAGTCTGGATGTCGAAGGTATCTTAGATACTAAAAAAAGACACACCCCTGTGTACTTCCAGGAAAACAAGTGCAAACGACTCTGAATTCTCTTAATGGACACATTGATCAACAACAAAAATATAAATGTGTTGAGTAATAAGGCACTCGAGAATCCCCTTGTTCCAATGTAAGGGAGAGAAAAATATACACAATTCGATACCCTGCATCATCTGGTCGTACATCTACACTTTCAAGTCTGACAAACTAATTAGACAATTGATTGAAGCAAGAACTGACTTATTCTGTAATGTTGAAGATTAGGTCTAGAGGAAAGTCTCCTGGACTGGAACTTTGGGTGATGTCTCGACTCGACTCTCATGATTGCAGTACACTAATTTTCATATCCTTATATTTTATGTACAAACAGAGAGTCTGATAATTAGAAAAGTTGGATTCCTTTTGATCAGAGGATGGTTGAACCCATAATTTTAGGATTACTCAAATTAAGGGTCTTCGATAAATTGAGACTCGAAAATTTCACATGCACTATCAGGAATTAATCAGACTCCTTCATTCTTTAGATGCTCGAGGACAAGCATAGTTTAAGTACAGGGGTATGATGAATCTCAGATACATCATGTTAAAATCTATTTATTAGTTTCCTGTCTTAAACAATTTAATAAAAATCACAATTAAATCCTTATTATTAACTTGTTTTATATTCTGTGTATAATTAACCTATATTCTGACCCTATTTATTGTATTTAATTACTAACTTTTTTCTTTATTTTTTATTTTATACAAAACCCTAAAAATTAGGATAAATATTGTCTATATTTATCTTGATGGAGATGTTACTAATAGAATAATTGCAGGCTGACTAAAGTGGAGAGGGGACTCTGATATGCTCTGTGATAAGAAAATTCCTTTAAAAATGAAAGGAAAGTTTTACAAAGCTACCATGAGACCTGCTATGCTTTATAGATCTGAGTGTTGGCCTGTGAACTATAGACATGGCAGAGAATGGCTTTAGCAGAAATGAAAATGCTAAGGTGGATGTGTGGACACACACACACACACACACACACACGTAAAGATCGGATCCAGAATGAGGCAATCAGAAAGAAAGTTGGTATAGCTCCGATCGAGGATAAGATGCGAGAAAATCACTTAAGATGGTTTGGTCATTTGCAAAAAAGACCAGTTCATGCACCGGTTAGGAGATGCGAGTGTTGGGATATTGAGTCGGCTAAGAGAGGGCGAGGACGGCCTAAGAAGTGTTGGAAAGAGACTATAGGAAGGGATCTTAATTTTTTGGATATAAGCCCGGGATTGACCCAAGATAGATCTGAATGGAGGCGGAGAATCCATGTAACCGACCCTACTTAATTGTGGGAAAATGCTTTGTTGTTGTTGTATACATATTAAAGTGATAAATATTATTTATTAAAAATTGAACACGTTATTGATTGAAAATTTAATTTGATCCATTCATTTATAGAAACAAGATAAGATAAACAATACATGTTAATCTTACATATGAAATAAATGTAATGGAACACATAACTTAGCATGTATTTTCCATGCATCCCGATAATTATCGATATTTAAAAACTAAAACCATGAATCATACATGATTTTTGATATACAAATGAACAATATACATGATTGTGAGAAGAGCGTGCACTTGATGAACATGATGATTATAGTCGTACTGACAGTGATAGTCATAATTTCATATGAGCAAGGTAAAGAAGATAAACCATATTAGATTATGAACCATGACAAATGTCAAGGAGAAACTAGTCATGATGTAGCTACCATCTTCGTGTACGAGAAGAACGACCAACTGTCTATCTAAGAATTAATGGATACTAATGAATGAAAAAGAGAAGGGAAAATGTATCGTCGAGAATGCAAAAATAAGGAAATAAATGTGCGCAAAATCTTCTATATGTGTTCTTTTCTAATAGATTTCAACATTAATATTTCCTATTCTAATTCACCTAAACATATTTGATCTTTAGTAATAAGATTATATACATATTTACAAGTATGTGCACGTGGAACTGAATGAATAATTATGGAATGAATTGGGGTAAATTCAACCTCGATCACGTGACAATTGAATCCGGATGTCAAATTCACATTCGAACCCTTTTATTTCATGCTCCGTTCAGGATTAATTGGTGGCATGAACCCATGAATATCACGCTTTCTCGAGAAACCCCACCTCCTCAACGGGGGATTTATTTATTATTAATATTCCAAGGAGAATCCCACCTCCTTAATTGGGGGGTTACGGATCTCTCTTGTCGCAGCGTCTTCCGACGACCCTTCACGACGTCTCTCCGGCGGCGAATCCGACAATGTGCCACCGCCAACTCGGCTCTTAATACCATCTCTTCCTTCTCGATTGTCTCCCTCGCATCGGCCTCCGGTCCGAGCCCTAACCCCGAGCTCCAACTCTGCCGTCCTCCGCCGGCGGCGCGGTGGAGGAGGCCGCAGCGCCGCGTCTCTCCCCCCTCCGATGGGATGCGCGCCGTCGAAGCCCCGTGAATCTAAGCTCGTCGACCTCTGCCGCCGCCGGCGAGACCTCCTCGCCGCTGCCACCACCAAGTGGCGCGCCCTTGGGGCCTCCCACGTCGCCCACCTCCAATCCCTCCGCCGCCTCTCCGACGCCCTCGTCTGCTTCGCCGAGGACGACCTTAAGTTGGCTCCAACCCCAATGGCGCGATCGTTGACCGCGTCGCCTGACTCGCATCTCCATCTCAGCGAATCCGAGGGCTCGCATTTGCGTATATCATCCGATGAGGAGGAGGTTGATGCCCGGAAGTCGCCATCTTTGCTGTCGACTCCTCCGTTTCCGAACCCTAACCCTGGCCCTAGTTTGAACTACGTCAAGCATTCGAGTCCGTTGACGCGCTCCACTGTGTACCAACCCCCGCCTTCTGTTCATGCGATCGGATCCGGTTCCGGAGGAGAAAGCTGGGATTTTTGGGACCCCTTTAGATCGTACGACCAAATCCAGCAGAGGCATAGATTGGGTTCCGCAGCGAGTAGCGTCAGCTCGCGGGAGGTGAGGATGAGAGAAGGGATTCCCGATCTGGAAACCGAAACGGATTCGGAGTTCACAAAGGGAAGTGAGAGAGGTAGAAAGTCTCCCCCTTTGATGAGGAGATCTCGTCCTTTCGTGGTTAAGGGTGGCAATAAGGGGAAGGAGATTGTGAGTAGCCCTGAGTGCTTCTTCTCTGTGTGCTCTGACAGAGGAAGCAATTCTGGTGATTCCGATGAGGACTGCATTCTGACGGGAAGCGTGGGAGGAGAGGAGTTTGCCGAGACCAAAGGACGATCTTTCGAGGTGGGAACATCGTGCACGTCGGAAAGGAGTGGACCGAGCTATGAGGCAACCTTGGCTAAGGAGGGAACGAGGAATGTCTGGGATATTGTGAGGGAGATTGCAAGGGAGTTTGAGGTCATCGTAAAGCACGGTGAGGGACTGTCCATGGTGCTTGAGGTGGACAAACTCCACCATCGTAGCCGGTCTAAAGGCTCTCGATTCACCGGTGAGCGTTTCTTTTCACAACTCAACTTGCAAACTATGCGAATATTATCATCTTGTGATTTTCTTGCTGAAATCCAATAATGGCTCTCTAACATCTCACCTGTCTTAGATTTGCTCACACATAACTTTGTCACAATGATCATCACCCCATTAATATGCTTTATGTTGATTGTTGCCTTTCATATTCAATTGTAATTCTCGATCAACTTTATCTAATATTGGAATGAAAATTAAACTATTGTACTTGGAGGAACAATCCACATCTTGAGGATGATCGGTGCCAACCTTATGAGTTTACCCAAAGCATAAAGTAAATGAGTAACATCTTGACAATTCTTTGGAGTGCATTTGTAAATACTGCTATTGTTTTGACAGTGGTTTCTTCCAGGATTCCAGATTCTCTTTCCATGATGGTTTCTTCCCTTCATCCTCTCATATATTCTCGCCATCAGGACAGAACTAGCTATGGAGACTCACGAAATTTATTGAATACAAGGACACATGGCATATTGTTATCCTTGGAAGAATTGTACTTGTGGCAGAGAAAAATGTACCAAGAAGTTAAGGTATTGCTCGTTGTTCTTATCTGCTTAGTCGGAATTCCTACCCCTTAAATTTGGAGAGTTAGTCTGTTGCAAAGCACATCTTTTAAAATAAATAGCACATTTTACACACAAATGTCGTTGTTTTCACAAAGCATTTATCAAGTTATTGGGTAAGATGCATGGCTTTACCGAAATAATTGAAAATCACATGTTTTTTTAAATATAGGAACACTGAAAAGGCATTTATGTGAAAAATGGGTGAAAATTGAAAACGCACTGAACGTTGGAAGGGCAATTATGTAAATATATAGTTAACATTGAAAAGCTGTTTTTCCTTTTTCTAAAAATAATAATTGAGAAGGCACTGGACATTGAAAAGGCACTTATGGAAGAAGCTTGTGAGCTGCAATTCATTTGATTTCTCTTTATGCAGACTTTAAGATTGATGCCGAGTCTGACTCTATGTCTTATAGTGCGGGTTTAAGTCAGTTTATCAATTAAACATACCATGTTAAAATGAGGGTATTATGCTTGTATCCACAACATCCAACTGCACTTTAAACGATTAATTAAGGTTTGATATGCGAACACAGGTCAAGCTCTGCAAGCAGACACACTAGGCCTGTTTGCAGATTTGCTGCGGCCTAATTCACTTTTAACAAGAAAATGTTATCAACAATTAATTTCATATTTGTAACTGCATGTATTGATATATTAAGCTTCATGCCAATGAAGGCTGGTGATAACTTCATGATCTCATCAAAGTTTGGTCTAGAATCGGGAAAAAATAGGTGTCTGGGCAATTGAATTATCAATATTTCTTTCTCAATTTGGTTGGCAAATATTTTTGATTTAACATCAGTAAAGTTTGTATAATGTTTAATGAACACATCATTTAGTGTTCAATGAAAAAATAGTCTTTAGTTGGTGTGCTAGTGAGTACGAATGTTCATAATTTTGCAAATAAGTATGCATACATGTATTGATACCGTTTCAGTGATTTTGATGACCACAGAATGCAGAGAAGTTGCATATGATGTATGAAAAGAAGTTTAATCAACAGACGGTGCTGAGAGGAAGAGCTCAATCTCAAGCTGAGTCAAATAAGTGTTATCAAAAGAACATTTTGACTGCGAGGAAATCTCACCCTCAAGAAGTCGAATCTTTGCAGATTTCGTTGAATAAGTTGCATGTGAAAATTGACATTGCTGTCAAATCCGTAGATTTCATTTCTTGTAGAATTGAAAAATTGAGAGACGAGGAGCTGCAACCTCATCTTGTGGAGTTGATTCAATGGTATGCAGTGCACTTTCTTTTTTTATTTCAAGAAATACCTTCTGGGTTGATGTTGTTTTGCCTGGTTTTGATTCATGTCAAATTTCTTTATAGTTGAAAATCTGTCTTTATATGTGATTATTAAATTATGTAAATTTAATCGTAATGATATATTTTAGGATGTAAATCTTAAATTGACGAATCTAAAATTTTGATACACATGATCAATCACCTTAACACTTCAAAGATTCTACTTTTACCTCCTGAAGTTATCGTGAGACTAACGTAGAAAGAATAACTTGTCATTTTTATCGTTTTTTCCATGGACAATACATTATGTAATTAGAAGCATGTGTTTTTACATGGTGGAGACAATTGATAAGAAATAGCTACTATTACAGGGAACACGAGAAGAACTTCCTTTATCTGCTCTATTTTTTGTTATAGATGCTCTTGGCGATTAGTGTTAATACAAGTAACCATGCTATTGTTTTATTTACAGCTTGATGGGTACGTGGAAGTCTGTGCTGGCTTCCCTCAAAAGACAATACCAGACAATTTTAGATTGCAGAACTAGTAATCTTGTGGCTAGAACTAGCATTGAGAAAAAAAACATGGTTGCAAAGGCTTCGAGGAAGTTGGAGAAGGGAATCCACAGTTGGTCGTCTTGTTTCTATGAGTGGTCACGAGCACAGAAGGCATATATCGCTGCTTTGAACAAATGGTTATTAAGTTGGGTGAATACTGAACCTGAAATAACAGTCGACGGCGTGGCTCCTTTCTCTCCTGCAAGAGCTGGAGCTCCTTCCACAGTTGTGATCTGTGATGATTGGCACCGAGCGATGAACGGGATCCGAGAGGATCGAGTTCTTACAGCATTGGAGGACTTTGCTAGGAATGTACATAACCTGCATGAGATCCAACACAAGGAGCAGAGGCTGAGACTTAAAACAGAATCTCTCTCCAGAGATATTGCCAAGCTGAGTTCGATGGAGAAGGATAGAGCAAACCATCTGGAAACAGAATCCTCAGAGAGAAGAACCATTTATCTTTTCAAGAAGCTCAGGGGTTCGACAAACAATGTGGTGGATGGTTTGGAGTCCCTAAAATATAAGTATGTTAGGGAGAAAGCCAAGCACAAGGAAACATTAAACCAGATGCATGAGATGGCTGGAAGTGTACTGCGAGCAGGTCTTATTCCAGTTTTTGAACAGCTGGTATTGTTTATGATGGACATGATAAAGGCCTACGAGAGGCTGAGGATTCCTAGGTTGGATGGCCACAGTAAGCCAGTTTGACATTTTTTCCCGTTCAAGACCTGAGGGGGCTTAAGACAGCCAGGCCTTGGTTGGTTTACATCAAGTCCAAAGGGCTTTATAATTTTTTTGGTTGGAGAAAAACAAAGGGCTTCATAAGCGCATGCCAAAGGTCTGCACTGTAAAGCCTTTGTGCCTCATCCCACGTGAACAGCTGCAAGTTCAGGTATTCCAGGGATTCTTTTGCATGTGTTTGCATGAGAAGAGGAGGCGGTTTTAGAAGTAGATTTCATTGTCCGTCATTGCGACATTTGTCCTCTCTAACATGCACAAACATTTTTCTTACTACACCAATATTTGTTGCTATTTTGAATAATTGTATTAGTAAGTTGTATGGAGAGAATGGAAAATGATTTTTCATGTACATTTTCCCTCCACCCCTTCATCTTCTCTGTGGTGTATCTGGCGTTCTGAATCATCAGAGGCCCAGGAGGACCATATTACTCAATTATCAGTCAGTATTCCTTGCGTTATTTTATCTTAGTATTCATATTGAAAGTGCTGATGTTCAGAAAACTACTAAACAAATACCATAGTTTAATCTTCGAAACTAGCTTGTACAGCTGTGCTTCCTCCGGGCCATTGTGGTTCCATGCTGGAATACTCATCAAGTACATCATAACTTCTCAACAGCTCAGTATCATTCTAGAATATTGTCAATGCGGTGGGAAAAACACAGTCCCAATTTGTCTTGAATTTTCTAACAGGTCAATACAAACGTTCATGGATAGAAATCTTTTGATAAAGATGGCGAGGTTCTCTTCTATGTGGTATTATCCCTCAACAAACCAGTCCCTCGAAGCCATTAAACTGCAGCAAAGCTTCGAGCACAGACATATGCCCCCAAGACCTGGGCCACGAATTATGGCTTAACTTTTCCCTTTACAGTAAGTACAAGTATTTTTAAGCTGTGTATAGATCTAATGCTTATTTTATTATATACAGTTTAATTGAAGGCACATCTTCAATGGTAAGATAGATGCCTTTGAACTTATTGAAAGATAAGATTACGCAGCATTAGTGTATTACAAGCATCACAAAACATATCTCATCCTTCCACTGGGCATAGCTACGGTGATCGATGTACACCTGATATTGGGCATACCTTGGTTCTTCTTCATCCAGGTAATGGCTTCTTGTAGTGAAGTGACTTGGGCTTGACCATGAATCTAATGGTGAAGACAAACCCTTTGTGCTTTTTTGCGGCTCCCAGGGAATAGTTACGCAACTTGGCATCTTGTGCCACTCACATTGTATGCATAAATGTCCGTCATTAATACCGAGTTTAGCGTGCAACTGGATGCATATAAGAGTTATGCACAAATGCAGAAGAACCCAAATGCATATGCCTTTACAGTACAAACCTATATTTTTTTATACACAAAAACTACATTCCATGCTTGCAGGAGCAGTTTTCACTCTCACAACCCCTTTCATATTTTCTGCTGATATGCGCTATCTGTGACAGGTTTTTCACTATGATTATATTTATATAATACTAGCAGTGTCTACCTTTGCAGCTTGTGCATTTTTGTGGTGTATGCACAGAGTATGCAGATGCAAATCATCCAGTTGGCAGCATGTCATCCACGTGATTCATGCACCCTGCATCCGGCTGCACCATAGTTGCTATGCACTGTTGCCCCCAGCCAGTGGCAGTCCTCAAACAGGCACAGGGAGCCACCTGATCCCGGCTCGACCACATTGAAGGTCTCCATTGATCCATGACCCCAAGTAGGTGTCCCATCCTCGTAAGAATTGTGCGTCATCCTCATCATGCCAGTTCCATCGTTGCGGGCAATGTAGATATCCCCGTATGGCTGGTAATGATGTGGGTTCGAGATTGGCTCAGCTGAGACACCAGCATAGTCGGTGGTGAATACAAAATGGGTCGAGTCAGGGCTGAAGGAGGGGTGGTTCACTCTTCCTCCCTCGCTGCTCTGCACAACCTTCCTTAGTTCGGTGCCATTGGGATGTATAAAGTACACCGCAAAACTTCCACTGCCTGGATGGTCTCTGTCTGATGCAAATGCTATCAGCTCTCCATCAGGGGACCAGTTGCACATTGTGTCCGTCCACGGCCCATCAGTGAGCTGCCTTAACGACTCCTTTTCCCCTGTTTGAGAATCATGGCAATTACATAAAAATGCAACACAGTATATATTAGTCAATTATGAGATGGATATACTACGTCGTACCTCTCATCGCATCCATGATGTACAGATTCTTGTACCCAGACCGGCCGGACCTGAACACCACCCACTTCCCATCTGGTGATGGGGACGGGAATGCATTGTTCTCTCCCCCGAGCGATAGTTGCTTCACAGAGATCTCCCCACCATCTTCTTTTGGCAAGGTAATGGATATCACGTCCACCTCCGTCGACTCCTTGGCAAACGTCGGCCCGTAGCTGGTATAGATGACCCCTTCCCTCTTCCAATCCCAAGCGGTAGAGAAAGCACTTCCACTCAACAGCTTCCTCTTCCCCGATCCATCACTGTTCACCACATAAAGCCCCGGTAGACCAACGTAAGCAATTCTCTTCCCATCAGGGGCGAAAGACGGGTATGAACCGTCGATCCTAAAGAGGCTGATATCGTCGCTCGGGCTTTCGATCCTCTCTAAAAGCAAAGCTCCATTGTCTCCTTTCTTACTGCTTCCCCTGCATTCAGTTGCAGAACCAGAAAGCTTAGCCAATTAAGGAAGATACGACGATAAAGTTGCGCACTTTGCTTGCCTGCATCTGTGGTACCCAATGCGGGCTCCGTCCGATGACACGAACGGGTTGTAATGGTGAGAATTCGGTGAGATGTCTCTGGTAACTTCCATCAAAGTGTTGGACTCGATATGAAGGGCCTCGATGTGCCGGAACTTCGAGTCAGGCCGCCGTGTAGCAAATACGACAAACCCAACCCCTGCGGCTGGAGTGAAAGCATGGAATCCCGGTGGTGTGATTCTCTCTATGACTGATGCTGCCACTCCTCGTTCCACGTCAATGTCGGCCTTGTAAATACTCCACCAACCGTCTTTGCTCTCACGGTGGAAGTACAGGGTGGACTCGTCGGCCCAGCTGGGCCACCCGCCATGCTCGACCACCAGGGTCCTCTCCGACCCATCCCTTGTTTTGAAGACAAAGATATCTGTATTGAGCTCCTGGACCTCTCCGGTCCAGCCCCGATTTCCGGAGGATGCCACGGCAGTCCACTTGCCGGAAGGGGAGACTGCAGGGCTGAAGTCGGCTATTTGGGGCGGGGTGAGGCGGCGGGTGGAGCCGGTGGGGATGTGGGTGGCGTAGACAGCGGCCCAGCTTGAACGGGGTTTGCGAGGGTCTTCCTGGGTCGAGATGTAGATGAGGTAGTCACCTGCGACGGAGGGGCGGTCCTTCAAGGATATGGGTGAGCCGGCGGGTAGGAGAGGTGTCTGATGGGAGGTGGGTAACTGTAATAACAGTCGAATATTTTCATGCATATTTATGTAAATATACCCATAATTTAATATTCGAAGTCGATTAGGATTTCTTTGAAAAAATGAGAAAGCCTCTTTGAACAATAAATAAAGAATTGAATACGAATCGACATGTGAGCTCGAAATCTAAACAAAACTCCAATCTGAATCAATTCGAATTTGTTTTAATTTCGAGAAAACAAACGCATATAATATACACTTATAATTATTACATGAGGTCGGTCCCTGTTACGCCAAATACAATAGTAATTATTTATGCAACATGACTAAATGATTTTATTGTTGCTGTTATTCTTTTTTAAAAGTATGCAATACATTTTTGCCACCCTTTGTCAACTTCGGTATATTCTAGTTGTTATAGAGATGAAGTGACTATTACTTTGTTATTGTACACATATGGGCATTCTGCACTCATCACTCATTCGCTATTATTATAAAAGGTTATTTGAATGCACAATAATTTAGCACTAACTTTCCATCTCTCCCATTGTCCTCCTCATCTAATTACTTTTGCTATGTATTTTTTAACAGCTACTAGATTAAAAGTAAAGCCTTTCTCATTACAGAACATATATAATTGTAAACATTAGGATTTGTTTTTATTCAAATAAGGAAGTAGAATATTTATTCCAAAAATAAGAAAAACACTAAGTAGAGAAAAGCCGTATAAACTCGCTATCTAGCATTTTTTTTATTTCGTAACATATCGTATCGAATCAGAATACTTTAAAAAACGAAACTATTTTTTGTATTTAATCGAATATGAAATAATATCAACTATTCCTTTCTTCGATCTTCTTCTTAAACAAGAACAATAGAATAAAAGGGGAGCTGCTCGTAAGCACGGTAAAATACCTGGAGAGTAGCTCTCCTCCGAGCGCCCCCGGAGGGGTAGACGTCGAGGTAGATGTTGGAGGAGCCGTTCCTCTCGCTCACGTAGACGACCCCTTCCTTTCCTTCGGCCGCCAGAAGGTCGGAGGGGTAGAAGAAGCCGTTGTAGTTGACGGAGCGGCCGTCGGTTAGGCGCACCTCCTCACCGCGGAGAGGCGGCGCGGGGATGGAGAAGAGGTCGAAGGCGTAGCGGGTGCGGCCGAGCGTCGAGAAGAGCACGCTCGTCTTGGAGGAGGAGGGCTGCGGGAATAGCAGGAAGAGGAGGAGGAGGAGGAGCGGAGTAGGAGCCATTAATTCTTATGACTATTATGATACACGGGGAAGGCCTCTCGTCTTCTAAATATGAAAAAAAAGCGGAGTGAGGTGAGGTAGTTGATAAGGACAAGAGGAGGGAGGTGAAATCAGATAAGGCTCATGCGCGTCACAACACAACCAAGCTTGTAAAAAGGACATAGTGATGACTTTTTTTAGTAATGCTTAGTTAATTCGTACTTAATTAAATAGACAATAAGATTTAATATTTAAAGGTTTAGACATCAATCGTCACATCATGGGTTGATTTGGCGAGACAAGCTCAAGTCTATACCTCATGTATTGATTTGGGAGTAGTTGTTCGGCGGTGCTTCCCTAAATCGGCAACTTAGGTGCCGATTTGAGAGTGGTAGTTGGCAAATAGCTGTTGGCCCTCTCTCTCTTTCTCTCTTATACCTATATAAACCTCGCACACCCCTCCTCATTATTCACTCATTCTCTCCATCTCATCTCCCCAACTCTCCATCCTTCATCCAAAAATCTTTCATCCGCCTTTAACATCTCTTTGAAACTCACTCATTATCACCACCAAAGCTACTCATTATCACCACCAACATATTTTACCTCTTCGCTCCTTCTCTTCCATCGAGAATGGACCTTCCACCACCATCGCTCCACTCCGCTGTGATTGCCTAGATCTCTATTCCCCCATCCACCTTTGTACCAGCAAAACAACAACCTCAATAGCAAGCCTTCCTTGCCCCCAATCATTCGATCAGAAGAAGACAGCCACGAAGGATGACCCAAGTCTAGATGCTATAACTGCCCTAGGATCAAGAACGACGATCATCCCAATCATAGATCCACACCCAAAATTTGGTCATCCAATCTCTACCATCTAATCAAAGCTGTTGATTCATCCCTGCCCGAGCCTACAGCTTCAGGTAAAACCAAAGCAAGGATAATGCAATACGTAGAGGGCACCACCCGACCCGTCCCCCGAGCCAGCCAAGCCAACCATGCACAAATGTATATATTTAACATAGTTAAATATATACAATAATTAAGGTTACTTATAAACAAAGGTCAGTTTGTTAATATTAGTTAATTAAGGTGAGATTTTATTGAATAGTTTAAGTTAGAGAGATAATAAATAAGTAAATAAATAATATGATGATAAATCATGGATTTATCACCCCATGTACTTAAACCTTACTCATCCTCGAGCTAATAAAGACTGAAAAAATTGTATTAATCCCTGGTCGTGCAAGTGAATATTTCAATACTCGATTCATTAAGAATCTTCGATTTTAGTGATCTTAAAATTCTAACTAAACCAAGCTCTAGTACAAAGGAATCCAACTTCCCTAATTATCAGACTCTTTCTGTATACACATAGCATAAGGATATGACATTAAGTGTGAACTACATTTATGAGAGTCGAGTCAAAACTTCACTCAAAGCCTAGTCCAAGAGACCCTCCTCAAGACCTAATTCTCAACACTAGAGAATAAATTATTTATTACATTTAATTCACTGTCTCTTTAGTTGTCAGATTTGAAAGTGAAGGTGAAAGGTCTGTTGTTGGAGGGCATAGGTTGATGTCATTTCTTCTCACCCTCATTGGAATAAGGATCCTCTCGAGTGACTTATTAAGTCAACGCATGTATTTTTTTGGCGTTGATTAGTGTGTCCGTCAATTGTTTTCCTGAGAATGCACCAAGATATGTCTCTTTTGAGTATCTAAGATACTTTCGACACGCAGACTTGTATCATTATACGATGCATGATCCTTTTTGGGTGCTAGCCCGACTCATAAAAGCCTTAAAATATTGGTCCAAGTGGACACTTTGAAAGGTTGGGAGCGTTCGCCTTTGGTGGAAGCTCTTTGAAGTGTAAGAACTTTTCTCTTTCCTTTTCTTTCATTTTTGGCTAGCTCCACTACTTTTACCCAGTTGGCACACACTAATCAACCACTTTTTAGATTTCACCATACCTTGGAACTTAGGTGATTATCAAGAGAATAGTACAAGAACCTTATTCTCATGCTGGCTTAAGGTCTTGACACTCAGGTTTCATGAAGCCTTCATAGATTTTATCCCATCCTCGAGTATGATTAATCAGGTCCAGACTCAAATCTCAAATCCTAGTTCCTCAAGTGAAACCTCAACTCATCTTATCACCTATGCAGTTGTGTATGTGATGTACATGTCATATTCTTTGAGGTAGAGATTAAGTGTGAAATAGAGCGCACCAATCTTTCAAACTAGGGAAGTGTGAATTATTAAATCTAGGACTCTAGTGGCTAAGGCTGGTTAACTCTGAATCCTAAGACATCATAAACCGAAGTGTTCTTTATTCCTCAAGCCTTGAGTGAAAGTGAAAAGTGTCAGGGATATACCCAACTCATTAGTTAGTGTTTTTTTATGATTTTTTTTATTTTTTTCAATTTTTTAATAAAGTTAAACTTATTTACAAACGAGAAGTTAGTCTCATTTACACCCTTATTTTTTAAAATAATTTTGAAATCATTTTACAAACCATGTCACATAAATATAGATTTTCAAAATATTTTTCAAATGATTTCAAACAAGTACAATCCCCAAGACGAGGACTCGGGTCCCCCTTATACCTAATCTGAGAAGAGCCTAAGTATAGAGATATGAAATGAAGTTGGAGGGACCCAAGATGAACAATCAGAGAGACTAGGTTCCCCTTATACTTAGACTGAAAAGGAACCTAAGTATCTAGATATGGAGCTAATGATGGGAAACCTGTCACTGGTTAGGGTTATATGAATCTTATTAAATGTTGCAGGAGGGTTGGGGAGAATACACAATTCAAGCTCAACCAACCAAGCAATATCCCTTGAGTTCACCAACTCACACATGAAGGCCAACAAATATTGGTCATTTTTATCTTTTCGATTTTATTGGTAATCATCTAAAATATAAGTCCATTTATGCACGGTGTTCGTTGGGTTTTTGGCACTATTCTAGGGATGTGTCCTCACCTCTCAACATGCAAAATAACCCGTATACAATGTCGGGGTTTGCTCTCCCATAAGACAAGATGAAATTTTACTCCATTTTTATTCATCAACTTGCTTCAATCAATCATGATTCTTAGGTTAGGTTGTCATTAGTATTTGATGTGAGCAAGCAATCAAGAAGTCATCGTCTATCGTCCAGTCTCGATTCCATTTAATCCTAAGTTCTAAATCAAGATCGGAAAATCGAAAAAAGCTGATGCAACGAAAACATGATGCATGCTCGAGAAAGAGATACTTACACTACTTTCCAGCTCTCTCATTGTGTTATGAAAAACTGAATTTAAGTTTATATTATATGCATGCACATCGACTGAAACCACACCTAAATATGCTACTATTAGCGAGGGGAAGCGAGTTAATTATTTGGCTAAATAGGGCGATGTTTACGCATGCCTCACAAATCTATGGAGATGAAGCGAATCTCCTAGATGCTTATTCATTGTGCCCTCCGTACGATCAAGCATAATAATATATATGAAGTGAATCGCTCGAAGAGTCGCATGCCTAATTTAAGTCGAACAGTCATGTGGAGCTCCGCCTGGGTTAGGAGTGAAACATGCTACACACAACCACATAAAAGTATGTGTCCTTCTACATTTGCGAGCCCTTGAACGAGAACCACTGTAAAGGCAACTATTACAACAATATACACAAAAATGAAACAATGATAATGAAAATTTCTTGATTTCTTCACGGTTCTTGGACTGCTTCTCACAACGGGAGCTCCTAACTCCTCGCCTTTACATCTCTCGAGCATCCTTGATCTTCGTGGGCCATGTCACAAAAGAAGAGCATTAGATGTACACCAAGAAATATAATTAACAATGAAACAAACAAAACAATTCAAAGACAAAACAAACACACAATTTGACCTGGACATAAAAATATTCAACTCAATTAAACATTAAAATCTAATAAATTAAAAATATAAGTCGTGTCTCCAGCAATAACGCCACCTGATGAACCTCATTTTCACCTCTTTAATAATCATATATTGTAGCACATGAGGTGAATATGATCTATCAGAAACCACCCTTTTTAATAGGCGGAGAATTTATACTTGGTAAGTGTACCAAGAGAGTACACATGGACAAAATCTACCTTAATAATTAATCATATAATAATACCTAAACTAAACAATTAAATCTTTTACCTAGGTCAACACACAAAAACAATGCATAGAATAGCGAAACATGATGCATGAACATAATGCATTTTTATAGATTTTATGCAAGTTAAATAAAATGAAAGAGTGGAACATAATGCAATGCAACCATATAAACATGCATAAATATGCCCCTAAATGATCAAGTGATTGAGCAAGACATTAAGAATCAATTTCGTGAGCATCTAATGCATCAAATCTAAGTCCAAATTCATTTTAAAGGCAGTTAAAGGATGAAGTAGTGTGATACACATATCTCAAATTTTAGCACGTTGTTTTAAGTATCACAACAAGAAATTAATCATGCCATTTATAGAGAATCAAATAAGCAGCTAAATGAAATTGAAGTCACTGAAATTAAAGTCCATGTGCTCAAGTAATAAAAGAAAGTGTTCAGGGGTATAATTGAAAAAAAACATAAAGATATATAAAGAAACCATCACAAATAGGCCCATAAGGGGCATTTTGCAAGATTGAAAGTTGGTAGGACCCTATGCAAATTTCCTAGGCATGCCACATGAGACATGCATGCTTGGGACCTATCTGCATTTTTGAAGAAACATAGGGTTTATATTGCAATTTCACCTGCCCACACACACGCTGCACACGCGCACAGGTGAGGAGTGAGGTATGGGGGTCGGCAACATGTTCTGGCCACATGGGAGGCCCCGGTGCTTCGCAATACGGCTCGGTCCCACCGAGCCTATTGGATTGTGGCAGATGCAGGAAATCAATCATGGTCATCCAATCAAGGAGATGGGACATCACTTGTACTGCGAGAGCTCCTCCTCCTCTGCATTCATACAACAATGATGGTGGTGCTCCGATGAGCCCACCCCATCTCCTTCCTGCTCCACCTCATCATCTGAAGCACAAGGAGGCTCCGCAAGATGTTGGCGAAGCTCCTAGAAAGCTGGCGGAGCTCAGGTGATGTGGATCACAGAGATGATGGAGGCTCACCGGTGACCTTGCTCTAGAATAGAGCAGCTTGTGAAGGTCTAACCAATGAGCACTCAACATGCAAAATGTTAGTGAGAGCATAACCAAAGCATTTATGTGGGTGCATGAGGTAAGTGGAGACCTGGAGGGGTGAAGGAGAGGATGTCTAGTTGGGTTCTGATGAATCTTCATTTCATCACCTTTATTCTATCATTTTGGCCTTAAAAACCCTAGCTAATGCATGTAAATATCATTAATTTGTACAAAATAGCATTCATGATTTGTTGTATTTTTTGTGTAAATGATATGGTTTTTAATGTCAAAATTATAGAATAAAGAGAAGAAAAGAACAAGAATAAAATATCAAAGATATTTTATGACCCTAAACCCCGAGACCAAGTCAAGAATTGAGTTGGGTTCTGATGAATCTTCATTTCATCACCTTTATTCTATCATTTTGGCCTTAAAAACCCTAGCTAATGCATGTAAATATCATTAATTTGTACAAAATATCAATCATTATTTGTTGTATTTATTGTGTAAATAATATGGTTTTTAATGCCAAAATTATAGAATAAAGAGAAGAAAAGAAAAAGAATAAAATATCGAAAAAGAATAAAATATCAAAGATATTTTATGACCCTAAACCCCGAGACCAAGTCAAGAATGGAGTTGGCCGACAAGGAATAAAGTAGGGGGAGATAAGGGACAAAATACAATAAAAGTCCAATTTATTTATTCATCATTTCTTCATTTTTGACACCTATTTTATCCTTTATTACTTATACATCAAATAAATAAACTTTGTACATGAAAATTGTAGATAATAATGTAAATAAATTTACAAAATTGAGTTTGTACAAAAATAATACGCGGTGTACATTTTACATACAAAATAGAAAGCCAAAATCCCAACTTCACAGACCATATCTTCCAAATAAAAACTCAAAATATATCAAAATCACCTCTAATTATATATAACTTTTCATAAACTATTTAATGGACGCAGTTTCATAATTTTTGGATTTAAGATGTGAAAGTTAGGTTTTGGACCCTTATTGTACAGTATACCTGAATAAAATATTCGATTTATTCATTGCCTAATATTTGTGAAATTCATATTTTTATAATTTTGTAATTATTATACATAACCAATACACATATTAAAACCAAAATAAAACCAAAAAGAATCACAAAATAAAATAAGTCTATATACATATATAGGTAAAACACCTATAGTATTACTTGTACATAAATGAAAGAGAATTTCATTCTTTATTCTCTCATATTTTTATACTACTAAAAATACCATTTATATTTTACTAAAAAATATAAAGAGGAACTAAAATCCAAGAAAACACATTAAAGTAAAATAATAAATATAATACATAGATAAAATACCTGTAAGTGTACCTATATAATTTACATACCTATTTATCTAAGTGTACAAATAATATCATAAAAATATAATAAAAATATATTACATACATAAAAATAAGTTATAAATATATAAAATAAAAGAATAAAATAATAAAATAAAATATACAAAATAAAAATAATTTTATCAAAACATAGATGAATATACCTATAAATATACCCCAAAAAATAAACTACTAATAAATAAACCCAAAAATAAACAAAAATCATAATAAAATATTACGTTATATAATAAATATTTTTATTTCATAATCGAAAATTAGTAAAATCATCTACTAATTTTAATTAATTAATTTCTAATAAGCCTACTATTTTATCTTTTAGCGGCATTAGCTGGACCAATCACAGGCCGTCAAAAGTTGACCGCTCGGTCAACTCCCCCTCCAGCCGGCTGATTTGACGCGCCCATCTTTTCCCGTGATTTCATGCCTTTTTTCGGTTAATCCATCGATCAATCGACCTTGCTTCCTTCAGACGAAATAATCACTGATCATCTATAATCCACGCCCACGCCTTGTATCTCTTGAACATGCACTCGATTCTTTCCATTTCGTCGATCAATAAGGGTGCCCCATCACGTTGATAAATAAAACCTCCGACTTCCATTGATTCTTTGGTCACTCGTCCGAGACTAGGATCCCGAGTCTTGCATCTAGGGAGTTTCCTCGTGACATGAGGCACTCCCTGACGTTTTGATTCAGTCCCAGGAGGACAGAGGTGCGACCACGACCGTCGGCGGTGGCCCTGCTTCCTGAGCTCTATCAGGTATAAGAGATTCTTCTTTTATGCATTTTTATGTAGGTTTAGTTCCTATAGTTCGATTTTAGTATTTTGTTTAGCATTATAATTAGTACGTAGATTAGTGTAGTTAGAAGTTCCTTGCCGGAGCTTCCGACCTCCGACCTGATCTCACCTCGATTGGAGCGACCTCAACCTTCCATCTCACATCCATCACCTCCCATTGGGTATTCTCCATCTAATCCACTCATCGAGACCCCCTGATCGTGCTTCGATCAGCGAAGTGGAGTTCGTCCATTGTCGTTCATCGGAGCTCCTCCGCCCACCTCTCTTCTTGCGTAATCAGCTTCAAAATTTGGCCGAGGAGCACCCCCTCGAGCCGTTCTTTCTTGTTGTACATGTCACACGGAAAATGGAGTCCTTTTGGGCTTGAATCGAGCCTACCTGCAAGTAACTGGAGGTCCGATCTTCCCGGAGCTCGGTTGACTTCCCCGTGAGGTCCTGGAGCTTCTTTTGACCCTCAACCATTGCAGAACGCCTCCCCGAAGGTGTAGAGCCCATTGCCATTGAGGGAGACCGTCGGGAGGAGGAGTAATCGTCGGTCGAAGGTTGGAGAAGAGTTGTTCTTCCCTGTTCTTCATGTACAACAGCAACCGTTCGATCTGGGCAGGAGCCCCGGATCAATCGTCAGTTGTCCGATGCGCTTCGCCGAGCACCATCAGATCTGGCTTGGGATCTAATCCCAAGCTTCCATCGATGAATCATCATCCGTCGTCCAGACGTTGCCACGTGTCCAAGTGAAGGGTGCTGAACCGTCCGATCGCGTGTTGATTGGGGTAATTTTCACATCCAACCCCGTCTCTTTTTGTATTAAATAAATAGTTTTGTAAATAAAATATGTAGTTTAAATAAATGGGAAATTTTGCAAGAAAGACCATGTACTTATTTGTTATTGCATTTTGATTCTTCCCAGTCTAGTCAAGTTTAGTCCCCACATGATTGGACAATTTGCAATGTATGCCCTGGAGTTTTTGTATATTGTAAAATAGTATATAAAAATTAAATAAATGTTGTATTATTTAGGCACATTTGCAGATACACCTCGGATGATTATTTTATTTGCAATTTTGCCCCTACTAGGACATACATTTTTTTGCTTTTTATCTATTTAATAAAAATACCTATTTTGCTCCTAAAATCCGAAAAAATAGACTTAAATGTCTTATGCCATGTATTTTCACGTCATATATTTTTTCGTATTTTTGTGTTTTTTCTATTTATTAAAAATCAAAAGGAGCCTAATTTTGTACTGTTTAGCTTAGAAAATACCAAAAAATATAAAAATGTGTCTAAAAATTCAAAAAATATTATATATAGTATATTTTATTATGTTTTAATTATTGGCCAAAAATCACAAAAAATGGAAAAAGAAAAAGCTTAAAAGTGAAAAACCCCAACATCTTTTATAAAGATCATACAAAAATCCAAAAATATGTTTTTCTAGTTTATAATTTTCCTTATATACATGTTTATATAATAAATATGATTTGAGTAATTTTGTAACCAATTTACTATTTTTAATACTCAAATCAATTTCAGGTATTTATTTAATCCCTTATTTGGGATATTTTTTATTTTAAAATGCATAAAAATTAGCAAAAATTCCAGAAAAATTACTAAAATATTAAAAAATATATATAACCCAAAAATAATTTTTATTATATAGTTTATTTATATTTATTAGTATGTATAAATACATTGCTCTAGATGTATATATATACCCTTATATCTCCTATATTTATATTTAAAGTAAAAAAGAAATGTAAAAAATCTAAAAATACAAAAAGGAAATATAAAATTATAAAGTTAAACCCAAAATATAAAAATATAAAACACAAAAAAATATATAAATTTAAAAACCCACACAAAAAAAGATACATGTACATACATGATGAAGGACATGGTTGTAAATAAATAACCATAGGCTACATGTTTTGCTCTCTGTGGTTTGACCTCTACATGCTTAATCAGTATGCATCTTTTGGTAGAGAATAATAAATTTTAACCTCACGTGTGTTGTTCATTGCCTTTATTCAGATAGGGGATTAATTGTTGATCAACAATGGATTTTAGAGTGGTCAACACACCGACCGTAGTTTCACCTTGTGAAATCATGCGACCATCTTGTCTCTCCCTATTTATCAGATTGCATCGTTATCGAGGAGCAATGAGCGTAGCCTAGTTTTGTCATTCATATTTTTTGTATAGTCATTTATTCTGATTTATTGATTTATTGTTGTAAATATTTGTTGATTTATTTTCATTCATTAATTCATTGTCTATAGCTCAACTTGATTTAATTTGATTATTTGTACTAATGCCATCTCTTTATGACTTTGTTGTGAGGGCTCGCCACGTAAGATGACTCTCTAGGAGGCCGATGCAGCCAAGCTTGGAGGAGGTTGGTCTTCTCTTGGTGACAAGTTGAAGAGGCTACAAAGGAAACAAGGAGAAGGATTTAGCTGGGAATTAGTTTAAATTTCATTTATGTAATTATTGGTGAGAGAGAGACTATTTTGATATGTAATAATTAAGGACTTGGACTCTGCTCTTCACAACGAGGTCTAGTGCCCGGGTATCTGTTCACATGGGGGCCTCGTCACAATTTTTCGAGTTTTTTTCTCACCTTCTTTTATTTTTCTATTGTTTTGAGTTTTCTACCTTATTTTATTTTGTTTTGTGTGCATGAAGCCCCTAGACATATGTTGCTTGACTCGGTTACTAGGTCCAAACCCTAATAATAATGCATGTTCCTATGGTCCTTTACATTTGGATCTAGTCAAATTAATAACGTTAGTAATTTGGACTTGTGACCGTGTGCCGAGAGAGGTCGTATACAGCGCTTGCAGGACCCGTTGTGGCGGGCACCGATCGGCATCGAAGACCGGACCTTGGTCTCATTTTTTAATAACTAACAATTGGTTCTTCACGATTAATAACAGCTACTGTTTAGGGTGATTTTGTCGATTCCACACCGTCATGTAGAATAGGTTTAAAAATCCTATTTTGCATACTGCATGGAGAGAGCTAGGAAGCACTGCAAGTCCTCTAACTTAGCATGCATCATTAGGTTCAATGGTGAGATTTCCATCATTGAATCGACTTGCACGACTTTTTCACTATCTTCCTCTGATTTTGAGCACCTATGACTTAAATGAAAATCTACAAAAATGTTAGGCGCTTGTATGAAAACAGATCCAAAAAAAGTAAAAACTTTAAAAATTAAAACAAGAGGACTGCTAAATAAACTTTGAGCTTAATTAGAATTTGTTATGGACTATCATTGTCTTGGGTTAATAAAGCCCTCATTGTTTCAGGTACCTCAGGAGGAGACCAAAATCCCTCCCATGAGAGAGGCATGTCCCGCTAAGGATTAGAGCCCAAAATCCAGTCTGTAACTGCCCTGTGTATTGCATGGGTTTTTGAAGTAATGCCATATCTATCGTACGTGACTAAGTAGGGCATTGTCAGCAATGGTGTTCCCACCTTGTGTGGTGCATCGACATGGTTTGAATACTGAGCATATGCCACGCCTTCACAGGGGTGTCTGTTTCATCGATTTACGTCCGAGTAGGTTCTTGCACGCTCACGGGTGATTACATTGCGAGCGAGAACCGAAGTAGCAGTTTCTCCTATCGACTTCCCTCTCTATTTCTTTGGCTGAGTAGGGATCTAGGAAGGGTTACAAGGACCTCAAAAAGTGCAGACTACATGTTATAAAGGAGGAGGACAAGTACAAGATACTTTTCTGGAAGTACTCTCTCTCCTATAGGGTTAGCATGCTAAGGACTTGTTATAAGATATGCCTGAAAATAACGACTTTAAAACTGAAAAGATAATAAATATCCGAACCTTCACGGCTTCACATGGCGTGAGTTGTTGAACCCAATTTTGTATTGTGTTTGTATGGATCTAGATTAAGGTTCAAAGAATAAAGTCCTTCGCATTTGTGCAAATTTTGTCGTATGTGTCTTCCTCTTGACCCCTGCTCGCTTCGAGCCTTTCTACTATTTTACACTCCATTTTTCTTTCTCGTTGACCACCATATCTTTCTTCCTGCATTGATCTCCTTCTTTCTTCACGATGTTGATCATGGATGGCTTAGTCGGGACCCCACCGACACCTACATCAATTCCATTGACTCAACATCATAAATAATTCGAGGTGATTACCGAGAACCCGATCTGGACCTAGCGGGTCGATCTCCAGACTCCTCATCTTCTATCCAGCCTTCTTGACCACCCAATAAATCGGGATCACCTTTCTCCCACCTTCGCCATTGTGAATGAGAGTCGATTACAGTCCACATCTTTTTCATTCACAACACTCTGAAATTGACCCTCATTCCAGATCCATCTTGACAGCTGAAGATTCAATTGCAAATGGTTTGATTGGGGATTTTTCACATTGCAGATAGAAGACAGTCCCGGTCCTGGATTCGAACACGGAATTCATCTCTGCAGAAAACCACAAAATGGCTCCTCAAGGAAAGGGCAAGGGTCAGCAACCACCTTCTCATCCAGAGCAAGGACAGATGCCTGATCAGAATCAGGTGAACGCTTAGTTGTTGGCATATATCTAGGCCATTCAACAACAGCTGACAGAGCAAGCCCTAGCACAGACTACGTTTCAGGATATGTTGAATGACGTCATGAATAGACAGACGGGAGGAAGAGGAGATAGACCAGGAGGAGGAGGACGTGGACGCCGTGAGAACCCTGGCGAAGAAGATGTAGAGCAAGGGAAGCCAAAACCCATACTGAAAGAGACATATAACCCTGGAGACAGCCAGATGATCGAGTGGATCCTCATACCATTGATGCATGCTCACTTTGAGCTGAAGCCTTAGTTCCTTGCTCTTCTCCCTTCTTTTCATGGGAACACCAGTGAAGATTCCTACACTCACCTGTAGTAATTTTTACGCATCTGCCATACTACCCACTACCCCAATGTTCTGTTGGATGTAGTGAAGATGATGGCATTCCCCTTCAGTCTACAGGATAATGCCCTATATTGGGTCAATCATCAGGGAAAGGTCATGACGACATGGGAGGAGCTAAAGTCCGCCTTCCTGCACAAATTCTATCCTATTGATTGACTCAACCAGATGCAAGCCAGAATCAACAACTTCTCTCAAGGAGCCCA
Organism: Ottelia alismoides; assembly: GCA_037367405.1. Taxonomy (NCBI): domain Eukaryota; kingdom Viridiplantae; phylum Streptophyta; class Magnoliopsida; order Alismatales; family Hydrocharitaceae; genus Ottelia; species Ottelia alismoides. The sequence continues at coordinate 216,240 of JAZKJV010006496.1, forward strand.
CAAGACTATCCATGAAGCCTGGGAGAGGTTCATAGATTTACAGGAGAAATACCCCCATCGTAAATTCCAAGGATCATCTTGGTCCAACACTTCTTCGGGGGGTTGAACATAGAAAGCCAACGGCTCATTGATGCCGCCTGTGGGGGATCACATTTCAATTAATTTTGGCTTTAAAAAGTATTTTATACACTATTTATACACACATGCATGGATGCTAAAATGTATGAATTAAGGGTATTTTCATGCATTTGCCAGGGTTTTTGAGGTCAAAATGATAGAATAAAGATGATGAAATGTGGATTCATCAACCAGCAGTACTGGCAACTGCAATACCATCAGCCACAATCATACTATCAGTATGCGGCTGCCCCACCTCCACAGTACCGGCACTATCCTCCTCCCTTTTACCATCAATATCAGCTATCTCCACCACCTCAGCACCACCAGCAGTCACCGCCTCAGCCCCAAAACTCTCAGTAGCAACGTAGTCTGCCCCCAGAACCTTATGAGGTGAATCATGTGAACCCAACCCTTGGTTGCTTGGCCCAGCTTGTCAAAGGCCTAGCAGACATGACAAGGAAGTTAGACGACCTGACCACCACGAAAACTACCATTCCAGCTCAGGTCGAAGCCAATCCCAACAGCTTCAATAGAAGAGAGCATGTAGAATGTGATGCCCTGTCTATACCCGTAGAGTCGGATGGTTGTGCTATTGTTTTATCTAATGTTGTCACTATCAGGAGCGATAGGGCCTTGCCTCCACTTGCTACAAACAAGGGAAAGAATAAAGCTTCAAGGGAATTGTCATCTTTTGCATCAACCATGCCAACTACAGGGGCAGATGAGGAAGAAGAAGGAGGAGGAGCCATTCCAGTTGCCATCCACCACCATCTCCATCACCAAAAAGAATAAAAAATCAGAAAAAGCAAACATACCAAAAAGATGATCGTCGCCAAAGTGAAGCAATGCCAACCATGGAGGAGCCGCCAACCACAATCTATCATATGCCAGCCGATGGAGCAGGGGCCCCACTTTTTGCCTGTCCACTAGCACCAGCATCTCAGCTTTCATATTGTACTCCTTTTTGCGACCCGAATGTACAACATATTGTGGACAAGAATTTTGTTGTAAATAAAAACTCTGTTTCTGATTACAGCCATGTAAATATTCATTTTCCTGATGCAATTGACAAACCACTAAAAAATGAAAAAAAGAAAAAGTGCATTATCTTACCCTGGAGTTGTGGACATTATCAATAACTTGACTGTTGAGATTCCATTAATGAAGTCCATGGAGTACATGCCAGTAGTAAAGAAACATTTGAAAGAGGCATGTACAAGTAAGCGTCGGACAACATGCTACAACAGATGCTGATATGTTGAGAAGAACATTCTCACCATGGTCACAGTTGCAGGCATGAACGATCTCCCACATAATATGAAAGACAAAGGAGCGCCTCTAATCAGTTGCGAGATTTTCGATCAAGTCTTAGAGCGAACCTTGCTTGACAATGGTTCTTCCATCAACCTCCTACCCTCGTTATTACTGCAAGAATTTGGGCTAGGTCCTCTCAAGCAAATACGTATGATCCTTCAGTTTGCTTATTGATCCATCAAGCGACCTCGAGGTCTTTTGGAAGACGTTGTTGTGAAGGTGCTGGACATGCATTTTCAGTTGATTTTGTAGTCCTTGATATGGACTCACCCGTGCCCTTACTCCAAACTCCTATCATCCTAGGACGGCCACTCCTACGCTCTTCAGAAGCCATGGTTGACTATGGATCTGGCAAGATTGCCTTCAGCTCGGGCAACAACAGAATTATCATAGACATGATCAACGAGCCCAAAGTCAAAATTGATAAGGGACATGCAGCGACACCTGAAGCAAACTGTGACTTTATTACTGAAATTAGAGATACACAACTCTCCTTGAACGATCCATGGACACGGGAAATCCTCTCTCTAGAGGAAGACCTGAAAAGCACAATCGATGAAAGCTCAGGATATGTGGGAGACAGAGTCCAACTTGCCGATGCATCTTTTTGACTCCAAAGATTCACTCCAGCCCAAACACAATGATCCCATCACAGATCCGTTCGGCACATTATCAGAATCTCAATAAAGCACTAAGGTTGGCAACTCTGCAAAAGCTCAAGAAGCACATCCTCCGACCAACACTATCTCAAAAGTGGCCGATAAATTGACCAGATTAGAACCAAGACTCAAGCCACTTCTTGTAGGCATGCAACATGCTTTCCTTGCGGGCACATACAATATATATCCGGTCATCATCAGCAACAGGTTGATCCCAGATCAAGAATCTCGACTTTTCGAGATTCTAGAGAAAAACTGCAAGGCACTTGGTTGGCATGTCTTTGATCTCCACGGGATAAATCCTATGTTGTGCTCACATCACATATACCTAGAAGAAGATGCCCAACAATCCCATGAGTTTCAAAGCAAGACTGAATTCAAATCTGAGGGACGTTGTCGTGAGGGAAATAATGAAATGGTGTGACATGAGTTTCATTTATCCCATCTCCGATTCAAAATGGGTAAGCCCACTACACGTTGTTCCAAAAAAGTCATGGCTTACTGTTGTTACAAATGATAAAGTAGAGGAGATATCTCCTCGGGTACCGACATTCTGCCGCGTATGTGTTGACTACCACCGTCTTAATGAAACAATGAAGAAGGACCACTTTATCTTGCCTTTCATTGATCAAGTTTTGGAAAGGCTGGCGGGCAAGGAGTTCTTTTGCTTTCTGGATGGGTACTCCAAGTACAACCAAGTGGTAATCACCTTAGAAGACCAAGAGAAGATGACCTTTCACTCACTACAAGAAAGAGTAGAACAGGCGACGATCAACATCCGTCGCTAATGATAACATGACCGTCCCCATTGATCAATGGGGATGGTCATAAGACCGTCTCCAAAGGTCGCGTCCCATTTGGTATAAGCGACGCTATTATGAACCGTCCCCAATACTCATACATAGGGGACGATCGTGACCGTCCCTAAAAGTCTGGCATAGGGGACGGGCGTGACCGTCCCTTAAAGCATCTTATTGGGGACGGTCATGACCGTCCCTTAAAGTCATCAGGGGGGACGGTCACGACCGTCCCAAAAGAGAGAAAGTGAAGACGGTCATAACCGTCTCTAAGAACGAAGGGGACGGTCGCCATGACCGTCCCCTTTGTTCATCTGCTAACAAAAAAATTTCCATTGCCCCCTATTTGATCCTCATTTTGCCCTGTATGTCTATAAAAAGTAGTACCTGTTACAAAAAATCTGTCTTCATAATAAACATTACTATCACCACACAAAAAAAATGCAATCCACATTCATAAAGTCCTCGTCCAACAATATATGCATTCAAAATACTACAGTATCCTACAATAATTGTTCAAAATAGTTATACAATATACTAAAGTATCCTACAACCTAACTAAGCTATCCTAGTCGTCGTCCTCATCCTCTTCGTCGTCGGCGTCCTCGTCGTCATCAGCATCATCTTCTTCTTCGCCGTCATCGTCATCGCCTAGCCTCGCAGCGGTATTATCATCATCTGTTGGGTGGCTAGTCGATGCTCCACCTTGATGTGCCTGCATGAATGCATTGAAAATCGCCATTTGTTGGCGCAAATCCTGAATCTCCATATTCATGCTAGACACCTGACTCTCTAATTCCCTCTCTCTTTGTGTCTTTTGAGAGGTCGAGCCGGTCCCTACTCCATACCAATTCTGTATGGTGGCACCACGACCACCACAACGGACACGCCCCTGATGCTCTGGACCGGTCGCCTGGAGGAAGGCCGCATCAGGAGTAAGAGGTGGATGACTCGTTCCGGTGTGGTCTACAGAGCCAGTGGTTGTGAGCCTGACCATCTCCTCCTACAAATTTATTTAAGTAAGTTCAAATTCATTTAATTTGTAAAAAAGATGCAAATATGTTATGAATAACTTACATGAATTGGACCATAGGCAGGATCCACCCAATGAACTTCCCCGCCCACATCGCGGCTCTTAGACTTCTCGAAGACTTCCATTCGGCCGGGCACTCTCTCGTTCTCCACTTCCTAATGTGAAAAGATTAGTAAACTTAGGATACCATTTTAATATATATATATATATAATAGTTATAATTTTAACACTAATCATAAAGTAGATTACTTACGAAGTCATCCTTTAGTTGATTTGTGTTTCTTCTCCCCATTCTATGGGTAGACTTGAAACCTTTCCTCCGATTTTCAGCATTTCTCCTTGAGATGCCCTATACGAAGATAATAATTTTAATAAAAGAATTCCAAATGATATATGTATAAAATACACATATATATGTCACATACCGTATGTTCTTCTCCCATCCAAATATAAACCATCACCCTCCATTGTTCAGCGGGTACATTCGGAGGACAATTTGCCAAATTAGCTTCCAATGGAAGCTTCGGGTCGAAGTACTTTAAAATATAAAGAAAATTAATTATATACTTATATGATGAAAAACAAATTTATCATTAAATATAAAGCAAAGTACTCACTCGGGCCTTCACACGACCTCGATATTTACGCAACATCTCCGCCCCATGGCCTAAAATCAGAGCATCAATGGTCGGGTCACGGTCCCAGGAAAAACTAGACTGCAAAGAAAGCAAACAGATATAAGTTTATATATATACTGAAGAAAAAATTTGCTTTGTTATTATTATATATACCTCCAAATCATGAAGAATGGCATCTTTTATTGACCGCTCCACTAAACGCCAGTCTGTAATGTGGAGAGGGACCCTGGCTCTGCACACCTGTCCCAAGTAACTCTGGAAAACAGATGAGTTCTCCTCCACCGCATCGCCTCCAACTATCCGTACCCTGAGTGTCTCACCAGGACGAAGACGGTCCAACACTCGGCACTGAGATGGGCCTCTACGTCTGCCTGAGCTACTCGATCCGTCAGGATCGGAGGTATTACTCCCTCGCTGTGGTGCCGGCGGGGCATCCCGAATGCGTCTAGGACGTGGAGGCATATCTGCATATTATGAAGCATTTAAATTATATATAACAACAATGATATAATTAACATAAAGAATTGGAAAATAAAAGATGGTAAACTTACACATTAAAAATCCGCATCTACAATATCAGTTGGATGTTCTTGCATTTCAGCTTGATATGCCTCGTTTATATTTAACAACTCATCATCATCATTGACATCAAAAAAATCTCTTGGTATTGTTCTCACGGGTATGATCCATCCATCATTGAACTTGTCTGGAATATAAAAAACTTGTTCTACCTGACTGGCAAGTGTAAAAGGCTCATTTGTTTGCAATTTCCCGGATTGTTTCAATGAAATAATCCCATTTCTATCTCTTTGATATCCTATCCCCTCACGACCGACATCAAACCAATTGCACATAAAAAGAACACATCGACATTCATGAGTAAAACTGATCTCTATTATGTCAAGTATTTCCCCATAATAGCCGTCTAAACCTGAAGGTAAATCTGTTTTTACTATAACACCCGACATTTGCGTCGATTTCATCTCGTCGGCGGACTTTGTTCTAAATCTGTATCCATTCACAATATAACCCTTGTAAGACATAACTTGAGAATATGGTATGCATCCAAGAATGTCAAGGTTAGTGTTCCACCTATCATCTGTCGTTTCCCTTAAATGTCTCACACGTGAATGGAACCATTTGAGGAATTCAGATTTGTTATGTGTCTCATTAAATAATGAATTGTACTCATCAAAAAATTCGTCAATTTCTGACAACTGCATCAAGACATAGTAGTGTATGAGATCTCTATCCTCATCGGATATTACGCGGCGGATACCACTGAATATATGCCTGCCACATGAATGAAAGACCCATAATTTAGATTCGTCCTCTTCCTCCACGACATTGCCTTCATCATTTCGTTCATAACGGCTGAAACGCACGCTTTCATCTTCCATATACATTTCACAGAAATTAATACACTCTTCACAAAGATAACCTTCAGCAATGCATCCTTCGGGTTGTGCCTTATTAAAGACCATATTTTTCAATTTTCGAAGGTATCTTTTTATTGGATACATCCAACAATATTGAACCGGCCCACCGATCATTTCTTCACCTGCTAGATGAACTATTAAATGAACCATTACGTCAAAGAAGGCTGGTAGGAATATCTGCTCTAATTTGCATAATGTGATAACAATATCTTCTTCAAGTCTTCTCAAGATCAACGGATCTAAAACCTTCGAACACAGTAATCTAAAAAATCCACTCAATTCTGTTAATGATTGTACGACAACATCTTCAACAATCCCGCGAATAGCGAATGAGATTAACACTTCCATGTAAACATGACAGTCATGACTTTTTAAACCAGTTATCTTGCATTCTCTTTCATTTACGCACCTCGACAGCTGTGATGAGAACCCATCAGATACCTTCAAACTTTTAAGGAAGCTGAAAATTTTATCACGCTCAGCGTTGGATAATGTATATATTGCTGCAGGTATATTAATCCGTCCATTGTCTAATTCAATTGGATGTAGTTCTTCGCGTATTCCAAGCTGAACTAAATCTCGTCTCGTCCTTACATTATCTTTAGATTGATCTGAAAGAACTAATATTCCCAAAATATTCTCCAAAACATTCTTCTCAATATGCATGACATCCAAATTATGACGAATTTGTAAGTGTTTCCAGTATGGTAACTCTCTGAAAAAAATACTTTGTTTCTTCCAACCACCGGCTACACTTTTCTTCGTTGTCCGTCCTAAACAACTGCTTCGTACAAGTAATTGCTGTTCCCAAATAATGTTGCCATTCACACACGCTAAGTCAAGTCGTTGCCCATAAGGTGAGCCGTCAAATTTCTTATTACTATCTGCCCTTTGCCATCTATGCTTCGGTGGAAGGAATCGACGATGACCCAAATAGCAATGTTTTATACTTCCAGACAGCCATGTCGAATGTGTTTTTTCAAGACAGACAGGACAGGCGAGTTTTCCCTTAGTACTCCAACCGGACAAATTTGCGTACGCGGGAAAGTCATTTATAGTCCACAATAGTGCAGCTTGTAATTTAAATATCTCTTTCCTACGTGCATCATATGTAGGTATTCCAGTAGTCCATAAGACTTTTAGTTCATCCATTAACGGTTGTAGGTACACATCAATTGCGTTGCCAGGACCTTTAGGACCAGGAATTAGTAGTGTCATCATCATAAATGATGAACTCATTGACATCCATGGTGGTAGATTGTAAACAATCAGAATCACGGGCCAAATGTCGTAACTCAGACTCATATTACCAAACGGATTGAAACCATCTGAGGCTAATCCCAAACGAACATTTCTCTCATCATTAGAGAAATGCGGATATCTCTGATCAAATTTTATCCATTCTTCTGCATCTGATAGATGTCTCATAGCTCCATTAGCATCTCGTTTATTTGAACGAGAATGCCACGTCATCCACTTTGTAGTTTTTTCAGACATGAAGAGACGTTTCGGTGTTGGAATTAATGGGAAGTATCGTAATATTCTCACCGACTTCTTCTTTCTCTTTAAATCATTTTTTTCGTCTTTATAGCTGGAAGCCTTACAATATGGACAAAGAACTAAATCCGAATTCTCTCCTCGAAAAAGCATACAGTCATTAACACAAGCATCGATCTTCTCGTATTTCAGACCAAGCGATCGGAATCGTTGCTTCGCCTCTCTCCAATCCTTAGGATAATTCTGAGGATTATTTAATAACTTCCATATTAAACCCAGCACATCTGTCATCATTGCTGCAGTTGATCCGTTCCTTACTTTCATCTTAAACAGCTCTAATAAAAACTGCAAACGCGTCATTTCCACCCCAGGAGCCAATATATCTTCTGCATCTGGCAAACTGCTCGAGAACCTATCATCTAAACCAATGTCTTGTGCCTCAGGTCTTCTTAAATCGTCCATTAGTTCAAATAACTCGTGATCAACATTATTCAAGGTTTGTGTAGTGACTCCTGCATCTACGCCCATATCCTCATCCATTCGCAAATCTATACCTGATAAACACGAAAATCGACGGTCTTAAGTTCAACACAAAGCGTGAACTCAGTCGCAGTGTCGACCAATCAAAATCCGAGTTTGATCAACAATTAACCCACACTAAGATCAACAAATTAGAAACAATGTGGAGTTAAAATTTATTTTTAACTCTGCACAAATGGTGTATAGTGTCAAGTATGCAGAGAGTTCGAACACAGGGAACAAACAGTGTAGCTCAAGCAAAAATGCTAAAGTGTGTGAGTGTGTGATGTGTCTACACTAAGCAAGCAAGCAACTACAATTTTTGTGGGTTTTTAATTTTTAATTTTTTTTATTTAATTTTTAATTTTGTATTTTGATTTTTGATTTTCTGATTTTTATATTTTATATTTTATATTTTTGTATTTCTTTTTCAATATTGGAAGGTAAAAACAATATAACACAAGGCAAGGTAAAATACTTATAAAAATACACAAAAAGACTCAAAAATTCAGAAATAAAATGTTTTTGGTATTTTTGTAATTTTCTACTGTTTTTGTGATTTTTGAAGGTTTTTCAAGATGTTTTTGGGATTTTTAAATACTGAAATAAAACTAAACAGTGGAAAAGAGGCTGGCTGTGACAAAAATGAGATTTAAAAATACCAACCAGTAGCTAAAAATTTTCACACTATTTTTCTAATAAAAAGAACAAAATAAGGGACAAACAGAAGCTGAGTTTATATTTTTTGGATTTTTCTACTATTTTATATATTTTTTTGAATTTTTTAAATGTTTTTAGATTTTTAGTGTTTTTCTTTTGAAATTTTTAATGATTTTTGGACTGACACTAAAATAGGATAAAATAGACAATATGTGAATTTTTGGGAATTTTTGGAGGTGTTTTGATATTTTTTTGGTATTTTCTAAGGTAGACAGTACACAAAAAGGCTGTTTTTGATTTTTAATAAATAGGAAAATAAAACAAAATCAAAAACTAAATAGCTGGCGTTAAAGTATAGGTGCACAGGAGCTTAAGTCTATTTTTGTGGGATTTTTGGAGTTAAAATGATATTTCAAATAAATACAACAAACATCCAATTAATAATCAGGCCTGCAGGGGCATATATGCAATTTACAAAACTTCCAGGGACAAACATGCAATTTTCCACAAAAATATATAACTGAATATTCAATTTCTGGAACCAAATTGTAAATACAAAAGCCGCCTGGGCACGCTCACAAATTACCCACCAGGGCGCGTGATTTGCACGCGCCTGGGAGGGACTGGAATGCAATATCTCAAAACTTTAGGGGTCGACGTGCAAAATACCCAAAAATATTACACTTCCTACGAAAGTTTTGGTACTAAACTGAAATACACAAAAATCCGAGGGGTCCTCTGCAAAATGCCCACACCTCACGTGAACTGGTCACGTGAGGTGACGTGGCGGAGGACCTAAGTGCAAATAAATAAAGCCTAGGGGTCTTTTTGCAAATATTACAAAATATTTGAACTACAGATAAAAGTTTAAAGACTAAAAAGTAAATACAAAAGGCGCGAGGGGTAGGGTGCAAAATACCCTCGACGCGACGCTCCGATGATGACACGTGGCTCGAATCCAACGGCTGGGCGACGAGGCGCGATCCAGCGGCTGGGAGCGGTCCACTTATCCACGTGGCGCACGATGAGCGGCCGATGACGGTTCGTGGATGCACGGCGGAGATTAGAACGCTCGGAGACGATCTGACGGCTGAGGCGTGGTGCGATCCAACGGCTACGGCTTGATCTGGAGCTGCGGCTCGATCGGACGGCGGGGAAGCGAGGAGGAAGAACGGGGAAGAAGGCCGGCGAAGGCGAACTTCCCCGACTCCGATCTCGCTCCTCCGGCGGTGGATGGGCTCCAAAATGGAGCTGCAGGCTCCTGGGGTCGTCCTCTATCGGCTGGTGGCGGCAAAAAGCCTCGGCGGCGGCCGAGGTGCTCAGGTGAAGGTGGCGGAGCTGGGAGGTCCAGCCACGCTCCGGCGAGCGTCAAAACTCGCCTCCAGGCGTCGTTGCTCGTTCTTTGACCTGCAAAAATAGTCAAAGGGTCTAGGGCAAACTACCTGGACCCTTGGATGGTCGCGAGGGGGTGCGAATCGACAGGTGGATGCACGGCCGGAGTTGCGCTCCGGCCAAGGTGCTCGATTGGGCGATTTGGATGATGAAACTTCGATTTTTTGGGGGTTTTTGAAGCCTAAGCTAACAGGAAGAAAATGCAATAAAGAAATAGCGGGGGGGGATGCCCTCGATGGCCGGAGCCAGAGGATGAAGGTTACCTCGACGCCGGCGGTTGGCGGAGGTGCTGGAGTCGTCCTCGACCTCGTTCGCCCTAGCTGAGAAGCTCGCGGCGGAGCTGTCACCTCCGGCAAGGCTCAGAGCACTGGAGAGGCGGAGAGGGGTGGACCAAGGGGACTCGAGTTTGAATTCAAAGATGGGGGTTGGTTATATGTGGTTTTACCCGAGGTGGCAGAGGCTCAAAGATCAAGATCCCTGGAGCAGCTCCTTGATCCATAGCCCGATGTAATCACTCGGCGGGCAAGATGAATCTACAGGGGAGATTTTTGCAGAAGGAAGTGGTATGAAATAGTGCAAGACTCGGCTGGGAAAAAGCCAAGAAAAAGCTCAAAAACCAAGTCTGACAGGTCTACAGGGGGGTAGGGCAGGCAGTTGACCTGGGGTCAACGCTGACTGCCTCCTGGTTGGTCCACGTGGACCAACCAGGAAAAACCCTGCGAAAAAGTTTTGAAAATTCAATTTAAAATAAAAAATGGCCGAATTAAATAAAAGTTATAAAACAAAAAATGTTCAAAATTTTATGTAGTATTTAATTCTGATTTTTATTTATTTTTATGAGATTTATTTTTATAAGTTACCTTTTCAACCCTATATAGGTATAATACCTATGTATTTTAATCTTTAATTTTTATTTAAGTCTTTTTATTTTTATGATTTTATTTAGTATTTTATAAAATTATAACATACTTTTATATACATAAATATATTTTTATTTTATTTTTCTGAGATGTTTTGTACATTTTAATAAAATACAAGTGTATTGTGTATAGGTATAAGTGTATGTACAATACCTATGTAGGCTCTATACAAGTATTTTTATTTTTATTTTTCTTTGCATTTTATTTCAATTTTAATGCATATATATATTATAAGTAATATTTACAAAATTATAAAAATATAAAAATGAATAAATAATGAATAAAGAATAAATTGAATATTTTATTCAGTACAAGTATACAATGAGGGTCCAAAACTCAACTTTCAAACCGTAGCTCCGCCAAATGCGAAACCACCGCCATTGGATAGATTATTTTATTCTATATACAATTAAAGGTGAGTTTGATGCATTTGGAGTTGTCGTTTGTGAGATACAGGTCTGGGAAGTTGGGATTTTGGATTCTTATTCAGACCAGAACTTTATGTCTGTACATTCTTTTTCTGTGAAATCAATTTTGTCTTTTTCTTTATGAAATTATCTACAACTTTCATGTACAAAGTTTCTTTATTTGATGTATAAAAAGTGGAACCGAAAATAGGTCCCAAAATGAATAAAGAATGAGCAGGAAGTATAGGTATTTTGACTGTGTTTTTGACCTTATCTCCCCCTACTTTATTCCTTGTCGACCTATTCATCAAGATGCCTAGGTCTCGGGGGTTCTGGGTCATAAAATATTTACAATATTTTATTCCTTTTTCTTTTCTTTATTTATTCTATAATTTTGGCCTTAATTACAGTAATTTACACACTTTTTAGATGCACATGCATGAATGCTAAGATGCTTGATTTAAGGCTATTTACAGGCATTTGCTAGGGTTTTAGGTGCCAAAATGATAGAATAAAGATGATGAAATGTGGATTCATCATCCCCCTATACTTTACCTTTGCTAGTCCCTAGCAAACACTTATGCAATAAGTGCAAAAAAGAAAAACAAAGAAAAGAAAAAGAAGAAGGTGGATTAAGTGTAATTATCAAACTTGTCTTCACAAAATCAAGGTTTGGAGCTTAAGTAGGACCTTTGGGATTTTAGTGCGGGCGGAACCTTAGTGAGAACCGTGTTTGAAGTCCAACAGTCCTTGAGAATCCCAAAACTCTGTCCAAGTCTCCTCAATAGCCAGGTCAGAAATACTTCAACTCATACGCAAACTCTTACGACTATGAATCTGACTTGTACAGTGTAAGTGATGGTGGCTCTCCCCAACTAGAATGACAACGACACTGACTTCTCCAGTACGACAACCCAATGATTCCCCAATCCAGCAACTCCATCCTCGAGGAGCGGTGTATTCCCTTCTAAGTTCAAGTGGCAACCAGCTCAAGAGGAGGGGGTGAAGAGAAGAATGGACGGTAGCCAGTGTAGCTACCTATCCTTGGATGCAAGACCAGTGTAGTCAAGTCATCCTGCTGCAGGCTCACATGATATGACTTTGGAACTCAAGCTTGCTTATTGACTTTGTACATACTTGCAGGCTTTTTATTTTTGTACATGCCTGAACATTTTTTTTTAATACTATTCACAGCAGCATTTACAAAAGGAGTTTTTCCTCTTGAGCCAGTAGACTATCCCTCTTTTGAAGCTTTATTGCAACCCACAGCCTCCTGTCTTTAGACTTCCTAATCACTGGACGGGTTGGGGTGCACTTCCCTCCCTAGAGGAGGACAAATGTTTCCACTTGTGTGCGTCTCATACCGGCAAATCCAATCCCCTCACCACTCCAACTGAGTTGAGCCATGTGAAAGGTGCAGGTGTCCAAGTTAGGTCATTATCAACAAGAATCGTGCGTGTGCTCCGAAATACTCTACTTAGGCAGTCAAGAATCCATTGAACCAAGTCTCGTGATCCTCAAAGAATTAAGTCAACTAGACCTGAAGTACCTCAAACCCAGTTCCTATAAGGTTCCTGTTATTAGGTAAATTATAAGGTCCAATCAAGCTCCGATCTCCGGATTTTACTTAGACTCGTTCAACTATCAAACTCAATCCGAAAAATGCGAATGCTATGCAATGCAATGCAGAAAATATTTTTGTGATGCAATTTTCAAAGATTTTAAACTTTTTATGGATTTTTGAAAATATGATGATGCATATGCAGATGCATTTTTTTGTATTTTTCAAGGATTTTTCAGATGTTTTTTGGATTTTAATTTTTGCAAATGTTTTTGGGATTTTTGAAAACAAAAAGATTTTGGCTGAAAAATAGGTTAAAATATGTACACGGGAGTGCTTCTTATATATACAAGAAGTGGATTTTAAGGATTTGCAAGGGTAAGTGGTCAATTTTATACATATATACATAAGATGGATTTTGGTGTGATGTGTTTATTCCTCAAACTTATTTGAAAACAAGCTTTTCACACAATTTTTGAAAACTATAGTCCAAAATAATTTTTACAAACATTTTACACACATTTGAAAATCATTTTGCAAAGGCTTTCAAAACAGTATATAAAGGTTTTTCAAATCATTTTTGCAACCACTTTTCAAACCATTTGCAAATCATTTTTCAAACATTTTATTTCACACAAAGAAAAGAAATTTTACAATCCACACATTTTTCACACAGGTTGAAAACACGAAACAAAATATTTTCAAAATAGTTTTCAATAGATGTACACAAAGATTTTCAAACTATTTTTCAAACATTTTGCAAAAAACATTTTCACCTGATTTATTAATCAGTAAATACAAAAAGAATTTGAGGAATAACCACATCTTTTTATTAGGGGTTTTTAATGAATTTTAAAGAATTATTAGCCATATTATTAGGAAAATACGAAAGTACGAGTTATGGCTAAAGTATATACGTAGTATATACGACCCCCCTATACTTAGCTTGAGCTATGTCCTCATAGATCGAAGAGAAAAGAGAAGACATAACTCGTACTAAGTATAGACAAGTCTAAAGAATACATGAATGAATCAATGAGAAGTTGACCATCCCCCCTATACTTAGGATCAAATAATCCTAAGTATAGCAGACTGTACACAACGCAGGGAGGGTCAAGGGTGGGAATGAACAGATCGTACTCAGATTGTCTCCCCCTATACTTAGGGTAAAATATCCCTAAGTATAGACAAGAAGAGGAGACAATGGAGAGGATCGAAAAGGATAAAACAACTCGGGGTGCCAACCCCCCTATACTTAGGACAAAGTACGTCCTAAGTACGGAAAACTGTCTACAAGGGCGGCACCTTTTTGATAGATAAAGAAGATGAAAGAGGAAAAGAAGAACATAAGAAAATAAATCAACAGACAACAAAGTGATATAAACAGATGGATCTGTACAGCGGAAGATAGATTTGATCACCGTGTATGAGATGTAGATGATGAGAATCAAATGACACATCTCATACCAGAAGAATGGGGGCAACGTCAATGGTCGGCGGATCATGATCAAGATATAATTTCAAGCGTTGACCATTGACGCGGAAGGTAGCGGAAGATGACGGTTCGGATATGTCGATGCTGCCATTGTCATGTACCTTCCTGACCACATACGGTCCTTTCCACTTGCTCTGCAATTTCCCTGGGAATAACTTTAGCCTTGAATCAAACAACCATACTCTCTGATCTGGCTCAAACTGTTTATGGCTGATATGCGAATCATGCCATGTCTTCACTTTTTCTTTGTACTGTAGGCTGTTGGAGAAGGCTGTGTCTCTCAATTCCTCCAGGGCTGCCAATTCTGCTCTTCTCTGGTCTCCTATACTCTCGGGATCTAGAAGCAACTCAGTAACTGCCCAAAAAGATTTATGCTTGATCTCCACTGGCAAATGGCACGGCTTGCCATAGACGAGACGAAAGGGGGATGTTCCCAATGGATTCTTGAAAGATGTCCGATAAGCCCACAAGACCGAGTCCAAAAGCTGTGACCAATCTTTTCGGTCTGGGCGGACAACTTTCTGCAAGATAGTCTTTATCTCCCTGTTCGATACTTCGGCAAGACCATTAGTCTGAGGGTGATAAGGAGTGGCAACCCGATGGTCAATGCCGAACTCGTCTGCAAGGGCCCTGACTTTGTCATTGATGAAATGAGACCCCCCGTCTGAAATCAAGACTCTAGGTACTCCGAACCGTGAAATGATATTTTTCCTCAAAAATTTGCAAACGGTTTTAGCATCTGCGGCTCGGGCGGGGATAGCCTCAACCCATCGGCTGACATAGTCTACAGCGAGCAAAATATGCTCGAATCCCTGACTTTTAGGAAATGGGCCCATGAAATCAATCCCCCATGCATCAAAAACCTCACAGAAGTGAATGGGTTGCATGGGCATCATGTCTCTCTGTCCGCAGGTTCCCATTTTCTGACAGTCAGTACATCTCTTCACGAACTCATCAGAATCCTTGAAGAGAGTAGGCCACCATAGGCCGGATTGAAGCACTTTCTGTGCTGTCCTTTTTCCAGAATGATGTCCTCCTGCCTCAAGCTTGTGGCAGTATGTGAGGACGCTATGCTGCTCTTCTTGAGGAATGCACCTCCTCCAGATACTATCCCCTCCTTCATGATAAAGGACGGGATCTTCCCAATGGTAAAACTTGGCCTTAGCTAGGAAGGTCTCAAGTTTCTGCCTGGGCCAACCCTGAGGGACTGTCTTGGCAACAAGATAGTTTACAAAGTCAGCATACCATGGGAGTGAGGTGACAGCCAAGATCGCCTCATCTGGAAATGTCTCTGTGATAGGTGCGCTAGGCTCAGATTCCTCAAGATTCTCCAGTCTGGAGAGATGATCCGCCACCACATTCTTGACTCCAGGCTTGTCCTTAATCTCAATATCAAATTCCTGGAGTAGAAGGATCCATCTGGTGAGACGTGCTTTGGCATCCTTCTTCGCCATTAAGTACCGGATGGCGGTATGATCAGTGTAAATGGTCACTCTAGATCCGAGAATATATGATCTGTACTTATCAAGAGCGAAGACTACGGCCAGCATCTCTTTCTCAGTCACAGTGTAATTCCGCTGCGCGGCATCCAAAGTCCGGCTGGCGTAGTGAATGGCAAAAGGTAATCCATCCCTCCTCTGTCTAAGCACAGCCCCAACGGCAAAATCTGAAGCATCCGTCATGATCTCGAATGGAAGAGACCAATCGGGTGGCTGAAGGACGGGAGCTGAAACAACCATATTCTTGAGAGTCTTAAAAGATTCAAGACACTTATCATTAACAATAAACTCGGTGTCTTTGGTGAGCAAGTCAGTAAGCGGTCGGGCAATTTGACGGAAGTCCTGAATGAATCATCGGTAGATACCGACATGCCCCAGAAAAGACCGTAACTGACGCAGATTGGATGGCGGATTGAGTTTTCTGATGATGTCCACCTTAGCCGGATCGACCTCCATGCCCCTGTTGGAGACGATATGACCAAGGACCGTCCCTTGAGTCATCATGAAATGACTCTTCTCCCAGGATAAGACAAGATTGACCTCTATGCAGCGCTTCAGCACACGGTCTAGGCAGTCAAGACAAGCGTCGAACCCGTCGCCATAGACCGAGAAGTCATCCATGAAGACCTCTAAACAGTCACCCACCATGTCCGAGAAGATGGACAACATGCACCTTTGGAATGTCGCCGGAGCGTTACATAGACCAAAGGGCATCCGTCTGAAAGCATAAGTCCCAAACGGACAGGTGAATGTCGTTTTCTCCTGGTCTTCAGGCGCAATGGCCACCTGATTATATCCAGAGTACCCATCAAGAAAACAGTAATGGCTCTTCCCAGCTAACCGCTCGATAATCTGATCAATAAATGGTAGCGGGAAGTGATCCTTCTTGGTGGCCTCATTCAATCGTCTGTAGTCCACACAGACCCTCCAAGAAGTTGGTACTCTGGTAGCGATCTCCTCTCCAGACTCATTGACAACTGTAGTGATACCCGTCTTCTTGGGTACCACATGTAACGGACTTACCCATTTGGAGTCGGAGATGGGATAGATAAAATCGGCGCTCCACCACTTAGAAATTTCTTTCATGACTACGTCTCGAAGATTCGGGTTCAGGCGTCGTTGGAACTCACGCGACGGCTTAGCGTTATCTTCGAGATAGATGTGGTGAGAGCAAAGATTTGGGCTCAGCCCCTGGAGATCAGCTATACTCCAACCGATTGCCTTGCGGTTTCTTTCAAGAACCTCCATCAGACGAGATTCTTGTTCTCCAGTCAAATCTGCTGAGATAATGACTGGGTGCATTTCTGGCTCTCCAGCAAGGAATCTGTACTTCATTGACTGCGGCAGAGGTTTTCGTTCTGGGCAACTGAGAGGTGGCAGATCTGGCTTCTGATATGTCTGTGTAAATGCGACCAGGTCTGCATGGGAGAACTCTCGCTCTGCTTGAATTGCTGACGAAGGGCGGCCTAATGGATCATCAATAAACTGCACTGGCTCGCACTCTGTCGTGGCTGTCAGCTCAGTAGGAATCAGACAAGGTAAATAGTCATCAAAGTCATCCCAGTCTATGTCTGAATCCGAGGGATCAGAAGACGATGAGCAAGATTGAAATTCCTCAGCACCACTCATCACGACACTGTCAGCCTCAGAGATATCCTCATCCAGGAATGTGATCTCCCGGCTCTCGACTGCCATGAGCTTGAGATACAGTGAATCTGTAGGCAAGGCGAGGGTCGGTGCTACGGGATCTTTCCAGTTGGATTCATCATCAGTCATCTCAAAATCACAAACCTGGTGGATGTCTAGCTCCTCCTCTGTCATCTGCTCGGCTTCGCTGGACTGCTCTGAGCATTCTGCCTCTCTGGCTCTGATCTCTTCGATCGTCTCTATTTGTATGGTTTCGCCCTCTACGCGAAAGCATACCTTCCCACTATCATGGTCGGTCACCGCCTTGGCTGTAGCCAAGAATGGACGTCCGAGAATGATGGGGGCATCAGTTACCGACTCAGGGATCTCCATGTCCAACACAACGAAGTCCACGGGGAATTTCAGGCCCTGAATGGTAACGACCATGTCTTTCAGTAACCCCTTCGGCCTCTTAATCGACCTATCAGCAAACTGAAGGATGGTTCTGCTTCGAAGAAGAGGGCCAAACTCGAACTGCTTGAGTAAGGCTGCCGGAAGTAGGTTAATTGAAGAGCCGCTGTCTAATAGAGTACGATCAAACTGCTGCTCCTGAATCTCGCATCTGACATAAGGAGCTCCTGCGTCTGGTCGCTTGGCTGGCAATGTGTTCTGAATGGCGCAACAAGTGTTATGAGTGAGCATATGGATTTGATCTCTGTGCCTCTTCTTCCTTCTGACAGTAGTTGTTTCTTTCAAATTCTTCTTGAAGAAGGGGATATGCTCAAATGCTTCTCGTAGAGTCAGCTGAATATGAAATATGTCAATCATTTCGTTGCCGAACTCTACCTGTTGATTCTTTTTAGGATTTTCTTTTTTATTCCCCTTCGCTCGGCGGAGTGCCTCAGGGAAGGGGATGGTAGGGGCCTCCTCAGATGGAGGACTAGGAATTGGTCCCTGTGCCTGTGAAGACGGAGAATCCATACAAAAATCATCATTCAACACATATGGATCCGCAATTTGAACAGAAACCTTTCCTTTATTCATATTTTTGCTTTTGTTTTTCTTCCCATAGTCACTAGATACAAAATGTGGTGGCATCACAGAAGATGGCTCAACAAAAGTAGATGTGGTGGCCTCAGCACCACCACTCGCACCTGTCTTCGCGGCATCAGCACCGCGCTCTGGTTCATCATCCAAAATGGTGGCATCAGCACCACCGTCTGCATCTGGTATCACAACGGCATCAGCACCGTTGTCCTGGGCTCCATCATTGGTGGCATCAGCACCACCGTCTTCAACATCATCATCAGCGGCATCAGCACCGCTAGTCTGCTCCTCTGGCACTCCTGATTCTGCATCTGGCTGTCGCTCAGAAGAGGCGCCGCCGGCTGGCATCCTACCGCTCCTAGTAGTAACAAAATCAACATCATAATAGGAATAAGATATGTCACTCAAATAATCACTAGGAGAGGTATCCTCTGTGGACTCTACCTGCTCAGATTTTCTTTTTAAATTATTAGGATTGGGTTCGATCTGAGCGGGTATGGCGGCTTTGCCTTTTATGATGTCTCGCATTTCCTGCCGGAACTCATCCATTTCTTGCCTGAAAGATGCTCGCTGTTCAGATAGCAAGCGGGCAAGATCATCAAGGGCTGGGTTCTCATAGGCTGGACCCTGAGAACCGGATGGCTGTCCTTGCTGGAAATGGGGCTGCTGCTGCGGGTGTTGTTGCTGGAATTGGGGGGGAGGCTGGTGATAAGAATGCTGAGGCGGCTGTCGCTGCCTCCACTGCTGTCCCTGATAGGCGGGACGAGGACCACTCTGATAATGCTGGGGCTGGTTGTACTGGGGCTGCTGGTGTTGTTGCTGTGGCTGGCCGTTCTGCTGTCCTTGAGCAGGGGAATGCTGTTGGGATGAGGATCCACCATTACCCCAACGGAATCCGGGGTGATCCCTACGAATCGCTGGCTGAGGGTATCGGTCATACCAAATCCCGTTGACTTCCATCAACGGTTCCTGCTCGAAGGAGGGTGGAGGAAGAACTGCCAGTGGCTGCTCCGGCTGATAAACCACCATCTGCGTGTCCGAAGATGGCGGTTGCTCTGAATGGTATTGCAGCAAATGAACCGGCTCCGCCTGGATATGGTTCACCTGGCGGTATGAGGTGGAGGCCTGGTTGGGATTGTTGCTGCTGGAAGCAACCTGTGACCTGGGAGGCTGTTGGGAATGGGCTTGTGCCTCCTGAATACATAGAATTTGAGTCTTCAGGTCACTCATTGTTTTGGTAAGAAGGTCCATCTGGGCTAGACCTTGGTTCTGCTTCTTTTCAAGGATCTCCATGCGGTCCAGCTTTTCACTGATGATGCCCATGTCGGCTGCTGCTGATTCTGCTTGAGCTGCGGCTACCGACGCTGTGCTGGGACCGGCATCGATGCGGGCGATCCTCTGAAATGATCCCGCTCCCTGCGGGGGCTTCTGCTGAGTGTAGACTCTGGCCTGGGTCATCACTGTGGAGTTCTCTGCCATGCCTTCATAGATGGCCCAGACGTCGTCTTCTCCCTTGGAGAAATAGGACCCACCGCAAGAGGCGTTCACAAGCCCCTGCAGCTCCGGTGTCAGCCCACAGAAGAAGCTCTGCACCAGGTGGGGCTTGGAGATATCGTGATGTGGACACCGGTCTATGAGCTCTCTAAATCGATCCCATGCTTCATGGAACTGTTCATTTGGGATCATAACAAAGTTGCTGATCATGGCTCGAGCTGCGTTGGTCCGGCCGAGAGGGTAGTATTTCTTCAAATATACTAACCGGAGATCTGCCCACGTATCGACGAATCGCCCTAGATGCTTGAGCCAATATGCGGCCCGATCAACCAATGAGAATGGAAAGGCGATCATCTTGATTGTGTCCTCGGTCAACAACTGATCGTGGATGGTGCTGCATATCATTTCAAACTCTTGGAGATGGAGGTGCGGCTCTTCGGTCGGCAGCCCATGGAACTTGGGAAGAAGCTGAATCGTGTGGTGCCGAAGCTCGAAGTCTCCGTGGATTGGCGGAAGTCTGATCCACCGGTGAGTGAGGGACGAAGCTGGGTTATGCAGTTCCCTCATGATGGTCTGTGGCGGTCGCTCACCATCTGGATCGCCTCCTGCATCGGGTCCTCCTCCTTCTCCGCCACCGCCTCCTCCAGGTCTGTTCTCTCTCATCTGAGCTATTTCCCTCATGAGATCACCCATGAATGCACCCTGGTCACGGATCTGTCTCTGCATATTTTCCAGGGATGCTAGCAAGGAATTGTTGATGGCCGCCTGATCAATAATGAACGGAGGATGGTCGTGGTCATCTGGGTGCTCGCCTCTGTCTGCCATTGCTTGATTCTCTGAAAATGCAAAAGAGGCCATTTCAGGTGCTGTAGAATGAGCTGAGCTCTGCGATGCACTGAATTCTGACACAATTGGACTGAGGGAAGGAGAATGGGAAGGGTGGTCGAGGGGGAACAGGGTGGATGTGAACTCAGGCTCGGAGAGCGGACTCTCCGAGTTGTTCCTAGATGAATAAGGAGGAGTGCTGGATAGCGGTGCCGACAAGGTCGGCCTAAGAGATCTCCGTCCCATCATCTTGATTATTTGGAAAGAGTGGGAAAATGCAAGAAAAAGAAGATGAAATGCAACAAAATTGTGCACAATTGTGCGGTGTTTTTGATCTTGACCTTAATAAATCTAACAATCAAACACAAAGCAAGGGTAAGTTCACCAACTCAACTTGTGAAGCCGTGAAGGTTCGGCTTTTATCTTGTCAGTTTTAGCTTGTTTTTCAGGTATTAATCTTTTCACGAGTCCTTAGAGCGCTACGCCTATAGGAGAGAGAGTACTGCCAGGAAAGTGTCCCCGTACTTGTCCTCCTCCTGTGTAACCTGTAACTTGCGCTTTTTAAGGTCCTTGTAACCCTTCCTGGATCCCTACTCAGCCAAAGAAAAGAGAGAGGAAGCCGATAGGCGAAACCGATACTTCGGACCTTGCTCGCAACGGAATCACCCGTGAGCGTACAAGGTCCTACTCGGACGCAGCCGGTGAGACAGACACACCCGTGAAGGCGTGGCCTAAGCTCGGTACTTCGGACAGGGTCGGTGCTCTCACAATAGAGAGTCACCAATGGCGACCAAGTCCTACTCGACTACGTACGATAGTAGCGCCAATACTTCGGAAATCCAGGCGATACACAAGGCAGCCACAAGTTGGGTTTTGGGCTCTAATCCTTACGAAACGCTCACCTCACTTGGAAGGAGACCTTCCCATGCAACCTGAAAACAAGTGAGGGTGTTACTCTCCCCAAGCAATGAATCCAATTACCGATTTTATTTTGGTCAAGTTTTCTTTAGCAGTCCTTTTTTAATTTTTTTGGTGTTATCGCTTCTTTTGAGTCAATTCACACAAGCGCCTAATGATTTTTGTATTTTTCCTTTATCCTACTTTGTTCCAAAAACAGAGGGAGAATAGAGTCGGAAAAGCCGTGCAAGTCGACACCAAGGTGGAAATCTCACCTTTGTGCCTAGATGATGCGTGCAAAGTTAGAAGACTTACAGCGAATCCCAGCTCTCTCCATGCGGGATGCAAAGCAGAATTTTTAAACCTAATCTATATGGCGAAATGCAAGGCGGAAATCGTCCTAGAATAGGCAACTGCTAGCGTGAAGAACCACAAGCTAACTAGCAACTCCTAATCCGAGTGTCCGGTCTTGGCTCACCCCTCCTCTGCCCAACACATTTGGGGTAGGAGAAAGCGCTTGTTCGGGTGTGAGCTCGCGGCGCGTGGATTTGGAAGCTACTAACTAACTGTTTAATTAGTCTAAGTCCAAATACGTATCTATAGGAACATGCAAGTATAATTAAGTGTTTGGACCTATTCTAATCGAGTCAAGCAGGACCTATAACTAAGAGCTCAATCCACAAAAGAAAGTGTAAAATGAAATCAAAACCGTAAAATGACAAGCGATGAAAACGCGGTCAAAACGGCGGTGAGCCCCCGGGTGAACAAACACCCGGAAATTAGGCCCGAATGTCTAAGTGTCCAAGTCCAAGTGTACATGTATTATTACAAATTAAATAAGTCACTCTCTCACCAAAAAGAAAAGACAAGCTAATCTAAGCACTCTCTCTCTCACTCCTTGCTCTCTCCTGCCGGCTTGGCTAAAGAATAGCCGGCTCCGCTTCCCAAGGATGCGCCGGGTCACCTAGGCGATCCGCCTTGCTCCGCGGTCCCTCGCAAGAAGACAAGACAAGAGATGGTCAGATAGCTCAATAATATATATCAAAAATGTGAAAGATGGAAAATAAAGCTATGGTAAACAATCACACAATCAAAAATGTGAACTACAAGCTGTTGCTCCCCGGCAACGGCGCCATTTGATAAACACGAAAAACGACGGTCTTAAGTTCAACACAAAGCGTGAACTCAGTCGCAGTGTCGACCAATCAAAATCCGAGTTTGATCAACAATTAACCCACACTAAGATCAACAAATTAGAAACAATGTGGAGTTAAAATTTATTTTTAACTCTGCACAAATGGTGTATAGTGTCAAGTATGCAGAGAGTTCGAACACAGGGAACAAACAGTGTAGCTCAAGCAAAAATGCTAAAGTGTGTGAGTGTGTGATGTGTCTACACTAAGCAAGCAAGCAACTACAATTTTTGTGGGTTTTTAATTTTTAATTTTTTTTATTTAATTTTTAATTTTGTATTTTGATTTTTGATTTTCTGATTTTTATATTTTATATTTTATATTTTTGTATTTCTTTTTCAATATTGGAAGGTAAAAACAATATAACACAAGGCAAGGTAAAATACTTATAAAAATGCACAAAAAGACTCAAAAATTCAGAAATAAAATGTTTTTGGTATTTTTGTAATTTTCTACTGTTTTTGTGATTTTTGAAGGTTTTTCAAGATGTTTTTGGGATTTTTAAATACTGAAATAAAACTAAACAGTGGAAAAGAGGCTGGCTATGACAAAAATGAGATTTAAAAATACCAACCAGTAGCTAAAAATTTTCACACTATTTTTCTAATAAAAAGAACAAAATAAGGGACAAACAGAAGCTGAGTTTATATTTTTTGGATTTTTCTACTATTTTATATATTTTTTTGAAGTTTTTAAATGTTTTTAGATTTTTAGTGTTTTTCTTTTGAAATTTTTAATGATTTTTGGACTGACACTAAAATAGGATAAAATAGACAATATGTGAATTTTTGGGAATTTTTGGAGGTGTTTTGATATTTTTTTGGTATTTTCTAAGGTAGACAGTACACAAAAAGGCTGTTTTTGATTTTTAATAAATAGGAAAATAAAACAAAATCAAAAACTAAATAGCTGGCGTTAAAGTATAGGTGCACAGGAGCTTAAGTCTATTTTTGTGGGATTTTTGGAGTTAAAATGATATTTCAAATAAATACAACAAACATCCAATTAATAATCAGGCCTGGCAGGGGCATATATGCAATTTACAAAACTTCCAGGGACAAACATGCAATTTTCCACAAAAATATATAACTGAATATTCAATTTCTGGAACCAAATTGTAAATACAAAAGCCGCCTGGGCACGCTCACAAATTACCCACCAGGGCGCGTGACTTGCACGCGCCTGGGAGGGACTGGAATGCAATATCTCAAAACTTTAGGGGTCGACGTGCAAAATACCCAAAAATATTACACTTCCTACGAAAGTTTTGGTACTAAACTGAAATACACAAAAATCCGAGGGGTCCTCTGCAAAATGCCCACACCTCACGTGAACTGGTCGCGTGAGGTGACGTGGCGGAGGACCTAAGTGCAAATAAATAAAGCCTAGGGGTCTTTTTGCAAATATTACAAAATATTTGAACTACAGATAAAAGTTCAAAGACTAAAAAGTAAATACAAAAGGCGCGAGGGGTAGGGTGCAAAATACCCTCGACGCGACGCTCCGATGATGACACGTGGCTCGAATCCAACGGCTGGGCGACGAGGCGCGATCCAGCGGCTGGGAGCGGTCCACTTATCCACGTGGCGCACGATGAGCGGCCGATGACGGTTCGTGGATGCACGGCGGAGATTAGAACGCTCGGAGACGATCTGACGGCTGAGGCGTGGTGCGATCCAACGGCTACGGCTTGATCTGGAGCTGCGGCTCGATCGGACGGCGGGGAAGCGAGGAGGAAGAACGGGGAAGAAGGCCGGCGAAGGCGAACTTCCCCGACTCCGATCTCGCTCCTCCGGCGGTGGATGGGCTCCAAAATGGAGCTGCAGGCTCCTGGGGTCGTCCTCTATCGGCTGGTGGCGGCAAAAAGCCTCGGCGGCGGCCGAGGTGCTCAGGTGAAGGTGGCGGAGCTGGGAGGTCCAGCCACGCTCCGGCGAGCGTCAAAACTCGCCTCCAGGCGTCGTTGCTCGTTCTTTGACCTGCAAAAATAGTCAAAGGGTCCAGGGCAAACTACCTGGACCCTTGGATGGTCGCGAGGGGGTGCGAATCGACAGGTGGATGCACGGCCGGAGTTGCGCTCCGGCCAAGGTGCTCGATTGGGCGATTTGGATGATGAAACTTCGATTTTTTTGGGGGTTTTTGAAGCCTAAGCTAACAGGAAGAAAATGCAATAAAGAAATAGCGGGGGGGATGCCCTCGATGGCCGGAGCCAGAGGATGAAGGTTACCTCGACGCCGGCAGTTGGCGGAGGTGCTGGAGTCATCCTCGACCTCGTTCGCCCTAGCTGAGAAGCTCGCGGCGGAGCTGTCACCTCCGGCAAGGCTCAGAGCACTGGAGAGGCGGAGAGGGGTGGACCAAGGGGACTCGAGTTTGAATTCAAAGATGGGGGTTGGTTATATGTGGTTTGACCCGAGGTGGCAGAGGCTCAAAGATCAAGATCCCTGAAGCAGCTCCTTGATCCATAGCCCGATGTAATCACTCGGCGGGCAAGATGAATCTACAGGGGAGATTTTTGCAGAAGGAAGTGGTATGAAATAGTGCAAGACTCGGCTGGGAAAAAGCCAAGAAAAAGCTCAAAAACCAAGTCTGACAGGTCTACAGGGGGGTAGGGCAGGCAGTTGACCTGGGGTCAACGCTGACTGCCTCCTGGTTGGTCCACGTGGACCAACCAGGAAAAACCCTGCGAAAAAGTTTTGAAAATTCAATTTAAAATAAAAAATGGCCGAATTAAATAAAAGTTATAAAACAAAAAATGTTCAAAATTTTATGTAGTATTTAATTCTGATTTTTATTTATTTTTATGAGATTTATTTTTATAAGTTACCTTTTCAACCCTATATAGGTATAATACCTATGTATTTTAATCTTTAATTTTTATTTAAGTCTTTTTATTTTTATGATTTTATTTAGTATTTTATAAAATTATAACATACTTTTATATACATAAATATATTTTTATTTTATTTTTCTGAGATGTTTTGTACATTTTAATAAAATACAAGTGTATTGTGTATAGGTATAAGTGTATGTACAATACCTATGTAGGCTCTATACAAGTATTTTTATTTTTATTTTTCTTTGCATTTTATTTCAATTTTAATGCATATATATATTATAAGTAATATTTACAAAATTATAAAAATATAAAAATGAATAAATAATGAATAAAGAATAAATTGAATATTTTATTCAGTACAAGTATACAATGAGGGTCCAAAACTCAACTTTCAAACCGTAGCTCCGCAAATGCGAAACCACCGCCATTGGATAGATTATTTTATTCTATATACAATTAAAGGTGAGTTTGATGCATTTGGAGTTGTCGTTTGTGAGATACAGGTCTGGGAAGTTGGGATTTTGGATTCTTATTCAGACCAGAACTTTATGTCTGTACATTCTTTTTCTGTGAAATCAATTTTGTCTTTTTCTTTATGAAATTATCTACAACTTTCATGTACAAAGTTTCTTTATTTGATGTATAAAAAGTGGAACCGAAAATAGGTCCCAAAATGAATAAAGAATGAGCAGGAAGTATAGGTATTTTGACTGTGTTTTTGACCTTATCTCCCCCTACTTTATTCCTTGTCGACCTATTCATCAAGATGCCTAGGTCTCGGGGGTTCTGGGTCATAAAATATTTACAATATTTTATTCCTTTTTCTTTTCTTTATTTATTCTATAATTTTGGCCTTAATTACAGTAATTTACACACTGTTTAGATGCACATGCATGAATGCTAAGATGCTTGATTTAAGGCTATTTACAGGCATTTGCTAGGGTTTTAGGTGCCAAAATGATAGAATAAAGATGATGAAATGTGGATTCATCAATACCCTCTCCATGTTCAGTCCAAATGGAGTAATGTAACCAAAATCCGTTGAGTATAAGATGGTTATACACTGCCTCTCTAACATCCCATTTAATATTCTTGCATCTCACACATGGACAATAAATCTTAAGACCACCAAATTTCTTATTAACTCTTTCTATTTGAAATGCCCAATCCAAGAACGCAATCACTCCTCTCTTATATTGCTGAAAATCATCGTATCTCTTATCCATCCATGATTTATCCATTTTACTGCACAATCATAATAAAATCCACCATTGTGTTATTATAGACAACAAGTTTTCCACCCTAAACCATAATGAAGTGTTTATCTTATACACAAATCATTATGGGGATATGTATTGTATACACAAATCATTATGGGGATATCTATTGTATACACAAATCATTATCATCATGTGGATATCTATTGTATACACAAATCATTATGGGGATATCTATTATATACACAAATCACTATCATCATGGGGATATCTATTGTATACACAAATCATTATGGGGATATCTATTGTATGATTTCACTATCATTATGGGGATATCTATTGTATACACAAATCATTATGGGGATATCTATTGTATACACAACCCGAGTATATCTATTGTATACACAAATCAAAACAACTAAATCATATGGGGAAAATCTAGGCATATCATCAAAACAAATCATAACTAGGGGAAAACCTAGGCAAATCATATCTATTGTATACTAAACAAATCAAGCAAACCTAGGCATATCATCAAAACAACTAATCATATGGGGAAAAACAACTCTAACAAGATTATCAAGTAAAATAAACAAGAATAAAAGCAAAGGAGTGTTGATAGATACCGGAAATGAAGATTGACGAGGTCGGCAAGCAAGGAGGAGCTGGAGGCGACGCCGGGGCGGAGGGGGCAATGGTGGGGCGGTGGCTTGAAGATGTGAAAATGGAATAGAAACGCAGGTCGAAGGGGGTTTTTTCGATCTGACCAATGGGGACGGTCGTAATGATCGTCCCCATTGGTGACGATCGGCGACGGTTCACTAAAGACCATCTCCTTTGGAAGGCATAAGAGACGGTTTTCAGTAACCGTCCCCTTTGGCCAAGGCAGAGGGGACGGTCAATAATCACCGTCCCCTCTGGTCGATCACTTTGGTCCATTCGTCATAGGCGACGCCAACAGAGGAACAATGGGGACGGTCAGTACCGTCCCCAAAGCCCTTCCAGAAGGGTCGAAAACGTCCAGTGGCCTGGTCAAGGTAGAGGGGACGGTCACTATAAAAGTCCCCTCTGGTCGACCACTTTGGTCCATTCTTCAGAGGCGACGCCAACAGAGGAACAATGGGGACGGTCAGGACCGTCCCCAAAGCCCTTCCAGAAGGGTTGAAAACATCCAGTGGCCTGCTCAAGACAGAAGGGACGGTCACCTATGACCGTCCCCTCTGGTCGACCTCTTTGGTCCATTCGTCAGAGGCGACGCCAACAGAGGAACAATGGGGACAGTCAGGACCGTCCCCAAAGCCCTTCCAGAAGGGTCGAAAACTTCCAGTGGCCTGCTCAAGACAGAAGGGACGGTCACCTATGACCGTCCCCTCTGGTCGACCTCTTTGGTCCATTCGTCAGAGGCGACGCCAACAGAGGAACAATGGGGATGATCAGGACCGTCCCCAAAGCCCTTCCAGAAGGCTCGAAAACGTCCAGTGGACTGGTCAAGGCAGAGGGGACGATCACTATAACCGTCCCCTCTGGTCGACCACTTTGGTCCATTCGTCAGAGGCGACGCCAACAGAGGAATAATGGGGATGGTCAAGACCGTCCCCAAAGCCCTTCCAGAAGGGTCGAAAACGTCCAGTGGCCTGCTCAAGGCAGAGGGGACGATCACCTATGACCGTCCCCTCTGGTCAGAGGCGACGCCAACAGAGGAACAATGGGGACGATCAGGACCATCCCCAAAGCCCTTCCAGAAGGGTCGAAAAGGTCCAGTGGCCTGCTCAAGGCAGAGGGGACGGTCATTAATGACCGTCCCTATTAAGTTAATACAGAAGGGACGATAGTCCACATACAGTCTCCCATTATGTGGTTATTGGGGACGGTTGTTTGATGACCGTCCCTAAAAAGAGGCATTAGGGACGGTCAATCAAAAACCGTCGCTAGTTGTCGTCCCTAAATAGGGCAATTCCTGTAATGGCTTGTGCGTTCGACACCTATGCTTTCAGGAGAATGCCCTTTGGATTATGCAACACACCTGTGACATTCTAGAGATGCATGCTTACAGTTTTTTCCGAGATGGTAGGCAGTTTTTTCGAGGTGTTTATGGAGGACTTATCCGTCTATGGTGATAGCTTTGATTCTTGTCTTGAGCACCTGGACAGAGTACTTCAAAAATATCGTGAAGTCAATCTTGTATTGTCATGGGAAAAGAGTCACTTCATGGTTACAGAAGGGATTGTGCTGGGTCATGTCATTTCCAAATGTGGCATGGAAGTCGACCCGGCAAAGGTAGATGTGATTGCCAATCTTGAACGACCTCAGACAATGAAAAATGTGAGGTCATTCCTGGGCATGTGGGATTCTACAGGAGGTTCATCCGTGATTTCAACCGCATTGACCGACCTATCATAGAGTTACTATGCAAGTAAATCGAGTTTAATGTTGATCGACATGTTCTCCTTTCATTCAATCAACTAAAGGAGCTAATCACTCAAGCTCCAGTCCTACAACTATTGGATTGGTCTCTTCCTTTTGAGATCATGACAGATGCATCAGACTTTGCAGTTAGGGTTGTGTTAGGATAGAGGAAAGATAAGGCGCCCTATGCCATTCATTATACCAGCAAGACATTAGATGAAGCTCAGAGAAATTACACTGTAACAGAGAAAGAACTGCTGGTTGTGGTATTCACCCTTGAGAAGTTCAGATCTTATTTGCTTGGATCAAAAGTCACCCATCTTCACTGACCACTCTGATATCCGATACTTACAACAGAAGAAGGATACCAAACCTAGACTGATCAGATGGATCCTTCTTCTCCAGGAATTTGATTTGGAGATAAAAGACAAGCATGGAGTCCAGAATGTGGTAACATATCACCTCTCCAGAATTGAGTAGCAAGAGCCTCCGCTGAGCAATACATCCATCACAAACACCTTTCCTGACAAATCAATTTTAGCCATAGATTCCCTCCCTTGGTATGCTGATATTGTGAACTACCTCGTATCCGATGTGGTTCCACAAGATTAGACGAAAAGCAGGAAGGACAAGTTCTTATCGACTATTCATTTTTACTAATGGGAAGACCCACTCCTATTTAGGGAAGGAGCAGATTGCATTTGGCACAGATGTATTCCTTAGGAGGAGCAACATAATGCCCTCGAGCATTGTCACTCGCTCAAATCTGGTGGACATCACTCTGGAGATAGAACAATAGCGAAAGTACTTCAGTGTAGTCTCTGGTGGCCCACACTATTTAATGATGCACCGGCCTTCGTCAAACGATGCACTGATTGTCAGAGATTGAAAGGCACCCTCACAGTGAAGGATTCAATGCCCATAAAAATCATTCAGATAGCATACGTATTCGATGCTTGGGGCATCAATTTCATGGGTCCTTTTCCCAACAGTCAGGGATATGATCACATCCTTCTTGCCATTGATTATATGAGTCACTGGGTTGAATCTATCCTTTCTCGAGCCACAGACAACCGAACAGTGTGTTGTTTTCTGAAGGAAAATATAATCTCACGGTTCGGGATTGTGAAGATATTGATATTAGATGGGGGTAGTCACTTGATAAACAGAGATGTCAAGAAGCTGACAAAGGAGTATGGCATAGAGCACTGTGTCGCATCTCCTTACTATCCTCATACTAATGGCATGGCAGAGTTATCAAACAGAGAAATCAAGACGATCCTCCAGAAGCTTATGAAGTCGGATAGAAAGAATTGGTCCCAACTCTTGGATTCTTTCCTGTGGGCATACAGAACCGCTTACAAGTCTCCCTTGGGCATGTCGCCTTATCGTCTTGTATATGGGAAATCATGTCACCTGCCCGTGGAATTAATTCACAAATCTTTATGGGCTATCAACATTTGTAATTTGGACTCACAAAGAAGTGGTTAGAAAAGAAAAGATGATCTGAACAGGCTCCTGGAATTTCGAGACTATGTATATGATAGCACATTGATGTACAAGGAGAAGGTGAAACGTTGGCACGACCGACACATCAGACGAAAGACCTTCAAAGCTGGACAGAAAGTGTGGTTATTTGATGCAAAGTTGAAGATCTTCCCAGGTAAATTGAAAAGAAAATGTGCATGGTTATTTCAAGTTCGAGAGGTATGTGACAATGGTAGCATTGCAATATCAGAATTGTCTCCTGATGCACAACCATTTGTCATCAATGGTCAACTCTTGAAACCATACTGCAAGCATGACACTTTCTTGGTCGTCATCGACTCTATCCAAGTACTGTGCTTTGATGATACACGCACAACAATAGTTGCATCAGAAGATTCAGATAATGCAACTCAAAAACTTTTCCTTTAACTTTTTCATCTTTTCATCTTTTCTTTTTTTTTCAACGTCCATTCTCTATTTTAAAAAAAAATGCTTATGTGTATCACCCCTTTTTACCAGTCTGCTTTACTTAGGATGCACCTTGTCCTAAGTATAGGGGAGTGTGCACCCAGTTTTGTTTCATTCATTGATCCTCTCCCCTGTCTCCTCTTCTTATCTATACTCAGGGATATCTTACCCTTAGTTTAGGGGGAGACAGTCTGAGTACAATCTGTTCATTCTCACCCTTGACCCTCCCTGCTTTGTGTACGGTCTGCTATAATTAGGATTATTTGATCCTAAGTATAGGGGGGATGATCGACTTCTTATTCATTTATTCCTTCATTCGTTATTTTTAGTCTTTTCTATACTCGGTATGAGTTATGTCTTCTCTTTTTCTCTTCGATCTATGAGGACATAGCTCAGACTAAGTATAGGGGGTCATATATATTGCGTATATACTTTAGCCATAACTTGTACTTTCATATTTTTGTAATAATATATATGGCTAAAAATACTATAAAATTCATTAAAATCTTCTAACAAAAACATGCTTGTATCTCCTCAAGCTCTTTTTGTACATACTTTTGCAAAATATTTTGAAAAATAGTTTGAAAATATTCTTGAAAAATAATTTGAAAAACTGTTTGGAAAATATTTTATAAAATGTGTTCAACCTTTGTAAAAAGGAATTTGTTTACAAATTTTTATTTTCTTTGCATGAAATAAAAATGTTTGAAAAATGAGTTGAAAATGGTTTGAAAAATGGTTGTAAAAATATTTGAAAATCTATATACTGTTTGAAAAAAACTTTGCAAAATGATTTTTCAAATGTGTGTAAATGTTGTAGAAATTATTTGTAAAAATTATTTTGGACTATAGTTTTTGAAACTATTGTAAAATGACTTTCAAATAAGTTTGAGGAGTATATACACCATAGTAGAATTCTTTGTACATATGTCCATAAAAGTGATCACTTACCCCCCGTAAATTCTTTAAAACTGAACTCTTATAAATTAAGGTGCACCCCATGTATATCTGTGTACCTATTGTCTTAGCCAAAAATTTCCATTTTAAAAAATCAAAAAATATTTACAAAACTAAAAATACTAAAAACATGTTTGAAAAATAAAAGAAAAAATTGCATATGCATCACATTTTCAAAAGATCAAGACTTTGAAGAAAGTGCATCACAAAAATATTTTCTGCATTGTACAAAGCACTTGCATATCATTCGCATTCATTCAGGATTGAGCTTGATGATTGAACTAGTCCAAATAAAGTCGAAGATTGGAGCTTGGTTGGACCTTACTGCACCTAACTGCAAAGGAACCTTTTGGGAACTAGATTTAAGGTACTTCATGTTTATTCAGACTTAATTCTTTGAGACTCAGAGCTGGGTTCAAGTCACCTCAACTGACTAACTAGAACTTTTTAAGACACACACATGACTCTTATCGGTCGTGACCTAACTTGGACACCTGCACCTTTCACTTGGCTAACTCAGTTGGAGTGGTGGGAGGAATGCATTTTCTGATTTGAGCTGCATACGAGTGGAAACATTCATCCTCGTCTAGGGAGAAAGTGCACCCCAACCCGATCCAATAGCCATGAGGTCTAAAGACAAGAGAGTATGGGTTGCAATAATGCTTCAAAAGAGGGATAGTCTTCTAGATCAAGAGGAAATACTCCTTTATGTAAACGCTGCCTTAAATAATAGGTTGAAAAAAAAAAGAAAAAAAACTCCAAAAAAGTGGACAGACTTGATTGAAAATTAAATGCATGTCGGAGTATGTTTATATGTTGTATAGAAAATAAGCAAGCTTGCGCATCAAAGTTATACCATGTGAGCCTGCAGCTAGATGACTTGACTACACTGGTCACGCATCCCAGGATAGGTAGCTACACTGGCTACCATCCATTATTCTCTTCACCCCCTCCTCTTGAGTCGGATGCAACTTGAACTTAGAAGGGAATACCCCACTCCTCGAGGAAAGAGTTGCTGGATTGGGAAATCATTAGGTTGTCATTCTGGATAAGTCAGTTCTTTTGTCATTTCAGTTGGGGAGAGACACTATCACTTACATTGTACAAGTCAGCTTCATAATCATAAGGGTTTGCATGTGATGTAGGCTAGTTCTGACATGGCTATTAAGGTGGTGTGAACAGAGTTCTGTGACTCTCGAAGGTTATTGTGTTTTAAATTTGATTTCCGACCAGGTTTCACACACATTTTCACATCAAGGTCTAACCTGAGCTCCAAACTTTGATTTTGCAAAGACAAGTTTAATAAGTGAAATCAATTTCATTTATTCATTCTTTTTCTTTTCTTCTTTATTCTTTTTGTACTTATTGCATAAGTGTTTGCTAGGGACTAGCAAAGGCAAGTATAGAGGGTGATGAATCTCCATTTCATCACCTTTATTCTATCATTTTGGCCTTAAAAATCCTAGCTAATGCATGTAATATCAATAATTTGTACAAAATAGAATCATCATTTGTTGTATTTATTGTGTAAATAATATGATTTTTAATGCCAAAATTACAGAATAAAGAGAAGAAAAAAAGAATAAAATATCAAAAATATTTTATGATCCTAAACCTCGAGACCAAGTCAAGAATTGAGTTGGTCGACAAGGAATAAAGTAGGGGGAGATAATGACCAAAAATACAATAAAAGTCCAATTTATTTATTCATTATTTCTCTATTTTTGACACATCTTTTATCCTTTATTATTGATACATCAAACAAAGAAACTTTGTACATGAAAATTGTAGATAATAATGTAAATAAAATTATAAATTTGAGTTTGTACAAAAATAATAAACAATGTACATTTTACACACAAAATAGAAAACCAAAATCCCAACTTCACAGACCCATATCTTCCAAATAAAGAGTCAAAATATCAAAATCACATGTAATTGTATATAACTTTTCATAAACTATTTAATGGAGGTGGTTTCATAATTTTTGGAGTTAAGATGCGAAAGTTAAGTTTCGGACCCTCATTGTACAATATACCCTAATAAAATATTCAATTTATTCATTGCATGTTATTTGTACAAATTCATATTTTATAATTTTGTAATTATTATTTATAATCTATACACATAATAAAATCAAAATAAAATAAAAAAGAAACACAAAATAAAATAAGTCTATATACATATATAGGTAAATACCTATAGTATTACTTGTACATAAATAAAAGAGAATTCCATTCTTTATTCTCTCATATTTTTATACTACTGAAAATATCATTTATATTTTACCAAAAATATAATGAGAAATTAAAACCTAAGAAAACACATTAAAGTAAAATAATAAATATAATACATAGATAAAATATCTGTAAGTATACCTATATAATTTGCATATCTATTTATCTAAGTATACAAATAATATTATAAAAATATAATAAAAATATCTTTACATACATAAAAATAAGCTATAAATATATAAAATAAAAGAATAAAATAAAATATATAAAATAAAAATAAATTGGTCAAAACATAGGTTAATATACCTATAAATATACCCCTAAAAAACTACTAATAAATAGCACCAAAAAATAAACAAAAATCATAATAAAATACTGCATTAAATAAACATTTTTTATTTTATAATTTAACATTTATAAATCATCTACTAATTTTAATTAATGAATTTCTAATAAGCTTGCTATTTTGTCTTTTAGCGGTATTAGTTGGACCAATCACAGGCCGTCAAGAGTTGACCGCCTAGTTAACTCCCCCTTCAACCAGCTAATTTTACGCGCCCATCTTTTCCCGTGATTTCATGCCTTTTTCCCGGTTAATCCATCGATCAATAGACCTCGCTTCCTTCAGACAAAATGATCAGTGATCATCTATAATCCACGCCCATGCCTTGTATCTCTTGAACATGCGCTCGATTCTTTCCATTGTCGGTCAAGAAGGGTGCCCAGTCACGTTGATG
This sequence comes from Ottelia alismoides, assembly GCA_037367405.1. Lineage (NCBI taxonomy): Eukaryota > Viridiplantae > Streptophyta > Magnoliopsida > Alismatales > Hydrocharitaceae > Ottelia > Ottelia alismoides. The sequence goes on from JAZKJV010006496.1 coordinate 251,615, forward strand.
AATAAAACCTCCGACTTCCATTGATTCTTTGGTCACTCATCCGGGTCTAGGAGCCCGAGTCTTGCATCTAGGGAGTTCCCTCGTGAAAGGAGGCACTCCCCAGCGGTTTGATTCAGCCCCATGAGGACGGAGGTGCGCCCATGGCCATCGCTTGAGGCCCTGCTCCCTGAGCTCTATCAGGTATAAGAGCTGCTTCTTTTATGCATATTAGGTAGGTTTCATTCCTATAGTTCAATTTTAGTATTTTGTTCAGCGTTATAATTAGTAGGTAGATTAGTGTAGTTAAAAGTTCCTCACCGGAACTTCCGAGCTCCGGCCTGATCTCACCTCGATCGGAGCAACCTCAACCTTCCATCTTATGTCCATCACCTCCCTTTGCATATTATCCATCTAATCCACTCATCGAGAGCCCCTGATCATGCTCCGATAAGTGAAGTGGAGTTTGTTCATCACCATTCACCGGAGCTTCTCCACCCACCTCTGTTCTTGCGTAATCAGCTTCAAAATTTGATCGAGGAGCATCCCCTCGAGCCATTCTTTCTTGATGTGCAGGTCACGTAGACAACAGAGTCCTTTTGGGCTCGAATCGAGCCTGCCTGCAGGTACCTGATGAATCCATGATTCATCGTCTTTATTCTTTCATTTTGGATAAAATCCTTGATAAAATACATGTAAATATCCACTAATTCCAACTAATTATCATTCTAAACACAAATATTAATATTGTATGTTTAACACTTATTTTATCCAAAATAAAAGAATAAAAATAAAAATAAAAGAAAAAGAAAAAGAAGGTTGTAAATATGTAATATATACAGACTGGTCCTAACCCCGAGACCGGGTCAATATTGACTTGGTCGACAAAAGAAATAAGTAGGGGGAGATAAGGATCCTAACTTATCAAAATATCAGAAAACAAAGACAAAAAATATAATTTACCCATTTTACACAATATAAATACTTCACCTATTTTATTCATCAGCTATACTATCTCAAATCAAAACACTTCTTTTATAAAAATTATTCACAAAAATATATTTTATTTTATAAAAATATCAGAAAAATATTTCGCTATAAAAATAATTAACCGTAATGGATCGAAAAAGCCGCAAAAACCGACTTCCGAGGTTCATAACTATTTATAGAAAACTCTAAACGGACTAAACTCACTTTTAAAATACGTTTATATGTAGTAATATTTATTAAAAATATAAAAAAAATATTTGAATAAAACTGGTGAGTTTTGGCGTTTGGGACCTGTTGTATACTTGTACTATATGTAGAAACTTCCCGGATTTTTAATTAAATAACCATAAACCTAATTAACTTAATTTCTTTTCATAAAATCTTCTAAAAATGTATAGAGAAATATAAAACTAAATTAAAATACCAATAAAATCTGAAGCCTCGAAGCCGCTACCTAAATTTTCCGAACCTCATAACTCGGCCATATGTACTCCGAATTGGACAAACTCAGTCCCTAAAATTCATATTATTAAATTGTCTACAAAATGACACTTTTGACTAAAATCGGAGTTAATACGAAAAACACGATTTTCAGGAAAGTATTGATATTTTGTACAATGTATCCTAATATATTATTGTTTAATATAGGCTAATTTATATTTATATACTTTGTTTACATTTAAATTAACTGATTATTTATTTATTTATATAATATTCAATTAATTAGTTAATTAATTATGTAATTATATCTTAATTAATTTGATTAATTTAATTATTAATTTAAATATTAATTATTTATATTAATTATCTAATTAATTATGGATTTAATTTAATTAATTTATTTTTTATTCACTCTCTCTTCCCTTTCTCAACCTTTGCCCTTTTCTTCTTCATCCCCCGTTGTCTTCCCCCTTTCTCCTCAACACCGCTTCCGCCTTCGCCCAACCGTCACAACGTTTCGCATCCCCTCACCGACCCGGCGACCCCCTCGAGCTTCCATCCACCATTTTCCTCCTCTGACCGGTGAGCTCCGAGAGAGAGTCTAGAGAGAGTGACAGTCTTCAGCTCATGTCGTCGTAGCGAGGTTCGAGGAGGTGTGGCGAGATCTACATTTTGGCGTGCTGCTCTACACCGCCGTGAAAGGAGCCTCTACGATTCTGCCACCGTCGTGTTGAGGCACCACTAGGAGCCCCTTTCGCTGGAGCTCTTCCACAGGCGGACTTTGTCCACTTTATTCTCCGTTGCCTTAATCTACAGGTTAGTATCCTCTTCCGATTCCTTTTTCCTTCTCTTTCTCTAACCCTCTCCCTCCTCCAATTCCTCTTCAATTCCAATTTTTGTCACAATCGAATCTATCACATCCGACTACTAGTCATCCCATTCACTTCCTCAATCCCATAGATTTCCCAGAGTTTTTCCATTTAATCTCTTCCACTTGATGTTTGGCTGAAGCCTCATCTTCGAGCAGTTCGTTATTTGCATATATTTGAAACCCGGTTTCATTTAATGCCCATGAGAATCAGACATCTTAAGCCTCGATTTTAATGCTATATTTGTTGCCGATCTAAGCACCTCTCGAGCGTCGCTTGAAGTCGCCACCGATCTGGAGATAATTCGCAACTGTCCAAACTCTGGAGCATATCCAACCTGATCAAAGCATCACCGAGCACCAGAGATTAATATCAAAGACCACAAAGTCATTCGCTACCGTCATTCGTCAATCATCTGGAGATCCGCTGCTCAAAGGACACCATTACTGGCAAGCGATTGAAGTCCCGTCTTATCCGCTCTTCGAATCGCCCGGAGCCGTTTCTGTTTTGGGAACGAACATGGTGTTTAGATCTGTGGATGAGATTGCAATGCCTGGAATCTACGAGGAAATTTGATGTGAGCTTGTTGACATCAAACTTTCTGATAGAAAAAGCCCACACTTGACCAAGGAAAGCTCAAAGACTCACCTGATGGAGGTTAACGAACATCATCTGGATGCCCACAGACGATACGAGCTCCGATCACATCCACGGTCTGGAGTGACGAAGATAAAGTCGATTACCTTATGCTTCAGGTGAAATTAGGGAAGAACATGCCTCTCCCCAGATCCATTCCAAACCATTGATCAAACGAGTATCGGACGCTAGTCATCAAGCCATGTGGCGATATCGCATCAAATCCATCGCTCCTTTCGATCATGTGATGAGCACGTGTGGGAGGGTATTTGGACATTTTGCAAATTTGACATGTATTGAATTGTAATTCCAAACAGGACCGAGCGGGTATTATCACGTGCACAGGCATGTGATCCTGGGGATTTTTGTGTGAACAACCATGAACTTCCTGAATTCACATACATGACCAAGGGCTGAAGGAGTCACACGTGATCCCAGACGTGAGAGATGAACCTTTTGTGCTTTACGTCCGGCAATTTATGTTATTGCACATATGCCCCTTATATTTCCATAGAATTACATATATAACCATATCATTATACATAACATTATATTACTACTGTACTACTACAACACATAATAAATAAAATACAAAATATAAAAAATTAAACAAAAATACTTATAAATACCTTATAACATATTATATACAATATTTCATCAATAAAAATATTTTATTGTATTTTACAAAATAAACCAAAAACAAAATAAAGGTTGAATATTAAAACCAATAAAAATTTAAAACACATAAAAACTTCAAAAATTCATAACTAATTCTTTAGAAATCATGCACAACCTCTCATTTTAAAGATAATTTCACATACTTTCTAATAAAAATAAAATAAAAATATTTTTGTACTATTTAATACCTTAAAATTTCAAAATATGACATAGTTTTCAATATACACTTACTTTCAGTATTGAAAATACTAAAATCCCTAAAATCATAAAAACTCTTAAAAAAATCATACAAATAGAAAAATAAATTAAAAACATAAAAAAATAAAATAAAAATCAATCATCAATTAATTTTTTTTCTAAAAAAAATAAAAAATATATAGTACCTAAAAAATCTCAAAAACAATATAAAGTTCATTAACAATCAAATAAAAATTTAGAAAAATCCTTAAAAAAGAAATAAAAAAATTAGGGGACTCTTTTACTCTAGTTTATCTACAGTTTTTTCTTAGTTTTCAATAATTTGCCTCCCTGAGTTGGACACTCATGTGCTTAACCACTATACACTTAAATTTAGGAGTATAAATGAAATAAAGAAGATTAAAAAAATTATTCTTTTCTGCTAAAACTCACCTGGTCGATACAACAACCGTGAAATTCTCTCTGATTATTTGAAGGGATTTCTGAAGCTGATCAGGTGGTGTTTTCAGATGGCGTCGTTGCTGGGGAGGCAGCGCTAGGGCATAACATAGACCTAGGTTTAGGGTTTTATTTTTGCCATTTTATTTTCTAACCTCACGACTTTCTATTCCTGATTTGTGCAACACAGGTTGAGCAGCACGAAACAGAACCACAAAGCTAATTTTCTTGTAATTTCTTGTAAAAAAATTGTTCGTAGAAAGGGGCCACTTCAGGGTATCCCGACTTGTACCTCTCTCTCAGGGTCTATTTTTCTCAAGGCTATACTCCTAGGAAAGCAGAGCACCCACCGTGCCTTTTTTGCTCGTGATTTTCTCGATGGTTTTCCACGGCTTTTCAAGGATAGGTTCTTGTTAGGATTTCTCGTTTTTCCCTTCTCTGTGCAATCGTAGCTAGGTTCTTGCTTAGGTCAAAATACCTAGTTGCTTGTATCTAGGACCATACCCAAAAAGATAAAAATACATTACATGATTTTTGCTGAAAATACCACAAAAAAGTGATAACCGAAAATTAAAACAGGGTCTGCTAATTATATCAGACTTGAAAATAAAATGTAAGGACTCCACTTGTTTTGGGAGAGCAACCCCCGCAATTGCATCGCAGATACACTCTCCAGATCAGTGAGTGAGGGATGGCAAATAAGGTAGAACAAGAGCTCGAGCTTTTTTAAGAGACTACTCCGACCATATACTTAATCACTATACTCTTCACTGAGGACTCTCGAGTAGATGGAAACAGTCCGAGTTTCCTTAGAAGAGTGGAAGGTTTAGAGGATATTACGTAAGGCACGGTCCTCAAGTAACACGGGTAGCCGACAAAGGTATGTACTTACTTCCATGCTGGATGAGAGGAGGTGATTCTATAAGGACTCAAGACAGTCTTGAGGGAAAGCTTAGGCACCTATCAGTCCGTGCTAATCTATGAAAACCTGCTTGCCAAATAACCCTAAAACTGAAAAGATAAACGACCGAACTCTTACGGTCATCACCAGGGTTGCATTGGTGAATTCAGGGTTTGCTTTGCATTTGATTGCGGCGTGAGTCTAATCTTTCTGAGATTTTGATCAACTAAAATCAACAAGATGATGGGAAGGCAATTGCTTCGGTCGACTCTGACCGATCCTCCCTCTCACAAACCTACCCATTCATCCAGATCGGTTCGGGATGTCTCTCATCCCAAATTGAGATCTACTCGAGTTGCTACTTCCAGGCGTAACTCTAAACCTGGAAGCTCGTCGTTAATTTCTTCTCCTACTCATTCTCATTCATCATCACCTCCAGTTCCAGATGAACATCAACAGTTACATATTGATGTGGCCAAGCCTGACCTAGATTCTTTCTCCTTTCTAGAAGACATGGCTAGAAAAGGACCGCAGACCACCTCCATAGTCATTGATCAGGCTGCGATCAACAACAGTCTACTTGCTTCCCTTGAGATAATGTAGAACCAGATTAAGGAGCAAGGTAGACTCATGAACGATGTCAGAGCTGAGCTAACCCAATTGCAAGCCCAACGTCGTAATCCTGATGATATCCAGGACCTGAGGATTAGGAGCAACCAGATGGAGCATAGAGACCACCACTAGGTTCGAACTGCACAATGCAACAACTCTACAACCTTGGAGCTATTACGACCCATCGGTGGATCCATCTTCTTGTCATTCACGGGAGCTTCGAGTTACGTCCTCAAACGACCCAATTGCTGCCCAAGTTTCATGGGCTTTCTACTGAGGAGCCGCATCTGCACCTTCAGGAGTTCGAGCTGATCTGTAGTACGGTGCACGATGCGCATGTGAACGAGGATACGATCAAGTTGACCACTTTTCCTTTCTCCCTAGTAGATCGAGCAACCTGCTGGCTGAAACACTTAGGGAGATATGTTTCGACATGGGAGGAGCTATGCACCGCATATTTGAACAAGTATTACCCCCTCAGTCGAACAAATGCTGCTAGAGCCATGATCAGTAATTTTACCATGATCGGGAGCGAGCAGTTCCACGGAGCATGGGACCGTTTTAGAGAGCTCATTGATCGGTGTCCCCATCATGAACTTTCCACGCCAATTCTTGTATAGAGTTTCTTTATCGGGCTGACACCGGAGGGACTGGTGAACGCTTCTTGTGGTGGATCGTATTTTTCAATGCACGAGGATCAAGTCTGGACCATTTATGAGAAAACGGTACAAAACTATACAACAATGTCCCAGACTCGGGTCTTTAACCAGACAAAGCCACCTACATATCACCAGCACTCCCGAGTGGCATAAATTGAAGGGAATCTATCTTCTACTATCTCGACTCTGATCGAATCCTCATCAGCTAATATGAGAATCATTTGTCAGAAGTTGGATTATATGGAAATAATCGAGAAAAAGTGCCAGAACTTAGACAAGCTCAATAAGATTGACGAGCTTGAGAGGTGCTTAAGTGATCTGAAGACACAGATTATGTGCCTTCAAGAGATACAAGCAGACTCCAATAGGTCTTCGGGATCACAAGCTGACTCAGTAAGCCGAGACTGAGGCATACTTTCGAGGCCTCCAGTACAACACATTTACCATGTGCATTATGAGCTGACACATCAACCCTTGGCATATCCGCAACTCCAGCAGACACCATCATCTGGCACTCAGATGGTGGTGTATCAGAACGATCAACCCTTGGCATCAATGCCCCCAGCGTACTCTGAGATGCCTGAGCCATTAACTGAGGTCAATGGGATTTGGTACAACCTGCCGCAGCAACTAGGGATCTGTCGCGATCACCGATCACCCTGGTTTTCGTTGGTCAGCAGGAGGTGCCTTTTCCCAACAGTAACCGCATGCACCAATGGGGCAGAACATAGAGCAGCAGCAACATTCAGGCCATCGTCATTTCCAGCAACCTCAGTGGAGGCAGAACACTTATCAGACTCAGTACTAGCAACATTATCCTTCACAGCAGCCAGCTCAGCCGCAACCTCAGTATCGTCGAGCGACTCATCCGGCTCTCATGGGCCTTTCTATGATAGCCCAGCATTAGATACCTCACCAATCTGATCACTAACCAACATGCATCTTTTAGGCGAGAAATGGATGAGTTTAAAACTCATGTCACAGATCTGGTCAAAGGAAAATCTACCTTGCCAGCTCAGATAGATCCAAATCTGAATAATTTGAAGCGAAAGTCAAAGCAGGTAGATTTGACCGAGCTTACCCTCCAATCACAGGTATTTTTTGATGACTATCTTTACTGTGATGACGCTAACTTCATTTCTCTTAGGAGCGGTAGGATGCTAATAGGCAGAGACTCTACTAGGATCGAGGAGGATACTCTGGATAACACAAGCGAGCATGTAGAAGATATTGATAGCGGTACTGAAGCTGCACCCTTTGATGATGAAGATGATGGTACTGAAGCCACCAAGTCTGAAGAGCAGCCAGAGCCGAATGCAGATACAACTATTGAACCGTTCGTTGTATATAGTGATGATGAAAGAAAATCACAAAATAAGTACAAAAGAGAAGAACTCGGAAAAGAAATAAAAAGATAGTTGATCAATATCTTTCTCTTTATGATGGCTCGAAAAAAGCAAGTCTCCGTTTTGCAAAAACATTACCTTCTACTTCTTCTGATCCTCCGATTGTACAGAATAACCGGGAGGATGTACAGATTCCTTTTCCCAAAGCACTTTGCTTAGAAAAAGGCGATAAAAAAGAAAACACAAAAAAGATCCAAATGAATGACCTGACAAAAGAGATGATCGACAAGTTCACAATCCAACTCACTCTTTTGGAAGCCTTGGTACACATTCCTCTTCTGTAGAAAGACTAAAAGAACAAACCACAGTCCGTAGGAAGAAGAGGCATCGCAACCATTGTTCTGAGATCAATGTGTTGACTAAGGAAACCTATCATGCTATTCGGAACCGTCTCCCAACCAAGAGATCAAATTCGGGAGAACTGTATGTCAGATGCGAGATCCTCGATCATACTTTTGATCGGACTCTATTAGATAGCGAATCTTCGATTAATCTCCTTCCTTCTTCCTTACTCGACAAGTTCGAGTTTAAACCTCTTCGACCAAGCCAAACGGTCTTGTAGTTTGCTGATAGATCAGTCAAGAGGCCTAAGGGTTTAATCGAAGACGTTATTGTCACCATTCAGGGTTTGCAATTCCCCATGGACTTCGTCGTGTTGGACATGACGGTCCCTAAATACGTGAACGATACATCGATCATACTAGGACGACCTTTTCTGGCAACAACAAAGGCTGTTTCTGACTATAGAATCAGGAAGGTGTACTTTTACATCTAGGGCAAAAGTATACATATAGAGACGATCCAAGACCAGCAATCTCGATCAACTGAATCAGAGCGAGCATCTGATGCAAACCCGACAGCCATCAGTATTGTGATTTTGTACAAATAGATAATGAGGTTGTCTGGGCCTAACCTAGCACCCAATCTTTCATCACACCTTCGGTAGAAGCTGAGATTCATATATCCGATGATGGAAGGTTGAAGAACACAATCCTGGAGCCCAATAATGAAGATCTTGATGGATACGATTATGAGATTTTCTCATATCATTGAGATATTATATATCCCTTCTAGTCAGAAGTGAATTATCAGAACTCTCAGTCACCCACAGATCATTTAGATTTCGAAGATGCTGATTGGCAGTGTTTCGCGGAATTTCTACCACTTCAGACTTCATCAACAGAGCCTACAACTAGTCTGGAGACCAAATCAGAATAGAATATCCAGCAATCTCAAGATCTTTCTGAGTCAGAGCAGGCATAGCTTATGCATATCGATCTAGCAGTCTATACCCAGGCCCTAATCAAACCCGCTCTTCATGTTCCTTCTCTCCCTGAGCTTAAACCATTGCCTCAAAGCATGGAATATCGATTCCTTGCTGGTGAATCTAAAATGTATTCGGTCATAATCTCTTCCAATATGACCGGAGATCAGGAATCCCAACTGATGGAGATTCTTGAGAAGAATCACAAGGCAATCGAGTGGTTAGTAGCTGATCTCCATGAGATTAGTCTGGCTCTGTGCTCCCACCACATATTTCTCAAGGATGACACCAAGCCATCTCGTGAGTTTCAGCATAGGCTGAACCCGAATCTTTGAGAGATGGTTACGAAGGAAATATCCAAGTGGTGGAGTGTCGATTTTATTTATCCCATCTTCGACTCAAAATGGGCTAGTCCTTTGTATGCGGTATCCAAGAAGACGGATATCACTACAGTAATCAATGAGGACGGAGAGGAGATCGCTACCCGAGTACCGACTTCTTGGCGCGTCTGTATGGACTACAGACGTTTGAATCAGGCAACCAAGAATGATCACTTCTTGTTACCGTTCATTGATAAGATCATCAAACGGTTAGCCAGGAAGAGCCATTACTGTTTTCTCGACGGGTACTCAGGATATAATCAAGTGACCATTACTACTGAAGATCAGGAAAAGACAACATTCACCTGTCCGTTCGGAACGTATGCTTTCAAATGGATGCCTTTGGACTATATAATGCCTAGGCTACATTCCAAAGGTGCATGCTTTCGATATTCGCGGACATGGTGGGAGATATCTTGGAGGTCTTCATGGATGATTTCTTGGTCTACAACGATGATTTTGATTCATGTCTTTCTAGCCTAGATCGCATGCTTCAGAGGTACACGGAGGTTAACCTCATACTTTCTTGGGAGAAGAGTCATTTTATGATGACTTAGGGGATAGTCCTTGGTCACATCATATCCAATCGGGGCATGGAGGTGGACCTGTCCAAGGTAGATATCATTAAGAAGCTCAATCCACCATCCAATCTGAAACAACTACGGTCTTTCCTCGGGCATGTCGATTTCTACCGACGTTTCATACGAGATGTCAGTAAAATTGCCCGATCGTTATCTGATCTTCTCGTGAAAAATAATGAGTTTATAGTTGATGATAAGTGTCTTTTGGTATTTGAAAATCTCAAGAACATGGTTGTAGAAGCTCTTGTCCTTCAGCCACCCAGTTGGTCTCTCCCATTCAAGATCATGACGGACGCCTCTGATTTTGTCGTTGGGGTTGTGTTTTGGGACAGAGGAGGGACGAGCTTCCATTTTTCATGCACTACGCTAGCAAGACTTTGGATTCCGTACAACGGAATTACACTGTTACAGAGAAAGAAATGTTAGTATTTGCCTTAGATAGATTTAGATCACACATCTTAGGATCGAAAGTAATGATTTTCACTGATCGCACCGCCATCAAGTATCTAATGGACAAGAAGGATTCGAAGACGCGTCTGATCAGATGGATCCTTTTACTCCAGGAGTTCGATATTGTTATAAAAGATAAGCCTAGAATCAAGAATGTGGTGGCCGCTCACCTCTCCCGATTAGAACTCCCCGAGACTTTTGAGTTTGATTAACCAATCACCGAGACCTTCCCCGACGAGGCGATTCTTGCTGTCGCCTCGTTGTCATGGTATGATGACATTGTGAACTTTCTTGTTGCTAAGAAAGTCCCCACAAAGTTGGTCCAGTTAGAGACTTGAGATTTTCCTCACGAAAGACAAGTCTTACCATTGGGAAGTTCCTGTCCTTTATCATAAAGGAGCAGATTACGTCTAGCGTCGGTGTATTCCTCAGGAGGAATACCAGAGTGTCCTCATGTATTACAATAGATTAGAAGATGGAGGACACCATTCAGGGAAGAGTACATCACAAAAGGTGCTCCAATCCGGCCTTTGACGGCCTACGCTCGTTGCGAATGCTCATGCATTCGTAAAGAAATGTACTGACTGCCGGAAAATGGGCACCTGTGGACATAGAGACATGATGCCGATGCGGCTGATTCACTTTTGTGAAGTGTTTGATGCATGGGGTATCGACTTTATGGGCCCGTTTCGTAAAAGTCAGGGGTTTGAGTATATCCTTCTCGTTATAGATTACGTGAGTCGTTGGGTAGAGGCTATTCCTGCCCGAGCCGCTTATGTGAACACGATTTGCAAGTTCTTGAGAAAGCATATCATTATGATGTTCGGAGTCCCTTGTGTTATGATATCAGACATGGGTAGCCACTTCATCAATGACAAGCTAAGAACACTTGCTAACGAGATTGGCATAGACCATCAGGTTGCTATTCCGTATCATCCTCAAATGAATGGTCTACCTGAGGTCGAATAGGGAGATCAAGACGATCTTGCAAAATGTTGTTCATACAGACTGAAAGGATTCGTCGTAGCTTTTGGACTCGGTTCTTTGGGCCTATAGAACATCCTTCAAAACTCCATTGGTTACATCTTTCTTTCAAGTTGTTTATGACAAGTCATGCCACTTACCTGTTGAGATCAAGCACAAATCCTTGTGGGCAGTGAAATGAGCGATTTTTAGCTTGGATGATTCGGGAAATCAGAGACAGTCTGAATTGGCAGCCTTGGGAGAATTACGAGATGAAGCCTTCATGAGTAGCCTTCATTATAAAGAGCGGATGAAAGAGTGGCATGATTCTCACATCGGCCACAAGCAATCTGAGATGAATAAGAAAGTATGGCTATTCAATGTGAGACTCAAGCTGTTTCCAGGGAAACATCATAGCAAATGGAGATGCCCCTATCTTGTACAAAAGGTGTACGACAAAAATAGTATCGATATATCTGAGTTGTCGTCTGATTCTACTTTTCGAGTCAACGACCAACAGTTGAAATCCTTTCTCAGTCATGAACCGCTGATCGTTGAAGTTACCCCCATTTGTATGAGATGATCTTTTCATTCTTAAACTCTGCATCTCATACCTGATTTTCAAAGACCTCTTGTATATACTCTTGATTTTATTTTTTCTTCCTTTTGTTTGTCTTACACCCTTAGGTTCATCTAGAATGTTGCTATACTTAGTATGTTCTTTATCCTAAGTATAGGGGGGTTGTAGATACCGTTGTGTTCTTCTCGTTCTGTTCAATTATCCTTGTCGTTGCTTATACTTAGGGTGCGCTTTATCCTAAGTATAGGGGGTTATTTCGCTCATTTCTCCTTTTAACCTTTTTCGATTTTTGTATCGTCTGCTCCCTCACTTGTCCCTCACCTTTTGATATTCATCTCTATACTTAGAGATATTTTACCTTAAGTATATGGAAGACAAGCCGAGCCGTTGAGTGTGTACATTCTCTTGACCTTGATCATCTTCGATTTTGAGTCTGTTATCCTTAGGATTACTTTATCGTAAGCATAGAGGAGATGATCGACTTCTATTCGTTTATTCATTATTCTTTGACTCGTTATAGTATAGATTCCTTTCACTGATCTATACTTAGCCCGAGTTATGTCTTTGCTGCTTCTTTGCTCACTATGAGGACATAGTTCACACTAAGTATAGGGGGTGTCGTATATAAATGCTATATATACTTTAGAAGGCATAACTCGTACTTTATTGTACTTTTAATAATATGGCACTCTAAAAGTATGGGTGTATATTTTGGATTTTTAAAAGCTGTAAGAAAACTGTAAAAATATCTTACAAAAAATGGCTTAAAAATTTGTATATAAAAAATTTTAGTAAAATATTTTGATAAAATCCTTAAAATTTTGTAAATAAATTCCTTGTAAAATCCTGTATAAAAACTGTAGAAACTTGTATATAAAATGTGTATAAAATCCTTTGTAAAATATATAAAATCCGTGTAAAATTTGTATAAATTGAATTAATCCACTAACTCTTTCAAAAAAGATCCTAAAAATTAAAAAGTTTTTAAAATTCAATAAAAATTTGCAAAAGTCTTCAAAATTCACATAAAAAGCTTAATCAGAAAAATGTACCTCATAAAAAATTGTTGCATTCGTTAGCATTTTCAGAACAAGTTTGATTATTGAACTGAATGGACCTAAGTCCAAGAGATAGAGCTTGATTTAGGCCTTAATCCACTTAATTCTAAAGGGACTTTATTAGGAACTGAAATTGAGACTCTTCAGGTCTTTTAAACTTAATTCTTTGGGTTCCATGAGACTATGTTGGGAATTCAACTTGAAGTTGCTTAAGTAGGACACCCGGTATCGTCCGTTTAACTCTTCTCCATTTGAATCAATTTTGAACTCATGCACTCTACACTTAGCTCGACTTGCATGTACTGCGAAGGGAAATCCATTTCGTGGTGTGTTTCCGTCCTTGTCTAGCAGTGATGATGTTTTAAGACGGGAGTGATTGGGCTGAAATAAAGCTTCGGATGAGGGAAGGATCTGCTGGCACAATTTTTCCAAGACCCCAAAAAAATGGATGGAATGAAAAGATGCTATATCCGTCGGGGCATAAAAGACCTATGTAGTGCAACAATTATCTCTACCAAAAAGAAGTCAAATACACCAAATACCAAAATAAGCACAATGGTCCGAGCTTCAGAAAAGCCTGCATGTCTTAGTAGAGACTTGGCTAAACTGGCCAAGCTTCACAGGAGATGTGATTACACAGATCACACTCCAATTCTCTTCCTATTCTTCTATCTTCTTTCTATATTCGATTGTGGACACAGGACGACCTGACCTCAGAAGGAAATACCACCCTCCTCAAGGATTGGGTTGTTGGATGAGGGTCTAATGGGAGTGTATAACTGGATGGGCAGTTTCTTCGCTTCTCGAAGCGGGAAGAGCTAAAACCTTTCACACACAGTAAAAAATGCTTTCAAAAATGAAAAGTTTACGTGATGAATAGGTAGATCTGAGCTGGCTATTAAGGTGAACCTGGATAAAGATTTGTGGAACTTGAGTATTGTTGAGGCTTAAATCCTAATTCTAATAGAGTTCCGACACATTATTAATCCAAAGGTCTGGATCCAAGCTTCAGATTTTGGGTGAAGTGAGATTCGATTTAAAGAAACAATCATGTTCTAAGTTCTTTTCTTTTTCTTTTTGCTTGCATTTATTTATAAAATAAGTGTCTGTTAAGGGACTAACAAAAGTAAAGTATAAGGGAATGATGAATCCATGATTCATCGCCTTTATTATTTTATTTTGGCTAAAATTCTTAATAAAATACATATAAATATCCATTAATTCTAACTAATTATCATTCTAACCATAAATTTTAATATGATATATTTAACACTTATTTTATCTAAAATAAAAGAATAAAAATAAAAAGAAAAATAAAAGAAAAAAAGGTTGTAAATATGTAATATATACAGACAGATCCTTACCCCAAGACCGGATCAATATTGATTTGGCCGACAAAAGAAATAAGTATGAGGAGATAAGGATCCTAACTTATCAAAATATGAGAAAACATAGACCAAAAATATAATTTATCCATTTTACACAATATAAATACTTCACCTATTTTATTCATCACTTATACTATCTCAAATCAAAACACTTCTTTTATAAAAATTGTTTACAAAAATATATATTATTTTATAAAAATATCAGAAAAATATTTCGTCATAAAAATAATTAACCGTAATGGACCGAAAAAATCACAAAAGTCGACTTCTAAGCTCCATAACTATTTATAGAAAATTCCAAACTGACTAAACTCACTTTTAAATTTTATTTTATACTTAGTACTATTTATTAAAAATATCAAAAAAATATTTGAATAAAATCGATGAGTCTTGACATTTGGAACCCGTTGTATACTTATACTATATGTAGAGTCTTGACGTTTGGGACCCGTTGTATACTTATACTATATGTAGAAACTCCCCGGATTTTTAATTAAATAATCGTAAACCCGATTAACTTGATTTATTTTCTTAAAATATTCTAAAAATGTATAGAATAATATAAAAATAAAACTAAATTAAAATACCAATAAAATTCGAAGCCTCGAAGTCGCTACCTAAATTTTCCAGATCTCATAACTCGGTCGTATGAACTCCGAATTGAGCAAACTCATTCCTAAAATTCATATTATTAAATTATCTACAAAATGACACTAATTTCACTAAAATCATAGTTAATACGAAAACACAGTTTTCGGGTTCGTATTCCATTCACTTCCTCAATCCCATCGATTTCTAAGAGTTTTTCCATTTAATCTCTTCTGCTTAAGCCTCATCTTCGAGCAGTTTGTTATTTGCAGATAATAGAAACCTAGTCTGATTTAATCCCCACGAGAATTACACATCTTAAGCCTCGATTTTAATGCTGCATCTACTGCCGATCTAAGCACCTCGCCAGCGACGCTTGAAGTCACCATCGATCTGGAGATAATCCGCAACTGTCCAAACTCCGGAGCATATCCAACATGTTCAAAGCATCACCAAGCACCAGATATTAATATCGAAGACCTCGAAGTCATTCGCCACCGTCCTTCATCAATCATCTGGAGATCCGATGCTCGAAGGGCACCATCACTGGCAAGAGATTGAAGCCCCATCTTATCCACTCTTTGAATCATCCGGAGGCATTCCTGTTTTGGGAACGAACATGGTGTTTAGATCCGTGGATGAGATTGCAACACATGGAATCTACGAGGACATTTGATGTGAGTTTGTTGACATAGAACTTTGAAGATCTGATAGAAGAAGCCCGCACTTGACCGAGGAAAGCTCGAAGTCTCACCTGACGAAGGTTAACGAACATCATCTGGATGCCTACGGATGATACGAGCTCCGATCACATCCACATCCTGGAGTGACGAAGATAAAGTCGATTACCTTATGCTTCAGGCAAAATTAGGGAAGAACATGCCTCTTCCCAGATCCATTCCAGATCGTTTATCAAACGAGTATCGGACGCTAGTCATCAAGCCACGCGGTGATATCACATCAAATCCATCGCTCTTTTCGGTCACGTGATGAGCACATGCATGGGAGGGTATTTGGACGTCTTGCAGATTTGACCTGTATTGAATTGTAATTTCAAACAGGATCGAGCCAGTACTATCACATGCACGGGCATGTGATCCTGGGGATTTTTGTGCGAATAACCTCGAACTTCCTGAATTCACGTATAGGACCAAAGGCTGAAAGAGTCACATGTGATCCAGGACACGAGAGCCGAGTCTTTTGCATTTTACGCCCAATAATTTTTGGAATTGCACATATTTCCCTTATATTTCCAGAGAATTACATATATAACCATATCATTATACATAACATTATATTACTACTATACTACTATAACACATAATAAATAAAATACTAAATATAAAAAATTAAACAAAAATACTTATAAATACCCTATAACATACTATATACAATATTTCATCAATAAAAATATTTCACTGTATTTTACAAAATAAACAAAAAACAAAATAAAAATTGAAAATTAAAATCAATAAAAAATTTAAAACACATAAAAAACTTCAACAATTCATAACTAGTTCATTAAAAATCACAAAAATATGCACAATCTCTCATTTTAAAGATAATTTCACGTATTTTCTAATAAAATTAAAATAAAAATATTTTAATACTGTTTAATCCTTAAAAATTCAAAATACATCACTGTTTTCAATATACATTAACTTTTTCAACATGGAAAATAAACCAAAATCTCTAAAAATCATAAAACTCTTAAAAATTCATAAAAAAGAAAAACAAATTAAAAACATAAAAAATAATAAAATAATGATCAAATAATAATTAAAAAATATTTTCTAAAATAATAAAAAAACATAATACATAAAAACACAGAAACAATATAAAATTAATTAAAAATCAAATAAAAATTCAGAAAAATCCTTTAAAATAAATAAAAATTAGGAGGCCCTTTTACTTTAGTTTATCTATAGTTTTCCCCTAGTTTCCAATAGTTTACCTCCCTGAGTTCGACACTCCCGTGCTTAACCCCTATACACTTAAGTTTAGGAGTATAAACAAAATAAAGAAGATTAACAAAAAATAATATTTTCTGCCATAACTCACCTAGTTGGTACAACGACCATGAATTTCTCTCTGATTCTTTGCAGGGATTTCTGAAGCTGATCAGGTGGCGTTTTTCAGTACCTGGAGGCCTGATCTTCCCGGAGCTCGGTTGACTTCCCCGTGAGGTTCTAGAGCTTCTTTTGACCCTCAGCCGATGCGGAACACCTCCTCGGAGGTGTAGAGCCCATTGCCATCGAAGGATACCGTCGGGAGGAGGATTAATCATCGATCGAAGGTTAGGGAAGAGTTGTTCTTCCCTGGACTTCGTGCACAGTATCTACCGTTCGATCTGGGGAGCAGCCCGAATCAATCGACAACCGTCCGATATGTTTCGCTGAGCATTATCAGATCCGGCTTGGGATCTAATCCCAAGTGTCCATCAACGAAGCGTCATCCAGACACCACCACGCGCCAAAGTGAAGGGTGCTGAACTGTCTGATCGTGCACCGATTGTGGTAATTTTTACATTCAGACCCGCCTCTTTTTGTATTTAATAAATAGGTTTGTAAATAAAATATGTACTTTAAATGGGAAAGTTTGCAAGAAAGACCCTATATTTATTTGTTATTGCATTTTGGTCCTTCCCAGTCCAGTCACGTGTAGTCCTCACGTGATTAGACAATTTGCAATGTACGCCCTGGAGTCTTTGTATATTTGTAAAATAGTATATAAAAATTAAATAAATGTTGTGTTATTCAGGCACATTTGCAGATACACCCCGCCCGATTATTTTATTTGCAATTTTACCCCTGCTAGTATATACATTTTTTGTGTTTTTTATCTATTTATTTAAAATAAGTATTGTCCTCCTAAAATCCCAAAAAAAAGAATTAAATGTCTTATTCCATTTACTTTCACGCCATGTATTTATTTCGCATTTTTTGCTTTTTACATATTTATTAAAAATCATAAGAAGCATAATTTTTGTACTGTTTAGCTTAGAAAATACGAAAAAAATATAAAAGTGTGTCTAAAAATTGAAAAATTATGTATATTATATTTTATCATGTTTTATTTATAGACAAAAAGATCACTAAAAATGGAAAAAGAAAAGGCTAAAAAGTGAAAAACCCTAAATCTTTTATGAAAATCTAGAAAATCATACAAAATTCCAAAAATATGTTTTCCTGATTTATAATTTTCTTTATGTACATGTTTATATATTAAAATTGATTTAAGTAATTTTGGAACCAACTTATTGTTTTTAATACTCAAATCAATTTTGGGTATTTATTTAGTCCTCTATTAGGGATATTTTTTATTTTAAAATACATAAAAATTAACAAAAATTCCAGAAAAACTACAAAAACATTAAAAATATAAAACCCCAAAATAATTTTTATTACATATTTTATTTATATATAATAGTATGTATAAATACATTACTCTAGATGTATATATACCCTTATATCTCCTATATTTATATTTAAAAGAAAAAAGAAAACTAAAAATCTAAAAATACAAAAAGGAAATATAAAATTATAAAGTTAAAAACAAAATATAAAATACAAAACACAAAAAAATGAAAAAATATAAAATGAAAAATCCACACAAGAAAAAGATACATGTACATACATAATGAAGGACATGGTTGTAAAAAAATAACCATAGGCTACCTTTTTTGCTCTATGTGGTTCGACTTCTACATGTTTAATCACTATGCATCTTTTGGTAGCGAATAATAAATTTTAACCTCACCTATGCTATTCATTGCCTTTATTCAGATTGCGGGTTAATTGTTGATCAACAATACCAGGGGATTTTAGAGTAGTCAACACACCGACCGTAGTTTCGCCTTGTGAAACTGCACAACCCTCTTGTCTCTCCCAGTTTATTAGGTTCTTCTCAGACGAACCTGAGAAGAAAGGGGCGGAGCGGATTGAGAGCTGGAGAAGGTGTTCGAAGGGGCTCGTGTGGATGGCGAAGTTCCTATGATGATGGAAATGCGATCAATTGGACATGAAATGGGGTGTAAGTACGTAATTAAAAAGGAGAAAATAAGAAAACAGAAGATGAAGGCTTACTTGGAGATATGAAGAAGAATATGACGAAGCGGGTGGCTTGGGCTGAGCACATAACGACGCCCGGGTCATCACTGGACTCCCCTAACCGTGGAGAGCATCTCAAAGATCGGATCATGGCCATGTCATGACCAATATCGCCAGGGGTCAACACCTGAGTTACGGGCCATCTTTTCCCTTCCTAACCCTCCTCCTCTGTCATGGGAGGAGGCATACGGCTAAGCCGTGGCTCGTGAAATGATGGATCGACCGAGTGATGGACAGAGAGGGTGCATTTGGAGTGGGGGGTTCCAGGTGGTGGCCGATGAGGTTTCAACCACCTCCCCCATCATGCTAGAGAGAGGAACATGGGGGTGGAGGTGCACACATGGAAGAGGGAGGCTAGGGCTACGTCGTTGGGTGGTTAGTGAGGGACGAGGACTAAGGGGAACATGGGGATTGGGGGATGGAGAAGATCGGTGGTTGATGGAGTGATCGTGGGAGAGATGAGGGTACTAGAGGTTGACGATGTTAGTGAGAGCATAACCAAAGCATTTATGTAGGTGCATGAGGTGAGTGGAGACCTGGAGGGGTGAAGGAGAGGAGGTGCAGTTGGGTTCTTCTCAGGAGAACCTGATAAGAAAGGGGCAGAGCAGATTGAGAGTTGGAGAATGTGTTCGGAGGGGTTCGTGTGGAATGTGAAGATCTGGTGATGATGGAGATGTGATCAATTTGATGTGAAATGAGGTGTATGTGCGTAATTAAAAAGGAGAAAATAAGAAAACAGAAGATGAAGGCTTACTTGGAGATATGAAGAAGCATACGACGAAGCGGGTGGCTTGGGTTGAGCACCTAACGACGCATGGGTCATCCTTGGACTCCCCTTACTGTAAGGAGTATCTCAACGATCGGATCACGACAGTGTCATGGACAAGTTTACCATGGATCAACATATGAGTGGCGGGCCATCTTTGCCCTTCCTAACCCTCCTCCTCTGTTGTAGGAGGAGGCATACGACTAAGCCATGGCTCGCGAAATGGTGGATCGATCGAGTGATGGACAGAGGTGGTGCATTTTAAAGGGGGGACGGTTCCAGGTGGTGGTCGATGAGGTTTCAACTGCCTCCCCATTGTTCTAGAGAGAGGAACGTGGGGGTGGAGGTGCACACGTTGAAGAATGAGGCTAGGGCTACGTCATTGGGTGGTTAGCGATGGATGAGGAGTGCAGAGAACATGGGGGAGGGGGATGGAGAAGATCAGGTGGTTGATGGAGTGATCGTGGGAGAGATGAGGGTACTGGAGGTTGACGATGGTCTTTAGACGTTGGATCGCATGATCCAACGATCGGGGGAAGGGCGTAAAGGAAAGGCACTGATCTAATATGGATCAAATCAGAGGGCGGATAATGCATCTGGTATGAGCAGCTCTGATCAGATCCATTAGGATCTGATGAGCGTTGGGAAGTGAGGGTGCGCTGAGAAGAAACGGAAGGCCGCGTGGGCGACCCGGAGGGCACCGCGTGGCCCAATAGAAGAAATTAGAAAATAGAAAAGCAAAGAAATTACAAATAAATAATTACAGGCTTAAATCGGAAGTGTAAAATATGAAAGTTGTAGATTACGATGAGATCTACAAGTTTCATGTTGGATAAAAATTCAAAATAGGTCATATAAATATAGTAATATTTTTGTAAGTAACTTTAAGGATTAGGAACACTTGTTTTAATTTCTTTTGAGATTTTTTTGTATTTTTATTTATATTTAATGTAAAAATAAATATATACAATAATTATCTATTTTTTGAGTTTTTTAATTTATCAAATACAAAAAATAAGGTACGATAATATATTAGTATATATTAATTAGGGCTAGTTATAAAAAAGGGTTAGTTTGTTAATTAAGGTTAGATTTTTGAATAGTTTAAGTTAGATGGATAGTAAATAAATAATATGATGATGAATCATGGATTTATCACACCCCAACCCCAAACATAGTCTGACATCTAAAACTCACGAAATGTAGGTGTGGGATATAAGTGGTGGGGTTTACTAATTGATAACTTAGACTTAAGCATTCGGGTGGTGATAAACGAGTTCAATTGGACATGAACCCAATAAGTGGTCAAAGCCGGTTTTCCATGATAACAGACCACGGATCAATCTAAGCTCGGGATGTTACACCCATAGAACAATGAATTCAATATTTGTTACGAGTTTAAAGAATCGGGCAACAAATAATATCCGTCTTATATATCTAATTACATAACATAAACAACGAATATTATATCATTTGCACTTATATATCAATTTTGCTTCAGATTAACAAGTTCTCAACAACTCCTAACATTTGAACTCTTCAGATCCTAGGATGCTCATAAGCAGATATCAAGTGATGATCATGTATCTCATGTAATCTCAGTCGCATACCTGAGGAATTGTGTGAACATTCGATCAAACCCTGAAAGGATATGTTACTATATAAACATATGACTTCCTACCAACACGGGTACACAAAGCCACGCATGTAAGTTAGAGATGTACGAAAAAAAACATTATCCGTATCTATCTGCTATTGCATGGACATCTATGTACACCTATGTTGATTAATAGGATTCGAAGAATAAAAAAAATATGGGTTCAACTTCCACAAAAAAAATATTGATTTTGAATAAAATAAAATGTGAAATCCGGTTCAACCCCGTTGAACTGGAATCTGTATATTCAAATTAAACCAATTGGTTGGACCTAATATATCATTATTTTAACTGAGCCGGTAAAATTCCGATAATCGGATCGTCACAGATCTGATTCGAACCAGTTGGATCGACGGATGCAGATCGTCCCTTATTATAACGTAGGAGATCTATCGGACGGGAAATGGACACCATGATAAAGGACCGAGGATAGTCGACCTCCTATCACACAAAGCGAAACATGCAAGTTAGAGATGTACAAAAAAACATTATCTGAGTCTATATATTATTTTCATGGACGTCTGTGCATACGTAGGTGCCCCTATGCTGAATTTATGGGGATTCGAGGAATCTACACAATATATACGTGTCATGTATTACAATATTGGGTATTGTACGTGGATCTGTTCTCTACCGTATGTATATATTACGTACACATGCAATGCATTACGTGTGATACTTAATTCGTGTGTGTATACACATAACAAAAAATAGGGCTGCCTTTTAGGAGTAGTAAACATGGTTGTCCCCCACTTCATTTTTTCAAATATAGTTGAACGACAGACTTGTTGCAAGATTTCGGACAGTATACAAATCTATTCAGAGGATACAAGACACGCACACAACAATGAGAGTTCCCTCTGACCTCTCTTTTTGAATCATTGCATGTCCATTATCTTTGTCTGAAAAAATCGGCATCGAATAAGTTGGAGTTTTTTATACGAGTAACAACATATATTTTTTATATTATATGAGAAGGAACTTTAGAGGACCGGGTTCCCAACTAAGGGAGAGCCATGTGCTCCCAGAGGTGGAAGTGCTACAATAGATGGTAGAAGACAGAGAAAAAAAAGGAAGACAACAAGCTCGGCGAAGAGATAAACGTCACCTGTCACGGGGACTAATCCACCTTGACTATAGATGTACCTTCCATTGAGAGATCAACCTCTCGAGGGAGAAGTCGATAAAACAGAGGGGAGGGAAGGCACCAACTAGGCAGAGAAAAATGGTGGAGGCATTAGTCTACCACCTTCTGAGGTCAATAGCACGACCATCACCAAGAGAATAGAATGACCGAAAACCAACCTCTTTCTCCCATCTTTGCTTCTTTGTCTAAAGAAACCCTAAGAGGGGAATGGCGTTGGTGTGTCGGAGATTGGCACCCTTCGATGGTGGTTGTTGTCTGTGTCGGAAATTTTTACTTGGGGGGCCAAATTATTGAGACTACACACATACATATACACATACACATACATACACATGTAGATACATTATATATAAGGTTTGTCTATGTATTATTTATCATTTTAATTACTAATATTTATTTACAAGGAATTTTTACATAGATACCCCTATAAACTTACAATTTTGCATAAATATCCAAACAAACATTATATGGACAAAAGGTCCTTCCAAAAATTCTTCAAACCACAAAAGCTTTTGTTAATACGATGTTAAGTAGCACCATTAAATCTAATATTTTTAAAAAGTAATATTATATCATACTTAATGTAGGGATGCAAAGGGATATATATGTACCTATTTTTTTTAATATATTTTGACATGTGTATATGTCTCTGTATTAAAATGAATACATATACAAATGTCACTTCGGTATCCAGATACATTTTTGTCTATATTTTTATATTTCTTAATATATAATTCTATATTTATTTTTAAATACATATAACAAAATTTTTAACTTTTTCTGTACATTTGATATATTTTTTATGAGATATATATTGTATTTGTATCATAACAAGTCATTCAATTCATATACATATATATGAGCTAATTTATAAAGTATTTGTGATTGTATTCATGTTCCATCCATATTCATTTTATATCTATATCCATTTTTCAAGATACAGTAACACATTATTCATATTCATTGCTACTCATGTATTAAAACAAATTTGTATATGATAACACCTATATGATTGTCCATAACTAATCATTTATAACTTATTTTGGTATCTTTTGCATAGTATAATTACTCTTTACATTCTAGATTTTGATGATTATTTTAATAATCCAGTATTTTTAATGGGTTTATTTATGTTCAAAATGAAAGTTCATAAAAAGATATAAAGGTCAACATGTGTACAACATGTAAATGTTAGTAGTTAATTATACATCTTTAATAAAGGGAATGATTTACTATAATAAAATACGTGTATATGGATATTTTTTCAATCTATCAATATTTCATGCATTGCTAAATATATAATTATGAGTATTATTTGTTACAAAATAGTCTTTATATAAAAAATAGAGACGAATGTCATATCTATTACTATATCATTAACGAAGGTCAATATAGCAACGCTTATTCGTCATATTTTTCATAATTTTAACTAATTATCGATATTAAAATTGTGATGGTTAAGCGTCACTACATACGATATAACGATATATTTTACTCATCATTATATATTAAACAACATACGATATAACGGTGAATTAAAAAATCTCTACATATTTATTCTGTTATTGTAATTATGTATATAGGGATACAAACAGACGCATACAGATATGGATATAAGTATTACTGAATCCTTGTCAGTTTTTGGATACGAATATGGATGTGGATATGGATATTGACGGGTATTAAAATTATCTTACCATATTCTTAGAAAACAGATACAGATGTAAAACCGATACTGATTGCATATAAATAATGTTAGAAGTACTCTATAGAATTGACCTAAATATATGTGAATTGAATGAAAAACACATGATATAAATTTATTAAATGTGTTTGTATAATAAAATTTATACAAATATGGTAAAAGAAGGTATAGAATTATGTTATATATGGTTAAAAATAAATCTATGACTATATTTATATACGAAAATGGATATACGGATACTGGTACGGATGTTGCGGATATTAAAATGATATCCATATTCGTATCCATTTTAAAATGGATACGATGTAAAAAATCTGTATAAAATGGATATAGATATATCCGTAACTGATTCGATCCATATATGTACAACATGTAGTTCCTATAAAACATACAAGTGTTAATAATTAAATTATCGTATTCAAATCATATTATTGATTTTTTATTGAGAAATGAGGGTGGAAGAGTTATATACAACTTATAAATGGGAGATGGAGGGACCATTTTATACAACTTATTAATATTTATATTTAACTATTGTATTTAAATTATGTACTATTATTATTATATAATATATATTATAAGTACTTAGGGAGACAGGGGGCCAAGTCCCCTCCCGCCCCCTTGTCTCCGTCACTGATTGTTGTGCCGAGAGCTCACCCTAGAGGAGGGGATGAGCTTTGAGGTGTCTAGGCAGCTCACTAGACAATGTAGAGCAAATATGGTGTTCCATCGTCCATGTAGAAGCACACCAATTTTGTCGTGAGCCTTCGATGGGATGAAACGCAAGCAGAGACGGAGGGATGGCGACATGAATGCATGGCGATGATCATGTGGATAGGGGCTGCAAACATGGGATGGAATCACAAAGTGTGGAGATCTTCTCTTGGACAGGAGGTATTGGAGGTGGAGGTGGCAACAATGGGGAGTTGGAGTCGACGAAGAGAGGTGGAGGTTGAGGACGAGAGCAAGAAAAGAGATTAACCATTGGATTTTTAAGGTATATAGTTAGATTAACTTGACAAGAGTTAAATAGACGGTAAGGATTGTGATGTAAGAAGTAAGTTGACATGGGTCATAGAGTAAATATGAAGTATGCATCTACCGTCGCCTAATTGGTAAAGTTTATAAGGATCATGCTAATGGTGGATTGGGAAGGTGGTGGCAATGCGATGACTTGGAAGGACATTGACATTTGAAATGTGACAATGATAGAATGAAAGGGAAGGACATAAGCATATATCCTCTAGTCACCATATTCAATTAATATCAACGTGAGTATTCATCTGATATGACCCCATCATGTCATTATCTCCTCAAATTCAGCAAAGGATCTAACTACTCCTTTCAACTTTCATGGAAAATGCATAATAATGGAAAAAGTGATTCTGGTAATAACTATTTTTGGTAGTATAATTGGCATGATCATAAATGAATGCATATCCACTCTTTGGAATTAGGAAATCTTTTGTTGGATTCTTCTCAAGTTGGAGAAAGAAGGAAACCACACCCAACAGATCTTATATATTGCTTAGAGGAAGATATCTTTGAAGAAGTTACTTATTTTGCATCCACGTAGCATTCTATATTTATTGGTTTTGCTCTTAAATGATATCTTTTCTAGTATATGGTAAATGAGGAAAATTAACATTCCACTGCGGAGAGTTATTTATATTTGATTTAAGTGTTTTTATAATGATGCCCCATATGTAACTGAGTTCTTGTTGTAATTCCGCCTGAATGATCTTCATGTGTGAGTGTGATCTCATGGCAACGTATTCTTCTTCTATTCTGCTTCAACCTTTGGTCTCAATAACCTATATCATCTCACCATAGAGTTTCATGACTTTGAAATTTATTGATTTTGTTTCTACAACAAAATTGAGCTATAGTGACGCTTTTTTCAAAATTTGACATTGAATTAGCCATTGTTAAATATATACCGACGATATTATGCATCGCCAAATGAATTTTCATAATCATATCTGCATAGTGACGCTTATCCGTTGCTATTTTTCAAAATATCAACTAATCATCGCTAATTTTTTAGTTCAGAATTTAGAGACGATTAATTAGAAGTTTAAAAAATAGCAACGGATAAGCGTCGCTATGTGGACTGTTGCTTATGATATAACGACATATATGATATTCGTCGCTAATTTTGAGTACAAAAAATCATTTCTCAACGAATAATATCGTCGTTATATATTTAGCAACGACCAATTTAGTGACAGATTTTGAAAAATCGTCACTATAGCTCAATTTCGTTGTAGTGTTGGAAAGGTCATTTTATTTTTTTTAGGAAAAATAGATGCGTAATCAACCACTATGGATGCAGTGAAGAGAAGATAGACGATATTTTGGTACATCTCATGACTAAAAAAAGGAACTCACTTAGAAGAAAACAAGTATCGCTCTTTACATTCCCTCACTCTCTCTTCCTTCTTTCTTTTCTCATTGTTAAGTCAGGTGTTGTCTTTGTGGTAATGCCTCTACCCCTTTAAATATAGCCCAATAATAATACTCATAGTCATAATCCTATGAGGACTCTACATGGGATACAATTATATTATTATCGGGATAGGAGTCTACTTCCTTTAGGGTTACCAATCTCATCATTTAACTCTTTATCCTCACAAGATCTCTCTTGAGTTGAATTCCATCATGATCTCTGTCATTTTGAGTTCGTACTAGTTCATACTCGCCATTTGCAAGCTGCTCACACAAATATTGCAATGACTGGGTTTCACACAAGTCATTGGGTGCTTTCAGCATGCTCCCTCTTGAGCATGCACATATAATTCATATGTTGTGCTTTTTAACGCAACATCACACATCTCTTGAAAGCTCGATTGTGTGCCAACGCCCTCTGGTTAAGCGAATTGCACTCTCTTCTTCTTTTATGCATTCCTACAATAAATATGGCATCAACCTATTGTCGTCTTCACGTATTACTCGCCCGAGGAGCTCCATCACCGGTAACGACCTTTCCCTCCAACTTGTACAACATATTTCACATCATTATTACTCACATCACTATATGTGCTCTTTTACTTGCTCTAAGAACTCTCCCTGTTATGGTACCCCATTGTCCTCATGACTCGATCATTCTCGTCAAAGTCAGATTTTTTTGTTGTAGGCATGTATCTTACACCTCTCAGAGTCAATATTGTCTCATCAAACATGTAAACTTGCATTGATCCAACTCCTATGATGTGTTAACATCTCTCCATGTGCCATATCGATCGTGCCCTCATTGTATTCTTAGTAATGTATTTATCTACTTAATTTCTTTCTAGATGGTATGATCGTGTCGAGTCACGCTAACAAGTCTTTCTTACATATTTCAATGGAGTTCCCTTAGTTTTAGTCTGAATCACAATCGTCCATGTTTCCTTCTCACTTATTGGACAATCATCAAAACCTCCTTCTCACAATAGAAGCATCTAATCGGACCACGTGACTTTGATTAACATTTGAACCTCTTCTTTCTTGGTCTAGAGATTATGCTCTTTTTCATCAATGAGTTACATTGAACGCAATCCTGGGCCTCTATCGTAATAGGCACACTACTATACGTAATTGCCTCGATGTTAACATATATATAGTCTTCAAGTAGCTCTAGATTTTCACATGGTGAGTTCTTCTTATTCAATGTCATAATTTAGGCATTGATGGTTGATAAACGCAGAATTGAGTGCGGTTGTATCGACTCACAAGGCGAGTCAACAGTCAGTGTTTGACCACACAAAATCCTGAATTTAGTCAACAATTAACCCACACTAAAGATCAATAAATTAGAAATAACGTGGATTTAAAATTTATTTTTAACTCTGCACAAATGATGTAAAGGGCAAGTATGCAGAGAGTTCGAACACAGGGAGCAAGCAGGGTAATTCAAACAATTGTGCTTAAGTGAATGTGTGTGCCAAGTGTCTACACTAAGCAAGCAAGCAAAGGATATTTTTTGTGGGTTTTTAATTTTTAATTTTTTAATGTAATTTTTAATTTTGTATTTTTCTTTTTAATTTTCTGATTTTTATATTTTTATATTTTATATATTTTTTTTTAATTTTCTTTTTTTGGATATTGGAATTTAAAGGCAATGTAATAAAAGACGAGATGAAGTATTTATAAAAATATGCAAAAATAACCAAAAATTCAGAAATAAAATATTTTTGGTATTTTAAGGATTTTGTACTATTTTTGTGATTTTTGGGGATTTTTCAAGGTGTTTTTTGTATTTTTAAATACTGAAATAAGGCAAAACAGTGGGCAAGCTACGGGCTGGAGATAAAACTGGAATTAAAAATAGCAAATAGCTACAAAATTTGTCCACACTAATTTTCAAATAAAGAGAATAA
Source organism: Ottelia alismoides (assembly GCA_037367405.1). Lineage (NCBI taxonomy): Eukaryota > Viridiplantae > Streptophyta > Magnoliopsida > Alismatales > Hydrocharitaceae > Ottelia > Ottelia alismoides. The sequence goes on from JAZKJV010006496.1 coordinate 280,416, forward strand.
AATCTAGAACAAACAGAAATTGAATTTAAAACTTTTGGATTTTTCTTTGATTTTATATATTTTTTTGAAGTTTTTGAATGTTTTTTAAATTTTTAGTGTTTTTCTTTTGAGATTTTTAGTGATTTTTGGACTGACACTAAAATAGGGTAAAATAGACACTGGGGAATTTTTTTGGAATTTTTCAAGGTATTTAATATTTTTTTGGCATTTTCTAAGCTAGACAGTGCACAAAAAGCATGTTTTTGATTTTTAATAATTATAAAAATAAAATAAAATCAAAAACTAAACATGTAGCGTGGAAGAACAAGTGTCCAGGAGCTTAACCCTATTTTTGCGGAATGTTTGGACTTAAAATGATGCCTTAATTAATTATTTCAAGTAAGCAAAAACATCAAGGCTGGCAGGGACCTTTATGCAAATAGATAAAACAATAGGGGCACGCCTACAATTTTTACCAAAATTTTGAACCAAAACAACAAGTTTCGGGGTCAAATGACAAAACCAAAAGCCGCAGGGGCTTTAATGCAAAAGTCCCAGGCCCACGTGAGTCGCACGCACGCCTGGGAGGGGCATAAGTGCAGATAAGCAGACAAGCAAGGGCACGGATGCAAAATTTCCCCAAGAATTTATACTGAGTAAAATAGTTCTTGCACTGAATATTAAATGCCGAAACCTCGCGGGCCTTGCCGCAAAATACCCACGCGCACGTGCCACGCACGTGCACTAGGCTGGCAAGGGCTGGAATGTAATTACGAGAACTATAGGGGGTTTGTAGCAAATATTACAGAAAGTTACTAATTGAAAATGAAAGTTTCTGTTGTAATTAATAACACACAAAAATGACGGGGTTAAGATTGCAAAATACCCAGTCAAAGGGCAGATCGAACGGCCAGAGGTCTTTCACTAATACACGTGGCGGAAATCCGACGCCCCGTACCCCTTCAGTTTGTGCGGCCCAGATCATATGCTTCGATTGGAGATCAACGGCTGCGGGGTTGGCGCCATCCAACGATTGCTGAATCGCGCCAAGAACACCGGCGATCCAACGGCTCTAAGATGCGGAGGAGGAGCGAACGAAGAACACGCCCCCGGCGAGGTTCAATCGCCGCGCACGATGCCCTCTGACGCACTCCTTCGTTGCTATGAAGCTCAGGAACTAGGTGGCGACGTCCTCTAACGGCTGGAGGGGTCCGATGGTCTTGTAGGTGGCCGGCGCGAGCTCGCCGATGACGAAGAGCGTGGAGGTTCCAGGAGATACGGCGAGGTTCCAGAAACTCACTCCGGCCTTGGAATCCAAGGATGAGACCTGCAAAAAAAAGTGAAAAGGTCAGGGGTAAAATGCCCCGACCTCGCGGCGAGGCGGATAGGGTGCTAACGAGGCGGAGTGCGTGACGACCGAAGGTGGCCGGAGATGCTCCGGCGACCGATCGATTAAGCGAATCGATGTGTGGATGAGATGGATAAATGGGGGAAAATGAAGCTGGGAATACCAGGACAGAAATGAAGGCGAAAAAATAAGGGAATACACGGCCTCGAGCCCGGGTCGGGCGAGGGAGGGGGTACCTCGACGGCTTGGCCAGAGGTTGACTGGAACACGCCCAAACGTAGCCGGTCCACCGCCCTAACGAGAGCTCCACGGAGCTGTCACCTCCAGGAACTCCTAGCAAGGTCAAGGGGGAGGTTTGGATGGAATTTGCGGTTCGAATTTTCAAATCAGGTCAAGGGGTCGGTTTTAAGGGGTTGATGAAGGTGGCTCCTTGATCGAGGAAGAACGGGCGATTCAACGATCCTCTGCCCGAGATGATCACTGGGCGAGGTAGGTGGATGGTAGGTGAACAACTTCTCAGAAGGAATCATCCTCAAATGGTGAAAGGATAGCCCGCGAAAAAACCAAGAAAAAGGGCACTCACACATGTCCAGAAGGCCAAGACCTGGGGTCAGGAAGTTGACCCCCGGTCAACGGATGGCGTGGCCTGATTGGGCCATGTCATCCGCAAAAAGACAAAAATTAAATAAAACTTTGTAAATTAAATTAAAAATAGTAAATGATTTAATTAATTTTAGGTTATTTAATAAAAATGTTTATTTTTTTATAAATTATTTTATAGTGATTTTTATTTATTTTTATGAGAGGTATTTTTACTAGTTGCCTTTATACCCCTATATAGGTATATTGTCTATATATGTTATCACTTTATTTTTATTTTGTGTATTTTAGTTTCTTTAATTTTGTTTATTATTTTATAAAATTATAAAATACTTTTATACACATAAATATATTTTTATTTTATTTTATTAATGTGTTTTGTATATTTAATAAAATAGAAGTAGTGATATTATAGGTATGTATATAGGTATTATACCTAGGTATTTTATTTACAAGTATTTTTATTTTGATTTTTCTTTAGGCTTTTATTCTGATTTTAATATACAAATATATTATAAGTAATGTTTACAAAATTATAAAAATATAAAAATACAAAAAATAATGAATAAATAATAAATTGAATATTTTAATCTGTACAAGTGTACAATAGGGGTCCAAAACTCAACTTTCAAACCGTAGCTCCGCCAAATGCGAAACCACCGCCATTAAATTGCTTATTTTCTTCTATATACAATTAAAGGTGAGTTTGCTACATTTGGAGTTGTCAGTTGTGAGATACGGGTCTGGGAAGTTGGGATTGTGGATTCTTATTTAGACCATAACTTTTTATCTGTACAATATTTTTCTGTGAAATCAATTTTATATTTTTCTTTATTAAATTATCTACAACTTTCATGTACAAAGTTTCTTTATTTTATGAATAAAAAGTGGAACCAAAAATAGGTCCCAAAATGAATAAAGAATGAATTAAATGTATAGGTATTTTATCTGTATCTTTGACCTTATCTCCCCCTACTTTATTCCTTGTCGACCTATTCATCAAGATGCCTAGGTCTCGGGGTTTTGGGTCTTAAAATATTTACAATATTTTATTCTTTTTCTTTTCTTTATTTATTCTATAATTTTGGCCTTAATTACAGTATTTTATACACTAATAGGATGCACATGCATGAATGCTAAGATGATGATTTTAATGCAATTTACAGGCATTTGCTAGGGTTTTTGATGCCAAAATGATAGAATAAAGATGATGAAATGTGGATTCATCATCCCCCTATACTTTACCTTTGCTAGTCCCTAGCAAACACTTATGCAGTAAGTGCAAAAAGAAAAAGAAAGAAAAGAAAAAGAAGAACTTGGATTTAGTTCAATTATCAAACTTGTCTTCACAAAATCAAAGTTTGGAGCTTAAGTCGGACCTTTGGAATTTAGTGCGGGCGGAACCTTAGTGAGAACCGTGTTTGAAATTCAACAGTCTTCGAGAATCCCAAAACTCTGTCCAAGTCTCCTCAATAGCCAGGTCAGAAATACTTCAACTCATACGCAAACTCTTACGACTATGAATCTGACTTGTACAGTGTAAGTGATGGTGGCTCTCCCCAACTAGAATGACAAAGAAACTAACTTCTCCAGTACGACAACCCAATGATTCCCCAATCCAATGACTCCATCCTCGAGGAGCGGGGTATTCCCTTCTAAGTTCAAGTGGCAACCAGCTCAAGAGGAGGGGGTGTAGAGAAGAATGGACGGTAGCTAGTGTAGCTACCTATCCTGGGATGCAAGACCAGTGTAGTCAAGTCATCCTGCTGCAGGCTCACATATTTGACTTTGGAACTCAAGCTTGCTTATTTGACTTTGTACATACTTGCAGGCTTTTTATTTTTGTACATGCCTGAACTTTTTTTTTCGAATACTATATACAGCAGCATTTACATAAGGAGTTTTTCCTCTTGAGCCAGTAGACTATCCCTCTTTTGAAGCTTTATCGCAACCCACAGCCTCCTGTCTTTAGACTTCCTAATCACTGGACGGGTTGGGGTGCACTTCCCTCCCTAGAGGAGGACAAATGTTTCCACTTGTGTGCGTCTCATACCGGCAAATCCAATCCCCTCACCACTCCAACTGAGTTGAGCCATGTGAAAGGTGCAGGTGTCCAAGTTAGGTCATTATCAACAAGAATCGTGCGTGTGCTCCGAAATACTCTACTTAGGCAGTCAAGAATCCATTGAACCAAGCCTCGTGATCCTCAAGGAATTAAGTCAACTAGACCTGAAGTACCTCAAACCCAATTCCTATAAGGTTCCTGTTATTAGGTAGATTATAAGGTCCAATCAAGCTCCAATCTCCGGATTTTACTTAGACTTGTTCAACTATCAAACTCAATCCGAAAAATGCTCATGCTATGCAATGCAATGCAAGAAATATTTTTGTGATGCAATTTTCAAGGATTTTGAACTTTTTATGGATTTTTGAAAAGATGATGATGCATATGCAGATGCATTTTTTGTCTTTTTCAAAAAGATTTTTTCAAAAGTTTTTGGATTTTAATTTTGCAAATGTTTTTGGAATTTTTTGAAAACAACAAAAAAAAGTTTTGGCTGAAAACTTGGTTAAAAATATGTACACGGGAGTGCTTCTTATACATACAAGAAGTGGATTTTAAGAATTTACAAGGATAAGTGGTCAATTTTATACATATATATAGTGGATTTTGGTGAGATGTGTGTATTCCTCAAACTTATTTGACACAAGCTTTTTCACACAATTTTTGAAAACTATAGTCCAAAATAATTTTTACAAACATTTTACAAACATGTACACACATTTGAAAATCATTTTGCAAAGGTTTTTCAAACAGTATATATAGGCTTTTCAACATATTTTTGCAACCATTTTTCAAACCATTTGCAAATCATTTTTCAAACATTTTGTTTCACACAAAGAAAAGAAATTTTGCAAACCACATATTTTTACAAAGGTTGAAAACATGTAACAAAATATTTTCAAAATAGTTTTCAATAGATGTTCACGAAGATTTTCAAACTATTTTTCAAACATTTTGCAAAAAACATTTTCACCTGATTTATTAATCAGTAATTACAAAAAGAATTTGAGGAATAATCACATCTTTTTATTAAAGATTTTTAATGAATTTTAACGAATTAGTATCCATATTATTAAGAAAATACAAAAGTACGAGTTATGGCTAAAGTATATACACAGTATATACGACCCCCCTATACTTAGCTTGAGCTATGTCCTCATATATCGAAAAGAAAAGAGAAGACATAACTCGTACAAGGTATAGACAAGTCTAAATAATAAAGAATAAATGAATGAATGAATGAATAAGAAGTGGACCGTCCCCCCTATACTTAGGATCAAATAATCCTAAGTATAGCAGACTGTACACAATGCAGGGAGGGTCAAGGGTGGGAATGAACAGATCGTACTCAGATTGTCTCCCCCTATACTTAGGGTAAAATATCCCTAAGTATAGACAAGAAGAGGAGACAATGGAGAGGATCAAAAAGAATAGAGAAACTCGGGGTGCACGCCCCCCTATACTTAGGAAAAAGTACGTCCTAAGTACAGAAAACTGTCTACAAGGGCGGCACCTTTTTGATGGATAAAGAAGATAGAAAAGGAAAAGAAGAAAAGAAGAAAAGAAGAAAATAAATCAACTGATGAAAGTGATATGAACAGATGGATCTGTACAACGTAAGATGGAATTGATCACCATGTATGGGATGCAGCTGATGTGAGTCAAAGAGTACATCTCATACCAGAAGAATGGGGGCAACGTCAATGGTCGGCGGATCATGATCAAGATATAGTTTCAGGCGTTGACCATTGACGCGAAAGGTAGAGGAAGATGACGGTTCGGATATGTCGATGCTGCCATTGTCATGTACCTTCCTGACCACATACGGACCTTTCCACTTGCTCTGCAACTTCCCTGGGAATAATTTCAGCCTGGAATCAAACAACCATACTCTCTGATCTGGCTCAAACTGTTTATGGCTGATATGCGAATCGTGCCATGTCTTCACTTTCTCCTTGTACTGTAGGCTGTTGGAAAAGGATGTGTCTCTCAGTTCCTCCAGGGCTGCCAATTCTGCTCTTCTCTGGTCTCCTATACTCTCGGGATCTAAAAGCAACTCAGTGACTGCCCAAAAAGATTTGTGCTTGATCTCCACTGGCAGATGACACGGCTTGCCATAGACGAGACGAAAGGGAGATGTCCCCAATGGATTCTTGAAAGAAGTCCGATAAGCCCACAAGACCGAGTCCAAAAGCTGTGACCAATCCTTTCGGTCTGGGCGGACAACTTTCTGCAAGATAGTCTTTATCTCCCGATTCAAAACTTCAGTAAGACCATTAGTCTGAGGGTGATACGGTGTGGCAACCGATGGTCAATGCCGAACTCGTCTGCAAGGGCCCTAACCTTGTCATTGATGAAGTGAGACCCCCCGTCTGAAATCAAGACTCTAGGTACCCCGAACCGTGAAATAATATTTTTCCTCAAGAATTTACAAACGGTTTTAGCATCTGCGGCTCGGGCGGGGATGGCCTCAACCCATCGGCTAACATAATCAACAGCGAGCAGGATATGCTCGAATCCCTGACTCTTAGGAAATGGGCCCATGAAATCAATCCCCCATGCATCAAAAACCTCACAAAAGTGAATGGGTTGCATGGGCATCATGTCTCTCTGTCCGCAGGTTCCCATTTTCTGACAGTCAGTACATCTCTTCACGAACTCATCAGAATCCTTGAAGAGAGTAGGCCACCATAGGCCGGATTGAAGCACCTTCTGTGCTGTTCTTTTTCCAGAATGATGTCCTCCTGCCTCAAGCTTGTGGCAGTATGTGAGGACGCTATGATGCTCTTCTTGAGGAATGCACCTCCTCCAGATATTGTCCCCTCCTTCATGATAAAGGACGGGATCCTCCCAATGGTAAAACTTGGCCTTCGCCAGGAACGTCTCGAGTTTCTTCCTGGGCCAACCTTGTGAAACCGTCTTGGCAACATGATAGTTCATAATGTCAGAATACCACGGGAGCGAGGTGACAGCCAAGATCGCCTCATCTGGAAATGTCTCTGTGATCGGTGCGCTGGGCTCAGATTCCTCAAGATTCTCCAATCTGGAGAGATGATCCGCCACCACATTCTTGACTCCAGGCTTGTCCTTAATCTCAATATCAAATTCCTGGAGTAGAAGGATCCATCTGGTGAGACGTGCTTTGGCATCCTTCTTAGCCATTAAGTACCGGATAGCGGTATGATCAGTGAAGATGGTTACTCTAGATCCAAGAATGTAAGATCGATACTTATCAAGAGCGAAGACTATGGCCAGCATCTCTTTCTCAGTCACAATGTAATTCCGCTGTGCGGCATCCAAAGTCCGCTGGCGTAGTGAATGGCAAAAGGTAATTCATCCCTCCTCTGTCCAAGCACAGCCCCAACGGCAAAATCTGAAGCATCCGTCATGATCTCGAATGGGAGAGACCAATCGGGTGGCTGAAGGACAGGAGCTGAAACAACCATATTTTTGAGAGTCTCAAACGACTCAAGACACTTATCATTGACAATAAACTCGGCGTCTTTCGTCAGCAAGTCAGTGAGCAGTCGGGCAATTCGACTGAAGTCCTGAATGAACCGTCGGTAGAAACCGACATGCCCCAGAAAAGACCTTAACTGACGCAGGTTGGACGGCGGATTGAGTTTTCTGATGATATCCACCTCGGCAGGATCGACCTCCATGCCCCTGTTGGAGACGATATGACCAAGGACCGTCCCTTGAGTCATCATGAAATGACTCTTCTCCCAGGATAAGACAAGATTGACCTCAATGCAGCGCTTGAGCACACGGTCTAGGCAGTCAAGACAAGCGTCGAACCCGTCGCCATAGACCGAGAAGTCATCCATGAAGACCTCTAAATAGTCACCCACCATGTCCGAGAAGATGGACAACATGCACCTTTGGAATGTCGCCGGAGCGTTACATAGACCAAAGGGCATCCGTCTGAAAGCATACGTCCCAAACGGACAGGTGAATGTCGTTTTCTCCTGGTCTTCGAGCGCAATGGCCACTTGATTGTATCCAGAGTACCCGTCAAGGAAACAATAATGACTCTTCCCAGCTAACCGCTCGATAATCTGATCAATGAAGGGTAGCGGGAAGTGATCCTTCTTGGTGGCCGCATTCAAACGTCTGTAGTCCACACAGACCCTCCAAGAAGTGGGCACTCTGGTAGCGATCTCCTCTCCATACTCATTAACAACTGTAGTGATACCCGTCTTCTTGGGTACCACATGTAGCGGACTTACCCATTTGGAGTCAGAGATGGGATAGATGAAATTGGCGCTCCACCACCTTGAAATTTCTTTCATGACGACGTCTCGAAGATTCGGGTTCAACCGTCGTTGGAACTCACGTGACGGCTTAGCGTTATCCTCAAGATAGATGTGGTGAGAGCAAAGATTTGGGTTCAGCCCCTGGAGATCAGCTATACTCCAACCGATTGCCTTGCGGTTTCTTTCAAGAACCTCCATCAGACGAGATTCTTGTTCTCCAGTCAAATCTGCTGAGATAATGACTGGGTACATTTCTGACTCACCCGCAAGGAATCTATATGTCATCGACTGCGGCAGAGGTTTCCGTTATGGACAACTGGGAGGTGGCAGATCTGGCTTCTGATATGTCTGTGTAAATGCTACCAAGTCTGCATGGGAGAACTCTCGCTCTGCATGAATTTCTGACGAAGGGCGGCCTGCTGAATCATCAATAAACTGCACTGGCTCGCACTCTGTCATGGTTGTCGGCTCAGAAGGAATCAGACAAGGCAAATAATCATTGAAATCATCCCAGTCAATGTCTGAATCCGAGGGATCAGAAGAAGATGAGCATGAATGAAAATCATCGGCACCACTCATCACAACACTGTCAGCTTCATGTATATCCTCATCCAGGAGTGTGCTCTCCCGGCTCTCGACTGCCATGAGCTTGAGATATAGTGAATCTGTAGGCAAGGCGAGGGTCGGTGCTACGGGATCTTTCCAGTTGGATTCATCATCAGTCATCTCAAAATCACAGACCTGGTGGATGTCTAGCTCTTCCTCTGTCATATGCTCAGCTTCGCTGGATTGCTTTGAGCATGCCAACTCTCTGGCTCTGGTCTGGTCGATCGTATCTATTTGTATGCTTTCACCCTCTACGCGAAAACATACCGTCCCACTGTCATGGTCGGATACCGCCTTGGCAGTGGCCAAGAATGGGCGTCCAAGTATGATGGGGGCATCGGTTACCGACTCAGGGATCTCCATGTCCAATACAACAAAGTCCACAGGGAATTTCAGGCCCTGAATGGTAACGACCACGTCCTTCAACAACCCCTTCGGCCTCTTAATCGACCTATCAGCAAACTGAAGGACCGTTCTGCTTCGAAGAAGAGGGCCAAACTCAAATTGCTTGAGTAAGGCTGCCGAAAGGAGGTTGATCGAAGACCCGCTGTCTAATAGAGTACGATCGAACCGCTGCTCCTGGATCTCGCATCTGACATAGGAAGCTCCTGTATCGGGTCGCTTGGCTGGCAATGTGTTCTGAATGGCGCAGCAAGTGTCATGAGTGAGCATATGGATTTGATCTCTGTGCCTCTTCTTCCTTCAGACAGTAGTTGTCTCTTTCAAGTTCTTTTTGAAGAAGGGGATATGCTCAAATGCTTCTCGTAGAGTCAGCTGAATGTGAAATCTGTCAATCATTTGGTTGCCGAACTCTACCTGTTGGTTCTTTTTTGGATCTTTTTTGTTCCCCTTCGCCCGGCGGAGTGCCTCAGGGAAAGGGATGGTAGGGGCCTCCACAGCTGGAGGACTAGGAATAGGTCCCTGTGCCTGTGAAGAAGGAGAATCCATACAATAATCATCATTCACCACATATGGATCCATAATTTGAACAGAAACCTTTCCTTTATTCATATTTTTGTTTTTCTTTTTGTTCCCACAGTCCTTAGGTACAAAATGTGGCAACATCACAGATGGGGGCTCAACAAAAGTAGAGGTGGTGGCCTCAGTACCACCATCGGCACCTGTCTCTGCGGCATCAGCACCGCGCTCTGGTTCAGTATTCAAAATGGTGGCATCAGCACCACCGTCTGCATCTGGTATCATGACGGCATCAGCACCGTCATCCTGGACTCCATCATTGGTGGCCTCAGCACCACCATCTTCAACATCATCATTAGCGGCATCAACACTGCCATTCTGCTCTTCTGGCGCTCCTGATCCTGCCTCTGGTTGTCGCTCAGAAGAGGTGCCGCCGGCTGGCATCCTACCGCTCCTAGTAGTCACAAAATCAGCATCATTCAAAGAATAAGGCATATCATTCAAATCATCACTAGGAGAAGTATCCTTTGTAAACTCTACCTGCTCAGACTTCCTTTTCAGATTGTTCGGGTTAGGTTCAATCTGAGCGGGTATGGCGGCCTTGCCTTTGATTATTTCTCTCATTTCCTGCCGAAATTCATCCATTTCTTGCCTGAAAGATGCTCGCTGTTCAGATAGCAAGCGGGCAAGATCATCGAGAGCTGGGTTCTCAAAAGTGGGACCCTGAGAACCGGATGGTTGTCCCTGCTGGAAATGGGGTTGCTGCTGCTGATGTTGCTGGTACGGATAATTCTGGGTCGGCTGGGCATAAGATTGTTGAGGCGGCTGTCGCTGCCTCCACTGCTGTCCCTGATAGGTGGGACGAGGACCACTCTAATACTGTTGTGGCTGGGCATACTGGGGCTGCTGGTGTTGCTGTTGTGGCTGGCTGTTCTGATGTCCTTGGGCAGGATTCTGCTGCTGGGAGGAGGAGCCACCGTTGCCCCAACGGAATCCGGGGTGATCACGACGAATCCCGGGCTGAGGGTACCGGTCGTACCATATCCCATTGACTTCCATCAATGGTTCCTGCTCAAAGGAGGGTGGAGGAAGAACGGCCAGTGGCTGCTCCGGCTGATACACCACCATCTGCATATCCGTAGATGGCGGCTGCGATGGATATTATGGTAACAATGGAACCGGCTCTGCCTGGATATGGTTCACCTGATCGTACGAGGTAGAGGGTTGGTTGGCATTACTACTGCTCGGATCAGCACGTGATCTGGAAGGCTGTTGGGACTGAGTTTGTGCCTCCTGAACGCACAAGATCTGCGTCTTCATATCACTCATGGTCTTGGCAATCTGGTCCATCTGGGCCATGCCTTGCATCTGCTTCTTCTCGAGGATCTCGAGGCGGTCCAGCTTCTCACTGATTATGCCCATATCGGCTGCGGCTGATTCAGCTTGGGTTGCGGCAGCTGACACTGTGTTGGGACCGGCATCGATGCGGGCGATCCTCTGAAATGATCCCGCTCCTTGCGGGGCTTCTGCTGTGTGTAGACTCGGGCTTGGGCCATTACTGTAGAGTTTTCTGCCATGCCCTCGTAAATGGCCCAGACGTCGTCTTCTCCCTTGGAGAAATAAGACCCACCGCAAGAGGCGTTCACTAGCCCCTGCAGCTCCGGTGTCAGCCCACAGAAGAAACTCTGCACGAGATTGGGTTTGGAGATGTCATGATGTGGACACCGGTCGATGAGCTCTCTGAATCGATCCCAGGCTTCATGGAATTGTTCGTTTGGGATCATGACGAAGTTACTGATCATGGCTCTAGCTGCGTTGGTCCGGTCGAGAGGGTAGTACTTCTTTAGGTACGTGGTCCGGAGATCTGCCCATTTGTCGACGAATCACCCAAGGTGTTTGAGCCAGTAGGCGGCTCTGTCAACCAAAGAGAATGGAAAGGCGATCATCTTTATGGTGTCCTCGATCATCAACCGATCATGGATGGTGCTGCATATCATCTCGAATTCTTGGAGGTGGAGGTGCGGCTCTTCGGTCGGCAACCCATGGAACTTGGGTAGAAGCTGGATAGTGTGGGGCCGAAGCTCGAAATCTCCGTGAATGGGCGGGAGTCGGATCCAACGATGAGTGAGGGAAGCAGCTGGGTTGTGCAACTCCCTCATGATGGTCTGTGGCGGTCTCTCAGCGTCTGGATCGCCTCCTCCTGCATCAGGTCCTCCTCCTCCACCACCTCCACCGCCACCGCCCCCAGGTCGGTTTTCTCTCATCTGCGCTCTCTCTCTCATCAGATCACCCATGAAGGTACCCTGGTCACGGATCTGTCTCTGCATTATCTCCAGGGACGCTAACAAGGAGTTGTTGATGGCCACCTGATCAATTATGAATGGAGGGTGATCATGGTCATCTGGGTGCTCGCCTCTGTCTGCCATCACTAGATTTTCTGAAAAAGCAAAAGAGGCCATCTCAGGTGCTGTCGAATGAGCTGAACTCTGTGATGCACTGAATTCTGAAACAATTGGACTGAGAGAAGGAGAATGGGAAGGGTGGTCGAGGGGGAACAGGGTGGATGTAAACTCGGGCTTGGAGAGTGGACTCTCCGAGGTATTCCTAGATGAATGAGGAGGAGTGCTGGATAGCGGTGCCGACAAGGTCGGCCTAAGAGATCTCCGTCCCATCATCTTGATTATTTGGGAAGAACAGGGAAAATGCAAGAGAAGAAGAAGAGGAATGAAATGAGATGCAACAAAATCGCGCACAATTGTGCTGTGTTTTTGATCTTGACCTAAACAAATCTAGCAATCAAACACAAAGCAGAGGCAAGTTCACCAACTCAACACGTGAAGCCGTGAAGGTTCGGCTTTTATCTTGTCAATTTTATCTTGATTCAGGAAGTTATCTTTTCACGAGTCCTTAGAACGCTACGCCTAAAGGAGAGAGAGTACTACCGGGAAAGTGTCCCCATACTTGTCCTCCTCCTGTGTAACATGTAACTTGCGCTTTTTGAGGTCCTTGTAACCCTTCCTGGATCCCTACTCAGCCAAAGAAATAGAGGGAGGAAGCCGATAGGCGAAACCGATACTTCGGACCTCGCTCGCAACGGAATCACCCGTGAGCGTACAAGGTCCTACTCGGACGCAGCCGGTGAGACAGACACACCCGTGAAGGCGTGGCCTAAGCTCGGTACTTCGGACAAGGTCGGCACTCACACAATAGTGAGTCACCAATGGCGACCAAGTCCTACTCGACTACGTACGATAGTAGCGCCAATACTTAGGAAATCCACGCGATACACAGGGCAGCCACAAGTTGGGTTTTTGGCTCTAATCCTTACGAAGCGCTCACCTCACTTGGAAGGAGACCTTCCCATGCAACCTGAATACAAGTGAGGGTGTTACTCTCCCCAAGCAATGAATCCAATTACAGATTTTATTTTTGGTCAAGTTTTCTTAGCAGTCCCTTTTTTAATTTTTTTGGTGTTATCGCTTCTTTTGAGTAGATTCAAATAAGCGCCTTACGGTTTTTGTATTTTCTTTGTCCTACTTTGTTCCAAAAACGGAGGGAGAATAGAGTCAGAAAAGCCGTGCAAGTCGACACCAAGGTGGAAATCTCACCTTTGTGCCTAAATGATGCATGCAAAGTAAGAAGACTTACAACGAATCCCAGCTCTCTCCATGCGGGATGCAAAGCAAAATTTGTAAACCTATGCTATATGGCGATATGCAAAAATGGAAATCGTCCTAGAATAGGCAACTGCTAGCGTGAAGAACCACGAGTTAACCACTAGCTCTCAATCCTAGTGTCCGGTCTAGGCTCACTCCTCCTCTGCTCAACACATTTGAGTTAGGAGAAAGCGCTTGTGTGGAGTGAGCTCGCGGCGCGCGGATCGATAACCAATGATTAACTACTTAATTAGTCTAAGTCCAACAACGAACTATAGGAGCATGCAAAGATAACTAGTGTGTTTGGACCTATTCTAATCGAATCAAGCAGGACCTACAATCTAAGGGCTCAATCCACAAAAGAAAGGAAAAAGGAAAACAAAACCGGAAAATGACAAGCGAGAAAAACGCGATAAAAAACCGCGGTGAGCCCCCGGGTGAACAAACACCCGGAAATTATGCCCAGTAGTGTCCAAGAGTCCAAGTGTCCAATGTACCTGTATTATTACAATTTAATAGGTCACTCTCTCACAAAAATAAAAAGCAACTAAATTAAGCACTCTCTCTCACTCCTCTTGCTCTCTCCTGCCGGCTTGACCTAAGAAGGCCGGCTCTGCTTCCCAAGGATGCTCCGGGTCACCTAAGCGATCCGCCTTGCTCCGCGGTCCCTCACAAGAAGACAAAAGAAGAATGGTCAGAATAGCTCAATCAAGATATACCAAAACTGCAAGAGATGGAAAATAAAGCTATGGTAAACACAACAAACACAAGCAAACAAAATGTAAACTACTCGCTGTTGCTCCCCGGCAATGGCGCCATTTGATAAACGCAGAATTGAGTGCGGTTGTATCGACTCACAAGGTGAGTCAACAGTCGGTGTTTGACCACACAAAATCCTGAATTTAGTCAACAATTAACCCACACTAAAGATCAATAAATTAGAAATAACGTGGAGTTAAAATTTATTTTTAACTTTGCACAAATGATGTAAAGGGCAAGTATGTAGAGAGTTCGAACAGAGGGAGCAAGCAGGGTAATTCAAACAATTGTGCTCAAGTGAATGTGTGTGCCAAGTGTCTACACTAAGCAAGCAAGCAAAGGATATTTTTTTTGTGGGTTTTTAATTTTTAAATTTTTTAATGTAATTTTTAATTTTGTATTTTCCTTTTTAATTTTCTGATTTTTATAATTTTATATTATATATATATATATATATATTTTTAATTTTCTTTTTTTTGGATATTGGAATTTAAAGGCAATGTAATAAAAGACGAGATGAAGTATTTATAAAAATATGCAAAAATAACAAAAAAATCAGAAATAAAATATTTTTGGTATTTTTAGGATTTTGTACTGTTTTTTTGATTTTTGGGGATTTTTCAAGGTGTTTTTCGTATTTTTAAATACTGAAATAAGGCAAAACATTGGGCAAGCTACGGGCTGGAGATAAAACTGGAATTAAAAATAGCAAATAGCTACAAAATTTGTCCACACTAATTTTCAAATAAATAGAATAAAATCTAGAACAAACAGAAACTGAATTTGTAATTTTTGGATTTTTCTTTGATTTTATATATTTTTTGATGTTTTTGAATGTTTTTTAAATTTTTAGTGTTTTTCTTTTGAGATTTTCAGTGATTTTTGGATTGACACTAAAATAGGGTAAAATAGACTCTAGGGATTTTTTTGGAATTTTTCAAGGTATTTTAATATTTTTTTGGCATTTTCTAAGCTAGACAGTGCACAAAAAGCATGTTTTTGATTTTTAATAATTATAAAAATAAAATAAAATCAAAAACTAAACATGTAGCATAGAAGAACAAGTATCCAGGAGCTTAACCCTATTTTTGCGGAATTTTTGGACTTAAAATGATGCCTTAATTAATTATATCAAGTAAGCAAAAACATCAAGGCTGGCAGGGACCTTTATGCAAATAGATAAAACAATAGGGGCACGCCTGCAATTTTTACCAAAATTTTTAACCAAAACAACAAGTTTCTGGGTCAAATGACAAAACCAAAATCCACAGGGGCTTTAATGCAAAAGTCCCAGGCCCACGTGAGTCGCACGCACGCCTGGGAGGGGCATAAGTGCAGATAAGCAGACAAGCAAGGGCACGGATGCAAAATTTCCCCAAGAATTTATACTGAGTAAAATAGTTCTTGCACTGAATATTAAATGCCGAAACCTCGCGGGCCTTGCCGCAAAATACCCACGCGCACGTGCCACGCACGTGCACTAGGCTGGCAAGGGCTGGAATGTAATTACGAGAACTATAGGGGGTTTGTAGCAAATATTACAGAAAGTTACTAATTGAAAATGAAAGTTTCTGTTGTAATTAATAACACACAAAAATGACGGGGTTAAGATTGCAAAATACCCAGTCAAAGGGCAGATCGAACGGCCAGAGGTCTTTCACTAATACACGTGGCGGAAATCCGACGCCCCGTACCCCTTCAGTTTGTGCGGCCCAGATCATATGCTTCGATTGGAGATCAACGGCTGCGGGGTTGGCGCCATCCAACGGTAGCTGAATCGCGCCAAGAACACCGGCGATCCAACGGCTCTAAGATGCGGAGTAGGAGCGGACGAAGAACACGCCCCCGGCGAGGTTCAATCGCCGCGCACGATGCCCTCCGACGCACTCCTTCGTTGCTATGAAGCTCAGGAACTAGGTGGCGACGTCCTCTAACGGCTGGAGGGGTCCGATGGTCTCGTAGGTGGCCGGCGCGAGCTCGCCGATGACGAAGAGCGTGGAGGTTCCAGGAGATACGGTGAGGTTCCAGAAACTCACTCCGGCCTTGGAATCCAAGGCTGAGACCTGCAAAAAAAAGTGAAAAGGTCGGGGGTAAAATGCCCCGAACTCGCGGTGAGGCGGACAGGGTGCTAACGAGGCGGAGTGCGTGACGACCGAAGGTGGCCAGAGATGCTCCGGCGACCGATCGATTAAGCGAATCGATGTGTGGATGAGATGGATAAATGGGGGAAAATGAAGCTGGGAATACCAGGACAGAAATGAAGACGAAAAAATAAGGGAATACACGGCCTCGAGCCCGGGTCGGGCGAGGGAGGGGGTACCTCGACGGCTTGGCCGGAGGTTGACTGGAACACGCCCAAACGTAGCCGGTCCACCGCCCTAACGAGAGCTCCACGGAGCTGTCACCTCCAGGAACTCCTAGCAAGGTCAAGGGGGGAGGTTTGGATGGAATTTGCGGTTCGAATTTTCAAATCAGGTCAAGGGGTCGGTTTTAAGGGGTTGACGAAGGTGGCTCCTTGATCAAGGAAGAACAGGCGATTCAACGATCCTCTGCCCAAGATAATCACTGGGCGAGGTAGGTGGATGGTAGGTGAACAACTTCTCAGAAGGAATCATCCTCAAATGGTGAAAGGATAGCCCGCGAAAAAACCAAGAAAAAGGGCACTCACACATGTCCAGAAGGCCAAGACCTGGGGTCAGGAAGTTGACCCCCGGTCAACGGATGGCGTGGCCTGATTGGGCCACGTCATCCGCAAAAAGACAAAAAATAAATAAAACTTTGTAAATTAAATTAAAAATAGTAAATGATTTAATTAATTTTAGGTTATTTAATAAAAATGTTTATTTTTTTATAAATTATTTTATAGTGATTTTTATTTATTTTTATGAGAGGTGTTTTTACTAGTTGCCTTTATACCCCTATATAGGTATATTGTCTATATATGTTATCACTTTATTTTTATTTTGTGTATTTTAGTTTCTTTAATTTAGTTTATTATTTTATAAAATTATAAAATACTTTTATACACATAAATATATTTTTATTTTATTTTATTAATGTGTTTTGTATATTTAATAAAATAGAAGTAGTGATATTATAGGTATGTATATAGGTATTATACCTAGGTATTTTATTTACAAGTATTTTTATTTTGATTTTTCTTTAGGCTTTTATTCTGATTTTAATATACAAATATATTATAAGTAATGTTTACAAAATTATAAAAATATAAAAATACAAAAAATAATGAATAAATAATAAATTGAATAT
This sequence comes from Ottelia alismoides, assembly GCA_037367405.1. Lineage (NCBI taxonomy): Eukaryota > Viridiplantae > Streptophyta > Magnoliopsida > Alismatales > Hydrocharitaceae > Ottelia > Ottelia alismoides. The sequence continues at coordinate 297,873 of JAZKJV010006496.1, forward strand.
TTTAATCTGTACAAGTGTACAATAGGGGTCCAAAACTCAACTTTCAAACCGTAGCTCCGCCAAATGCGAAACCACCGCCATTAAATAGCTTATTTTCTTCTATATACAATTAAAGGTGAGTTTGCTACATTTGGAGTTGTCAGTTGTGAGATACGGGTCTGGGAAGTTGGGATTCTGGATTCTTATTCAGACCATAACTTTTTATTTGTACAATATTTTTCTGTGAAATCAATTTTATATTTTTCTTTATTAAATTATCTACAACTTTCATGTACAAAGTTTCTTTATTTGATGAATAAAAAGTGGAACCAAAAATAGGTCCCAAAATGAATAAAGAATGAATTAAATGTATAGGTATTTTATCTCTATCTTTGACCTTATCTCCCCCTACTTTATTCCTTGTCGACCTATTCATCAAGATGCCTAGGTCTCGGGGTTTTGGGTCTTAAAATATTTACAATATTTTATTCTTTTTCTTTTCTTTATTTATTCTATAATTTTGGCCTTAATTACAGTATTTTATACACTAATAGGATGCACATGCATGAATGCTAAGATGATGATTTTAATGCAATTTACAGGCATTTGCTAGGGTTTTTGATGCCAAAATGATAGAATAAAGATGATGAAATGTGGATTCATCAATGGTTAGGAGGATCATGAAAGTCTCATTGAAGGGATAGTGTCGCTATCTATTGATAATTTCCATAGATCACTACCTTAATCTGTGAGGGTCCCCTTTTGTGCAGCTTGTGCCTTAGAAAAGATGCTCTAGGCCCTGGGATTCGTTAATTATGGAACCACTATGCTTTCATCACACCAACTCTGATCGGGGATTAAACACACCATTAGTCGAAAGTTGCGTAGCCTTTCGTGGCACAACCTTCCATCAAATCAAACACTAGAAATGGGGAGGTAGGTGGTCTAGGACACGACCTTCCCCTTGAAATGATGAGGATTATTGATGCCAAAACACTAAGAGTCCTGAGTTTTACGGAAAAATCCCATATTAGGATGAATGTCGGATCAACTAACACCCTTGGGGATGCTCTTGCTAGAAGTGAACCACCTAGTTAAATTCGTAGCATGTTTCTCAATATTGTTCGACTTTTACTAGGGTAGTAGCCATTAAGAGGGCCAAGGTTGGTCCATGGTGTTAGTGACCTCTGCTATAGGGGTTGTTGCGTTCGAACTCTACCATGCCCATGTCCTCTCTAAACCATTCCTGCTAGCAAAAGGTTCCATGATGCTAAAAGCATGCAACTACTATTAGTTAGGCTTGCCACACCTTCTTCATTTAGGGAAATTATTTACAAAAGTGATCAGCCTTGGCACACTAGTTGTATTTCTTTCACGACCGGGTAACTATTGTTGCAGGAGAACTTGGGATTTATGAATTATTGGCTCACTATGCTTTCATTCTACTGCTTTGATGTTGATTAAACACGACATTGATCAAAAGCCACCTAGCCTTGGTGGGTGAAAGATATTTGGAGGACACAACCTTCCATCAAATCGAATACTTGAAATAGGGAGATCAAGGATCTAGGACATGACCTCCCCCATGAAGTAATGAAGATTCCCGAAACCATGACACTAGTAATAAGGATTTTATATCTAAAGCATATCAAATCCAGTTCGCTCCTACTCACTTTTAAAAGTTCATCATTTAAAATATTATAAATCTTAAAAATAGTTTGAAATTGATCAGGGCTCATTTGAGAAAAAGTCAGTTATTGGATCAATTGTACAGCTGTGTTCATCTTTTGTACATTTTTTAGTTGTTTATTTAATTATTTTATTTTATTTTATCCCTTGCACATTCCACCCTCCCTAAAATTATAAAACCACATAAAAATTACAAAAATAAAAAAGAAACAAAAATAGATTCTTTAAACACATGTTTATTTGACTTGTGCTTATTTACTTTATTTTATATCTATTTTCTTTCATAACCATCCAAACACATGTTAATCACAACAAGGTTACTCATCTTACTAACCCCCTTTAAAGGAGCTCACTTCAGTCCAACCATGTTACTAAACGGGCCCAAGGCTCATTCGGATAAGAGATAGGTGAGATGATGTATAAGTGAAGTTTATTTGTTATTCTTGTTCGGTTAGTTTGAAGGATAATAAGGAGATAAATACTGTAGATAAAGATGTAATAAATAATATAATCATGATTTATTCACTTATCCTAAAATGGCATATATTGAGATAAAGTGTCTTTACTCAAATTATGAGTACGGGTGTCATTAATCTCCATTTCATCACATTTATTCTCTCATTTTGGCCTTAAATCTCTAGTTAAATGTATGTAGATAACACCAAATTGCACAAATAATACTCATTATTTATCCTGTAAATATTGCATGAAATATTGCATTTAATGCCAAAATAAAAGAATAAAGGAAATAAAAAGAGAGTGAATTGTCAAGGACACTTAGTGACCCTAGGCCACGAGACCCAGTCATCATGATGACTTGATTGACAAGGAATAACGTATGGGGAGATAAGTGTCAATAATGAACTAAAACCCTAACTTTAATTCCTCAATAAATATATTTTGGGACCCATTTTATTTTCCTATTTTTATATATCAATAAATTTTTAACATGAAAGATGTACATAAAAATACAAAGAAAAATTCAAAATTTATCTGGCTCAAAAATAATGCATAGTGTGCCCATAACACACAAAATAAAAAACCACAAAGAAAACCATACATGTATCTTCTCCATACAAGCTCAAAAATTACGAAACTCACCTTTATTGTTCATAAAATTTAAATTATCTATTTAAGCAAGGTGGTTTTATTCAATTTGGAGTAAAGAAGCAGAAGTTGGCTTTTGGGCCCTTATTGTGCAATATACTTGTATAAAATAATCAATATATTTATTCTTTATATTTTTCACATTCTTATATTTTTGTACATTTGTAATTATTATTTAAAAAACATGTACATAATAAAACTAAAAAAATCACCAAAATAAATAAAATAAATAATATACTTTAATATACAAGTAAATGATAAATATTACATATATATTACATGTACATATTTATTTAAGTAAATAAATAATTTTAGAAAAATAAAATAAAAGTATGAACATGTGTATTTAAATAATTTATAAATATTAAAATAATGTATCTAAAATAATAAAATATAAAATAAAAAATAAAAAATAAAAAACATAATATATAGGTAAATACACCTATAATTTTACATGTAAAAATTAACGCCTAATAAATTGACCTATAAAATAAATAAAAATCATAATAAAATACTCAATAAAAATAAAACTTTTTTTATGTTTAGATAAAAATTAATAAAAATCATTTATTATTTTAAATTGATTCAATAAGGAATTTATTCCCTATTTTGTCGTCATACTGGTGATGTGGCACAATTAGGGGCCAGACTTGGTTGACCCGCTGGTCTACTGGCCCCCTACTCCTGTAGCATTGTCAGACCCGCTGACCACCTCGAGTTAGCCATTTTCCTCTGCCTGATCCTTGACAAAATCAGCTCAATTCCTTTATAGATTTTACTCTTCGGTCAACACTCTTTCACGCCAACGTCTCTCCTTGGTCGATGGAGCCCTACATCGAGCTCCATCCTTGGTCAAACTAGCCCATATACATATACCTTGATCGAGCCTTGTTTCAAATTTTGATCCTTATTTAGCCCTTGAACTCTTAGATCCTTAGCCACACGTGTAGAGCTCGGTAACAGCGAGCTTCTCGTTGCTTTACAACGTGCAAAAGAGCAGGAGAGGTGATCCAAGCCCTCGCTGGAGACCTTCTGGCAGTGCTACTGTGCTCCCTATCCTCAGGCAGGTGAGCTCCATTTTTTCTTGCTTTCTCCGTTCTTAGCACTAGCAATAGCCTAGTTTAGGTTTTAGTTTCGATTAATTCCGTCTGGTATTTTGTAAAATCTAAATTCGTAGTTTGCCGGAGCTTCTGATCCGTCCACTGTTTCACTGTGCTCCGACCATGCTCCGCCTCGCCTGACCACTCCATTAGCTTCCCCTCTGTGTTCTCTACATCCCTCGTGCACCTCCATTCACCCTGATCGAGTCCCGATCAGGAGGTCAGCAGTCCACCCATTTTGGCCAAAAAGATGCCCAGACCCGTGCTTTCTATTTTACAAAATAACCCTGCAGGTTTGAAGCGTCGAAGTCCTCGATAGAGGTGATTTTGAATTCGTAAACATAGCTCCAGGTTATCGGACCATACTGAGACCCTAGGAACCTCCAGTGCATTTTTGAGGTATCCATCCGACGAGAAAGTCTCATAGGAAGCTCCTGGTCCTGTGTGTGTGAAGATTGATGACTGGAGTCACATCAGAGGACAAATCGAAGCTCCACTGGGAGTTTTTCTTGGACTATTCTTCTAGATCCCTCCATCGGCGTTCAATCAAGAACCGGCCATAGGTGCTACAGCTACTATTGGATGAAGGAGCCCGCAAATCTCAGATCCAACTGATGGATCTAAGCCAACTCGTTCATCCATGACCTGTCATCGGTCGTCTAGGAGGCGATGATTGGCAAGTGAAGCATCACTGACCATTGATTGGCGCATGAGGGTTATTTTGCATCTCTTTCCCTACACATTCTTTCTTTTAATTTTAGTCCGTAAACTTTAATTTGTAGTTCAAATCTTTTTGTAATATTTGCATAAACACTTCTGCCTTTATTATATTTGCGTTTAGGCCCATTCCACGTAATCTCACGCGCGAATATACGTGAGGGGGCGGGACATTTTGCAAGGATCCCCCTATGGGTTTGTTTTATTATTTAGTCCAAGATTTCATATTTTAGTATTAAACTTCTAGGAAAATTACAAGTGGACCATATAACTTTTTTGATATTACAAATATACCCCTACTAGTACGTCTATTCTTAAATATTCAGAAAATTTTGCATGTATGCCCTTGGACTTTAGTAAAGGGCTCCGGAATGCCTTGTAGGTTTATTTAAACTACATTTAGGTCCATACCAAAGTAATTGATTTTATTTATTATATTTTGATTATTAAAAAGCATTTTATATCTAAAAATTTAAGAAAAATAATTTAAGTGCATGTGATTAATTTAAATCACATTTAATTTTCTTGGGTAATTAAAATTATTTTTCTATTTTAAAAAATAAAAATAATAATTTATGTTTCTCATATTTACATTAAAAAATACATAAAAATTATAGAAATGTTTTGAAAAATTATAAAAAATAGAGTATCCTTATTATTAAATTTTGTAACTTCAGACCAAAAATTAGTAGAAAATACAAAATAAAAACATTAAAAATTAAAAACCCCAAAAACCTTATAAAAATAATAATAAATTATTTAAAACCCCAAAAATATTGGTTTCTATTTTTAAATTTCCTATATATTATATATTATATATTAAAAAGGTTTTGAAAATTTTGAGATATTTATCCTTTTTTAAATTCCAAAATAATCCAACCTATTATTATAAGTCACTATTTTGAATTGTTAATTATTTAAAATAATAAAAAATAGTAAAAATATAATGAAATTAACTAAAATAGATAAAAATATTAAAAAAATAAAAATATTTTATTTTACATTTTTTACTATATATGTATATTTATAAATATAATAACTTATATACAGCTTATATTTATTAAGACTATATATTACTTATAATTATTATTAATATTTATAAGGGTTAAATGGGGTTGCCCCAGGGGACTAACTTGGCTCCCCTGCCTTATTTTTTCCATTTATTTATTTTTTTGAAAATTTCTTCCGTGGAATTTCAACACTATATCCCTATATTATGTCATTAAAATTTCATGCAAAACAGAGACTCCTACGGCCTCCATCCAGACAGTCATTTTTTAACGGTAACAAAATTGCTAAAATCGACCTCGTTTGGGTGGAAGCCGTAAGAGTCTATGTTTCACATGAAATTTTAATGACATAATATAGGGATATATTTATGAAAATCCATGGAAGAAATTTTCATAAAAAAACTAAAAAATGGGAAAAATGGGGTTGGGGAGCCAAGTTAGCTCCCCTATTGGGGCAACCCTATTTAACCCTATTTATAAATGCCTTAAATATCGAAAACCTCTTAGAAGAATAACAAGGATTGTACTTCAAAGTATTTTTCTGATTTTATCTATATATTATATATTTATACCCTATATAGTAATTATATCATACATATTATATATACTTATGTATATACTTAATACATATTAAAAAGAAAAAAGGAAACTAAAATCAAAAAATACAAAAAGAAAATAAAAATTATAAAATTAAAAACAAAAATATAAATTTAAATACATAAAAATACAAAATATTAAAAATCCACAAAAATGAGAAAAGCCTTATAAAAACACACAAAAACATTTGTTGATTTTTCTTTTGATTGTTAATTTTTGTAACTATCCACGTTGCTCCTTCTTGGTTCGAACCCTAAACTTGCGTACTATACATATTATTTTGTAGGGTATAATAAATTTCATCTTACTTATATTTGTGTAATTATTTTGTGGGTGATGGTTGATTGACACGCCAGAGTTGGGTATTGAGAGCTGGAAGAGGTGTCGATACAACGATTGTTGGATCCGACTTGTCGGAGACCGTAGGCCCTCCAAGATCGGACGTTAGATATTGATGGATGTGAAATCCACCTCTTTAATTATAGAGAATTGTCGTAGTATAGGAGACAGATTTCAGTCAGCAAAAACCACAATCGTTTAAATATTGTGGAGTATTTTTAACTTGGAAAGTCTACCAAGGTCGAACACAGGGACACGAGCTACTCTATTATCTATCGAATTTTGGTCAATTAAGAACATGTGTGAATAATTTCTCAATTAAGGTCTTCATGCAGAGGTAAGATAAAAGGCAAGCAGAATGATGCATGCAATTTTTAGTTGATTTTCATGCAATTATGAGATGATGCATGAGATAAATGAATGATTAAATGCAAGGGTGATGCATGCAAAATAAAGGATTACAAATATACCTTAAAAAGATCTCTTAAATTGAACAACATATTCGGGTACGAAATCAGAGTTGAATTGATCACAACAATAAGAGCAATCATCTATCCAATGGCAAAGACATGTAGAGCAAGAGATTATCTAACATTAAAAATTCGTTTAATTTAAAAAGGTGTCAGATGAGAAAATTAAATAAGCCACGAAGTAGATGGTGAAACAAGGAACAAAACGACACTAAAATAATGCAATTTGGACCTACAATGCTCAAGTTATGAAGAAAACAATGTAGGGGCATAAATGTAAATAAAATGCACGAAATAAAATGATAAATAATTACAAATAGGTCCCTAAAGGGACCTATTTGCAATAACTAAAAATCAGTAGGGGTCCCATTGTAAATTCTCCAATGAGCACATGGACATATCTGCAAATATTGAAAACTGCAAGGGCCATCATATAAAATACACACGTGCACGTAAGGCACGCGCCTGAGGACCATAGTGCAAATATCAAACTGTCCAAGGTCGGCTTTGTAAATTTCCCAGCCCTCACGCGCAATGCACGTGAGGGGGCCAGGCTTGGGGTACTCGTAGGCTTGGAGACACGTGGCATCTAATGGAGGCTCGGCATGAGGTTCGGTAGACCCGAGCCCAGAGGTTCGGTAGAGGCTCGGGTCTACCACATGTCATCATCTGGTCCGTCCGATCCAGATGATCTAATGGTACCTGTACTCTCTTGCTCTGTCGTGGATCACCACAGAAGGCAGGGATCCGGCGGCTTCTATGGAGCTCCACCATGCTCTGGAAGCCCGCCTGATGGTTGAGGAAGGTTCATGAGGGTTGAGCGTTGAAGCTCGGATGGCGGTGTAGCCCCATCGTCGTCTGGAGAGGTGAGGCAGAGCTTGGTTGTCGGAGAGGAAGCACGAGATCGGAGATGGTGCTAGAACTCTGACCATTGAGTACCTGCACGTGTTAGAATAGCTGAAGCATTGGTCATGAAGTGCATGATCGTTGTGAGGTGAGTGGAGGCAACGGGAGGCGGTGGCCAAGGCCTTCTTCTCCCGCGGAGCAGGGGAAGTAGGGGGTCGGAGCAGAGAAGGTTGTGGAGAAAGGGGAAGGGTGAGCGGAGGTGTCGGCGTGGATGAGGGTGAGTTGGTGGAGCTTAGCGGATGGTCTGACGGAGGTGAAGGAGGGTGTAGGTGATGGAATAACTAGGAGAAAAATCAAGAAAAAATAAGATAGGAGAGTACCTCGTCGGAGAGGGGGAATCCGATGGAGGAGGTGATTTGGGCTGGGCTCCAAGGAGCCCGGGGTCTTCGTACGACGAGGGTGATCGTGCCTCAGTGCTCGTGCATCTGCTGGAGGGCGGAGCTTACATGTCGGATGCCATGGATCTCACCGGAGGCAGGGGTCATCAACGATTTGACATCGGTCTTCTCCGTTGTCACCGGAGGGCAAGAGGCTAGGACGAAGCCCCTTGGAGTGGTGGATCTGTGTGACGAGCAGCGGAGATGATCGTTATAGAGGATGGTAGGTGGCGGTTATACGTGATGAGGGAGGTGATTGCAGCGGTTGCAGCGAAGGCATGATGCGATGATGGGAGTCATTGATGGGCTGGCGAGGGTAATGAAAGTCGGGGGTATGTGGAGGAGCGTTAGGAAGCGGAGAGGTGATGAGGATCGATGGCTAGAAATGGAAGGGGGCGGAGGAGAAAATGGGTGTAACGAATGGGGAGGGGGAAGGCTGGCGGTAGGCGACGTGTCATGGGCTGTTGGATCATGTGATCCAATGGTTCAGATGGAGGCACGAGTGGAGGGCATGGATCAGATCTTGTGGTCTGATCGTGCGGTTACGATTAAGGTAGAAGTGAACAATGGAGATGTGTTCCGGAGGTTCATCCAAGGGCTAGGAGGGAAGGGTGATGTGGAGGGTGGTTAGCCTTTAGATCTAGAGGAGATCTGTGGTTGAGGTTGAGGCGCGATGGAGTGATCAGGATTTCATTTGGAGGATGATCGGGCGGTTGTGAACATGCGACTGGAATAGGATCCGATGGCTGGAGAAGAGGGCGGGTGGCAAGAGAAGAGGCAGGCCACGTGGGCGGCCTAGAGGGCACCACGTGGCCCAATAGAAAAATCAGAAATTGGAAAAATAAAGAAAAATATAAAAGAATTAGTTAGAAGCAAGGAAAAAGTCAAAACATAAAAGCGGTAGACCTCGATGACCATGTGGCATTTTTAAAGGTTTTAAATGAATGAATTATTAGTGAATTTTATTGGATTGATTAAGCCAAGAATTTAATTATTGACTTTTAGCATGATGAATACGAGATTCATCATAACCCCTATACTTAAACCATGCTCGTATTCAATTATCTAAAGAATGAAGGAGTCCGATTAATTCCTGACAGTGCAAGTGAAGATTTCAAAGCTCAATCTTTCAAAGACCCTCAATTTAAGCGACCCTAAAATTCTGGTCTTATCCATGCTTTAGTCAGAAGGAATCCAACTTTTCTAATTATTAGACTCTCTTTTTGTACCTATAATATAAGGATATGAAATTTAGTGTACTGCATTTCATGAGAGTCGAGTCGAGACATCACTCGAAGTTCTAGTCCCAAAGACTCTCCTCTAGACCTCATCCTCAACACTAGGGAATAAGTCTATTCTTGCATCAGTCAACCATCTCATTAGTTTGTCAGACTTGAAAGTGTAGATGGACGTTCAGATGATGGAGGGCATAGGATTGTGTATATTCTTCTCTCCCTCACATTGAAACAAGGGGCCTCTCGAGTTCCTTCTTACTCAACACGTAGATTTTTAGTTTATTGATTAATGTGTCCGTCAAGAGAATTCGGAGTCATCTGCACTTATTTTTCTGGGAGTACACTAGGGTTTGTCTCTTTTGTGTATCTAAGATACCTTCGACACCCGAACTTGTATCGCTTACGATGCAGAGCCCTTTTTTGGTGCTAGCCCGACTCCTTTGTCCTAATTAGCGCTTGGTCCAAGTGGACACTTGGAAAATGGTTGGAAGCGTTCGCCATTGGTGGAATCTCATTTGTAATTTGACTTTTGGAGGATAGAGCTTTTCTTTGAATATTTATTTTCTTTTTGGTTAGCTCCACTACTTTTACCAAAAGTTGGCGTACACTGATCAACAATTAAATTAGTCATATCACACCCTAGCATATAGGTAAATATCAAAGAGATAGCATATGAACTTGTTCACATACTGGCTAAGGTTTTGTTGACACTCAGGTTTCCTGAAGCCTTTATTAACTTTATCCCATCCTCGAATATCATTAGATCGAGTCTAAACTTGAATCTCTAGTCATAGTTCCTCAAGTGATAACTCAACTCATCTCATCAATCTTGCACCTATGAAAGTGGAGTGTTGGTCATATTCTTTAGGATGTAGAGATGAAGAGTGCAATATAGCGCTCAAATCTTTCAAACTAGGGAAGTGTGGATAATTAAGTTTAAAAACCCTAATGACTAAGGCATGTTAGCTCAAACTCTCAAGATCACAGAAATCAAGTGTCCTCAAAATCCTCAAGCCTTGAGTGAATGTGAATGTGTCAAGATGACACCAACTCCTTAGTGAATATTTTTGTGTGATTTTTGGTTTTTGCATATTTTTATGAATTTTAATTTTCAAAAATTTTTTAATTCTTTGGAGAAACAATGGCTGGTCCAGACTCATATGAATAAAAGTATCTACTCTCAGCCAGTATGGGTGTAAGTACGGACCGTTAGATGGACCCATGTTCCTTAAGGACGGAGCCATATATAGTGTCATCTAAACCACCCAATCTGCTAAGGGAGACCGAAGTTCCCTCACTGAAAGTAGCTACTAAGCCTAGTAGTCAAAGTCTCATACAAAAAAAGGTTTTTTATTTTTCAAATTTTATGGGTTTTTTATTTTTTTGAAAAAGAGTTATTTACAACAAGTTAATCCCTCAATTTTTAAGAAAACATTTTACATGATTTTTACAAAACTCAGTTCACAGGTTACTTAAACCAAGCTGAAAAAGATTTTCCAAAAAGTTTAAAAATACGAGCTATAGCTAAAGTAAATATACATTAATCTACGGTATATCCCCCTATATCTAACTTTTGCTATGTCCTCATAGCACAAGTGATATGAAGTCATGGCTCGGTTAAATATAGGGTGATATAGCGGAACTGGGGAGGAGGGTCCCCCTATACTTAGGTCAAAACTTGACCTAAGTACAAGAAGACAAAGAGAGGGAGGGGTGAATGAGTCAGGTCGCCCCCCATATGTAGGCTAAAAATAGCCTAAGTAAAGGATATGAATTAAGGGGGGTCTGGATTGGGAGAAGCATTTACTCTAAGATACAAGTGATGAGGAGGGGTGTGTTTTTACAGAAGAATATGAGAGGGGGTTTTGTGCAATGTGTATAGTTTAAGGTGTGAGAGGGGGGAGAGAGTGTGACTGTGAAATATGTAGAGAGGAGGGAGATTGGGGGTGAGTGTATATGTACAAGTGTGTGTGTGGTGGGGGGGGTAGATCATCTAGTGATCTACTCTTTTTTTACAACATGCAAGCCCTCTAATGAGGACTATTAAAAGTACACATGCAGCATTTTTTTTACAATATGCAAATGCAAGCAGACTGATAAAAATTCCTAAAATTCTTCGCCAATTCTTTTGCAGCCTCTTCAGTGGTAGCTCCCAACTCCGCGCCTCAATGGAGATCAAGCATCCTCGATCTTCATGGGCCCTACCAAAAAATAGAAATGTTAGAAAAATAGAGAGGAAATTAATCAACAAAAATGATGCAAAAATAATGCGTGAAAAAAAGACGTGAATTTTGAAAAAAAAATCAACATAAAAATAAATCAAAATTCAATAAATACATAAAGTTGAGTTGTGTCCTCGGCAACGATGCCATTTGAAGCATGTGAAATCTGCCTCTTTAATTATAGAGAATTGTCGTAGTATAGGAGACGGATTTCGATCAGCAAAAACCACAATCGTTTGAATGTTGTGGAGTATTTTTAACTTGGCAAGTCTACCAAGGTCGAACATAGGGACACGAGCTACTCTATTTTATCTATCGAATTTTGGTCAATGAAGAACGTGTGTGAATAATTTCTCAATTAAGGTCTTCATGCAGAAGTAAAATAAAAGGCAAGCAGAATGATGTATGTAATTTTTAGTTGATTTTCATGTAATTATGAGATGATGCATGAGACAAATGAATGATTAAATGAAAGGGTGATGCATGCAAAATAAATAATTACAAATATGCCGTAAAAAGATCACTTAAATTGAACAACAGATTAGAGTACGAAATCAGAGTTGAATTGAGCACAACAATAAGAGCAGACATCTATTTAATGGCAAAGACATGTAGAGCAAGACATCATCTAACATTAAAAATTCATTTCATTTAAAAAGGTGTCAGATAAAAAGGTGTCAGATGAGAAAATTAAATATGCCATGAAGTAGATGATGAAATAAGCATCAAAACGACACTAAAATCATGCAATTTGGACCTATGATGCTCAAGTTATGAAGAAAACAATGTAGGGGCATAAATGTAAATAAAATGCAGGAAATAAAATGATAAATAATTACAAATAGGTCCTTGGATGGATCTATTTGCAACAACTAAAAATCGATGGAGGTCCCATTGTAAATTCTCCAATGCGCACAGGGACATATATGTAAATATTAAAAACTACAAGGGCCACCATATAAAATACCCAGGCGCGCACGTGAGGTACGCACCTGAGGACCATTGCAAATATTAAACTATCCAGGGTCGGCTCTGTAAATTTATCAGCCCTCACGCGCAATGCACGTGAGGGGGCCAAGCTCGGGGTGCTCGCAGGCTTAGAGACACGTGGCATCTGATGGAGGCTCGGTGCGAGGTTTGATAGACATGAGAACAGAGGTTCAGTAGACCCGAGCCTGGAGGTTCGTTAGAGGCTCGAGTCTGCCACGTGTCATCATCTTGTCCATCGGATCCAGATGATCAGACGGTACGTGTACTCTCTTTCTCCGCCGCGGACCACCGGAGAAGGCGGGGATCCGGAGGCTTCGATGGAGCTCCACCGTGCTTTGGAAGCTCGCCTGATGGTCGAGGAAGGTTCGTGAGGCCTGGGTGTTGAAGCTCGGACGGTGGCGTAGCCCCATCGTCGTCTGGAGAGGCGAGGCGAAGCTTGGTTCAGAGAGGAAGTACGAGATCGGAGATGGTGCTAGAACTCCTGCCATTGAGTACCTGCACGTGTTAGAATAGCTGAAGCATTGGTCATGAAGCGCATGATCGTTGTGAGTTGAGTGGAGGTCGTGGAGGTGACGGGAGGCGGTGCCCAAGGCCTTTTTCTCCCGCTGAGCAGGGGAAGTAGGGGGTCGGAGCAGAGAAGTTTGTGGAGAAAGGGGAAGAGTGAGCGGAGGTGTCGGCGTGGATGAGGGTGAGTTGGTGGAGCTTAGCGGATGGTCTGATGGAGGTGAAGGAGGGTGTAGGTGATGGAATAACTAAGAGAAAAATCAAGAAAAAATAAGATAGGAGAGTACCTCATCGGAAAGGGGGAATCCGGTAGAGGAGGTGATCTAGGCTGGGCTCCAAGGAGCCTGGGGTCTTCGCACGATGAGGACGATCATGCCTCGGTAATCGTGCATCCGTCGGAGGACAGAGCTCACATGGCGGATGCCATGGATCTCACCAGGGGCAGGGGTGGTCAACGGCTCGACACCGAGCCTCTCCGCTGTCATCGGAGGGCAAGAGGCTGGGTCGAAGCCCCTTGGAGTGGTGGATCGGGGTGACGAGCGACGGAGGTGATCGTTATATAGGATGGTAGGCGACGGTTATACGTGATGAGGGAGGTGATTGCAATGGTTGCAGTGAAGGCATGGAGCGATGATGGGAGTCATTGATGGGCTGGAGAGGGTAATGGAAGTCGGGGGTACGTGGAGGGAGCGTTAGGAAGCGGAGAGGTGATGGGGATCGGTGGCTAGAAATGGAAGGGACGGAGGAGAAAATGGGCGTAACGGACGGGGAGGGGGAAGGCTGGAGGTAGGCGACGTGTCATGGGCCTTTGGATCATGTGATCCAACGGTTCAGATGGAGGCTCGAGTAGAGGGCGTGGATCAGATCTTGTGGTTTGATCGTGTGGTTACGATTAAGGTGGAAGCGAACGGTGGAGATGTGTTCAAGAGGTTCATCCAAGGGCTAGGAGGGAAGGGTGACGTGGAGGGTGGTTAGCCTTTGGATCTGGAGGAGATATGTGGCTGAGGTTGAGGTGCGATGGAGTGGTCAGGATTTCATCTAGAGGATGATCGGGCAGTTGTGAACAGGCGTTTGGAATAGGATCTGATGGTTGGAGAAGAGAGCGGGTGGTAAGAGAAGAGGCGGGCCACGTGGGCGGCCCAGAGGGTGCCACGTGGATCAATAGAAAAATCAGAAATTGGAAAAATAAAGAAAAATATAAAAGAATTAGTTAGAAGTAAAATTAGGAAAAAAAGTTAAAAAATGAAAGTTGTAGATCTCGATGAGATCTCCAAGTTTCATGTTGGACAAAAAGCCAAAAGAGGTCATTTGTACAAAAAAGTATTTTCGGAGGTATTTTTAAGGGGTTAAAAACATCGATTTTGGGCTTTTGATGTTTCTATACATTTTTACTCTTTTTAAAGGTCAGGAAAATTATAGACACTTAATCAACCTAATTTTCAGGGATTTTTAATAATAAAATAATTACAAGGTAATTAAATACAATAATTATAGGTTAAATATAATACAAGATAAAATGAATGAATTATTAGTGAATTTTATTGGATTGATTAAGCCAGGGGTTTAATTATTGACTTTTAGCACGATAAATACGAGATTCATCAGACATTCCGATTTTAGTGCTCATCAGGGTGTAAACGGACCGAACCTGAGCGAACATATCATTTTTAGGTTTGGTTTATTTATTTAATCGAGCCTAAACTTATGTTTAGGTTTGGTCTGTTTATTTTCGAACTGAATCTGAATCGAACCTCTATTTAATTGAAACGAATCTAAGCCAATATCAAACTTAAGAATTTTCTAACGAGAGGGAGAGAAAAGAAATGGAAATGTATAGAACTAGAATAACTATTCATTCAAAAATTTTTTTATCTAACTCGTCTTCATCTTTTGAAAAAAATCAATAACTCGTTGAAAAAAGATATATACTCGTAGTATATTTTTATAATCGTTCAGATGAAAGATAAGGAATAAGGTAAAGATAAAGGCTAAATAAGATTTATACATGTTCTGTTCATTTGAGGCATAAGGAAGGGAAAAGTATTAGACATAGATAATGGATGTTGTAACCACGATGTGAACATTTATCATGGCATAATTTATATCGAGATAAAGTTTACTTAATCCGCAAATATTCATTTATCTAGACAAAATCCACTTATTCCAAAACAAATCCAACTTATCCCAAAATAAGGTTCATTTATCCAGACAAGAATATGTAAATATGTATATAGAGACTTTTAACGAATCGAACTTGAGTGAACCTATGGTTTTTAGGTTCAGTTTGTGTATTTAATCAAGCCTAAACTTGTGTTAAGTTTGGTTCATTTATTTTCGAACCAAATCTGAATCGAACTTTTAACAAGTCGAATCTGACCAAATATCGAACTTGAGATTTTTTGTGTTCCTAATTATGAAGATGGAATATTTCACATCCACACAAAGTCTTAAAATAATTGTGTTCCAAAAATATTTCTGTCTCGATTGGCCGTTGAATCCGTCTACCACAAAAAGAACCGAAAATCTAGTGTGACAATAACCATTTTTTATTAAAAAAAATCATTTCTCTCGTATAGTTATGAGAATGGTATGAAAATATTCATTTATCAGCACCTAAAAAGTCGTTATAAATGATCTTACTATTAAAAAAACTAAAAATACTCTAGTCTAAATTGATGTGGAATCTTGTACTATATAACGCAGGAAAATATATTGGATACCTATTTTTTTCAAATAAAGAATGTTTTCTCTTATAAAAAAACACACACTATAAAAAATAGAAATGGACAATGAAAGAAGAATAAAAGAAAAAAGAAAAACAAAAGTCTACCAAAGGAGCAAATTACCTTTGTTAATAGCCAGCGGGAAGAGAGACATTATATTACTCGTTAACCTTCTTTTTTCAGGGTCATTACACCTTAAATAACTTATTAATAAATGTTAACATATATGCGATTTTGATGAATGAAATGATCAAAACTACAAGTATTAGGGATGGAAATGTATACAAATATATCTGTATTCATTCATATCCGCATCTCTTTAATAGGAGATATGGATGTTATTTTTTTTCATTTTGATGATGCAAATGCAAATATTGGATTCCAATATTCGATAAATGCAAATATAATATCCTAACTTTTGACAAATACAAATATAGTTCAAAAGATACAAATACAAATATTCACTTTATAAACATTTTAGTAGATACAACGTATATATGGGAGAAAAATCAAGAGGCTCTTACCTTCATATATTTTATTTAATTACTAACCTTTTTCTTCATCATGACTATGTTTAGGCGGACTGCTGGGGCTTATCCAGTGAGCCCTTTGTCCATTTGAGTTTTAGTGAGCACCAAATATAGGCACTCCACGTGTATTTCCATTTGAGAGATTACCTATTTCGAAGGAACACGGTTTTGGAAGGATATTAATATGTTTAAGCCTTTGTATTTCCAATTATACCGAGTCATTAAAAAAGGAAGACGGTTTTGGAAAGATAAATTCAAATCCTTAATTTCGTGTCGAAAAAATAGTCATTGTACATTTGATCAGTAATGTACATATTGTACGTAAGCAATTATGTGTTCGAGATCAGTAATACTGAAATAGTTGTCCGTAATTTACATATGTAATATTACATTGTACAGAGATCAGTAATTCATTCATGTTACTCAAGTAATACATATTCAGTAATTCATTCATGTTACTCAAGTAATACATATTCAGTTCTCAAGTAATTATTGTGGTGAGATCAGTAATTAAGTATGCAAATTACTAATGTACATAAAATAAGTACTGATTACAAATATATATTTTTCTATACTCATTTTGATTGTTACTAATGTCATATTTACGTAATACTTTGAGTGTTACTGATGCACCTCTTATTTACTTATATAACCTTTTTAATTACTTATAATGCATCGAATGTTACTGATAGCAATACATAAGTTATTGGCCACGTGGTTTTTTATAATTATTCCAACCTACTGATTCCATTGTCTTCTTTTACCTACAATTTGTTACAGGTTACTGATGCTTCTATATATCTTACTTATCATATTCACTGTTTTGAATTACTATCGAATCACACGTTCTTTATTGATGTAGTCTATTTAGTTACTTGCAATACATCAAGTGTTACTGATAGCCGCATATAAATTACTTAACTTGTGTTCTGATAGAAAGAATGACAGAAAGAAGAGTAACCGGTAGTATTTTCTTAGATACATAAGTAACTATGAATGGATTTTAATTAGTAAGAATGATAAAATAGAAAAGTAATACAAGATATATTGTCGGTAACATATGCAAATACCATTAGTAACTTGGTATAATTTTTTCTAAAATAATGATTTCGCTATCCAAATCTAATTGTAAGACATCTATCTTCGCTCCTTCTGATACGATCGTTTCACGATTCAATCCAAGAAGTATCGTTCATCACTACTTCTGAGAAATCATGATCAGTTTCCATTCGCAGATTATCCATCGCATTTGAAACTGAAAATAAAAAGCAAACGATCAAATTCTGCAAAAGAATAATAAATAAATGTCTAATAAACAACGAAAAAACTTACAAATCGAGGACTTGAAGACGATCTTCTTTCATCGTTGGAGATCTTGAGATTTCGCAGCAAGAGGAAGACAGAGATGATTTTGAAAATTTCGAAAATAAATACAATGCAATGTCGGATAGACTTAATTGCAAATCAAAAAAGGAAATCAGTCACGAGAAGAATGCGGAGGGAGTTTGTTATGGTAGGGATTGACGCTAAAAAAAGAGAATGGATGAGATAAAATATGATCATTGGATCATGATCTGAAGGATGAAATCACGGGATCATCTGAACTCAAATGGGCATATGGCTCATTGGATAAATTCCCTATATATATGATCATTTTTCTTGATGTAATGAAAAATGTTCCATATGTTAGAGTTTGAGGCAATGAAGTTGCTAAGAAAATTGTCAATCCTAAATCGAAGAAACAAAAAAAGGTTCGTACTTAGAGATAATGAATGTCAATTAGGATATATCCAATATTCGTATTTTAATCCATAGTTGTTTGTCCAATATTCGTATAGTTAATATCGATTTTGCATTTGTATCCATATTTGAGGATATGGTTTATTATTTTGCGCATTCGTATACATTCATATATATCTCTATTTGATTTTTAAAAAGAATAAGGATACGATAACATCCATATTTATGTTTGTATCCAATCATTTTCATACCTAATAAATGTACATAAAAATGGCTCCATTTTGACATTGGAATGATGTTTATTAACTAAATCGCAGTAGTATTACCCTTGTCTCTAGATAAAATAACTTTATTAGGGGATATGATATCTCATGATAAGTGACCACGTCATTATTACATCAAGTATTATACCTCCATCTACAACATCTACTCATTTCTTATCTATCAAATCAAATGAATAGAATGAGAGACAAAACAATCCCACTTATCTCTTATCTCACATTATTCATTATTCCTCAATAGATTAAAAAAAACTTTGATAGATCCAGTTCGCAAAAATGCTACTTTTAATTACCGAGAAAGAACGATGTTTATTAACTGAATTGGGATCTGTGTCCCCGAGAGAGTGTGGAGAGATAATGAAGGATAATGCATTGCTTCTGTTCGATTGGAAGGAGAGGATAAAGACGAATAAGAGTGAACACAGAAAGATAAGATATAGTTATTTGCTATTATCTATTCGGTTGACAAGGTAGGAATAAGAATGGATAGGATTTGTAAGTTGTGAGGAATAAGGATGGATAAGGAGGATGCGGTTGCATGATGGCGGGAAACGAAGGAAGCCGATGGATAAGCTATCTCTTATTCTTCCATGAGAGAGAGGCTACATAGCATAAATAACGAGAATCACACGAAGAATATGTAGTGGCGGCGAACCCACCCTCATACTTCCTTATCCCTCGCGTTATATTGCATGGGGAATAACGGAGGGACAGCAACCACATGTGGGAAGATGAGAATCATGGGACCACATACCTTTTGGTTCCCTCCCCCTCATGCCTTTGTTTTCATTGGGATCGAAGAAGCCAAGAGGGAGGTGCTTCTTGTGATCTTACTTGCCCTATGTCAGACCAGCATAAAATAATAAATACGTAAATAAAAAAATAAAATTTTATACACGTGACCCTGTATAATCACACTTCACCCTTCCCTGTAGGTAGGTTGACTCTCCGCTTGACCACCTTTAGATATGGTTAGATTGCCTATGCCGGCAAAAAGAAAGTATAATTACAAGAATCATGGGGGTAAGATTGAAGTTTACACAAGATTTTGTGTGTATTTTCATTGTTTAAAGAGGCATCTGTGTAAATTTTCCAACAAAAATTGAGGGCACGAAGAGCACAGTCCGCCTTCCCGACAGCATTAAATAATTTCACTAGAGAGGAGAAGTGGGCGGTGCAACTTTGAGGTGAAAGGAGCGCAAGGCAAATCGCTCACCCCCACCAATCAACACCACCTAGTACCAAAGCTCGCCCAATCAAGATTCCCTGCTGCCGATCCCAGCAATAAAGGTAGACCCATTCATGGGTGCCCGCAAAGAAGTGATCTTAGCGCCATCCGAGCTCGTTTGATGCTGCTCAAGAACAGGGGGATGGGATCGGAGGAGGGAGGAGAGGAGATGGGGAGGAGAACTGTTGTTGTGGGGATGAGGATGGATCTGGAGAGCAGAGAGCTCCTCACCTGGGCTCTTGTGAAGGTTGCGCAGCAAAAAGATCGGGTATTCGCTCTTCATGTGCTCCCCAACGCCTCCCGTTTCGGTAACCAATTTTGTTTTAGACGTTTGTCGCATCCCAACTGCTCGTTGTTGGGCTAAAGATATTAACTTCGGAACCGCAGGTCGATCGAATGCTTCCAATGTTGCTCTAATGAATGCGTTCGACTCGGAGCTGGCTGTTTATGAAGGGCTCTGCAGCTTAAAGCAGGTCTCTTTTGTTGTCTTCTTTTACCGGATTTCCACTAGAAAGCTGAGATCTGCAATGGGTTTGAAGTAGAATCTTGTTTTTATTTGCAGATCGATCTGCAGCTAAAAATCTGCAGGGCGTCGTCGTTACGCAAGGCGTTGGTACGGGAGACGAATGGTCTTGGCGCCACCAGGCTTGTTCTTGGGGTCGCCAAGAACAGCTACGGCATAGGGTAAGTGGATTTTTTTGAAAGAATTTTGGATTTACCCTCTAATCAGGATTTCAGTTGTTTTGCAATTGATTTCGACTTATAAATGTTGCGGGTTTGCCGTGCAGGTCTTCGCCTACTTCTATCGCGAAGTACTGCGCCAAGAAACTTTCAACGGATTGCTGGATACTGGCTGTCAACAACGGGAAGATCGTCTTCGAAAAACCGCCTTCTGTCTCGGAGAATTCGCGTGCTTTGGTCCGCGGGAGTTCTTACCTCCGGGAGGAAAGCAACAGCAATTCATTTTGTTTGCTGCCTCCCCATAAATATCTGAGATCCAGCAGTGGAGTTGAGAGATCATGGTTATCGAGATCATCATCAGAAAAGAATTGCTCCGCTCGCGTGATCGATTGCTCGCAGAATGAGATGTCACTTGCTCTGATTCCGGTTCCATCCAACGAGAGCAGGGCGGCCTCGGTTTTGGTACGCGAAGAGGCAAAGCCAGGATGGCCGCTCCTTCGCAGGGCGATTATGCAGAGGAAGAAGGCTGCTTCTGAGAAATCGAAGATCTCAGTTGTTCAATGGGCAATGCAGCTTCCTGCTCGATATCAAGCACCGTCCTCCGCAGATAACCCGAATCAGACGATCTTGAAGGAAGATTCAAATTCTGAGTGCGAGCTAAGTAGTGAGAGTTGCTCCATAGTACCTACTGGAACAGTCTCCGGTAGTCTCAACGTTGTTGACAATGAGAATATGGGAAGCCTGCCGAAGGAATTGGAGTCGCTTCACGAGAAGTGTGCAGCAAGTTGTAGATTGTTCAATTATCAGGAACTTGCCAGTGCTACTTCTAATTTCTCGCCTGGTTCGATTCGATATCCTTTTTTTCCCTTCGTTTTCTTTCGATGTCATTTTGTTTTAATGTATGCACTTTGATCTGTTGAAATTCGTAGAGAATTTGATCGGTAAGGGCGGGAGCAGCCAAGTGTACAAGGGATGTCTTCGCGACGGAATGGAGATGGCCGTTAAAATCCTCAAACAATCCGAAGAGGCTTTGATTGAATTCGTTCAGGAGATCGAGATCATCACTACACTGCATCACAAGAACATAGTATCACTCCTCGGATTCTGCTATGAGAACAATAATCTCATGTTGGTTTACGATTTCTTCTCGAAAGGCAGCTTGGAAGACAATCTCCATGGTAAGATATGTCGTGGTTGTCAGCGTGATTAAGGATCTCATGCTTGTTAATGACTTCTTGTTGATCTCTTGTTGGGCATAATTTCGTAGGTGCGAAGAGCAATATGAATGCGTTGAATTGGTCTGAAAGATACACGGTGGCGGTCGGTGTTGCGGAGGCTTTGGCTTATTTACATAGCGAAGATTGCGATCAATCTGTGATTCACAGAGACGTGAAGTCCTCGAATATCCTTCTCTCTGACGATTTCGAGCCTCAGGTGATTAACTCACAAAAACGATTGGGAAAACGTTTCTTATGTCACTATTTCTGTCTTTATAACTTGTACTGCTATTTTTGTGATTCAGTTGTCAGATTTCGGTCTCTCGACACGGATTTCCTCTTCATCGCCTTATGTAACCTGCAACGATGTGGCGGGTACATTCGGGTAGATCACGAAGTCTTTGTTCTTGCTATGTTCTCGATGAATAATACATGGAAATTTCCGCAAGCACGGCTTATGATAACTTATGCAGGTATCTGGCACCCGAGTATTTCATGTTTGGGAAGGTGAACGAGAAGATCGATGTCTATGCTTTTGGTGTAATCCTTCTCGAGCTTCTTACGGGCAGGAAGCCGATCGACAGCGAAAATCCAAAGGGCAAGGAGAGCTTGGTCAAGTGGGTAAGATATCAATCTTATCAGCTTCTAATTCCAGCCTTAATGGGCTTCAGCTTCTTAGTATCTTGCTAGTGTTTGTCTATATTTCCAATTCTATCATCAGAGTCTAAATTTCTGTCTTCAAATTGTTTTATAGGAAAACTTTATTCTGCGAAAATCAGATCACCTAAAGCCACCTGAAATTGTGTTGCAATGCAGGCAAAGCCTATACTTCAAAGTGAGAAACCAGTGCAATTGCTGGATCCCAGGATCGGCATCCAGTACGACAGCGTGCAAGTAGAAAGGATGATCTTGGCAGCCTCCCTCTGCATAAGGAGGACACCGAGGACGCGACCAAAGATCTCTGTCGTGAGCCCTCGCTCCTTACTGCCTAAACAGTTTTGGCATATATAATTGTTTACAACCAGGTTTACAATGTGTCTGAAATCTCTTGCTGGTTTAAGGTCCTGAAGCTCCTCGAGGGGGACGAGACCGTGACCAAGTGGGCGAGGCTGCAAGCCGGTCTCTGCGATGACCCCGAGGGAATGGACGATGCAACAGCACTCCCAGCTTCGGATTTCCAGTCGCACCTCAACCTCGCATTGCTCGATGTTGACGATGATGCACTATCTGTCAGTAGCACCGAACACTGCGTCGAGCACATACTAGCACAGGGCTCCTTGGAGGCATATTTGCAGGGTCGGTGGAGCCGGTCCTCGAGCTTCGACTGATCGCTCCTGATCCTGCATTTTTCAAGACAACTTGTGCAGATTGTTCAAACTGTATGTTCATTGCAACGGCATCGAGGATGAGAGGAGACTCGTATATCAGAGCCCTCCTCCTCGATCCTCATGAGAGGCAATTCATCGTCGTTGTCTTCGCGATGTTGCTTTCTTTCTTTTCCTCGAAATGTCAACGCATCTACTCCCAAGTGAAAATATATGTTGTGCAAGCATATCTAGTTCTTCGCTAGAGCATGATTCCAATTAACCGGAGGCACTCATTTGGGATTTTTATTAATGATTTAGTGTCTAAACCTGTGAAGTTGAAATAACCTTCGATTTTTTATAAACAAGTTGGCTTTCTTAGAGTAGAGAGGTCAGATCAATTGAGGCCACTTGGTATATGGCAATCGAGGCCAAGACAAATTTATAGATATCAAATCCATGTGGCTCCACTCTTGTCGTCAAATGGAGACACATGAACAATTACTTTATTATGATCGCTCGTTTAACATAGTTTATCATCAGTCACTCGTTTCTTTAGCTGAATAACTGTGATGATACGAAAACTCGGGACTTCGAGGCATCAATAAAACATGCTTATCTGTTGGCTCACCGTCTTCGCAGCAGTCCCACCGCTCGCCTCCGAGCCATCGCCTTCCCTAGGATCGCCAAGTATCACCGCCATTGTGAAATGTACCACATCAGAGTTGCTATGAGAAGAAGAAAAGATTGATATTCATCAAATAGTGTCCAAGTTCACATCTATCAAAATGAGAATGTCCTAAACATGGAATGAAAATAGCAATTAAAGATAAGAAGAAAACGACCCCAAAGCCCATTTACTTGAAGGAATAAAAAGTTTGGAAGTAACCGGTTGGTTATTGGTTATTGTTAATAGATGGATCTCGAATTTATTGCATTAAGCTACCTAACCTATAAGAAATCAGAAGTCATCTCCTTAGATTTCTTACTCTATACATAATTTCTTGTTTTCTCTCTCACTGAATAATTTGTGATTCATCTACTCTTTGTACCTGAATTTGACCGAAATTTCTATGCAAAAACACATAAATCTCACCTAAAACGACAAAATAATGAAAATATCACTAACCATTAAAATGAGCTAATTATGTATTATTAAGTTGTAAATAAGTTCAAAGAACAAAATCACATATAATGACAAAAAATGAGTTGAATCATGCACCTATTGACCTCTATTTAAGTTCAAACTTCAATTGTTTTAAATAAATTCGTATTAATTCCAATTTACATGAAACTAATCATTATGCGCATAATGTTATTACCGCAATCAATGAGAAATCATTAAAAAATACTAATTGTATATACAAAAAATAAAATCAAACTCTAATTGTGGAGACTGAAAGCCATAAAGCTCAATATCTCCTGCATATAATCTCCTATGAAACTCCACTCACCTTTGAATTAATGTTCATAATATTATCCACAAAATAAAATCAAACCCATCTTGTGCCTTCTCTCCTCATGCCAACTCATACATAGTATCGACCCTCACTCGGTCGACACTATCTCTTCCAAAACCATTATGTTAACCTATGACTCCAACGAATACCCCACCTAGAAGCTCTCATCCACGTCGCCCCTCCAGTCGTTCTAACTATGAAGTAACAATCGCCAACTAGTCTACGATTGTTTCACTCAAACTCCACCTTTCAACTCTATCATGTATGTTTCTCCCACCCATAACCACAGCTCCATCATTGTCAACCACCTCATCAATCATTCCCTTGATGTCAATAATTGATGACTAGCCCTTTGACCTCCAATCATAACCCACATTCTTTGAAACACTGCAAAAACCCTAATCCATCCACCATTCAACTCCATCCACCACAACACAAGCTAAGGGGTGTAAGCTTCTGAGTCCACGCAGGGCTCGAACGTATCTAATCAACCCGTTGAGTTAGTGCATTTTTGATGTTTGGGGTTAGTGCAATATTCAGAGTTGGCAGGGATTTCGATACTCTATCACTTTTGTTGATGATTAGTCAAAACACACCACTGTTTATCTTGTGAAGATTAGGAATGAAGTTCATGTTATCATCAGTTTATTTCCATTGTGGAAAGACATCATAATGCCAAGAGTAAAAAATCTGTTCAGATAACGCTAGAGAATATTTGGCTCTTTCTATTCGAATAACTCTTGATGGGAAAGGGATTCTTCATGAAAGATCATGTTAGACCTCAATAGAATGGGGTCGTGGTGAGGAAGAATAGACATATTTTGGAGATTACTCGAGCTCTCCTCTTTCAGCGAAATGTTCCAAAGAAATTTTGGGGAGAGCCAACTCTTACTAGTGCGTACTTGATGGACAAAATTCCATCATGTGTCATTAGTTGTGAATCTCCATTTATGCAGATGTATCTGGATCAAAAACATTTTCCTCTCACACCATGTGTTTTCAGGTGTGTTTGCTTCCTACACGCATATGATGCTGGGGTAAAGGAGTTAGATGCTTGTGATGATAAAGGTTTCTTCCTTGGTTACTCTATGACATAAAAGGGCTATCGTTGTTTTGATTCCACTTGTGGTTGTGTTTTAGTCACCAAAGATGTTAGCTTCTTTGAAATTGAAGTCTTCTTTCTGAATACTCCTTACTTCCGTAACAACCAGAGAGAGTTCCGTAACTACCTGGGGGAGGTCCGTGACTACCTGGCTGATTCAATGGGAGTCTAGATGTGAAGAGGGATTCCATAGCCTTTTGTTCTTAGATGATGATGATGATGATTACAATGCTCCTTTTTAGGGGGAGATTAAAACTAATCAAGACACATGTATTGATAAAGAAGCAGTAGAAACCAACCCCAATCCTCTCCTCCTTGAATGATCCAAGCATGGAAGCAATGGGTAGCGTTCATGGTGTACTTGATGAGCATGATGATGACTTACAGGATACATAGGCAGAACATGTATATGATAGCATTGCACAAAGGAAGGGTAAGAGTAACATCAAACATCTGGCAAGATATGCAGGATGCACTCAACATCCCATTAAACCTCACGTCTCTTACTCTAAGTTGAGTGCATCTTACAAATGCTTTGTTACATCTCTAGATGATCATTGTATACCCAAAAATGTTATCGAAGATAAAAGTGATTCAAAATGGGAAAATGATATGAAGGAAGAAACGGGTGCATTTGTAAAGAATGATACTTAAGATGTTGTTGATGCTCTCAAGGGTGCTCGTTTGGTGGGGTCTAAATGGATGTATACAATCTAAGTATATTTATGATGGAAAAATTGATAGAGTCAAGGCTCCTCTTGTGGCTTGGGGATACGATCAGAAATATGAGATTGACTACCTTGAGACTTTTACCCATGTGGTCAAAATGAACATCATAAGAGTTGTTATTTGTCTTGTTGTTCATTTTTCCTAGAATATGTAAAAATTGGACATGAAGAATTCTTTCTTAATTGGTGATCTTAAAGAAGAATTCTACATGAAAATTCCTCCTAGGTTCGAAAGAGAGAAAAAATGCTGCAAACTAAAAAGGGCATTATGGTATCTCCAAGAGTTTGGTTTGAATGACTCCATGTGGTCATGATAAAAAATAGATTTATTCAAGTGAATGGAGAACATACTCTATTCATAAGAAGGAATGGTGAAAAAAGATATATTCTTTTAGTGTATGTGGATGATATGATTCTTACAAGCGATGATAAAGGAGAATCATCCCACATAAAGAAAATTCTTCCAACTGAATTTGAACTGAAAGACTTGGGGAAGCTGAACTGTTTCCTAGGTATTGAGATGGCTTGGTCTCCAAAAGGCACGTGCCTAAGTCAACGAAAGTACACTCTGGATTTGTTGAAGGATTGCATCATGTTGGGACACAAACCAATCACTGCCTCTATTGAAACCATCACAAACTGAGTAAAGTGGATGGTGAACTCCTTGATGATGTTGAGAAAAGAAGATACCAAAGATTAATTGGAAAACTAATTTATCTTACTCTCATGAGACCTGACATCACTTATGTTGTTAATGTTGTTAGTCAGTTCATGCATGCTTCTACCTCAATTCATGAGAATGTTGTTAACAAAGTTCTTTGATATATAAAGAAGTCTTCAGATAAAAGGCTTATGCTTAGAAAAGACATAGATGTTACTATTGAAGGCTATACAAATGCAGACCATGTTGGATCAATAGATGACAATAGATCTACTTCAAGCTACTTCATGTATCTTCGTGGGAACCTTATCATTTGGAGAAGTAAGAAGCAAAATATTACCTCTAGATCAAGTACCAAAGCCGAATATCGTGCTCTAGCTAATTGTGTCACTGAAGTTATGTGGTTACAATTCTTGCTGAAAGATTTTGGTATTGAAGTTGCTATGCCGATAAAGATGTTATGTGATAACAAAGTGGCAATAAATTTAACCAACAATATAGCGATGCATGACTGAACAAAGCATGCGAAGATAGAAAGACACTTTATTCGAGAAAAAAATGATAATGGACAATTGTATCTTCCCTACCCGAAATCTTGTGATCAGGTTGTCGATCTTTTCACAAAGGGGTTGCCTACGATGCAATTTGAGCTGAAAGCTAGGCATGGTCGACATGTATGCCCAACTTAAGAGAAAGTATTGAGTTGGATGAATATTACTGGGTAAATGGGTTTACGGACGAGGGATTGTTTACCAATTCCCTTGTATGATGGACTCATCCCCTATGTATGTGTTCAAAATGACATGTATTTAAAAAAATGCATATTCTCAAAACATAACATCTTCTCAAAATACATAAAAAATTGAAATATTTATGAAAAAATATTGCCTTAAAAATTCAAAATAAGAAAAAAAGTGTTTCACGATAAGAATCGTTCGCATCTTGCATTCTCATTTTACATATTGCTTCTCCATCATACATTCCCCATTTGTATTTATGAAAAGAGGTCGGTTTTGAACCTAATCATGAATGGAACTGAGAATGAGCTTGATTATGATCTTAAAATGAACTTGATTATGATCTTAATATACTTAATTTAGAGGAACTTAAATATGAGACTAAATTTTAGGAACTTTAGGTCCATGATTTACATCTTAGAGTTCCACAAGACAATGTTCGAACTTTAGCTCTTAATGTCTAAGAAGATTGCCTCACATCATAAGTGTCACTCTTGAAGAATGAACCATTGTGAACAACCTGCACTTTACACTTAGCTAAACCGAAATGAGGACTTGAAATACCGACCCGATCCAAAGTTTAATGTGTACATGGTTGCTTTATCAAGGGTAGCAGACGATCAAGCCTTGGTAGCTGCGGGTACCGGTGTATCCTCAACTTCCTCTAGTAGCATGGACATATAAAGACCAGAGTAGTGCGTTGAAATATAGTTGCGGATGAGGAATAGCCTACTAGAGCTTAGTCGTTCAGTCGAGTTGGGGGTTAATGCAACCATTCCGAATTATTGTTCACTTTTTCTCCCATCTACCAAATAGAGGGCAAACCCTAACCTCCAAGAAGGAAAAAATAATGATAGAAAATATTATAGATCTAAAACATCAAGAGTTTGATTTGAATCCAATTCAATCATACCTAACGTTGATCCTAATTCCCTTTAATTTATATGAGAAAAACTAAGGAAGGAAGTCAGAAAAAGTCGATGAAGCATGAGAAATAATGGTGTATGCTTTAGATGGGATGCTTATAGTGGTTCCGCGTGCTCTTCATGTGGGATGCATAACATTATTAAAAAGTTATACTAAATGAATGCAAATGATAAACAAGTCAATTTGGTTAAATGAATATCTGTTTAAGTGCATAATATTAATGAAGTGAATGTGTATCCTAGAATTACGAGGACAAGCCAAATAACCTAGTAGCTCTAATAGCCACAATGCAATGTAATTATATGGCGCATAAATACAAGCAATCACAAGGGACCCGACCACTTAGATGGGGTCGAAATAAGTCCCACGTCCAAGTTCAGGTACAAACACAAGATCCCAAACAGGAACCATTGTAAAAATAGTTGTTACAAACTAAATGGCAACAATGAATAAATAAAAAATGTAATCTAAGATGTTAAATCTCTCTCATGACTCAACAACAAAAAATTCTTATCAACTCTTCTTGGCATGTGATGAATAACCATTCATCTACCTTTATTCTTCCTTTTGTCTTTAAATCTCGAGTAAAATACATGTAAATACTACTAATTTGCATGAATTAACAACAAACTTTAATCTATAATTAGTGTGTAGATACGTGCATTTAAAATCTAAAATTAAAGAATAAATAAAAGAAGAGAAAAATAAATGAAGTATCATTAATACTGAATGACTCTGAATCCCAAGACCAAGCCAAATATTGATTAGATCGACCAGGAATAAAGTAAGGGGAGATAGGGCCAAATATTGTATAAAACCCTAGTTCTATATTGTATATATCACATTTTACACTATTTTATTTACACTTACACATATCTAAAATAATAAAATATTGAACATAAAACTTGTACATAATAATATATAGAAAATTAGAAAAATATTTGCCAAAAGAAAACATGCACAGTGCACATGGTACACGCAGATGAAAAAGCTACAAGAACTTCATTGATCAATATATTCTCCATACGAACTCAAATTGAACCAAACTCACCTCCATTGTATTTTAAATTAAATTATCTATCTAGTTAAATGGTTTAATTGAAAATGGAGCTAGGATACAAAAGCTGACTTTTGGGGGTACTATTGTATTAGGGCATCGGTAAAAATAACCGATCATTTTATTCTTTACATTTTTATATTCTTTGTTTTTTTAAATAATTGTATATATTATATAAAACATATTAAAAATATAAAAGACAAATAAAAACTTCTAAAATACACTACAAATAAATAATACACTTAAATGCATCAATATATTATACCTATAATATGCATCTACATATAATTATTTATGCATATAAATAAAATCATAAAAATTATATAAAAATATGTAAATATGTATTTAATATATTATAAATATATAAAATATGTAAATATGACATTATGTATATAAAATAAAAAATAAAAATAAAATATATAAAATACATGTATATATACCTATATGTGCACATGTAAATATTAACATTTCATAAATAAGGTTGTATAAATAAATAAAAATCACATAAATCAATTTATAAAATGAGAAATATTTTTCATGTTTTAAGTTTTATTTAATAAAATCAATTGTTATCTTTTACCGAGTTTACGTGTATTTTTATTTTTCTTTGTTCTGACTTGGTCCTACGTGTACCAATCATGAGCGAGGGATTGTTGACCCCCCGTCCTACACCTCCTCCGCACGGCCTATGCTTCTGGCCCTGTCAAAACCTTGAGACTCCCCTTTCTTCCATGAGTTTCTTATGCATTCTCCTCACATTATTTCCCCTCGATCCCTTCACCACTTCTAATCACCTTGCCACCCTCCATCTTGTTACCTCCATAGACTCTACCAACCATCACCCCAGTTGCATGCAACTTCAGCTCGAACCTCGCACACCTGCCATGTTTATAAATAATAACCCACTCCTTCCATTCACATCTTGATTCCTTTCTAACCACTGTAACCCCATGAACCCATAGCTGGTATGTTCCTTAATGACAGGAGGTGAACTTTGATGGTTCTACGACGAGGATAAAGAGGTTGGAGATCGATCCACCATCGCTAGAGTTCACTCCTGGTGGTTGTCTGCTCCTTGCTCCCTAAGACTATGTACGAGCTACTTTACTTAGTTTTTCGCATCGCATTTTCATTTCTAGGTTAATCCTTACTTTTATTTCATGTCGGTTAGTTAAATTTAGAGTAAAATTTCAAATCGAACTTCACCAGAGCTTAGAGCTCCGGTCATTGTTCCATCGTGCTTCACTCACTGATCTGACCCCCAAACCATACCATCTCACTCCCCAACGTTTCTACATCACCCCCTTCATTATTTCCACCCCAATTCTATAAGGATCAATCCAATCGAGTCTCACCTTTGCCACATCATCAGAGACTCGTTGCCCCTCCATTTCCATGTGCTTGTTAGCTTCAAAATGGGATGAGGAGCTTCGTCCTCATATCCTTAACCCTTTTCTGTAGGATCTGGGACCAGGGGAGCCAAATCGAGTGAAGAACATCACTCCTATGTGCCATAGAAGAACTTGACCTCTAGGCCTCTTCCGACGAGGCCCTGAGCTTCTTGAAGCCATCTGCAGTTGTGGAGAGGTCCTAGGAAGAGATCGAGCTGGTCAACATCGTGGGAGATGTCGGGAGGAGAAATATTCAAGGATCGAAGCTCAAACAGGGAAGTGTTCTCCCCTATTCTTGCTGACATCCTCCGAGCCGTTGGATTAGAAGCCTCTACCCAGATCTAATCTAGACCATTGAAAGTAAGTGAAGCGACGCCTCCTGTGAGCCACACGATCATAAGTGGAACATGTGGCAATGCCTCAGTCGTCCATCAGTGCCCCACATGCGACGTACACCATTTCCTAGGGTAATTGCAAAAGACCCCCCATGTATTTTGTATTTATGTTTTAGTAATGTAAATTAAATATTAAGTGTAAAATAAATAGGTTTAAGTGCAACTAGACCCTACACTTTCTTTCTATTACAAATAGGTCATTCCACCTCATGTGGTCCCACGTGAGGCATTGTAAAATTTGCATGTATAGACTTGTATTCTCTGGACTTATTAGAAAATGCACTTATAGTTTATTTTAATTGCAAATTGGTCCCTCTACCAATGATTAATTTATTTTATGAATATTTCTTAGATTAAATAATTCTTTTATGCTAGAAATTGTAGGAGAATTAATATAGATGTTTTTAGCCATGCTTAATCAAGCATAAATTTTATTTATCATTTTAACATATTTTCCAATTTTTGAAAATTACAAAGACACATATTTATTCTCTATTTAGCTATTTAAAACCCATAACAATTCGAAAATACCTACAAAAATTATAAAAAAATTGTATTATCTATCTTATACCATAATCTGTCACATGTCAAAATCACTAAAAATTACAAAATATAAACATAAAAAATCACAAAAACTATGAAAATCTTATAAAAATAGCAGAAATTATAGAAAAAATCAAAAATATTTCTTTTTGTTTGTGAATTTTCTGTATGATATATGTCATATATTAAAAATAATCATGGATTAATTTTATACTTATAAATATTTATTAAACCCAAAAGAATCTCACATGTTATATATA
Organism: Ottelia alismoides; assembly: GCA_037367405.1. Taxonomy (NCBI): domain Eukaryota; kingdom Viridiplantae; phylum Streptophyta; class Magnoliopsida; order Alismatales; family Hydrocharitaceae; genus Ottelia; species Ottelia alismoides. The sequence continues at coordinate 330,080 of JAZKJV010006496.1, forward strand.
TCCTCTTTGACTTATTTAAAACTTTAAAAATCCATAAAATTAGAAATAATGCATAAAAATCATAAAAATGTAGAAAGATATAAAAAAATATAAAAACAATTTATTTTCTCTATTTGACTTTATTTTACTTAAAAAATAAATAACTATATTATATATACTATATATTACTTATGTAAGATATAGTATCTATTATTATGTATATAATTATAAATCTTATTTTAAAAAATAAACAAATTGAAAAATTGAAATTAAAAACAAAATTTAAAATTTAAAAATTAAAGTAATATAAAAGAATTAAAAATCCAAAAATTAAATATGATTAAAACCCAAATAAAAATAAGTAAATTTAAAGAAGTAATTATTATTAATTAGCAATAATAAACATTAATTACCTACCCTCCATTTTGCATCCCAGTGTTCTACACTCTACCTACTTACGCTTATAAACATATTTATGTAGAGTTATAATAAATTTTGACCTACAAACACTTGATTGATTTATCTACTTCTTGGTTAGTTATTGTCTGCATTTGGATCAGTCGATGCATTGGTGTGTTAGTTTGTTAGCACACCGTGATCGATCCAATTCAATAGATGGCATTGTTGCCGGGGATTAGCAATGGTAGGGTAGATTAGTGTACATATATTATATACTTTATTTTATCTATTTTTTTATGTTTGTTTAACTGGTCTAATCCATCTCTTGTTTGTCTTTGTTGCGAGGGCCCGCTGAGTGAGGGCGTATTTCTTAGGAGACCTAACGCACCCGAGCGAAGCAAAGGTCATCTCATTCAGACCAAGCTGACAGGCGAGAGCAGCCGGGGCAGGCCAAGAGCTGATTAGAATTAGTTTAGCACTAGTGTAGATTAGTTTTTATGTTGTTTTGGTGAGAAAGTGATTTTTAATAATTATTTGTAATAATTGACACTCTCATACACTTAGACATTCATGAACCCATTCATATGATGTTTGTTCACTTGGGAGTACGATCGATTTTACATAATTTTTATCACTTTCAACTTTTATCCACCCTATTTTTCTCTTTATTTTATTTGTTTCTCGTGTTTTATATTTTCCGACTTTCTTTTTCATTGTTTTGTGTGCTTGAGACCCTAGTTGTAGGCTTTTATTTGGTTTCCAGGTAACATTAAGTCAAAACCCTAACTCATGAATTTTGTACATATAGTTCGATTGGACTTAGTCAAAATAATATATATGTGCTTCTTGGTCCCGCTTGCACTCATATAGTACATATTTATTTTATGCGTGGATCATAGTGCGTGTAGATTCTTGGAGTCCGGTATGCATTTCTTACTGAAGTATTTACATTCATTTATTGTCACGCATCGATTTTTCTGAATTCCTGATGGATACCGATTCATTCACCTCTATTATTTTATTTTATCTTTAAATCCTTAGATAAATACATGTAAACAAACTTAACTTGTATAAATTAACACAGTAAATATTATCCAAATAATATATTAATAAATATATTTAAATACAAAATAAATAAATAAAAAGAAAAGAAAAATAAATGAAGTATTGTAAATACTGAATGACCCTAAATCTCGAGACTAAGCTAATATTGACTTGGTCGACAAGGAATAAAGTAGGGGGATATAAGGGCAAACTAATATAGATAAAAAGACACAGACATCTAGAAACCCTAGGTATTTAATATATTGTATATAGCCAAAACTTACACTATTTCATACACACTCTTACACATATCAAATGAATACATTTCCAACATGAAACTTGTACACAGAAATGCATAGGAAGATACAAAAATAAGGGCCAATGAAAATTATGCACAGTGTACATAGTACATACAGATGAAAAAATCGTAAACAGAACTTCAAAGACCAATATCTCCTTCACTTCCGCTGTATTTCAAGTTAAATCATCTATCAAATGAAGGTGGTTTCATTAAAAATAGAGTTAAGATACAAAAAGCCAGCTCTTTGGGGTGTTATTATACTATGTAGTTGTATATTAAATAAATAAGTATTTATTTATTCCTTATATTTTTATTCTTTCTATAGCTGTAAATAACTGTATATATTATATAAAATGTACTAAAAATATAATAATAAATTAAATATCTAAAGTAAACTAAATAAAAAATGTCTTAAAACACATAGGTATATTATACCTCTAAAGTATACATATATACAATTATTTATGTATATAAACGCAATCATAAAAATAAAATAAAAATATGTAAATATGTATTTAATTATACTGTAAATAAATAAAATCTGTAAATATGATAATAAATATTGAAATATATAAAAAATAAAATACATAAAAACATAGGTATATATAACTATAATTATACTTGTAAAAATTAACATACAATAAATAAGATGATATAAATAGATAAAAATAACCTAAAATAGTACATAAAATAAGAAACAAATTTCATGTTTTAATTTTATGTAATAAAATCATTTTCTATTTCCTTTTCATTTTATTGTTATTTTATCTGTATTCGCCTGTTGTGGACCAATGAAGCGGGGGCATTGGTTAACACGCTGGTCAACTGCACCCACACCTAGAACTAGCCCTGTCAGAACACTGACCTTGTTTCTTCCCAGATTTTTCCCAATCAATGAAAATGCATAAATAGAACTATTCCTTCATAAGATCCTCCCCTCGATCCTTGAACTTTTATACCAAGGTGATTTTGCTGTTAATTATGCTTTGATTCAAGTGCAAACCCTAGTCGAAGTCACCTCCTACTTAACATCGCCTCTGTCGAACTTCTGAATTTTTAATCTCCATTTTTGTGCAGTAACCCCTAGAATCAAGTTATGGAGGAAGCCCTTTGTGATAGGAAGAGGCTCTCAGTGATCTGAGGTGAGGAGAAGGAGCAGGAGGCGTGATTCACCATAGTGAGAGCCAAGCTCCAGGTGATTCTGCTCCCAGACCATTCCATGAAGGTGAGCCTTCTTTTTATTTGCCCTTCCGAGTCCTAGAAGTAGCAGTATTTTAGGATTGTATTTTACTTTGTTTGATTTTATTCCATATAAGTGTAAAATCCAAAAAAATCGATCGCCAGAGCAGTAAGCTCCAACCCTTTGTCCCATTGTTCCCGTCTATTTTCCGACTCCTTGACCACCCTCACACCTTCACCATAACACCTTCTATCATCTCTATCCATTAGTCAACCCAGATCTCACACAGATCTGGGAATCGAGTGCTTCACCTCGGTCACACGTCAGAGCACCTCCGCTCGCACCATTCTCTATTTTTTGTCAAACCATCGAGTCGAGGAGATCTACCTTCAACCCTGAAGATCTTGTGCATGTACGAGCACCAAACAACCCCTCTTGGGGTCGATTCTCTTCTGGATGAGGCTCTCCAGGATCCCAAGCTTCATGAACCTCTAGGCCTCTATCAATGGGGCATGGACCTTTCTGAGACATCCATCAGCTTTGGAACACCAACAGAAGTCGTCTGATCTATATCCAAGCCTTCGAGGACCAACATCGATAGAGATATCATCGGAGGACCCTCGCCTAGGCGAGGCTTCTTCCAGGTCTCTTCCCGACCGTTGGATCAAGAACACTCTCGAGGTGCTCCAGCAACTATCTGATAGGATAGTCCTCCATCATCAGATCTATCTCCAAATCTAATCAGAGTCGGTCATCGATGAATCGTTACGAAACATCCCGACTCGTTGATGAACTTAAGTGAGTGTCATCTAGTTGTCCACTCGTATGCAAAGGAAGGGGTATTTTGCAAATGACCCCCTCCGTCTTTTTGATTTAGTATTTAGTATTTAATCAATCCTCTGTAGTTGTAATATTTATATGTTAATTGCACTAAGGAACCTTGCCTCTAGTTATATTGCACTTAAGTCTAATGTCAGGTCACCTCATGTGCTCATGCGCGTGAGTTGCATGGTATTCTGCGTGGACCTCCTTCGGGTTTAGTGTTATTGTTTGGTCTTGTAACTTTGAATACTAGTGTTATACTTTTGGATAAATTACAAGCTTGTGCCTGGGAGTTCTTCTATTTGCATTTATACCACTATCAGATGGATATTGTATTTAACTACAAGAATATTGCATGTATACCCCTGAACTTTATTAAGGTGGTATTAAATGCTCTAAAACTTCTTAGAAATTGCAAATAGGTCCATGCGTTGCTAATTTAATTTTGTGTCTTTATTTTAATTATTAAAAATATTGTTTTGCATCTAACAATTATAGAAAAATTATATTAAGTGCTTGGAACCCAATTTTATCATATGTATTTTTCATAAGGCAATTAAGATATATGGTAATGTCCTTCGCCTCGACGTAGAGGAGGATGCCTCATCTCTAGTATTTGCTCTCCAACGCCAATGAGGCATGAGACTCTACAACAATCTATAAGTGCTACGACGCTGTGGTCACTGCGGATCTCGCCTGGGAGAAGTTTTCATCAAAGATAGATCAACTTGTTGTCACCGAGTTCGATCCCTCAACTCTCTCTCTCTCTCTCTCTAATTGTATATGAAGGCTAGCAGATAATTTGGGAAGTTCAAGGTATGGGTTTAAAAAGGGAAGATGATATGGTTCCAAGAGATAGTAGGGAAGGGTTATTTTGGGTTTGATCTCTAGGAGATCAGGATGAGAGAGAGATTAGGAATAGGAGAGGGTTCTTTTGGGCAAAGAGATAAGGGTTTGGGTGGTTTTCTATGGCTATGGCAAAGAAGAAGGGATAAGGTTGGTATTTGGGTTTCCATGGGTGGTGTTGGTTAGAGGCGTAAGGATTAGAGGTGTGCATGAGGGGATAATGGGTCAAACATGGAGAGGGGAGTCGGCCGTTGGGTGGGATAACGAAGGGGGAGGAGATGATCGGATTTAGGGAATGAAGAGGAGGCGAAGGTGAAGGGCTTCAGTAGCTAAGAGGCGTCCGAAGGTTATTGGGTTTGGTATTCATAAAGATAGGGATGAGAGAGGGGATTGTGATCGGTTTGCTTATGATTGATGATGGGGTTGGGGACGATAAGATCCAATGGGGAAGATGGTTGCAGATGACCTAGAGATGGATGTCGCCAGTCGTTGGGGAAGAATCAACGGCTGGAGGAAGGAGAATAAGATAGAGCCGTTGGATCATGGCTCGATCCAACGATCAGGATGCCCTCACGTGAGTAGCACATGAGGGATCTGGAAGGTGGAAGGAGATTGTGAGTGATCTGGGTCGATGGGAGGTGCTAAAGAAAGAGATGGTTGACCAAAGGGAGGGGTGCATTGACCTAGGTATGCTGACTTGCTCAAGTAACCAATCAGTGCATGCCATGTGGACAACTGTTGACCACGATAGTGTCGACCAAATGGAAGAAAATAAAGAAAAATAAATGAAAAAAATAGCAAACGATCTCATATGTAAAAATACTCAAAATGAAAAATGTAGCCCTAAATGCATTCTACAATGCTCGTGAAGGATCCGATTGCAAGTGAACTCATGTATGCAAGTAACGAATTTTTTTATGATATTTTTATGAGTATAAAAAGTATATTTTCTATTAATTTGTAATTTTTATTTGATTTTTTTTGTAAATAAGAAATGCATGCAAAAATAAAAAAAGATGAAAATAATGAAATGAACACAAATGCAATTTTGGATTTTTATGATTTAAGAAATTATTGGAAAATGTGAGATATATAAGGTAATTAGTTTATGTGCTCAAGTCAAAATTTTGTATTTTTCTTTATTTTTCTGATTTTTTTGTATTTTTTTATGCAATAAGTTAAATTTTGCAATGAATAATGAAATGGAAAAAGAGATGAATCAGAATAGTTAAATATGTACATGAAATAACAAGTAAGATATATACAATATACAATTCGGTTCCAAAACCCAAGTTTCACATATGAACTTCGATTCTTTTGCATTTGATATTGATTTGTAGATAATTGAGTGTTCATTAGATAAGAACGAGTAGAATGAAATTAGACATTTTATGTGAGGAATATTGATATTCACAACTTTTTTGTCATGGAATTGGAGTTTAGGTTTATTTCACATGAATACATGATAGTATTGTTTTATGATTGTTTTATTAGTATTAGTGATGTATACACAATGGAGTCGGTTTTATATCGATTGGAGTTAGTATGACTTAAATAAAAATATGTGAAATTAGGTGAATATTTACATGTGAATATGAATGCAATATGAAATGTTAAGTTATGCAATTTTATTTACTGATGAATGAGTACTAATTACGAGTTACAAACACATGAATGCTTCTAATTAAGTAGATTCATCAGTCCTATCTTACTTGTGTTGGGATACTTGAGAAAGAGTTACATTGGAAATCAAATTAACTTCATTAAGTAGGTGATCAATTATGGGCCAAGAGGACTTGTGCATGAAATAAGAATGGTGAATTGGGATGTGAACATGGAAGATTAGTAAAGGAAAGCGTTGGGATCTTAATTAGTATGCATCTACTTCACGCATGCTTACGAAGGCACCCAACCCTAATATACTATGTACCTTGGAGTCATAGTGCAAGACCCTTGTGGTCAAGACAACGATTATTTCATTCACTAACCGGGATGTAGAATAATACTAATATAAAAAGATCAACTTGAGGAATGGTAATGACCAAAATTAATTATTCACCTGTAGTTTTTTACTTGGGAGTATGCTCACGTTCACGTGTACTTACTTCAGTCTCTTCTTTCGATTTCTATTTCAGTCAGTAGTCACCAGTGCTTGATTTTCTTACGCAGTTACATACTGCTTTACATATCATTCGAATGTGTCTATACTGGACAACTTTTCTCATAATGTACCATCTTTCATGTGATCCAACAGGTTCGTAGGACCTACCGTAGAAGCAGAGTACAGTTTTGTTGTTGTGGAGCTTACAATTCAGTTGCACCATGCAAGGTTCATACTTGTGACTTATTTTGCAGTAGTTGACTCATACTTCTGTACTTTTGAGATACAATTTTTGTACTTATACTCTGACTATCAATTCAACGTTTAGTACATTTTGTGGACATGGTGCTTCTATTATTGTTATGGTTATTATATCATGTTATTAGGTAATAAATTATGATCATGCATTTCCTTCTTTACTACGATTATTCTCACACAATAGCTACATATGTTAAAATGTGCATGGGTTGAATGAGAATGTGGTTTTTACAGGAGGGTTGCTGAGTATCGTGATTCGCGGGGAGTGACAGATACCCCAACGTGTTATTAAATGTAGTGAAGATGACATCTTTTCTCTTCATCCTTATAGATAGAGCTCTATACTCATCGAACCATTAGGAAGGGAAGTCTCGTCCTAGGCCGAGTTGAGATCGACATTTTTGAACAAGTATTATCCATTGCGACGCAAATCAGATGTGATCACATATTTCTAGCATCTCCCATTTATCCCATGAGCCAATTCACGAGGCATGGAACGACCCAAAAAGCTATTGGAAAAGTATCCCCATCACGACATTTCGAGGGCCATCTTGTCCAAAACTTATTTGGGAGATTCACATATGAGAACCAAAGATTGATAGATGCAATCGATAGGGTTCTTATTTCAACAATGATGGAGCGACCATTGGAATTTTTTGGATGAAATTATTGAGATATCTTCTTCTTACTTCATCCCGTTTAGAAGTATAAACCCACAAAGTCGTCAATACAGTAGATCTCCAACCACGGGATTATTATCCACCATTTATCAAAATTTGACATCACTGGAAAGCGATTAGAAGATTTATAAAAATTATATGCCAGAAATCTCAAAGAACCTCTCAGGAATAGCATTGTCGGAAATTCAACCCCAACTCAATCTCCGCTAAGAAAATTAGTAGTGGGCATGATACTTAATTAGCCCTACGGAATTGAGAAGCGCATATAGTAGCTGGACAAGGTAAATGATATTATGAAGCACTTGGAGCTTCTTGTTAGTGCCATCCATAGTGTGCAGGCTATGCCCACTGCACCCAAGCCCGTTGTACCCAAGGCTACACCTTCTATTTCTATCGTACAATAGAGTTGAACAACTCCTCCATACACATTCGACGGATCAAGTCTACTACTAGTAGTTGACATAGATGATTGTGCACCACCCAAGTCCGAGCGCCATGAGCAACTTTTTTTCACCTCCACCTCACATTCGAATGTGAATGGTATCTAGTCCAACCAAGAACTGACTTAATTTTGGTCCAAGATGCGCTCTCATTCTGGACCACGCTACACATCGAATGGTCGGATCATGAGATCATTTCACCATCAACATGGTGGCGGGAATGTTCATCAGTAGTTACGTTATTTTCATTATCCACCACATTTTCAGACTTGGAGACATAAATCTCAACAATAGTGCCACCAGCAACAACCACATTCTTCTTTCCATCATTCTTCATAGTTTCCTCCACCTCCTCAAACACATAGTCATGGAAAACTACAGGCAGTAGCCTTGGCCACAATTTCAGCGTCATCGACAACCGTCAATTGAGCAGTCTGAGGCAAGTGCGTCTGGTTCTGTGAATCCAGCCCTAGATTACCTTCTCCAACTCATGTCACAAATGGACAATGTCAACAAATGCCCAATGATCTTTCAATAGTGAAGACCACCATTCCAATCCAAGTAGAGGCTAATCTCAATAACGTCACATGTCACAATGAGCATGTAATGAGAAACTCTAGTTCTTTTGCCTAGACATGTGAGAGTTCAAGTATCCATTTGTTATCTATTGTTGTTTCTCTTATGTGAGGTAGGAGTCTCCAACTACATGCAGTTCAGGAGTTGGGAGATGATCGTGGGACTTCCACAAGTGAGCCGGGTTCATGTCCACATTTTGAGGAAGGATATCATCTAGAAAATTTATTAAAAAGGAATAAAATCAAAGCCCCAAAAACATAATAAGGGGAGAAAGAAGCCGAGCCAGATACAAATATCTGCATTCAAGATGAGGACATCACTCCTTTCGTGGCAGACACCACATAGGCTCCATATTGCATTTTTTCGATTCAAATTTTGAATTGGATGACATTGTACATATTATTTCTGGTTGCCCAGTTGTACATGTTGATTCATATAATAAAGAACATGATTTTGTTTCAACTCCGGTTCCTTTTCATGCAGCTTTGCATGTAGGAACATCATATCGAAAACTAAACAAAGCATTGACTGATATGGGAGATGTGTGTGATTCCTTAGAACATAATTAGAGATATCACTCTTCAAAACTGTGGAATATATAAATGCAGTTAAAAAAGAATAAAAGAGCTTTGTACCTCTAAGCGCCAACCTAGCCAGAGGTGACAAAGAATGTCGCATCATTACCTTGGCTACTGCGAATGCCATCGGTAAAAGACTCCTAGATAAAAAAGAGACAAGAGAGAACCTCTTATCAGTTGAGAGATTTTCGACCATGAGTTTGTACTCTTTTCAACAGTGGGTCCTATCACCCCATGGACTCTCTCTCATGGGAGCTTAGGGTGTCAGTTAATGGCATATGAGTTTGTAATGAACCCTAATCTATTTATCAGAATGGAGAGATGAACGAAGGCGATGGGTGCTTGGTGATTGGTTGTTAGGTTCAAGATGGTTATCGGAGACTACCGGTAGTTGGATATTTAGTTACTAGGTGTTGGAGGAACATAGGTGGAGTCTTGGGTTGGTTGGGTTGTTGTGATGTTGTTCCAGGTTGAAGAGAAGAGGGGGGAAGGAGAAAGGGGAAGAAGAGAGTTGAGTTTTGATGGCAGCCAATAGGTGGCTGCCACATGTCTGGTCAAGGCTATAAAACAAATATATGGGTTTTAATACCTTGTTAATTCCATAAAAAATAATAAATTAACTTAATTTGAATAATAATAATTAAGAAATTAATTACTATTATTTTAATTAGTAAATCATATAAACATTATAATTTACACGCATACACACATTTTTACTCATTTTTATTTTACAGTCAAGTTAATATTATCATATTGTATAAACATAAGATATTTTTAAAGAATTTTATATATTTTATTTATTTTTAGGAGTGTATTTATGGGGTTAAATAAGTAGGGTAATATACAGTATATGTCAACAACATATATAAATAATATTTTTCTATTTATTTAAATTGTATCATGTGAATTTTGATTATTATTATTTCATTTAAAAAAATAATATGAAAATAAAATAATAAAAATGTGAATATATAAAATAATAGCATTAAATAATGAACATATAAATGTAAATGCATTGTATAGATACCTACGAGACCCCAAAATAAAACCTGTGTACATTAACTTCAATTTTAATACAATATTAATAAAACTACCCTAACAGAAAAGGTATTTTCGTAACTTGAACCTTAAAGGTAAGTTTCGTAAATTTGAGCTTCTTAAGGAGTAGATATTCACTTACGATTTTTTTCAGTTTATGTTTCCGAAGTATCTGTTCACTGTGCAACTTCGGATATATCTTTATGTTTTTCTTTGGATTTTTACAAGAAAGATTCAAGAAGAAAATAATTTTATTAGAGTGTTCGATAAGTTTTATAAAAAAATTGGGAGGTTTGCACTATATATAAATAGTATTCAGAGTAAAATTTTATGTATAATAATCCAATCTTTTTGTGGTATTCTTTATTTTACCATATCACTCTACTTTATTTTAATCGATCGAATCAATTTAAGGTTAGGGTTAAGTTTAGTCTGCATATATTTACATATTTATAACCTTCTTTTCTTTTCATTTCCTTTTCATATTTTCTTTATTATTTCATTTTGGGTGAAGTTATGTGTTAAAACACATTTTTGTTCATGAGATACATTCTGTTAATAAATTTGGAACTAGTATATATTTACATGTATTTTACCTCGAATTTTAGCCAAAATGCAAGAATAAAGGAGACGAATATGGAATCCATCAATAGGTCTCCCATGTCACGAGTTTGAGCTAATGACACGATGTATTCATAAACTTATAAATAGGTTAATTGACCAGAATATTTGCCATGAGTATAACAAAATCTAATCTAATATTTGATACAATGGCCATTAGAAGCTATTATATCATGCACATAGACAAAGATGCAACAAATTCCAATACATTTACCATCATCACAAATACGGTGGTTCTATATAGCAGCTGAGATATAATGTGATGCAAGATTAGGAAGATTTTGAGTGGCTCTTTGGCTGTGAGAAACATTTTCTACTGGGTAAATTTGTAGAGTAGAAAAAGAAAGGAAAGAAAGCTTAAATACCAGTTCCTGCCCCATCTTAGGGTTTCCTCTCTCCACCGCCGCCCTCAGACCCGAAATCCTAAAGCCATGGCCGTGGGGAAGAACAAGAGGATCTCGAAGGGGAAGAAGGGAGGAAAGAAGAAGACGTAAGTTCGACGATGCGCTCTTGTAGGTCGTCGCATTCCCTTCCTAATCGCGTAATCTGATTCATTTGCGTTTATTTGTTTTACGAAGTGTGGATCCTTTCTCCAAGAAGGACTGGTACGACATCAAGGCGCCGTCCATCTTTAACCAAAGGAACGTCGGAAAGACCCTCGTTTCCAGGACTCAGGGCACCAAGGTATCGTCTTTCCCTACAATTACTGGAATTTCATAGGAATGTCATCTTGGGTTGTCTTTGGATTTCATTTTTGGATCTTCGTCCAATGAAAGTATCATATACGCCTTACTGTAGAAATGGAAGTAATTGTTACTTGGTATGTTGGATAATGATTTCTAATTACCTGTGATTGTTGTTTCTTTTTGTTTGGATTACTGACCCGGCATGAGTTTGTGTATTCGGATTGCTTTGCAAAGATAGATTTTTGTCGTGATTTAGCGGACATTTGCAAAACCATATGAAGTAGAAAGGGTAACTCCTTAGAAGAGCAGAGAACTGTACAAGCGCAGTAAGGATTCATACAATTCTGATCACCCGTCAGTAAAAAAACCCTATTGTATGCAGTTCTTTCTTTGTCTCAATTGGGAAATAGAACGTCTCATCAGCCATTCAGAATATAAGATCATCATTGTGATTGCCAGCTGTTGTGGTTGGAAAAAAAACCCTCAGGACAGTTGTTGACAATCATCGAATAGGACGTTGTGGTGGTGCATCTTTTCATTCAAGAGATTTAAACATCAGGAAAACCCCACCTAGCCTAAGGTAGGAAATGTTGATATTGACACCATATCGATATGGTGTCGATACGGTAATTTGACGGTATATCGCCGAAATGTTGGCCATATCGACACACTTTTGTGAAGGAATGACTAGAAAAGAAGTATATATCTCCATATTATGATATTTTGTACCTTGGCCTAGCCAAGGCCGCCCAAAGAAACCACCAGTCTACCGTGTCATAAGCTTTGGAGAAGTCTACATTCCACAAAATGCCTCTCACACGTCATCTCATCCAATCTGCTGTGATCTTGGATTTGCCTTCCTGGTATAAATGTCGACTGAAGTGGCAAAAAATGTGCTCCACAATCCTGCTCAATCTGTTTGTTTGTCAGGACCTTCGCTCTCACCAAGTAAACATCATAAAAAAGGCAATTGGACATAATAAACTTGAAACATTTCTTCCGTGCTTCCGACTTTGGGTTCCGACCCCACTCACTTAGCCACTTATCACTTATCTCTCCTTCTCTCATGCTCCTCCCTGCAATGCTATTTTGTCGACGCGTCCCAAAAGCACCCCTTTTCTCTTTTATGACAAGTCAACCCCATGTCCTAAAAACACTAGAATCAAGCTACAAAAAGCTCATTTATGGGCTCCCAAACTGACTTGAACTCTACAAGTTTGAGTTCAATTCAACCATCACAAACACGAAATTGAGTACGATTTTGAGTTTGAACTTCTAAGCTCGAATCCAGGTCAGGGTTGACTCAAATCTGTTCAACTTGAGCGTCAAAAAAAAATCTGTTCAACTTGATAAGCATGCCTTCTTATCCCATCTTACCTTCTCCCTCCCAATTCCTCTCTTGCAAGTCTTTGGAATATGGCTTTATTTTATGTTCGTGAAACTGTTTGACAATGTCTCAACTCTGTACCAATGCTTTTACAATGTGAGTCACAACTTGGAACTTGTGTTATTAAGGTGAAGTGCTAGTAAGGTGGGCTAGGTGTTAGCCCCAAGTCCCAGTGTTGCTGATGCATGTAAAAATTAATTTGATCTTAACACATATTTAACCTTCTTGAGGTAATATAAATTTGGATAAATTACACCCCCCGACTTTATTGCAAACATCCCTTAAATTCAAAAAATTTCAACGAAATAGGACCCAGGTATATTGCTTAATAAGAATGGCATACACATGTAACACATCGATAAAAAATAGTAGAGAACTCTTCGACATAATCCTCTCTCAGAAATGTGTTTATTGGATAGCTCCACTTCGCAACCTTGTTCATGCCATAAAAAACAAATCACATCCTTCCATGACAAGAGGCCAGCATTCAATAATATCACTGACCCAAGGAGCCTGATGAATGCCTCTTGTTGTGGAAAAGTTTTTTGTTGAGATGAGATCTTCATATTAGAATCTGCCTTTTTCCAAATCAATGGTAGGCAAATGTTATGAAGCAGGGCCCTTGATGCTGAGACCAACAATCCTCCCATCAACTTCACAATGGCATTCATGTCTGCAACAAATCAGTATGCATAGGATAGTAATGGCTTTTCACAAGGTCACTGACTTCATTTACCAACAAATAAAGGAAACATATCAAAAGTAGATTGAACACACTCAAATTTTGAGCTAGCAAAAGTGCACCAAAAAATACCCAAATTTCAAGTGCACCTACTCTTAAAAAAGTTTTGTGGCGTATTGGGATGGTTTCTTTGTAGTCGAGGCACATGCCTTAGTTTTTGAAGGTAATAACCATAATTAAACGAAATATAATAATCACAATTAAGCAAAAGCTTTATTAAATGAGGTGTCAGGAATACCAGTTCAATAATTCAATCACATCATATCAATTGGTTTAAAGTATAAGTTACACACTTAGAAAAATGGTTCAAACCTTATGCTTACATATGGGGCATGCATATTCCTTTGCGGATCAAAGTCTTTTTATAGTTGCTGCAGCGTGGAAGAATTCTGACAAGGAAGGTTGTTCAGACTTGGGTAACGGTAACAACTGTTCTTTGTATGAGGAGGAGGTATAGATGGTGGATTACCTCTTATTCGTCTATGAGAGAGCACAAAGGATATGGACTGAGTTGGTTCTCGCTTGGGTGTGCTCTCTGAATCTTGCTGATTTTGGGGATTCTCTCTTCTACTCAGTTCTGTTTCAACAAAGTGTTGTTATCGATCGCAGTGATTTGGGCACTTCGATTGTCTTGTAATATAGTTATCTTTCGAGCGGAGTGCTTTTATGTAGAGAATGGGCTCCATCTTGCTAAGACTCCTCGAGTCTTGGCTCATGTAATGCCTTTTCTAATTAATATATATATATATATAATTTAATATTTTGTTGGTTATTGAGAAAGGGCTATTGATTTCATAACTAAGGCTCCAGTTAGTACAGTAACTACATAAATATGTTTAGTAATATACAAACGTGCTTTACATTTGTAATACATTAATAACTAGTATATACGGGGCATTTGCGATTTAAAGAACTCTGAATAAATTCACAGGCCTTCGTTATTCGGGTTAGGTGACCCCTCGATTTGTAGTGTATGTGAGGTTTACACCTCAATGTGCTATTCCAAGGCAAGCATTTTGAAGCATGTACTTAAAAAACCACTGTAATCTCTTAAAATATCCTTCCGATAATTTGTGTCAAAAAAGCATTTAAGCTCGGAGAATAGAACCGGATATACCAATCTTGAGAAGCAAAAAATTTAGAAAATCTTGCCCCTAATGTTGATTGCGGATCAAACAGCGAATCATCAGAATCAAATGCTTCTTATTTAGTGAATTTAATAGTTCCAATTTATGCTCTTTCTTGTTACAACTGTGTTGATATTTTTTCTACCTTGTGGATATACATTAAGGTTGCCCTTATTTTCATAATGTAGCTGAATTCTTTGGATTCAGTTTCCTGGCATGGTTACCATGACGTGATTTTCAAAATTTAGCATTCTTTTTATGGAAACAGATTACTGATTGTATTGAAATTAGCACTAATATCCAAATACATGGAAAATGATTTCATAGAACGACTATCAAATCAGATAATGCTATTCTGTTCGTCTCTATTCAAATTTTGTTGCTATACGCATGGTAAAAGTGGGTTTCTCAAGTGTTCACGAAATCGGCCGCACGGCCGCATATGCCCGCGCAGCATGCAGAACACACCGATTATGTGAATCAGTGCATTATGCGCCCTACCCGCATATGCGGCCCGCATATGCCCCGTATATGCCCCGCATATCCCGCATATCCCCGTATACTGCTCCAACAGCTCCAACTTTTCAATCTTCTCATTCATGTCCTTAATTCCGTAACTCTACCTCTTCCTTCATTCTATTGTAAGAATATGACATGCATGTGTATACAATTGCAATGGATTATACCATTATGTATATGCAATGTTTTATGTTTTCCTAATGTATTGTTTTCATGAGTATATGCAATATATCGTCGAATATTTTTATATATGTCGATTGAGGTTTTGCTCATTTAGTGCATGTATGTGTATTAAAGTTTTGTTATCATGAATAATCTAATATGTGAAGTTTTTGTGGTAAATATTTTTTGTGATTAAATATGAGGCAATTAAAAGCATATAAACACCCATCTAACATGAATCGTTTTCATAGATCTTCTTTAACTCCACTTAGATACATAAATTCAGTGGCAGTGTTATTCATATATATATATATATTTTAAATTAAAAATTAGAAAACCACGTAGAACCACATATACCCCGCATATGCCCCCGCATACCGCTTATTCAGTATTCGGTGACCTGTCCGAACGCATACGCGTACTGCTTTCCTGAACCTTGGGTTTCTCTTAGTTATCACGTAACACATTTAACTTCTCCAAAAATACAACTGTCCCACTTTTCACAACTTCAATTTCCTTTTTAAAGCCAAACTCTGTTTGTAGATTGCATCTGAAGGACTCAAGCATAGGGTATTTGAGATCTCTCTGGCTGATCTCCAAAATGATGAAGACCAGGCCTACAGGAAGATTCGGCTCCGGGCAGAGGACGTGCAAGGAAAGAATGTCCTGACAAATTTCTGGGTATTTTAAACTTTATGTGCTCACACTTAATTTTCTCTCAATCTTTTAACTCCTGGTCATCTTGTTGGATGATTTATCTGAGTATAATTGCTTGAGATGTGTTCTAGGGAATGAACTTCACGACCGACAAGTTGAGGTCATTGGTTCGCAAGTGGCAAACCCTCATTGAGGCCCATGTTGATGTCAAGACAACTGATAACTACACTCTCAGAATGTTCTGCATTGGTTTCACAAAGAGACGGCCAAACCAGGTTAAAAGAACTTGTTATGCACAATCAAGCCAGATTAGACAGGTATTTTTGTTTCCCTTCCCCTTCTGATTGCATCAAGGTCATCATGATCATAAAACCGTAATAAATTTCCTCCTTACAGATTCGCCGTAAGATGAGGGAAATCATGGTCAACCAAGCTACGTCCTGTGACCTGAAAGAGTTGGTTCAAAAATTCATCCCTGAGGTCATCGGGAAAGAGATTGAGAAGGCCACATCGGCCATTTATCCTCTGCAAAATGTTTTCATTCGTAAAGTTAAAATTTTGAAGGCGCCTAAATTTGATTTGGGGAAGCTTATGGAGGTAGAATTAGATCAAAATAAAGTAAAATCTTGGGCTTGATGTTGCATTTACTCGAAAAAAGCTGATCATTTTTTTGCTACGCCTCTGTTTTGTAGGTTCATGGAGACTATTCTGAGGATGTTGGCATCAAGATCGATCGCTCTGCGGAGGATGCAGCCATGGAACCTGAAGCTGAGGTTACTGGATCCTAGTCATCTCTAGAATTTTTGAAGCATTCAGTCTTTTTTATCATGAGACTTGTAGAAATATTGTATGTTCGTTTTGGGTTCCGGAAAATATTCAGCAATTCAGGTGTTACTGTGGTTATGATTTTTGTTTGATATCCTTTAGCATAGAAACTAGTCTTCAAAATGTTTTAATTAAGATTCTCATTAAATAAGTAGTTTTAAGGTTTTGTTGTTTGAGTTGCCAAGAGCAACTGGAGCTCATTTATTTTGCGCCTTGGATATTTCCATGTTACCATGATATAGTATTCCTCCTCGGACATGGATTCTTGTTGACTTCTTTTCTGATTCAACTTT
This sequence comes from Ottelia alismoides, assembly GCA_037367405.1. Classification (NCBI taxonomy): domain Eukaryota; kingdom Viridiplantae; phylum Streptophyta; class Magnoliopsida; order Alismatales; family Hydrocharitaceae; genus Ottelia; species Ottelia alismoides. The sequence goes on from JAZKJV010006496.1 coordinate 347,341, forward strand.
GTTGGTAGTGATTCAAAAAGTGTATATTACACGAAATTTTTAAGTTGTCACAATGCATAATTCTTGTTATAAAACTTTTAAATAATTGTATGTATCGATGAAAAATAAAATAAAGTACCTTTCCATAGAGATATTGGTAGCAGGTTGGAAGCACAATGCATGTTGGTACCCCCTCTTCTTTGGATGGTAAGAACACTTAAACCACCTTATCATTTAATTAAGGTCCCCTGCTCATTCTGGAGACCTCAAAATCCAGGAAGATTTATTCATTTCTAGTTTTTTTCCCAGATTCAGAATCAGTTTGAAAATCTTAAAGTTCAGCCGCACCTAACATAGTGGAAGAGAGGCAAGGGTAGCTCGTCACTAGTTAGCTCTTGATCGAGAAAAACAAGGCATAAAAAACTACCCAAGGCGGGGAAGAGGAGAGGCAAGATCTAGGTTGATGTATGCGATGCCAGAAAATGCATACTTTGCTTGGTCAGCCTTTGGATCCAAGAAAGAATCGTGGCTCAATCTTTCGGAAAAGCAAAGAGAGAAGAATGAAGGATGTTGAGATCCCTCGGCATCGGGAAGATGAGGTCGGTAATTAGGTATTTTTTTTCCTCCAGTTGATTTTTCTTGGCCACTCTTTTCATACAGTACAAAAGTCATTCGCTTATGCAGCACATCAACTGAATCACAAGAGAGAAATTACTCTACTCATGAATTGAAATTAACAATAGTAGTTTCTGCTCTCAAAATTTTGCGGCATTGCCTAATGGTGAACAGTTTGAGGTCCTCAATGCCCATAACAGTCTCAAATATATTTTCTTTCCAACGGAACTTAATTTGAGACAACAACATTGGCTTGAGTTTCTAAAAAGATTATGATTTTGTCGTCAATTATTATATTGAAAAAGCAAACACCGTAGATGATGCATTAAGTATAAAATTGGAAGGTGGTCTAGCTAGCTTGAAATTTCAATAGAATAGAAGACGAATATTTTGAAGTTCGGAAACCTTCTGTGAGTGGAACAAGGAAGATATCATTTCAGGGATTAGAAACCAATAATTGAAATGATCATTGCTGCACAAAAAATAAACGATCTTCATAGAATGATCATAGCATCCAAGAAATAAGGTTTTGATTATATATACCACAACATATTATGGGTTCCAAGCGATAGTGAGCTAAGATAGGAGATTCTAGATGGAGTTAATAGATCTATGTACACGATCCATCTGAGTACAATAAAAATGTAAAAATGTATACAATGAAAGTTCTTGTGGCAAGAGATGAAGATAAACATGACAGACTTTGTATCTAAATGCTTGGCTTGCTAACAGATCAAGATTAAACACCAGAAGCCAGCAAAGCCATGTTCAACCTCTGAAAATACTGGAATGGAAGTTGGAGCATGGCACGATGGGTTTCATTACTGGCCTACCCAAGACAAAGAAATATTGTTATTACTATGTGGGTAATCGTAGATCGATTGACCAAATCATCTTATTTCTAATCATCTGCTAGGGTCAATCAACGAAAAGTCTGGTTGGATTATACGTAAATGATATAGCTAGTATGTATAGGGTTCTTGCATCAATTATGTCAGATCACGACATGAGATATACATCTCGCTCATGCAAAAGTTTTCATGGGAGATGGGCATCCAATTGAAGTTTAGCACTTTACTTCATCCACAAGCCAATAGTCAATCAGAAAGAACTATCTAAATACTAGAAAACATGTTGAGAGCATGCGCTTTAGATTTTATAGGTAGATGGAATAGACATCTTCCATTAGAGGAGTTCGCTAATATTAACGTCTATCATTCGAGCATCAAAATGGCTTCCTAGGAAGCATTGAGTGTGGAGACCTTGTAGATCACCCATAGGCTAAAGTATTGGCGAGAAGCATATTCAGGACAAGAGCTAGTCCAGACTAGCAAGTAAGGTGTTGAGCTAATTAGAAAGAGATTATTGGCAGCTCAAAGGCAACAAAAATCTTATGTCAAACCTCGTAGAAGAGAGCTCAACTTTGTAGTTGGAGAGCACGTGTTTTTGAAAAATCTCCCCAGCCAAAGATGTCTTGCGATTTGGCAAGAAAGGAAAGCTCGCTCCTAGATACATAAGACATTTTGAGATCTTGCAAAGGATTGATGAGGTAGCATATTGTATTGTGTTCTTCACAAGAGACACTGGCATCGAAACGGAGGTAGAGAGTGTCGACTAGTGATAAAGAGATCCACATTGACCGCAATGTAGAAACACAACCGTCAAACTTAAGGTATGTGTTGGATTCGATGATATATGGATAATGGTCATATTTGAATTAAGATTTCTCAATGTATATTTCTCATATGTATGATAATGATTCGATACGGGATTCAAACCTCTAAATGTATGTGATCTGATACGTTGTTTCTAAATAGGAAATCTAGCTATGATATTCCCGTGAGAAAATTATGAATATTCCGCTAAGGTATACAAGAAATTTCCTTTGGATAACTATGAAAAATTGACAAGATATTTTATCGATGATAAGTTAACATCAAAAGACAAAATATCATGGTGCATGTCTTCTTTTCTTGAAGGGAATCAGAAACCGTAAATTAAGTTCAGCCTATGTGTTGATATATGTTTTCTTTCGTTCAAAACAAAATTAAAGGTCATCATTTTCGCAACCTACTGAAATAGAGGGATTTTATTGCTTGTGTCCCTCTTAGATATTGTAATATAATATACACCCCTCTTTTTTTGGAATATCAGTTGTGCCCCCCTATTTATTGTAGTTCTATCACATGTGCCCTTCTGTTACTTTAATAGTTAATGAGTTGAACTTAACCATAGTTTTTTTTCAAAGATTGAGCCGTTAAGAGGGGCAAACACCCCCACCTGTCCTCCTCATCCGGCCCCTCCTCCTTCGCCACATGTCCTCCAACCTCCTCCTTCGCCGTCCCCCACATCATCTGTCTGCCCCTTCCACCTCTACCCACAAGTCCGATTGTCGATCAACCACTCGACTACTGGTGTTGAAGCTTCGTGGTGCTGTCACAACACCACTAGAAGGTGCAAACCCAGTGCTCTATTAGAGTACTATCACTAGTGATTGTCTTCTTTCCCAGCTTTTTTTCCCGTCTTGTGCCATCTTCTTCCTCTATATGCCCCCATCTCTTCCTCCTCCTAATCCTTCTTGATTCTGGCCATGAGCACCATTTACACCATCAACACATATGAGAAAACCACTCGACCAACATGACACTTCATCTCTTCTTTCTCTCGCTTCTGCCTTCTCTTCCCACACAACCCTGCTTCAAGCTCCTCTCCCTCCACCATACAGGAGCAGAACTCCTTCCGACATTCTCCTCACCCATGTTTCCTGTTTCACCAAGTCGAAGCCAAACAAGCCATTGGCCGAGGAGATCCCCTCAAGCAGACCCATTGTTTTGTAGGTACCCATCACTGGAGGAAGAAGAATCTTGCCACTAGGACTCTAGCTACCTTCGAACCTCTGGAGAACCACCAACACTCTGTCTGATCGAGCCACATCGAAGCTTACTGAGAAGTTGTTGCAGGCAAGTCCTTCACATGAACTTCACCAGATTTCGTCCGCACTGGAGCGAGGGTTTACTTACCACCATGTAGGAAGCTGTAATTGTGCCTTTGGTTGGAGATCAGGCCATGACTGTAACCACTTCTTGCTGCAGTTGTAGAATGCGAAGAAAAGAGTAGAGGGATTACGAGGAGGAGAGGTCAGAATGAGGATGGGGTAGAGGAGGATGAGGAGGAAGGGTGCAACTGTGGAGGAGGATGGGCGCGGAGGATGGGGCAGAGGAGGGGGGGGGGGTGGAGCACAAGTGATGGAGCGGCAAGAATTCGATGGTACAACTGATATTCCAAAAAAGGGAGGAACATAACTGATATTGAAATATCTAAGAGGGACACAAGTGATGAAATTTCTTAAATATATTTATTGCTTCTGCTTTATCCTTTTCAAAATATTGTGCTTGTTCTTGATTATCGCTTTCGCTTATCGTTTTCAACAATGGTATCAGAGGATCCATGGAGATTTTTTTTTTCAAGATCTTGATTATTTCAATATTTTACCAATGTTCTGATAGAACTGTTCTTGGAGTTATTTATCTACTTTTCCAAGATAATTTTGTTATAAAAAACATCATAATTAGAGAATGAGAATAAATTGCTATCAAATAACATCTTTTCAATATCACTTCTGCTTTGAGGCGTTCTCCCGTGGTTTCATCCCGCTCCTCTCGGAGTAGGGTTCCACAAAAAATCATGATGCTTATATTTGATCATCGATTTTGCTTCCACGTTTTATATTTCAATGAAAGAATGCCTTAATCAAATCAAACAAGCTAAATGTGAAGAACACAGAGGTTATACATGGAACCTTACTTTGTGAGGAGCATGATGAAATCGCGAGAGAACGCCTCAAATGACAAATTCTTCTAGTTCATTCTCTCAATAAGTACATGAGTGGGGGGTTCTTATATAATCCCATCGATTCTTCAAACTCCCATCACTACATGATGCAGGACTATTCTTCACGGTGTGATAATTGGACCATGGAGGGATCCAATTACCCACCTAGATCATTATCCAACAACCTCCAATAAGTAGCTATGTTTAGTGATATATTTACGAAGGCACCTCCTACTTTTCACGCCTTGACAATAAGTCCTGATTATATGTTATCATCTTTTCCCATTGAATTAACATGTGTAATATTATTTGGTTAATAACTCGATACATAGTGCAATACTCGAATGTCCACCGTGAGGATAATTGTCATAGATGTATTTAGTTTATTCAATACTTTCCCTACTATAGATATTTCATAGATAACCTGATGGTTCACGTATTAAGTCTCAAAGAATAAAAAGCTACTTGCCAATTAAGATCAAGGTATAATAGAGAGAAAATGCTCATACGTGGAATCTATGTACTTGGCAAAGTTTTAATATTCATGTCATGGAGTGTCGTATATTGTAGTGCTTAAATGGTATATTTGACCCTATCTTTTATGTTCATGGTGTAATAACTAGTGATACTTATATTTAGATTTAGTACAACTCTTACCAATCTTGAACAGGAGGTGAACATATGCTGTGACTTTTGCAAAGAATAACTAAATAAATATAGTATAGAAAATAAATATCGAGAGTTGTTGATTAGTTAACCAATTGCTAGAATAATGATGAATGATAAAGTAATTTAACCATGTCACTGAAAAAGCTAACAAAGATTTAAGGCATAGACTCGTAATGAGTCGCAGGGATGACCTGAATCAAGGGATTGTGTTAGTCCAAGGAGACAACGTCTCTTAGGCTCGTAGGGTTCAATGAACCACAAAGGTCAAATATAAGTCCTCTACAGTTGTAGCTATACGGTTATTTCATGTCATGCCATTAAACACAAGTATTGGGGGTTAAAAATGTAACAAGATATGTACATAATAATCATATAAAAATGATTTAAAAAAGATAAATCATCACAAGTTGTGCAAGAAATGGTTTAAAGTGAAAATAATCCATTAGAAGTCATACAAGCAATGATTTAACAAAAACAAGACATCACAAGTCAAACACAAGAATGATTTAAAAGATAAAAAAAACCATGTACATGTCATGATTCTATTGAAACATGCCCCACGAGATGAAAGTAATTATTTATGTATTTTTATATATTTTGCATATGTATACCCTTTTATGAAGAAAACATATATAGAACATGCCAGGGAAACGAAGTAGACATGCAATGGAACTACAAAGCATGTGATGTTATTTCTCATGAAAATTCAACTACATGCAACGTACCATACTACTCATTAGGATTCTCACGCATGACACCGACACATACTAGGCACTTGGCTCATGGAAAAACTATATTGTCAATTTCAGGTGAAGAACGTGGTTGATTGAGCATACACAATCATGTTGCAGATTCATCAAGATATTTGACCATGTATGATTTAAAATGGAGATCTATGGAATATTTATATGCTTACTGGAACAAAGGATATGTTATTTTATTATTTAGTTTCTTTTTACAAATTTACCTTTGTTATGAATTATAATATTGGAACTCTTGATTTGAAGTGATATTATGGATTTTATTGAGAATTGTTTTTAAATGCCCGTTGATTATCATGCATGAGTGGACAATGACTCGATTGTGAGGTTACATGTATGTCCGCCAGCTAGTGTGACCATTATGTTATACCTACCATATTATTTGGTCGTTTTATTGGCAAATATCCAAAAAAACAATTCGTTTTGATAGCAGTTCATAAGGACATGTAATTCTCTTTTATGACAGGTCTTCGAAAACATGTCATGCTACGCGATTATTACAAAGGTAGGATTTGTCTACCTGTGAACACGATCTGCCACCACCATCACCACTTTTTCCTTCATCTCCAACTGCCATCACTATCATCATCTTCTCCTTTCCCCACCTGCTACCACCACCACCATCACCACCTCCTTCATCCCATCGTCATACCATCATCACCACTATCAAACCAATGCTAGCTCCATGATCGTTGTCGTCATCACTGCTAATGACAACCATGGCTGCCTGACACACCACCACCACTAGCTGTCACCATCACTGTGTACTGCCACCAATATTGCGACCACCACCACCACCAAGTCGCCACCCTCTCCACTCATCACCACTACAACTGTCATCCTACATCATCGTGTCGTGCGTCATGCCATTCGAGAACACTTGATCATTTCTTAATGCACCTTTGCAGCTCGCCCCACGTCGTGCCACCATTGTGTCGCTCGCAATCACCCTTGTCGCATCATCAACGTTCATCGTACTTCTACAACCATGGGTAAATGTTCCTTCTTAAGAGATATTTGAAATACACATATTGTTGATTGTCTACGATGACATGGATTTCGTGTGAGATTTGGATACGCTTTGGCGTGTATATGCCTCGATACGACTATTATTAACTTTTGTGGGGGATAATCACACAACCTGTGAAATCCCTTTCCCTTAGGACCACGATACCCGGACACTACTCTCATACAACTTAACTAATATTCAAATTACATGTCATTTCCGCAAAATGTAACATATAACTATGTCCAAGATACATATGTGTCAAAGTACATATATAGAAATGATGTCTGTAAGGTATAACAACAGTAAATGCAGAAGTAATCGGGGTTATAATCAATCTCTTCTTTAGTTCTTGATAACTTCCTTCGCGTTCTTCTGACCATACGAACTTCACTTCCTTTCCGATGAGATTTGTCAATGGTGGTGAGATTCTTGAAAAATTCTATATGAATTACAGATATAATAAAGTCAAGCCAAGTAAGCTACGGATCTCACAAATAGTTATGTGTTGACTCCAGTTCATTATAGCTTCTATCATGACTGGATCTACTTCAATGCTATCCTTGGATATACCATGACCACGGAATGCAGCTTTATATTTAGAAAAAATCACACTTTGAGAATTTTGCAAAGGGAGTTGCCGTAGTGTTTCGAATACAATATGGAGATGCACTTGATGTTGCTATGGATTGGGAGAATATATTAAAATATCATCCATGAATACTATAGCAAATTTATCAAACTATTCTCAGAATATCATGTTCATAAGCTCCGTAAAAGTTGTAGGAGCATTAGTGAGACCGAATATCATGATCAAAGATTTGTAGTGGATATACATGGTTCTGAAAGACATCTTTCGAATATCCCCTTCTTTTACTCGGAGTTGGTGGTAACCTATAGGCATATCGATTTCTGAAAAGACGATTGCTCCCTGCAATTGATCAAATAAGTCATCAATCCAAGGTAGCATGTATTTATTCTTCACGGACACCTTATTCATAGCTCGATAATCGATGCAAAACCTAAGGGACATGCCTTTCTTTTTAACAAAAGGACGAGTGACCCAACATGGAAGCATTGGAACGTAAAATTCCTTTTCCAGTTGTTCATGTAATTGTTTCTTCAACTCTTCGAGTTATACATGTGCCATTATGTATGGAGACTTGGAAATTGGTACCAATACTGGAATAACACACTACAAACTGTTGGACCTTTCGAGACGATAAATGAAGATGGTCAAAGCACAACTATCCCCTCTGTGATCAGAGGGGATGGTTGCGCCACAAACGTCCTGTATGAGAAGTACATGGGACGTTCTACATTGACCGTCTATGATGAGCCCATCTTTAGGGACGGTTGTAACACCATCCCTTCCATTTATACCTTATGTTTGAAATTTTATTTGCGCGGGGATGTTTGGGGATGGTTATGACCGTCCCTCTGGTTTACTATTGACATCGCGAAATATACCTCAGAGGGGACGGTTTTGACCATCCCTTATATAAAAGTAGAAGGGACGATCATGTTGACCGTCTCCTATGTTTATACTGGCGGGATATGTGAAAAATATCTGAATCCATAATGGACGGTCCACTTACAACCATCCCCGATCATTGTTATAGGGGACGGTTGCACAACCGTCCCCGATGGTCTTAGATCCCATCATCGATCGAATCCCTTCCCCATTCCGCACCCCAATCACTCGTTTATCCCACCTCCACCGTCCGAGCTCGTCGTCCCCCTCAAGGCCTCCGTCACCGCCATCGCCACCCTCCTCGGCTCTCGGCCGACGATGGCCTCTGTCCTCTTCTTCATTTTTGCGTTCTTTCCAACTTATTACAATTTTAATACATTAGTTGTTTGAAATATAATTGTTTTTAAGTATGATTTGTTTTTGAAGTTATAGGATAGTCATGATGGTCAATTATAATCATGATGTTTAGTTATATTCATGATGTTTAGCTGTAATAAAAAGAGTTATTATACTCATGATGTTTAGTTGAACTCATTATACTCATATTGTACTCGATATTTTTGAAGTTATGGTTGATGTCATTGTTATACCTATGATGATTAATTATACTCATGATGTTTAGTTGTAATGAAAAAAGTTATTGATCCCGATGAATGTTATACATTAGTTGTATAGGAGTATGCTATGTTATTGTTTCAATGTTATAGTTATTAGTTCTTTATTTCAGACATGAAATAATAGTATTTGGATCTTATAATAATGGAAGTAAATAATGCTTATAGAGTGGAATGCTTAGAGTATAATGCTAAAATGATTAGAGTATAGGAAAAGAGAGTGCACAAGAGATCTGTACGAGAGATTAACCTTGTTTATTTCTACGGATCTTTACTTTTAGGAAATGGATAAAAGTTAGATGAATAAAAGATTTGAGAATTATGGGACATTACCGAATTCCTAGGTTGGGCATTTCGGTGCTAGTCACTCTATCACATTGTAGGATGCGAATGAGATAAGATTCATTGTCTTTGCATTAGATGCAAGAACACTATGAGTAACAATCGAAATGTAGTTTACGAGCACCTAATATTAAATATTTTTTGGCTTCATTATACGAATTAGATGTATCATGGTGAAGGAATATTCCAGAAGTCAATGATGCCTCTGTTGATCATGAAAGAGATATGTCTGAAACAGATGACCGTGGTGGTATGTTTGAAATGTTGGATAATATTCGAGGGCATATTTCTGATGAAAGGACTGAATCGATTCAAGATACTTTACGTGAAAAGATAAAAAATGCAGAAAATCCTATCTGCCCAAGTATTGAAATGTCTTGTTTAAATGTGTTCTATTTCATTGCATTTGGTTAGATGTGGGTTATGCTGGGGTAGGTTACAAGAAAGATACAAATTGAGTTCTCTCTTTAAAGCGAACAGGTCGGTTGCAAAACAAATGAGCTCAGATAGAGCAGGTCTTTTATGTACCTGACAACTCTGTTAGTGGGTGGATTATAATTGTTAGGATAACACCGAGAGACTACTTTGATATTAACGAAGAGGAACATGCAGTGGATAATGATGTTGCATACCAGAATGTTTCGGATGATTTTTTCCATTCTGTAGTAGACAAAGACATAGTTAATAGCAACGCAAGGTAATGGTATTTATTGTTTTACATTCAAATTTCATAACATGAATTCTTGTTAATTTTGATTTATATTCTATCGATATGCAGGTATGGCTCCTAGACCCAGGCGTATTCGGGAAGTTCCCAAACCCGCTCAGTAGCCATAGGGAGGATCTTCTTATCCTGTCAGTAGCGGATCTTAGAGATGACATGAACCGTCTTAGTGTAGGTTCATGGATCGTCTTCCTCCCAAGCAAGCATTACATGTTCGTATTGTTGGAGGAGATTCAGTGGGGGAGAACTCCACGGGGTTTCAGAGCTACCTTGGCTAGGTTGCTTGTAGGGCTGTCAGAAAATTCTCAGGTTCGACATTCGCTCAGATTCGGCTCGCTAAAAGTTTGATTCAGATTCGATTCGAAAATAAACGAACCGAACCTGAACACGAGTTTGAGCTTGATTAAATAAACGAATTGAACCTCAAAAACATAGGTTCGCGTAGGTTCGATTCGTTAAAAGTTCGATTATATACACGCATACATGCATTAAAGTATACATACATATTGTATATATAAGGAAAATTTACATTGTATATTAACATAAGGGCTATTCACTTATTTTCCCAAACCCATCCATTCACCCACTCCTTAAGTCCCTATTCCCTACTCCCGAAATCCCCCAAAATCCTCCCCTGCGGCTGCGGTTTTTCCCTTTGAACAGAAATATCTGCATAACATTTATTCTTAAACGAACCTTTAATGAACCAAACCGAAACTTTATGAACCTTACTCGAGTCGAACTGAAGCTAATTACTATTTTCATTTTATCGAGCCGAACCAAACCTGAGCCTGAAAGTATGCTAAGCGAACCAAACCGAGCTTGGGTTGGTTTGCTCAGGTTCGGCTCGTTTACACCACTAGTTGCTTGTGCACGTGCCCTTATTATGACGCCCGACTTTCGACAACTTCCTTATTCTGTCTAGGCTGCCATACTATCCGATTTGAAAGTATTCTACAATTGAATTCTTGTTTACATTACTTTAATATACTCGGCTATTTTATTCATCTTGGACTAGTATGCATTTACTTGGGAATGAGATACAATCGTCGATGGCCAGATTCTTTCTTATGCGGCTGAGATGTTGTGTCGATACAAGGGACACATAAAGTCGAAGGTAACAATATTTGTATATAAACTTATAAGAAAAATGACCACGCATGATATTTTTTCCCTCTATTTAGTATTACAACCCCCAGATTCCATTTGAGCAGCTTGTGCAGAATGTCTCACCGAGTGTTACCCCAGATCAGTGGAGGGATTTAATCAACTTCTGATCTAGTGAGGTGTTCGCAATATGTAAATTTTTTTCTATTTAATTGTTTCATGATTGTACTAACTTCAATTAATAATAGGCAGTATCTACAAAAAATACTGCGAACCAATCCAAAGGTTTTAGGTCCATCCACGGGATGGGAAGAAAGAATACAAACTAGTTGAAGGATGACTTTGTAAGTCTCGACACCTTTATTTATGGGAATAATTTTGAAAGCTAACTTAAAATAAGTGTTATTTATGTCATTTTAGTTGAGGGATAACGACAGAGAGATGACCTAAATAGAGGTTTTTGTGGGGGAAAAGAGTAGAGACATGGGAGGAGAAGTGCATAGGCTTGATGATGCCTACGCACCAATTCATATATGTAAATTATATTGTTAATTTTGAAATTAAATATCTTATATTAAATTTCTTAACTAATATATGTAAATTATGCAGGAAGAAATGATTAGGCTATCTATTGTAAACCATGCAGGACGAAATGATTATGTTCTCTACCACCACATCACTAGATAGCACAGGGACGAGCACACTCCCTCTATCTACCGACGAAGCCTTCCTCTAAGTCACGTGTCCGGAACACCATGGGCATATATGCTGCGGAGGATGTGGAGAAACGATCCGTACATGGTACGGAATGGGTGGTGCCAGTGTGTCTCGATCATCGTCGCAAGGGAACCAGAGGGAGAGGGAGATGGAGAGGGAGTAGCGCAACGTAAAGGCAAAGATGTCCACATAGAACGAGGAGATGGTTAAGACGCATACTGACATGGCAAACATCATGACATGCATTAACCATTCTCAGAGCCATGCCGAGCAACCAGTAGACCCGACACAACTCGATGATGATGAGGAAAGTGAAAAAGAGAGAAACAAATTTGAGGAATCAAGGTAGATTACTTTAGGATGTAGAATATGTATGTTATATTTTCAAAGAATCTTGAACAATTAAGTTGTATCGTAATGTATGTAGAACTTGTTTAATTTTTAAGCATTAAGAACTTTGATCTTTTTTAAGTGTCTTGTATTATTTATGTGATTTAGTTGCAGTAGCAACGGATTGAAACCAATCAAACAATTATTTCTTTTAGTTTTAAAGAACATGGTAGACAGTCAAAACCGTCCTCTCTGAGCCTATGCAACCCATTGTTAATAGTTTGGTCCTTGAGGACTAGCGACGATGGTCTAAACAATCCCCTATGCGATTATGTGAGTGTTCCCAAATGCGAGTTTAGCGAACGGGACGGTCGTGACCATCCCCTTAGATACTTGGAAGGGATAGTCTAGACCGTCCCCTCTGTGACCCAACAACTCACTGGTTCTCATTTTGGGCCTTGAGGACAAGAGGGGGTGGTATGAACCGTCCCCTATGCGCTTATGCGAGCATCCCCAAATGCGAGTTTAGCGGAAGGGACTGTCACGATCGTCCCTTCGTGACTCAGCAGCTCACTGATTCTCATTGTGGTCCTCGAGGACTAGAGGGGACGGTATAAACTGTCCACTATGCCATTTTGTGAGCATCCCCAAATGCGAGTTTAGAGGAAGGGACGGTCACGATCGTCCCCTCCGATACTTGGAAGGGATGGTCTAGACCATTCTCTCCGTGACCCAATAGCTCATAGGTTCTCATTTTGGGTCTCGAGGACTAGAAAGGACAGTCTAAACCGTCCACTATGCCATTCTGTGAGTGTGCCCAATTGCAGGTTTAGTGAAAGGGACGGTAGCGACTGCCCCCTCTGATACTTGGAAGGGGTGGTCTAGACCGTCCCATCGAAGAATCGGTAGGGACGGTCGCGATCATCCCCCATTTACGTTCGTTCTCGGAAACGGTTTCGACCGTCCCCATCGTACACTCCGGAAGGGACGGTTAAAACCGTCTTTAGTGATTCCAGAAAGGGGACATTCGTTTTTAGCGTCTCTTATGCCAAATGAGATGGTGTTGATCGTTTTTGTAAGGGAGGGGACGATTGTTGACCGCCCCCTCTGTGTGCTCTGCTTGTAGTGACATCAATAGAGAAATCAACTTCTCTATGAGAAGATAATTTTGAAAGATTTTCTAGAATGATATTGGCAAAATCTTTGACCATAACTAAATCTTCAATATGCATCTAAGATGATTCGGTGCTGATAACGCTAGTTAGGGATGCGGTGCAACCCTCAACTAGCAGTTATCTTGCTTGCAATGATTATATAATCAATTAACCACTCTTCTTATGCCTCTAACTATCTTTTTATGGCTTGGTCTTCTTCGGGACACCTACTTCTCACTACGATAAATCATTGTATAATGTTCCCATAACCAATCCATGCCCATGATGACATTTTATGTCATAATTATTAGTAGGATCAAGTTAATGGTGAGGGTATCTCTCCTATCATAATTAGTAATTATTTTAAGTACAAACCCATAACAATAAGACCATCCATCGGTGAGGAAACTATATGGGTGTAGGGAAGCTCCACGGTTTTCAAGCTTAGTTTTCCTGTAAAAGCATTTGAAATAAACGAATGCGTAGGATCATAATGGAAAATAACATGACATAAATAATTCATAAATATCAAAGGATGATGAATCTATATTTCATCATCTTTATTCATTTATAGCTTAAAATTCCTTATAAAATACCTGTATATATTACTAAATCCATATTCTTACTAACATGCATTTGTGTGTAAATATTTTACATTTATTATTATTTTAACCTAAAATAAATAAATAAATAAATAAAGGAAAATAAAGAAAATAAAGAAAATAAAAGACTGTATATATATAATAGATACAGGCTGACCCGAACCCTAAGAGAAGTCAAGACTTACCTGATCGACCATGAATAAAGTAGGGGAAGATATGATCTTTAATCAGAAAATTCAAAAAAATAATATTTTTCATTCTTTATTTTGAATTTATTTTGTGTATTTTGTATAAAACTTACACTATTTTATTTGCCCATAAATTGACCTCAAACTAAGTAATTTTCTTAACGGAAGTTTAAATAAAAATATTTTATAAATAATAAAAATAATTGCAAAATAAAATCATGTACATAATAAAAGTAACCACATTCGGAAAAAGCTGTAAAGCGATAATTAAAACACCAATTTCGGCTCCATATGAACTCGAATTGAATCAAACTTACTTCCATCATATTATAAATTAAATCATCTTTAAAATGGCAGTAGTTTCATAATTTTTCGAAGTACGGTTTGAAAGAAGGTTTTCTGAGGTGGTTTTTGCAATTTTACCATTTATTCATTGTATATATTTATCCATATTTATTTTTATACATGATGTATTTGTTAATAACTATAAATATTTTTTTAATAATTATTTAAAATAAAAATAAAAATAAAAAAATGATAAAACATAAAATAACATAATTTCCTAATTTAACTATGTATATAATGTACAATATGTATATATTATATGTTTATAATTAATTTTCTTAAATAACCATCACAAAAATTAAATAACTAACATTTATTATTTAAATTAATAAAATAATGAAAATAATTTATCTATTTATTTATTTATGTAAATAATATACCATATGTATATAATTTAATTAATTCCTTAATTAACCCACCATTAAGGTGGCTCATTAAGTTGTTGGTATTTATTATTATTTTAATTAATATAATTTCAAAAATTACTCTATTTATTAATTTAATTAATTTAATTTCACCATTAACATCTTTCCTTTTTTCATCTCCATTAATTCATTTTTTGAAAGTCAAATTCTTTTTCTATTTATTTGGCTCCTCCTCCCTCATTCCAACTTGATCAATCCTTTGCGAGAGGAGCATATTCTCTAAGAGCAACCTTGTGGTAAAAAGGTTCCTAGCCTCCGAGCCATTCAGTGACATCGAGTCAGCCTTTTTTGAGGCTATCGCTGCATTCATCCACTCCATGGTGAAATCCACTTATTTTTTTGTCATTCGTCCAGATAATTTTAGATTTAATTTCTGTTTTGATTTCATTGTTAATTTTTAATTTTAGATCTTAGCTTCTCATTTTTAATTAATCATCATGATTCGATCCACACCTAATTTCCGATCATCACATCCACCTTCGATTCCCATCGTTTCTTATCTGTCTCACATATCTGACCATCTCCGACCACGTATGCTGGTCGGAGACCCGATTCCCGTCCATCACAATTATCAAAACTGTCTCCATTCACCTAATCCTTGTTTCAATTTTTTCAGACTAAGCTGTCATGCTCGAGTTGGTGTTTGGTCTTTTGATTTTATTGCAGGAATATGAATTAAAAAAAGATATTACAGTTGTTGTTCGTTTAACAAAAATACAAAAAAACATCTCTGTTTTACAAAAAAATATTGAGCGGCACTGCCGTTGCCGCAGTAGCTCCTCCGTCCTCTGTCGACGCTTCTTCACCGCTGACCACTGGGGGCGGTGTCGCCCCTAACCGATACCTAGACCACCGAACACCGTAGGAGCTCCTCCACCTTCCGCGAGCCCCTCAAGCAACTACCCACCACCGGCCGCAAGGAGCCGCTATCTTCCGCCGCTCAGCCACAACTGTAGATCTCAGTGGGCCACCTACGCCCGCTAGGAGCTTTACCATTGATATCCGTCGCATGGAGCAGAACTCCCGACACACTCCGCTCGAGGAAACCGAACCTCCCCGCCAGGAGCACCGCCATCCTTCACCATCGCGGCTCCTAGAACCAATGCCCATTTTCCAATCACGCTCCCTTGCTTGGGAACAAAGAAGGCAAGGGGATGCGCCCCTTTTGATTCCAAGGAGAACGAAGAAGCCCACATGTCAAACCTTACTTTTTGGGGGTAAATTTCTATCTGACCCCCAAATTTCTGTCGATTTGCAAACAAACTCGGTTGTTTCTTATCCACGTTATCTACATGTTATTTTCTGTGAAAATTGCAAACCTACACCTGCTTTATTTTGGTATTATTAATTGCTTAATAATTTTAAAGAAATTACAATTCAATACCTTGAATTTAGCATTTAGTTTCTTGCTCATTTTACAATAAGTAAATGTTATTTGCGTTCAATAAATTCTCCAAAAAATTAAGTTAGACTTCTAATGTGTACTTGTTCATTATATAAATTTTAATTGCATTTTATTTACATTTGCTATTATTAAAAAATAAAAAACAAAGCATTTCTCACTGTTTGAAATCAGAAAATTCATAAAAATATTGAATATTGTGTCAAAAATTCCAAAATAATTAGAATAGTTTTATTTTATGTATTTTATTTCCTGTGCAAATTTCACGTTTAAATATTGTTAAACCCTAAAATTTATAAAGTACTAAAAATCTTATAAAAATCATAGGAAATTATAAAAAATTCTAAAAAACACGATTTCACTTCTTATTTGTATATAATTTGCAATAGTTTTTAGAAAAAATAAATTCAGTATTTTTATTTTATTTTATATTTTAAAATATTCATGTCTATTCACTGTTTGTTTTTTCTCATGTTTTTATTCATTTTAAAATCTTAAAAATTTGAAAAATCTCCCAAAAATCGCAATAATAGTAAAGATATATTAAAACACAAAATTTTTTCTTTAGGCATTTTGATCATGTTTATCATATTTGAAAAATTCAAAAAGTTTGTTTCTTTCGTGTATAAATTTGCTTTGAAAAATTAATTATTTTGAAAATTAAAATTTGCAAAAATAAAAACCCATAAAAATTAAAAATCAGCAAAAAAAAAAACTTAACATATTAGAACGATAAAACTCTCACAAAAACAAAGATAGTTGGCATTTGAGTTCCCTCTTTCTATTAATTGATTTTTGACACATGGGGTATCGATTCATGGGTCCATTCCCTAAAAGTCAGGGATTCAAGTACATTCTGCTTGATGTAGATTATGTGAGTCGTTGGGTTGAGGCCATCTCTGTCCGAACCGCAGATGCTAAGACTGCATGCAGATTTTTGAGGAAAAATATCATTTCATGGTTCGGGGTACCTAGAGTTTTGACATCTGACGGGGGGGGGGGGGGGACTCACTTTATCAACGACAAGGTAAAGGCCCTTACTAACGAGTTCAGCATTGACCATCGAGTTGCCACTCCATATCACCCTCAGACTAATGGTCTTGCTGAAGTATCGAACATGGAGATCAAGACTATATTGCAGAAGGTTGTCTGCCAAGACCGAAAGGATTGGTCATAGCTTTTGGACTCAGTTTTGTGGGCATATAGGACTTCCTTCAAGACACCTTTAGGCACATCTCCCTTTCATCTCGTTTTATGGCAAGCCATGCTATTTACCTGTGGAAATCAAGCATAAATCACGATGGATAGTCACTGAGTTATTATTGGATCCCAAGAGTGCATGTGATCAAAGGAAAGCAGAGTTGACAACCCTGGAGGAGTTGGGAGATACAACCTTTTCGAGTAGCCTGCAGTATAAGGAGAAAGTGAAGATATGGCATGATTCTCATATCAGCCATAAACAATTTGAGCTGAGTCAGAGAGCATGGCTATTTGAAGCTAGGTTGAGATTATTTCTAGGGAAATTACAAAAAATGGAAGGGCCCTTACTTGGTCAGAAAGGTGCACGACAACGGAAGCATTGATATATCTGAGTTGTCATCGGATTCCACCTTTCGAGTTAACGGTCAACGCCTGAAGCCATATCTTGATCATGATCCGTTGATCGTTGACGTTGTCCCTATTCATTTTGCATGAGATGTGGTCTTTGACTCACATCATTTGCATCTCATGCCTGATTTCCACTTCTCTTTCGCAGCTGTATAGATCCAATTGTCCATATCATTCATTCTTTTTGTCTAATACCCTATCTCATCTTACGATTATGCTATACTGAGGGTGTGCTTTACCCTAAGTATAGGGGGATATCAGACTTGTGCTTATCCATTTGATTACTATTGCCTTTGTTTTCCTGCCTATACTTAGGGATATTTTACCCTAACTATAGGGGAGGTAGTACCTATACATCCTAACCTTCGGTTTTCCCCTTATGTACAATCTTCTATACTTAGGGTTATTTGATCCTAAATATAGGGGGATCACCAAACTCTATTCATTATATTTTTTCATTCGTCGTTGCAGTATAAACTTCTTTTCACTTCCCAATACTCAGCAAGAGTTATGTCTTCCTTTTATCGCTCTTTGATCACTTTGAGGACATCGTTCAAGCTAAGTACAAGGGGTGTCGTATATATTGTATATATACTTTATCTATAACTCGTACTTTGTGTGAGTGTATTAATAAAATAATATGGCTAAAAATCACGAAACTAAAAATCACAAAATTTTTAAAAAATTTCTTATACATAAATTAGCCTTCATAAAATCTATTTTTGTACAAACTTTTGTAAAAATATTTTGATTGTAAAATTTTTGTAAATATTTTTATATCAAAATTATGTATATAGTACAAAATCTTTGAAAATATTTGGAAAACTAAAAGGGATTGTAAAATTTTGTTTGTATATTGTTTGCAAAAACAATTTGAAAAACCTTTTCTTCTTCCTTGCATTAAAAAATTTTCATATTTTGAACAGTGTTTTAAAAAGAGTTTTTGTACATTCTTGCTTGTATACTCTTCTGAATCATAGTTAACATCTAAACTAGTATGGAATTAAATTGGAAAATGGAGTTTGGTTAAGACTTTAATCAACTTAACTTCAGAGGAATCTTATAGGATTTGGGTTTAAGACTTTTCAGGTCCATGGTGACTTAATTCTTTGAGTCCACTAGGCTATGTTCACATGTCATATTGATGAGCCTAAGTAGAACACTTAAAAATGTACGCACGACTCTCAGAGAGAACGTGACTTGAACACACACCTTACACATAGCTTAACATAGATGAGGTGGTGAGGAGTCAGAATTCTTTGACTTGGAGGGATGTGCATCTCAACTTAGTCTAGTGGCATTGAGGTCTAAAGACAAGAGTTTGTAGGTTGCATGCTTCAAAAGAGGGATAATATACTGGATCAGGAGGAAAAAACTCCTTATGTACATGCTGCACCATGTAAATATGTTGTATATATGCACATCGAAAAAATATGTAAAAATACGAAAAACTCTAAAAAAGGGGACATCCCTGATTGAAAATAAAATGCCTGCCGGAGTATATATAGTGAATAAGAAAAGCTTATGTATTCCACCTTCTCATCTCATGAAAGCTTGCAGCTGGAGACAGCTACACTGGCCTTGCTCCAAGGGATTCGTGGCTACACTGGCCACGGTCCATTCTCTTCTTTCCCCTCTTCTTGAGCTTGTTGTACTTGAACTTAGAAGGAAATACCCCGCTCCTCGAGGAAAGAGCTGCTAGATTGGAGAATTAGAGTTACTTGTTGAGGGAGGTTGTTTCTTTGTCATTTCTGAGGTGGGGAGCTACATATCACTTACACAGTACACGAAAGATGCATAGTCATTAGAGTTTGCGTATGTAGACTTGTTCTGACCTAGTTTATTGAGGAGTCTTGACCATAGAATTGTGGAACTCAGAGGCCGTTGAGTCTTAAACCTATTTTCTAATAAGGTTCCACCAAACTAATAATCCAAAGGTCTAATTGAGCTCCATGCTCCAATTTAATGAAGATAAGTTTAATAATCAGCATTGATTCTTTCCTTTTTCTTTTCCTCTATTTTCACTTATTTTTCAAATAAGTGTTTGTTAAGGGACTAGAAAAGGTAAAGTATAGGGGGGTTGATGAATCCACGATTCTCACTCTTTATTCTTTTATTTTAGTTCTTCTTTTGGGCAAAATCACATGTAAATACATGTAAATTCAATAACATAGAATTCTACATGCTCTTGCTAATATTTCATATTTAAGCATTATTCTGTAAAAATAAAAGAATAAAAGGAAAAGAAAAAGAATGATGGATTAGAATAAATACATAGTGACCCAAACCCCAAGAGAAGGTCAAGTCATGACCTGATTGCAAAAGAAAATAAGTAGAGAGAGATAAGGGTTCACTATGTATGTACATATCACCTATACATGTACATAATACTTATTTATTTATTTTTGACAAAATAAATTATTTTATTCTTTTTACACCCTTGTATATAGCTTTAATA
Source organism: Ottelia alismoides (assembly GCA_037367405.1). Taxonomy (NCBI): domain Eukaryota; kingdom Viridiplantae; phylum Streptophyta; class Magnoliopsida; order Alismatales; family Hydrocharitaceae; genus Ottelia; species Ottelia alismoides. The sequence goes on from JAZKJV010006496.1 coordinate 367,692, forward strand.
ATATTATAAAAATAAAATCAAAATCAAAAAATAAAATAAAAATAAAGTCATCAAACCTTTGTGCAAAATACACATATACATACCACATCCACTATTTATTTTACCCCCTTAACTAATTTATAAAAATAAAAATAAAATTATTTTATATTCTTAAAATCATGTTGTAAATAAATAAAATATAAAATAAAGGTATTCTTGTAAAAAATTAAAATAAAAATACTTGTACATAAGACATAGGTATATAATATATGTATATAATACTATATATTGTATATACATTATTTTATTTTTCATAAGAATAATTAAATTAACAAAAAAATAGTTTGTAAAATAATAAATATGTTTTATTTTATACACTTTTTAATTTAAATTCATTTACTATTTTTAATTCCATTTTCTTTGATTTTTGTAAATCCTAATTTCCGATTGGTCCCTGTCAGACCGTTGACCCGGTCAAGGTTTTTTCCAAACCGGGTCAGGTTGCATTCCTCTCGCTGGGGTTTTTTATCTAAATTTTCACGCCCGAACCTGGTCACTTCTTGACTCCATTTCTGCGCCCGAATTGAAGCTTGAACTTCCACAATCCTCATGGATCCCTAGGCGCAATCGGATTTGCCTAGGGTTTTGTGTATCCCTCTGATCTTTTGGGACCCTCGAGCAGCCTATATAACATATTCTCCCTCGCCTCCAGACCTCAAGCTCGTCCCTCGCGCCACCACAGACCCTGAGCCACCTTCCTTAGAGTGACAACTATTGGAAGAGAGTCTTAGGCCCGTCAGGAGGGACTTGGAGGCTAGAAGCTCACGACGTGGCCAGAGCTCCATCGCGTGCAGCCTCCCAGCCAGCCGCAGCTTGGTTGCGACCAAGACCCATCGGACCACATTCGCCTGGAGCTTAGGACTTCATTTGAACCTTCAAGTACTTATCTTTCTCACTAGATTTCCCAGTCCATTCGATCCTTTCCCATTTCGCGATGCCACCATCACCTCTGCTCCGATCAACTGGTCAGAGCACCGTTATGCATTTCCGTTCGCATCGATAGACACCTCGACTCACCCCACACCTTCTCCTGTGACCTGATCACCCTCAACCTCGCCCATCATAACAGGATTGAGGTCTGAACCTCCATTTCCCTCCTTCGTCGTAGGTCGAAACACCATCCACGTCGCTTCCCTTAATATCTGAAGCAATAACCAAGTGATGACCTGAAAAATGACGGAATCGACTAAGGTGGAATATAAATATCATGATGTCATTGTCCCTAGTCAATCAATTCGATCAATGAGAAAAATAAAACCACTCAATGAAATCAGGAAAATGTAATGGAAGCGATCTTCACTATTTAATTTACCTGGTATAACGATTAGGGTTGAACATAAGGAGCACGATTGAAAAACTCATTAGTCAAATTTCAAAGTAAAATAAAATGAATTTTTAGTGGTATTTAATTTTTCATTTTTTAATTTTTCAAATAAGGATCAATATGCACAAGGGAAGAAATACACACACCATACTCTTTTTATATTTTTCAAAATAGTCTGAAATACTCAAAAAATTGCAAAGAAAATATTTTGGATTTTATAATTTTTAAAATGTTTAGGATAATTTTTCCAAGTTTTCTTGATATTTTTGTGATTTTATAAAAAATAAATAGTGAAAAAAATAAATAGTGCTCAGTTCGGAGTAATTTACAACTTAAAAAAAGTTAAGTGCCCAAAATTCCTGAGAATTATTTTTATCTAAAATATAGAAAAATATCTAAATACAGGAACTAAAATCACTATTTTTGGATTTTTCTAGAATTTTCTGTGATTTTTATAAGATTTTTAGTATTTTTCATTTTTTGGGTATTATAAATAATTAATGCGTGAAATTTGGATAGAAAATAAAAGATAATAAAATACACGTAATCCGTTTTTTTGGAATTTTTAGAGTAATATTCAAATTTTTATGAATATTTGAATTTTAGATAGAGAAAATAACATTGTTTTTGAATTTTTTAAAATATCAAATAAAAATAAAGTGCGATGAAAATTTTATACAACGAAGTGACAAGTGACAGGAATGTAACATGAAATTTCCAGAATTTATTGAGCAATAGAAGGATTTATTTCAATGAAAAGAACAAGAAAAATAAATGTCTGAACAACAGGGGCTCATTTGCAAATATTTATTGTTTCTTCATGAAAAGATAACACGAATTGAAATGCAGGATGAAAATCATAATTTACCCATTATGAGGCGTGCTCTACACGTGTTACTCTAGAGTCGGGGTCCTTTTTGCAATATTTGAAATTTTTAGAAGCTTTATTGCAATTATTCCAATTTTTTTAAAGGAACTAGGGTTCCTTCGTTTTTTTGTTTTTATTCTCCAGCAAAGGCGATGAGAGGTGACGAGTCCGAAATCGCCCTGCTTAATTTGCGTGTATTATCGAGCGTTTAAGAATATTATTTCATTTTAGGCGGACAATCGGAATCGGTCAAGAAATAACCACAATTATTAATTCAATTTTCAATCGCATGGTTTTTGTCTATTTTACTTGGGCAAGTCCCAAGGTCGAACTCAAAGAGGCAAAGGAATAACCTAGAAATTTGTCTATCAAAGTTCATGCACAATTTTCGAGGCCATCTTTTTGTTTTATTTTTAATACAATTTTGCGATGCAAAATACAAATTAGGTCAATTTTAAGGACTAGAAAACGAATATCAATCAAACAATGTTCGAAAAATATGAAACTTAACAAAGATGACAATTATGATGAAATGAATGCACTATATTTTTTTTGGAATTTTTGGATGCAATGGATTTATGAATGAAAACATAATGAATTTCAATAATTAATTATAATAAATATTAAACCTAATTATTTCTAAGAGATAAAATTATCCAAGATCTATCAGTAGGTGATTGATCTCAAAAAAATCCTAAACCTCAAAAATACTAGATTTACTACCTATTAAAAATTAAAGATTGAAATATGCAAAATGAATTTTTTAGAGCAAACCATGCATGTAAGTGCAATTCTTTTTGGGTACGATGTAATGTACAAATAATCTGTGATTTTTTTGGCAATTTTCAGAGCTATGGTTAATTACTTATGAATTTTAAAGCACAGAATGGGTAAAGTATGTAATTTCCACAAAATAATTAATTATTAATTTATCACAGATCTCAAAAATGTCAAACATATGCCATAATGTAGATAATTAATTGAAGAACATCATGTTATTTTTGAATAATAAAAATAATGCAATGTAGAGGTTCAAAATGAAAAGGGAACACATGAGTATTTAGGCAATTACAACAACAAAATAATGCAGGAAGGACTAACTTGTAATTACCAGAACCATGGAGGGGGTACGTGCAAAATTTCTAAGTGGTCACATGCCAAGCACGTGACCCTTGGTCGGCGGGGTCTTCGGGTGAATAAGCGAAACTTCGAGGGTCTGCTTGCAATATTCCCATCAGGCCATGAGCGTTGCACGTGACCTCTGGACTGGAGCTTTCTGCCAATAAAGTGAACTTGAGGGGGTTGAGTGCAAAGTTCCCTCCACGCACGTGCCGTGCACTTGGGGAGGGTCTTGGGCTGAAGCCCGACCATAGGGCAGAGCAGCGAGGGGTGGCGGTCGTTGGCGATCAGGCACGTCGAGGGTGGTCGACAAGAGGAGATGGAGTCGAAGATGAAACCTCCGGTGGGCATTGGTGGCTGGTTCAATGTCGATGGCGTTGTTGGTGAAGTGGTGTTGACGACGAAAGCTTTGGTGAAGATTCTAGAGGTGAAGGCGTTGATGGTGAAGTCGAGGTCGTTGGCTCAACGACGAGTAGCCGGAGCTGGAAGCTGCTCGCGTTGAGGGCGGCACTCCAACGAGGTCGGTGGGGAACCTCAGACCTCGTCGACTTAGAGGAAGAGGAGGGGCGTTGTCACCGCCGCTCCTCCAACTTGTAGCGTGCAATCGACGAATGGTGAGATCAAGGGAGGCAGTGCTCTTAATTAAGCAGAGGAGATGGTCGGATCGAGATCAGAGAGGGATTCGCGGTGAAAGACGAATCGGGATTGGGAGATCTGATCTCGGTGATGGTCATGCCCAAGATGGAAGGAAATCGGAGGCAGTCGCGCTCTTGAGCGAGAACAATGACGCAAAATTGGATGGCGAGAATCGTGGAGGAGGGGATTGCGACGACGACGAGATTTGGGGGCGACACCGCCCGATTGGGAAAGGTGGGAGATGATCGGACACGTGCAGTGCGCGTGCGGCAGGAGGAACGTGCGCTGCACGTGCGGGGCTTTTAATTAATTTTTTTTATAAACATGAAATTAAAAAGCCCAAAAATGGGAGACACGTGGCGGCTCCAGGAGCTGCCACGTGTCAGCCCCAGAAAATTCAAAAATAAAATAAAAAGATAATTCTGGAATAAATAGCAAATGACCTCGGATCAAAAAATTTCTCCACGAAAATTCCTCGTCTCGATGAGATCTACAACATTCATGAAGGGACCAAAACCAAAATCGAACATTTGTGCAAAGTGATATTTTTAAGGTATCCCATGTCCATAGAATACCTTGATTTTTGGATTTTTCTAATTTTTTTTATCATTTTTAACTAGATAAAAATTTGAAAAATATGATAAAATCTAATATAAATATTTACATATTAATCTATTTTTTCCGATTTTTATTAATTAAGAAAATGAAGAAATAAAATAAAATACGAAAATGACACTTTTTGTACAAACTGTTATTGAAGACTCGGACTCAGTTAGTTTCTTTGATTTCAAGCTCAATTTGGATTTGGATTTTTATGCATTTTAATAAAACTTTTATCAAATAAGATAAATGAAAAAGAAATAAAATAAAATGAGTTAATTATAATACGTCAAAAATCGCTAAAATACAAAATGTACAAAAAAGGCTCAAAACCAGACTTTCACATATGAGCTCCGATTCACTTGAACTTGATCTTGTTTTGAAGGTAATTGAATGTACATTAGTTCAAAAGTAAGTAAGATCAAATCGGATACTGGATGAGGAAGATATCATAGTTTTAGTCTAGGAATCCTAGAACTAGGGCTTGGGTTTTTGGTCCACTTATTTAGGTTAGTGATTTTTTGTATTTTTCGTGTATTCTTGTCATTGATATGTTCACGATGGATGTGGTTTCAGGACATTTGGAGTTAGCATGAATTAGTTAAATAAACGTGGAAGTTAAGCTATTTTACAGGTCATTTTGGCTGAGATTTTTGGCTTCTTATTTTGTGCAATAATAAGTGATAAAATACGATTCTTATCAAAGCATGCATGAATGTTAAATATGCAAAATAAATGAAGAATGCCAATGAATTTTTGGGATTATAGCTTAATTAATGACTTTTAGAGTGATGAATCTGAGATTCATCATCCCCTTATACTTAAACCATGCTCGTCCCTGAGCATCAAAAGCAATGCAATGATGTGAAATGAGATTGGGTTCCATACCAAGATCATGAGCTGAAGGTGAAAATGGAACTAGACCTAGCCTTTGGATTATTAGTGTGGAGGAACTTATGTGAGACTTAGAATTTTAAAATCGACAGCCTTCAAGTTCTACACATCATTGTCACAGTTTCAGCTCAGAAGTCATCTTAGATCAATCCTCCTCCCAAAGAATACCCCATGAACATTGAACAATCGACTCATGTGTATGAAAGGTTTAGCTCTTCCCATCAAGAATGCCAGACTACCATGCAAACCTCCTCTCCAGTAACTCGTCCTCGAGGAGTGTCACGTATTTCCTTCTAAGGTCTGTCATGCTCTATTCACAATCGAAATGGGGGAGAAGTTAGAAGAAGGAGAAAAGAACTGGAGGGTGGCCAGTATAGTCACCTCTCCTTGTGAAGCCGGCTAGTTTAGCCAAGTCTCCACCAAGATCTGCAGGTATTCTTGAAGCTTGGACCTTTTTGGTCAAATGTTTGTTTGGTAGTGGCTTCTTTGTATTTGGATTTTTGGTGGTTCTGCATGGATCTTGTTGTGCCCCTACTGATATAGAATCTTTTTTTCATACATGTTTTGGGGTCTTAGAAAAAATTGTGCCCAACCATCCATCCCTTTTCTGAAGCTTTATTTCAACATGTACTCTGGTCTTTAGATGTCCACGCTACCAAAAAAGAAACTCACATAGTCTTCCAACATCCCGTCTGAGTTGAGCAAAGTGCATAGTGAGAGAGTACACATTAATTACTTATTCCAGAGTCGTACCCAGAATGAAGAGACCATGTTAGACACTAAGAGTCAAACTCTGCACATTGTCATGTTGAACTCAAAGAATTAAGTCAAAGATCTGAAGCTTCTAAAATCCTCTTTCTCGGTGAAGTTCCTCTGAAAATTAGGTGGATTAATGTCAAGTCTAGACCACTCTCGGTTTCTGCTCATAACTCGATTCAGAACCCAAGGGCTTTTCAAAAATGCAAATGCATGTAATGCTGGATGAAGTGCAAATGCGTGAAATGCAGACACAAATTTTTTTATTTTTTTATGTAAGGGATTTTTTTAGATTTGTTTATGCAAAAATGAATAAGAAGCCTCTTTTTTTCCAATTTTTTTGGTTGGACACAGTCAATGTTAGTAGCAAAACTCTTTTTTTGTTTTGTGTTGTTTTTTTAGTTAGTTACCTACCTCGTAAATACATATAGACTTATGCAAAAGTATGAGCTATGGGTAAAATATATACACAGTATACACACACCCACCCCTATACTCAGCGAGTGTTATGTCCTCGGAGCACAAGAAGCGTCGAGAAGACAAAGCTCGGGCTAAGCGTAAGAGAGTGAAAAAGAAAAAGAAAAAGATAGATTGGCCCGCCCCTCTATACTTAGGTTGTGAACAATCTAAGTATAGAAGAAGAGCGAAAATGATACGGCTGGGTTGTGTTATTGAGGAGAGTATATACAGATGAGAATTGGTTCCCCCTATACTTGGGCTTCGGCAAGACTAAGCATATAAGAAGGGTGGAAATGGGGCGATTGTGAGAAGGAGTTTGATGAGGAGAATGGTATGTACACATGGCATCGGTCTCCCCTATACCTAGGCCTTCGCCTAAGTATAGGAAGAAGATGTACAAGGATACCGATGGGGTCGGGAGGGAGGGTGAGTAGCCGATGATTAAGGTAGTTTTTGGCTGATCTTCTTGTGAGCCTGTGGTGGGAGATCGTAATGAAAAGAAGGAGATGAAGCATATGATTCCCAACCACTATCAGTGTTATCCTCAGAGAAAATCATGCTGGATAGTAGATGGAGTGTATGGGTCAGATGAAAGATAATCATCATCAAAGTTATCTACAGGAGAATAGTATTTGAAAGTGGAGGCACTCCAGATATTCTTGTCTTTTAGTTTCTTCAGTTGTTTTCTCAAAATTCATTCCTTCTTGGGATCAAGCGATTTATCCTCGAATAAATACTCTGAAGCACCAGTCTCAGTCATCTCATAAGAAATTATTTCAGTATATTTAATGAGACCAGGAGAATCGGCTTAAGATGAATAATAGTGAGGAACGGGAGTCGTCCAACGGGAATAGAAGTTTGGATCCTTGCGAAGATAAGATTTTAAGACTATCGAACAGACCTCACTCATGTAGATTACCTTCTCCGGACTTGATGAGGGATCATTAGATGATTCCACTTCCGGAAGGTCAAAGGCGACTTTCTTTTTCGATGAAGGAGCGATCATTTTATTTCGTGAAGATGCTGGTCTTGGGAGTGAGGTGTTGACACTTGAGTCTCCAGATGAATAACCACTGAAAATTTTCTCCTTGGTCTGTGTATGTCCCGCGTATTTATTCTTAGTCTTCTTAATATTGGGGCATTCTTGAGTTGGAATGAATTGGTCAAGGTAGTCAGAGAAGGTTGACTCAGGGTGATCCCATGCATATGTCTCATGATCATATAAGAAGCACTTTTCCAGAGCAGCGGGAAATGAAACAATGGGGAGAGTCTCTGCATGTTCGTTCTTAATTGACTTGATGTTGGAGCATTCCTATGTCGGGTTGATTTGATCAATATGGTCAGAGGAGATTTTGACTGACTCAAGATGCGCCCATGCATGTCTCAGGATCATATGAGTCATATACTCGATTTTCCATAGTGAGAGCAGCGAGAAATGGAACAGGGGGAAGAGTCTCTAAACCAATAGTCTCTTCAACAATCGTTATCTCAGGTGTAGCAACAGAGTAGGGCTCTTCTACCATTTGGTGGTTATGATTGTTGACAACTTCATGTGTCGCCTCAGAATATCGTGTTTCTTCAAGAACTGGGTGAGATCAAAGTGCTCCCAATACTGTAAAATTGATTTCCCGAGTCATACATTCAATAATTGCCTTTGCTAATACCAAGAATGGCTTTCCGAGAATGATCGGAGATTGGGTGAATTTCCTTGACACTCAATATCAATGATCGTGAAGTCTATTTTGAGCAGAGCACCTTAGAATGTAATGATGACAGAAATGACTCCTCTCGACCGCTTTATCGATTGATCATCGATTTGAACGATCTCTCGTATCTTCCTAATAGGTCCGAGTTTGAGTTCATTAAATACAGAGGTCAGGAAAATATTGATTCGTTAATCGTCATCAATTTGAGCATGGGTAAATATTATATCTTTGATTCCACAGTCAAATATGGGCAACCGCTTCACTATGCGGCTCTTGGTTTTTCTCCTCAACACCAAGGAGGAGGCCATTGGCAAGATATGTCTTTCAGTCTGTGTTCTTATCCTGCCTGACTTTTTCATCAATAATTTATTCATTACAAATCCTTTAAGGTCGGGGAAGTGTTCAATGGCATGTTTAAAGGGAAGTTCAAAAGTCAATCTTTTCTCCAGTGCTTCCCGTAAAGCATGATCCAAATTCTTCAGATCTTCTTCAGTTTCATTTTTTTATGTATTTTTCAAGATTTTCGATTTTTTGGTTGTTTTTTATATTTCAATTTTTTGGTATTTTATGTGTGGTGTGTGTGGATGAGTTGTGTTCCTCAGATGAGGAGGAGCTTAGATATGTCGAATCAGATTCATAATGATCCCTAGGGGAATAATATGCAGAGGTGTTGCTGTCAGGATCGTCCCTAGGGTGAACATATTTTCTAGGTTTCTGAATATCCTTAGAATTTTCAACATGAGATCCAATCTTTTCCTCATCCATTTTTATATCCGAGCTACCAATCGGTCTGCAAACTTCCTAAATTTATCCTCCATTAAATCAAATCTCTTATTTATTCTCGAAACATCATCCTCAAAAATTTGTTCATGATCAATCATGGGAGCAGTCGGTGTGTGTTCTTATTTTTTATATTTAGTAATTTCATCTTCCATTTTCCTGTATGAGGTGAGAGAAGAGTCTCTTGGAATATCCACTATATGATCGCTATTTTCTGAAAATTTATCCTCAAAAATTATGGAAGGAGGCTGCTCAGTGGAAGGATTTTGCGGGAATTTGTAGGTCTCATACTCAGCATGCCGTGACTCAGGCATGTAATGCCGGTTTGAGTAGAGTCTACTTCCATGGTCATGACTGATCGTATCCTCAAATAATGGAGTCATACAGGGTTCATATGTGTTGATATCATTCGTTTCGTCCTCTATATGTGTAGGCTGATTGAAGGAGTGGTATTCGGGTTGGTCAATGGGGATTTGATCGTTAGTTTCAATCCACTGTGGTTGATCATTAGGTGCATGCCTCTCCTTGTGGTTTGATCAGGCCATCATATTATTCCCTAAGGTCCAGTCCGATTGTATTTCTGTGAATTTTGGACTTATCCCAACAAGATCGTGAGGAAATGATGAAGGTGGGTGGATCTGGTCTCTCGGCCAATCCTGAGTATCAAAAGTGATTTGTTCTTGAAATGGTTCATTAGTTTCAACGAGAAATCGAGAATAAGGTGGTTCAGTCCAGGATGGCAGTTGCTCAAGTGGTCGAGGTGAAAAATATGAGGCTGTGGTGACTTTGATCGGATGATTCGAGTAGAGTGGCTTGGAATTTATCGAAGGAGCATGATTCATCTGAGAGAGAAAGTCTCCCGCAAATGTTGGAGGATTCTGGAAAGAAGATGGTTTAGATGATTTGAGTTTGACCGAGATAAATTCATTTTCATAATATAGATCATATGGGTACTCGGACCATTGTCCTGTTTTTGTCAAAGGAGGTTGATGATGAATCGACATGGTTGATCTCAGTGCAAGTGCACAGGATATTCAAAAGAAATTTTTATCAAGGAGATTGATGGCACAAATGTGCGTCTTTTGATCTTCGAAATCATTTCACGCACTACAATGCAAACACAAATCAAACCCCAAGTTTACCAACTCACACAATGAAGCCGCAAGAGTTTGACAATTATCTTTTCAATTTTAGTTGGTGATATATTAAATCTTGGAAAAAATTAACGAGTTGTTAGGTGCCGAAAATTTTCTTAAAGACTGGCCCGAATTCTTACGACTAGTTGCACCTACTTTCAGCTAGTATGGGTGTAAGTACATACCGTAAAATGGATACCCGTGTTACTTAAGGATGGAGCCTTACGCAATGTCCTTTAGACCACCCACTCTTCTTAGGAAATCCGGACCGTTTACCGGCTACCCGTATTCCTTACTGAAAAGTAATTAATCGTTTTTATAGAATCAGTAGTCTGAACGAAAATTCCGGAGCTGGGCTCTAACCTTAAGTGTCGTCTCTCGCTCACTCAGACAAATAAATGCATCCAAGATCGGGGTTGCTCTCCCACAAAATTCTTGATTTTATGGGTTATTTAAAATTGGCTATTTTTAGCAGTCCCAATTTTAATTAGGTTGAGCACAAATACATGTCTACGTCCAGTCCCAATTTCCTTTTTAAAATTATGTGACAAAACAGGAGGGAGAAATTTGGGAAAAGCCGATGCACATGAAACAATGGTGTATGCTTAAATAGAAGACTTGCAATGATTCCTCACAATCTCCATGTGGGATGTAATACAAGAATTGAAGTAGTCTATATGAATGCAAGCCGATGAAAAACTGTAAATAGCGGAAAGTTCTATTAGTCGGGAAGAAATGAGTTAATTTTTTGACTAAATTGAACGATCTAATGCGTGTCTCGATTTAAGTGAAGTGTGGTCCTAGATTCTACGAGCACAATAAAAAATTTCAAAGTTCTAATAACAGTATGTGCAGGTCTATCCTAAGCGTCACTCCAGTTGGGCCCCACCCTCACCGGAGATTGAAACATGACACGACACACCACAAAAATAGTTCAAGGTCTTGTTATACACGCGGGAGTCCAAACAGACACCGCTATAAATGAATGATGAGTACACATTATACTAGTATAAGAGTATACAAAGTATATAAAAGAAACCCATTAATGTCCGATACATACATCTCAACATCATCTAATTCAGATATTATCGATATTGCAAATACAACAAGAAAATCATCTTCAAAAATGTATAATTAAATTAATGACCAAAATTCTCTCTTCATCAACAAAACCAATTACTCATTCCAAAGAAATTGCATGATCATTAAAATCAATTTGGCTCTACACAATTTGTTAGTAAGAAATTGTGAGGAAACATTATGCAAAATTCACATTCTTTATTCCCTCTCCCTTCCCCATACAACACATGGCTCAAAAAGTATATAAGACCCATCACCTCATCCGTCCCCATGCAAAAATTAATTCTTCATGCATTAATAATGATATTTTGTCTTTACTTGCATGGGATGTCTCCCTTTATTCCATCTATAAAATGAGCCTCTCACGCACACCTCTCTCAACTCACGCACCCTCTCCCTCTCCCCCATTTTTCATGCACGCACACCTCACTCTCCCTCTCTCTCATGTTCTCTTCTTCCCCCGCTAGCTCTCCCTTCGTGTTTCCATTTTTTTGCAGGTCATCACCTCCAGCAACTGCGATGCACCTCACGGCCCCTCACATCCAGCTGCGCCGGAAGGAACGTTTCTCTCTCACCAACTCGCCACCTCATCCGCGTACTTCGGTTCCTTCTCCGTGCACTCTGGTTCCACCTCCCAAGCTTCCGACTCCTTCTTCGTGTGGCGTAGCACGTGTCCAGCACCTCCCCACGCGGCCGGATCATTGTATGTCCCGTTGGTGTTCCCACCAACTTGCGCGCCCGCCTCCTCGACGTCCAGCACCATCGTCTCCATTTTAGATTCGCAAGCTCCAATAGAGAAGACTTCTTTTCCATCATTACTTACCTTCTGCATTTTTTCCTCTAGTCATTTTATTTAAGTTGAACTTGAAGGAAACAACTCTCTTGTTATAAGTTCTCTTGTTTTGTTTAAGTTGAACTTGGAAGCATTCTTATTTTGTAAGGTTCTTTCTCAACTCTAAGTTGCCTTAATATATTGCAAGTTTACCTTCCATTATTTTGTTTTGAAACATTGCAAATGTCACATTAATTTTTCTATCTTAATTCGCAATTCTACCCTTGTCTTCTTATTTAGTTGCACTCATGCGCACATTTGTTTACTTTGAGTTCTAAGAAATATTTTTACCATAGATTGCATGTACTCTTTAAGATTTCATAATTTTTTCTCTTATCGTCATGGAGTAAGATTTGATTTGAGTTTGAAAGAAGAACAAATATCGCAAATTTGCTTGGTCCATGTGGATTCGATCCTCCACTTGCCGCTTACAATTTTTCTGTGCTTGTAGTTGTAATCTTATTTGTTTGATTGCGGTTTTGCGTGGAACAACAACGACGTGGTAAAACCAACTTTTTAAACCACATAAAATCGCATCAACATTTTGGCGTCGTTGCCGGGGACTAGGCAACATTTGCAATTTTTTCTTCATTCCTAACTTATTTTCGATATTCTAATCCGTGTAATTTTTTTATTTCAGGTATTTGAACTCCGAAAAAGAAAAAATGAAGATCCATGCATTTTTTAGCGAACTTGTAATTTGTTTTAGGTAGAAAATTTTTGTAATCTTAATTTCTTCCCCCTCTTCTCGGGAAAGCTCGCCATCAGCAGGATAAAACATTACGGATTAGCGCCATAAGTGCAGGCACTGTGAGCTCTTCTTTCTCTTAGGCATCTTAGGCTTTTTTAAAAAAATTCTGCATTTGTTTGTGCTCCGAACTTAAACCAAAAAAATTAAAAAATACTTCTTCTTTGCATCATCTCTGTGGTCTTCTCCCTCTGGTCACCTAAAAAGATCACCAAAACGTGCTTTATCGCCTTAAAAAGATAAGCTTGAAAGGCCACCGCAGTGGCCCGAGCAGAAAGCGGGCAAAATTCTGAATGCTTGTTTTGATGCACGTGTATGACACAAAAATCACGAGCACATAGAACCCTTGGATAGAGACAAAAATCCCTGGTGCTACGTGGGATTGCAGGGAGAAATCGTAACTCCTCGACGCGTTTGGCACAGGTTCTTGTGGGAAGAAGCATATCCTCGATCTGAGTACCGCACCCTAGATCCCCCAGCCGGATTAGGACATCGATTTCTCACAATTTTCCACACCCACCTCATCTTTAAGGACTCTAATTTCTTTGAAAACTTTGGTTGAATCACTAGACTAAAATCGAAAAGATAACCGCTTCCGTGGCAATTTTTTGTGTGAGTTGGTGAATCAACAAATTGTCTGGTGTATTGTGTTGTGTATGCTAGGTCTTAGGTTTTTGAAAAATCCATTGCAACAATCTTTAGATTACGACCTAGTCTGTAAATCCTACCCATCTCCTTCGACTGAAAAATCTGAAAATTCACCTAGGAAACATGGGAGCAGAGAAACCGAACACCATGGACCTCATCTTCAAACAGCTACAATTTTTGAGAGAAGAGAATGTGACAATCCGACATACCATAGCTCCTCTCATCCGACCACCACCCATCAGCACACGCTATTTCTCTGCAGCAGAGGACACAGTCCATTGGATCCAAAATCACACCCAGTCCAAACAGTTGATTGAGCCCTTACTGACACAACCAACCTCAGCTGTAGATTTTGATGCCTTGACCCAGGTCATTCAGCAACTGGCTGCAACACTACAAAAGTCCAATCAAGCCAATACACTAAGTGAGAGACCCAACATACTTGAACGACCGTTCTTGGCCACTGCCAAGGCACATTTAATTTGACTGTGAAGATGAGAGAGTGGAATTGAAAATCAATGATAAAGATATTCCTATGGATCATGTCACCCCTACTTCTGGTGACTCTGAATTTGAGGACTGTGGATGGACAGAGAACTGTGCTATTCTTAATGATTTTACCCCTGTCCATCTTTCCAAAGACCCTCTAGAGGTTAGTCTGAACACCTCACAACTCCCTCATAAGGACATGTCTCATCTAGACTCTGCACCTAAAGCCCCACCATGTCCTCTCACTGGTCGGACAATTTTTGAATTAGATGAAGCCTGGGAAACACTAAATCCTGATCTCAAATTAACTTCAGCCCTGGGTATGCCAAAGATGAAGACATGTTTTGATGATAGCATTGATCCTTCCTCAGACGATTTTGAAAGTTATGAACCTCGGTGTATTAATGATATTGATTGCTCTGAGATAAAAGTTGAAATTGAGGATGACACTTATGTTGAGTGGGAAGAAGAAATAGAAGGAGATATATCATTTGATGTTGATTCCATATGTGATCTTTCAATTAAGGAAAGTACAGATTTTGAGTTGGAATCTAAGGACATATCAGAAAATGAGTTGACTTCTTCATGTACCAAAACTCCCTTCCAACCAACACATGATGATATGCTGAAGATTTTTTGCGATGACTCGTTAAAAGGTGAAATTTCCAATTCCATTACCCCCAACACAAGGAAATAAGATCAAATCAATTTTATCGATGACTATATGGATACATCTTCTACTACCGAGTCTGATCAGAGTGATTTTCTATTCTCTGATCCTTTTTGGGATGATACCGAGGACCTACTCAAAACAATCGAAGAAAATCATCCATTAGCCAATATTCCCCCGCTCCTAGCCTCTGAATCTCCTAATCATATGTCTTGGAAAGAATCATCTTTGTGGATCAAGAAGAGAACTGAAATGAAATTCACAATAGATGCCACTGAGGATAGCTATGATGATTATTTGAGGGAAAATGATTATTTATCACAATATACAGAGGACCTCATGGAGGAATCAATTCTTGATCATGTAGAGCTCGACTTCAATACATCATATCTGGTCCATGATACCTTCACCAGTCCACCCATTTCCCTCCCATCACATCCAATCCAAGATCAAACTCATTCATCTCTCATTCCGATTCATCAACCAATTAATGTCTTTACCGTATTAATGAGCGCATACATTTATCAAATTCATCAACCGCACTCTCACATCTGGGTCAGGATATCCGTATCATATCAAGAATTTCATTTGCGTTTTCTGAATACAGCTTCTGCACTCACACGCAATACTGGATACTCTTGATAAGCTGAATCGTCGAGTTAGGACGTTAAACTAACAACATTTTTGGGTCCACACCCATAGGTATCTTTTGATTTCTTTGTATTCTTCTCTTTCCTCTTTGCATTAGATAAGTATGGGGGTCCACCTCCACACTTTACAAAAAACAAAAAAAACAACAAAACAACAAAAAAAACCAAAAAATACATTTCACAATCACTCACCCCTTCTTTTGATCATCCTATTACACATTGTCTTCACCATGAGGACATGGTTTCTGATAAGTGTGGGGGGTGGCTGCATAGTTTTTCAAAATTGCACACTCTTTCAAAAAAAACTCTCTTTTGCAAAAATTCCCCTAAAAATATTTTCAAAAGCAAGAAAATCATCAAAAATACATCCTTCCTAGTTTTATCCCATTTTGAGAAATCAGATCTTCACTGCATAAATCATAGACTGAGGTTGAGTTGACCCTAATCCACTTAACTTCATCAGAATTTCACTAGGCATGAGTTTTTAAGCTTTCTTCAGGCCCATATGGACTTTATTCTCTCAGTTCCACTAACTCTACTGGTGAATGAACTTCTGTATCTAACTAGATCACCTGAGAAACTAGTAGCACTCAAACTCTTCAGTAGATATTAAGCAACTGCACACTGCACTTAGCTTGATTGAGTTTATTTTATGAGATACAATTACAATCTAGTTGAGGTGAGGAGTTGTCCTCTTGGTTGTGCCAATGCCTGAACCTTATCTATAGCTAATGAAGGAACTTGACTTAGGAGCAACATGATCTCTCTAGTCTAAGTATGTCAGCAAATAAGCCAGTATCGTGCCTCCAAAGTCAATATTAAGCCGATACTACCTTTTGATGCCAAACCCAAAACAAAAACACCACAAAAAGGCATATCACAATACAAATGTCAAAAACCACCAGTCATGCAAAGATGTACGAAGCAAAGGCAAGGAAAGAAGACCACCAAATAACTCTTCTTCACCAAAAAGCCGTGGTAGAAGCCCAATGATGCTACCTAAATTCTTAAAAGAGGCCCAAAGAGGCCCAGGGTTATGCTCTGCAAAAGAAAAAAATGAGAGCAACGGACCAAAGCGGTCTACGAAAAACCCCAAAAATTAAGTCTCATTCTCCAATAACTATGGTATATGTTTTCTATGCTGACATACTTGGGTGAAAGGAGAATATGCCTGAATCCAGGTGAGGACTGAGGCAATATGTATAGGGAATCATTCGGTACCTCGATAGATGTGTTGTTAGCTCGTTCTCTTGACTCACGAAAGTTAAAACTATCACTAACACTGTTTATATCCACTCAAGGTCAAAGAGAATACATGTTTCTTAGGGATGAGCTGACTTGATTGACCTTCGGAAACCATGTCTGATTTTGTTGGAACTGAGAGACTGTTGAAACTACAAAACTCAAGTCAAGTCAACTATTCGAAACAAATCATTAATCCTTGGGTCAACTCTACTGAAGTTTGTGTATTTGTATGGTTATGAACTGAAAACTCGAAGACTTTGTGGGTATGTCTGCTGCAAACCCTCACCAGATCTATCTTGGCTATTCTCCTTGTCCTTCATTATTTCTTATCTTATTCTTGATCGGGACTAGCAAGACTTAAGTATGGGGGTGTGATGAGTACACATTATACTAGTATAAGAGTATACAAATTATATAAAAGAAATCCATTAATGTCCGATACATACATCTCAACATCACCTAATTCATATATTATCGATATTGCAAATACAACAAGAAAATCATCTTCAAAAATGTATAATTAAATTAATGACCAAAATTCTCTCTTCATCAACAAAACCAATTACTCATTCCAAAACAAATTGCATGATCATTAAAATCAGTTTGGCTCTACACAATTTGTTAGTAAGAAATTGAGAGGAAACATTATGCAAAATTCACATTCTTTATTCCCTCTCCCTTCCCCATACAACACATGGCTCAAAAAGTATTTAAGACCCATCACCTCATCCGTCCCCATGTAAAAATTAATTCTTCATGCATTAATAATGATATTTTATCTTTACTTGCATGGGATATCTCCCTTTATTCCATCTATAAAATGGGCCTCTCACGCACACCTCTCTCAACTCAACGCACCCTCTCCCTCTCCCCCATTTTTCATGCACGCACACCTCACTCTCCCTCTCTCTCATGTTCTCTTCTTCCCCCGCTAGCTCTCCCTCTCTCGATTATCTCTCTCCCTTCGTGTTTCCATTTTTTTGCAGGTCATCACCTCCAGCAACTGCGACGCACCTCGCGACCCCTCGCATCTAGCTGCGCCGGAAGGAACGTTGCTCTCTTACCAACTCGCCACCTCCTCCGCGTACTTCGGTTCCTTCTCCGTGCACTTCGGTTCCACCTCCCAAGCTTTCGGCTCCTTCCTCGTGTGGCGTAGCACGTGTCCAGCACCTCCTCACACGGCCGGATCATTGTGTGTCCCGTTGGCAACTTGCGCGTCCGCCTCCTCGACGTCCAGCACCATCGTCTCCATTTTAGATTCGCAAGCTCCAATAGAGAAGACTTCTTTTCCATCATTACTTACCTTTTGCATTTTTTTCCTCTAGTCATTTTATTTAAGTTGAACTTGAAGGAAACAACTCTCTTGTTATAAGTTCTCTTTTTTTATATATTACTTGTTTTGTTTAAGTTGAACTTGGAAGCATTCTTATTTTGTAAGGTTCTTTCTCAACTCTAAGTTGCCTTAATATATTGCAAGTTTACCTTCCATTATTTTGTTTTGAAACATTGCACATGTCACATTAATTTTTCTATCTTAATTCGCAATTCTACCCTTGTCTTCTTATTTAGTTGCACTCATGCACACATTTGTTTACTTTGAGTTCTATGAAATATTTTTACCATAGATTGCATGTACTCTTTAAGATTTCATAATTTTTTCTCTCATCGTCATGGAGTAAGATTTGATTTGAGTTTGAAAGAACAAATATCGCAAATTTGCTTGGTCCCTGTGGATTCGTTCCTCTACTTGCCGCTTACAATTTTTTCATAATCCGACCATGCTTGTAGTTGTAATCTTATTTGTTTGATTGCGGTTTTGCGTGGAACAACAACGATGTGGTAAAACCAACTTTTTAAACCACATAAAATCACATCAACAATGAACAATTAATTACAAAAATTACAATTACAGAAATAAATCCTAGACTCTACGCTCTCTCATGACTCGACTCGAGGTTTTTCGGGCATCGGTGAAGATGCGTCGATTTTTGTGAGAAACTACTCCACACACGTCGGGTGCCTCGTAAGAAAAATAAGAGAGAGAATGTAAGAGAGTGACTCAAAAATAAATAAAAAATAAAGCAAGAAAATAAATGCTGAAATAAAATAAAAATAAATGCATAGAAAATTGAATTTACACAGTGAAGATTCGGGGGTCAGACTACCCGAATAAAGAAAATCGAACACAAAAAAAATTGTAGATAAAATCTAAGTCGTTTGCCTCCCCAGCAACAGCGTCATCTGACGAGTCAAAAATCACCCTGCTTAATTTGTGTGTGTTATCGAGCGTTTAAAAATGTCATTTCGCTGTAGACGGGCAATCAGAATCGGTCAAGAAATAACACAAATATTTAATTTAATTTTCAACATATGATTTTTATTTATTTTACTAGGGCAAGTCCCAAGGTCGAACTCAAGGAGACAAAGGAACAACCTATAAATTTGTCTATCAAAGTTCGTGCACGGCTTTCAAGGTGATCTTTTTTTATTTTTTATGCAATTTTGGGATGCAAAATGCAAATTAGGCCAATTTTAAGGCTAGAAAATGAATATCAATCAAACGATGTCCGAAAAATATGAAACTTGGCCAAGGTTACAATTATGATGAAATGAACACATTTTGTTTTTTTTGGAATTTTTGGATGCAAGATAAATATTTTGTGGATTTATGATGCAAACATAATGAATTTCAATAATTAATTATAATAAATGTTAAACCTAATTATTTCCAAGAGATAAAATTATCTAAGATCTATCACTAGGTGAATGATCTCAGAAAAATCCTAAAGCTCAAAAATACTAGATATAATACCTATTAAAAATTAAAAATTGAAATATGCCAAATGAATTTTATAGGGCAAATCATGCATGTAAATGCAATTCTTTTTTGACATGATGTAACGTACAAGTAATTCTACAATCTGTGATTTTTTTGGCAACGTTTAGAGCTATAATTAATTACTTATGAATTTTAAAGCACATAATGGGTAAAGTATGTAATTTTCCACAAAATAATTAATTATTAATTAATCATAGATCATAAAATGTCAAACATATGCCATAATGTAGAGAATTAATTGAAGAGTATCTGCTATTTTTGAATAATAAAAATAATGCAATGTAGAGGTTCAAAATGAAAAGGGAACACAGGGGTATTTAGATAATTACAATAATAAAATAATGTAGGAAGGACTAACTTGTAATTTCCAGAACCATGGAGGGGTTACATGCAAAATTTCCAAGCGGTCACGTGCCAAGCACGTGACCCTTAGTCGGCAGAGTCTTCGGGTGAATAAGCGGAACTTGGGGGGTCTACTTGCAATATTCCCAACAGGTTGCGTGTGTTGCACGTGACCTATGGGCTGGAGCTTTCTCCCAATAAAGCGAACTTGAGGGGATCGAGTGCAAAGTTCCCTCCATGCACGTACCGTGCATGCGGGGAGGGTCTCGGGATGAAGCCCAGCCGTAGGGCAGAGCAGCGAGGGGTGGCGGCCATTAGCGATCAGGCGCGTCGAGGGTGGTCGGCAGGAGGAGCTGGAGTCGAAGACAAAACCTTCGGCGTGCGTTGGCAGCTGGTTCGATGTCGATGGCTTTGTTGGTGAAGTGGCGTTGACGCTGGAAGCTTTGGTGAAGTGTCTGCAGGTGGAGGTGTTGATGGTGAAGTCGAGGCCGTTGGCTCAACGACGAGTAGCCGGAGCTGGAAGCTGCTCACGCTGAGGGCGACACTCCAATGAGGTCGGTGGGGGAACCTCGGATCTCACCGACTTGGAGGAAGAGGAGGGGTGTTGTCACCGTCGCCCCTCCAGCTTGTAGCGTGCAATCGGCGGATGGTGAGATCGAGGGCGGCAGTGCTCTTAAATAAGTAGAGGAGATGGTCGGATCGGGATCGGAGATGGATTCGCGGTGAAAGATGAATCGAGATTAGGAGATCTGATCTTGGTCATGGTCGTGCCCAAGATGGAAGGAGATTGGAGGCAGTCGCGTGCTTGAGCGAGAACGACGATGCAGAATTAGATGGTGAGAACCACGGAGGGGGGGATCGCGTCGGCAACGAGATTTGGGGGCACCGCCGCCTGATAACCGCAGATGTTCGGCGAGGGTCATGATTTGGCCAAAATCAGGTGGTCGTAAGTTCAACACAAAGCGTGAACTCAATCGGTGTGATGACCACACTAACTCTGAACTAAAGTCAACAATTAACCCACACTAAGATCAATAAATTAGAAATAATGTGGAGTTAAAATTTATTTTTAACTCTACATAAAAGATGTATAGGTGCAAGTATGTAGAGAGTTCGAACACAGGGAGCAAGCAGGGTAATTCAAACAAGTGTGCTCAAGTGAATGTGTGTGAGTGATGTCTACACTAAGCAAGCAGTCAAAGGAATTTTTGTGGGTTTTTTATTTTTTTTATTTTTTTAATTTTGTATTTTGATTTTTAATTTTCTCATTTTTATATTTTATATTTTACAATTTTTTATTTTCTTTTTCAATATTGGAATTTAAAGGCAAGGTAATGGAAAGGGTAATAAACTATTTATAAAAATATGCAAAAATAACCAAAAATTCAGAAATTAAATATTTTTGGTATTTTTAGGATTTTTTACTGTTTTTGTGATTTTTTGGAGATTTTTCAAGGTATTTTTGGTATTTTAAATGCTGAGATAAGACAAAACAGTGGAAAAGGTGCTGGCTGTGAGTAAAATGGGATTCAAAAATAGCAACCAGTACTCAAAATTTCTCACTCTAATTTTCAAATAAAGCTACTGAAATATGCAACAAACAGGAGCTGAGTTTGTATTTTTTGGAGTTTTTTATTTTATATATTTTCTTGAAGTTTTAGAGTGTTTTTAAATTTTTAGTGTTTTTCTTTTGAGATTTTTAATGATTTTTGGACTGACACTAAAATAGGATATAATAGACACTAGGGAATTTTTTTGGAATTTTTAGAAGTGTTTTAATATTTTTTTGGCATTTTCTAAACTAGACAGTACACAAAAAGCATGTTTTTTATTTTTAATAAATATAAAAATAAAATAAAATCAAAAACTAAAATGATAGCGTCAAAGTACACGTGTCCAGGAACCTATCCCTATTTTTGTGGAATTTTTGGATTTAAAATGATAGTTTAAATAAATACAACAAGCATCCAATCAATAAACAGACCTGGCAGGGGTATTTATGCAATTTCTCAAACATCCAGGGCTCACATGCAATTTTCCACAAAATGTTGAACTGAATATTCGATTTATAGCACTAAAACACAATTACAAAACCCGCCTGGGTACCCTAGCAATTTTCCCACCAGGGCGCGTGACTTGCACGCGCCTGGTGAGGACTAAAATGTAATATCCAAAACCCTGGGGGCTTAATTGCAAATTTCCCAAAAAGTTTACACGTGATACAAAAGTTTTAGCACCCAATGGAAATAACAATACCCTTGAGGGTCCTTCTGCAAAAAGCCCAGTCCCCTCACGCGCACAGGCACGTGAGGTGACGTGGCGAGGGTCCTAAGTGTGATAACGGAAAGTACAAGGGTATTTTTGCAAAAACTACACAAATAATTAAACTATGAATGAATGTTTGAGTTTTTAATATAAAATACAAAAATGCTTGGGGTGGTTTTCGCAAAATACCCCAGCTGCTGCGCGATCCGACGGTGTGGCGTGGGCCACTTATCCACGTGTCGTGCTCCTGACGCGCGATGACGGTTGGCGATCCTGCGACCGAGATTAGAAGATCTGCGACGAATGGACGGCTCTGGCGCGAGAAGATCTAACGGTCGCTGTGCTCCTGGAAGAACGAGGCTAATCGAACGGCCTGGAGGGGTGGACGAAGAATAGGGATGAACCCGCCGCGAGGCGAGTTTCCCAGGTCCAGATCTTCCGCCTCCGCCGCGAGTTGACGCTCCAAACTGCTTGGGAAGCTTCCTGGGAGATCCCTGCGTCGACCGAGGGCTTCAAAAAGACTGGAGGAGCTCCGGTGTTCACCAGCGACGGAGGAGGAGCCGAGGTCCTCCAGGTATCACCGGTGGACGGACAAAATACCCTCAGTCACGTGTGAAGGCTCGAGTACCTGCAAAATAGAAGGTGATATGGTCGGGGGAAAGTTGCCCTGACCACGTGGCGCAAGAAATGGTGATCTGCGGATGGGGGTGACGCTGAGAACAACTGTGGCCGAAGATAGCTCCGGCGAGGGTCGATTTGGCGAATCGACGCGCAGATGAAAGGGATAAACTGGGGAGGATGAAGAGGGGAATGCAAGAAATGAAACGACTATGAGAAACTAAGGGATAACACTGCCTCGAGCCCAGGTTGGGCGAGGGAAGGGGGTACCTTGACCGGGAAACCACCGGAGGTAGGAGGGGCGCCCGGACCTTGCCCAACTCGTCTCCGATGACGCGAGCGAGGCGCTGTCACCACCAGCTCGTCGATGGTTCAGAGAAATGGAGGGAGTAGGTCAAAAATGGGGTCCAATTTTTCAAATCAGGTCAAGGGTTCATTTTAAAGGGTTGACGAACACGGCTCCTTCATCGAGGAAGAACGGGCGAATCGAAGGTTCTTGGTTCGAGAAAATCAATGGGCGTGATAGCTGGATCACAGGGGAGTAACATTGCAGAAGCATGCGTGCCCAAACGATGAAAGGATTGCCCATGAAAAATCCAAGGAAAAGGGGGCTCGCGACAGCCCAGAAGACAAAGGCCTGGGGTCAAGGAGTTGACCCCCGGTCAACGGATGGCGTGGCCTGATTGGGCCACGTCATCCGCAAAAAGACAAAATTTAAATAAATATATTGTAAATTAAATTAAAAATAGTAAATTATTTAATTAATTTTAGGTTATTTGATAAAAAATGTTTATTATTTTATATAGTATTTTATTCCGATTTTTAATTATTTTTATGAGTTATATTTTTACAAGTTACCTTTTTAACCCTATATAGGTATAATACCTATGTATTTAAGTATTTGATTTTTATTTTATGTATTTTATTTTTATTAATTTCATTTCTTATTTTCTAAAATTATAAAATACTTTTATATACACAAATATATTTTTATTTTACTTTATTGACGTATTTTGTATATTAAATAAAATCTAAGAGTGTTTTGTACAGGTAGATGTATAGGCAGTATACCTATGTATTCTTTATACAAGTATTTTATTTTGTATTTTATTTGCATTTTATTCTGATTTTAGTACACATATATATTATAAGTAGTATTCACATAATTATAAAAATATAAAAATGAATAAATAATGAATAAAGAATAAATTGAATATTTTATTCAGTATAGGTATACAATAGGGGTCCAAAACTCAACTTTCAAACCGTAGCTCCACCAAATGCGAAACCACAACCGTTAAATAGATTATTTTATTCTATATACAATTAAAGGTGAGTACACTGCATTTGGAGTTGTCAGTTGTGAGATACGGGTCTGGGAAGTTGGGATTTTGGATTCTTATTCAGACCATAACTTTTTATCTGGATATTATTTTTCTGTGAAATCAATTTTATATTTTTCTTTATTAAATTATCTACAACTTTCATGTACAAAGTTTCTTTATTTGATGTATAAAAAGTGGAACCAAAAATAGGTCCCAAAATGAATAAAGAATGAATAGAATGTATAGGTATTTTATCTGTATTTCTGACCTTATCTCCCCCTACTTTATTCCTTGTCGACCTATTCATCAAGATGCCTAGGTCTCGGGGTTTCGGGTCATAAAATATTTACAATATTTTATTCTTTTTCTTTTCTTTATTTATTCTATAATTTTGGCTTTAATTACAGTATTTTATACACTATTTGAATGCTCATGCATGAATGTTAAGATGCTCTATTTAATGCTATTTACAGGCATTTGCTAGGGTTTTTGGTGCCAAAATGATAGAATAAAGATGATGAAATGTGGATTCATCATCCCCCTATACTTTACCTTTGCTAGTCCCTAGCAAACACTTATGCAATAAGTGCAAAAAGAAAAGAAAGAAAAGAAAAAGAAGAACTTGGATTTTATCTGATTATCAAACTTGTCTTCACAAAATCAAAGTTTGGAGCTTAAGTCGGACCTTTGGAATTTTAGTACGGGCGGAACCTTAGTGAGAACCGTGTTTGAAATCCAACAGCCTTTGAGAATCCCAAAACTCTATCCAAGTCTCCTCAATAGCCAGGTCAGAAATACTTCAACTCATACGCAAACTCTTACGACTATGAATCTGACTTGTACTGTGTAAGTGATGGTGGCTCTCCCCAATTAGAATGACAAAGAAACCGACTTCTCCAGTACGACAACCCAATGATTCCCCAATACAATAACTCCATCCTCGAGGAGCGGGGTATTCCCTTCTAAGTTCAAGTGGCAACCGGCTCAAGAAGAGGGGGTGAAGAGAAGAATGGACGGTAGCCAGTGTAGCTACCTATCCCGGGATGCAAGACCAGTGTAGTCAAGTCATCCTGCTGCAGGCTCACATATTTGACTTTGGAATTTCAAGCTTGCTTATTGACTTTGTACGGCAGGCTTTTATTTTTGTACATGCCTGAACATTTTTTTTTCTTTTTGAATACTATATACAGCAACATTTACATAAGGAGTTTTTCCTCTTAAGCCAGTAGACTATCCCTCTTTTGAAGCTTTATCGCAACCCACAGCCTCCTGTCTTTAGATTTCCTAATCACTGGATGGGTTGGGGTGCACTTCCCTCCCTAGAGGAGGACAAATGTTTCCACTTGTGTGCGTCTCATACCGGCAAATCCAATCCCCTCACCACTCCAACTGAGTTGAGCCATGTGAAAGGTGCAGGTGTCCAAGTTAGGTCATTATCAACAAGAATCGTGCGTTTGCTCTGAAATACTCTACTTAGGCAGTCAAGAATCCATTGAACCAAGTCCTGTAATCCTCAAAGAATTAAGTCAACTAGACCTGAAGAGGTACCTCAAACTCAGTTCCTATAAGGTTCCTGTTATTAGGTAGATTTTAAGGTCCAATCAAGCTCCAATCTCCAGATTTTACTTAGACTTGTTCAACTATCAAACTCAATCCGAAAAATGCAAATGCTATGCAATGCAGTGCAGAAAATATTTTTGTGATGCAATTTTCAAAGATTTTGAACTTTTTATGGATTTTTGAAAAGATGATGATGCATATGCAGGTGCAATTTTTTTGTATTTTTCAAAAAGATTTTGCAAATGTTTTTGGGCCTTTTGAAAACAAAAAGATTTTGGCTGAAAACTAGGTGAACACTATGTACACGGGAGTGCTTCTTATATATACAAGAAGTGGATTTTAGAATTTACAGGGTAAGTGGTCAATTTTATACATATATACATAAGATGGATTTTGGTGTGATGTGTATATTCCTCAAACTTATTTGAAAACAATTTACACACAATTTTTGAAAACTATAGTCCAAAATAGTTTTTACAAACATTTTACACACATTTGAAAACATTTTGCAAAGGCTTTCAAAACAGTATATATAGGTTTTTCAAAACATTTTTGCAACCATTTTTCAAACCATTTGCAAATCATTTTTCAAACATTTTATTTCACACAAAGAAAATAAATTTTACAAACCACACATTTTTACAAAGGTTGAAAACATGTAACAAAATATTTTCAAAATAGTTTTCAATAAATGTTCACAAAGATTTTCAAACTATTTTTCAAACATTTTGCAAAAAATATTTTCACCTGATTTATTAATCAGTAAATACAAAAAGAATTTGAGGAATAACCACATCTTTTTATTAATGAATTTTAAAGAATTATTAGCCATGTTATTAAGAAAATACGAAAGTACGAGTTATGGCTAAAGTATATACATAGTATATACGACCCCTCTATACTTAGCTTGAGCTACGTCCTCATAGATCGGAGAGAAAAGAGAAGACATAACTCGTACTAAGTATAGACAAGTCTAAAGAATAAAGAATAAATGAATGAATGAATCAATCGAATGAGAAGTTGACCGTCCCCCCTATGCTTAGGATCAAATAATCCTAAGTATAGCAGACTGTACACAACGCAGGGAGGGTCAAGGGTAGGAATGAACAGATCGTACTCAGATTGTCTCCCCCTATACTTAGGGTAAAATATCCCTAAGTATAGACAAGAAGAGGAGACAATGGAGAGGACCGAAAAGGATAGAACAACTCGGGGTGCCAACCCCCCTATACTTAGGACAAAGTACGTCCTGAGTATGGAAAACTATCTACAAGGGCGGCACCTTTTTAATAGAAAAAGAAGATAGAAAAGGAAAAGAAGAAAAGAAGAAAAGAAGAAAATAAATCAACAGACGACCGAGTGATATGAACAGATGGATCTGTACAACGGAGGATAGAATTGATCACCATGTATGAGATGCAGATGATCAGAATCAAAGGACACATCTCATACCAGAAGAATGGGGGCAACGTCAATGGTCGGCGGATCATGATCTAGATATAGCTTCAGGCGTTGACCATTGACGCGGAAGGTAGAGGTAGATGACGGTTCGGATATGTCGATGCTGCCATTGTCATGTACCTTCCTGACCACATACAGACCTTTCCACTTGCTCTGCAACTTCCCTGGGAATAATTTCAGCCTGGAATCAAACAACCATACTCTCTGATCGGGCTTAAACTGTTTATGGCTGATATGCGAATTGTGCCATGTCTTCACTTTCTCTTTGTACTGTAGGCTGTTCGAAAAGGTTGTGTCTCTAAGTTCTTCCAGGGCTGCCAATTCAGCTCTTCTCTGGTCTCCTATACTCTCGGGATCTAGAAGCAACTCAGTAACTGCCCAAAAAGATTTGTACTTGATTTCCACTGGCAAATGGCACGGCTTGCCATAGACGAGACAAAAGGGAGACGTCCCTAATGGATTCTTGAAAGAAGTCCGATAAGCCCACAAGACTGAGTCCAAAAGCTGTGACCAATCCTTTCGGTCTGGGCGGACAACTTTCTGCAAAATTGTCTTTATCTCCCAATTCGATACTTCGGCAAGACCATTAGTCTGAGGGTGATATGGAGTGGCAACCCGATGGTCAATGCCGAATTCGTCTGCAAGGGCCCTGACTTTGTCATTGATGAAATGAGACCCCCCGTCTGAAATCAAGACTCTAGGTACCCCGAACCGTGAAATGATATTTTTCCTCAAAAATTTGCAAACGGTTTTAGCATCTGCGGCTCGGGCGGGGATGGCCTCAACCCCTCGGCTGACATAATCCACAGCGAGCAAAATATGCTCGAATCCCTGACTCTTAGGAAATGGGCCCATGAAATCAATCCCCCATGCATCAAAAACCTCACAGAAGTGAATGGGTTGCATGGGCATCATGTCTCTTTGTCCGCAGGTTCCCATTTTCTGACAGTCAGTACATCTCTTCATGAACTCATCAGAATCCTTGAAGAGGGTAGGCCACCATAGGCCGGATTGAAGCACCTTCTGTGCTGTTCTTTTTCCAGAATGATGTCCTCCTGCCTCAAGCTTGTGGCAGTATGTGGGGACTCTATGATGCTCTTCTTGAGGAATGCACCTCCTGCAGATACTGTCCCCTCCTTCATGATAAAGGACGGGATCCTCCCAATGGTAAAACTTGGCCTTTTCCAGGAAGGTCTCAAGTTTCTGCCTGGGCCAACCTTGTGGAACCGTCTTGGCTACAAGATAGTTCACAATGTCAGCATACCATGGGAGTGAGGTGACAGCCAAGATCGCCTCATCTGGGAATGTCTCTGTGATAGGTGCGCTGGGCTCAGATTCCTCAAGATTCTCCAATCTGGAGAGATGATCCGCCACCACATTCTTGACTCCAGGCTTGTCCTTAATCTCAATATCAAATTCCTGGAGTAGAAGGATCCATCTGGTGAGACGTGCTTTGGCATCCTTCTTAGACATTAGGTACCGGATGGCGGTGTGATCAGTGTAGATGGTTACTCTAGATCCGAGAATATATGATCGATACTTATCAAGAGCGAAGACTACGGCCAGCATTTCTTTCTTAGTCACAGTGTAATTCCGCTGCGCGGCATCCAAAGTCCGGCTGGCGTAGTGAATGGTAAAAGGTAAACCATCCCTCCTCTGTCCAAGCACAGCCCCAACGGCAAAATCTGAAGCATCCATCATGATCTCAAATGGGAGAGACCAATCGGGTGGCTGAAGGACAGGAGCTGAAACAACCATATTTTTGAGAGTTTAAAAAGATTCAAGACACTTATCATTGACAATAAACTCGGTGTCTTTTGTCAGCAAGTCAGTGAGCGGTCGGGCAATTCGACTGAAGTCCTGAATGAACCGTCGGTAGAAACCGACATGCCCCAGAAAAGACCGTAACTGACGCAAGTTGGACGGTGGATTGAGTTTTCTGATGATATCCACCTTAGCCGGATCGACCTCCATGCCCCTGTTGGAGACGATATGACCAAGGACCGTCCCTTGAGTCATCATGAAATGACTCTTCTCCCAGGATAAAACGAGGTTGACCTCAATGCAGCGCTTGAGCACACGGTCTAGGCAGTCAAGACAAGCGTCGAACCCGTCGCCATAGACCGAGAAGTCATCCATGAAGACCTCTAAACAGTCACCCACCATGTCCGAGAAGATGGACAACATGCACCTTTGGAATGTCGCCGGAGCGTTACATAGACCAAAGGGCATCCGTCTGAAAGCATAAGTCCCAAATGGACAGGTGAATGTCATTTCCTCCTGGTCTTCAGGCGCAATGGCCACTTGATTGTATCCAGAGTACCCGTCAAGAAAACAGTAATGACTCTTCCCAGCTAACTGCTCGATAATCTGATCAATGAAGGGTAGCGGGAAGTGATCCTTCTTGGTGGCCTCATTCAATCGTCTGTAGTCCACACAGACCCTCCAAGAAGTTGGTACTCTGGTAGCGATCTCCTCTCCAGACTCATTGACAACTGTAGTGATACACGTCTTCTTGGGTACCACATGTAGCGGACTTACTCATTTGGAGTCGGAGATGGGATAGATGAAATCGACGCTCCACCACCTTGAAATTTCTTTCATGACTACGTCTCGAAGATTCGGGTTCAGCCGTCGTTGGAACTCACGTGACGGCTTAGCGTTATCCTCAAGATAAATGTGGTGGGAGCAAAGATTTGGGCTCAGCCCCTGGAGATCAGCTATACTCCGACCGATTGCCTTTCATCAGACGAGATTCTTGTTCTCCAGTCAAATCTGCTGAGATAATGACTGGGTACATTTCTGGCTCACCCGCAAGGAATCTATATGTCATCGACTGCGGTAGAGGTTTTCGTTCTGGACAACTGGGAGGTGGCAGATCTGGCTTCTGATATGTCTGTGTAAATGCTACCAGGTCTGCATGGGAGAACTCTCGCTCTGCATGAATTTCTGACGAAGGGCGGCCTGCTGAATCATCAATAAACTGCATTGGCTCGCACTCTGTCACGGCTGTTGGCTCAGAAGGAATCAGACAAGGCAAATAATCATCAAAGTCATCCCAGTCAATGTCTGAATCCGAGGGATCTGAAGAAGATGAACATGATTGAAATTCCTCAGTACCACTCATCACAACACTGTCAGCTTCAGATATATCCTCATCCAGGGTTGTGCTTTCCCGACTCTCGACTGCCATGAGCTTGAGATATAGTGAATCTGTAGGCAAGGCGAGGGTCGGTGCTACGGGATCTTTCCAGTTGGATTCGTCATCAGTCATTTCGAAATCACAAACCTGGTGGATGTCTAACTCTTCCTCTGTCATCTGCTCGGCTTCGCTGGATTGTTCTGAGCATGCCAACTCTCTGGCTTTGGTCTGGTCGATCGTATCTATTTGTATGCTTTCGCCCTCTACGCGAAAACATATCGTCCCACTGTCATGGTCAGATACCGCCTTGGCAGTGGCCAAGAATGGGCGTCCAAGTATGATGGGGGCATCGGTTACCGACTCAGGGATCTCCATGTCCAATACAACAAAGTCCACGGGGAATTTCAGGCCCTGAATGGTAACGACCACGTCCTTCAACAACCCCTTCGGCCTCTTAATCGACCTATCAGCAAACTGAAGGACCGTTCTGCTTCGAAGAAGAGGGCCAAACTCGAACTGCTTAAGTAAGGCTGCCGGAAGGAGGTTGATCAAAGACCCGTTGTCTAATAGAGTACGATCGATCCGCTGCTCCTGGATCTCGCATCTGACATAGGAAGCTCCCGTATCGGGTCGCTTGGCTGGCAATGTGTTCTGAATGGCGCATCAAGTGTCGTGAGTGAGCATATGGATTTGATCTCTGTGCCTCTTCTTCCTTCGGACAGTAGTTGTCTCTTTCAAATTCTTCTTAAAGAAGGGGATATGCTCAAATGCTTCTCGTAGAGTCAGCTGAATGTGAAATCTGTTAATCATTTCGTTGCCGAACTCTACCTGTTGGCTCTTTTTCGGATTTTCTTTTTTGTTCCCCTTCACACGACGGAGTACCTCAGGGAAGGGGATGGTAGGGGCCTCCTCAGATGGAGGACTAGGAATCGGTCCCTGTGCCTGTGAAGAAGGAGAATCCATACAATAATCATCATTCACCACATATGGATCCGCAATTTGAACAGAAACCTTTCCTTTATTCATATTTTTGTTTTTCTTTTTGTTCCCACAGTCTCTAGGTACAAAATGTGGCAACATCACAGATGATGGCTCAACAAAAGTGGATGTGGTGGCCTCAGCGCCACCACTAGCACCGATCTTCGCGGCATCAGCACCGCGCTCTGGTTCATCATCCAAAATGGTGGCTTCAGCACCACCGTCTGCATCTGGTCTCACGACGGCATCAGCACCGTCGTCCTGGACTCCATCATGGGTGGCATCAGCACCACCGTCTTCAGCATCGTCATTAGCGGCATCAGCACCGCTATTCTGCTCCTCTGGCGCTCCTGGTTCAGCATCTGGTTGTCGCTCAGAAGAGGTGCCGCCGGCTGGCATCCTACCGCTCCTAGTAGTCACAAAATCAGCATCATTCAAAGAATAAGACATATCATTCAAATCGTCGCTAGGAGAGGTATCCTCTGTAAACTCTACCTGCTCAGACTTCCTTTTCAGATTGTTTGGGTTAGGTTCAATCTGAGCGGGTATGGCGGCCTTGCCTTTTATGATGTCCCTCATCTCCTGCCGGAATTCATCCATTTCTTGCCTGAAAGATGCTCGCTGTTCAGATAGCAAGCGGGCAAGATCATCAAGGGCTGGGTTCTCAAAGGCAGGACCCTGAGAATCGGATGGATGTCCCTGCTGGAAATGGGGCTGCTGCTGCTGATACTGGGGGGAAGGCTGGTGATAAGACTGCTGAGGTGGCTGGCGCTGCCTCCATGACTGTCCCTGATAGGTGGGACGAGGACCACTGTGATATTGCTGCGGCTGGGCATACTGGGGCTGCTGGTGTTGCTGTTGTGGCTGGTTGTTCTGATGTCCTTGGGCAGGGTTCTGCTGCTGGGAAGAGGATCCACCATTGCCCCAACGGAATCCGGGATGATCCCGACGAATCCCGGGCTGAGGGTACCGGTCGTACCAAATCCCATTGACTTCCATCAATGGTTCCTGCTCAAAGGAGGGTGGAGAAAGAACTGCCAGTGGCTGCTCAGGCTGATAGACCACCATCTGAGTCTCCTGAGACGGCGGTTGCTCTGGATGGTACTGTAGCAGTGGAACCGGCTCTGCCTGGATATGATTCACCTGTCGGTATGAGGTAGAGGGTTGGTTGGAGCTGCTACTGCTGGAGTCAGCCCGTGACCTGGGAGGTTGTTGGGAGTGAACTTGTGCCTCCTGAATGCATAGGATTTGAGTTTTCAGGTCACTCATGGTTTTGGTGAGAAGGTCCATCTGAGCAAGTCCTTGGTTCTGCTTCTTCTCGAGGATCTCCATGCGGTCCAACTTCTCACTAATAATGCCCATGTCGGCTGCTGCTGATTCGGCTTGGGCGACGACTACCGATGTTGTATTGGGACCGGCATCGATGCGGGCGATCCTCTGAAATGATCCCGCTCCTTGCGGGGGCTTCTGCTGTGTATAGACTCGGGCCTGGGTCATCACAGTAGAGTTTTCTGCCATGCCTTCGTAGATGGCCCAGACGTCGTCTTCTCCCTTGGAGAAATAAGACCCACCACAAGAGGCGTTCACTAGCCCCTGCAGCTCCGGTGTCAGCCCACAGAAGAAACTCTGCACGAGGTTGGGCTTGGAGATGTCATGATGTGGACACCGGTCGATGAGCTCTCTGAATCGATCCCAGGCTTCATGGAACTGTTCATTTGGGATCATGACGAAGTTACTGATCATGGCTCGAGCTGCATTGGTCCGGCCGAGAGGGTAGTACTTCTTCAGGTACGCGGTCCGGAGATCTGCCCATGTGTCGACGAATCGCCCAAGGTGTTTGAGCCAATATGCGGCTCTATCAACCAAAGAGAACGGAAAGGTGATCATCTTTATTGAGTCCTCGATCATCAACCGATCATGGATAGTGCTGCAAATCATCTCAAATTCCTGGAGGTGGAGGTGCGGCTCTTCGGTCGGCAACCCATGGAACTTGGGTAGAAGCTGGATAATGTGGGGCCGAAGCTCGAAATCTCCGTGAATGGGCGGGAATCTGATCCAACGGTGAGTGAGGGATGCAGCTGGGTTGTGCAACTCCCTCATGATGGTCTGTGGCGGTCGCTCAGCGTCTGGATCGCCTCCTCCTGCATCTGGTCCTCCTCCTCCTCCACCGCCACCGCCCCCAGGTCGGTTCTCTCTCATCTGTGCTATCTCTCTCATCAGATCACCCATGAAGGTACCCTGGTCACGGATCTGTCTCTGCATGGTCTCCAGGGACGCTAACAAGGAGTTGTTGATGGCCACCTGATCAATTATGAATGGAGGGTGATCACGGTCATCTGAGTGCTCGCCTCTGTCTGCCATCACTGGATTTTCTGAAAAAGCAAAAGAGGCCATCTCAGGTGCTGTTGAATGAGCCGAACTCTGTGATGCACTGAATTCTGAAACAATTGGACTGAGAGAAGGAGTATGGGAAGGGTGGTCGAGGGGGAACAGGGTGGAAGTGAACTCAGGCTCGGAGAGCAGACTCTCCAAGGTATTCTTAGATGAATGAGGAGGAGTGCTGGATAGCGGTGCCGACAAAGTCGGCCTAAGAGATCTCCGTCCCATCATTTTGATTATTCGAGAAGAGAAGGGATAATGCAAGAGAAGAAGAAGATAGTATGAGATGCAACAAAATTGTGCACAATTGTGCGGTGTTTTTGATCTTGACCTAAACAAATCTAGCAATCAAACACAAAGCAAGGGTGAGTTCACCAACTCAACACGTGAAGCCGTGAAGGTTCGGCTTTTATCTTGTCAATTTTAGCTTGTTTTCAGGAATTTATCTTGTCACGAGTCCTTAGAGCGCTACGCCTAAAGGAGAGAGAGTACTGCCGGGAAAGTGTCCCCGTACTTGTCCTCCTCCTGTGTAACCTGTAACTTGCGCTTTTTAAGGTCCTTGTAACCCTTCCTGGATCCCTACTCAGCCAAAGAAATAAAGGGAGGAAGCCGATAGGCGAAACCGATACTTCGGACCTCGCTTGCAACGGAATCACCCGTGAGCGTGCAAGATCCTACTCGGACGCAGCCGGTGAGACAGACACACCCGTGAAGGCGTGGCCTAAGCTCGGTACTTCGGACAAGGTCAGCGCTCACACAATAGTGAGTCACCAATGGCGACCAAGCCCTACTCGACTACGTACGATAGTAGCGCCAATACTTCAGAAATCCAGGCGATACACAAGGCAGCCACAAGTTGGGTTTTGGGCTCTAATCCTTACGAAGCGCTCACCTCACTTGGAAGGAGACCTTCCCATGCAACCTGAATACAAGTGAGGGTGTTACTCTCCCCAAGCAATGAATCCAATTACCGATTTTATTTTTGGTCAAGTTTTCTTAGCAGTCCCTTTTTTTAATTTTTTTGGTGTTATCGCTTCTTTTGAGTAGATTCAAACAAGCGCCTAACGGTTTTTTGTATTTTCTTGATCCTACTTTGTTCCAAAAACAGAGGGAGAATAGAGTCGGAAAAGCCGTGCAAGTCGACACCAAGGTGGAAATCTCACCTTTGTGCCTAAATGATGCATGCAAAGTAAGAAGACTTACAACGAATCCCAGCTCTCTCCATGCGGGATGCAAAGCAGAATTTGTAAACCTATCTATATGGCGATATGCAAAGCGGAAATCGTCCTAGAACAGGCAACTGCTAGCGTGAAGAACCACAAGCTAGCTATTAACTCCCAATCCGAGTGTCCGATCTAGGCTCACCCCTCCTCTGCTCAGCACATTTGAGTTAGGAGAAAGCGCTTGTTCGGGAATGAGCTCGCGGCGCGTGGATCGAAAGCTACTAGCTAACTATTTAATTAGTCTAAGTCCAACAACGATCTATAGGAACATGCAAAGTAATTAGTGTGTTTGGACCTATTCTAATCGAATCAAGCAGGACCTATGATCTAAGGGCTCAATCCACAAAAGAAAGGAAAGAGGAAAACAAAACCGGAAAATGACGGCGATAAAACGCGATAAAAACTGCAGTGAGCCCCCGGGTGAACAAACATCCGGAAATTAGGCCCGATAGTGTCCAAGTGTCCGAGTGTCTAATGTACCTGTATTATTACAATTAATGAATCACTCTCTCACAAAAATAAAATAAGAA
Source organism: Ottelia alismoides (assembly GCA_037367405.1). NCBI lineage: Eukaryota > Viridiplantae > Streptophyta > Magnoliopsida > Alismatales > Hydrocharitaceae > Ottelia > Ottelia alismoides. The sequence continues at coordinate 403,033 of JAZKJV010006496.1, forward strand.
CTAAACTAATCACTTCCTCTCACTCCTCTTGCTCTCTCCTGCCGGCTTGGCTAAAGAATAGCCGGCTCCGCTTCCCAAGGTTGCTTCGGGTCACCTAGGCGATCTGCCTTGCTCCGCGGTCCCTCGCAAGAAGACTAGAAAAGAAACGGTCAGATAGCTCAATCAATCAATATCACAAATGCAAGAGATAGAAACTAAAGCTATGGTAGACAATCAACACAAGCAAAATGCAAACTACTCGCTGTTGCTCCCCGGCAACGGCGCCATTTGATTTGGCCAAAATCAGGTGGTCGTAAGTTCAACACAAAGCGTGAACTCAATCGGTGTGATGAACACACTAACTCTGAACTAAAGTCAACAATTAACCCACACTAAGATCAATAAATTAGAAATAATGTGGAGTTGAAATTTATTTTTAACTCTACATAAAAGATGTATAGGTGCAAGTATGTAGAGAGTTCGAACACAGGGAGCAAGCAGGGTAATTCAAACAAGTGTGCTCAAGTGAATGTGTGTGAGTGATGTCTACACTAAGCAAGCAGACAAAGGAATTTTTGTGGGTTTTTGATTTTATTATTATTATTTTTATTTTTTTTAATTTTGTATTTTGATTTTTAATTTTCTGATTTTTATATTTTATATTTTACAATTTTTTATTTTCTTTTTCAATATTGGAATTTAAAGGCAAGGTAATAGAAAGGGTAATAAACTATTTATAAAAATATGCAAAAATAACCAAAAATTCAGAAATTAAATATTTTTGGTATTTTTAGGATTTTTTACTTTTTTTGTGATTTTTTGGAGATTTTTCAAGGTGTTTTTGGTATTTTTAAATCTGAGATAAGACAAAACAGTGGAAAAGGTGCTGGCTGTGAGTAAAATGGGATTCAAAAATAGCAACCAGTACTCAAAATTTTTCACTCTAATTTTCAAATAAAGCTATTGAAATATGCAACAAACAAGAGCTGAGTTTGTATTTGTTGGAGTTTTCCTTGATTTTATATATTTTCTTGAAGTTTTAGAGTGTTTTTAAATTTTTAGTGTTTTTCTTTTGAGATTTTTAATGATTTTTGGACTGACACTAAAATAGGATATAATAGACACTAGGGAATGTTTTTGGAATTTTTAGAAGCGTTTTAATATTTTTTTGGCATTTTCTAAACTAGACAGTACACAAAAAGCATGTTTTTGATTTTTAATAAATATAAAAATAAAATAAAATCAAAAACTAAAATGATAGCGTCAAAGTACATGTGTCCAGAAACCTATCACTATTTTTGTGGAATTTTTGGATTTAAAATGATAGTTCAAATAAATACAACAAGCATCCAATCAATAAACAGGCCTGGCAGGGGTATTTATGCAATTTCTCAAACATCTAGGGGCTCATATGCAATTTTCCACAAAATGTTGAACTGAATATTCGATTTATAGCACTAAAACACAATTACAAAACCCGCCTGGGTACCCTAGCAATTTTCCCACCAGGGCGCGTGACTTGCACGCGCCTGGTGAGGACTAGAATGTAATATCCAAAACCCTGGGGGCTTAATTGCAAATTTCCCAAAAAGTTTACACGTGATACGAAAGTTTTAGCACCCAATGGAAATAACAATACCCTTGAGGGTCCTTCTGCAAAAAGCCCAGTCCCCTCACGCGCACAGGCACGTGAGGTGACGTGGCGTGGGTCCTAAGTGTGATAACGGAAAGTACAAGGGTCTTTTTTGCAAAAACTACACAAATAATTAAACTGCGAATGAATGTTTGAGTTTTTAATATAAAATACAAAAATGCTTGGGGTGGTTTTCGCAAAATACCCCAGCTGCTGCGCGATCCGACGGTGTGGCGTGGGCCACTTATCCACGTGTCGTGCTCCTGACGCGCGATGACGGTTGGCGATCCTGCGGCCGAGATTAGAAGATCTGCGACGAATGGACGGCTCTGGCGCGAGAAGATCTAACGGTCGCTGTGCTCCTGGAAAAACGAGGCTAATCGAACGGCCTGGAGGGGTGGACGAAGAACAGGGATGAACCCGCCGCGAGGCGAGTTTCCCAGGTCCAGATCTTCCGCCTCCGCCGCGAGTTGACGCTCCAAACTGCCTGGGAAGCTTCCTGGGAGATCCCTGCGTCGACCGGGGGCTTCAAAAAGACCGGAGGAGCTCCGGTGTTCACCAGCGACGGAGGAGGAGCCGAGGTCCTCCAGGTATCACCGGTGGACGGACAAAATACTCTCAGTCACGTGTGAAGGCTCGAGTACCTGCAAAATAGAAGGTGATATGGTCGGGGGCAAGTTGCCCCGACCACGTGGCGCAAGAAATGGTGATCTGCGGATGGGGGTGGCGCTGAGAACAACTGTGGCTGGAGATAGCTCCGGCGAGGGTCGATTTGGCGAATCGACGCGCGGATGAAAGGGATAAACTGGGGAGGATGAAGAGGGGAATGCAAGAAATGAAACGACTATGAGAAACTAAGGGATAACACTACCTCGAGCCCAGGTTGGGCGAGGGAAGGGGGTACCTCGACGGGGAAACCACCGGAGGTAGGTGGGGCGCCCGGACCTTGCCCAACTCGTCTCCGATGACGCAAGCGAGGCGTTGTCACCACCAGCTCGTCGATGGTTCAGAGAAATGGAGGGAGTAGGTCAAAAATGGGGTCCAATTTTTTAAATCAGGTCAAGGGTTCATTTTAAAGGGTTGACGAACACGACTCCTTCATCGAGGAAGAACGGGCGAATCGAAGGTTCTTGGTTCGAGAAAATCAATGGGCGTGATAGCTGGATCACAGGGGAGTAACATTGCAGAAGCATGCGTGCCCAAACGATGAAAGGATTGCCCGTGAAAAATCCAAGAAAAAGGGGGCTCGCGACAGCCCAGAAGACAAAGGCCTGGGGTCAAGGAGTTGACCCCGGTCAACGGATGGCGTGGCCTGATTGGGCCACGTCATCCGCAAAAAGACAAAATTTAAATAAATATATTGTAAATTAAATTAAAAATAGTAAATGATTTAATTAATTTTAGGTTATTTGATAAAAAAATGTTTATTATTTTATATAGTATTTTATTCCGATTTTTAATTATTTTTATGAGTTATATTTTTACAAGTTACCTTTTTAACCCTACATAGGTATAATATCTATGTATTTAAGTATTTGATTTTTATTTTATGTATTTTATTTTTATTAATTTCATTTCTTATTTTCTAAAATTATAAAATACTTTTATATACACAAATGTATTTTTATTTTATTTTATTTACGTATTTTGTATATTAAATAAAATCTAAGAGTGTTTTGTACAGGTAGATGTATAGGCAATATACCTATGTATTCTTTATACAAGTATTTTATTTTGTATTTTTTTTGCATTTTATCCTGATTTTAGTACACATATATATTATAAGTAGTATTCACATAATTATAAAAATATAAAAATGAATAAATAATGAATAAAGAATAAATTAAATATTTTATTCAGTACAGGTATACAATAGGGGTCCAAAACTCAACTTTCAAACCGTAGCTCCGCCAAATACGAAACCACAACCATTAAATAGATTATTTTATTCTATATACAATTAAAGGTGAGTACACTGCATTTGGAGTTGTCAGTTGTGAGATACGGGTCTGGGAAGTTGGGATTTTGGATTCTTATTCAGACCATAACTTTTTATCTGGATATTATTTTTCTGTGAAATCAATTTTATATTTTTCTTTATTAAATTATCTACAACTTTCATGTACAAAGTTTCTTTATTTGATGTATAAAAAGTGGAACCAAAAATAGGTCCCAAAATGAATAAAGAATGAATAGAATGTATAGGTATTTTATCTGTATTTCTGACCTTATCTCCCCCCTACTTTATTCCTTGTCGACCTATTCATCAAGATGCCTAGGTCTTGGGGTTTCGGGTCATAAAATATTTACAATATTTTATTCTTTTTCTTTTCTTTATTTATTCTATAATTTTGGCTTTAATTACAGTATTTTATACACTATTTGAATGCTCATGCATGAATGTTAAGATGCTCTATTTAATGCTATTTACAGGCATTTGCTAGGGTTTTTGGTGCCAAAATGATAGAATAAAGATGATGAAATGTGGATTCATCAGGTCACCATAATAAATGTATCAAGTGTCGCTGAGGCGACCGCTCACCAAACACCCGGGTTGACCAGCAATTAACCCACAACAAACGAATAAAACAATTAAGCTCAAAAAGAAATGTGAATTAATTTTTATTACTCTACCATAAAATGTACAGTGACAAGTATGTAGAGGTCGAACCACAGAGAGCAATACAAAATGCAAGAGCCTACATTTATCTCAGAGTCATCCTTGTGTGAAGTGGGTTCTTTTTATTTTTGTTTTTTTTTCTTTTTTTTGAATAATATAATTAAGTAATATATATATAATATATAAATATATAAATATATGTATACCCATAGAGGGTTAGAATATAGCTTATAATATATACTATATGTGTATATAGGTATATATAAGTATAGGTATCATATAAATTATATATATATATTAATATACTAGGGTTAGTAAATAGATATATAAATATATATAAGTAATTAAATATATATATATATAGATTTATATTTTTTTGTCTTTTTTAGGCAATACATACATATACATAAAGAGGCACTATAATATTTATAAAAATACTCAAAAATAGTCAAAAATTCAGGAATAAGGTCTTTTTGGGATTTTCATGATTTTTTACTATTTTTGTGAATTTTGGGCATTTTTGAAAACATTTTTAGTATTTTTAAATAGCAAAATAGGAGCAAACAGTGGAATAGGGTCTGATTGTGATAAAAATAGACATTAAAAATAGCAATCAGTCTCAAAAATTTTCCACACTATTTTTCTAATAAAGATAATAAAATATAGCAGAAATAGGGACTGAGTTCATATTTTTCTGATTTTTCTTTGAGTTTTTATATTTTTTTGAAGTTTTTGGGTAATTTTGGATTTTTAAGGTTTTCCTTTTGATATTTTTAGGGATTTTTGGACTAACACTAAAATAGGTCTAAATGCACCACAGGGAATTTTTTTGGAATTTTTCGAGGCATTTTCATATTTTTTAGGATTTTATAAGTTAGACAGTGAATAAAAGACATGTTTTTTATTTTTAATAAATGCAAAAATGCAACAAAATGGAAAACTAAAAATATGCGTGCACGAACAACCAAACAGGAGCTTAAGTATATTTTTACAAGATTTTTCGAATAAATATGGAGCACAAAATAAATAGACAAAGCATTCAAAAATAAATGGCCTAGCAGGGGTATTTTTGCAAATAAAATAGTTGACTAGGGCATACATGCAAAAATCACAATAAAAATACACGTGAACTTTTATTTTCAGGACCATTTTGTAATTACAGAAACACGGCAGGGTTTACTTGCAATTTTCACGCGCCTCACATGGTTGTTGCGCGTGAGGCGCGGAAGGACTAAAATGTAAATCTAAAAACATCGAGGGTCATTCTGCAAAATATACATTTTATTTACAACGTGACTTTTTATTTTTGGTATTAAACTATAAATACAAAAATGCGGGGGCTAGATGTGAAATTTACCCCCAACTAAGGCGTGTCATCCAATGGTTGGACCTCATCCACTTGCCACGCGTCGTGCTCCTGTCGGCCGATGACGATTCGCAGATGAAGGCGGAGATTAGATCAGCCTCGTTGATCGAACGGTCGGTGCAGTGCTTCATCTGACGGCCCTGGTTCAATCTGGGTCGACTCCTTCGATCTGATGGTGCTGAAGCTGCCTGGAGGAACAAGGAAGAAGCTCGCCCCCGGCGAGCTTCGATCGGGCAGCTCAGGCTCCTCCGGGCACCTTCCTCGCCTCTGACGCGCGCTGCTCGTAGTGATGACATCCCGCGTTGACTGATGGTGCTTTCATGGCTCCTGGGGGTCCGAGTCGATGGAGCGAGGTCGGAGAAGAAGGGGTCCCCCAGGAACCTCTCCCTGGTTCAATGCAAGCCCAGAAGGGCTCTATTCCTCGATGTACCTGCACAAGAAGAACTGCGGGTGAGAGAGCTATCTCCTCGACCCGGGGTTTTGAAGCTGCGGTGCAAGATGAAGGTGGGCGGAGGGGCTCCGGCGAACGGCGGAGGAGGAGCCCCGATTCGCCAAGACCTAGGGTCTTGGGTTGTACAAATGGGTGCGATAGATGGAGAAGGCGTTGAGGTTTGAAATGGGATACTCGGGGCGGTCGGAGACAGTCGAGACAATGGTGGAGAAGTTGCCGGAGCGGAGCTCCGACGAACTTCGAATTTTGATTTTTAAGCTACGGGAATTAACTAAAACCTAATCTAATGACTGGAATGGAAAACTAACATTAAAAGCTAACTAAAAATGCATAAATGGACAGCTCTTATACCTGGGGGCCTCCAGGGAGCAGGGCGGATGCCGGAGCTCCGCCGCGTCAAAATTCTCCGTCCTCCGGCCGAGTCGAGGCGCTGGGTCACTCCCCCTGTCACGAGGAATGGTCCAGGAACAAGAACAAGGCGTTTGGGTGGAATGAAAATGGCCAAATTCGAGGAAGGAGGCGGAGATACTTATTTATAAACTTTGGTAAGGGGCCTTATTAACCGGCGATTATTGATTGATCCAATGAATATCTAATTGATCTATGATTTTGGCGGGCATCATGGATGATCAGAGGACAAATCTTGTGAAGGAAGTGAGCCTGGATGATGGAAGGGATGGCCGCGAAAAATGGAGGAAAATCAGGGATTTGATAGTTCAGAGGCGCCAGGCAAGGGATGGGACAGTTGACCAGGGGGTCAACGAAGGCCGGCGCCTCATTGGGCCGCATCAGCCGCTACAAGACAAAACAGAGAATCTGATTGGAAATTGATTTATTTGACACCTTAAACGATTTTATTAATTTTTTCTTATAAAATGAAAAATGTGTATTATTTCATCTAGTATTTATTAATGATTTTTATTGAATTTTTCGAGGTGTTTTATTATAGTTTTATTTGAATAATGTGTATATGTATGTATTTACATGTATTTTTATGTACTTTATTTTTAATTTGTTTATTTTCTTTTATTATTTTATTGGCTTATTTTATAAATTTATAATTTATTTTTTTGAGTATAAAGGTATTTTTATTTGATTTGTAGGAGTTTATTTACATTTTTAAATAAATATGTTTGTGTATATGTAAGTATACTTATAGGTATTTTACCTATATATTATATACATGTTATTTTTTTAATGAATTTTATTTGTTTTTATTTTGGATTTGTATTTTTAATAAGTTATATATAATATATACATTATTATAAAAATATAAATGAATAAAGGATAAAAGAATGAAAATCCCTTTTATTTATGTACATATAGGTAGCATGGGTATTTTGTCTATATATTACATAGACTTATTTTATTTTACAAGATATTTTTGGTTTTATTCTAATGTCAATATGTATATGAATTATATACATTATCTAAAAATATGAATTTATAAAAATAATGAATATTGAATAAAATGAATATTTTAATCAGGTATTATGTACAAGAAGGGCCAAAAACCTAACTTCCACAGATGGACTCCAAAAAGTATGAAACCAATTTTATTAAATAGTTCTTGGAATGCTATATACAATTAAAGGTAAGTTTGGATGATTTGGAGTTTTTATTTGTAAGATATGTGTCTGTGAAGTTGAGATTTTGGCTTTGTATTTTGTGTATAAAATGTACACTGAGTATTATTTTTGCACAAACTTAATTTTGTAATTTTATTTACATTATTATCTACAACTTTTATGTACAAAGTTCCTTTATTTGATGAATAAATAATTATGTACAAAATAGGTGTAAAAAATGCATGAATAAATGAATTAATAAATGAGGTATTTATTGTATAATTGGCCCTTATCTCCCCCTACTTTATTCCTTGTCGACCAATTCCATGCTGGCCTTGGTCTCGGGGTTCGGGTCATAAAATATTTGCAATATTTTATTCCTTTTTCTTTTCTTCTCTTTATCCTATAATTTTAGCATTAAAAACCTTATTTTATATACAATTAATACAATGAATAATGAATGCTATTATGTACAGATAGATGCTATTTACATGCATTTGCTAGGGTTTTTAAGGCCAAAATGATAGAATAAAGGTGATGAAATGGAGATTCATCACCCCCCTATACTTGCCTTTGCTAGTCCCTAGCAAACACTTATGCAATAAGTACAAAAGAACAAAGAATAAGAAGAAAAGAAAAGGCAAAAATAAAGAATTTAAAGAATAAATTGAATTGATCATGATTATTAAACTCATCTGTACAAAATCAAAGTTTGGAGCTCAGGTTAGACCTTGGTGCGAGAAATGTGTGTGGAACCTAGTCGGGAACCAAATTTAAAACACAACAGCCTTCGGGAGTCACAGAACTTGTTTCAAATCACCTCAATAGCCAGGTCAGAACTAGCATACATCATACGCAAACCCTTATGACTATGAAGCTGACTTGTACAGTGTAAGTGATAGTGGCTCTTCCCAACTGAAATGACAAAGAGACTAGCTTCTCCAGAATGACAACCCAGTGATTCCCTAATCCAACAGCTCTTTCCTCGAGGAGCAGGGTATTCCCTTCTAAGTTCAAGTGGCATCCGACTCAAGAGGAGGAGGTAGAGAAAAGAATGGACGGTAGCCAGTGTAGCTACCTATCCTGGGATGCAAGACCAGTGTAGTCAAGTCATCCAGCTGCAGGCTCACATGGTATAACTTTGATGCTCAAGCTTGCTTATTTTCTATATACATATTTTGCAGGCATTTTTATTTTTTTACAGGCCTGACCATTTTTTTCCAACATACTATTCACAACAGCATTTACATAAGGAGTTTTTCCTCTTGAGCCAGTAGACTATCCCTCTTTTGAAGCTTTAGCGCAACCCACAATCTCCCGTCTTTAGACCTCATGGCTATTGGACCAGGTTGGGGTGCACTTCCCTCCCTAGACGAGGACGAATGCTTCCACTCGTGTGCGTCTCAGACTAGCAAATCCAACCCCCTCACCACTCCAACTGAGTTGAGCTAAGTGAAAGGTGCAAGTGTCCAAGTTAGGTCACGGTCGACAAGAGTCATATGTGTGTCTCGAAAAGTTCTAGTTAGTCCACTGAGGTGACTTGAACCCAGCCCTGATTTCTCAAAGAATTAAGTCTGCATAGACCTGAAGTACCTTAAACCTAGTTCCCATAAGGTTCCAGTGCAATTAGGTGTGGTAAGGTCCAACCAAGCTCCAATTTGAGACTTTATTAGACTGATTCAATCATCAAGCTCACTCAAAAAGAATATGAATGGTATGCTTATGCTATGCACAATGAATGATGCAATTTTTCACAAAGAGTTTGAAAGAATCAAAGAATGTTTTTACACAAAGAATTTTTACAAATAAACTAATAACTGGACATATACAAAAAGTATATACAATTATTTACACGGGTGTGCCGCTGTATTTACAAAATGTATGAATTTCTAAAAACTTTACAGGTTTGAATGAAGTATTTTATTTAGAATTTTATTGCAAGAATCGTATGTATCTTATTAAGGATTTACAAGTATTTGTAATGGTGTTCTTATTAGTTTTTGAAAATAATTTTGCAAACTATAGTACACAATAATTTTTGCAATCATTTACACACATTTGAAAACTATTTTTGCAAAGATTTGTCACACTATATATGTATAATTTTCACAATAATTTTGACAAGCATTTTTCAAAATATTTGCACATAGGTTTTTCAAATCCTTTCTTCCACACAAAGAAAAAGTTTTTCAATCAAAACATTTTCACATATTTGAAATCATTTCACATCAAAATGTTCAAAATTGGTCACACTATTTTTCAAATCATATTGTATAGGTATCTGATTTATTAATCAGTATGTACAAAAGAAGAAAAATTGTATTTGACGTACAATATGGTTTTAGTTCTTATAGGCTTTGTTCGGGCTTATTCATTATTTACAAATGAGAGATTTTTGTGCGTACTCCTCAGACTGTTTCGAGAATCATTTTCACAAGGATTTTGAAAACTATAGTCCAAGATAATTTTGCAAACATGTTCACGCATTTGAAAATCCTTTTACAAATGTTTTTCACAGCATAGATAGATTTTTCAAAACAATTTTGACAATCAAGTTTTCACAATCATTTGCACACTAGTTTTCACACATTTTGCTTTCACTCAAAGGAAATAAATTTTACACACAAAACTAATTTTTCAAAGGTTGAATACTTGTACACATTATTTTTCAAACATCTTTCACAAGATTTTTCAAAAGAGAATGTTTTGCACAAAACACTTTTCTGACTCAGTAATCAGTACACGTATAAAGAGTCTGAGGAACTCACAATCATCTTTCATTATTATAAAGCTACTTTTTACATTCTATTTTATGTTGAGGTGATCTTTTATTTTTCAGTATGAGTTATGGATTTTAGTATATACATGGTATATACGACCCCCCTATACTTAGCTTGAGCTATGTCCTCATAGATCGAAAGGAAAAGCAAAGACATAACTGGTACTGAGTATAGACAGATCTAAAGAATATGAACGCAATGAAATGAATAAAGAGAAGTTGACCATCCCCCCTATACTTAGGATCAAATAGTCCTAAGTATAGCAGACTGTACAAAAAGCAGGGAGGGTCAAGGGTGGGAATATACTGATCGTACTCAGATTGTCTCCCCCTATACTTAGGGTAAGATACTCCTAAGTATAGACAAGAAGAGGAGACAATGGAGAGGATCGGAATGAAATGAAAAACTCGGGGTGCACATCCCCCCTATACTTAGGACCAAGTACGTCCTAAGTATAGAAAACTGTCTACAAGGGTGGCACCTTTTAGGTACAAAGAGAAAGTAGAAAAGGAAAAGAAGAAAATAAGAAAAGAAGAAACTCAGATACACAGAGGCTGTAGTACATCGTCTGAATCTGTCGATGTCGCAGGTGCTGTGAAGATGTCATCGTGGTGCACTAGCTGAATAGAGTCAACAACGGCCAAGAATGCATCTGGTTCGAGATAAGGCTTCAGTAGTTGGCCGTTGACGACGAAGGGCTGTGCGTCAGGGGACAATTCTGATATAGCGATGCTTCCATTGTCACGCACTTCACATACTCGGAATGGCCCTGTACACTTACTCTTTAATTTGCCTGGGAATATCCGTAACTTTGCATCAAATAACCACACTTTCTATCCAACATTGAAGGTCTTTCGTCTGATGTGTCGGTCATGCCAGTGTTTCACCTTCTCCTTGTACATCAAGGTGTTATCGTATGCACAGTCTCGGAATTCCAAGAGCTTGTTCAGATCATCTTTTCTCTTCTGGCCACTTCTGCGTGAGTCCAAATTACAACTGTTGATTGCCCAAAGAGATTTGTGGATCAATTCCACGGGCAGATGGCATGGTTTCCCATATACAAGACGGTAGGGCGACATGCCCAAGGGAGACTTGTAGGCTGTTCGGTAAGCCCATAGAGCTGAGTCCAAGAGTTGAGACCAGTCTTTTCTGTTCGGCCTAACAAGTTTCTGCAGTATAGTCTTGATTTCTCTGTTTGATAACTCCGCCATGCCATTGGTTTGCGGATGATAAGGAGATGCGACACAATGATCGATGACGTACTCCTTCGTTAATTTCTTGACCTCTTTGTTGATGAAGTGACTACCCCCGTCAGAGATGAGAATCTTTGGTATCCCAAACCGCGAAATGAGATTCTTCTTTAGAAACTGGCAAACTGTTTTACTGTCGGCGGCTTGGGCGGGAATAGCTTCAACCCAACGACTCACGTAGTCGACGGCAAGAAGGATGTGCTCAAAACCTTGACTGTTAGGGAAAGGTCCCATGAAGTCAATGCCCCATGCATCAAAAACGTCTGCAATCTGAATGATTTTCAGAGGCATTGAATCTTTGGCAATTAGTGTTCCTTTCAGTCGCTGACAGTCAATACATCTTTTAACGAATTCTGCTGCATCCTTGAATAATGTGGGCCACCAGAAGCCACACTGCAATACTTTTGCTGCCGTACGATCTCCAGAGTGATGTCGACCAGATTCGAGCGAATGACAATGCTCGAGGACACTAGATTGCTCCGTCTGAGGGATGCACCTGCGCCAAATACAATCTGCTCCTTCTCTGAATAAAAGAGGATCTTCCCATTGGTAGAAGCGGATGGTCGACATGAATTTGTTCTTTTGGTTCTTCGTCCAATCCGAAGGTATTACCCCAGAGGCGAGGTAATTGACTATATCAGCATACCAAGGAAGAGAATCCACTGCTAAGATGGCTTCATCAGGGAAGGTTTCTGTGATAGGTGCATTGATCAGGGGAGACTCATGTTGTTCAATTCTGGAGAGGTGATCTGCTACCATATTCTGAACTCCATGCTTGTCCTTGATTTCCAGATCGAATTCCTGGATGAGAAGGATCCAACGAATCAGTCTTAGCTTGGCATCCTTCTTCTGCTGTAGGTACCAGATAGCAGAGTGGTCCGTGAAAATTGTGACTTTTGATCCCAACAAATAGGATCCGAACTTCTCTAAGGCGAAAACCACAGCCAGCAATTCTTTCTCTGTCACTGTATAATTCCTTTGTGCTTCATCTAATGTTCTGCTGGCATAGTGAATGGCATAGGGCGCTCTGTCTTTCCTCTGCCCAAGAACAGCTCCGACTGTAAAATCTGACGCATCGGTCATTATCTCAAAGGGAAGAGTCCAGTCGGGAGGCTGTAAGATTGGAGCCTGAGTGATGAGCTCCTTCAATTGATTGAAAGCAAGGAGAACTGGCTGATCAACAATGAACTCGGTTTCCTTGCACAAAAGTTCTGTCAGAGATCGGGCAATGCGGCTGAAATCCTTGATGAATCGCCTGTAAAATCCCACATGCCCCAGGAATGACCTCACATTCTTTACTGACTGAGGTGGTTGAAGATTTGAAATGACATCCACCTTCGCCGGGTCGACTTCCATGCCACGTTTGAAACGACGTGGCCCAGCACAATACCTTCAGTGACCATAAAATGGCTCTTTTCCCATGAGAGCACTCAATTGACTTCCCGGCATTTCTGAAGCACTCTGTCTAGGTGCTCAAGACAAGAATCGAAGCTATCACCATAGACAGAGAAATCGCCCATGAACACCTCGAGAAAACTGCCTACCATCTCGGCGAAGACTGCTAACATGCATCTTTGGAAGGTTGCAGGTGCATTGCATAATCCAAAGGGCATCCTCTTGAAGGCGTAGGTGCCGAACGGGCAAGTGAAGGTAGTCTTCTCTTGATCCTCAGGAGCGATCGCCACTTGGTTGTACCTGGATTACCCATCCAGAAAGCAGAAGAACTCCTTGCATGCTAATCTCTCTAAAACTTGATCAATAAATGGCAAGGGGAAGTGGTCCTTCTTGGTTGCTGCATTAAGACGGCGGTAGTCAACACACACCCGCCAGGAGGTTGGTACCCGAGTTGAAATTTCCTCTCCTTTATCATTTGTAACCACGGTAAGCCCAGATTTCTTGGGAACTACATGCAGTGGGCTTACCCATTTGGAGTCGGAGATGGGATAGATGAAGCCTGCATCACACCATTTCGTAATTTCTTTCATAACGACGTCCCGAAGGTTAGGGTTCAGCCTTCTCTAAAACTCGCGGGACGGCTTGGCATCTTCTTCTAGGTAAATATGGTGTGAACACAGAGCTGGATTTATCCCTCGGAGGTCTGATACGCTCCAACCAAGTGCCTTGCGGTTCTTCTCTAGAACCTCGAGAAGTCGAGATTCCTGATCCGGATTCAGCCTGCTGCTGATGATGACCGGATACATGTGTTCTTCACCCGCAAGGAAAGCATACTTCAGGCCTGCAGGGAGTGGCTTGAGTTCTGGTTTTGATCTGTCCACTTTATCTGTCACTTCTGATACTGTGCTGGTGGTGGGATGTACCTTGAGGTTGCTACCATCCTCATCATCCTGTTGAGATCCCAGTGATGCACCGAACGCTTCTGCGCTAAGCTGATCATGTTCGGTCTGGAGTGAATGCTCAAGGAGATGCGCCTGCATCTGAGAATCCGTCTCCCAAAAATCATCGGAGCATATGCTGACTGCGCTTTCCGAGTCCTCCTCAAGAGTGAGGATTTCTCGGGTCCATGGATCGTCCAATGATAATTCTGAGTCTCTGATCTCTGCAATAAAATCACAGTATGCTTCTGATGCTGCCTGGCTCTCATCAGTTGTGGCATTCTGTTCTTTGTTCATGTTTATCGTTATCTGCTGGGTATTCGAGCTGAAAGTGATCTTCCCAGACTCGTAATCAATAACGGCACCTGAAGTACGGAGGAATGGTCTGCCAAGGATGATAGGGGTCTGGAGCAGGGGTGCAGGCGAGTCCATATCAAGGACTACAAAGTCAGCTGGGAATTTCATCTCCTGCACGGTAACTACCACGTCTTCCAACAGACCTCGAGGCCGCTTGACGGATCGGTCAGCGAACTGAAGGATCATGTGTGTCTGCTTGAGCGGTCCCAGCTTGAATTCTTGCATTATGGACGAGGGCAGAAGGTTGATGGAAGAACCACTGTCAAGAAGAGTGTGCTCGAAGACCTGGTCAAAAATCACACAAGTGATCAGAGGTGCTCCAGTATCTTGCTTCTTCTGGGGGAGATTGCTGATGGCTGCTACTATGGCCATGGATAGAACGTGCTTTTCTACCTCTCGGCATCTGTTGTCTTGCGCTGGGCGACGCCTGTTAGTACATGCCTCTTTCAGTCCTTTCTTTACAGCTGGTATGTATTCCACGGCCTTCAACAAGGGAATCTCAACAGTCAATTTATCCAAAATATCCACAACACTTGGATCAGACAATGCCTTTTTTCGTTTTGCAATTTTTTTGGATTTTTGTATTGCATGAGGAAAAGGAATATTTACATTACTGGCAGGAAAATGAGAGTTCTTATTTACATCAAAATCATCGCCCACAGAGTGTTGTACGTCCGAACTACAAAAAGAAGTACAAGCTGGATCTGAAAATGCTGGTGCTGCAGGGCGATCAAAAAGGGTAGCGTCTGCTCCATCGGCTGGCGAGGGATCGGCTGCTGCTGGCGGCTCCTCCAAGGCTGGCGCGGCTTCGCTTCTGCTACAAGCTTCTTTTTGTTGTTTTTGTTTTTGCTGATTTTTTTGTATTTTTGGATGAGGTTGCTTCTGGCATGGCACGACGGCTGGATTGGCTTCTCCTTCTTCTTCCTCCTCACCCGCCCCTGGAGCTGGCACGGCTGATGCGGACGATGACGATCCACCTGTTTCTTTATTCACCCCACTTTTGCTAGCAGGCGGAGGCAAGGCCCTACCGCTCCTGAGAGTAACAGCATTAGAATAAACAGTAATATCATTACCAGACTCGGACAGGACATCACAATCTACCTGCTTTTTCTTCTTGAAATTATTGGGGTTCGCTTCGACCTGCACCGGAATGGTAGTTCTGGTGGCGGTCAGGTCGTCAAGCCGCTTTGTCATATCCGCTAGCCCTTTAACAAGCTGGGCCAGACAATCCATGGTGGGATTCACAGGGGACATTTCAGAAGATTCAGCGTGCAGACTACGCTGCTGTTGGGTAGATGGGTGGGGAGGCTGTTGCTGGTGGTGTTGCTGTGGTGGTGCAGGAAGTTGAAGTTGTTGGTAAGACGGAGGAGGATACTGCTGATATTGCGGAGAGGGGGCAGCCGCGTACTGGTGATACGGCTGCGGGTGGCGGTACTGCGGCTGCTGCTGATAAGGGAAATTCTGCCTCCACTGATGTGTAAACTGGGGAGGCTGCTGATGTTGCTGTTGGTGAGGCTGAGAGGTTTGACCAAAACGACCACCCTGAGGTTGGTGGTACTGCCGGTTGGCAAATTGCTGACCCTAGGGTTGTCCCTGAGGACGGGTCGGTTGTGCATCATTACTCCATACCCCATTGATTTCTTGGATCATGGGTGGTGGTGGGAAGACTAGATCAGATATAGAAAGGAACTCTGGCTGGTACACGACCATCTGCTGCTGCGGCGGGCCCTGGTCGGGCGCCTGCACGTAGTAGACGTGCTGGACTGCCGGTGGCTGCTGGCTCGGCTGAGGATGATGCTGTGGTTGCTGCTCGTCCTTCTTCTCAGCGGGAGCGTCTGATGGTGTAGCCGACTGGACAGAGTTGATCGTGCCGACCAACAGTTCGAGGTACTTGTTGATCTGATCAAGCTTGTCCAGGTTCTGGGTCCTCTTCTCGATCACAGCGAGTTTCTCGAGGTCCTGTGATCGCTTCTCGATGATGTCAACTTTAGAGAGATGGCCTCCGATGATGCTGAGGTTGGAGCTCTCATCTCTCTCTGCTTCCTTGGATGCATCCATGTGAACTTGTTTCTGGAGGATCTGGGGCTGCTTCTGGTATTCCTTGGATGAAGAGAGGGCGGCCTCTCCTTCGGCCATTTCTTCAAAGATCTGCCAAACTACATCTTCATCCTTATTGAAATGGGAGCCCCCACATGCTGCGTCCACGAGCCTTTGGCTTTCTATGTTTAGCCCCCCAAAGAAATGCTGGACCAAGCTGGTCTTAGGGATCTCATGGTGGGGACACTTCTCCTGCAGATCAGTAAATCTCTCCCAAGCCTCGTGTACTGACTCATGTGCTCCTTGGGAGAAATTACTGATACGGACTCGCATCTGGTTGAGCCGACCGAGAGGGTAATATTTGTACAGGAAGGCTGACTTCAACTCCTCCCAGGTCGTCACGACCTTTCCCAAATGATTGACCCAATAGACGGCCTTGTCCTGTAGACTGAAGGGAAAAGCCAACATTTTGACAATGTCCAGGGGGACATTCGGATAGTGGGTGGTGCGGCAAATGATGGTGAACTGTTGGAGGTGAATGTACGGCTCTTCATTGGTGTTGCCATGAAATGCAGGGAGAAGGGCTATAAACTGGGGTTTCAGCTCAAAGTGAGCGTGTACCGGTGGAATGAGAATCCACTCGTTCATCTGGCTGTCTCCCGGATTATATGTTTCTTTGAGTGTCGGCTTTGGCTGTGGTGGGAATTCTGGATCATCATTGTTGTCACCACCACCTCCTCCACCTCCACCTCCTCCTCCCCTGCCTCATCTGCCTCTGCCTCCTCCTCCATCGTCACGGTTCATCATATCGTTCAACATATCCTGGAATGCGGTCTGTGTGAGGGCCTGCTCGGTCAGCTGCTGCTGGATAGCTTGGATAGACGCCAGGAGTTGTGCATTGACTTGGTTCTGATCTGGTATCTGTCCCTCTGGTGGTGGCTACTGACCCTTGCCCTTTCCTCCTGGAGCCATGTCAGGGTCTGAGTCGGACGAGATGAACTCCGGAGTAGTCTCCAGGGCTCGCACTGGCTTCTATCTGCAGAATGAGATAGTCCGAATCAGAGCACTTGCAATTAACTTCAGCTACCGTGATAAAGCTGGAATTCAGGTCAACCCCAGCATGTTGTGAATGGAAAAAGGATGTGGACTGTAATCGACTCCCATTCACAACGGCGGAAGTGGGACAAAAGTGATCCCAGTTTATTGGGTGGCCAAGAGAAAGGTAGAAAACGAGGAGTCTGGAGATCGATCCGCAAAGTCCGGATCGGGTTCTCGGGAATCGCCTCGAATTTATTGGCGAAGTTGAGTTCATGGAATCGATGTGGGTGTCGGCATGGTCCCGACGGAAACCATCCATGAATCAACTTCGCGGAGTACAAAAGAAGATCGGATGTTGGATGAAAGATACGATGGTCAACGAGGAATAAAAGGAGTGTAAAACAGTAGAGAGGCTCGGTTGAGCGGGGTGGTCAAAGGGAGACACAACAAAATGTGCGCAAATGCACGGGACTTGATCTTTGAACCTTAATCTAGATCCATACAAACACAATACAAAATCGGGTTCACCAACTCACGCCATGTGAAGCCGTGAAAGCTCGGCTATTTATTATCTTTTCATTTTTAGAGTTGTGATTTTCAGGCATATCTTATAACAAGTCCTTAGTACGCTACCCTATAGGAGAGAGAGTACTGCCGGAAGAGTATCCCGTACTTGTCCTCCTCCTGTGTAACCTGTAGTCTGTACTTTTTGGAGTCCTTGTAACCCTTCGTGGATCCCTACTCAGCCAAAGAAAAGAGAGAGGAAGCCGATAGGTGAAACCAATACTTCGGTTCTTGCTCGCAACGGAATCACCCGTGAGCGTGCAAGAACCTACTCGGACGCAGGACAATGAGACAGACACCCCCGTGAAGGCGTGGCCTATGCTCAATACTTCGGACAGGGTCGATGCTCTCACAACAGAGAGTCACCATTGGTGACCAAGCCCTACTCGCCTACGTACGATAGAAGCGCCATTACTTTGGAAATCCAGGCGATATACAAGGCAGTTGCAGACTGGGTTTTGGGCTTTAATCCTTAGGGGTCGCACTCGCTCAAGGGAGTAGGGTTTTGGTCCCCCTCCAAGGTACCTGAAAACAATGAGGGCTTTATGAACCCAGTACAATGATAGTCCATTACAGATTTTAATTAAGGTCAAAGTTTATTTAGCAGTCCCCTTGTTTTATTTTTTTGGGTTTTCACTTTTTTTGAGTCTGTTTCATACCAGCGCCTAACGTTTTTGTAGATTTTCATTTAAGTCCTAGGTGCTCAAAATCAGAGGGAGATAGCGGAAAAGCCGTGCAAGTGGTTCCATGATGGAAATCTCACCATTGAACCGAATGATGCATGCTGAGTTAGAAGACTTACAGTGCATCCCAGCTCTCTCCATGTGGTATGCAAAACGGAATTTTTAAACCTATCTACATGTCGTTATGCAAGGCTCAAAATCGCCCTAAACATAAGCTGCTATTAACGTGAAGAACCATAAGTAACTCATTCATCTCTAGCCCAAGAGAGTCCGGTCTTGGCTCACCCCTCCCCTGCTCAACACATTGAGGGTAAGAGAAAGCGCTTTACAGGGTTCGCTATGGCACAGAGGGCTAAGAGACAAATAAGCTGCTTGTTTAAATTTGACTAGATCCAAGCGAAGTAGACTATAGGAACATGCATTCTTATTAATGTTTGGACCTAGCTACCGAGTCAAGCAACCTATATATAGGGGCTCCAAGCACACAAAACAAAATAAAAGAAAGGCGGTAAGCTCAAAACTTCGGAAAACAAAGAAAATAAAGCGATGAAAACTCGAAAAGCCGCGATGAGGCCCCCAGGTGAACAATCACCCGGGCACTGGACCTCATTGTGAAGAGTAGAGTCCTGTTTAATTACATGCCAAAATAGTCTCTCTCTCACCATAAATTACAAAAATAATCCTAAGTGTCTAGCCTATCTAATGCCCCTCTCTTTGCTTCCTTGGTGCTCTCTCTCCAGATGGCCATGAGAGGAAGACCATCCTCCTCCAAGCTCGGTTGCCTTGGCCTCCTAAGAAGCCATCCTCGCGTGGCGGGCCCTCGCATCAAAGTCACAAAAAGAATGCATTAGAATAGCGCAATCAATCAAATGGAGCAGATAAAGTAATCACAATAAATAAATAAATGAAGCATGTTGATTAATAGCAATAGAAATAGCTGCTCACAAAAATGAATGATGAATACAATTTTTTTTATACAAGAATGACAAAATGAATTAGGCTATGCTCATTGCTCCCCGGCAACGGTGCCATCTGATAACCGCAGATGTTCGGCGAGGGTCACCATAATAAATGTATCAAGTGTCGCTGAGGCGACCGCTCACCAAACACCCGGGTTGACCAGCAATTAACCCACAACAAACGAATAAAACAATTAAGCTCAAAAAGAAATGTGAATTAATTTTTTTACTCCCGGGTACAGTGATAAGTATGTAGAGGTCGAACCACAGAGAGCCATACAAAATGCAAGAGCCTACATGTATCTCAGAGTCATCCTTGTGTGAAGTGGGTTCTTTTTATTTTTCTTTTTTTTTCTTTTTTTTGAATAATATAATTAAGTAATATATATATAATATAAATATATAAATATATGTATACCCATAGAGGGTTAGAATATAGCTTATAATATATACTATATGTGTATATAGGTATATATAAGAGGTATCATATAAATTATATATATATATATAAACATTTAATATACTAGGGTTAGTAAATAAATATATAAATATATATATATATAAGTAATTAAATATATATATATAGATATATATTTTTTTGTCTTTTTTAGGCAATGCATACATATACATAAAGAGGCACTATAATATTTATAAAAATACTCAAAAATAGTCAAAATTCAGGAATAAGGTCTTTTTGGGATTTTCATGATTTTTTACTGTTTATGTGAATTTTGGGCATTTTTGAAAACATTTTTAGTATTTTTAAATAGCAAAATAGGAGCAAACAGTGGAATAGGGTCTGACTGCGATAAAAATAGATATTAAAAATAGCAATCAGTCTCAAAAATTTTACACACTTTTTTTCTAATAAAGATAATAAAATATAGCAGAAATAGGGACTGAGTTCATATTTTTCTGATTTTTCTTTGAGTTTTTATATTTTTTTGAAGTTTTTGGGTAATTTTGGATTTTTAAGGTTTTCCTTTTGATATTTTTAGGGATTTTTGGACTGACACTAAAATAGGTCAAAATGCACCATAGGGATTTTTTTTGGAATTTTTCGAGGCATTTTCATATTTTTTTAGGATTTTATAAGTTAGACAGTGAATAAAAGACATGTTTTTTATTTTTAATAAATGCAAAAATGCAACAAAATGGAAAACTAAAAATATGGCATGCACGGACAACCAAACAGGAGCTTAAGTCTATTTTTACAAGATTTTTCGAATAAATATGGAGCACAAAATAAATAGACAAAGCATTCAAAAATAAATGGCCTGGCAGGGGTATTTTTGCAAATAAAATAGTTAACAGGGGCATACATGCAAAAATCACAATAAAAATACACGTGAACTTTTATTTTCAGGACCATTTTGTAATTACAGAAACACGGCAGGGTTTACTTGCAATTTTCACGCGCCTCACGTGGTTGCTGCACGTGAGGCGCGGAAGGACTAAAATGTAAATCTAAAAACATCGAGGGTCCTTCTGTAAAATATACATTTTATTCACAACGTGACTTTTTATTTTTGGTATTAAACTATAAATACAAAAAGGCGGGGGCTAGATGTGAAATTTACCCCCAACTAAGGCGTATCATCCAACGGCTGGACCTCGTCCACTTGCCACGCGTCGTGCTCCTGTCGGCCGATGACGATTCGCAGATGACGGCGGAGATTAGATCAGCCTCGCTGATCGAACGGTCGGTGCAGTGCTTCATCTGACGGCCCTGGTTCAATCTGGGTCGACTCCTTCGATCTGATGGTGCTGAAGCTGCCTGGAGGAACAAGGAAGAAGCTCGCCCCTGGCGAGCTTCGATCGGGCAGCTCAGGCTCCTCCGGGCACCTTCCTCGCCTCTAACGCGCGCTGCTCGTAGCTGATGACATCCCGCGTTGATTGATGGTGCTTTCATGGCTCCTGGGGGTCCGAGTCGATGGAGCGAGGTCGGAGAAGAAGGGGTCCCCCAGGAACCTCTCCCTGGTTCAATGCAAGCCCAGAAGGGCTCTATTCCTCGATGTACCTGCACTGGAAGAACCGCGGGCGAGAGAGCTATCTCCTCGACCCGGGGTTTTGAAGCTGCGATGCAAGATGAAGGTGGGCGGAGGGGCTCCGGCGAACGGCGGAGGAGGAGCTCCGATTCGCCTAGACCTAGGGTCCTGGGTTGAACAAATGGGTGCGATAGATGGAGAAGGCGTTGAGGTTTGAAATGGGATACTCAGGGCGGTCGGAGACAGTCGAGACAATGGTGGAGAAGTCGCCGGAGCGGAGCTCCGGCGAACTTCGAATTTTGATTTTTAAGCTACGGGAATTAACTAAAACCTAATCTAATGACTGGAATGGAAAACTAACATTAAAAGCTAACTAAAAATGCATAAATGGACAGCTCTTATACCTGGGGGCCTCTAGGGAGCAGGGCGTACGTCGGAGCTCCGCCGCGTCAAAATTCTCCGTCCTCCGGCCGAGTCGAGGCGCTGGGTCACTCCCCCTGTCACGAGGAATGGTCCAGGAATAAGAACAAGGCGTTTGGGTGGAATGAAAATGGCCAAATTCGAGGAAGGAGGCGGAGCTACTTATTTATAAACATTGGTAAGGGACCTTATTAACCGACGATTATTGATTGATCCAATGAATATCTAATTGATCTATGATTTTGGCGGGCATCATGGATGATCAGAGGACAAATCTTGTCAAGGAAGCGAGCCTGGATGATGGAAGGGATGGCCGCAAAAAATGGAGGAAAATCGGGGATTTGATAGTTCAGAGGCGCCAGGCAAGGGATGGGACAGTTGACCAGGGGGTCAACGAAGGCCGGCGCCTCATTGGGCCACGTCAGCCGCTACAAGACAAAACAGAGAATCTGATTGGAAATTGATTTATTTGACACCTTAAACGATTTTATTATTTTTTTCTTATAAAATGAAAAATGTGTATTATTTCATCTAGTATTTATTAATGATTTTTATTGAATTTTTCGAGGTGTTTTATTATAGTTTTATTTGAATAATGTGTATATGTATGTATTTACATGTATTTTTATGTACTTTATTTTTAATTTGTTTATTTTCTTTTATTATTTATTGGCTTATTTTATAAATTTATAATTTATTTTTGTGAGTATAAAGGTATTTTTATTTGATTTTTAGGAGTTTATTTACATTTTTAAATAAATGTGTTTGTGTATATGTAAGTATACTTATAGGTATTTTACCTATATATTATATACATGTTATTTTTTAATGAATTTTATTTGTTTTTATTTTGCATTTGTATTTTTAATAAGTTATATATAATATATACATTATTATAAAAATATAAATGAATAAAGAATAAAAGAATAAAAATCCCTTTTATTTATGTACATATAGGTAGCATGGGTATTTTGTCTATATATTACATAGACTTATTTTATTTTGCAAGATATTTTTGGTTTTATTCTAATGTCAATATGTATATGAATTATATACATTATCTAAAAATATGAATTTATAAAAATAATGAATATTGAATAAAATGAATATTTTAATCAGGTATTATGTACAAGAAGGGCCAAAAACCTAACTTTCACAGATGGACTCCAAAAATTATGAAACCAATTTTATTAAATAGTTCTTGGAATGCTATATACAATTAAAGGTGAGTTTGGATGATTTGGAGTTTTTATTTGTAAGATATGGGTCTGTGAAGTTGAGATTTTGGCTTTGTATTTTGTGTATAAAATGTACACTGAGTATTATTTTTGCACAAACTTAATTTTGTAATTTTATTTACATTATTATCTACAACTTTATGTACAAAGTTCCTTTATTTGATGAATAAATAATTATGTACAAAATAGGTGTCAAAAATGCATGAATAAATGAATTAATAAATGAGGTATTTATTGTATGATTGGCCCTTATCTCCCCCTACTTTATTCCTTGTCGACCAATTCCATGCTGGCCTTGGTCTCAGGGTTCGGGTCATAAAATATTTGCAATATTTTATTCCTTTTTCTTTTCTTATCTTTATCCTATAATTTTGGCATTAAAAACCTTATTTTATATACAATTAATACAATGAATAATGAATGCTATTATGTACAGATAGATGCTATTTATATGCATTTGCTAGGGTTTTTAAGGCCAAAATGATAGAATAAAGGTGATGAAATGGAGATTCATCACCGCCCGATTGGGAAAGGTGGGAGATGATCGGGCACGTGCAGTGCGCGTGCACAGGAGGCACATGCGTTGCACGTGCGGGGCTTTTAATTAATTTTTTTATAAAACGAAATTAAAAGCCCATAATGGGTGACACATGGGGGCTCCCAGGAGCTGCCACGTGGCAGCCCCAGAAAATTCATAAATAAAAAAGAAAAATAATTCTAGAATAAATAGCAAATGACCTTGGATCAAAATAATTTCTTCCACAAAAATTGCTTATCCCGATGAGATCTACAACTTTTATGAAGGGATCAATGTCAAAATGGATGAGTTGTGCAAAGTGATATTTTTGAGGTATCCCATGTACATAGAATACCTTGATTTTTGGGTTTTCTAATTTTTTTTATCATTTTAACCAGATAAAAATCTGAAAAAATATCACAAAATCAAAGATAAATATTTACACATTAATCTAATCTTTTGGATTTTTATTAAGTAAGAAAACAAAGAAATAAAATAAAATACGAAAATGACACTTTTTGTACAAACTGTTAGTGAAGACTCAGACTCAGTTAGTTCTTTGATTTCAAGATTAATTTGGATTTGGATTTAGTGCATTTTAATAAAACTTTTATCAAATAAGATAAATGAAAAAGAAATAAAATAAAATGAGTTAATTATGTACATAAAATAACATGTTAAAAATCGATAAAATATAAAATGTACAAAAGAGGCCCAAAACCCAACTTTCACATATGAGCTCCGATTCACTTGAACTTGGTCTTGTTTTGAAGGTAATTGAATGTACATTAGTTCAAAAGTGAGTAAGATCAAATTGGACACTGGATTAGGATGATATCGTGGTTTTAGTCTGGGAATCCTAAAACTAAGGCTTAGGTTTTTGGTCCACTTATTTAGGTTAGTGATTTTTTTTGTATTTTTCATGTATTCTTGTCAGTGATATGTGCACAATGGAGGTGATTTCAGAACATTTGGAGTTAGCATGAATTAGTTAAAAAAACATGGAAGTTAGGCTATTTTATAGGTCATTTTTGCTGAGATTTTGGCTTCTTATTTTGTGCAATAATAAGAGATAAAATGTGATTCTTATTAAAACATGCATGAATACTAATTATGAAAAATAAATGAAGAAATGACAATGAATTTTAAGGATTAGATCTTAATTAATGACTTTTAGAGTGATGAATCTGAGATCCATCAAGGGGGTCGTCGCCCCTCCTTCTTCTCTCCCACGCGCGCGAACGAAGAGCGGGCTTCACGCCAGAGGTTGGGCGACGAGCTAAGTTTGGAGATGAGGCAGAACTCCTGGCGACGTAGGTTGGGTGATAGGATAAGAGGAGATCAGCGGGGCTGATCCGCGTAGGCAGTGGTGGAGGGCCGCACGACGTGGGCTAGCGGAGGCGGAGGAGACGGTGGTGGATTCGGGTAGCAGGTGGGGCTAGCAGATCCGCTGGGAGATGGCAGAGGGGACCGTGAGGAGGGTCGCGCAGGAGGGGGAGCCACTCGCGGTGGCGGAGGACAGTTAGGCAGGGCTCCGCGGGTGGAGGTGACGAGTCGCGCAGGCTGGGGGCAATCGCAACGGTCGAGAGGGCTACAGCCGCGAGCGACACAGCCGGCTGTTCGCGGTGGTTGGGTGGCGCCGCTAGGTAGAGGTGAAGGTGCTAATGGTGAGGCGGGGATGGCGTGGGCTGGTGATGAATACCCATTCATCACTCTTTATTCTTGTATTTTAGCTACAAAAACCTTTGCAAATACATGTAGATATCTGTAAATATAAATTATTACCAAATTGCATGCATTGTATAAAATTAAATAATTAGCATGTTTTTGTGCAAAAATAAAAGAATAAAGAAATAAATAAAAAGAGGGAGATATTTAGAATAAATATTGAGCGACTTAATCCCAAGGGAGGGATCAGCATGGGCCTGACTGCATAAAAGCCAAAGTAGAGAGAGATAAGGAAGCTCACGTGTGTAAATATACCTGTAAATAGAATAATAATATTTTCCTCTAAAAATAAAATAAAATGGGCTTGTATATATTTGTATATACTTGTAAATACAAAATCAAAATAAAAATAAGAAAATTAAAAACATCCTTCCTTGTACATATTCACCATGTACATAAACCCACTTCTATATTTATTTCACCTTGTAAATAAATAAATTAAAATTTCATAAAAATTTGTATATATTCTATGTTTCATGATGTTAATAAATAAAATAAAAACCATTAAAACAAAAATAAAATAAAAAGAACAAAAATGAAAATCAAAATAAACATTGTATATAGACCATGTATATAAATGTATATAACTATTTATTTAACCCTTGTAAATAAATACTAAAAATAAAATAAAAACACCAAAATATTCGAAATTCTATCTTGTAAATAAATAAAATATAAAATGGGGATAAAAATGTACAAAAATAATTAATTAAAAATCAAAAATTAAAAATTCAATATTGTGTATATACCTATACATAGTACTATATTGTAAATACCTATTTTTTATTTCAAAAAAATAAATAAAAATTACAAAAAATAGTTTAAAATAAAATAAACATTTTTCATGTTTTAAGTTTTTATTAATTCGGCCATTTCCTATTTTATTTTGAATTTCCAAATCATTTTCAACGTGGCCTCTCCTGATTGGTCCACGGGGGATGTTGACCCCCCGGTCAACTCCCCCCCTGGACCACAGACCCGCGGATCTTTGCTACTGACCCGACTTTGCAGATTTTTCCTAGCATGATCCGACTTCCATTAATCGAAACCTCGGGCCTCGATTATCCTTGAATCATCACTAATCCACGCCCGATCATCCACCTAGGGATCTGAGCTTCGCCGTGCCCTGCCCGACCTATTCTTGCCAGACCCTCACTCGTATAAAGCATCAGCTCCGGCCGCATTTTCACGTATCTTTGGCTCGTGCATTCTCCACCCAGGACCTCCATTGCTCTCGCCTGAGTGACAGCAAGTTGAGGGCAGTGTCGCAGTGAGGAAGTAGTGTGTGGACCATTGATCCGGCGACCTAGCACCGTCGTGCGCCACCACTAGCGTGGTGCTCGAGCCTCGGGCATCGACGGCCCTCGAGGCTAGGACCCAGAGCTCCGTCAGCTCAAGCCCAGTCGACATCGACCATCAGAGACTATGGCCGGCACTTATGATGATGACACCAGAGCTCCGCAGCATGAGCATTTCGTTCTGGGCCAGGGTGCGATCAACTCCACCCTGATCGCCTCCCTCGAGACAGTTCAGCAGCAGCTGAGGGATCAGGGCACATTCATGTTGGATATGAGGCGCGAGATGGAGCAGTTGAGAGAAGACCAAGAGCAGCGCAGAGAGGGCCAGAGGATACCCGATGAGGCCGCGGTAGCCGCCGCAGTAGCCGCAGCAGTCGCAGCAGCCGCAGCAGATCCACCAAGACCGATGCGGGAGTTACACAACCTCGGATCAACACTGATGCATCATTGGGTTGTTATACCAGCCATCGTGGGGGACTTCAAGTCCCCCCCGAACACTTTGCAGCTCCTCCCCCGATTCCATGGGCTAGCCACAGAGGAGCCCCATCTCCACCTCTAGGAGTTTCTGATGATCTGCAGCACAGTCCACGACCGTCAGGTGGACCAGGATACCATCCGGATGATTGCCTTCCCCTTCTCCTTAGCAGACAGAGCAGCCACCTGGCTGAAGCATCTGGGGAAGTTCGTATACACTTGGGAGCATCTCCGCACCGAGTACTTGCATAAGTATTATCCACTCAGGCAGACGAACGCCGCTAGAGCCCTGATCAGCAACTTCTCCATGCTCCCCAACGAGCAGTTTCACGAGGCATGGGAGAGGTTTCGAGAGCTGACCGACAGATGCCCGTACCACGACATCTCCAAGCCGAACCTTGTTCAGAGCTTTTTCAGCGGGCTGACACCACAGCTTCAGGGCTTGGTGAACGCTTCTTGTGGCGGGTCCTATTTCGCCAAGGACCATGATCAGGTCTGGGCCATCTACGAGGAGATGGCTGAGAACTACATGGTGATGTCCCAGACCCGATTGTACACTCAGGGGAGACCCCATCAGCCACAGACCGTGCAATACCAGAGGATAGCACGGGTCAACGCCGGTCCATCCAGTTCGTCAGCGGTAGCAGCAGCACAGGCCAAGTCCTCAGCCGCAGACATGGGGATCATCAGCGAGAAGCTGGACCGGATGGAGATTATCGAGAAGAAGCAGTGTCAGGGCATCACGCAGATGGAGCAGATGGCACAGACTCTGAGTGACCTGAAGACACAGCTCATGTGTCTCCAGGAGGCACAGACGGCTTCACAGCCTCGTCTTCAGGCACGAGGCGATCCGACTAGCAGCAGCAGCTCGTCCCAACGCTCTAGCTCCTACCAGCAGCCTAAACAGGTCCACCTTGTACAAGCGGAGCCGTACCAGCAGCAGCAGCTCACCTACCAGGCACCACCATCCACTGACACACAGATGGTGGTATACCAGCCGGATCAGTCTCTGGCAGTGCTCCCGCCACGCCAGTACGATTCAGAGTCGTTGATGGATGTCAACGAGATTTGGTACGACCGCCCCCAGCCCGGTATCCGACGAGACCATCCCAGATTCCGTTGGGCGGTCGTAGGTGCCCATCCCCAGCAGCAGCCGTCAGGTCAGGGTGGCCAGTACAGCCATCAGAGGGATCACCAGCAGCAGCAGCCCCCAGCATATACCCAGCCACAGCCACATCAGTCACCGCAGTATGGTCCTCGTCCCTATCAGCAGGGACAGTCTTGGAGGCGTGATCAGCCTCACCAGTCGCAGCATCAGCCACATTCTTACCCCTCTCAGCCACAGCACCAGCAACCTCACTATTAGAGAGGCTACCCGTCAGGTTCTCATGGGCCATCCTATGAGAGCCACGCCTTGGATGACATACCCCTCCTTCTCACAGATCAGCAGGCTACTTTTCGACGGGAGATGGATGAGTTCCGCCAGGAGATGCGGGACATCGTGAGAGGGAATGACGCCATCCCTGCCCAGATTGAGCCGAATCCCAACAACCTGAAGAGGAAATCTGAGCAGGTAGTTTGTACTGAGTATGCCACTCCGAGTGATACTTTTGGTAATATGTCTGCATATCTTTTTGATACTGATTTTGTCACACTTAGGAGCGGTAGGATGCCAGCAGGCGGCGCCTCGTCTGAGCGACACCACGAGGATCCTTCTAGAGCGCCCAACGAGGAGGAGAGCGGTACTGAGGCCGCTAGATATGATGACGGTGGTACTGATGCCATCACGGATGCTGATCCCACCGGCAGTACTGAGGCCGCCGGTTCACCAGTTGGAGGAGGTGGTACTGAGGCCACCCATGTTGCCGAGCCAGAGCGCGGTACTGAGGCCGCCCGTCTACCAGCCGATGGTGGTGCTGATGCCACCAGTTCTTCTGAGAAACATGTTGTTTTTCCTATTACTGATGTATCTCGGAACACTTCTGTGAATAAAGGAAAGGGTTTATTTTCTTCTGGTCCCACTGTGGTGCATGATGTATGTGTGGATCCGGTCGTCGAGCCGTCTAGACCCTTTCCTAGTCCTTTATCTGAGAAGGACCCTATGATCCCCTTCCCTAGAGCCCTTCAAATGGGGAAGGGGAAGAAAATTGAAAATCCAAAAAAGAAGCAGCAGGAAGAGTTCAGCCAGTAGATGATAGATCGTTTCCACATTCAGCTGACTCTTCAGGAGGCTTTGCAGCACATCCCTCTACTCCAGCGTTCACTTAGAGATAGGACCACAGTCAGGAGGAAGAGGAGGAACCACCATTCAGAGATTCATGTGCTGACAAGAGCCACTTGTTTCGTGATCCAGAACCGTCTCCCGGCCAAGAGGCCGGATTTAGGATCCCCATATGTCAAATGCCATATCAGTGAGCAGAGGTTCGACCGCACTCTATTAGACAGTGGATCGTCGATCAACCTACTTCTGGCAGCCCTTCTCGACCGCTTCGAGTTGGGCACTCTTAGACAGAGCAGGACAGTCCTTCAGTTTGCTGATCGATCTGTCAAGAGGCCGAAGGGGTTGCTGAGGAACGTTGTCGTC
Organism: Ottelia alismoides; assembly: GCA_037367405.1. Lineage (NCBI taxonomy): Eukaryota > Viridiplantae > Streptophyta > Magnoliopsida > Alismatales > Hydrocharitaceae > Ottelia > Ottelia alismoides. Next base: position 432,898 of record JAZKJV010006496.1, read on the forward strand.
ACGATTCAGGGCCTGCAATTCCCCGTGGACTTCGTAGTGTTGGACATGGAGATCCCTGATTCAGTGACCGATACCCCCATCATTCTTGGTCGCCCGTTCTTGGCCACAGCCAAGGCAATGACAGACCATGATAGCGAGAAGGTATACTTTCACGTCGAGGGTGAAAGTGTACAAATAGAGACGGTCGAGGACAACAGAGCCAGAGACAGAGCATGCTCAGAGACTACTTCAGATACAGAGCAGATGACAGATGCCGGGCTAGACATCCACTAGGACTGCGACTTTGTGATTACAGATGATGAGGCAGTATGGGCAGATCCAACAGCACAGGCCACCGTCTCACATTTCGATTCCGCTGATGCAGAGACGACAACAGAGGAGAGCTTGGAGAGCACATTCCTGGTCCAGGATACTTTTGAGGCAGCAGAGCCGGTTCTCGACCGCGAAACTGAGTTTTGTGATATTGGTGGTATTGAGGCCACCTTGGATGATACAGATCCCTCGGAGTCAGATTCTGACTGGGCAGATTGTGATGATTACATGCCAGATCTGACTTCACCTGAGCCTGCAGCTAGGGAGGAGGTAGATGCCGAGCAGAGCAGAGACAATCCCTCAGGGCAGCCTTCTCCAGTTTCAGAGAGTTACAGAGAGTTTCAGTTCTCCCATGCGGATTTGGCAGCCTTTACGCAGAGTTTTCAGAGGCCAGATCCACCAGCACCCAGTTGTCCAGAGCTGAAGCCGCTTCCTGCGTCGCTGAAGTATAGGTTCCTTGCGGGTGAGCATGAGATGTACCCAGTCATTATCTCCGCCGATTTGACTGGAGAGCAAGAATCCCGTTTGATGGGGGTTCTTGAAAAGAACCGCAAGGCGATAGGATGGAGCGTAGCAGATCTCCAGGGGATAAGTCCAGCCCTGTGCTCCCACCATATCTATCTCAAGGATGAGGCGAAGCCATCGCGTGAGTTCCAGCGGCGGTTGAACCCGAATCTGAGAGAGGTTGTCATGAAGGAGATATCGAAATGGTGGAGCGCCGATTTTATCTACCCCATCTCCGACTCCAAGTGGGTCAGCCCTTTGCATGTGGTGCCCAAGAAGACGGGCATCACTACAATGGTCAGCGAGTCTAGAGAGGAGATTGCTACACGGGTACCCACTTCTTGGCGGGTCTGCGTTGATTACAGGAGACTCAACCAGGCCACCAAGAAGGATCATTTCCCCCTGCCCTTATAGATCGGATCATTGAGAGATTGGCAGGGAAGAGCCACTATTGTTTTCTGGATGGGTACTCGGGCTACAACCAGGTGGCCATCGCTCCCGAGGACTAGGACAAGACTACCTTTACCTGTCCCTTCGGCACATACGCCTTCTGACGCATGCCATTTGGGCTATGCAATGCCCCTGCGACCTTTCAGAGATGCATGCTGTCGATCTTTTCGAACATGGTAAGGGAGTGCTTGGAGGTCTTCATGGATGATTTCTCGATTTACGGCGACGAATTCGATTCCTGTCTTGACTGCCTAGACCGAGTACTTCAGCGATGTATAGAGGTCCACCTTGTGCTATCTTGGGAGAAGAGTCACTTCATGGTGGCTCAAGGGACGGTGCTTGGCCATATCATCTCCAACAGGGGCATGGAGGTTGATCCAGCCAAGGTAGATGTCATTAGAAAACTCGCACCGCCGTCCATTTTGCGGCAGTTACGGTCATTCCTGGGGCACGTCGGTTTCTACCGACGATTCATTCATGATTTCAATAGGATTGCCCGGCCGTTGACTGACCTGCTGACGAAAGACACCGAGTTCCTTGTCGATGACAAGTGTCTTTCGTCGTTTGAGACTCTCAAGCATTGTGTTGTTGAGGCTCTTGTTCTCCAGCCACCTGATTGGTCTCTCCCATTCGTAATCATGACGGATGCCTTCGATTTTGCCGTGGGGGCCGTGCTGGGACAGAGAAGGGATGGAGTTCCATTTGCTATCCACTACGCTAGCCGCATATTGGATTCCGCGCAGCAGAACTACACCGTCACAGAGAAGGAGATGCTAGCCGTAGTGTTCGCCCTAGATAAGTTCAGATCATACATTATTGGATCTAGAGTGACCTTGTACACAGATCATACCGCCATCAGGTACCTCATGGCAAAGAAGGATGCCAAGGCCAGACTGACTAGATGGATCCTTCTACTCCAGGAGTTCGACATTGAGATCAAGGATAAGCCTGGAGTCAAGAATGTGGTGGCGGATCATCTCTCCTAATTAGAGCATCTTGAGGATTCTGAGCAGATTGACCCTATTTGTGAGACCTTCCCAGATGAGGCGATCCTTGCTATCGCCTCTCTCCCGTGGTATGCCGATATTGTGAACTTTCTTGTTGCTAAGAAAGTTCCACAAGATTGGCCTAGGCAGAGGCTTGAGACCTTCCTCGTGAAGGCCAAGTCCTACCACTGGGAGGATCCCATCCTTTACCACGAAGGAGGGGATAGCGTCTGACGTAGGTGCATTCCTCAGGAGGAGCACCATAGCATCCTCAGTTACTACCACAAGCTTGAGGCAGGAGGACATCACTCTGGGAGGAGAACGGCACAGAAAGTGCTCCAATCTGGCCTATGGTGGCCTACCCTTTTCAAGGACTCTGATGAGTTCGTGAAGAGGTGTACTGACTATCAGAGGATGGGCACTTGTGGACAGCGTGATATGATGCTGATGCAACCCATTCACTTCTGTGAGGTTTTTGACGCATGGGGCATCGATTTCATAGGTCCATTCCCTAAGAGCCAGGGATTTGAGTACATTCTGTTAGCCGTTAATTATGTGAGTCGTTGGGTTGAGGCCATCCCCGCCCGAACCACTGATGCCAGGACAGTTTGTAGATTTTTGAGGAAACACATCATTACACGGTTCGGGGTACCTCGAGTGTTGATTTTTTATGGGGGTCTCATTTCATCAACGACCAGGTGAAGGCCCTTGCTAGCGAGTTTGGTATAGACCATCGAGTTGCCACTCCATACCATCCACAGACGAATGGTCTAGCCGAGGTGTCGAATAGGGAGATCAAGACTATTTTGCAGAAAGTCGCCCGCCCTGACCGAAAGGATTGGTCACAGCTTTTGGACTCGGTCTTGTGGGCATATAGGACGTCTTTCAAGACACCTTTGGGTACATCTCCCTTTCTCCTCATATATGGCAAGCCGTGCCATTTACCTGTTGAGCTGAGACACAGGTCACTTTGGGCAGTTACAGATATTCTTTTGGATCTAGATAGTGTAAGAGACCAGAGGAGGGCAGAGCTAGCCGCCCTGGAGGAGCTTCGTGATACCGCCTTCTCAAACAGCCTACAGTACAAGGAAAGAGTGAAGGAGTGGCATGATTCTCATATCAGCCACAAGCATTTTGAGCCTGGACAGAGAGTATGGTTGTTTGATGCTAGGCTGCGTCTATTTCCAGGGAAGCTACAGAGCAAGTGGAGTGATGAATCTCGTATTCATCACTCTAAATCTCATTTATTAAGCTCAAAACCCTTAAAATCAACAACATTCTTGCATCTATTCTGCACAATTAGCATTCATGCATGTTTCCATAAGAATTGCATTTTAGCACAAAAATCTGCACAAAATAAGAAGCCAAAAATCCAAGCCAAAATGACCTGTAAATAAACCTAACTTCCCGGATTTTTACCTCATTCATGCTAACTCTGAATAACTCAAAACCACTTCCACTGTGTACATATCACTAACAAGAATAAAGAAAAAATACAAAACAATAACTAACCCAAATAAGTGGACCACAAACCCAAACCCTAATTTCAGGATTTTCGGACTAAAAGCCACATATCTTCTCCATCCAATGTCCGATTTAATCCTACTCACTTTTGAACTAATGTGCATTCAATTACCTTCAAAACAAGACCAAGTTCAAGTGAATCGGAGCTCATATGTGAAAGTTGGGTTTTGGGCCTCTTTTGTACATTGTATATTTTAGCTATTTTTGACCTAATATTTTATATACATATTTATCAATTAATAAAAATCCAAAAAAAATTAGATTAAGGTGTCTTTATTTATCTCTGATTTTACCGTAATTTTTCCGGATTTTTATCTTGGTTAAAAATGACATAAAAATTATAAAACCCAAAAAATCAAGGTATTCTATGTACATGGATACCCCAAAAATTCACTTTGTTCAAATGATCGATTTTGGTTTTGATGTCTTCATGAAAGTTGTAGATCTCATCGAGACGAGCAATTTTGTGAATAACGTTTTTCGATCCGAGGTCATTTACTATTTATTTTCGATTTTACAAGATAATTATTTTCTGAATTTTCTGGTGCTGACACGTGGCAGCACCTGTGCCGCCACGTGTCAGCCATTTTTGGCACTATTATATATTAGTTTTATAAAAAAATTAAATTAAAAACCACGCACGTGCGAGGCACGTGCCACCCAGGCACGTGCTCCGCACGTGCGCCCTATCCCCTCGCCTTCACCCGCCACGTGGCCCATCAGGGGCCGTCCGATCACACGCGATCGGACGGCACCTGTACGTCGTCTCCCTCAACGCGTCCCCCTTTCCTAATCGGCCTCCGCCGCCTCGCGAATCTCGCCGACCATCCCCTTCCCCGTCGAATCCCGCGAATATCTCCGCCCATCTCCGATCCCCTGTATCTCGCGCGCCGCCGCGCGAGATCCTCTGAAGCTCCAATCTCGCAATCGGATCGCCGCCCCGATTCCCCTTCCATCCTCGATCGATGACCTCTACCCTATTTAAACCCATCGACCATCACCGCCAACGTCATCCGTCGATCTTCATCGCAGAGCACCACCTCCGGTCGTGACACCCGCGAGGCCCCCCTCGTCGCCGGCGTGATCCGAGGCTCTCCCCGCCTCGTCGCAGCTCCGCCCCGAGCGCCGCTGCTCGCTCCGGCCGCCCAACGCCGTCGAGCTCCTTCAGGTATACCCTCTTTCTCTCTCTCTCTCTTCTCTCTCTCTCTTTCTTCCGCTCTCCACCCAACGTCGTCGAGCGTCTCCGTCGCCGCTGCTGCACCCTCGCCACCTCCGCCTTGGCCGGACGCCAACCTCCATCACCAGCCGCTTGCAACGCCACCGGAGCTCCACGCTTCCGCCACTCCCTCATCACCGACACGCCACCGCCTCCGCCTCAACAGAACCGCCTCCCACTTCTCCGCGCCGCTCTCTGGGCCGTGTGTCGGCCAGAGGGAGGCCTCTGTTACTCTACGCGCTCCGCCGTGCTTCATCGACAACCGTCATCGACGTCAACGACCGACGGCCATCTCCGCTACTCCGCCTGTCCACCCATCCCCTCCGCCAGCCCAGCGACCTTCGTCGGCCGGGCCCAAGCCCGAGGCCCCCCGCACGCCCCTCACACGTGCGTGGGGGAACTTCCCCAGCAAGCAAGCCCAGGGGCACGTGCTGCGCACGTGCTCCCTTGGGCATTTTACGGAAGGCCCCTGGAAGCTACAGGAATTACGCACAAGTCCCGCCATCCAAGGGGCATGTGCGACGCACGTGCTCCTTGGAAAAATTGCAGAAAGACCCTGGTTTTATTGGTAATTGCTCGTAAGTCCCCCTGCAGCTTTTTATTTATTTATTTATATTGCATCTGTACCCCTGTGTTCCCTCGTATATTTGGACCTCATCTCTACATTATTTTCCTAATCTAAAAATTGCATGGTGTTTGTTAATTAATTCTCTACGCTTTGATATGTTGTGGGTATTTTTGTGACGGACGATTAATTAATAAATTAATTGTTTTGTGAAAATTGGTGTATTTTACCCATTTCTTGCTCTAAAATTCACAGTTAATTAACCGTTGCTCTAAAGATTCTCGAAAAATCACATCTTGTAGAGTTAATTATTCTTAACATTGTGCCCAAAAAGAATTGAATTTGCATGCATATTTTGTCCTGTAAAAATCATTTTGCATCTTTTAGTATTTAATTATTAGTAGGTATTAAACCCCACATTTTCGAGGTTTAGGATTTTTCTGGGATTAGTCACCTAGTGATAAATCTCAGATCATTTTGATTCTCGAAAATAAGTAAGTTTGATATTTATTAAAATTAAATATTAAAAATCATTCTGTTTGCATTTAAAAATCCATAAAAAAATTCATATCGCATCCAAAAATTCCAAAAAATTGCAGTACATCCATTTCATTATAGTTTACATTGTGGCCAAGTTTCGTATTTTTCGAACATCATTTAAGCGTAATTTACATTTTAGTCCCTAAAATAAGGCCAAATTTGCATTGTGCATCCTTTATTGCATTAAAAATTCCAAAAAAAAAGACCGCCTCGAAAACCGAACACGAACTTTGATAGACTTAATTTTAGGTTGTTCATTTGCCTCCTTGTGATCGACCTTGGGACTTGTCCAAGTAAAATAAACATAAAACCACGAGATTAAAAATTGAATAACTTATTTGTGGTATTTTCTTGATCGTTTCTGATTGCCGCCTACAACGCACGACACGATAAAAACTACTTCTTAAAACCGGCATCTTCGGATTCGTCAGATGGCGCCGTTGCCGGGGAGGCAAACGGCTTAGATTTTTGTCTGAAAATTTTTGTTCGGTTTTCCGCATTCGGGTAGTCTGACCCCCGAATTTTTCATTGTAAATTTCATTTTCATTTTCCTGCAATTTATTTTTTAGCCTTTATTTTTCATATATTTTTGAGTCACTCTCTTACATTTTCTCTCTTATTTTTTTTGTGAGGTACCTTGTACGTGGAGCGGTTTTTAATAACCGACGCAACTTCACCAAAAACCGCAATTAATTTAAGATCGAGTTGAGTCGTGAGAGAGAGTAGAGTCTAGGTTTTTAATTTCTGCACTTTTAATTTCTGCTCATTTATAGCGGTGTCCGTTTGGACTCTCGCGTGTGTAAAAAGACCTCTAAACTTTATTCTGTGGTGTGTCGTGGCCTGTTTCACTCTCCGGCGAGGGTGGGGCCCGACTTGAGTGGCGAATAGGGTAGACCTGCACATACGGCTCTCAGAGCAATTTAATTTTTGATTGTGCTCGTAGGATCTTAAGCCACACTTCACTTTAATCGAGACGCACATAGATCGTTCAATTTAGCCAAAAATTTAAATCAATTCTTCCCGCTAATAGAACTTTCTGCTTAGGTGCGGTTTTCCATCGGCTTGCATTTCATTTAGAATAATTTTTAAATTCTGTCTAGCATCCCACATGGAGATTGTGAGGATTCACTGTAAGTCTTCTAACTGAGCATTCATCATAGTTTTCCGCGTGCATCGGCTTTTCCCGAATTCCTCTCTCTTGTTTTATAACATAACTTTAAAGGAAATTGGGACTGGACGGTAGACGTGTATTTGTGCTCATCTAATTTTTCAGTGATCACCTCATTAAAATTGGGACTGCTAAATATATCTGATCTCAAATAACCCATAAAATCAAGAATTTCTGCGGGAGAGCAACCCCGACATTGTTTGATTTATCTTGCAGCGAGGAGAGAGACGCACACTAGGATAGAGCCCAGCTCCAAACCTAACAGCTCGTTTAAACGGCTTGCAAGACTTGAATTCTCACCAATTAAAACTAACAAGATAATTGGTCGAACTCTTACGACCTTCACTGTGTGAGTTGGTGAAAAAGAATTTTGTATTGTGTTTGATTTGATCAACATCCATTCATCTCTTGATAATCTCTTGAAGTTCAAGAATGGAAAATTGTGGTAACCCCTTTCTGACTACCACAAACTTTCCAGTCTCAAATGATCTAAACCACTCTTACTCAGAACCACCTTGGGTTCAGGAACAACTTCCCCTGGACTTTTCATCTTATAATTCTCTTCAAACTATTAACTCCTATTTTTCACAATCTGAAGGTGAAAAGAAGACTTCACGGAAAATGCCTCCAAAGAAGAACAATCCTGAAGATGACCAAATGAAGATCCGATGCAAATGATTCTCGCAAGACTGGCTGCATCTGAGCAGCAGCAAAATTTGATGAGGGAACAATTGGAAAGAATGCATGCAGAAGAAGAACCACCAATGGACGCTGCATATAATCCCGGGCAATATAGGGTCATAAATTACTTGCAGCCACCTCAACCTGAGGTTCACCATGAACTGAAGCCACACTTCATAAATCAATTACCACAATTTCATGGTAATTCGAATGAAGAGCCCTATGAATTCCTGCGTGATTTGGAGCTAATCTGTTCTAATCAGAGGCACCCACAAGTCAGCCAAGACTATATCCGTCTCACTGCATTACCTTTCGCCTTGAAGGGTAAGGCAGATTACTGGGTGAAAATTTGGGAGTGACGGTGACCACCTATGATAGGTTCAAGAACCTCTTCTTAAAGAAATTCTACCCCTTGAGTCGAACCAATCAAATGAGGACTCGCATCACTAGCTTCTCTCAGATGCCAAATGAACCACTTTGTGATGCATGGGATAGATTCAAAGATCTGCTGCAAAAATGTCCCTGTCATGACCTAGATAATAACATCCTGGTCCAATCCCTCTATTCTGGCCTTAACCACGGGACTCAGGGCCTTGTCAGCGCTGCCTGTGGAGGAAACTACACATCCCGAGGAGTTGATACCGTCTGGAAAATACTGGAGCAAATGGTGGAGACTAGCCATTCACAAATTGCTAGTAGATCTTACACTGATTCACTGAACAACTATCAAGCCAAAGGAGGGAAACAAACATTCGCAGAAATAGCAGAGGACTTGCTGCCCAACATGAACATCATCACAAACAAATTAACAATTGTGGATAAAAGAGTGAACGACATCGACAACCGACTCTCTCAATTTCCAAAACAAATGGAGGAACTCACTGAGAAGGTGTCTAAGATCGGGATGCCTACTGCTCCTACGGTCCCAATTTATCATGTGCATCATGTCCAAGAGCAGCCAGGCTCTGGACAACCGCAACCATGGACTCAGGACCAATCCTACGTCCAACCGTCCCAGCAGTCACCTCCTCCAACTGAGACAGTCATAGAAGCCCCGCCTCTGACTTTCGAGATAAACGGCATCTGGTACACACAGGATAATACCCGACAGGGTAATCTGGGGGACCTTCAGCAATATCAGCGTCCACCCAACTCCTACAATGCCGCTCCACAACACAATCAGCCCTCAAGGCAGCAGCAGCCACACGACCGTCAGAACCAACCTCAACAACATCGTCAACAATACCAAGCACCAAATCAAGCATCTCGATCATCCAAACCTCCAGAAGACTCAATTGATATCCAAAGACAAATGCTGGAGGAAATTCGCAGCTTCCGGAGGGAACTGTACGATCTACGGGTAGATGTTAATCGTCTATCCCGTTGGAAGGAAGAACAGACAGCCCCTGTCACAGCCATTCCCGCTCAAGTTCAAGCTAACCCCAATAGCTTGAACAAACCTCAATCATCTCAACACAACAATCAGGTATATTACTCAGACTTTTCCACATCTGAACACGAGACCCTTTCGTTTAACAATATCAATGCCATGTCCCTCAGGAGCGGAAGGACCGTGGTCGTACCTGACCGGGCAAGGGAAGCTGACCAACATGACTCAGAAGATCAACCGGAGGATACTTCTGAGGATGAAGAAGAAGGACACCCGAGGATTTCTGCCCAAAGGAAGGGAAAAGCATCTATGGAGAATAAAGAGGACCTTGAACCTCTAGTTGCTGCAAAAATACCTTTGTCACTATTTCAGCAACATGATGATCCAGAACATTATGATTGTAATAAGAACTCCAAATTCAATAAAGATGCTCTTATTTATAATTCTGGATCTCTCTCTCCTGTCTCAAATGCTTCCATTCCTTTTCCCCATGCGCTTAAGAGGGGAAGACAAAAGAAAACTATCCAGAGTGACCCGGTGATGGAAAAATTTTGTCAACAAAACATCACCGTAAAAGTGCCCTTTGATCAATATGTGGCCAGTAACCCTGCATTCCAGAAATATCTGAAAATGAAATGTACTCCTACCCGGACCCGCACAAAGAAAACAAACCAATTTGTGGAGACTCATGTTCTGACAGTGGCCACTACCAAATGCGTGAGAAACCAACATTTACCAAGGAAGAAAAGAGATCTGGGTGCTCATTATGTGGAAAGCCGCATTGGCGGTATCGCATTCGCACGCACACTTCTTGACAATGGTTCTTCCATCAATCTTCTTCCCTTAGCCTTATATTACTGATTGTAGTTAGGACCTCTTCAGAAATCGCTATCTATACTCCAATTCGCTGACAAATCTACTAAAAGACCTAAGGGAAAAGTAAAAAATGTTATCATTATGGTTGAGGGTACGTAATACAAAGTGGACTTCACTGTCCTTGACATGGAGACCCCGAACCATTGGAAAGAGTCGCAAATCATTTTGGGAAGACCATTCTTACGAACCGCCAAGGCTGTATTCGATTACGGCACTGGAATGATGAAATTCCGCTCCCTAGACGGAGAAGTGGATCTGGAAATGAGACAAACAAAATGGCAAAGACCCGATTCCGAATCCACCACTGAAGAGGCTGAAACATCTGAGTGTAATCTGATCAGCACTATCGGACCTTGGGACCAACTGCCAGATCTTCACATGGATACCATCGCATCAGAACAAGAAACAATGCGCCATACAACGTGTGATCTTTTACCTGACAAATCTGAACACTTGTACAATCTTGATGACACAGAACTCCTTTCGGATTGGTCATTCCCATCCTCTTCGAAAAAAATCAATGACGAGTCGGACGCGGCTTTGGCTGAATTACCGCACTACATTTGCGATCCGACTCACTTTCCTTCAAGATCAGTGGCTAGCATATCACAGAATGATCACCCACCAACAATCACTGAGCCAGACTTAAAAGACCTTCAGCCAGATTTGATTGATGATTTAGATTTGCCAGAGCTGAAACCTCTCCCTCCCACCCTGAAGTATGCATTTCTCAACGGACCAAAAGATAAATTCCCTGTGATCATCAGCTCATCATTAACCATGGATCAAGAATCTAAGCTTCTAGAAGTCCTTGAGCGAAATCGAAAAGCCATCAGTTGGACTGTGTCGGATCTCGTCGGAATCAACCCTGCTCTCTGCTCGCACCAAATTTATGTTGAGGATAATGCAAGGCCTTCCCGTGAATTTCAGAGAAGATTAAACCCCAATCTTCGGGAAGTGGTTAAGAAAGAGATAGAGAAATGGTGCAAAGCAGGTTTCATATACCCCATCTCTGACTCCAAGTGGGTGGCCCCCCTTCATGTCGTCCCGAAGAAGTCGGGAATCCAGATGGTCACCAACGAGGAAGGGGTTGAGATCGCGACCCGAGTACCCACGTTGTAGCGTGTCTGTGTCGATTACAGGCGCCTGAATGCTACGACCAAGAAAGATTACTTTCCACTGCCATTTATTGATCAAATCTTGGAGAGACTTGCAGGGAAAGCATTCTTCTGTTTTCTTGATGGGTACTCTGGCTACAATCAGGTAGCTATTGCTCCCGAGGATCAGGAAAAAACCACATTTACATGTCCCTTCGGTACCTACGCTTTCAAGCGCATGCCATTTGGGCTTTGTAATGCCCCAGGCACATTTCAGCGGTGCATGATTGCCGTATTTGCCGAAATGGAGGGTGATTTCTTGGAAGTATTCATGGATGACTTCTCGGTCCATGGTGATTCATTTGATACATGTTTAGCGCACTTGGACCGAGTCCTCCAAAGATGCAGGGAGGTTAATTTGGTACTCTCCTGGGAGAAAAGTCACTTTATGGTGACTGAGGGTATCGTGTTGGGGCATGTCATCTCCAGAAAGGGAATGGAGGTCGACCCTGCCAAGGTGGATGTGATCAAGAAACTTGAGCCACCAACCAACGTCAAGTCAGTGCGGTCCTTTCTAGGGCATGTTGGATTTTATCGAAGGTTTATCCCTGATTTTTCAAAGATCGCCCGCCCACTGACTGAGCTCTTAGGAAAAGACACCGAGTTTATTGTAAATCACAAGTGTCTTGAGGCCTTCGAGCTCCTAAAAAAGAAAATCTGTGAATCGCCGATATTACAAGCTCCTGACTGGTCTCTTCCCTTTGAGATCATGACTGATGCATCGGATTTTGCGGTCGGAGCTGTGCTTGGACAAAGACGGGATGGAATCCCTTATGCGATTCACTACGCGAGCAAAGTATTGGATCCTGCACAGAAAAATTATACAGTGATTGAAAAGGAAATGCTCGCGGTTGTTTGGGCCCTTGAAAAATTCAGATCATATATATTGGGCTCCAAGGTGACAATTTTCACAGATCATACTGCAATTAGATACCTCATGATTTGGAGATCAAAGATAAACCTGGAATAAAGAATGTTGTCGCTGATCACCTTTCCCGAATTGAGAAAAATGATTATCCTGATACTGGACCTATTAAGGAGACTTTTCCAGACGAATCTGTTTGCACTATTGATTCAACCCCATGGTATTCCAACATCGTGAACTATCTTGTCTCCAAGAAGGTTCCCTCTGGTTGGACAAAGAAAATGATTGAAAAACTAAAGTCGGATTCAAGAAAATACCATTGGGACGATCCTTTCCTTTTCTATGAAGGAGCGGATTGTGTCTGGAGAAGATGTATTCCTCAGGAAGAATACCAGAGTGTCCTCACACATTGTCACACTCTCGAGGCTGGAGGGCACCATTAGGGAAAGAGAACCGCACACAAGGTACTCCAATGTGGATTTTACTGGCAGACCTTATTCCGTGATGCTAATGATTTTGTACGGTCTTGCCCGATTTGTCAAAGGATGGGAGGGACCGTTGGATATAGAGACGAAATGCCCATGCAACCAATGATTTTCTGTGATGTTTTTGATGCATGGGGGATTGATTTTATGGGTCCCCTTTCCCAATAGCAATGGATTTGAGTACATCTTGTTAGCGGTTGATTACTTGTCTAGATGGGTAGAGGCTATTCCAACCCGAACCGCAGACAGCAAAACCGTCTGTAAGTTTATCAAGGATAATATCATTTCAAGGTTCGGGATACCAAAAGTTTTGATCTCTGATGGAGGTAGCCACTTTGTGAACAGGGAAATGAGATCTTTGGCTAAGGAGTACAAATTTGAACATAGAATAGCCAACCCTTATCATCCACAATCTAATGGCATGGCAGAAGTTTCTAATAGAGAAGTGAAGAGTATACTTCAAAAGTTGGTTCGTCCCGATAGGAAGGATTGGTCAAAACTGTTGGATCAAGTTCTTTGGGCCTATAGGACAGCTTATAAAACACCACTCGGCACTTCACCTTTTAGGATGATCTATGGCAAACCATGCCATCTTCCTGCAGAACTGATTCACAAATCTGAATGGGCAATCAAAAAGTTGAACTGGAGTTGTCACCTTGGGAAATTATGTCGAGACCTAAATCTGAATGAGTTAATTGAAATCCGAAACCGAGCATATGACAACAGTGTGATTTATAAGGACAAGGTCAAGAAATGGCATGATAGACACATTCGAGATAAAACCTTTGTCCCTGGGCAGAAAGTATGGTTGTTTAATGCTCGATTAAAGATTTTTCATGGGAAACTGAAATCGAAATGGACGGGTCCCTATGTTGTCATCGATGTGCATACCAATGGAAGTGTGGACATTGCAGAACTCAAAGATGACGCACAACCTTTCTCAGTGAATGGACAATTACTGAAGCCATACATAGAATCATCCAAAGAACATACAGTGCAAGTTGAGGTCATCTATTTCACACAGAGCAAGGACATTGACGATATATCAGATCAGACCCACCCTCCCTCCCGACCACATCGATCCCCTTGTACAACTTCTTCCTCTACTTAGGCCAAGACCTAAGTATAGGGGGGAACCAATGCCATCTGTATATTCCATTTACCATATCATACTCTTCCAGATCGACTCGCTTCCACCCTTCTTCTATACTTAGGCTGACCAGAGCCTAAGTATAGGGGGAACCGCCACCCACCTATATATACCCTCCTCATTCACATACCCTGACCGCTTCATTTCTTTTTCTTTTCTTTTTCGCTCTTCTTCTATACTTAGACTATTCACAGTCTAAGTATAGGGGGGCGATTTTGTAAAATCTTGTTCTTTTTCACTCTCTTATGATTAGCCCGAGCTCTGTCTTCTTTACGCTTCTTGTGCTCTGAGGACACAGCACTCGCTAAGTATAGGGGGGTCTGTATATATACTTTGTATATATTTTACCCATATCTCGTACTTTCGCGTAAGTCTATATGTATTTACGGGGTGGGTACTAATTTGAAAAAAAAAACAACAACAAACAAAAGAAGAAGAAGAAGAAAAAGAAGAATTTTACCACTAACACTGACCTGCCCAAAAATTTTTGAAGGCTTCTTATTTCATTTTTGCATAAAAGAAATCCCTTGCATAAAACATAAAAAAAAAAAAGAGAAGAAAAAAAATTTTGTGTCTGCATTTCACACACCTGCACTTCATCCATCACCGCATGCATTTGCATATGTGAAAAGTCATTGGGTTCTGAACCGAGTTATGAGCAGAAACCGAGAGTGGGCTGGGCTTGACCTTAATCCACCTAATTTTCAGAGGAACTTCACCAAGAAATAGGATTTTAAGAGCTTCAGGTCTTTTGACTTAATTCTTTAAGTTCTACATGACAATGTGCAGCGTTTGACTCTTAGTGTCTAACCTGGTCTCTTCATCCTGAGTACAACTCTGGAATAGGGAATTAATTCGCACTCTCGCACTATGCACTTAGCTCAACCCAGACGGGATGTTGGAAGATTGTGTGAGTCTCTTTTCTGGTAGCATGGAAATCTAAAGACCGGAGTACAGGTTGAAATAAAGCTTCGGAAAAGGGATGGACGGCTGGGCACAATTTTTTCTAAGACCCCAAAAAATGTACGGAACAAAAAGATTCTATATCCGTAGGGGCACAACAAGATCCAAGCAGAACCACCAAAAATTCCAAATACATAGAAGCATTCTACCAAATAAAAATCCGACCAAAAAGGTCCAAGCTTCAGAAACCTGTAGATCTTGGTGGAGACTCGGCTACACTGGCTATCTCCACAAGGAGAGGTGACTACACTGGCCACCCTCCAGTTCTTTTCTCTTTCTTCTATCTTCTCCCTCATTCGATTGTGAACACAGCGCGACAGACCTTAGAAGGAAATACCTGACTCCCCGAGGACGAGTTATTGGAGAGGAGGCTTGCACAATAGTCTGACATTCTGGGTGGGAAGAGCTAAAATATTTCACACACAAGAGTCGGTTATTCAATGTTCAAAGAGTATACTTTGGGAAGATGATTGATCTAAGATGACTTCTGAGCCGAAACTGTAGCAATGATGTGTAGAACTTGAGGGCTGTTGATTTTAAAATTCTAAATCTCACAGAAGTTCCGACACACAAATAATCCAAAGGTTGAGTTTAGGCTAACTTTCACCTTCAGCTCATGGTCTTGGTTTGGAACCCAATCTCATTTCACCTCATGGCATTTCTTTTTTGATGCTCAGGGACGAGCATGGTTTAAGTATAGGGGGATGATGAATCTCGTATTCATCACTCTAAATCTCATTTATTAAGCTCAAAACCCTTAAAATCAACAGCATTCTTGCATCTGTTCTGCACAATTAGCATTCATGCATGTTTCCATAAGAATTGCATTTTAGCACAAAAATCTGCACAAAATAAGAAGCCAAAAATCCAAGCCAAAATGACCTGTAAATAAATCTAACTTCCCGGATTTTTAACTCATTCATGCTAACTCCGAATAACTCAAAACTACTTCCATTGTGTACATATCACTAACAAGAATAAAGGAAAAATACAAAAAAATAACTAACCCAAATAAGTGGACCAAAAACCCAAACCCTAATTTCAGGATTTTCGGACTAAAAGCCACATATCTTCTCCATCCAATGTCCGATTTAATCCTACTCACTTTTGAACTAATGTGCATTCAATTACCTTCAAAATAAGACCAAGTTCAAGTGAATCGGAGCTCATATGTGAAAGTTGGGTTTTGGGCCTCTTTTGTACATTGTATATTTTAGCTATTTTTGACCTAATATTTTATATACATATTTATCAATTAATAAAAATCCAAAAAAAATTAGATTAAGGTGTCTTTATTTATCTCTGATTTTACCGTAATTTTTCCGGATTTTTATCTTGGTTAAAATGACATAAAAATTATAAAACCCAAAAAAATCAAGGTATTCTATGTACATGGGATACCCCAAAAATTCACTTTGTTCAAATGAACGATTTTAGTTTTGATGTCTTCATGAAAGTTGTAGATCTCATCGATACGAACAATTTTCGTGAATAAAGTTTTTCGATCCGAGGTCATTTACTATTTATTTTCGATTTTACAAGATAATTATTTTCTGAATTTTCTGGTGCTGACACGTGGCAGCACCTGGTGCCGCCACGTGTCAGCCATTTTTGGCACTATTATATATTAGTTTTATAAAAAAAAGTTAAATTAAAAACCACGCACGTGCGAGGCATTTGCTACCCAGGCACGTGCTCCGCACGTGCGCCCTATCCCTTCGCCTCCACCCGCCACGTGGCCCATCAGGGGCCGTCCGATCACGCGCGATCGGACGGCACCTGTACGTCGTCTCCCTCAACGCCGTCCCCCTTTCCTAATCGGCCTCCGCCGCCCCGCGAATCTCGCCGACCATCCCCTTCCCCGTCGAATCCCGCGAATATCTCCGCCCATCTCCGATCCCCCGTATCTCGCGCGCCGCCGCACGAGATCCTCTGAAGCTCCAATCTCGCAATCGGATCGCCGCCCCGATTCCCCTTCCATCCTCGATCGATGACCTCTACCCTATTTAAACCCATCGACCATCACCGCCAACGTCATCCGCCGATCTTCATCGCAGAGCACCACCTCCGGTCGTGACACCCGCGAGGCCCCCCTCGTCGCCGGCGTGATCCGAGGCTCTCCCCGCCTCGTCGCAGCTCCGCCCCGAGCGCCGCTGCTCGCTCCGGCCACCCAACGCCGTCGAGCTCCTTCAGGTATACCCTCTTTCTCTCTCTTTCTCTCTCTCTCTTTCTTCCGCTCTCCACCCAACACCGTCGAGCGTCTCCGTCGCCGCTGCTGCACCCTCGCCACCTCCGCCTTGGTCGGACGCCAACCTCCACTTGCGACACCAGCCGCTTGCGATGCCACCGGAGCTCCGCGCTTCGGCCACTCCCTCGTCACCGACACGCCACCGCCCCCGCCTCGACAGAACCGCCTCCCACTCCTCCGCGCCGCTCTCTGGGCCGTGTGTCGGCCAGAGGGAGGCCTCTGTTACTCTACGCGCTCCGCCGTGCTTCATCGACAACCGTCATCGACGTCAACGACCGATGGCCATCTCCGCTACTCCGCCTGTCCACCCATCCCTTCCGCCAGCCCAGCGACCTTCGCCGACCGAGCCCAAAGCCCGAGGCCCCCCGCACGCCCCTCGCACGTGCGTGGGGGAACTTCCCCAGCAAGCAAGCCAGGGGCACGTGCTGCGCACGTGCTCCCTTGGGCATTTTACGGAAGGCCCCCTGGAAGCTACAGGAATTACGCACAAGTCCCGCCATCCAAGGGGCACGTGCGACGCACGTGCTCCCTTGGAAAAATTGCAGAAAGACCCTGGTTTTATTGGTAATTTCTCGTAAGTCCCCCCTGCAGCTTTTTATTTATTTATTTATATTGCATCTGTACCCCTGTGTTCCCTCGTATATTTGGACCTCATCTCTACATTATTTTCCTAATCTAAAAATTGCATGGTGTTTGTTAATTAATTCTCTACGCTTTGATATGTTGTGGGTAATTTTGTGACGGATGATTAATTAATAAATAATTGTTTTGTGAAAATTGGTGTATTTTACCCATTTCTTGCTCTGAAATTCACAGTTAATTAACCGTTGCTCTAAAAATTCTTGAAAAATCACATCTTGTAGAGTTAATTATTCTTAACATTGTGCCCAAAAAGAATTGAATTTGCATGCATATTTTGTCCTGTAAAAATCATTTTGCATCTTTTAGTATTTAATTTTTAGTAGGTATTAAACCCCACATTTTCGAGGTTTAGGATTTTTCTGGGATTAGTCACCTAGTGATAAATCTCAGATCATTTTGATTCTCGAAAATAAGTAAGTTTGATATTTATTAAAATTAAATATTAAAAATCATTCTGTTTGCATTTAAAAATCCATAAAAAATTCATATCGCATCCAAAAATTCCAAAAAATTGCAGTACATCCATTTCATTATAGTTTACATTGTGGCCAAGTTTCGTATTTTTCAGACATCATTTAAGCATAATTTACATTTTAGTCCCTAAAATAAGGCCAAATTTGCATTGTGCATCCTTTATTGCATTAAAAATTCCAAAAAAAAGACCGCCTCGAAAACCGCACACGAACTTTGATAGACTTAATTCTAGGTTGTTCCTTTGCCTCCTTGTGATCAACCTTGGGACTTGCCCAAGTAAAATAAACATAAAACCACGAGATTAAAATTGAATAACTTATTTGTGGTATTTTCTTGATCGTTTCCGATTGCCGCCTACAACGCACGACACGATAAAAACTACTTCTTAAAACCGGCATCTTCGGATTCGTCATGGAGGGGACCTTATCTTATGAGAAAGATACACGACAACGGGAGCATTGACATATCTGAGTTGTCTTCTGAGAGTACCTTTCGAGTGAACGGCGAGCGGCTCAAGCCATTTCTAGATCAAATGCCGCGGGTCGTTGAAGTTGCCCCTATTCATTTTGCGTGAGATGTAGTCTCTTGACTCACATCTATTGCATCTCACGCATGATTATCACTGTTCTTCTGACCTATATAGATCCAGATGTCCATATCATTACATTCTTTAGTCCCACATCCCTTTCTTCATCTTTTGATTATGTTATACTTAGGGTGTACTTTACCCTAAGTATAGGGGGGATGTAGGATTCTTGGGTATTTCTTTTGATTCTTTCTACCCCTGTTTTTGCTGCCTATACTTAGGGATATTTTACCCTAAGTATAGGGGGGGTGGGTAGACCCTGTACGTTCTCTACTCGGTTTTCCCTTTGTGTACAGCCTGCTATACTTAGGATTATTTGATCCTAAGTATAGGGGGGAAAGCCGAGACTCTCTTGATTTTCTATTCATTCATTCGTCTTTGTATATAGCCTTCCTTTTCACTTCCCTATACCTAGCACGAGTTATGTCTTCTTCATCGCTCTTGACTCTGAGGACATCGTTCGAGCTAAGTATAGGGGGGTGTGCATATATTTCATATATACTTTAGCCATAACTCGTACTTTGTGTGAGTGTGTAAATAAATAAAAATGGCTAAACACTCTAAAAATTCATAAAAACCATAAAAATAAAAAATTTTCCCTGTAATAAACATTCTTTTATTGCACATACATAGCTATTGTACAAACTATTTTTGTAAAAATGTTTTCAAAAACTTCTTGTGTAAAGTTTGTGTAAATATGTGTATATCAAAATTATGTATATAGTACAAAATTTTTCCAAAATGTTTTGAAAATCAAAAGTCTGCAAAAATCTTGTGTAAATTTGTGTAAATATTTTGCAAAACTTGCATTCATGCATACGTCCATGATTTCAAAACATGTTTCAAAAATTTTGCATTTGTGTAAAAATTGTGTAAATAGCATCTTTGTATATACTTGTATATAGTTTCTCCCGGATTATAGTTGACATTTAAACTAGCCTGGAATTAAATTGGGATATGGAGCTTGATTAAGATCTTAATCCACCTAATTCTAAGAGGAACCTTATAGGGCTTAGGGTTAAGGCTTTTCAGGTCCATGGTGACTTAATTCTTTGAGTCCACTAGGCTATGATCACATGTCATCTCAATGAGCCTAAGTAGATCACTTAACAACACACACATGACTCATATAGACAATGGATTTACTTGGACACCGCACTTAGCACCGAGCTCTCTACGGATGAGGTGGTGAGGAGGCAGTCTTCCTTGACTTGGGGTAGCATATGAGGGTAGTACTTCTAGGCGGAACCTCTCTTCTTCTTTTAGTGAAGGAAGTGCGTCTCAACTTGGTCTGGTTGCCATGATGTCTAACGACAGGAGTTGTGGGTTGCAATAATGCTTCAAAAGAGGGATAGTCTACTGGCTCAAGAGGAAAAACTCCTTGTATATATGCTTCACATGTATATGTTGTATAGATGCACTTGAAAAAAATGCAAAAGAAAATAACCCCAAAAAAGTGGTGGGTCTGATAGAAAATGATAATCCCACCGGTGTATGTATATAGTGCAATAAGCAAAGCTTGAGATTCATGTTCCACCTTATGTAGCTTGCAGTAGGGAGACTTAGCTACACTGGTTGAGCTCCCAAGGATACATGGCTACACTGGCCATGGTCCATTCTCTTCTTCCCCCTCTTCTTGAGCTGGTTGAACTTGAACTTAGAAGGGAATACCCCACTCCTCGAGGAAAGAGTGGCCTGACTGGGGTCATAGAGTTACCTTGTTGGGGAGGGTTGTCAAGTTGCCACTTCTGAGGTGGAGAGCTTATATTTCACATTCACAGTACAAGGAAAGACTCATAGTCTTCAGGGTTTGTGTTTGTAGACTTGTTCTGATCTGGATTGTTGAGGAGTCTTGATTATAGATTGGTGGAACTTAGAGGCTGTTGAGTTTTAAACTTAAGTCCAAATAAGGTTCCGACACATTAATAATCCAAAGATCTGATCGAGCTCCATAATTCAAGTTAATGAAGGCAAGTTTAATAATCAACCTTGATCCATGCACATTCTCCCCTTTTTCTATTTCTTTTTCTTTTTCACTTCTTTTTCAAATAAGTGTTTGCTAAGGGACTAGCAAAGTTAAGTATAGGGGGTGATGAATGCCCATTCATCACTCTTTATTCTTGTATTTTAGCTACAAAAACCTTTGCAAATACATGTAGATATCTGTAAATATAAGTAATTACCAAATTGCATGCATTGTATAAAATTAAATAATTAGCATATTTTTGTGCAAAAATAAAAGAATAAAGAAATAAAAGAAAAAGAGGGAGATATTTAAAATAAATATTGAGCGACTTAATCCCAAGGGAGGGCTCAGCATGGGCCTGACCGCATAAAAGCCAAAGTAGAGAGAGATAAGGAAGCTCATGTGTGTAAATATACCTGTAAATAGAATAATAATATTTTCCTATAAAAATAAAATGGACTTGTATATATTTGTATATACTTGTAAATACAAAATAAAAATAAAAATAAGAAAATTAAAAAGAAAATAAAAACATCCTTCCTTGTACATATTCACCATGTACATAAACCCACTTCTATATTTATTTCACCTTGTAAATAAATAAATTAAAATTTCATAAAAAATTGTATATATTCTATGTTTCATGGTGTTAATAAATAAAATAAAAACCATTAAAATAAAAATAAAATAAAAAGAACAAAAATGAAAATCAAAATAAACGTTGTATATAGACCATGTATATAAATGTATATAACTATTTATTTAACCCTTGTAAATAAATACTAAAAATAAAATAAAAACACCAAAATATTCCAAATTCTATCTTGTAAATAAATAAAATATAAAATGGGGATAAAAATGTACAAAAATAATTAATTAAAAATCAAAAGATAAAAATTCAATATTGTGTATATACCTATACATCGTACTATATTGTAAATACCTATTTTTTTATTTCAAAAAAATAAATAAAAATCACAAAAAAATAGTTTAAAATAAAATAAACATTTTTAATGTTTTGAGTTTTTATTAATTCGGCCATTTCCTATTTTATTTTGAATTTCCAAATCATTTTCGACGTGGCCTCTCCTGATTGGTCCACGGGGGATGTTGACCCCCCGGTCAACTCCCCCCCTGGACCACAGACCCGCGGATCTTTGCTACTGACCCGACTTTGCAGATTTTTCCTAGCATGATCTGACTTCCATTAATCAAAACCTCGGGCCCCGATTATCCTTGAATCATCACTAATCCACGCTCGATCATCCACCTAGGGATCCGAGCTTCGCCGTGCTCTGCCCGACCTATTCTTGTCGGACCCTCACTCGTATAAAGCATCAGCTCCGGCCACATTTTCACGTATCTTTGGCTTGTGCATTCTCCACCCCAGGACCTCCATTGCTCTCGCCTGAGTGACAGCAAGTTGAGGGCAGTGTCGCAGCAAGGAAGGAGTGTGTGGACCATCGATCCGGCGACCTAGCGCCGCCGTGCGCCGCCACCAGCGTGGTGCTCGAGCCTCGAGCATCGATGGCCCTCGAGGCTAGGACCCAGAGCTCCGTCAACTCAAGCCCAGTCGACATCGACCATTAGGTAGCCTTCTTTCCTTCTCTTTTTCGCCAATTTTGATTTACGCCCAAATCGCACACTCGCCGTCGACCGTCGATTCCGACCGCCTCCGACCCCCTTTCGATCATCGGACAACACCATCACCTTTGCCACACTCCCCCGCATCTTCTTCGCCCATCCGTTCACCCTAGTTCGCACAGGAACTGGGAACCGAGCTTCTCCGCCGTCGCTTCGCCGGAGCTCACCCACTTCGACGCACCGACCATCCCCATCCCCTCTAACTGGGTCGAGGCACTTTGCCCTCGACCCAGGAGTCTGTTGTGCCACTTTGCAGGTCAAGACAAGCCCATCTGAGGGCTTGAACGTTCAGGAGTAGCAGCTCAGCTCCGCCTTGGTCGCCGGACCATCTCCGACGCCTCCAGCTTCATCGAAGGCCCTCTTCAGATGCGGGAGGCTCTGGCGCTTCTTCTCCGACCTTCAGTAGCCCCCTAGGAGGTCCACCGTGCGCTCACCGAGCCGGCGAACCTCGCCGGCCATCTGTTCTTCCAGGAGCCTCCAGCATCGTCCGTTTCGCCTCTAGTTCTAGATCATTTGCGGACCGTCCGATCAGGGCTAAGAGGAGGTCCAACAGCCACCATCAGATCTACACGTGGCCTCCTCTCAGCCCTCCATCCAGCGAAGGGGATCCAGCGCCTCTCGACCGTTGATCAGATACGTGGCGCATCCCCAGCCGTTGGATCAGAGCCGAGGGTTCCGTCGTTGGTGCATCGCGCCTCCTCCACCGTCCGATCAGCTACATGGCGCACATCCAGCCCTCCGCTTAATAAAAGGGTAAATTACCCTGTAGGCCCTTCTCTTTTCTGTATTTAATATTTAATCATGTAAATATGTTTCGTAGTTGTTTTTATTTTGGTTATTTTGCATAGAGGACCCTGTTGTTTGTCTTATTTGCATTTTTACCCCTGTACATGATGAACACGTGCGTCGACACGTGAGTTTTGGTGAAATTGCATGTTCTATCATGCGTTCTTTGAGTGTTATTGTTTGCATCTTTTAAAATATGAATGACGTTTTAGTCCTTCCAGGCCTGAGTCACGTGTATCGTGCGTGGGTCACAAGGACTTTTACACTTTGGGCCCCAAACTTTCCAGATGTGTTATCAATAGGCCCCTGGAACAAATTTTTCTTGCAGATAGGTCCTTGTGCACTATTGCTTGTTTTAGATTTTAATAAAATAGCAAAATTACTCCAAATTTGATGAAAATTGGACATGTGGCTCCTGCCACTGTGTAAAATTTTCTCTGATTTCTGGAGACATTTGTGACTCTTTTTAGTATTTTTAAAAATTCAAAAACACCCATTTTTCTTACTGTTCAGACTTAAAATTTACAAAAAAAATAGTAAAACACCTTCAAAAATTCTAAAAAAAAATAGATTTTGTTTGTTTTGTTGTGTTTGATTTTCTGGCCAAGTTTGGTCATTTTTGGATTTATAAAACTTATAAAAAATTAAAAAAGCCCTAAAAACTCATAAAAATTCTAATAAATCATTAAAAACTCCAAAAATAATAAACTCAGTCTCTGAATTTTCCTTTTTACTTCTATTTTTCATAAAAATTACCTCCAGGCTTTGATATTATCTATTTTATTTTGGCCCTCCAAGCTTGACTGGACAGTCCTCTTTTGTTTTCGCATTGTTTCATTTTTAGAAAAATATATAAAAATCAGAAAATACCAAAAATTCACCAAAAACATAAAAAATATAAATAACAAAAAAATATTTTTGTTTGAATTTTTGGATCGATTTTGAGTGATTAAATAATTGTGTAAATTTGCTTGTTTTCTTGATTTTATTATTTTCTTTATTATTTAAAAATCTAAAAAATATTAAAAATATTAAAAACCCACCAAAAATAGTTTTCTTTTATTTACTTTTATCTTAGACTACTTCGTAGGCCGCGAGGCCATCACGTGCTCCCTGAGTTCGACCCTGGTCGCTATACCAGGCTGATCTAATAGCCATGGCCACTATTGAGTTTCTTTGATTTTTATCGTGTTTTGGTGGTCTGATCTCATATTTTCTTGTTGCTCCGGATCTCTCGAGCGACCGAGGTCGCAACGACCTTAGTTTTATTTCATCTACCTTAGTTGCTCGGGAAAATTTGGCTCATCAGCTGGCAGCTGTCGAATTTTTTTAATTTTTTGTAACTTGTAGAGAATAAAAAATGTATTTTTTTATTTTTTATTATATTATTTTTCTGCAAAACAAAAGTTAGAGAGATAGAAAAAACTATATGTTTTTTTATTTATTCTGCAAGACAAATGTAAAAAAAACATATAATTTTTATTGTATTTTTTATATCTTTTTAAAAAACAAAATAGGATGCGTGAACGAGGATCCAGTGATGAGGAATGGATCCGGAGGTCCGGTCACCATGTGTGACCAGAAATGAGAGATTGCATGAGGTAGAATAAGAAAATGGTGATATCGAGAAAATGGTGTGAAATCAATGTTGGATCGAAAATCAAATATGAGATCGGAAATGATGCCAACTACAATTAAAAATTTAAAAACTAAATGAATGTAAATTAAAATCTAAAATTAATCTAGAAGAATGGCAGAAAATAAAGTGGATCTCACCTTGGATTCGAATACACCGTGATGGGCACGACAAGGGTCGACTCACTGTCACCAGACGGCTCGGAGGCTGGGCAGTGGGCACCCTTCTACAACAAGAAGCTCTTGGAGATCGGGTACCTCTCCGCCAAAGATTGATCAAGAGAAAAATGAAGGAGAGAAGATCCATTAAAAAGAAGAATAAATCCAAAAAAGAAAATATGTACAAAAAAGAAGATATTAAGTGGTTATTTAAATAAATAAATAAAATAATAAATTAATAAATAAAATAAAAACAAAATTCGTAATTAAATAAAATAAATAAAAATAATTAATTTACAAAAATTAATTAGTCGCCTTAATGATGGTTATTCAAGATAGAAAAAATCTTATATATATGGTAGGTTTTCAAATCAAATATTAAATAAATTAATTAAACTTTCGTAATTATATTAATTTAATTAATTAATGTTAGAAATTATTTTTTTGTGGTTTTTTGTATAAAGAAATTAGTTATATGCAAGTAATATACACATATAGTACATTATACACATGTACAAATAAGGAAATAATAATTTTATATACATGATTTTTTTAATAAATTATTTACTTTAAATTATTGTGAGCAATATTTAAATTTGTTAAAAAATATAATATGTACAAAAATACAATAAATAACTGGTCAAATTACAAAAACCTTCCCAGAAAATCGACTTTTCAACCGCAACTCCAAAAATTATGAAACCACGGCATTTCAAAGATAATTTAACTTTAGAGTACAATAGAAGTGAGTTTGATTCAATTTCAGTTTGTATGGAGCCAGAATTGATCTTTCAATTATCACTTTACGGTTTTTCTGAGTGTGGATACTTTTACTCTATACATGGTTTTACTTTGCAATTATTTTTTTATTTACAAAACATTTTTATTTACAATTTCTATTTAGAAAAATATTTAATTTGAGATCAATTTATATACAAATAAAACCATGTAAGTTTTGTACAAATATACAAGGAAAAATATTTACAAATCATTTTTGGGATTTTTGGATTAAAGACCCTATCTCCCCCTACTTTATTCCTGGTCGATCAGGTCAAGTTTTGACATTCTCTCGGGGTTCGTGTCAGTCTGCATTTATTTCATAAATACATCCTTTATTTTTATTTTTATTATTTATTTTCTTTTCCTTTTTCCTTTCTTCTTTATTCTTTTATTTGAATATAAAGAGTGTTAAAAATGCACATTTAACAAATGCATATAAAATGGCAATTTCATGAAATTAGTGGATATTTACAGGTATTTTACTAAGGAAATAAAGCTAAAATAAAAGAATAAAGGTGATGAATCATGGATCCATCACCAGGGCTAGAGCATAGCCCTGCTCCCCTCTACCTTTTGCAGGCACAAATGCGCGCAAGGATACTACTTCGGACCTCCAGGTGCTCAGGCGAAACTGCTCAAGGAAGACCCTCATCGTCACGTTCATCTGACCGTTCTCCCGCCCATAGGAGCCCCTTGTTCGACGCGGAGTACCTCCACGACCCTGCCAGATGTCTCCAACCCTTCATCGGAGCATCGGATCTTCTCCGATGCTCGGGTGAAGTTGGCTTGAGGCTTGTTCTTGCAGATCTTTCCCCCGTCGTTGGATGAGCGCATTCTGCCAGATTACATCACACCCGCCCGACCATGCAACCTTTAGGTCGCTAGATCTGGGACCTCTGTGCATCTGACATGCACGTTCGAGACAGACCATGGCCCGTCATATTCGCCCGGGTGTCAGATCAGAGCCGCGCATCAACGCCTGCCTTCGTGTACGCCAAGTGCACTTGCCAAGGGTATATTTCACTTTCAGCCATGCATGTTTCTGTTTTTAGCTTTAGTCCATTAAATAAAAGTTGTAGTTAAGAATATTTTATAGTTTGGACATCGCACTTTTTGGTATTTGACCTTTAGTCCTCCTGAGTCTGAAGCACATGTGTGCTCACATGCATTTTGGGTTATTTACATTTCTTGCCTTGACTTTTTCTGCTATTAATGAATGAATGTTAAGTTTTTAGAAATTGCATTTATTCCCCTATGTGTTGAATATTGAGCATATGCGTGAATTGATTGGGCTATTTGCATAATTGACCCTAGGTTTTTATAGTGTGTTATATGTCTGGTCTACAGACTTAAAATATTTGCAAATTAGCCCCTGTAAACTATGATTAGTTACATGCTTTTTATTGGATTTAATCATTCTTAAATTAACCTTAAAAAGTGCATAAAAATTACCTTTGGCTCCTGTTAGTGTGTAATCTTTATTGTAATTTTGGTGGGTTGATTTATTAGCATTTATTATTTTAAAAAATCAAAAATCCCTAAAAAAGACCTTGTTTACCTTAGAAAAATTATAAAAATTTAAAAAATGGTTTAAAAATTCTATAAAAATTCCCGTGCTTGTCTTTTATTGTGTTTTATTTACAATATTAATTTCATTTGAACATTAACTATAAAAACCCTAAAAATAACAAAACTACCAAAATTTTATAAAAATAATATAAAATCAAAGAAAAATAAAAAATATGATTCTAATTTTTGTTTGTAGCCTTTTCTATCTATTTTATTATAAAATTGCTAATCAGGACCTTAGGGCATTTTAAACATTTTTAAGTTGCAATTTGGTCCCGACTGCGCACTATTTTGTCTTTTGAGATTTGTTTGATTTTTATAAAATCACAAAAACATTATAAAAATGTAAAAAAAACTATCAAAATACTTTAAAAATCAAAAGAAAAAATATTTTTACTTTAATTTTCTGAGTATTTTTGTTCATATAGAAAATTCCAAAAAGAATATTGTGTGTGTGGCTTTATTTTATGTTCATTTTTTCTTATTAAAAATTAAAAATCTAAAAAAAATAAAAACCACTCAAAATATTTTATTTGAAATTTGACTACTTCGTATTTTTCTCGTGCTCCTTGTGTTCGACCATGGTAGTTATACCAGGTAAATAAAAATAGCTAATCGCTTACATTACATGCTTTGATTGTTTGCTTTTCCTTGATTGATTTTATTTTCTTGATTGAGCTGGCCGATTGATTAGGGTCACAATGACCATTATTTTATTTTGTTACTTAACCCTAGTTGGTAGTCCGCTCATCAAGCATATATACATGTTGTGAACAATATGATAAAACAAAACTACATTATCTAACCTATACATGAAGATCTTCATCGGAGATGGTCGAAAGGTGGCTTGGGATGTGGTCATCACCAACCTCAGGCTATTGCTTCAATTCCACATGCAATGGAAGAAGCTCAAACGACCATCATCAGACATCATGGCATAGCATGCAATCCATGGGTCGACACCGGAACCAAAGGTCATCGTAGCCTCCTCAATCCACCAGTCCCCTACCATAGGAAGGTGGAGAATGGCTAGGTGATGACTGGGGAGCATCAAGAGTCTAGATATCTCACATGGCGAGACATCCACTCGCTGAATCGACCACTTAAAGATCCCCAAATCAATCAACAATTAACCCACAGTAAATATATGCAATAAATATCCAAAAATGTGGAGTTAAAATTTATTATAACTCTACATGTAAATGTGTATAGGTGTAAGTACAGGTAGAGGTCGAACACTGAGAGGCGAATGGTTGTATGTGATGGATCATTCAATTATCCAATCATTGGTTCATGTCCTTTTATTGTTTTTGTGGGTTTTGGGTTTTGTAATTTTTTTATATTTTTGTTTTATAATTTTTATGTTGTTTTTATATTTTATATTTTTTTTTTATTTTCTTTTTATAGTTATATAAATATAAATATATGATATATATAAAGAGATATATATATAAGAAGAGAGAGAGAGGAATAATATGTATATATACATAAATACTAAATATATACATAGATATAATTTTTAGCTTTTTAATATTTTTCTAATTTTTTTTTATTTTTTTCTGAAATATTTCTAATTTTTATGTATTTTTAATTTCAAAAATGTCCTTAATATAGGACTAAATAATTAGCCGTGTATAATTTGGGTTTTAAAAATATAAAATAAACTCCAAAATTACCCAAATTAATTTTAATGTATTAATAATAATATATAGATAATTATAAAAGAGAAAAAATGTATTTTTGGGGTTTTTAAGGATTTTTCTATTTTTTGTTGGATTTTGGAGCTTTCTGATTTTTTTAATTTTCTTTTTCATATTTTTAGGGGTTTTCAATTTCTGGACTCAATATATATAATTATAACTTATATAATTTTTTTGGAATTTTTCAAAATCATTTTCTATTTTTTTTGTATTTTCTAATTTATTCAGTGTAAAAATGGCTCCTATTTCATTTTTATAATTAGGAAAAATGCAAAAAAATACAAACTAAAATGTAGGCGTGAACAAGCATGGCATGGAGCATCTATCCTAATTTTTGTGGATTTTTAGAAGCCATCTAGGTATTTTTAATAAATGGATAAAAGACACAAAAATAATTAAGCCTGGCAGGGGCATTTTTGCAAATAAAATAAGTTCCAGGGGTAGCAGTGCAAAAATTCCAATAGAAATAAACATTTATTTAAACTTTTAGAACTATTTTACAATATTCAAAAAC
This sequence comes from Ottelia alismoides, assembly GCA_037367405.1. Taxonomy (NCBI): domain Eukaryota; kingdom Viridiplantae; phylum Streptophyta; class Magnoliopsida; order Alismatales; family Hydrocharitaceae; genus Ottelia; species Ottelia alismoides. The sequence continues at coordinate 462,433 of JAZKJV010006496.1, forward strand.
TGCCAGGGGTTACATGCAATTTTCACGCGCCTCACGTGGGACTGCACGTGAGGCGCGGAAGGACCTAAACGCAATTTTAAGAAACACATGGGTCCTACTACAAAATTTACAATTATTTTAAAACGTTCAAATTTATTTACAGCATTAAATATTAAATACAAAAAAGGCGGGGGCTGGATATGCAAATTACCCCCAATAGGCGCTGAATCGAACGATTGGTCTTCATCACTGGTCCACGTGGCGCCTCCACGTGCGCCGATGACGGTTCGCTGCTGGATGGCTGAGATTAGATCAGCCAAGCTGATCTGACGGTTGATGCAGAGCTCCATCCAACGGTGCTGATCTCATCTGGGTCCTTCATCTTCATCCAACGGCAGAGAGCATACGTGTAAGAACAGGGAAGAACACCCGCCAGGGCGAGCCTCTTCCGACCCGATCTCGCTCTCCCGCCGATCATCGCTACTCCTGAAGGTCCCAATCGCTTCCTGGAAGGTGGCTTGATCTGCTGGAGGTGTTGGATCGACCGGAGGTGCCCTGGAGCGGCGCCACGAGCTCGGTGAAGCAACGCAGCTCCAGGTACCTCCGCCTGCTTGTAACTCGACTCCTGGTGCGCTTTGGGGCACCTAACCTGCACAGGAAGATAGAGGGGCTCGAGGGCGTCTCCCTCGACCCGGGGTTTGAAGCTGAAAGCACAGGGGTGATGATGGGCGAGGAAGCTCCGGCTAAGGGTGGTGGAGGAGCTTCGTTTCGCGGAACCAGGAAGGTTCCGGTTGATAGGAGGTGACTGGAAGGTGGAGAAGGCGTAGGGGAACGAAGTGGAGGCGTAGTGGTGGTCGGACACAGTCGGAAACACGGTGAAAAGCTCGCCGGAGCGGAGCTCCGGCGAACTACGAAACAACTAAACTACGCTAAACTAATAAACGAAACCTAAAACTAATTGCAGGACTGAAATGCTAGAATCGAAATCTACCTAGAAATATAAAAAGCGCAGCTCTTATACCTGGGGGCCGCCAGGGAGCAGGGTGGCCGCCGGAGCGCCACCGCGACAAAATTGCCCTCCGCCATGGCTGAATCGAGGTGCTGGGAAGTGCCTCCTGTCACGAGGGCTCCACCAGGAGTTGATTCAAGCTCAAAGAAGGGGGTGAAATTGGCCAAATTCGGCCAAGGAGGAGGGATGAGTTATTTATATACATTCCAAGGGACCCCCAGTAACCGGCGATTATTGAAGAATCGGGGCTATGTACAAGGGTTCCAAGATCTCGGCGGGAATCAGGGATGATCAGGGAATAAATCTCGTGAAGTGATTGTTGTTGATGGAGCGATAGATCGAGCGGAAAAAAGGGAAGAAATCGGGGGAAAAGATGGTTCGCATCAAGTCAGGCAGCCGGAGGTCAAGTTGACCGGGGTCAACTCGCGGAGGGACCTGATCGGTCCACCTCAGCCGCTAAACGACAAAACAGGGAACCTTATTATAAATTGATTTATTTAGCTGAGTAAATGATTTTATTAATTTTTGCTTGTAGAATAAAAAATGTGTATTATTTCATGTAGTATTTATTTATGATTTTTATTGAATTTTTCAAGGTGTTTTATTATAGTTTTATTTGAATAGTGTGTATATGTATGTATTTACATGTATTTTTATGTATTTTATTTTTAATTTGTTTATTTTCTTTTATTATTTTATTGGCTTATTTTATAAATTTATAACTTATTTTTATGAGTATAAATATATTTTTATTTGATTTTTATGAGTTTATTTATATTTTTAAATAAATGTGTTTGTATACATGTAAGTATACTTATAGGTATTTTACCTATATATTATATACATTTTATTTATTTAATGAATTTTATTTGTTTTTATTTTGGATGTATATTTTTAATAATTTATATATAATATATACATTATTATAAAAATATAAAAGAATGAAATAGTTAAAGAATGTTTTTCCCCTTTTATTTATGTACATCCTTCTCAAAGGTATTTTGCCTATGTATTTTGTAGACTTATTTTATTTTACAAATTAGTTTTTGGTTTTATTCTAATTTTAATATGTACATGTATTCTATACATTATTTACAAAATTCTAAAAATATAATTTTGTAAGAATAATAGACATTGAATAAAATGAATATTTTAATCAGGTATTATGTACAAGAAGGGCCAAAAACCTAACTTCCACAGATGGACTCCAAAAATTATGAAACCAATTTTATAAAATAGTTCTTGAAATGATATATACAATTAATGGTGAGTTTGGGTGATTTGGAGTTTTTATTTGCAAGATATGGGTCTGTGAAGTTGAGATTTTGGCTTTTTATTTTGTGTATAAAATGTACACTGAATATTATTTTTACACAAACTCAATTTTGTAATTTTATTTATATTATTCTCTACAACTTTTATAAACAAAGTTTCTTTATTTGATGATTAAATAATTATGTACAAAATAGGTGTCAAAAATGCTTAAATAAATGAATCAATAAATGAGGTATTTATTGTCTTATTGCCCCTTATCTCCCCCTACTTTATTCCTTGTCGACCAATTCCATGTTGGCCTTGGTCTCGGGGTTAGGGTCATAAAATATTTACAATATTTTATTCCTTTTCTTTTCTTCTCTTTATTCTATAGTTTTGGCATTAAAAACCTTATTTTATGTGTAATTAATACAATAAATAATAGGTGCTAATATGTACAAATTGGTGCTATTTACATGCATTTGCTGGGGTTTTTAAAGCCAAAATGATAGAATAAAGGTGATGAAATGGAGATTCATCACCTCTATACTTGCCTTTGCTAGTCTCTAGCAAACACTTATGCAAAAAGAACAAAGAATAAGAAGAAAAGAAAAAGCAAAAATAAAGAATTTTAAATTGAATAAATTGAATTGATCATGATTATTAAACTCATCTGTACAAAATCAAAGTTTGGAGCTCAGGTTAGACCTTGGTGTGAGAATGTGTGTGGAACCTGGTAGGGAACCAAATTTAAAACACAACAGCCTTCGAGAGTCACAGAACTTGGTTCAAATCACCTCAATAGCCAGGTCAGAACTAGCCTACATCATACGCAAACCCTTATGACTATGAAGCTGACTTGTACGTGTAAGTGATAGTGGCTCTCCCCAATTGAAATGATAAAGAGATTGACTTCTCCAGAATGACAACCCAATGATTCCCTAATCCAACAACTCTTTCCTCGAGGAGCGGGGTATTCCCTTCTAAGTTCAAGTGGCATCCGACTCAAGAGGAGGAGGTAGAGAAAAGAATGGACGGTAGCCAGTGTAGCTACCTATCCTGGGATGCAAGACCAGTGTAGTCAAGTCATCCAGCTGCAGGCTCACATGGTATAACTTTGATGCTCAAGCTTGCTTATTTTCTATATACATACTTTGCATGCATTTTATTTTTCTACAGGCCTGGCCATTTTTTTTTCAACATACTATTTACAGCAGCATTTACATAAGGAGTTTTTCCTCTTGAGCCAGAAGACCATCCCTCTTTTGAAGCTTTATCGCAACCCACAATCTCTTGTTGTTAGACCTCATGGCTACTGGACCAGGTTGGGGTGCACTTCCCTCCCTAGACGAGGACGAATGTTTCCACCCGTGTGCGTCTCAGACTGGCAAATCCAACCCCCTCACCACTCCAACTGAGTTGAGCCAAGTGAAAGGTGCAAGTGTCCAAGTTAGGTCACGGTCGGCAAGAGTCATACGTGTGTTTCGAAAAGTTCTAGTTAGTCCACTGAGGTGACTTGAACCCAGCCCTGATTTCTCAAAGAATTAAGTCTGAATAGACCTGAAGTACCTTAGACCTAGTTCCCATAAGGTTCCAGTGCAGTTAGGTGCAGTAAGATCCAACCAAGCTCCAATCTTCGACTTTATTAGACTAGTTCAAACATCAAGCTCAATCAAAGAATGTGAATGCTATGCAAGTGCTATTTACAAATATGCAAAGAATAATGCAATTTTTCAAAGAATTTGAAAACAAAGAGAAGAATTTTTACACAAAGAGTTTTTGCAAATAAAATAATTTGGGCACTCAAAATATAAGATATGTACAACTATTTACACGGGCGTGCCACTTTATTTTAATGATTTAAAGAATTTAGAATTTAGTTTTTATTTACAGGTATATATGTACACTTATTAAAGAATCTTGTTTATTATTATTTAAAATAATAATATAGTATTTTAGTTATTTATTATATGTGACTATTCCTCAAACTTATTTAACACAAATTTTTCAAACAATTTTTGAAAACTATAGTCCAAAATAATTTTTACAAACATTTTTACAAACATGTACACACATTTGAAAATCATTTTGCAAAGGTTTTTCAAAACAGTATATATAGATTTTCAAGATATTTTTGCAACCATTTTTCAAACCGTTTGCAAATCATTTTTCAAACATTTTATTTCACACAAAGAAAATAAATTTTACAAACCACACATTTTTTACACAGGTTGAAAACATGTAACAAAACGTTTTCAAAATAGTTTTTAATAAATGTTCACGAAGATTTTCACACTATTTTGCAAACATTTTGCAAAAAACATTTTCACCTGATTTATTAATCAGTATATACAAAATAGAATTCGAGGAATAATCACATCTCTTTTTATTAAGGGTTTTTAATGAATTTAAAGAATTATTAGCCATATTATTAAGAGAATACGAAAGTACGAGTTATGGCTAAAGTATATACATAGTATATACGACCCCCCTATACTTAGCTTGAGCTATGTCCTCATAGATCGGAAAGAAAAGAGAAGACATAATTCGTACTGAGTATAGACAAGTCTAAAGAATATACGAATAAGAGATGAATGAATGAGAAGTTGACCGTCCCCCCTATACTTAGGATCAAGTAATCCTAAGTATAGCATATTGTACACAAAGCAGGGAGGGTCAAGGGTGGGAATAAACAGATCAAAGAATCAACACATCAGAGGTGCACCCCCTACACTTAGGACAAAGTACGTCATAAGTACAGAAATCTGACACAAAGGGGCGACACCTTTTAAAGAAATATGAAAAGGAAAAGAAGAACAGAAGAAAAGAAGAAAAGAGAGATATATACAGATTGATGAAAAGATCGTGGAGAATATACGCATAACTCCCCCTATACTCAGGGTGAGATAGCCCTAAGTATAGGTAAGAACAGGATTGACGAAAATGTGCAAGGAAAGAACAACTCGGTGCGTGCCCCCTATACTTAGGACAAGTTACGTCCTAAGTGTAGACACAAAGATGTGGCGGTAGATCTGGGGTACACTAAAACATACGGGAGAAAGGATGAAAAAGGCACACATATATACAAGCGGTGAAGAACTGGTGAAGTACAGGACGGTATCTAATAAGCGACTACCGTGCTCTTGTCGCCGTCTCCCTGTGAGAATGAGGACGCAGTCAGAAGGTGAAAAGACACCCTGATATACAGTCAGGTGGGTGTCAGCTACCGGGGACAATCAGATCGGAAAGTACAACAGAGACAGGTAGCGTGAAGCAGTCAATCAGCTCATATGGTCAACATGAGGGAATATAGCCGATACCGTAAGACCGGAGGAAGAAAGAGCAGTACAGACTCCTCTGGTCAATCAGATTCCCAGATAGATCTGAAATAAAACATATGAGACTGTGTGATGCACGGTGGTGATATAATCTGAAAGTCACAAGAATACACCGAACAACACAATATGTGGCTCACTCCTGCGAGGGTCCTCAAGGTGAGCAAAATCAGAGAATAATCAGAGTACTCGGCTCCGTGCTCCCTCAGATAGGAGACACAACCAGGGAGGAGACCGGGTAAGAAGCTCAAAAGACTCGGCTTCGTGCTCCCACAGATAGGAGACACCAGAAATGAAGCCGAGTACCTACAAGGTGATGTACCCTCCCGCAGATAACCCTCGGGGAATGGTACATACTAGTCAATGAATAATCAGAACAGAAGCTCACCCTTCCGAGGGTCGTCAAGGAGAGAAGAGGGCTCAAAGGAGCCGGATCCCTCATACGGATCCACATAAACTGCGGTCTCGATAGACGACAGATCATCTACCAACAGAAGAGACCAAGAGAGCTATACTGTGTCATAGCCTCTCGCAGATAACCCTCGGAGAGCTATGAACTAGGCATGGAATAATAAAAAAAGTGGAGCTCTGCCTTGCGAGGACCGTCAAGGAGAGCGGACTCAGATGAGTCTAGTACATTGGCCTCGTGTACTAACAGGTCAGGTACACAATCACAGAAGTAGGCCAATCAAACATATTATCTGACTCGGTTTCAGGTCCCATCACAATGGCGACCCAAGCAGTGAATGAAACCGCAGTCCTAGAAGTTATCGCATTCTCCCGCAGATAGTCCTCGGAGAGTAATGCGAGCTATATCAATGTAGGCCATGGGAATGCTGGCAAGTCATCTCAGGTCCTCAAAAGCAATAAATCACTCCATCATTTGGAGGGCATAAGATCATGCAAGGGAGAAAATAATAATGTTAGTCACCAAACATCCCTTGGGTCAATCCAGTCAGCTGAGATGGCACGAAAAATAGTCAGGAATCCTCTAAGTGCCAGGTTGGATTAGAGAGTCAGGAGATCAAGGATGGGTCAATCAGGAAGATGAGAGATCATGCAGGGCTCGCACACCAATATCAGAATAATCATTCAATCCTCAAAATCAAGATGGGTGGAACCTCAAGAAAGATAGATCAATCAATACTTATGAAGTCTTCATCGAATTATCTCATCATACCACATCCTCAATCCGGTGTGCGAGAACTAAAATTCCTCAATAATGCATCACACCTATGCTCTATGCATCAGCAAAAATCCTCAATAAGCTCGTATGCATGTATCAAAGACAAATCACATCAATCTCAGCAACCTCAACATCATAGGCCCGACTTACAAATAATTTGTATAAATAATCCTCGATGCGGGCCTCATCATTATGCACAGCATTCCCGGGTAAAGGGAAAGGTGATACGGGGGACACGAGGAAGATGGATAAGAAGGGTACACAAAGGGAAGTGGAGAAGTTGATTGAGCGGGCGTGCCAATATCATGGGTGTTAGAAGAGTGATACAGAGGGTACGAGGAGGGCGGGTGAGAAGATCGAGACACAGACAAAATGGGTGTTCCACACAGGGCAGGAACACCGTCAAGATTGCGGTCCGAAGAGCGGTCTCTCCTCGAACCAGAGAAGATGGTACGATGGATACATAGAAGATGGTGAAGAAGCGGGAAACAAAGGACTTGGCGAAGAATGATTGAGCTCAAGCGCCAATATCACAACTCGATGCAATATGAAGAGCTGTATGTATAAGAGAGGTAGAGAGACTCAAAAATAAAAAATGCATGACTCACACGGTGGGACCGACTACTCTAAGGATGAAAGAAAAACACAATGAACTCCAAGTCACAATCAAGACACAAGGCAAACCCCCAATTCACCTACTCAACACAGTGAAGACCATCAGGTGACGGTCATTTATCTTTTCGATTTTAGAGTTAGGTGAGAACCACAAAAATTGTACAATCACAGGAGGCTTGATAGGATTTGGGCTCTACTCCTTAGTGTGTACGTGAGCACTTTAAAACGGATCCAATGAGGGGGTTGCTCTCCCCAAGACAAGGAATCCATTACGTTTTATTTTTAAGTCCAATAGAGTTAGCAGTCCCGATTTTATTTAAGTTATCACTTTTTTTGGGGATTTTCAATGCACGTGCCTATCGAGGTTCCAATTTCCATTAAGCACCCTAGGTTGGCAAAAACAGAGGGAGAAGATCGGAAAAGCCATGCAAGTCGGAAAACGATGATGCATGCCAAGTAAGAAGACTTACAGTGCCTCCCAGCTCTCTCCATGCGGGATGCATAACAGAATTTGAAACCTATGCTACATGCAAATGCAAACCGAAGAAATCGCCCTAGGTTCAGAAATTGCTATTATCGTGAAGCACCACAAGTCGCTCATTCACCTTTAGCCTTAAAAAGTTCGGTCTTGGCTCACCCCTCCTCTGTGCTCAACACACTTGAGCTTAGGAGAAAGCGCTTTGCGGGGCTCGCTGTGGCACAAAGGCTAAGAGATAAATGAGCGGCTGTTTAGAGTTTGATCTAGGTCCAAAGCGAACTATAGGTATATGCAAATATTAGGGTGTTTGGACCTAACTCTACGAGCAAGCAACTCTTAAGCTAAGGCTCATTCACATACAAAATAATAAAAATAAAATAAAATAAAAGCGTCAAAAATCATCGAGGCCCCCAAGGGAACAATCCCTCGGGCACTGGACCTCGGGAGTCTTCGTGCACCTGTGAGAGTCCTGTATTATTACATGTTTCTAAGTGTCACTCTCTCACATGAATATACATAATAAAATAAAATAAAATAAAATGCATAAAAATAGAGACTGTCTTCAAAAATTCTCCTTCTTCTGTCATGGATGCTCTCTCCTGTTGGCTTGGCATAGAAGAGCCAACTCCACCTCGCTTGGGTGCATAGGTCCTCCTAAGAGGTCCTCCTTCGCTTGGCGGTCCCTCGCATCAAAGACAAAGGAAAGAAATGGTTAGAGCAGTCAATTAAATAATATCAAATAGAAATAAAAACCAAACAAAGAACTGAATCATGGACATGAGCAAATAATTGAATAAATGAACAAATACGCTCACAAAAATCATACAAAATCCGTTGCCTCCCTGGCAACGGCGCCATTTGATGACTGGGGAGCATCAAGAGTCTAGATATCTCACAAGGCGAGACATCCAGTCGCTGAATCGACCACTTAAAGACCCCCAAATCAATCAACAATTAACCCATAGTAAATATATGCAATAAATATCCAAAAATGTGGAGTTAGAATTTATTATAACTCTACATGTAAATGTGTATAGGTGTAAGTACAGGTAGAGGTCGAACACTGGGAGGCGAATGGTTGTATGTGATGGATCATTCAATTATCCAATCATTGGCTCATGTCCTTTTATTGTTTTTGTGGGTTTTGGGTTTTGTAATTTTTTTTATATTTTTGTTTTATAATTTTTATGTTGTTTTTATATTTTATGTTTTTTTTATTTTCTTTTTATAGTTATATAAATATAAATATATGATATATATAAAGAGATATATATATAAGAAGAGAGAGAGAAGAATAATATGTATATATACATAAATACTAAATATATACATAGATATAATTTTTTAGCTTTTTAATATTTTTCTATTTTTTTATTTTTTTCTGAAATATTTCTAATTTTTATGTATTTTTTAATTTCAAAAATGTCCTTAATATAGGACTAAATAATTAGCCGTGTATAATTTGGGTTTTAAAAATATAAAATAAACTCCAAAATTACCCAAATTAATTTTAATATATTAATAATAATATATAGATAATTATAAAAGAGAAAAAATGTATTTTTGGGATTTTTAAGGATTTTTCTATTTTTTGTTGGATTTTGGAGCTTTCTGATTTTTTTAATTTTCTTTTTCATATTTTTAGGGTTTTTCAATTTCTGGACTCAATATATATATATAATTATACCTTATATATTTTTTTTGAAATTTTTCAAAATCATTTTCTAATTTTTTTGTATTTTCTAATTTATTCAGTGTAAAAATGGCTCCTATTTCATTTTTTTATAATTAGGAAAAATGCAAAAAATACAAACTAAAATGTAGGCGTGAACAAGCATGGCATGGAGCATCTATCCTAATTTTTGTGGATTTTTAGAAGCCATCTAGGTATTTTTAATAAATGGATAAAAGACACAAAAATAATTAAGCCTGGCAGGGGCATTTTTGCAAATAAAATAAGTTCCAGGGGCAGCAGTGCAAAAATTCCAATAGAAATAGACATTTATTTAAACTTTTAGAACTATTTTACAATATTCAAAAACCGCCAGGGGTTACATGCAATTTTCACGCGCCTCACGTGGGACTGCACGTGAGGCGCGGAAGGACCTAAACGCAATTTCAAGAAACACAGGGGTCCTACTGCAAAATTTACAATTATTTTAAAACGTGCAAATTTATTTACAGCATTAAATATTAAATACAAAAAAGGCGGGGGCTGGATATGCAAATTACCCCCAATAGGCGCTGAATCGAACAGCTGGTCTTCATCACTAGTCCACGTGGCGCCTCCACGTGCGCCAATGACGGTTCGCTGCTGGATGGCTGAGATTAGATCAGCCAAGCTGATCTGACGGTTGATGCAGAGCTCCATCCAATGGTGCTGATCTCATCTGGGGCCTTCGTCTTCATCCAACGGCAGAGAGCACACGTGCAAGAACAGGGAAGAACACCCGCCAGGGCGAGCCTCTTCCGACCTGATCTCGCTCTCTCGCCGATCATCGCTGCTCCTGAAGGTCCCAATCGCTTCCTGGAAGGTGGCTTGATCTGCTAGAGGTGTTGGATCGACCGGAGGTGCCCTGGAGCGGCGCCACGAGCTCGGTGAAGCAACGCAGCTCCAGGTACCTCCGCCTGCTTGTAACTCGACTCCTGGTGCGCTTTGGGGCACCTAACCTGCACTTGAAGATAGAGGGGCTCGAGGGCGTCTCCCTCGACCTGGGGTTTGAAGCTGAAAGCACAGGGGTGATGATGGGAAAGGAAGCTCCGGCGAAGGGTGGTGGAGGAGCTTCGTTTCGCGGAACCAGGAAGGTTCCGGTTGATAGGAGGTGACTGGAAGGTGGAGAAGGCATAGGGGAACGAAGTGGAGGCGTAGTGGTGGTCGGACACAGTCAGAAACACGGTGAAAAGCTCGCCGGAGCGGAGCTCCGGCGAACTACGAAACAACTAAACTACGCTAAACTAATAAACGAAACCTAAAACTAATTGCAGGACTGAAATGCTAGAATCGAAATCTACCTAGAAATATAAAAAGCACAGCTCTTATACCTGGGGGCCGCCAGGGAGCAGGGTGGCCGCCGGAGCGCCACCGCGACAAAATTGCCCTCCGCCATGGCTGAATCGAGGTGCTGGGAAGCGCCTCCTGTCACGAGGGCTCCACCAGGAGCTGATTCAAGCTCAAAGAAGGGGGTAAAATTGGCCAAATTCGGCCAAGGAGGAGGGATGAGTTATTTATATACATTCCAAGGGACCCCCAGTAACCGGCGATTATTGAAGAATCGGGGCTATGTACAAGGGTTCCAAGATCTCGGCTGGAATCAGGGATGATCAGGGAATAAATCTCGTGAAGTGATTGCTGTTGATGGAGCGATAGATCGAGCAGAAAAAAGGGAAGAAATCGGGGGAAAAGATGGTTCGCGTCAAGTCAGGCGGCCGGAGGTCAAGTTGACCGGGGTCAACTCGCGGAGGGACCTGATTGGTCCACCTCAGCCGCTAAACGACAAAACAGGGAACCTTATTATAAATTGATTTATTTAGCTGAGTAAATGATTTTATTAATTTTTGTTTGTAAAATAAAAAATGTGTATTATTTCATGTAGTATTTATTTATGATTTTTATTGAATTTTTCAAGGTGTTTTATTATAGTTTTATTTGAATAGTGTGTATATGTATGTATTTACATGTATTTTTATGTATTTTATTTTTAATTTGTTTATTTTCTTTTATTATTTTATTGGCTTATTTTATAAATTTATAACTTATTTTTATGAGTATAAATATATTTTTATTTGATTTTTATGAGTTTATTTATATTTTTAAATAAATGTGTTTGTATACATGTAAGTATACTTATAGGTATTTTACCTATATATTATATACATTTTATTTATTTAATGAATTTTATTTGTTTTTATTTTGGATGTATATTTTTAATAATTTATATATAATATATACATTATTATAAAAATATAAAAGAATGAAATAGTTAAAGAATGTTTTTCCCCTTTTATTTATGTACATCCTTCTCAAAGGTATTTTGCCTGTGTATTTTGTAGACTTATTTTATTTTACAAATTAGTTTTTGGTTTTATTCTAATTTTAATATGTACATGTATTCTATACATTATTTACAAAATTCTAAAAATATAATTTTGTAAGAATAATAGACATTGAATAAAATGAATATTTTAATCAGGTATTATGTACAAGAAGGGCCAAAAACCTAACTTCCACAGATGGACTCCAAAAATTATGAAACCAATTTTATAAAATAGTTCTTGAAATGCTATATACAATTAAAGGTGAGTTTGGGTGATTTGGAGTTTTTATTTGCAAGATATGGGTCTGTGAAGTTGAGATTTTGGCTTTTTATTTTGTGTATACATAAAATGTACACTGAATATTATTTTTACACAAACTCAATTTTGTAATTTTATTTATATTATTCTCTACAACTTTTATAAACAAAGTTTCTTTATTTGATGATTAAATAATTATGTACAAAATAGGTGTCAAAAATGCATAAATAAATGAATCAATAAATGAGGTATTTATTGTCTTATTGGCCCTTATCTCCCCCTACTTTATTCCTTGTCGACCAATTCCATGCTGGCCTTGGTCTCGGGGTTAGGTTCATAAAATATTTACAATATTTTATTCCTTTTTCTTTTCTTCTCTTTATTCTATAATTTTGGCATTAAAAACCTTATTTTATGTGAAATTAATACAATAAATAATAGGTGCTAATATATACAAATTGGTGCTATTTACATGCATTTGCTAGGGTTTTTAAGGCCAAAATGATAGAATAAAGGTGATGAAATGGAGATTCATCACTAGGCCATGGTTGCAAGGGTAGACAAGGTCAATTTGCACTGGTGGCGAGGTATTCGTAGTTTGAGAACGACGACTGCATGTGGTTCTTCGTCGAAGCTTCAACCATCATGAAGACCAGAGGGAGGAGAGAAAGTTAGGTTTAGAGCAAGTGTGTGTGTAAGGAAGGTTAGGACTGTGACGAGGAGTAGTCGGTTGGAGGAGAAGTTGCTCGAAGAAGTGGGGAAATGGCGAGAAGATAAGTGGTTTCGGAGTTTGGCATGGATCTAAGGAGATGGTTGGAGATTGTGGGGTGACTCAGCTATCGTTGGATCATTTGATCCAAGGGAAAGTGGGGAAGGAGGGAAAGATAAATGATTTAAGAAGGGGCGTGATCAAGTGGCTGAGATGGGCATGATCAAAGGGATCAAGCGGTCTGGAAGCGCGCAAGTGCGGAAGGCTTATGAGCGTCTGATCAGATTGATCCGGTGACTCTTGTGGAAGGCAGGTTGCAGAGAAGAAACGAGACACGTGGCTCAATCAGAGAGAGACACGCCGCCCAACAGGAAAATAAGGAAAGTATAAAATGTTAGTAAAGCCAAAATAAAATATGTATGTGTCAAATCAAAAGGTGTTCAACAAGAAAGTTGTCGATCTGTTCAAGGTCTTTAATTTTCATGGAACACAAAGTCAAAATACATCGTTTGTACATAGATAAAATTTTGCAAGCATTTTTAAGTTAATAAAAACATCCATTTTAATTTCTTTTGATATAATTTTGTATTTTTGATTTGCAAATAATTCAAAAAAATATATATATAATATTAAACTAGTTGTTATGGTAGGCACAGTAATAAGAGAACACAGAAAATAAAGGCAAAATAATATGTTTAATTATATACAATAATTAGGGAAAATTATATACAAGGGGTTAATTGATACTGTGAGTTAATTGTCAATGAATCTTATTCAATTGTTTAAGTTAGAGGGATAATAAATGAATAATATGATGTTAAATCATGGATTTATCACTTATCTATCTGCTGCCGACATTATTTGGTAGTGCTTGGAGCCACATTTTTATATATTTTTGTGTAAGGCTGTGTGATAACAACATGGGAGTTAACTTGTTAAAATACCAATCCAACTAGTAGGACTTCCAATTTAAGTAATATGTGTTGAAATGTTGAGGCGATGAATTTTGAAAAAGTTGAGTTTCTTATTTGAATTGATTCTGCTCTTGGTTTGCTAGAATCTTTCATTCTCTGGCTCTATTTATGTATGGTTTTCAACCATCGTTCTATCTCTTTGGATCTTTGCTTTTGACGGAATTGTCTTGATATGAATGGAATATTGGATGAAATCTCATGTCTTTTTAAGAACTGCTAATGGGTTGGGCTTGAAAAAATTGGAGACCTACGTGGACAGAAGTCAAGTGTTTCTTCCCTGTTTGTATGGCCTGCTTTTATTGGATTTACTTATTAATTAAAGTAATGATGTTACTTTGTTTGGAGTATGTGCCTGGAGGAACTGTTGTGTTGACACACGAGTAGTAATGCAGAGGTCTATACCGATGGTTATTTACAACCGTTGCTTGAGGGTATTTGGTTGGAAGAGCCAATAAAGGAATCTGACACTGGTTTTGCATGATGAAGTGGTTTGTTGATTTAAATGAGATTAATGTATAATTCACATTGAATACCTTAATTGTAATGACAAATTTTTTGTTGATTGCTTGATGAATCTTTGAGTACATACATCTAAGTGTATTAGCTATTTCTTGTGGATTGCTTCAGTTTACAGAGATTGTTCAGACATGGGCGTGTGCTTGTAGGCAGTTGTTTAAGCTTTCGTTAGGCTTTACTGATAGATGGAAGCAATGTTAAGGGGAATGTTTATTAAAGCTGGTTTGTCGGCAGTTTAAAATATATGCTATATGATGTTTGGATGCGGATAGCTCAGTTTGTCATCTTTAGTTTTGTGGACTGTTCTTATGGATATGCCAAGAAAGTTATGTTTGGATGATGCAAACTCTACTACTGTTGAGAAAGTTACTATACACATTTGCATTTGTTGAGTCATTGATGAGCGCGAAATTCACCTCTTTAAGAATGTGGAATTAGTCATAGTAGTATAGGAGGCGAATTCGGTTCATCAAAAACCACGATCTTTGAATGTCATGGAATATTTATATTTGGCAAGTCTACCAAGGTCGAATACAGGGACACGACTACTTAATATGTTCATCGAATTTCGATTCATGAAGCACAAAGTGAGTTAATTTCAATTTCAATTTCAGGTCCTTATGAAGAACTATGCTATTTACAAAGCAAAGCCAGGATGCATGCAATTTTTTAATTGGTTTTTTATGCAATTTAAAATGATGCATGAGCAAGTATGCAAGTGAATTTATATACATATTAAAGCCTACAATTATACCCTAAAAATATGAGCAACAAAATATAAAATGAAATCAGAGTCAATTTTGAACACACATGAACAACGGTCATCAGATCAAAGCAAGACAAGGAGAGCATGGTCCCATTTTTCACATAAAAATTAACTTCAATTAAAACATTGGCAAATGAGACAATTAAATATGCTAAGATGAAGAGGATAGAACAAGGATCAAAACGACACTAAAATCATGCAATTTAGACCTACGATGCTCAAGTTATGCTAAAAACAATGCACGGGCATAAATGTAATAAAAATGCAATAAAATAAAGGGATAAATATAGCATTTAGGTCCCTGGAGGGACCTAATTGCAAATAGCAAAAACCGCATGGGCCTTATGCAATTTGTCCATGTGCGCGGGGGCCTTTTTATAATTTCCAAAAAGTCGAAGGGCTTCCCTGTAAAATACCCAGGCACGCACGTGAGGTACGTGCCTGGGGACCAAAATGCAATTTCATAAAACTTCTGGGTCTGTCCTGCAATTTACCCAGGCCCTCACGTGCGGGGCACGTGAGGCGCCTAGGCTCGGGAAGAAGCTCTGGCTCGGGGCACGTGGCGATGTCTGGAGGCTCGGGTCAAGGTTCGGTGGGACCCGAGCCTATAGCTTTGGCTGGAGGTTTGGCATGCCACGTGGCGTCGTCTTGGCCGTCTGATCGAATCGATCGGACGGTGACTATGCTGTCTTCTTCTATTGTGGCCTACCGGAGTAGGCGGGGCTCCGACATGTTGAATGTAGCTCCACCGCCCGCCACTGGCTCGCCTGAAGGTCGATGAAGGTCTCTGGAAGGCTTGCGGAGATCCTGGAGGCGAGGTGGAGCTCCAGAGCTGGTCGGCAGTGTAGTTCGGTGGAGCTTCACCGGAGGGAGGACATTCGAAATCTTACCGATGTAATCTCCAGCCATTGAGTTCCTGCAGGGGTGAGATGTAGCCGAAGCGAGTGCAATTGTGCGCGAGGTGAGGTGGAATGGAATGGGAGCCGTGCGGAGGTGGATAAGGTGGGGGCTCAGGGGAGTCCTCCGCCGTGATTCCGTAGGAGTGGGATCGGAGCGCGGTGGGGTTCTGACGGAAGGAGATGGAAGCGCGAGAATGACTGATGGCTGGTGAAGCTAAGGAGATGGTCAGATGGAGGTGGACGGTGATTGTAGGAAGCAGAATAAATAGGAGAAACACAAGAAAAAGAAGGAGGAAGAAGATCTCATCGGGGAGGGGAACCCTGGCGGAGGATGTGCTTGGGATGAGGCTCAGACGAGCCTCGGGGTCGTCACCCAGCTGGTCAGCAAACCAACGGGCTCAATTGGTGACCGGAGTCACCGGGACACGGCGGAGCATCGCCGTGAGTCGACACCGGATAAACCCCATTATCACATCGACATTCCGCCCCTCCGCTGTCACCGGAGGGGCGGAGGAAGCTAGGAGTAGGCCCAATAATGGTGGACGACGAAGATCGGTGGCGGAGGAAGGGGATTTATAGGAGGCGGAGGCTGGCGGTTATGGTTGTGGCGAGGGGTTTTCAAAGAGGGTTTTAATGGCGAAGGAGTGATGAAGTGGAGACATGAAGGCTGCGCGAGGAAAGTGGATCTATGGGTTACGTCGGGGAGGCGTTACGAGTAAGAGGAGGTGGCTGGAGCGCCTGCCAAAAAAGGAAGGGGGAGCGGGGGTCGCGAGTCGCAACGCCTGGGGCGAGGGGGTTACGGAGGTTGACGATGAACCATAGCCGTTGGATCTAACGATCCAACGACTGGGAGTGGAGCGCGTGCGGAGGGCCATGATGGATTTGGAGGGTTGAGATGCAAGGGTGACGTGGATGCACATGAGGCGTAGGATAGGAGCTTGATTGAATGGATGTGGATGAGGCGTAAGTGGGTGGCTCAGATATGATCTGGGAGTCAGATCCAATGGCTGGGAATAAAGCGGGTGATGAACGGCGGAGATGAAGCTGGGCGAGCTTGATCCAAGGGCCAGGAGAGGCGCCAGGTGGCAGATAGAGAAGCAGGTCATGTGGGCAGCCCAGGGGCGCCACATGGCCCAATCAGAAAAATTCAAAGTAAAAATACAAAGAAAAATAGAAAATAAATAGTTAAAGGCCGAATTAGGAGAAAGTCAAAACATGAAAGTTGCTCGTCTCGATGAGATCTACAACTTTCATGTTGGTCAAAAAGCCAAAAGAGGTCATTTGTACAAAACGTATTTTTGGGGATATTTTTAGGGGGATAAAAACACCGATTTTGTGGTTTTGAGATGTTTTTGTATTTTTTAGTGTTTTTAATGGTCAGTGAATTATAGACAATTATTCTACCTAATTTTTAGGAGTTTTTGAGGATAAAATAATTACAAGAAAATAGAGGAAATTAAATCCATAATTTAATGGTAAATTATACACAATATAATACAGGATAAAAATAAAGAATTGATGGGTATTTTTATTGGATTGATTAAGCAGGGGGTTTAATTTGCGGCTTTTAGCATGATGAATACAAGATTCATCATACCCCTATACTTAAACCATGCTCGTCCTCGAGCATCTAAAGAATGAAGGAGTCGGATTAATTCTTAACAGTACGTGGAATTTTCAAGGCTTGATCTTTCGAAGCCTCTTGACCTAAGTGATCCTAAAATTCCGGGTTTATCCAAACCTTAGTCAGAAGGAATCCTACTTCTCTGATTATCAGACTCTCTTTTTGTACATAGAATATAAGGATATGGCATTTAGTGTACTGCATTTTATGAGAGCCGAGTCGATGCATCACTCAAAGTTCCAGTCCCAAAGACTCTCCTCTAGACCTAATCCTCAAAACTAGGGAATAAGTCTACTCTTGCTTCAGTCAACCGTCTCATTAGTTTGTCAGACTTGAAATGTTGATGGACAGCCAGATGATGGAGGTAATGGGATTGTGTCTATTTTTCTCACCCTCACATTGGAACAAGAGGCCTCTCGAGTGCCTTTTTACTCTACGCATGTAAATTTTAATATTGCTTATCAATGTGTCCGTCAAGAGAGTTGGAGTCATCTGCACTTGTTTTTCTGGGAGTACACCGGGTGTGTCTTTTCTGAGTATCTAAGATACCTTCGACACCCAGACTTGTATCGCTTACGATGCAAGGCCCTTTTTGTGGTGTCAACCGACTCCTTGGTCCTAATTAGCGCTTGGTCCAAGTGGACACTTTGAAAATGTTTGGGAGCGCTCGCCATTGGTGGAAGCTCATTTGTATTTTGACTTTGGTATTCAGAGCTTTTTCTTTGACATTTCATTTCTTTTGTTGGATAGCTCCACTACTTTTACCAAAAGTTGGTGCACACAGATCAACAAATTCCTTTAAATTTCATCACATCCTGGCACATAGGTAAATATCAAAGAGATAGCATATGAATCTTGTTCACATACTGGCTAGGGTTTTGCTAACACTCAGGTTTTCTGAAGCCTTCATTAACTTTATCCCATCTTCGAATATCATTAGATCGGGTCTAAACTCAAATCTCTGGTCCTGGTTCCTCAAGTGATACCTCAACTCAACTCATCAATCATGCAGTTGTGGAAGTGACTGTGTTGATCATATCTTCTTGAAGGTAGAGATGAAGAGTGCAATATAGCACTCAAATCTTTCAAAGCAGGGAAGTGTGGATATTTAAGTCTTAAAAACCCTAATGACTAAGGCATGTTAACTCAGACTCTCAAGATCCCAGAGATCCAACGTCCTCAAAATCCTCAAGCCTTGAGTGGGTGTGGATGTGTCAGGAATACACCAACTCCTTAGGTTAGTGATTTTTTTGTGTGATTTTTGTCTTTTGCAGATTGTTATGGGTTTTAATAATTTTTTTTAATTCCTCAGAGAGACAATGACTGGCTAGGCTCAAATAAAAGTATCCACTCTCAGCCAGTATGGGTGTAAGTACGGGCCGAGACCCGTGTTACTTGAGGACATGGCCATATGCGATGTCCTCTAAACCACCCACTCTGCTAAGGGAGACAGAGGTTCCCTCATTGAAAATGTCTACTAAGCCTAGTAGTCAGCGTCAAATTCCAAGAAAGATTTTTAATTTTTCAATTTTTTTATACAGGAATATTTACAAAAATTAATCCCTCAATTTTAATAAACAATTTTTACAAGGTTTTTACAGAACTCAGTTCACTAGTTTACCAAAACCCAGCCCGAAAAATAAAATTTTAAAAGAGATTTAAAACGCGAGCTAAGGCTAAAGAAATATACAATAATAGATGGTATACCCCCCCTATACTTAAATTTTGCTATGTCCTCATAACATAAGTGCCATGAAGCCAGGGCTCGATTCAAATATCGGGTGATATAGCAGAACTGAGGAGGAGGGTCCCCCTATACTTAGGCCCAAATTGACCTAAGTACAAGAAGACAGAACGAGGGAGGGATGAGCAGGCAGGTCCCCCCTATACTTAGGCTACAAATAGCCTAAGTAAGGTCTGAATTAGGGGGAGGTTTTTCTATGATACAAGGGTGAGGGGGAGGGGGTTCGTGAAATATATACACAGAGAGAGGGAGATAGAGGTAGAGAGAGAGAGAGAGTGAAATATATAGGGGGATGGTGGGAGTGAGTGTGTATATGCAAGTGAAGGTGTGTGTGGGGGGGGGGTAGATCATCAAGTGATCTACTCTTTTTCTTTTTCTTTTTCTTTTTCTCTTTTTTTTACAACATGCTAGACTGGAAGTAAATATGCATATGTAATTTTGTTTACTACAGATATGCCATGCAATCTGATTGATTAAAAGACTCCAGCCTTTCTTCACAGATTCCTTTGCGGCCTCTTCAGCGGAAGCTCCCGACTTCACGCCTCCATGAGGATCAAGCGTCCTCGATCATCATGGGCCCTGCCACAAAAGGATAAACTTTAGAATACTCAGAGAAATTAAATCAGCAAATATGATGCAAAGAAATGATGCATGAAACGAGGACCTAAAAGATTTATTCAATAAAAAAATCAAAATTCAATAATTAAGCTAAGATGTGTCCCCGGCAACGGCGCCATTTGATGAGCGCGAAATTCATCTCTTTAAGAATGTGGAATTAGTCGTAGTATAAGAGGAGAATTCGGTTCAGCAAAACCATGATCTTTGAATGTCGTGGAATATTTATACTTGGCAAGTCTACCAAGGTCGAACACAAGGACACGACTACTTAATATGTTCATCGAATTTCGATTCATGAAGCACAAAGTGAGTTAATTTCAATTTCAGGTCCTTATGAAGAACTATGCTATTTACAAAGCAAAGCCAGGATGCGTGCAATTTTTTTAATTGATTTTTATGCAATTTAAAATGATGCATGAGCAAATATGCAAGAGAATTTATATACATATTAAAGCCTACAATTATACCCTAAAAATATGAGCAACAAAATATAAAATGAAATCGGAGTCAATTTTGAACACACATGAACAACGGTCATCAGATCAAAGCAAGACAAGGAGAGCAGGGTCCCATTTTTCACATAAAAATTCACTTCAATTAAAACAGTGGCAAATGAGACAATTAAACATGCTAAGATGAAGAGGACAAAACAAGGATCAAAACGACACTAAAATCATGCAATTTGGACCTACGATGCTCAAGTTATGCTAAAAATAATGCAGAGGCATAAATGTAATAAAAATGCAATAAAATAAAGGGATAAATATAACATTTAGGTCCCCGGAGGGACCTAATTGCAAATAGCAAAAACCGCTTGGGCCCTTATGCAATTTATCCATGTGCGCGGGGGCCTTTTTGTAATTTCTAAAAAGTCAAAGGGCTTCCCTGTAAAATACCCAGGCACGCACGCGAGGCACGTGCCTGGGGACCAAAATGCAGTTTCATAAAACTTCTGGGTCTGTCATGCAATTTACCCAGGCCCTCACGTGCAGGGCACGTGAGGCGCCTAGGCTCGGGAAGAGGCTCTGGCTCGGGGCACGTGGCGATGTCTGGAGTCTTGGGTCAAGGTTCGGTGGGACCCGAGCCTATAGCTTTGGCTAGAGGTTCGGCATGCCACGTGGCGTCGTCTTGGCCGTCTGATCGAATCGATCGGACGGTGACTGTGTTGTCTTCTTCCGTCGTGGCCTACCAGAGGAGGCGGGGCTCCGGCGTGTTGGATGGAGCTCCACCGCCCACCACTGGCTCGCCTGAAGGTCGATGAAGGTCTCTGGAAGGCTTGCGGAGATCCTGGAGGCGAGGCAAAGCTCCAGAGCTGGTCGGCGGTGTAGTTCGGTGGAGCTTCGCCGGAGGGAGGACATTTGAAATCTTGCCGATGCAATCTCCGGCCATTGTGTTCCTGCAGGGGTGAGATGTAGCCAAAGCGAGTGCAATTGTGCGCGAGGTGAGGTTTAATGGAATGGGAGCCGTGCGGAGGTGGAGAAGGTGGGGGCTCAGGGGAGTCCTCCACCGTGATGATGGAGGAGTGGGATCGGAGCACGGTGGGGTTCTGACGAAAGGAGATGGAAGCGCGAGAATGGCTGATGGCTGGTGAAGCTAAGGAGATGGTCAGATGGAGGTGGACGGTGATTGTAGGAAGCGGAATAAATAGGAGAAACACAAGAAAAAGAAGGAGGAAGAAGACCTCGTCGGGGAGGGGAACCCTGGCGGAGGATGTGCTTGGGCTGAGGCTCAGACGAGCCTCGGGGTCGTCGCCCAGCTGGTCAGCAAACCAGCGGGCTCAATTGGTGACCGGAGTCACCGGGACACGGCGGAGCATCGCCGTGGGTCGACACCGGACAAACCCCATTATCGCATCGACATTCCGCCCCTCCGCTGTCACCAGAGGGGCGGAGGAAGCTAGGAGTAGGCCCAAGAATGGTGGATGACGATGATCGGTGAAGAGGGTTTTAATGGCGAAGGAGTAATGAAGTGGAGACATGAAGGATGTGCGAGGAAGGTGGATCTACAGGTTACGTCAGGGAGGCGTTACGAGTAGGAGGAGGTGGCTGGAGCGCCGGCCAAAAAAGGAAGGGGGAGCGGGGGTCGCGAGTCGCAACGCCTGGGGCGAGGGGGTTACGGAGGTTGATGATGAACCATAGCCGTTGGATCTAACGATCCAATGACTGGGAGTGGAGCGCGTGCGGAGGGCCACGATCTGATCATTAGGATCTGGTCGTGTGGTGGAGGGATGGGTGCTAAAGAGCGGCCCAGATGGAGCGATGGTGGAGATCAGATGGTTGAAGTGAAGATGCGGCGTGGCGCGTAGGTGGCCGTAGGATAGGGATGGGATTGGAGGGTTGAGATGCAATGGTGACGTGGATGCACAAGAGGCGTACGATAGGAGCTTGATCGAATGGTTGTGGATGAGGCGTAAGTGGGTGGCTCAGATCTGATATGGGAGTCAGATCCAATGGCTGGGAATAAAGCGGGTGATGGATGACAGAGATGAAGCTGGGCGAGCTTGATCCAAGGGCCAGGAGAGGCGTCGGGTGGCAGATAGAGAAGCGGGCCACGTGGGTGGTCCAGGGGGCGCCACGTGGCCCAATCAGAAAAATTCAAAGTAAAAATACAAAGAAAAATAGAAAAGAAATAGTTAGAGGCCGAATTAGGAAAAAGTCAAAACATGAAAGTTGCTCGTCTCGATGAGATCTACAACTTTCATGTTGATTAAAAAGCCAAAAAGGTTATTTGTACAAAACATATTTTTGGGAGTATTTTTAGGGGGATAAAAACATCGATTTTGTGGTTTTGAGATATTTTTGTATTTTTAGTGTTTTTAATGGTCAGTGAATTATAGACAATTATTCTACCTAATTTTTAGGGGTTTTTGAGGATAAAATAATTATAAGAAAAATAGAGGAAATTAAATACCATAATTTAATGGTAAATTACATACAATATAATACAAGATAAAAATAAAGAATTGATGGGTATTTTTATTGGATTGATTAAGCAGGAGGTTTACTTTGCGGCTTTTAGCATAATGAATATGAGATTCATCAGTCATTGTTCCTCATGTTGAGTTATTTGCTGAGAAAGTTACTGCACCTGTGGAGTTATTGCTGAGAAATCCCCAAGGCAAAAACAAGGGGAATGAGCCTCCTCTCAAGGAATTGATATGACAACATCATCAATCATCATCTACATATCTTTATGTTTTATTTAAAGTAAATGTTGTCGGGCTGTGGATTGTCCAAATCCTTCCACTATCTTAAAACAATAACTGTTATAATTTATAAATTTTTGGGATTTTATCACTTGTGCCCCTCCGAGATATCGCAATATCAGTTATGCCCCTATCTTTTTGGTAATATCAGTTGTGCCCCTCACTTCTTGCCATTTTATCAGTTGTGCCCCTTAGGTTAGTTGCCGTCCATCCACAGTGCAAACAGACGTTAATTTTGAGGACATAAGCGGAATTATTTTTAAAAAAATGATTCAGTGGTCATTTTGACACCATCTTCCTCATCCTCTTCTTCTTCCTCCTCTTCCCCCATCCTCTTCCTCCTCCTCCAACCTCCTACTCCTCCCTCTCCGCCCCAGCCTGCCCCAGCTCCTCCCCTAGCTCGCGATCATCCTGGGCCACCCCCTCCCCTCCCCCACGCTACCCCGTGCTCCCCTGGGCCTGCCCCGTGCTCCCCGCGCCACCCCGCGTCCCCTGGGTCGCCACCTCCCCTCCCCCGTGCCGCCCCGCGTCCCCTAGGTCGCCCCCTCCCCTCCCCGCGCCGTCCTGCTCTCCCTCCCCTCCCAGCGCCCTCATCGTCGAGCCCGAGATCCTCGTGGACAGTTCCCATGACTTCGCCACTTGCGCAGCCGTGACCGAGAAGGTCCTTGCGGCGGTCTACAAAGCCCTCAATGGCCACCACGTCCTTATTGAGGGAACCCTCCTGAAGCCCAACATGGTCACTCCAGGATCTGCTGCCCAGAAGGTTGCGCCGGAGGTGGTGGCGGAGCACACGGTCCGGGCCCTGCTGAGGGCTGTCCCTGCGACGGTTCCTGGGATCATGAGCCTGTTGGGAGGGCAGAGCGAGTAGGAGGCGTCCGTCAATCTGGCCGTGGACCCTTTCCTTCTCCTTCGAGCGTGCCCTGCAGCAGAGCACTCTCAAGGCATGGGGTGGCAAGGACGAGAACAAGGAGAAGGCGCAGGATGCCTTCTTGCAAGGGCAAAGGCCAACTCCCAGGCCACCCTCGGCGTATACAAGGGTGATGCCGCCAAGGGAGAGGGCGTGTCCGAGAGCCTCCACGTCAAGGACTACAAGCCATTTTGACCAGTTTTTTCATTCCATATCTTCTGTATAATGGCCGTGATCATTACGATGACCAGAGGTTTTCTGAATGTAATGTGCGGTCCCTCTCGCTTACCATGAAGATCAGCTTTGATCATCTTGATTGTTTGACGCGAGAGGATTGTCGGCTGTGATATCGCCAGGGTCGTTCTACCATCCGACGGATCCCCTACAGTGGATCTTGCTCGGCTGTGGTCGTGCGCGATGCAGATGCAGGCGAACTTCAGCGAACTCCGGGCGGAGAGGGAGGAGGAGGAGGAGGTTGGAGGAGGAAGAAGAGGAGTCTGACAATAATACCCTTCTTAACTGCACCAAGGTTTGAAAAAACCATGGTTAAGTCAACTCATTGACGGTTAATCTAACGGAAGGGCACAAGTGATAACGGAGAAAGAAGTGAGGGGCACAACTGATATTACCAAAAAGATAGGGGCATGACTGATATTGCGATATCTCGGATGGGCACAAGAGATAAAATCTCTAAATTTTTTACTTGCATATAGTGTGTGGTTAGAAGATGATTGTCACACTATAAGTTGCAAAACCTCAATCAAATTATTGCAAAATCGGTGTTGCTGGACTAAGATTAATGTATAATTCACACTTCTCTACCAATTCATATCTTAATTCATATCTTAATATAAAAGAGTTTCTAAGTACATCTACTTTGCGAGGGAAGAACTTAACTCTAATTCCATGAAGATGCGAATGCTATTAGATTAAGTAAAAAAAGGAACTTGGACAATATGGTGCCGAAATTGCCAACTCTGCATTATTAAGAGTATCAGATTTTTGGTAAACACTAAAGATGCAAAAATAGTCCACTGATTAATCATCCATGAGTAATTTCTAGAAAAAAATCCGATTCATGGAGATGAGGAAGTTAATTCGAGAACTATCCAACTAACCACGAATCCCGTGAATAAATGGGAAACAAACCAAATTGATTTTTGTTCTACTTGAGCATTCTTCTTGTGATTGGTTTGGTTGAACTTACTTGATAATTTATCTCATGCTTTTCTGAAGTTTCACACACAAGGAAACCATTTCCCACATACTCTTGTATTGCCAACATCTACAAATGAATCTTACCACAAGAAATTATAATCCATTTCTTTATCATTGATAGTCGTGACATGAATTGGACCAGCTCTACAGGAAACAATCTGAATCCTTTGAAAAGAAGGTTAATTACATCTATCTGATTAGCATACAGTTCTTGAGATCAATTATTAAGGTACATGTTCACATGAGGTACTTCGTAAAGAAAGTTGTTTATCAGCACATGCAATCTATATAAACGGTCGGTTATCAAATATGGTTCTCTTATGTATGGTTCATCAGCTCTGATTCTTAAATTTTGCAAACTTGTCTTGAAAAGCAATCTGATGATGGAATACATCAAGCAAACTACGCAAGAGGATGGGGAGGCTGGCGGTGCTCGAGTCCTTGTACATGGAGGGGGAGGGCTCGCATGAGGAGGAGGCGATGCTGGAGGGACCGCACAGGAAGGAGGCGGTGGTGGAGGGCGCCCATGGGGACGGGGTGACACTGGAGGCTGGGGCTGCGCGAGATGGGGAGGGAGGTTGGGGCTGGACGCATAGGTGGTGGGGCATGAAATGGGGAGCCAAGCTACTGCGGCTGCGGTTGCGCCTCCCCTCTCCACGATGTCGACTCCCTGCCTAGTGGCATCTCCAGACTCCGGCTCCCTTGCACAACGGCATGTTGTGCCCATTGTTCATCTCTCGAGTAATGTCACCTCCTCTCTTGCATTGCCTTTGGCCGCGCATACCGAGCCGATGTGCATCCCCTCCTCAGCTCCCTTGCACATCGACAACATGTATATATACATAGGTGCATTGTACGTCACGGTTGGCTCCCTTCACCCACTCATTGGGTCACCCCTGCTTCCTTCTCATACGCGTCGGGCCCTCAGCTTTGTCGCAGGCACATCGTGGTTGCACCTTGTTGATGCCTCTCCCTTGGGCTTATCATGTCCCGATCTCCCTCGCGAACCCCTTGTATTGACTGACCCATACATGCATTTTTCATTTATGCGATACTAATATGTTCAATCAATTTCTCACCGTTCATGATATTGGATTTCAATTTTGTGGAACATGTAGAATTGGATTCCAAATTATTAATAAATTATGTGAAGTCCAAATTTAGATTATGTGCAATACGTAGAGTTGGATTTCAAATTTCAATTTATGGATCACCATCGACAAAGTGAATTGTAATCATGATTAATTTATCAAGTAGACTGAAATACCAAGTTCATATGTATGATTAAAAATTCATATAAGGAAGTCACTGCGATTCATCATGCATAACATAACAAACCTGATAGGTTAATGGGAGTAGTGTTTAAATTGCACAAAATATATCTATGTATAGACTAGAGCCGACTTAAGAGCACAAAATTATTCATTGGTTTATTTTCAATTTTTTACATCAAATTGTTGTACACATAATCAATATTTTTGATGGAATATAAGACAGTAAAATTGGATTCCAAATTGCTCACGGTTCCTGATACATTCAATTACTAATATGTTTGATTCATGGAAATTCTAAATCACCCAAATTAGATTGAATTCTGTAATTTCCCTCTTTTTAGAAATTCTATATTACTATATTTCAAGAGAGTAAATTATGGGACCGGCATTAGCGAGGATGAAAATACAAAAAGCTTGATAAGTAGACGACTATAATATCATATCTTTTTCTATCGGGTAAAGGGAAGCTGCACCCGGTAGTGCAGCCGATTGGCTGCACCCGGGGTCCACCACCGTCCGATTGATCCCGAGATGGACGATGAAGACGCCCAACTGCCCAATGCGTCTCTCATGCCTCGCACATGCCTCCTCTCCCCCGCTTCACTTCCCAAATCCCTCGTAACCTTCGCCTCTTCCCCCCTCCAACGACACCCCCAGAGCGCGAACTCCACCCCCACCCTTCTCCTCCTCCGATGATCGGCCTGTCGACGTTGAGGAGACCCCAAATCTTCCTCCACAGATCCCTGCTCCATCTCGCTCCTCCCAACCCCTTCCCCCACGCGGTGCTTCCCATCTCCCTCCGCTGTCCACGTACGCGACCATGCCCTCACTGCGATGCGAGCCCTAGTCACCCAGTCCCTCGCACTTCGCCGCTTGCGTGTGACCTCCCCCCTGCTTCTATGCGAGCCCTATTCGCTCGGTCCCTTTCACTCTACTGATTGTGTGCGACCTTGCCCTCCTTTGATCATGCCTATCAATTTGCCGAAGGAGTTGTTGACCATTTTTAAGTTCTTTGATCATCAACACTGTCTGCTGCAAGCAGAGTATCTTAATAATCTGCAATCATTATCAAGTTCTTGTTTTTTTTTGAGATTTTTTAGCCCTAATACAATGGTTCCAAAGGCCATCGTCAACTACATAAGTATCATCCTATTTAAGAAGTATGTCCATATAAAGATTGTAATACTTTTTTTATCGCCTCCTTTGATGTGAGTTAGCTATTCATTTGGTTTGTGCTTTCTCTGATCTTATGTTATGAAGTTTTTTTTCTAATATGTTGATTCTGGATTATTAATGGATGATCTTTTTTTGTAGGTTCTGCTACTGCATGGATTTAAGGAATAGTTTTCAGCTCACAAAACTATCAAGGGAGCATTTAGCGAATACAATAATGGTTTTGAGAATGGCAAAAGGTGGAGATCTAATTAGATGAGTGTGCCTGAATTGAGTATGGAAGAGTGATTTGTATTCTAATTTTGATGTAATGGTTTGTACACTGTGGGGGTAACATATTATTATTTCTTAGTGTTATTTTCGGTGTATTTGTTGTAAACATTGAATGGAAAAAAATTAGCAGGAATAATTGTGTTTATGAGTGTGTGATATTAAATGGTGAAAATGGTCTTAATGTTTGATGCCTTTGTGAACAGAGCTGGAGTCAAGGCACTTGACCTCTTGACACCAGATCTTCATTGGATTGATTGTTGGTGCAATGCTATGGTAGTGGTTATGGTGGTGATTGTAGAGATTAACAAGATGCTTAGTTTTTTATGGTAATAGTGTGTAAGGTGGAGAAATTGAGTGGTTTAAATAAGGAAATGTGATCACACTTCTTCGAGGAACGAGAGGACTTGAGGTTCATATCTTTTCTAGGTAGCAAGAAGAAGATCACCAAGCTCTTTATTAAAACACCTCTTTCTACCTTGTTCTGGTTTTTCCGCAGCTGGAGTAGGGATGTAATTTTATGCTTGAAATGTCTTTGAATATTTGCAATTGCAGCAAATTGGTTGTCATTTTATACTTGAAATGGTTTTGAATATTTGAAAACTTGGTTTTCTACAAAAGTACACATGTAAAGTCCACAACAATGAACTGTTCTCATGGTATGTTGGCTAAAAAACCCTTGCATCATTTGTAACACAAACCTCACTATTGTTCTCATTGTCAACAGAAGCAAATTAGTTCATTGTTCAAAAGAAGTAATAATGTCTAACAAATATACACGTTATCTTCATTGTCCAACAAAACCAAATTAATTCACTATCCATGTCCGATAAACTCCGGCTATCCAACAGAAGATCAAAAGCAACATAAGTAGACACTATCCAATAGGAACAACAGTACTGAACAAATGTTAATGACGTTCTTAGTGATGTCCTCATTATTTAACTTAAGCAAACAAATCAATTTCTTCACTGTCAAACAAAAGCAACAAAAAAATCAACGTAATGCAATTCTCCAAACTCCAAAATTAAATGCTTTGACTTTTTCATATAAAAGTATCGTCCATATTGTCCAACATATTGATTGAAGTAATTCAAACATCACCGATTATAGTAATCAACGAGATACCCAACAATGATAAGAACATAGTTTAGCGGAGATAATTTTAGCAGTCTACTGCACTAATTATTCTATAACTACACATTGTCGTATTGTGATTCTTTCATCTATACTTTATAACATCTCGAAATTATTTTAGAGGGATTGTAGCTGCGAACAATCATAGCCTTTTGCCTCATGAGGTAAAATTTCATGTGAGGTGGTTTTGAAAGCTAAATAAAGAAAGACCAGTGCTTGTGTTCATCCACATTTTATTCTGGAAGGAACTTTTATCATTTCATTGTTCATATAGATGTATATTATGTATTATGTGTATAATACATATATAATACAATGCAATCTTAGATTAAATGGAAGTAAAGAAAGATCAATATGCACACACATCAGAATACGTCCAATATTACTAATTGCTCTTCCTCCACAATAATTTACATCTTGATATAGAGAAGAAAATGATTAAGGTAGACATTAAGGACAGATTCACCGAATTCCAAATATGCAACACAACATTTGCCATTTTGCAGGCAACATTTACTCCAAATCAATGTACTAAAATAAGCAGATTTAGATCTAAATGTTTTGCATCTCCCACCGCAGATCACTTCATGGGAGAAATCGAACATTGTGACGAATGTTGAGTTGTTGCGGTGTGAGAGGAGATGGAGAACGGGAGGTGGAGAATGAGAGAAGAGACTGGAGCTTGTAGCGAGAGAACCATCGCGTGAACACAGTGCGGAGTGCGAGGGACGGAGCCGCTTGGGCCCGCATGAAGATGCAGATAGTCGCGCATGGGCGAATGAGCGTGAGGGACTGGGCGACTAGGCCTCATGCCGTGACGAGGGCATGATCATATCTACGGACAACGGAAGGAGATGGGAGGCACCGTATTAAGGAGAGCACTGGGAGGAGGCGGAGGGAGCAAGAACCTGCTGAGGAAGGCCCATGGTCTTGTCGACAGCGGCAGGTCGAGCTTGGAAGGAGGAGAGGGGCGACCGTGGAGAGCTCATGGGGAAAAGGCATGAGGAGGTGAAGCATGGGAGAGGGTGGGCAGTTGGGCATCGTCACCGTCCATCTTGGGATCAATCGGACAGTGGTGGACCCGGGTGTAGCCAATTGGCTGCACTACCGGGTGCAGCTTCCCTTTACCCTTTTCTATATACATATAACAAGCATTTACTAATTCTATTTATAAAATTTTGGACTCTTTCTTAGTGCACGTCGTTCCCTTGTAGACATGCTATACTGATTGCACTATCCACCATTATATTTATTGATTAAGTTGACTTTGACTCTACCAGAAGCAACGATAAGTGTTGAAAGAGTGTTTTCAGCATCAACTATTGTCAAGATTCGATTGCGCAGTACAAATGAATTAATAATTCTTTACTTGCATATTATTTGATTCTATTTCTAATGATGATATCATGAATTGTTTTCAAGATATGAAAATTAGACGCAGTCACCTTTAAATAAATGTGTATATTTTTTAATTTCCTTTACATGTAAAACAACTCTTATATTTTTTTTAAGACAAACGATCGCGTTTGAGTCATCATGGCAACTCTTATATATATATATATATAAAGAGAGAGAGAGCGAAAGCACGAGAGAGGGCTGATCTTGTGAGAGCCAAAAGCTGTAAGAGCATGAGAGTAAAGATTATGGACCAATAGATTCTGTCATCTCTCTCCTGGTTGATTGGAGGGGGAGAGGGATGAGCATAATCTAGTGGTCCAGATTCACTGCTCTCATGCTCTTACAGTTTTTGACTCTTACATAATCAACTCTCTCTATATATAGAGGGGAGGCTGCACCTAGGGGTGTAGCCAACTAGCTGCACTCGACCATTTTTCTCATTGTTTTTTTATGTTTTTGAAATGAAACTTAGGGGGATTTAAATCACTATATATCACTATGATCTCATGCTAAATTCAATTCAACTCTTTTATTATCTCCATCAAGACTATGACATTTTAACGGTCTCAGAATTGCTGAAATTGACCCTATCAAGATGGCATGTTAGAAATGTTTGTTTTGCATGAAATTTGAAACACATACTCAACGCAATAAACTAAGCAAATCCTCAAAGTTTCCCTTCAAAAAAATAAAAAATCAATAAGAAAAATGGTCGGATGTAGCTAGTTGGCCGCACCTCCTCTGTAGCTTCCCTTTCGCCTTATCTATCTATCTATGTTTATAGATGTTAATACATATTTTTTAATATTGCAATATTTTTTATTATTATAGTTTGTAACTGTGCTCCCTTTAGTCTTAAACCCTGGGTCGACCACTACATCGTTCCCCCGCCACCGCCCTCTCTTGCGATAACCATCGCTGCGTATCTCGAGAACAACCACCTAGAGAAGAAGGGGAAGAGGACATCGAAGGAGAGAGGGGTCCACCGTTGGATTCTCTCATGGTTAGATTAACTCTGTATATCTCAAGTTATTGATTCAAATGAATTCAGAATTACCGGTAACAGTTGTGGTGTAAGACAGGAGTATGTTATAGGGGTCTTGGAATAAATACGAAGTATAGAAAGGTGAGCCAGTAATTTGCAAAGTTTATAAGGTCCGTGACATAAAAACCCATTTTTTTTACGCCAACGAAAGAGAATATCCCTTAAATACAAGTTCCCGCCCCGTATTAGGGTTTCCTCAATCCTCCGCCGCCCTCAGCCCCGAAACCCTAACGCCATGGCCGTGGGGAAGAACAAGAGGATCTCGAAGGGGAAGAAGGGAGGAAAGAAGAAGACGTGAGTTCGACGATGCGCTGTTGTAGGTCGTCGCATTCCCTTCCTAATCGCGTAATCTGATCCATTTGCGTTTATCTGTTTTACGAAGTGTGGATCCTTTCTCCAAGAAGGACTGGTATGACATCAAGGCGCCGTCCATCTTTAACCAGAGGAACGTCGGAAAGACCCTCGTTTCCAGGACTCAGGGCACCAAGGTATCGTCTTTCCCTACAATTACTGGGATTTCATAGGATTAGATCTTGGGTTGTGTTTGGATTCCATGCTTGGATCTTCGTCTAATGAAATTCTCCTATACGCCTTACTGCTGAAATAGAAGTAATTGTTACTTGGTATGTTGGATAATGATATCTAATTAGCTGTGACCCAGCATTCGTTTGTCTACCCGATTTTCTTGCAAAGATGGGTTTTTGTTTGTGTGATACAGTGGACATTTGCAAAACCATATGAAGTAGAAGGTGTAACTCCTTAGAAGAGCAGTGAGCTGTACAAGCGCAGTAAGGATCCATACAATTCTGACCACCCGTCAGTAAAAAGCCCTATTGTATGTAGTTCATTTTCTCACTTGGGAAATATAATACGTTTCATCATACATTCACAATATAAGGTCATCATTGCCATCACCAGCTTATAGCTCGTTGAGACAAATACTTAGTTACATCAAGCATTGTCCTCTCACTGGCTAGCTAATCGGCGTCAGAATTGTTTTTATAGATTGATGTAAATTTTTTCCCATTAGACACACCAAGTCCATCGACTTCTTTTGTCATATCTCACTTGCTAGCAGCTCTTTTCATGAATGCCTTGCACCTATATTTTCGGGTATGATTCCATACATATATTATTGGCATCGGCTTATCTTTTATAATGTTGCAGCTTAGCCACCTTCTTTACTGGATAAGTGCCTATATTATTTAGTAAATGTTTTTTAGTGTTTCACCAAACACCCCCACCCCGATCCCCCATCACCTGCAGGACATGAACGATTGCTTCCTAGAAGCCCCATCATCAATCAATTTGAACTGTTTTCAAAAGGAGAAAGTTCAGTGTGATCCCCTCCTCCCAAGAAAACATTTATTTTTGATCCACCTTCATTTTACTTTGCAAAGCATCAAATTTAAGATCCGGTTTCTGATCCAACCATTTTCTCTGCCTCGTTGCTTACAAATTGGATGTTACTATATATATTCATCATCATAGTTATATCTAACTACCTTTTTCTGCGAGTTCCTTTCACCATCATTTATCTTTGACCATTCCTTTATAGCTGAATTTCCCAAAGAATCCAGGCCTAGTACATCGTTCTAAATTTTCCACACAAGAACATTTAGTTGGAACTTGGAACCAACCCGCAAACCCTCTACTAGTATGGTAAGAGGAAATATATTGTTCCTTTCAATTTAAAAATCTGTATTTTTGATGAAGCAGCTACAACTAATTTGCTTCCAAGTTTCCAACGAAAGGTCAATATAATTTTTTAAATGGTATTTTATAGATAATTGCCAATTCGCACTCAGAAGCAATGCCAAATCATGCTGAAATTTTTCGTAAAGCGGAACCTGCCACATCATTTTCATAGAACGGAACCTAAATGACTACATCTATCTTCTTTGTGGCTTGTTCTTAATTGTGACCCACGGACTTTTTGGATAGATGGTGCCATCATTTCCAAGGAGACAGCAGCATTGGAGAATGCAACATCTTTATGCAATCTTTATCAAGCCCAAATCTCTAAGCTTCCTTTTCACATTCTTTTGTCAGTATAGTTCAAGGTTTTAAAAATCGGATCAGACATTGAACTGATTCGTCTTCGGTTTGGTCCAACATGATCGGACTATCGATACAAATCTGTTGGACCGATAGTGATTTTAAACCAGCGTCATCATTCCCAGAATCCTATCGACTCGGAAAAACTAGACTAGGCTTAATTTATTAGTCCAACCGGTCAAACCGATTTTTTGAACCGATAAAACTGTATACATATATGTAAGTGTGTATGTATATATTAATGAAATGATCATTTAAAATATCGAATCTTTTAATAGAATAACATGATTGTTGAAACTCTTTAAAAGTTGGCCACATTTTCTAGTATTATATATGACTACAATATTGTAATCATTTATTTATAGTTGGTTCTAGAAAACTACTTTAAGAAGGTGGGGCACAACTGATATTCCAAAGAAAGAAGGGCATAACTGAAATTACAGAAGTAAAGAAGGGCACACGTGATTAAAATTCTATTATTTAACTATTTTAACTTTATTTTTTGAAAATTTATCAAACCATCAAAATTGAGTCTATATAGGTCAACTTGGTCCGACCACCAGAGTCAACTTGGTTTGACCACCGGTCGGGTCCAGTTTTTTATTTTCTTTTTTAATTAATTACATGAAATCAATCGACGGTCGGGGCTTGTTCCTGATCCAACAAGTCCGATCGATCGGTCTGTTTTTTAAACCATGGTATATATCAATAGATGTGAATGAGCTTCCATTTTAGGCTTATGAAAATGCATCCCCTCCAGTATAAGTGTAAGCATTAGGAGTATTTCGGAGTAGAAAAATGGATCAAACATTGTACTTACATAATAAAATTGTTAGAAAATAGGAAGCGGAAGCGGAATGATAAAACAAAGCATAATCTGGAAATATAAAACTGGAAGAACACAAAGATTTACGTGGAATCGTACTCCGTGAGGAGCGGGATGAAACCACGGGAGGAGCCCTCAAAGGGGCATGTTATGCATTGCACTTTCTCATCTGTTACAGGAGGCCTGGGGCTCCTTATATAGCCTCCACAATGCTTCCAAGTCCCACCACTGGACAATGTGGGACTAAACAACTGGATGGGGTAAATGGATCTTGGAGGGATCCTGGAGGAATCCATTTACCCTCCTACAACACAATAGACGCACATAACAAATACTCCAACACTCCCCCTCAAGCTGGAGCATGCAATGCTCAACTTGGACAAAGAAAAAGAGACTCAACTCAACGCTATAGGACACTACGGACAATATCAACCCAACACACACATTGCTGCAGTCGAGGATGTTGCTTCTCATGCCGTGCAGGTGCGGAGGACGAACGAGCTGGAGTGACAACTGAAGACTTGGAATCTGACCATCGAGTTTGAAACTGCGCATGAAGTCTCCTCGTCGGAGAACCAGTTCTCTCCCATCTGGCTTAGAGAATGATACTCTACTCTGGAGTACCCTATGATACCACATGAAAACCCTTGCCCTCAATGGCATAAGGAATGATCCTCTGCTCCGGAGTCCCTATGGCTTATATGAAAGCTCTGGCCTGACAACAAAAAGAATGATGGGGACCACGAAACTGAAGACCACATACTCGTGCGTGTCTGAATCTTGAGACTCGGAAATATCTGACGTCGAGTCTAAAATTGAACTGTAGAGTCTGAACATCTGGCTGGTCTACAAATCTGGATCTGGATCTGAAGAATCTGAATAGACCTCTGGAGAATTTGAATAGACCTGTGACTCTACATATACTCCCCCTTTCTCCCATACTTGTCGGAAAACGAACATCGACAAAGTTGGGAGAAGACAAGATAAATGGGGAAAAACATACTCAAAGAATTTCTTGCGGCTTTTCGTTTTTTTAATAAGCCATCATTCATTTTTTTAACATTTGCGTATGGATTTTTATTATACGCGCCTCCTTTTCTTTTTCTTTTTTCGAAAACTTGCAACCTCCTCCTTCTTCCCTTTTTTTAATACACGGCCAAATCGGGCCCAAAATAAAGCACCTCTCCTTTTTTTATACATCATCAGCCCACCTGGGCTCTCTCGTTCCTTTTTTTTATGTTACGTAGGCCCCCTCTTTTCTTTCAACCGAAAATAAATTTCCTTTTAATAAAGGCCATCGGATCGGGCCTAGGGTTCCCTCTTCACAAACACGGCCTCCCCGATTGGGGATCACACGTGCGGCGCCGCCAAGAGATTCGGAGGACAGCGCCGCAGGGCGGCATCGCCAGGAGTTGGTGCCGCAGGGCGGCATCGCCAGGAGCATGGAGCATCTTCTTCGTGGCTGGAGCGTTGCCTTGGCGCGACAGACTGGGAAGCTGCGGGCATGTTTTGGAGGCCGCGACTGCAGGAGACCCCGCCTGGAGGCTGCGAGTGCAGAGGTCTCCGCCTGGAATTCTCGTCTGGGAAGCACGATGATCTACCGGCTGATGAGCCGCCGCGAGAAGGGCGGCACTGCCTGGGAAGCAGGCGACTGGAGGGCTCGCCTGGGAGGGTGCGAGAGATGGGTGTTGCCGTCGAGGAATCGAGAACCGCGAGGGGTCCCTCGTGAGCAGCGTTGCACGCTAGGGCTGGAGGCGGGAGGCATACCATGCTGTGTCTTCGTAAAGTCTGGATGACTCAGTTTCGATCTGCACCTGGATCCGCCCAATGGTTGCGCGCAAGGGGGCGCGTCTTGAGAGAGATTTGCATCCTGGAGATGATGTGCGACATCTGGAAGAACGTGGCACTGTGATGTTTGGAATATCAATGTGCCAGAGATTTGAAAGGCTAGAAAAATAGGGATCGGTGACGAGTTGCATGGGCACCGTGGAAGCCAGATCTACGGTTCTGACTGGAACCCTAAATTGTCTTTGATCTTCACGAATGAGCGGACAATAATCGAAAGAACTAGGGTTTCTGAATGAAACCCTATACTTTAATCGAAGAAAAATGAACATTCTTCACGAACAATAATCGAAACTCGAATAATATAAAAGACAAAAATCCTCGAGAATCGACCTGCTCTGATACCATGTTAGAAAATAGGAAGCGGAAGCGGAATGAGAAAAAGAACATAATCTAGAAATATAAAACTGGAAGAACACAACGATTTACGTGGAACCCTACTCCGTGAGGAGCGGGATGAAACCACGGGAGAAGCCCTCTAAGGGGCATGTTATGTATTGCACTTTCTCATCTGTTACAGGTGGCCTGGGGCTCCTTATATAGCCTCCACAAGGCCTCCAAGTCCCACCACCGGACAATGTGGGACTAAACAACTGGATGGAGTACCCTCCTACAACACAATAGGCGCACATAACAAATACTCCAACAAAAATAAAATTTGAGCAATATTGTACTGCCTCAATTTTCATTGCTCTTTTGACCAATCTTGGAAGATGGTTGCTTGATTGCTATATGGATGGAGGACTGGACCGTTGGGTGGGACTGGGGGTTGGCATATCAGTTCACATGCTTGTTTGCCTTAGCATCGAATCATGGCATGCTGGTCTCATATGCCTGCGTAGATGGTACTTGGCTTCCCACCTTCTGCTTTGACTTCTTTGAATATCACTCCCCAGGAATACCTAGAGTTTTTGGAAGCAATCAACACCTTGGAGGGCCCATCATAGGTTCATGACCATTGGGTGTGATAGGATGGTGACTTCACGGTGAGGTAGGCCTACAAGGCATTGGATAGACCCCGGGGTCCCATTTTTGATGAGTTGGCATGTAACTGCAGATCAAGGCTCTAAATATCGGTTTCGGTCACTATTTCGGTGAACGATCGAAACAGAATTTCGATAGAAATTCGATCGAAATTTCGGTCATTTCAATCATTTTTTGTACCAGGGCCCCCATATTTTGATCATTTCGGCCATTTCGGTCGAATTTCGATTTCGACAAGATATCGATATTCGACAGAAATTCGACCGAATTTCGCTGAAATTTGAGGCCATGCTGCAGATTTATATGGGAGGCATGCGTATTCATTTGCAGACCAAAGTCTTCTTGTAGTTGCTGCAGCGTGGAAGAATTCAACATGGAAATGTTGCCGAGGTTTAACTTGGGCAATGACAACAGCTGTTCTTTGTGTGAGGAGATAGAGATGATGGCTCATTTTTTGTTCGCCTATGAGAAAACCAATGATTTACGGGCTTAGTTGGGTCTCGCTTGGGTGGGCTCTTTAATTTCACCAGTTTATGGGATTCTATTTTGTGCATGGCTTCATTTCAACAAAGTGTTATTACTGATTGCAGTGATTTGCGCACTTTGTTTGTCTCATAACATAGTTGTTTTTCGAGCCGAGTGCTTTTCTTTAGAGGATGCACTTCATCTTGGTAAGACACTCCTCGGGTCTCCCCCTCTTTTTGATCAATGAATAGTAAAATAAACATCATAGTCTAATATAACTAGCAATAATAATATCTGTAAAAAAATTCAGCAATAGTAAATACTATGCTAGTAACTGCCAACTCCAAGCTTAATAATTTGTGGGTTATTGAGAAATGGCTATCAATTTAATAACTGAAACACTAGTTAGTATACAGTAACTACATTAGTAAGTCGAGTAATATATAGATGTGTTTTACAATAACAAGTCATATATAAGGAACTAGTATATACGGGGCTTTTGTGACTGAAAGAACTCGGAATATATTTACAGGCCTTATTTGGGTTAGGGGAGCCCTTGATTTGTAGTGTATGTGAAGTGATGTGCCATCCTAAGGTAAGCGTCATGAAGCATATACTTAAAAACCACTGTTATCTCTTCTAATATCCTTACCGGCAATTGGTATCAAAAAAGGATTTAAGCTTGACGAATAGAACCGGATATACCAGTCTTTAATAGCAAAAACCCCTAGAAAATCTTGGCACCAACTGCACTGATTACAAATAAATGTTGATTGCAGAGCAAACAGCAAATCATCAGAATCAAATGCTGCTTATTTAGTGAAGTTAACAGTTCCAATTTATCCTCTTTCATGTTACACACGTGTTGATATTTTTTTCTTTGTTCATATACTTTGTAGATATATATTAAGGTCGTCCTTATATTCATAATCTAGCTGAATTCTTTGGGTTCAGTTTCCACACATGATTACCATGATGTGATTTTCAAAATTTACCATTTAGGTTATAGAAACAGATTACTTATTATATTGAAGCGAGCACTCGTATCCAAATACATGGAAAAGGATTGAGTAGAATGGATATCAAATCAGATAATGCTATTTTGTTTCTCTTTTCCAATTTTATTGCTATATGTAATGGTAAAAGTGGGTTCCTCATAGTTATCAGGTATAACCCAAACAACATCTCCAAAAAAAACAACTGACCCACTTTTCACAACTTCAATTTCACTTTTTAAAGCCAAACTCTGTTTGTAGATTGCATCTGAAGGACTCAAGCATAGGGTATTTGAGATTTCTTTGGCTGATCTCCAAAATGATGAAGATCAGGCCTACAGGAAAATTCGGCTCCGGGCTGAGGACGTACAAGGAAAGAATGTCCTTACAAATTTCTGGGTATTTTAAACTTTTTGTGCTAATATTTAATTTTCTCTCAATCTTGACTTCCCAGTCATTCCATTGGACGATTGATCTGATGATAATTGCTTGTGTTATTTTTCAGGGAATGAATTTCACGACAGACAAGTTGAGGTCACTGGTGCGCAAGTGGCAAACCCTTATTGAGGCTCATGTCGATGTCAAGACAACTGACAACTACACTCTCAGAATGTTCTGCATTGGTTTTACAAAGAGACGTCCAAACCAGGTTAAAAGAACGTGTTATGCACAATCCAGCCAGATTAGACAGGTATTTTTGCATCCCTTCCCCTTCGGATTGCATCAAGGTCATCATGATCATAAAACAGGAATAAAATGTCCTTGCAGATTCGTCGTAAGATGAGGGAAATTATGGTCAACCAAGCTACATCATGTGACCTGAAAGAGTTGGTTCAAAAATTCATCCCCGAGGTCATAGGGAAAGAGATTGAGAAGGCCACGTCAGGCATCTATCCTCTGCAAAATGTCTTCATTCGGAAAGTTAAAATTTTGAAGGCACCTAAATTTGATTTGGGGAAGCTAATGGAGGTAGTTATCATAATTAGATCGAAATAAACTAAGATCTTGGGCTTCGAGTTGCATTACCTTGAAAAAGGCTGATCATTTTTCCTGCTGCGCCTTTGTTATATAGGTCCATGGAGACTATTCTGAGGATGTTGGCATCAAGATTGATCGCTCTGCCGAGGATGCCACCATGGAACCTGAAGCTGAAGTTACTGGAGCATAGGCATCTCTAGGATTTTTGAAGTGCTAAGTTTTTTTATCAAGGGACATGTAGAGAGTTATATGTTTGTTTTGGGTGTTTCTCAAAAAAATGTTCGTTTTGGGATCAGAAAAATATTCAGCAGTTCAGATGTCATTTTGATTACTTATTTGCTATCATTTAGCATAGGAAACAGTTTTCAAAATGGTGAACTTAAGATTCTCCCTAAATCAGCAGTTTTCAAGTTTTGATGTTTGAGTTGCCAAGAGCAACTGGAGCTCGTCTATTTTGCGCCATCAGACATTTTCCATATTACCATGATATGGTGTTCCTCCTGGGACACAAATTCTTGTGTCACTCTACATTTATGATTCAACTTTTTTGGCAGTGATCAAAAGTGTATCTAAATCTACCAAGATATTCTTAAGTTGTCCCAATACATAATTCTTGTTGTAAAGCTTGTGAATAAACGTATACATTCATGAAAAATAAAATAAAGTATATTTCCGTAGAGATTGGTAGCAGGCTGGAAGCTATCAAGCATGTTGAATCCTTCTTCTTTGGATGGTAAGTACACTGGTCAAATACCTTGTCATATAATTATAATTCTCATAGCTTTATTTCTCTTCTAATTCTGGAGATGTCAAATTCCGGGTGTATTTATTCTTGTTAGGTTTTTTTCCAGATTCAGAATCGATTTGAAAATCTTAAAGTTCAGCCCCAGGGAATAATATCTGGTTTGTCCGACAAGAAACATTAGCATCTATTTGATTCGAGACATGCAGAAGACGGGGGTATCTACGTAAATGATACATACGCCCTATGCATTCAACAAAGTGGTTGTGGTTAGGGTTGAACATTGGACCGGGCTGGCCTGCATCCGATCTTGATCTGGCCTGCAAAAGCTCGAGCCTGGCCCGGTGCTGATGTACAAATGAGCTCGACTTGGTTTCACATATTTCAAAAATACCATGCTTGAGTTGAGCCCGGTCGGGTATGAACTCGAAGTACAAATGTATTGGGCTCGGGTTCTCATATTTTAAAATATCACGCTCAGATCATATGCTACCATCTTTCAATAGTTTATAGTCTAACAAACTTTTGCAACATGCTATTACTAAATTAAATTCCATCATGATTTGATCACATGGAAAAGAGTTATGCAAAATATTTTCAGATTTCAAAAATCCACACGTAAATCATATTAGAACCAAATTGAGGGACATAAATTTATAATCACAATACATTCAATATTTTCTTCATCCATAAATGATATTATAGCATAACAATGCATCCAATATTAATGTATTATGGATGAATTATATCATAACAATAAATTGGAATCAAAGTGCAACTTTATGGAATCAAAATGGGTATGGGTTAACCCGGATCGAAACTGAGCTTGATCTCGCGGGCCTTGGGTCGAGCCTGCATCCTCGATTTGCTAAAAACGCGGGCCTCGATCCGGCCCAAAGCCCTAGAAACATTGACGAACTCGGGCCGAGCTTTCCCTGGTTGGTCTGGGTCGAGCTCATTGCTCCACCCTATTTGTGGTTTAACCTCACTTGTCAATGTTAGTCCAGGTGAGATGACAATAAACACAGATAATTTAGAGGATAGGTCAATTGAATTGTTCCACCCGTCGGAGTCGTGTCGCGATGAGTTAGTTTCCTTGCAGAGGTTGCATGTGTGAGTGTTTGCATACATTATTGAATACATGTTCACCATGTTACCTTTCTTTCTGCACTAGTAGTCAGTATTGTATTTGTACCGAGCAATTTCTAATAATATACTCTTTATGTATGGTCTATCTAGTGTTTAAGAGATACTGGCTGCTACAATAGCCGTTGTGTTTTTCTTGGAGCTTACAATGTTGTTCTACACTAGACATGGTGCGTCTTTTTGGTAGTTTATACTGTACAGTTAGTTTCATATTTATTGTTGTACTTTTGAGATGTCATTTCTATATATGTATTGTGTTATACTTTGATGGCACATATGTATCTTGGACATTGTTGTATGTTGCATTCCGTGGAAATGATAATAGAAAAAGTGAATGCAGTACTTGACCCCCTACAAAAGTTAATACTAGTCATATTGAGACACCTCAACATATATCCAAATTCCACATAACATCCATGTCAGTAAACACAATTTTCAATAGTCTAGTTTTTTAAGTATCTACTTCAAAAGGAACAATTACCCATTTCCTCTAGTTGTTGTAGAAGTACGATGAACGTTGATGTTGCGATAAGTGTCGACACGATGATGCACATTGATGGTGTAGTGGTGATTAGCAGAGAAGGCACGACTTAGTGGTGGTGGTGGT
Organism: Ottelia alismoides; assembly: GCA_037367405.1. NCBI lineage: Eukaryota > Viridiplantae > Streptophyta > Magnoliopsida > Alismatales > Hydrocharitaceae > Ottelia > Ottelia alismoides. The sequence goes on from JAZKJV010006496.1 coordinate 504,705, forward strand.
TGTGATGGTGGTGGCAGTACATGCTGATGATGACTGCTAGTGGTGCGGTGAGTCAGATAACTACGATTCTCATTAGCGGTGGTAGTGACAATGATGGTGGAGTGGTGGCTTGACAGTGGTGGCCATGGTTTGACAATAGGAGGAAGGCCGGGAGAAGGTGGTGGCGGTAGTAGTGGTAGGTGAAGAGAAAGAAAAAGATCGGTATTGTAGAAGTCAGCAGCAATTGGAGGGTCCACCGAATAAAGAATATTCAGTATTCAGAAGAATATTTGGAATTATTCGATTATGTATTTTTTAATCATTTTAAATATAAAAAATTTATTTAACGTACATTCTTGTGTATTTATACCTATATGGTTATCACTCAATAAGGCTCTAAGATAAAAGTACCAATTAACAAATTACATATATAGAGCTTTAACATTTGTGGTGGTACTGAGATAAATAAAAACTTTAAAAAATAAAAAAAATAACAATATATTGCAATAGCCAGTAGAATATTTGCTCAAATACTTGAATATTCAAAAATATTCGAGTTGGACCGAGTATTGATCGCATAGCAATATTCTATTTGATCACCCACTTCCCCCCTTGAATAATAATAACCGACTGAATATTCAGTCCATTTAGTCGAATATTGCAACAATGGAGAAGGTGGTAGTAGTGACGACGACGGAGAGGAAGCATGACGTAGTGATGGTGGTGGCAGGTAGCGAAATCCTACCATTAAAATAATAAAATAATATGATATATTTTCAAAAACCTGTCATACAAGAGAATTACATCCCTATGGCCAGCCATCAAAATGAACTGATAGTAGACACATGCTTTCGAAGACTTGCCATCAAATAACCAAATAATGTGGCAGATGTAACAGAATGGCCATGCTGGTTGGCAGAAGCACACGGACATATAATAATCTCACAATTGAATCATTGTCGAGTCATGCATGCTACCAATGAGCATTAAAAAATACCATTCTCTATAAAGTCTACAATATCCATTAAACATGAATAAGGATGGGGAATAAGGAGAATAAGGGTCTATTCTTTGTTCGGCTGGAGGATAGGAATAAGGAGAATAAGGTGAAATAAAGGTAGGTAAGGTGGGATAAAGATAGAAATAAGAGTGAAATAAGACGGAATAATGGGGAATAGTCGTACCACTTGGAACTGTGTCGGGAGGAGAATTAGCCCCTTATTCCAGGGCTTATTCTCCAACCAAACATGGCCTAAGAATTTCACTATTACAACTCCAACAAAGGTATATTTCCAAGAAAGAAACTAAATAATAAAATAGCATGCCTTTGTTTTAGTGAGCATATAAATATCCCATATATCTCCATTTTAAATCATACCATGTCAGATATCTCGATGAATCTGCAACACAATTGTGTATGCTCGATCAACTTTATTCTTTACCTGAAATGGACAATATGCCTTTTTTTAATGAGCCAGGTGCCCAGTATGTGTCGGATTCATGCATGAGAATCCTAGCGATATTTAATCAGTTACGTTGCATGTAGTCGAGTTTTCATTAATCATCATGTGCCTAGTAGTTCCCATGCATGTTTGGTTCATTTCCCTAGCATGTTGTACAATATTTTTTCACAAATATGGGTATACATATGAGAAATATATAAAAATATATAAACAATCACTTTTCATCTTGTGGGGCATGTTTCGAAACAATCATGGCATGTACATGGTTTCTTTTATCTTTTACATCATTCTTGCATGTTAATAATTTAAGGTAACTTTGTATGTCTTGTGTGGCTTATTTTTGTTAAATAATCGTTTGCATAACTTTTAATGAAACATTTTTACTTTAAGCCTTTTCTTACGGAATTTGCAATAGTTTATTATTTCTTTAAATCATTTCTTGCATAACTTTTTGTGTACTTATCTTATTACCTCTCAAGCACTTGCGCTAACATGACATATTGATTCAGGTCATCTATGTGACTCTTTACGAGTCCTTGCTTTAAATTCTTTGTTAGTTTTTTCGGGTAGGGTTAAATAGCTTTATCCTCTTTCATTATTATTTTAGTAATTGGTTAACTAATCAACTACCCTCGATATATATATATATATATATATATATATATATATATATATATATAGGATTTCTTTCAAATAGGACTTGGTCCTTCCATCCCTAAGGAAGGCCAGCCTCTTTTTTGTATAAAACAGGATGACTTTAGTAGAATACATATACAGATTTGTATTATAGGTGTGATCCTATGAGAGCAAAAAAATGTGGGAGCATGCATTCTGGACCACATAATTCTATCTTCTCTCTCCTAGTCTTCTCTCTCCTAGTTGAATCATGTGGTCCAGAATGCATGCTCTCATGCTCTCACATGTTTTGGCTCTCATAAGATCACTCATATATATCTACACTATATTTATTTAGTTATTCTTTGCAAAAAGTCACACACGTATAATATATTCACTTCCACTACAAGATTGGTAAGGGTTGTACCAAATCTAAATATAAGTATCATGAGTTCTGACATCACGAACATGAAATAATATAAGGTCAAATATACCATTTAAGCACTACAATATACGACATTCCATCTTGTCTTGTTGAGATTGGAGCCAATATTGAAACGTTGCCAAGTATTTTCTCTCTATTATACCTTGATCTTAATTGGCAAGTAGCTTTAGATATCAAATGATCAACCCCGCTAGAATCAATATGTGTTCAAATAGATCATTTGAATAAATTGAAACCTTTATTGTCAGGTGATCATTATACTTCCCAAAGACTGACATTCTTGATCAATGGAGGAACAAAAAGTTAAGCTGCCATAAAAAATAAGAGCAACGTGGGTGCTACGTAGGCACAATATAGGGAATAACCTAACCCTAGGAATCAGGGCCTGGCTCTAAATTCTCCATCACAATTTTGTCGGATTTTTTGTGCTTGTGAAAGACTGTCATTTATTCGGATTTTTAAGGTCTTTCTAAGTGAGAGACTGAGCAATGACTAATGAATGTGGTACTCATCTTCTCATTTTCCGATGAGAGAGGAGAACTAACTGGAGAGGAAATCCCAAAGATAGGAACATGTACAAAAAAGCCAAAGATATGGATTTTAGAGATGTTTATAGGTAGCCTACGAGGAAGTGGATGGACGAGCAAAAAACCTGCATTTACATTATAATCCCTATGTATTTTTATACATATGCTCTGATAAAGATTCAACATTAATGCATGCAAGGTCTATAATTTAACAAGTGAACCATCATGTTATCTATGAAATAACTAGAAGGGCAAAGATTGAATAAATTAAATACATGATCCTCATGGTGGACATTTGGGTGTTTGCATTGTGCATCAAGGTATTGATCAAATAATATTTGCACATATGTTAAATCAAAGGAAAGAAAACTATAACATGTAATCATGTGACTTATTGTAAAGGCATCAAAAGTAAGAGGTGCCTTTGTGAATATAATCACTAAACATAGCTTAAATATATTTAATTAGGTTGTGAGAATGATGACCTTTGATTTTTTTTTGGAACGAAAGAAAATATATATCAATACATAGGATGAACTTAATGTACAGTTTTGGATTCCCTTCAATAGAAAAGAAGAGCAGCATAACATGCAACATAATATTTTGTCTTTCACTGTTAACCTTTCATGGATATGCGAATGAAACTTCTCGTATACCTTAGAAAAATAAGCCTAATTTTCTCACATGAATATCATAACCAGATTTCCTATTTTGAATCAGCATATCGAATCACATACATTTAGAGGTTTCAACCCTGGATCCAAACATTATCATATATAGATGAGAGATATAGATTCGGAAATCTTAATTCAAAAAAGATCATTACCATATATCATCCTAGGAAACCAATACACACCTTATGTTTGACGGTTGTGCTTCTGCGTCGTGGTCACTGCGGATCCTTCTATCACTAGTCGACTCTCTCTCCCTTCGATTGGACACTAATGTCTCCTGCAAAGAAGATAAGCTTCCTGATAAATTACCTCTCCCTTTCTCTTAGCACAAGAAAATGGGAGAGAATGATGTGAGATTTCGACATGAGAGGATTAATATAGTTATCAATTATTCAAAATTTGAATTTTGCCAATTACAATGATTGGAGGGAAAAATATTTGATTTTTATGGAAAAGGTCTCAATCTTTACGATACACGACCCTTAGAAAAATCATTATTGAAATTTCTTAATACCAAGATTATAAAAAAGTTATGGATATTTCTCTTCAGTTTCACTTTCCAAATCCATAATAACCTCCTCATTCTGATAATGTTATTAAAGAACTTTGTGTTGGGAAATCAAGGGGTTCCCTTAACCTGTCCTACAAAGGATGACTAGTAGCGGAACATTTTCCACACGAGAATCAAGAAAAATAATCGTAGCACAATAATCAAACAACCACAGAGAGACGAGAAATTTTACGTAGGAATACCCTTCTCGATGTGAGAGAGGAGAAAAACCCACGGGGCACGATGACCCGCAACAAAATCCATCGAACCAGAAAATTGAGAGAGCATGATGTCTTCTCAGTTTTATTGCCCAACAAAACCGAGGCTCGGTTATAAGAATAAAATCAGATAACTATCACCTCGTACTTGGAGAACCCGATACCGTTACTTCTCCTCGTCACGTGATGCTCCTCATCGAGAACGAACCTCCCTGGCGGCTGCTCCTCGCGCCTCCGGCGCAGACGCTCCTCGTGGATGCGACTTCTCTTCGCGCCCCTGTCGGCTAACTTTTCGTGCCTTGCGTGAACTTGCTCCTCACGTCTTGTGTGGGCTACTTCTCTTCTTGCTTGGGGAGAGAGAACTAAGAGAGAAGAGAGGGAGAGATGCTTAAGTTGTGATGATCCCCAATGTCATGCATGGGGTCTTATTTATACTATTCTTGCCTCCTCTTTCTCCTCCTAGTCCTATTTGAAATAGGAAACACAAGTCCTACTCCTATTGCAAATAGGACCCCAAGGAGATAGCTGTTCAACAACCTCCATCTCTTTTTTTCTTTATTTTTGGGAACGGATATAACCAACAACCTCTCCCTCAGGTCCTAATGGGGAGGTGTCTCCATGAAGATGATCACTGAGAGGTGACATCGCTCAACTCTCTACAGAGCTGCAGCTTGTCACGAGTCACGGCCTTCGTCAGCATATCTGATGGATTTTCATCTGTGTGGACCTTTTTCAGAATGAGATGCTTCTTGTAAATAACATCTCTCAGCCAATGATATCACACATCTATATGCTTTGTGCGAGCATGGTGCATCATGCTCTTTCTCGAATCAATGGCACTCTGGCAATCACAGAAGACAATCGGCTCACTGTCTTCGCATCCAAGTTCACCATGAAATCATTGTAACCACAACACTTCTTTCCATGCTTTTGCTGCTGCAATGTACTCATCTTCAGTCGTTGAGAGTGCAATGCATTTCTGCAACTAGGATTGCCATGAAATCGCTCCCCCTACGAAAATGAAAATGTACCCGGAAGTCCTCTTATACACATCTCCTACCATGTCAGTATCTGTGTATCCACAGAGTTTGAGATCTGACCTCCCAAACATCAGACACATACTTGAGGTCCCTCTCTAGTATCTAAGAATCCACTTCACTGCTTCTCAACGATCCTTCCCCGAATTCAACATGAATCTGCTCACTACGTCTACGACACGAGCAATGACGGGTCTGGTGCAAACCATGGCGTACACAAGGCTGCCAACTGCAGACTGGTAAGGAATCTTGGTCATCTCAACTTTCTCCTCAGAAGTAGACAGACATGTCTCTTTCGTCAACTTGAAATGAGCAGCAAGGGGCATGCTGATAGGCTTCGCATTCTTCATGTTGAATCGCTCCAGAATGCGTCAACATACTTCTCTTGTGACAACCACAACCTGTGCTTCTTCCTATCACGAGTGATCTGCATCCCAAGCAAGTTGCTTTCCTTGCCCAAATCCTTCATCTCAAATTCCCTGGAGAGTTCCCTTTTGAGCTTTGCAATCGATTCGGGATCATGACCAACTATCAGCATGTTATCCACTTAGATCAATAGGATAATGAACCTGCCATTGGGAAGACGTCGAACGTACATACATGGATCTGCTGTAGTCCTCTTGAAGTTCTTCTTCGTCATGAAGGCATCAAACTTCAAGTACCATTGTCTAAGGCTTGCTTCAAGCCATAGAGAATCTTTCTCAGTTTGCAAACCACGTGCTCTTTCCCTATCTCCTGGTATCCCCACGCTCCATGTAGATCTCTTCCTTCAAGTCACCGTGAAGAAAAGTCGTCTTTACGTGCATCTACTCTAGCTCAAGGTCTAGGCTTGCAATGAGGCCTAGCACCACTCTCACAGAATTCATCTTCAAAGCTAGTGAGAAGATCTCATCGTATTCCATGCCCTCTTTCTGATTGAATCCCTTCACAACCAATCTGGCCTTGTACTTCAGTTGCTTGCCACCATCATCTATCTTCAGCTTGTAGACCCACTTGTTCTTCAATGGTCTCTTGCCTGCAGGAAGCTCGACAAGATCATATGTATGATTTTTCTTAAAAAGTCTGTATCTCTTCATTCATTGCATTCTGCCAATGATCTCTCTCCTTATGCTCTTGTGCCTCCTCAAAAGTTCATGGCTCATCATGATCAGTCAACATCACATACTAGGAAGTAGGATAGCGGGACGATGGTTGATGTGCCCTCCCAGATCTCCTAACCTGAGGCTCTGCTGCATCTGCTTCTTGATGAGGTTGCTCCCCCTGCTCAGGAACCCGTGGACCTATAGTAGCGGGGTCTGCATCTGGCTCATGCTGTTCTTGCTGTGCATCTTCTCTATCTGTACCTAATACTGTAGAAGAGATTGAGTCCTCATCATTGCCATCATCCATAGCAATCCCATCCGAGTCAACATCACTACTGTCGTGCTTAGCCAAAGTCTAGTTCTCATACAAAATCACATTTCTATTCCTGGTAATGGTCTTCATCCTTGGATCCCAAAGTCGGTATCCAAACTCCTGATCTCCATAGCCAACAAAAATACATGGCACTGCCTTGTCATCATGCTTCTTCCTCTGTTCTTTTGGTATAAATGCATAAGCTTTGCATTCGAACACCCTCATGTGAGCATATGAGGGATCTTTCCCAGACCAAATGCATTCAGGGACTTGAAAATTCAACGGAACAAATGGGGATCGATTAACCAAGTAGCAAGCGGTCCGAACCGCCTCATCTCAAAAGGTCTTGGGCAGCTTCGTTGTCTTCAGCATGCAATGAACTTTCCACAATGGTCCTATTCATCCGTTTAGCGACACCATTGTGTTGGGGTGTGCCGGGCTCTGTCCTTTCATGCATGATCCCACGCTCTGCAAGTAGCTCTGAAAGCTGTGAGAGGTGTACTCCCCTCCATTGTCCGTGCGCAGACACTTCAACACTTTGCTTATCTTCCGCTCCACCATGGCATGAGATTTCCTGAAGTAATCAAAGACTTGATCCTTCATCCTCAGCATATAAACCCACACCTTCCTTGATGCATCATCAATGAAGGTCATAAAATACTTGTTTCCACCCAAAGATGCTATGTCCATGGGACCACACACATTGGAGTGAATCAACTACATAAGGTCTTCCTTCACCTTTTATATTATCTTGATAGGTACACTCTTGTTCTTTCCAATCTCACATGAATCACAAGGTGATAGTGTTATGCCCGTGCGACATGGTATTAACTCCTTCCCGCTCAAAAGTTGTAAGCCCTTGGCTCATATGTTTGACTATGCCAGAGATCTGATGTGTCAGCCTCACTAGCATGTAGGCTGCCAGCGATGACCTTCACCCGAGTCTTGTAGAGCATGCAGCACAACCTGCCTCTGGTCATGATAAGAGAGCCCTTGCTGATCTTGCATATGCTGTTGTCAAACTTCAGATGGTAGCCCTCCCTATCCCGTTGAGATCCGGATATGAGGCTAAGCCACAAGTCAGGAGCGTGCCTGACATCCTACAGAGTCATTGCACATCAATATCAGTCTGAACCGAGATGGTGCACGTGCCAATGATCTTAGAGTAACTGTTGTTCCCCATCTTGACTCTCCCAAAATCTCCTTCTGTATGGGAATTGAAGAACTCCCTGTGTGGAGTCACTGATGAATATCATACTCATCATGCTAAAACTGGTCAATTAGGCTATATTCCCTAAAATTCACATGTATTTAATAATTAATAGAGCATCATTAGCATTCATACATGTGTAAATAATATTCGTATTTCATCATGCATAATTGCATAATGTGTAAATTTGCCTAAAAAGCTGTTAACTTTCCTTATTTATAATTAATTCATCCTAACTCCAATTGACCTGAATCGTTATGTAGATATTACTAACAAGAACAAAAGAAAAATACAAAAAATACCAACTCAATTAAGTGTCAAATAAACCCAAAGTCAATTTTTACATCTGACGGACTAAAATGCGCATATCTCTCTCATACAGTATCTGATTTTGGTCTACTCACTTTTAATTACTCAATTTTTAAATACATTCAAATAAGACCAATTTTGTAAAATTCGGAACTTGTATGTGAAAGTTGAGTTTTGGGCCTCTTTTGCACATTTTATCTTTTTGCAATTTTGACCTGAGTTTTTATGTACATAATTAACCCTTTTAATTTTATTTATTTTTCATTTGTATTCTTTTATGAAAGTTTATCAAACGACATAAAAATCCAAATTCAGATCAAGACCAAATCAAAGAAACTGACTGTGCCCAAATGCCTTTTGTGAGTCTGTACAAAAATCTCGTATTTCTTTACTTCTATTTTATTTCCCTATTATATTACTTATTAAAAATCCAAAAAATTATATTAGTGTGTAATTAATTTTTTATATTTTATCATATTTTTTAGATTTTTATTCTCTTTTAAAACCACTAAAAAACTGCAAAACTCCAAAAAATCGGTTTTCTATGCACATGGAAAACCATCAAAAATACCACTTCACACAGGTGACCTCTTTTGCTTCTGGATCCTTCATGAAAGTTGTACATCTTGTCGAGATGAACAACTTTTGTGAAGAAAAATTTTCAATCTGAGGCCTCCTTCTATTTCTTTTTCTATTTTTCTTCTTCTTTATTTTTTGATTTTTTTGGGGTGACACGTGGCAACCCCTAGGCGTGCCATGTGGCACCCTGTTTCTCTCTCTGCTGCCCCCTGGTCACGTGATAGGCACGTGACCATTCATCTCCAGACCCGGGTCACCTGCTCTGTACGTAACCCACGTCCCCCTCTCCTTCACTGCAACCGCCGCCACCTCCGTTCATGTATTGCCTTGTGCTTCCCGCCGGTCGTTGCGCCTCCTCCTGCACGTAACCTCCAACGTCTTAACTCCCTTCATAACCCGTTACATGCTCGCCCTCCTATAAAGCCTCAACCATCGCCGGCCTTCTCTTTTATCCGCCATCTTCCAGCAATCGAAGGAGCATCGAGTGTGGCGGTGACAACGCCACCACATCCTTCCGCCTTGGCGAGATCCAGTCGCCTCGCAACTGTTGCAGAGTGTGCCTCCACCGCTCGCTTCGCTCTGGCACTCCATCTCACTGTCGAGCATGTACCCAGGTACCCCACTTCTAGCCTTCACCCTCTCCTCTCCGGCATCATCCATCTCGATCCCCATCATCCCGCTCCATCATCTCACCTCCGACCTCACAAAGGTCGGAGATCTGTACTTGTTCCGTGCCATCATAATCCGACCTTGAGATGGTCAGTCCTCTGCTCCTGCCCTTCACCTGTACATCACCTCCGCCTCGGGCAAACCGAGCCTCCGTCGAGCCTCTTGCCACCACCACACAGGCTTGGAACATCGAACCTCCATCGAGCCTGCCGTCTGCCTCCTGAACCTCGCGTGATGCACATGCACGAGGGGTAAATTGCATAAACACACTTCAAAGATCCACAATTTACAGAAAGGTCCTTGTGAGTGAGGCACGTGTGACTGATAACTGAGAAAAATAGAGGGTCGCACGATCTCATAAGGCGAGATCGCAGTCGATGAGTTGGCCACTCAACCTTGCCCGATTAGTAAGCAATTAACCCACAAGAAACATAATTCGATTAATAGCAAAAATGTGGAATTAGGATTTATTTTCTCTACCATAAAATGCATAGCAACCAAGCATGTAGAGCTCGAACCACAGAGAGCAATACATGTAGCCTATGATTATTTATGCACAACCCGGTCACTCATTCATATAGATCTTTTTGTGGGTTTTTAATTTTATATTTTTTAATTAATAATTTTTTTATAATTTATAATTTGATTTTTAGTTTTCTGTTTTTGCATTTTCCTTTTATATTTTATATTTTTTTACATTTTCTTTTTCTTTTAATATATAATAAGCTATATATAGGTTATATATACAATGTACTATGGTTAATATAAAAATTAACAAAAATGTTCAAAAATAAGAAAATAATATACTTTTGGGTTTTTAATAATTTTTTACTGTCTTTATGATTTTTTAAGAATTTTTGCTAATTTTTATGTATTTGTAAAGTCAAAAAATATCCCAAATAAGGGATTAAAAAAATAGGTTGGAATTGAATTGGGTGTTAAAAATAATAAATAGGTTCCAAAATTATCCAAATTAATTTTGATATATAAATATTTATTTAAATAAAATTATAGAATAGAAAAATATATTTTTGGATTTTAAAGGATTTTTTAAATTTTTATGAGAGATTTTAGGGTTTTTCAACTTTAGGCTTTTTGTTTTTCAATTTTTAGCGATTTTTGGTATGAAATTAAAATAAGACAAAACATACTATATATATTTGGAATTTTTAGACGTTTTTTTTATATTTTTTGGTATTTTCTAAGTTAAACAGTACATAGATAGGCTCCATTCTATTTTTAATAAATGCTTAAATTACCCAAAAATGCCAAGTGAAATGTCGCGTGAAAGTTTAAGGCACGAGGTGAGCTCAGTCAGTATTTTTAATAAATAGATAAAATGCCACAAAATATATGTCATGGTAGGGGCATAAATGCAATAAAAATAAACTTTAGGGACACAGATGCAATTTAGCCAATGTAATGAAATATTTATTTAATTTTTGAAGACTAATTTACGATTACAAAAAGTACTAGGGCCTTAATGCAAAATTTCCCAGGACACGTGGGGACAACTGGTGACTCTGGGAGGGACCAAAGTGCAAATACATAATGCTCAGGGTTCCATTTGCAAAATAACCAATTTATTTATAATGTTATATTTTAATTATGGGACTAAATATTAAATACAAAAAGTTTCAGAAAAAAATGTGAAAATTACCCCTTTATTGCATGGATCCGACGACTGATGGGCTTCCACTTGACAGACGTCGTGCTTCCGACGGCTGGTACCGCTTCATCGATGAGCGATGGAAATCAGATCCAAGAGAGGATCGAATGGTCAATTCGTAGCTCCATCGGACGACTATGATCAAATCTGATGTGCCTCCCCAGATGGACGGTGGCTCCTGTTCGCGAAGAACAGGGAAGAACAATGGCTTCCCCTTCCTTCGATTGATGATTCCTCCCCCTCCATATGGTATTTGGCAATGGTGTTGGGCTCTACACCTTCGGGGAGGCATTCCGCAGCTGCTGGTGTGTTCCAAATGGCACCTAGAGCTCCGACGTGGTCGGGCAGCATCGGGAAAGACATGGAGCTCCTGGTGCCTCGTCTCCTGATGAATCGACCCCCAGTGGAGTCTTTTAGCCGCTAGACTTGCAAAGTAAAATCCAAGCAACACAAGGGAGGTCTGGGGGCCTTGATTGTGTGGCGCAGAGCGAAGTTGGGTCAAAACGGAGCTTCTCTGGCGAGCGGCGGAGGAGAAGCGGATCTCCAGATCAAGTATCGATCTGGGTGAGTGAAGATGTGTGGGGCGATCAGAAGGGGACAAGGATCGAGATGGAAGTGGATAGAGCAGGAGGAGCAGCGAAGTTGGCGCGCGGAGGAGCTCGTCAGAGCTCAACTCCGGCGAAGTACGTGGATGGCTAATTAGGCTAATCTAACTAATTAGAGATTAAACTAACTAGAAATTGAAGCTAAGAGTAAATGCAAGCAAAAAAAAACGAGAAAAATGCAACTCTTATACCTGGGATGAACTAGGGAGCAGTCACTACAAGAAAGATGAGAACAGGCGACGGTCAACATCCGTCGCTAACGATACGTTGACCGTCCCCATTGATCAGAGGGGACGGTCATCAGACCGTCTCTAAAGGTCCCGTCGCATTTGGTATACGCGACGGTTTTACTAACCGTCCCCAATACTCTCACATAGGGGACGGTCAAGACCGTCCCTAAAAGTCGGAGAACGGAGACGGTCGTGACCGTCCCTTAAAGTCTTTTTATTGGGGACGGTCATGACCGTCCCGTACAGTCGTCAGGGGAGACGGTCCTGACCGTCCCAAATGGTCAAGATTGAAGACGGTAAGTACGAAGGGGACGGTCACAATGACCGTCCCCTTTGTTAATCTGCTAACAAAAAAAATTTCCATTGCCCCCTATTTGATCCTCATTTTCCCCTGTTAGAAAAAATCTATATACATATAATAAATTACAATCACCATAACAAAAAAATGCAATCCACAATTCTAAAAAACTCATCCAACAACACATGCATTCAAAATACTACAATGTCCTACATTAATTGTTCAAAATAGTTATACAATATACTAAAGTATCATACAAACTACGTAATCTATCCTACTCGTCGTCCTCAGCCTCGTCCTCGTCGTCGTCGTCATCAGCATCTTCTTCTTCTTCACCCTCATCGTCGTCGCCTAGCCTCACAACGGTATTATCAACTGTTGGGTGGCTAGTCGACGCTCCACCTTGATGTGCCTGCATGAATGCATTGAATATCGCCATTTGTTGGCGCAAATCCTGAATCTCCAGATTCATGCTAGACACCTGACTCTCTAGTTCCCTCTCCCTTTGCGTCTTCTGAGAGGTCGAGCCGGTTCCTACTCCATACCAATTCCGTATGGTGGCACCACGACCACCACAACGGATGCGTCCCTGATGCTCTGGACCAGTCGCCTGGATGAAAGCCGCATCAGGAGTCAGAGGTGGATGACTCGTTCCAGCCGGGTCTACAGAGCCAGTGGTTGTGAGCCTGACCATCTCCTCCTACAAATTTATTTAAGTTCAAATTAATTTAATTTGTATTAAAGATGCATATATATACATATTATGAATAACTTACATGAATTGGACCATAGGCAGGATCCACCCAATGAACTTCCCCGCCCACATCGCGGCTCTTAGACCTCTCGAACACTTCCATTCGGCTGGGTATTCTCTCGTTCTCAACTTCCTAATGTGAAAAGATTAGTAACTTAGGATACCATTTTAATAAATATATATAATAGTCTAGATTACTTACAAAGTCATCCTTCAGTTGATTCGTGTTTCTTCTCCCCATCCTATGTGTAGACTTGAAACCTTTTCTTTGATTTTCTGCATTTCTCCTTGAGATGCCCTATACGAAGATAGAATTTTAATAAAAGATTTCGAAATGAAATTTGTATAGAATGCACATTTTTAAATCACTCACCGTATGCTCTTCTCCCATCCAAATATAAACCATCGCCCTCCATTGGTCAGCCGGTACATTCGGAGGACAACTTGCCAAATTGGCTTCCAATGGTTGCTCGGGGTCGAAGTACTTTAACATGTAAAGAAAATTAATTATATACCTACATGATAAAAAATGTTTATACTTAAATAAAAAGCAAAGTACTCACTCGGGCCTTCACACGACCCCGATATTTACGCAACATCTCCGCCCCATGGCCTAAAATCAGAGCATCAGTGGCTGGGTCACGGTCCCAGGAAAAACTAGACTGCAAAGTAATCAAAACAATCATAAATAAGTTTGTATATATATTGAAGAAAAAATTTGTATTATCAAATGAAATATGTATAGAATACCTCCAAATCATGAAGAATGGCATCTTTTATTGACCGCTCCACTAAACGGAAGTCCGTAATGTGGAGAGGGACCCTGGCTCTGCAGACCTGTCCCAAGTAACTCTGGAAAACAGCCGAATTCTCCCCCACCGCATCGCCTCCAACGATCCGCACCCTGAGTGTCTCACCAGGACGCAGACGGTCCAACACTCTGCACTGAGATGGGCCTCTACGTCTGCTGCCCGAGCCACTCGATCCGTCAGGATCGGAGGTCCCACTCCCTCGCTGTGCTGTAGGCGGTGCATCCCGGATGCGTCTAGCACGTGGAGGCATATCTGCATATTAAAAAACATTCGAATTAGATATAACAACAATGATATAATTCACATAAATGATGAACTCATTGACATCCATGGTGGTAGATTGTAAACAACCAGAATCACGGGCCAAATGCTGTAACTCAGACTCATATTACCAAACGGATTGAAACCATCTGAGGCTAATCCCAAACGAACATTTCTCTCATCATTAGAGAACTGCGGATATCTCTGATCAAATTTTATCCATTCTTCTGCATCGGATGGATGTCTCATAGCTCCATTAGCATCTCGTTTATTTGAACGAGAATGCCACGTCATCCACTTTGCAGTTTTTTCAGACATGAAGAGACGTTTTAGTCTTGGAATTAATGGGAAGTACCGTAAAATTTTCACTGACTTCTTCTTTCTCTTTAAATCATTCTTTTCTTCTTTATAGCGGGAAGCATTACAATATGGACAAAGAACTAGATCCGAATTTTCTCCTCGGAAAAGCATGCAGTCATTAACACAAGCATCTATCTTCTCGTATTTTAGACCAAGCGATCGGAATCGTTGCTTCGCCTCTTTCCAATCCTTAGGGTAATTCTGAGGATTATTTAATAACTTTCGTATTAAACCCAACACATCTGTCATCATAGCTGCAGTTGATCCGTTCCTTACTTTCATCTTAAACAGCTCTAACAAAAACTGCAAACGTGTCATTTCCACCCCAGGAGCCAATATATCTTCTGCATCTGGCCAACTGCTCGAGAACCTATCATCAATGTCTTGTGCCTCAGGTCTTCTTAAATCGTCAATTAGTTCAAATAACTCGTGATCAACATTATTCAAGGTTTGGGTAGTCAATCCTGGATCAACGCCCATACCCTCATCCATTCGCACATCTAAACCCTCTCCATGTTCTGTCCAAATAGAGTAATGCAACCAAAATCCGTTGAGGATGAGATGATTATACACTGCCTCTCTAACATCCCATTTAATGTTCTTGCATCTCACACATGGACAGTAAATCTTCAGACCACCAAATTTCTTATCAACTCTCTCTATTTGAAATGCCCAATCCAAGAACGCAATCACTCCTCTCTTATATTGTGGAAAATCATCGTATCTCTTATCCATCCATGATTTATCCATTTTACTGCACAATCAGAATAAAACCCAACATTGTGTTATCCAAAGCGGACTATAGGTACATGCAAATCAATATGAGTGTGTTGGACATTACCCTACGAGCTAGCAACTCCTATGGCTAAGGCATACACAAATCATTATGGGGATAACTATTGTATGATTTCACTATCATTTTTGGATATCTATTGTATAAACAAATCATAATACCTAACCTATTGTATACACAACCTAGGGACAACCTATTGTATACGTAATCCCTAACCTATTGTATACATAATCCCTAACCTATTGTATACACAATCTAAGCATAATCCCTAAGCATAAATCCTATTGTATACATAATCCCTAAGCATTATCCCTAAGCATAATCCCTAAGCATTATCCCTAAGCATTATCCCTAGGCATTATCCCTATTGTATACATAATCCCTAAGCATTATCCCTAAGCATAATCCCTAAACATTATCCCTAAGCATAATATCCCTTAGCACATTATCAAAACAACTAAGGAAGGAGTATTTATACACAAGATTTTCAAGATTTTCACTTATCCAATGGAGAAAGACAACTCTAACAAGATTTTCAAGTAAAATACACAAGAATAGAAGCAAAGGAGTGTTTATACTTACCGGAAATGAAGATAAACGAGGTTAGAAAGGAAGGAGGAGCTGGAGGCGACCTTGGGGCGGAGAGGGCGATCGTGGGGCGGCGGGTGGAAATGAGAGAATGGGGATGAAAACGCAGGTCGAAGGGGTTTTTTTCGATCTGACCAATGGGGACGGTCAAATTGACCGTCTCCTTTGAAGACGATCGGCGACGGTTCACTAAAGACCGTCTCCTTTGAGAAGGAAAGGGGACGGTCAGTGAAAACCGTCCCCTCTGGACGACCACTTTGGTCCATCGCCAGAGGCGACGCCAACAGAGGAATAAAGGGGACGGTCAGGACCGTCCCCAATGCCCTTTTAGAAAGGCCGAAAATGTCCAGTGACCTGCTCAAACCAGAGGCGACGGTCATCTGAGACCGTCCCCTCTGGTGGACCTCTTTGGTCCAACCGCTGAGGCGACGCCAACAGAGGAGTAATGGGGACGGTCAAGACCGTCCCCAAAGCCCTTACAGGGAGGTCGATAACGTCCAGTAGCCTAGTCAAACCGGAAGGGACGGTCACTGACGACCGTCCCCTTTGGTTGGTCTCTATGGTGTAAGCGCTAGAGGCGACGCCAACAGAGGAATAATGGGGACGGTCATGACCGTCCCCAAAGCCCTTACAGGAAGGTCGAAAACGTCCAGTAGCCTGGTCAAACCTGAAGGGACGGTCACCTACGACCGTCCCCTTTGGTAGGCCTCTATGGTCCAAGCGCTAGAGGCGACGCCAACAGAAGAATAATGGGGACGGTCATGACCGTCCCCAAAGCCCTTACAGGAAGGTCGAAAACGTCCAGTGGCTTGACTCAAGGAAGAGGAGACGGTCTTTAGGAACCGTCCCCATTGAGTATGTTTATTGGGGACGGTTGTTAAATGACCGTCCCTAAAAATAGGCATTAGGGACGGTCGTTCATAAACCGTCGCTAGTTGTCGTCCCTAAATGGGGCAATTCCTGTAGTGAGTGTTGCCGGAGCTCGGCAGCCGTGGGTGCTGATGATTACATTATATATTGATATAATATGATCAAATTATGTGAAGAACAATCATAATATTTAACATATAATCTCCAATTGCACACAATTCACATGTTATTTATTCCATAAGCACAACGAAGAAAACCGTCTTAACTACACAGAATTAATTAAATCACAACATAAATTGACAGATCATGGTTATATATCCGGATAAAATATTATCGAAAATCCCTATTTACATATTATCTATGAATTATATGTGATATTATACTAAGATTGATAATTATCCATGTTCATCACCAATATATAACGTAAAATAATTATCTTTAACTAATAACCCATGTTTATATTTAGTATAATAAAGGGAGAAAATTAAAATATCATCATGAATATCTATACTATATACTAAAGCTGGATCCCCATCCCCCAAGACCCTGCCTTAGACATGTGGCTTCCTATTTATAACACTAAAGCCGAGCAACTTCCCAGTTTATTGCCACGTGGACGTCCGAGCTTCCTCCCTTCCTCCACTCCCGTTCTCCGTGGCAATTACTCTAGGCAATTCTCCCTCTCTCATACCCCGACGGTCGACACTTTGCAGTTGGCATTCCCCTTCTTTTACTCCCGTTCTCTCTCCTCCTCTCTCGCTCTCAAATCCCCCCCCCTCCAGTGCTGAAAAATGACGAACGAATATGCTCTCAATATAAAGAAAATCATGGTGTGACTAGGAAATCACACTACAAAAAAAAGCGCAATTGGCGTGCACACAATAGGGTGCACGGGGCGAGCGCATGTGCTCGCCCAGGGCCGAGCGAGCACGTAGGTTGCACATGTGCTCGCCCAAGTGATCGCCCGTTTGAATCTGGAGGCGCGTTTATACTTTTGTAGACGGGCGAGCACTTTAATAGCACATGTGCTCGCCCAAATGTGCTCGCCCAGTTGAAAATCGAGGCGCGACGGAATAGGCGCGTGTCACTTTTCGTGGCGAGCACCTAAAGAGCACTGGGCGAGCACATAAGTGTGCTCGCCCGCGCCCGTAAACAGAACGTCGGGTGCCCCCTTTCTTCATTCCTGCGCGATTTCTTCCTCCATTTCTCTCCTCCGGCGATTTGTGTGGTGCCATTGCCACGTCGAGAGAGGTCCGTTTGACCATTCAATCACGCACACACCCTTCGTTAGGTATATCTTATCATCCTTTCTCTCTTTTTTGTGTATTTCATTCGTTTTTATACTTGTTTTAGATATTAGGGTTTTGATGTTGTTGATGGTTTTGTTGTTAAACTTAATATCACTAGTTGTTAATCTTGTTGCTTATGCTTAATGTAGTTGTTTAATATGTAGTTGTTGTTAGATTTGAGTATATATATGTCTAATATTGATGTAGGTGAATAAATATTGATGTAGGTGAATGTAGGTGAATGTTGATGTAGATGGGTATAATGTAGGTGAATGTTGATATAGATGGGATGAGAGAAACATTAGCTAATATAGAGAATTGATAATTGACATTAGGTTCATAACATTAGGTTCATAACATTAGTGCCATAGCACTAGTTTCATAACACTAGGTTCACAACATTAGGTTCATTGGGAATTGACATGAGACTAGTTTAACAAAATTAGATAATGTTAATATAGAGAAGTGCCATAACACTAGTTTCATAACAGTAGGTTCATTGAAAGAGGTGACGGGAGATACAAAGCCTTTGAGAATAAGAACTATATAATGGATGTTAAATTATAACTACAAACAAAAATTTTGATTCTGTGATAAATTTATTATCACATTATCTTTTAGTTAATGTGACCAATTATATCACATTAACTTATACATAGGTTTATAATAAGTCCAAAATATGATTTAGTAATTATTAGAAAATCGCACAAAATTCTTCACACACAGTGCGTCCTTCCACACCGGGTGGTGTGTGGCCCTGCACAACGGAATTCATACAATTTGCTTACGCACAAGGTTCCCGTATTGTGGATTCAGATGGAACTATCTTGTGTCCGTGTAAGAAATGTCGTCTAATGAAGAAGAGATCAAAAGATGAAACTCAGTTACATCTGTATAGAATGGGTTTCATGGAAGGATATCATATTTGGTGGAGGCATGGTGAGAATTTCGAGAACAGAATGAATGATGTGGAAGAAGCTGACAATATTAATCCCTTTGCAGATATGGTTATGAATGTTGCGGGTCCAGAATTCAATGATACTTTGTTAGATGATGAGGAACCATATGGAGAGTCTGCAGAATTTTACGACCTGTTGAAAAAAGCGGAAGAGCCATTATGGTTGGGTTGCAAGACATATTCAAAACTTTCTGCGGTCTCGGATCTTCTATCGATGAAGATGGAATATAATATGACCGATCGTAATTTTGATGCAATGTTGAGGATTATTAAGAAGATGTTACCAGAAGATGCGGAATTACCTGATAATTATTACAAAACCAAAAAGATGATGCGGAAGATGGATTTAGCAGAAGTTAAAATAGACTCATGCATAAATCACCATATTCTATATTACGGTGAACATCAACATTTAGACCGGTGTCCTGAATGTAATGAGCCAAGATATCAGACAGCTAGTAAGAGTGGAAAAAAAATATCGAGAAAGATTCTCCGTTATTTCCCGCTGACTCCGAGATTGAAACGACTATATTATTGTAAAGAAACGGCGAAATACATGACATGGCACGCGGAACATAAAGTCGATGAATATATGGAGCATCCATCTGAATCTGATTGTTGGAAAGAGATGTCAGCTTTTCCTACATTTAATGATGAAAAAAGGAATTGCGTTATAGGTTTATGTACAGATGGGTTTAATCCTCATGGAAGAAGTAAAGATTACTCTTGTTGGCCAGTAATGACAACGCCATATAATCTACCTCCATGGTTATGTAATAAGCGACAATTTATGTTTCTTTCGTTGTTAGTACCAGGACCTACACATCCGGGAAAGTACATTGATGTTTATTTACGTCCTCTTATCGATGAGTTGAAAATGTTATGGGTCGATGGAGTTGATACATATGATGCTAATAAGAGTCAAACATTTAACATGAAAGTAGCTCTACTTTGGACGATAAATGATTTCCCAGCATATGGAATGTTATCTGGATGGAGTACGCATGGACGTAAAAGTTGTCCATATTGTATGGATAGTACTAAATCATTTCAGCTTCAACACGGTCAGAAACCATGTTTTTTTGATTGTCACAGACGATTTCTTCCAAGTAATCATCCATATCGAAGACAGAAACATTCTTTCAAAAGAAATACAATTGATCTTTCAGATCCTCCACCAATTAAGACAGGAGATATGATATTATCGTACTTGGAACAGTTAGAAAAATCAGTCTTAGAAAATGGAGATAAAACAAAAAACCTTCCTGGTTTCGGTGACAGTCATAATTGGATTAAGAAGAGTATCTTCTACACTGTAATGAATGTAACCGGTCGATCAAAAGATACAGTAAAGTCTCGTCGTGATTTACAACTCATATGTAATCGCCCAGAATTGCATATCAAGGAGCATGATAGTGGAAGGGTTGAAGTTCCAAAAGCAAAGTATACTTTAGATAAAAATCAAGTTAAGCTTGTTTGTGAATGGACAAGTAAATTGAAGTTTCCAGACGGATATGCATCAAATTTTTCCAATCTGGTCGATCTGAAGAAGTTTACATTTAAGGGAATGAAGAGTCATGACTGCCATGTTTTTATGGAAAGATTACTACCGTTAGTCTTCAGAGGATTGTTACCAAAAAATATTATCGATGCTCTTTCAGATGTAAGCAGATTTTTCCAGGTGTTATGCTCGTCACGCATACACCGCATGGAGATGGAATATCTTCAAAAAAATATTCCTGTGATTATGTGTAACCTGGAGAAGATATTTCCTCCGTCATTTTTTGATTCGATGGAGCATCTGATGATTCATATTCCATGGGAAGCAAAAGTTGGTGGACCGGTAAAATATCGTTGGATGTATCCGTTTGAAAGGTAAATAAATGTATTGGAAAGTCATTCTTTCTTTACTATTTGGTTTAAATGTTTAACATATTTTCTTATAGGTTTATGTTCTTTCTTAAAAGAAAGGTCCGAAACAAAAGTAAAGTTGAAGGATCTATAAGTTCACAATATATATATGAGGAAGTTGCAATATTCTGCGCAAGATATCTTCCAGAAGATGTGGAGACTATCCACAATAGATGCGGGAGGAATGAGACAATTTCTTCCGACGAAGAACCTTGTATCAGTATCTTTCGGCCATCCACTCATCTAATAGGCAAAGCAACTGAACGTTTCTTATCGAAACAAGAGAAGGATGCTGCAGAGTTATACGTATTAGACAATTGCGAGGAAATAACACCATATGTTCAGTAAGTATTTGAATTGCTTTATGTAAATATTCATTACAAGTAATGAATATTTTTTTCTTATAAATTGTAGGGAATTTAGACAGAAAATTATGGAGGAAAATCCTATGTATTCAGATGAAGAAGTTTTGAGCACTTATAGAAATCAATTTCCAGCGTGGTTTAAAGACCGATCAAAACAGTTGGACGGTGGCGATTTCTATTCTCATATTATGAAATATTTTGGAGAAGGACCTGTTTATAAGGTTCGATCGTACAACTCATGTTACAGTAATGGGTATCGTTTTCATACCTTAAATTCCGGTAAATATTTGACAACTCAAAATCATGGAGTGATGGTTCGTGGATCTTGTTATGATGAAGATCATCTGAATTATTACGGAATTTTAAAGGAGATTATAGAAGTGGAATATAGTATACCAGGCTTGAATAAAGTAGTTCTTTTCTTGTGTGATTGGTATGAACCGAATGGAGGTGTAGTACTTGATAAAAGAAATAATATTGTCGACGTGGTGCAAAGGAAATTTATACGCAGATTTGAACCATTCGTCTTAGCATCTCAAGCGGATCAAGTATGTTACCTACCACAAATATCAAAGAAGAGAAAGGGCATTGAAACAGTAACTGTTGTGAAGATAAATTCTCGAAGTTATATCTCCAATGATTCCAGTAATTAGGAAGATGATATAGATGAAGCATTTACACCAACAAATGAAAGAATAGACTTAACGGAAGAAGTCCCAGTAATCGAATCGATTCGATTGGCTGATAATGAAGTTTTGTGTGTTGACTTACAAGATGATACGGACTCCAGTAATGATTTTTCAGAAAACTCAGAAAATGAAGAAATATCATTTAATCCCACCGAAATAAGTGATGAAGATTAGTTGTAAGTACTAGTATACAATTATAATTGAATTAACTAAAATCTTAAATAATAACTATGTAATGCATCATTATTACAGACATGGCAGGTTTTGGACGCGGTGGGTCGCATGGATCACATAGATCCAATCGTCCTTCTTCCTCAGACACACCTTCTTCCAGTAGGCAGCCCACCCCAGATGTTGCTCCTGATTCACAGTCCGACGAGGTTCGCCGGGTGATAGCTTACTACGAGTCTCTTGGTTGTCCTCCGCCACCCTTTTACGTAGGAGGCTATGGAGAGCCATCTACCTCAGCAGCCCCTACAGGATTCCCAGTCCATGTCCCCATACCAGCCCGGACATCGATGGGTTCTGACTCTCCTTCTTCTGGACGGCCGAGCACATCCGTGCCTTTACCCACTGTAGTTGGACAGACGTCGGCGTCCCACCCTTTGTTGGAGGTTACGGCTGATGGGAGGTAAAAATTTTATAGATTTTATCTTTAAATATTTTCCAAATTTTTTTAAATTGTATGGAAGTTAATTTTTTTTGGTAAATGCAGGGATTTTTTGAACAGCAATAGGGTGGTAAAGGAGATAACCAACATAATAAAGACACACTTGACTTCAATGCAATTTAGGTGGTGTCGCATCCCTGCTGCAGAGCAGGAGAGACTTTTTGACATGTTTCTGGTAAGAAATGTTTCTTAGAAGTGATACAGAATTTTTTGATCAAGTTTTTTGTATCTTATAAATTGTTATTATTTTTCAGAGTAGGTTTCGCCTTGGCACTGGTATGGGGAAGGAGGTTTATCGTAGAGCCTTCATTCGTTTGGCAGAAAAGAGAATGAGCGATACATTTTTCAAGGCAAGGAGAGACTCGCATGCGAAGACGGGATGCGAGGAGATGAATTTTGAGGAGATGAAGAGGTTCCCGCCGTCATGGTGTACGGAGGATAGGTATTATACTTGTCAAATAATTTTTATTACACTTTTTAAAATAACCAATTATCATAACGTAATCCTTGCAGATGGGCCGATTTCTGTGATGCATTCGTTGCGGATGATGAGTTTGGACGAAGATCTTCGGCGGGAAAGACAAACCGCCAAAAACAAAGGATCAAGTCTACCAGTGGCTCTAAAAGCCACAATCAGATTAGAGCGGAGATGGTATTAAGATTTAAAATTATTTTTTGGAGATCTACTTTAAAATAATGCAATGTTTTAATAGATCTTGAAAAAATTTTCAGGCTGCTAGGTTGGAAAGGGAACCCTCTTTTCAGGAGTGGTGGTCGAGGTCCCACATGAGTGGGAGAGAAGGAGAGTCGCAATGGTCCACTCCTGAAGCCGGACAATTGTTGGTAAGTCTATCAGTTTATTTAAAATTAATTGATATATTATAACATATTTATATATATGGTAAACTTTGTATTTCAGGATCGTTATCTGGCACTATCTGCAGATAAATGGGGTGTCGATCCAACTGGAGAGCAACCACCATTTGATAAAACGATCTGGAAGCAGGTATATATGGATAAATATTATCTTACTATATTTTTTCTAATATATACTTTTATATTAAAAATTGAAAAACTTATAAGGTTTTGGAGGAGAGGGACGTTGTGGCGAATAGGAAGCAGACGCTTGGTGGTCTTCCTCCATACTATGTGGAGGAACATCGTCACTCCTATTCTGCATACTCTCAGCCGTCGTATACGCAACCACATACGTCCCAATCTTCAGTTCCAATGGAGTCGCAGATGGCGATGATGGTGGAGCAGGTGACGAAGCTCCGAGAGGAGTTCACGACGTACATGTAAGTATTCTTCTTATAGAATGATTAATACAATTAAATTTCTATATCTACAAAATGCATTTAATAGATAAATATCTTCCATATATAATATAGGTCGCAAGGGCGTGCATCTCAACCTGAAGAGATTGAATCCGATCACGAAGAGGAGGAGGAGAACGACCCTGAAGAAGAGGCACGCATGTATGCGAGGTTCAAAGAAAAGGAGAAAGAAAAAAAGAAATCAAAGCAGGGTTTAGTCTCCAAATTTTTTAGATCAAAGAAGAAGTAAATTTTTGGTGGTTTGTACCTGTATTTTCTTTTAAACCTTTAGAACATCTTTTAATTTATATGAACTTTGTTGGCGTTTACTTGTTTGTAATATTTAGATCTTATATTAGATTGTTTATTTCTGAATTCATGTATATTGTGTTCCTTTAAATTTTTAGTGCTAGTTATCTTAATCTACGATCTGCTATAATACATATATCCATAGGAAGATACCTGCAGTGGTTTATTGGCAGGGTATACAGGTTCGACGGGGCGTCAAAACCCTGTCGAACCTGTATATTTTTTTCCTGGAAATCACTTTGGGCGAGCACATGTGCTCGCCCAGTGCTCCGTGTGTAATCGCCGATAATAGAGAAGGCGATCACACCGGCGAGCACTTGTGTGCACGCCCGACGGGCGGGCGAGCACATAGCGTCCCATAGTGCTCGCCCACCACCCATGGCGACTCTCAGATCAGCGAGCACGGCTGTAACGAGCACTCGTGCTCGCCCAGTCGTCAGGCGTGCACATGGCGTGCACTAGGCGTGCACATAACGAGCGCTTATGTGCACGCCAATCCCGCCTTTTTTTGTAGTGTCATAAGATTAATTTGAGGTATACAAATCTGTTTCGATTTTCTAGGTTAGTTATTTTATTTCAAGTTTCAACCTTATCGTATATTTGTCATATGTATATTAGTTATTGTATAATTTAAATATTATTTGAAGGTTTAAAATACATGTAAGATAAATATGAAGCATTGGATACCTAATTTTTTTATATGCTGTGACAAATGAAGATATAATAATAAATAATTTTAGGATTCATTGCTATCTTCAAGTGTTGAATTTATATTCATGGATGTTAGTTGTTATAAAATTATCTGATGTATTCATTGTTATAAATGTATGCAACATATCATATAACAACTATAATCTTTCCGCCTTTTGAAGAATTTTTCTTAGAATAGCTGCTAAATTAACATCTATTGGGACAAACATTAATGAAAATTATTAGATAGTTGTCGTTATATATATTGATAGTATACTCGTTAATTTTGAGAATAAAGGTAATTTTTACAATAAATAATATTCATTTTTATATGCTTAATATCAAAAAATATTAGGATTTCCAATTTCTCCATTATTTCAGAGTTACATTTTTCCAAACTTAGTAGTTTATTCAAATTCAAAATTTGTAATGGTAAAATCTCATATGGATATTTTATTATTGTACTAAAATAAATATTTCACTCTCTGTCTTTCTTTTTTACCCACTCTCCCCTCTTTCTCTCTCCATTATTTCAAAGTTACAATTTTTAAAAAATTTAGCAATTTAATGAAATTCAAATTTTATAATCAATGCAGGTAAAAACTCATGTAGATATTTTATTATTGTATTAAAATTAAATTATATTTATATGTGACGTTAAAATTTTGAAATATAATACTAATTTAAAAAAATTTAAAACAAACTTAATTGTGAAATACAATAACAAATTAAAAATAATTTAAAATAAACTTAAATTTGCAAATACAAATCTTTATAAAATAATAAAAATATATAATTTGAAAATAGTTTCAAATTACATAATACTGATTTTTTGAATGTAATACATACATTACTTATTTGTTCTTTATCTTTTTTAAATTAGGATGACATATAAATATTATATTTTATTTTAGTTATATCCATCAATCGAATTTATTTAAATCTATTCATATTATTTCTTATATATTTTATATACCTATGGATTATTAAAGTATATTTTGGCAATCACAGATCGATTAATTACTATATAAATAATAACTTAATTAAAACTAATATCGAATGTATAAAATATATCAAGAAGAAATGAATGAATATTTTTACCATAATTATTTCAATAAAAGTATAAATTCAAATAATAATTTAATCCATTATTTTTTAGAAAAATCTATTTAAAATTCTTAATTAAATATATAAATATGTTAAAATAATATTTTATAAATATAAAAGTTACATGATTTTTTTCTTTTAAAAATTTCATTATTTTTAATTACTTTCTTTCCGTTGTTTTATTATTTCCCTCTCAGACAATTCCTATGTAAATTGTTAGCTTCACTTTTTGACTTGATGCATATTCACACTTTCTTTCCCCCATTATTTACTTCCCAAAAATTTACTTAAACTATAGAGTTCAATACAGTTCTATTTTAAAAATCATCCATAACCTGCATTCTTGCTAATTGCATTATTAAATTTATTTACCATTAAACTTTGCAGTATTTACTAAATTTCTCTGTTGCTGTCTGATCCCGTCGCGAAGCGCGGGTATGCTCCCTAGTATGTGTTAAAGTGCAAGAGAGAGAGAGAGCATTAATCAAAATCCAACAATTGATTTATTCAATATTTGACTCTACAATTGCCACTCACATTTTATCTTGGAAAGAAAAGGGGAGGATTTCTTATGAAATTTACCCACTCCCTTTCTCATGCACATATGAAGTCTCCTCTTAATTCCTCTCTCTCCCATTTCTACTTCTCACGCACGTCACTTTTCCATGCATGCATCCCCTCTTTACTCTCTCTCTCCTTTTCCAATTGTAGCCGCCCATGCAAAGAACATTCCTCATGCACGTCTTTATTTCCCATGCACATGAATAACTTTTATCTTTATTGCAGGAAACGTGGCCGCATGTTTTGGCTATAAAACGGGATCCACCCCATGCATGGAACACCCTCTCCCCCGTGACTCTATCTCCCTCTCACGATCTCTCTCTCCGCAAGCACTCCCTCTCCCCATGCACTCCCTCTCCTTCACGCACTCCCTCTCCCCGCTACTCTCTTTATGCACACCTTGCACCTCCAGCCCGCACACCTCCAGCCCCTCGTGTGCATGATCAGCCCCCGCCAGGATGTCCTCGCATGCGTAGTGAGCAACAACAGCTCCTTCTCGCGAAGGTTACAAGCAGCGACCAAGTCCTCCTCCTTGCGGCCAGCTCCTCCTCTCCGCGCGCACCCGCACGTGCGCCCGTGTACGCGATCTCTCCAACCCGCACCTCCTTACGCGTACAACTCACTTCCGTCTCCGTGCAACTGTCGCTGCCACCATCGTCGTCATTTTGGATTTTGAAAGCTCCAATAGAGAAGAATTTCTTTCCCATCTTTATTTGTCTCTAGCATTTTTATTCCCTTAGTTAAAGTGTTTAAGTTGAACTGAAATAAAACAACTCTCATGTTATAAGCTCTCTTGCATTTTTATTACATTAATATTTTATTTAAGTTGAACTTGCAAGCATTCTTATTTTGCTAGCTATTCTCAATCGAAGTTCTCTTTAATATTTGCATTGCAAGTTTATATTCTACTCTTTGAAAATTTACAAGTGACTCTCATTTTTCCATATTAAATTGCGATTCATCCCCACTTTCTTACTTAGTTACACTCATACCCGCATTTGCTTACTCTAAGTTCTAGGAAGTATTTTCACTGTAGATTGCATTGTCTCTTCAAGATTTCATATTTTTCTCTTGTCTCCATGGATTAAGATTCAAATTAAGCTTGAAAGAAGAACAAATACCGCGAATTTACTTGGTCCCTGTGGATTCGATCCTCTACTTGCCGCGTACATTTTTTCTGTAATTTGATCGTTCTCGTAGTTGTAATCTTATTTGTTTGATTGTGATTTTTCGTGGAACAACAACGACGTGGTAAAATCAACCTTTTAAACCGCGTAAAATCGCTTCAACAGGTGCACCCGTGCTCCTGGAGCTTGGCTTGGTCTCAGCGAAGCTCCCTCTGTCACAAGGAACTCATCTAGACAATGAACCAGGGCTCTTGGACTCGTGAAGGTGACCAAAATTGCGAGACTCGGGAATTTTATTTATAGACATAATGCAACACCCTTATTGACCAGCTAAAACCAGGGATTGGGTGTATGTACACGTGATTAAGGAGTATATATGGCGTGTATGTACAATGATCATTTCGTAAGAAGGGGGCGATCTCGATGGATGGATGGTGTGGCCGGGAAAAAAGCAAGAAAACCCGGGAGAGATGGCTTCACGTCAAATCCGAAGTAGGTGGAGGAGTTGACCGACGATCAACTGACGTCAGCCTATGATTGGACCACGCTAGCACAAGACGACAAAATCGGCTGACTAATCACTGACTTATTGATTAAACCTAACAAATGATTTTATTAATTTTTGATTATAAAATAATTTTTTTTATAATTTAATGTAGTATTCTAATACGATTTTATTTATTTTTGGGTGTATTTTATCAGTAGTTAATTTTTAATAGTGTATTTATAAGTATATTTGCCCATATTTTGTACATTTTTATTTTTATATTGTATATTTTATTTTATTATTTTATTATGTTATTTTATATATTTATAACTTATTTTTATGAATGTAAGGATATTTTTATTTTATTTTTATAATGTAATTTGTACACTCAAATAAATAGATATGTATTTTTTGTAGGTATACTTATAGGTACTTTACCTATGTATTATATACATCTTTTTATTTTAATGTATTTTATTGGATTTATAATAGAATATGAATGATATTTTCAAAATTATAAAATATGAAAGAATGAAAAATAAAAGAATGAAGTCTGCTTTTTATTTATATCAGCATAGGTATCTTGTCTATGGATTCTCATAGAGTTATTTTATTTTACATTTCCCTTTCGGTTTTATTTTGGTTTTAATATGTACAAATGTTATAAATAATAATTACAAAAATATAAAAATATGAATTGTAAAAATAATTAATAATGAATAAATTGAATATTTTAATCGGTATAATATACAATGAGGGTCAAAAACCTAACTTTCATACAGTAACTCCAAAAATCTGAAACCACTACCATTAAATAGCTTGTGAAAAGTTATATACAATTAGAGATGGTTTTTATATGTTTTGAGTTTTTATTTGAAAGATATGGGTCTGTGAAGTTGGATTTCTGACTTTTTATTTTGTGCATAAAATGAACATTGTGTGTTATTTTTGTACAAACTCGATTTTGTATTTTTATTTACATTATTATCTACAACTTTCATGTACAAAGTTTCTTCATTTACTGAATAAATAATAAAGAATAAAATAGGTGTCAAAAATACCTAAATAAAGAATAAAGGAATTGGGTTTTTATTCTATTTTTATCCTTATCTCCCCTATCTACTTTATTCCTTATCGACCAACTCAATTCTTGACTTGGTCTCGAGGTTCAGGGTCATAAAATATCTTCGATATTTTATTCGTTTTTTTCTTTTCTTCTCTTTATTCGATAATTTTGGCATTAAAAACCATATTTTATATACAAATAATATAATAAATAATGATTGCTATTATGTACAAATTAATGTTATTTACATGCATTAGCTAGGGTTTCTACGACCAAAATGATAGAATAAAGGTGATGAAATGGAGATTCATCAGTGACGCACGTGCCTCTTTAGAAAAAATACAGAAGAGGTCCTTAATCTTTAAAAAAATCACAGTTATATCCCTGCTAGTGGTAAATTACAGAGGAACCCTTACAGCTTTCAGAAATTGCAGATAAGTCCTCCATGGACTCAATTGAGAAGAAAACTTAACTTTTCATTGTATTTTAGTCTCTAGATCTTTCTTTTAGCATATCTTTCTCATACGAACTCCCTTTCAGTGCATAATATGTCATTTTGAAGCTAATTTGTGATTTATCATCTTACATATCTTGTAGACAGATCAGAGAATATTTGTTGATGATTATTGAGGAGCATTTTGATCTTTGTGCAGGCTGAAAATTGACTTATCCGCGCTCTTTTATTGAGAAAATCATTGATTTTTCTGCGGGGGCTCAATTGAAATTATTTTACATGATTAATATTCTTTCAGGGACTGCAAATCTTTATTTAAATAATTTAATCTGTGTAGGGGGCTCATCCATGGAAAAGAAATTATTGATCATATTTTTTAGGAGTCAATTTTTGCACGAGTACAAATTGATCTATTAATCCTCTTGCTTGCACTTGGATTTCAATTAATTTGATCTGTGATTTAATTTTGAGGATTAATTGAATTTATTTGAGGATTGAATTTCATAAATCATAGATCCGGTGCTTTATTCTCTCTGTTTATTTTCATCGCATTGCATCTAATTTGCATCGCCATCATTTCATTGCATTTCCATATTATTTTCCCAACATAGAAATTAATCTAGCAACTATTTAATTATTTAATTTAAAACCTCGTAATTAATGATCATCGTTCCCTATGTTCGACCTTGATAGATTTGCCAAGTAAAAATACTCCACAATATTAAAAGATTGCGGTTTTTGCTGAATCGAATTCGCCTCCTATACTACGATAATTTCCCATTATTAAAGAGGCGAATTCCGCGTTCATCAAATGGCGCCATTGCCATGGAACGGTGAATTTTTAGGATTTTAATTTTTTTTGTAATTATTTTTTGTGAAATTAATTTCTGTGTTATTTTTTCTCTCTATTTTGTTTGCATTTTATTTTGCATTTTTCTCACTTCTGATACTTACTGCATCTTCTCTCTTTATTAGATTTCTCGGAGCTAATTTTTTGAATATAATTCAAGGATCTGCAGAGATTGGATTTTTATTTTTTTGAGAGAGTTAATTTAGTTTAATTTTTAGGGATTTTATCACTTGTGCCCCTCCGAGATGTTGCAATATCAGTTATGCCCCGATCTTTTTGGTAATATCAGTTGTGCCCCTCAAAACTTGCTCCGTCATCAGTTGTGCCCTTCCGTCAGATTGACCATCTATGAGTTGACTTAACCATGGTTTTTTCAAACCTTGGTGCAGTTAAGAGGGGTATTATTGTCCAGTCCTCTTCTTCATCTTCTTCCTCCATTTGTTCTTCTTTCTTTTTCTTCATACTTTCTCTCTCTTAGTGACACCTTCATACATCCATGGAATCTCTAAAATTTTTGCATTTTCACGGATATATCATTCATTACGGATCAAACGGCAAATTTTATTGAATTTTTTGATGATTTTTTATGAATCAAATTGTCAAAAATTTATCAAAATTTAACAAAAAAAAACTAACTCCAGTTCCACCCACAGCACAGGCGGAGGAGGAGGGCGGAAGGGGGGCAAGGAGGAGGCATAGGCGGCGGGGGCGGCGGAGCGACTTGGGGGCAAGGGCGGCGGGGCGACCTGGAGGCGGGGCGGTGGGGGGAGGTGGGAGGGGCGGAGGCGACAGGGGGGGCGAGGGGGAGGTGCGGAGGGTGAGGGCGACAGGGGGAGGGGGTGGGGGGCGGAGGGGGGGGGGGAGATGCAGGGGTGTTGTCGTCGGGTGTTGTCTCCGGGTGTTGTCGTCGGGCTCCTCCTCCTCGTCCTCGGCTCCCGGGAGGGGCTTCCGTGGGGATACGACGTCCTCCATGGGGGGCATGAGGAACGCGGACTGGAAGAGGCAGGGGGTGCGGGGCTGGGAGGGGGTGCAGCCCAGGGAGAGGGGGAGCAGGGGGCGGCGCCGGCAAGGGGAGGAGGTGCGGGGGGAGGAGGTGCGGCGCCGGGGAGGGGAGGAGCTGCGAGGAGCTCGGGGCGGAGATGGAGGAGGAGGAGGTCGGAGGAGGAGGAAGAAGATGGGAAGAGGAGGAAGAAGAAGAGGTTGGGGAAAGGGAGGAAGAAATGACCATATAACCTTTTAAAAAAAATAATTCCGCTTATGTCCTCAAAGTTAACGTCCGTTTGCACTGTAGATGGACGGTCACTAATCCGAGGGGCACAAGTGATAAAATAGCAAGTTTTGAGGGGCACAACTGATATTACCAAAAAGATAGGGGCATAACTGATATTGCAACATCTCGGAGGGGCACAAGTGATAAAATCCCAATTTTTTACATTATTCTTAGGATCCCTCTCTCTGAACCCTTGTAATAATTCAGGACTGGACTTCTTTATGGCTTGTCGGGTCTGTTTCAACCCCTTATGTGTGGTTGGGACCCGACTTGAGTGGCGTAGGAATTAGGCACATATGCGCTTGCTTGTTTATCCTTGATTGTGTTCGTAATTCTTAGACCACACTTTCACTAATTATACACACAGGTAGATCGTTCAACTTAGCCAAATTTCTAAATCAATTCTTTGTCACTAATAGAACCATCTGCTTAGGGTGATTTCAACTGTGCATATCATTTAGTGTAATTTTAGTTCTTTGTATTGTATCCCACATGAAGAACGTGAGGAATCACTGTAAGTCTTCTTCTTAAGCATGCATCATTGATTTACGCTTGCATTGTCTTTTTCGATTCTCCCTCCTCAGTTTTACCACTTAGGAATTAAAGAAATTAGGACTGCTCGTTAGGCGTGAACTTTTGTGCTCACCTAATACTTCAGTGATAACCTTAATCTAAAATTTGGTCTGCTAATCAAGGCGTCTGTAAATAAATTTTACGTAAAATTAACCCTCATGTCTGGTGGAGATTAATCCACTCATTGTTTGTAAGGATAAGATCGCACACTTAGGATAGATCCAAAGAACCGAAAATTTTTACTCAGACTACTATTTTTAAAAATAGCTAGCTACTTCTTAGTGAGGGTTTCGAGTAGCTGTTTACGGTCCGACTCCCTTAGCAGAGTGTGTGGTTTAGAGGACACCATGAAAGACTCCATCCTCAAGTAACACGGGTAGCCTTTTAATGGTCCGTACTTACACCCATACTGGCTGCAAGTGGATGCAACTAGTTGTATAAATTCGAGATAATCTTTGTGAAATATTTCGACACCTAACAGCTCCACTTAATTTTCAAGATTGCTTTATCATTAAATTAAAATTGAAAAGATAAGCAGCCGAGCCCTAACGTGTCTTCACCAGTGTTGAGTGGATAAATTGATGAGGTTTGAATTGCATTTGTTTTGTGCGAGTCTTCTGTACATTTGTACGCTCAGTGGATATGCATTTGTACTCCAAAGTACTACTTTTCATCCAAGATGGATTCTTTTGGAGTTCTTCATTCAAACTCTGCGAACATTTCCCCGAGCTCCTTAAGTAACTCATCTCCTCGGTTTCAAGATGACCCTCTTCTCGAAGTCCCATGGTATGGAGATAACCCTCTTCTCCAAACCATGGTTCACCCCACTTCCATAGGGATTAGTCAACCCCCGACTAACCCTATCTCCTACTCCCTTCCTACCAAAGAAACTTTCATCTTTGGCAGAACTCCTAAACCTTCCAAGCATGAGCCTAACTCAGATACTCTAAAGGTGAAGAAGAAGACAAAATGCCTCTGAAAAAGGATGAGAACGACAATGACCCTATTCGTGCTCTTCTGGCTAGAGTAATTGTCGCTGAACAACATAATGAACTCCTTAGAGCACAAATGGAGGTACTACAACGCAGTGAGGCTGCTATGGAAGATACGTACCTCCCTGAATTAGATGAAGATTATATTTGGTTGAGGCCGGTACCCCCCGAGGATGCGTTCGAACACAAACCGCATTTCCTCGCATTATTTCCTATGTTCGGAGGGAATAATCATGAAGAACCATAGATCTTCCTCCGTGACTTCGAGCTAGTCTGCACTAACCTATGCAACTCTAGGGCTAGTCAAGACTACATAAGGCTGAGAGCTGTCTCCTTCGCCTTGACTGATACGGTGGCTTACTGAATAAATAACTTAGGGGAAGTGGTCATGACATGGGCCACCTTTAAGACATTGTTCTTAAAGAAATTCTACCCAGTAAGCAGAATTAATCAGATGAGGATCAAGCTCACAAGCTTCACCCAACACCTGATCAAGCCATTCCATGAAATCTAGGAAAGAGTCATAGATCTAATCCAGAAATGAGCAGGACACGGGATAAGCAAAATGATGCTGGTCCAAAGTCTTGTCAGTGGACCTAACCCTGAGACCCAAGGGTTAGTGAGTGCATCCTGTGGTGGAAGCTACATGGGACGTCACGAGGACACCGTCTACAAGGTGTTCGAGAGACTTGCTGAATCTAGCCGTGCATAGACCACCAGTCAAGCTTACATAGCCAGCTCTAAAAAGATGGTGAATAATCTGACGATCAATCAGAGTGCTGATATGAGAATAATAGCTGACAAACTAACTATGGTTGATCAAATTTATAAGAAGGTGGATGAACTCCATAAATCATTTGATATGGAGAAATTAGCTAAATTGCCTAAACAAATGGAGGAACTGGCTGACAAGGTATCCAAGATGTAGATACCTGCCTTGACTTCATCCCCTGCTCCCATACACCAAATTCACTATATTCAAGGGCAAGGGGTAGGGCAACAGAGCCATTGAGGGGGGGGATCAAGTCTTTTCCCATCAAGCTGAAGAAACCCCATTCAAACTATTTACGAGGAACCTCCACAAGTCATGGAGATAAACGAAGTTTGGTATAACCTGGAACCTGTCAACCAATCGGATCCAAACTCTACTATGAACCCTCGTCCACCACAAGCCCGACCTATCTGCCAGCCACAACAACAACGTCTTCAGTACCGTACGAGTTATCAGAACCCGCAACCGCAGTAATAACAATATCAACGTCAGGACCAGCAGGGCCAATTCATACAGTGTCAACAGCCTCAGACCAAGCAAGGCCATGGGTCCTTCTCTTCTTCAATCTCTCTGGAACTCCAACGAGTACTAGACGAACTTCATGATATGACAATCAACATAAATTGACTCTCTTGATGGAGAGATGACGTAACTGCACCCCGAACCATGATTCCAGCTCAATTCCAGGCTAATCCAAATAGCTTTGGACAAAATCAGGTAATAATCTCTATCCTTACCTGAATACAAGATCTTTTTGCATAATGACACTTATCATATTTCTCTTATGATCGGAAAGATTGTAACCATGCTTGATCGAGTAAAGAACACGGTGACATATCCCTAGTGTCCATAAATTCACACAATCTTGGGTGAACTGAAGAGGAGAGACATGGGGAGGAGAAAGAAGAAGTCCTACTACACCACCCGTCGTACAGTAGACCACTAAGGACCATGGAGAGTCAGAATCTGAGTTTGACAAAGAAGCACCACCAAGACATCCGCAACAGTTAACCACCAATTTCCCTGTTATTAGATCAGTCAGTCCGGGTCCTGTAAATAAGTTTAATTCCTCATTCAATAAAAGTGATGTTTTTTATCACAATGAGTCCATTCATTTCTCCCGTGCTCTCATGTCAGGAAAGAAGAAAACTTCAAAAACCAAAAAAATGATGAAGACATGGCCCGCATTTGCAGAGAAAACATCAAGGTCACTTTGTCCCTAAATGAGATGATAGAAAAACACCCAACTTTTAGGAAATAGCTTAAGGTGAGATGCACACCGACAAAGGCCAGCAAAAAAAACCCTAGCCAAACAAAGAAGCACATACTCTCTATTGCTACATCTCGCCTGATAAAAAATGAGCTATCAAGGAAGAAAAGAAATATGGGTGCTCACTTTGTCACTAGGCAGATCAATGAAATCAAGTTTGCCCAAACATTATTAGACAATGGCTCCTCCATCAATCTCATGCCCACAACTCTATTTGAGTATCTAAATCTAGGTCATCTTAAGTAGAGTCTACAACCGTACTTCAATTTGCAGATACATCAACTAAGAGACCTAAGGGGGAGATTCGAAAGGTTGTCATCAACGTAGAGGGACAAAATTACCCAATAGATTTCACAATACTTGACATGGATGTCCCTAGAAATTGGAAAGATCCCCAAATGATACTAGGGCGACCCTTCCTTAGGATCGCGGGAGCTATATTCGATCACACATCCGAGAGAATCCAGTTTGGAAAAGTTGAACTTAAAATAAAGCAAATTAGGTTTCAACGACCTGGCACTGAGTCTAGCAACGAGTCTGAAAAGTTAGAACATGAGGTCGAAAATATAAAAAGCAACTATTGGGCCCTGGAGACAGAACCCAACCACAATGATAGAATCACTCTCATCTAGAGAGGACATTGTTGACGATTTTAGTCTGCCAACTCATCCATGAATCTACCTATATTTTCGGAGACTCGGAGGAACCTCTTGACATGTCAGTCCATTCTCCTTAAATACAAATTTACGGGAAGTGGTTAAGACGGAGATCGAAAAATGGTGCAAGGCTGGTTTCATATATCGCATCTCAGACTCCAATTGGGTCTTGCCTTTGCATGTCGTCCTGAAAAAGTCGGGAATTCAGATTATCACCAACGAGGAGGGAGAGGAGATCACGACACGGGTACCCAAGTCGTGGCGTGTTTATGTGGATTACAGGTGCATGAATGCCGCAATGAAGAAGGACCACTTTCCGCTGCCTTTTATTGATCAAATTTTGGAGAGATTGGCAGGGAGAGAATACTTCTATTTCTTAGATGGGTACTCGGGCTACAATCGGGAAGCCATCACCCATGAGGACCAGGAAAAGACTACTTTTACATGTCCTTTCAAGCACATACCTTTTGGGCTTTGCAATGCTCCTGACACTTTTTAGCGGTGCATAATTGCGATTTTTGCCGAAATGGTTGGAGATTTCCTGAAAGTCTTTATGGATGAGTTCTCGGTTCATGGTGATTCATTTGATGATTATCTAGCGTACCTGGATCGATTCCTCCAAAAGTGTAGGGAAGTGAATCTGATACTCTTGGGAAAAAAGTCATTTCATGGTAAATAAAATAGGGCATTGTATTGGGGCATGTCATCTCCAATAAGGGAATGGAAGTTGACTCTGCCAAGGTGGATGTGTTTAAGAAACTCGAGCCACCTACCAATGTGAAACAAGTGCGGACTTTTCTAGGGCATGCCAGATTTTATAGGAGAATTATTAAGGATTTTTCAAAAATTGCCCGATTGCTGACTGACCTCTTAGGGAAAGACAACAAGTTCATTGTAAATCATAAGTGTCTTGAAGCCTTCGAGCTTCTCAAAAAGATGATCATTGAAACTCCCATCCTACAAGCCCCGACTGGTCTCTTCCCTTTGAGATCATGACAGACGCTTCAGACTTGCAGTAGGGGCGGTGTTAGGACAAAGAAGAGATGGAATCTTGTATGCTATTCACTACGCAAGCAAAGTTTTAGATCCAGCTCACAAAAGTTACATTGTGATCGAAAAGGAAATGTTTGCAATAGTCTTTTCCTTGGAAAATTTTCGATCTAAACTTCTAGGATCTAAGGTGACAGTTTACACATATCATTCTGTCATTCGATACTTAATGGCGAAAAAAGATGCAAAAGCGCGACTCGTCATATGGATACTCTTACTTCAGGAATTTGATTTGGAGATTAAAGATAAACCTGGAGTTAAGAATGTCGTGGCTGATCATTTATCACGGATCGAACATAACAAAATTCCTGAGTCTGAATCTACCCGTGAAACCTTCCTAGTGAAGGATATGGTTAGATCCTCAAGCGCATCACGGAAGCGTGAGCGTCGTATCGAATACGACGAAGAGCGACTAGTCGTACTAGTTGCTCGATGCAGCGGAATTTTAAAAAATTTTCTTACGACGAAACCACATGATCCAAGAACACTTCTCGGATTGTTTCATCTAAACCACAAACAAGTAATTAGGATTACCTCTTGAAGCGTGGTTGCGATCAAGTCTCTAAACAAAGAGACCTCCTGTCTCAAGTCCGAACCGACGGAGGAGACGCTTGCGAGCGCGGGGATGAACCGCGTGCTTCTCGCAATCCAAGTTGATGATCCAAGCGGCGGATCTCCTGATCTCGACACACGAGATCCAACATCTTCTTCACGAGCGAGGCGCACCGAAGGAGACGGAGATCCACGAGCAGAAGAACAGGCAGCATAACGACGATGCCGCGGCGATGGAGAACCTCTCCATGGCATCCATGGTGGACGGCCATGAGAAGGAGAGAGAGGGCTGACCTCTAAAGAGAAAGAGAGAGGGAGAGAGAGATGCTTCTCAAGCATTATGTGTCAAGAGAGAGCATGGGTATGCCTCTCTATTTATAGGGTTTTGGGATCCATGGATCTCAATCCATGTGTCATATAAAATCAATGGTTGAGATTGATTTACGACAATCCAATGGTCAAGGTTGTTGTTGGTAAAAGCCAACAACTTGTGATTTAATTTTGATTAAATAAATTTGATAAATCAAATATATATTAATACCAAATTAAACCAACTAAATAAGGAGTGAAAAAACAAATGAGAGCCTCCTTCCCTATTGGGAGGAGTGGACGACCACCAATTCCATAAAGGAATTGGTGCCGCCCCCCTCTTCCCATATGGGGAGGGCAATCCCATGGATTCCCATGGGATTGCATATCTCCTTGTTTTTCTCTCAACTTATTTTCCAACAATTATTCACCAAAAAATAATTCTCAATTAATTTTGGGAATATTGCAATCTTGACATTGGAATATTGTGAATCACATTCACAACCCAAAACAAAATGTAATTTACATTTTCAATTAATTAAACAATGTGTATCCAATACACATTAATAATTAATCTACTAATATAAATTATATTTAACTCTCTCTAATACATTATAAATCACATTTATAATATATTATGAATAATTGGATATTACTATCCACATTATTCTTATCCTTGATAATTAAATCATATTTAATCATCTTGGATCTCTTTATCTCATGTGTTCAAATAATATGAATCACATTCACATTATTCACATCTTTGATAATCAAATCACATTTAATTATCTAAGATAACTCTCCTTATAATATGAATCAAATTCATATTATTCATGATAATTAAATCACATTTAATTATCCATTTTCTCAATGCTCGGATACATATATCAACAATAGAATTATCCATGAACTCTTTCAAGGATAATGCGCTTTCTCCGCGAATACTTGGAGATAAGGACATGGCGATTGTATTGTTCCACGTATAGTGACATGGATATTGAGATCACATCTCAAATCCAGATCTCGGGCCTCCCATAGATGCTTGATTAAATCAAGACCGCAAATCTAATCTTCTCATTGAATCTGAATCACATTCAGATCAATGTCCAACATTTGGACTAAGATCAGATTACTTCTCTACTGAGAGGAGTCACTAAAATCCAGACCCGTTTCATCACTCCCTAGGAATGGAAGCGTCATGGTTATACAAACGTTTTATGATCACATCACCCTCAGGTATTCCTAATACCTGTACATCCTGCATACTGGAAGACCCAGATTAAACCTGAAGTATTGGATCAACTTTATACTGTCTACTTCATGGTTTTATCAGTAAGTTTCTCATTCGATCATTGGGAGTCGGTATTGATCATATACTTTCCAAAAGCATATATCATACCTAGGTCTTGATCATACACTTTCCAAAAGTATATATCAAACCAACAAATTCAGTCAAGCTTCCAAAGCGAGACGACCGTGCGCACGGAATTTGATTCTTCCCAATATCTCATGAGTGAGCTCATGTCTTCCTGTTCAGTAGTGAACCTGTATGATCCCTTTGAGAGATCGTATTACTCATATGCCCTTATATGCACACCAGCGCACCGGTGTATAGACCTTGATTAGGTCATCGACCTATTGGTCTGCCAAATGTACATACTCAGACATATAGTAACATATCTGTCTCCGGTCAGAGGATGTGTGCCTATATCATGACAGCATATGATATAGGACTTTGGTTATCTCGATCTCGTTAAGTCAACTCTTTGATCTAACTAATCTGACACTTCCGAATCTCTATTCCTATGCAGAGGACCTGCATCAAGAAGTCGGTCAGATATCAGCCTAACTGAGAAAGGATTGCCATCTCCTACTCAGGCTGGAGATCATCTCTTAATAATAATTTGACGGTGCTTGATGAGTCCTCAATCTAACTCATTAGATATTCATCTAAGCACCAGCCTCTATGATTCAATAATTGAATCAACAGCTGTATGATCATTAAGATGGCCATGGTACATAACCCTAATTGTACTAAGGGACCTATTATGCAAATTATGTATTCTTCATTTCAGATCAAGGAGTGAATTGCAACAACATTTATTGCAAAATGGCTCGCCGTGGGCTCGCATTTTCAACAATCTCCCACTAGCCCAAAGAGCCATTAATGGGCAAATCATTTAAACCCACACTCATGTGACAATCATAGGCTATTTAGAAAATAGCTAGGTAAGTTGATCAGTCACTCCGTTCCCAAGAGACTATGCCAAGTCCATTTACGACACTTGCATATCTCCTAGTAATAGTGCCTGCATCCAATGCGAATGTTGCATCTCATGCAACTGATACTCAATTTTGTCGGTCATAGTGTCATTGACACTACATCTTATTAATTATCATAACCAGTATTCCCATAATCCTTTTAGAATACCTTCATTCCTGGAGATCTCTATCTCCTAAGGTATCTACAGTCAAGACCCTTATAGATCACAATCTACAAGGTCTTAAACCTTTGAAGATAAGACTTTGAGATCACTATCTCTAAGTTTCATCATCTTTGAAGATATTATTATTACTGCAATCAAGTGTTTTATCTCCATAGTAGGATTAGTAACAGTTTACTACTCCCACTACATGGTAGACATCTGGTTCTTGTACACATCTAGCATACATTCAGCTTCTCATAACTGATGCACAAGTGCAAGCAGTTCTAGCATTCACTTCCTCAACTCTTTGAGGTGCTATCCCTCTAGACAGGTCACTACCACATCTTAAGGGAAGGAAGCCTTTCTTGGAATTTTCCAGAAAATGGAATAAGTCCAAGGTGTACTACTAATGCGACAGTCCCAATACCCTCTTCTCTTTGCTTCTGAACGACTTCAGAATTAAGATCTAAGAGGTATCTTTGAGATCATATCCCAAAGTATGGAACAACCAAATTATAAAACACTTATCATTTATTCTTATATGATTAGAATAATATCTACATTAAGCACGATGAACACAATGGCACTCCCACTAAGCTTCACATGGTTCATCAAGATTTTATCTGAAATCATAACATTTATAATTTCATTAAATCTTATGTTCCAACTACAAGAAACTTATTTGAGTCCAAAGATGGAGTTCTTCAGCTAGCACACCTTGCTTTCCTCAACCATGAAGCCCTGGGAATACTTCATATGAATATCCTCAAAGAGGCATTCATAGAGGAATGCAATCTTGAATCACACCATGAAGATGTCATAGACAAGTTGTGTAGCTATAGTTAGCAATATTCTGATGGGTTAAACCAAGGTCACTGGAGAGCAAGTCTTATCGCAAGCGATGCCTTCTCTTCGGTGTGTAGCTCATGGCTACGAACCGTGCTTTGAAGGTCTATACCTTCTCATCAGGTTTCCTCTTTCTCTTGAAGATCCATTTACACCTTAATGGGTCTGACCCATATAGGTGGATCCTCGAGGGTCCATATACGACACTTGTATATGAAGTCTACATTAGACTTTTATTGCTAACATCCATCTTTCCATGTCATGATCCTCAGGAGCTTCATCACATGAAGTCCGATCATTTTTTTTAGATTTAACTAACACATGGAATCCATCCTCAAACTTATTTGAAGAGGTATTAGTGTTTCATCTTTAATTGTCCTTTCAGTTTCCAATATCAGGAGCCTCATTATCTTTTCAAGATTAAATGAGTTCCTTTACTTCATTTTCATCTTGATTCTCAAGAGACTCATCCTATAAGAATCATATTCTCAAAGATGAGATTTTTTAAGAATCTCAAGGTCATAAAGTAGGTATCCAATACCATCCTTTATTTTCCTAATGAAGTAGCACTCTCTAGTGCTAGATTCCAGCTTACTTGCATGGAACCTTATTAAGTATATAATGCAGTCTCTACTACATATATATCTTGGAAACTTAAGAGATAATTATGCTAGGATTAATCATTGATTAAATCATGTCACATATGATCAATTGTATCTCCCTACAACTCCTTTGAGTTAAGGTTCATTAGGAGGATTGAGATAGGAATGATATTCATATCTCCATAAGGTATTTCTTGAATTCATCTAATAGGTACGGGCTACCTTGGTTAGATCAAATTCATTTCATCTTCCTTCAAACTTTGGTTCTAAACCAAAATTGCGAAATCTTTGAACATTTCAAAGGTTTCTTAGGTGAAGAGAAGAGATCTCATATCATACATAATCATTAACAGATATCACATATCCATAATGTTTACTATGATATGGATGATCTGCATACATCAATATGTATGAGATCCTTAATACCTATGCATCTTACACCTTTCCCAAGGAAGGATGTATTAGACATTTTACTTTGAATACAATATTCACAAGTATGTGAGATTTGAATCTTTAGACAATCTAAAGTTTCATGTCTTACCAGTCCATTGATTTCATCAACAGACATATGTCCAAAATTTGATGCCAGATCATTGTCAAATGATCTTTATCCTCCTATTGATCTTTTAAAGGTTTAATTTTCAGTATTAGAAATCTTAATGAACCATTCAATAATTTTCTAATTTAATAGAGTCCACTAGATTTTAGATTACTATCTGAAATATTTCCATCATAACTCTTTATGATAGATTTATTACAGAATTCATGTTTATATCCAAAAATTAGAAATAAACAATGAGTGTATTCTAATATCTAGGTCATAGAGACATTCTCTAAGACTAAGGGCTCCCACTGAAAATATGAAGTCTATTGATCTCATGGAAACTGTTGCAACACTTGCATCACTTTCAACATGGATGACCAATAAACCTTAAGATCAAATTTCTAATATTCTAATACATATGCAACCAATTGCAAGTG
Source organism: Ottelia alismoides (assembly GCA_037367405.1). Lineage (NCBI taxonomy): Eukaryota > Viridiplantae > Streptophyta > Magnoliopsida > Alismatales > Hydrocharitaceae > Ottelia > Ottelia alismoides. The sequence goes on from JAZKJV010006496.1 coordinate 547,763, forward strand.
TTATTAGAAGATTGAGATACAATTATTAGACTTTACCTTATCAGATAAGTAAGTCAATTTCAATGATTATATGTAGATTATACTGATGCTCCATCCGAGTCCTTTTCTGAGGATTCTAGACAGACTTGATAGTCATACTATCAACACATCAACTTATTGCAGCATTGGCATTCATCCAACTCTTTGGATGTCATATGGAAGTCACAGAAGTACAGTCAACTATTTGATTATACTTCTTGTTTGAGTCCAACCCATGCTTCCACTGTGCTCCCTTTATCTATAAACAACCATTGCTTAAGAATAAGGATCTCTTATGTTAAAATCAAAAATTTCAATATAAGAGTATTTCAACATTTATACATGCTTCACCCAATTCATATGAATATTATGAAGCTTCATGAATGACTAGAGTATAGACAGTAGAATGATGAAACTCATCATCTACATCCATCTAAACTCTTAAAACATAGGTTCTGGTAGGTATTCAAACAATTTGAATACATTATCTCTAATAGAGCTACCATTCTACATGATGTAGAGAACCATGTCATTCATGATTAAATGTCAAGAGCACATATGTATGCCAGAATATCTTTATTGATTTTATAAGGATTAATTTGATAATTACGATCATCATCGACATGTCACTTCAAAAGTACATTCGATAAGATCAAGACTCATAGAGACATACAAACCCTAGGGTTTTAGTCCTATTGTCTTATTTAATTATCACTTCTCATTATTATGAGGAAACTTGCACATTGCAACCACATACATTATGTGTCCAATCGCAAGTACAATATCTGGATCAAGGGTCCAATCCATGATATTCTACTGGTTATTAATGAGTATAACATTGAGTGGGTTTAATGAAGGATTATCTGAAATAAGTAATTTGCATAAGGGTATATATTTATATATATACACATATTATACTTTGATTTAGGAGTTTTTATATCAAAGTTGTCTTGCCATGTCAACAATGAAAGTTCATTCCCTTAATCACTTTCAATGTAAGAGATATACTTACCATTATATCTCAGCAAGATCTGGGATCTCCTCTTTATCTTTGTTACATCCTAATAATATGAGAAACTGCAACTCCAATAAAGAGAAGCGGGAACACATTCCGCCTTGCAAGTCCAACTTGCATTTCCCAATTCGGTCTTTAACACCCGGGCCCACCACCCCTAAGGTGATGTTGACCCGTCGTTAATTGAACCAACCGTCAACAGGAATAGAACTCGCTATGCACAATCCAATATCGCCCCAATAATATGAGGATCCGATATTGGGGTCACTACGCATACGGCCTTACTCTTTCGAGAAGCAAAGAGTCCGATCCAGATGCGCTTGCATATAGGAGCTGTCACTTCGTACAGGCGTCTCCTATATACAATCCCTGGTGACGGAAACCCTTCGCCTTGACGGGAGACTATGGATGTCACTTATGTGATCCTCCACCTCTTATTCAAATTTAATTAATTACTATGAATCACATTCATATAATTAATTCTTCCAAGGGAATTATTAACTCTAATCATATTAGAGTATTCTTAATTGGACATAATTAACTTAATCATATTAAATTAATTAGCAATCCAATTCAATCAATCAAACTTAATTTTATGCTTGAATATATATGATATTATTCTCAAAGTACGTATTAATTCAAATTTTAATAATTAGAAAAATACATCATAATCCCTCGGACATTATCCCGGCCCTACCCGCTGTCATGGCCAGTACCGACGGGAGTGGGGCGGACCACATACGTTGCAACCCGCTGACCAGCGATCCCCGACTAGACACCATATCCACCTCGGGAAAGGATAATTCCAAATTGATTATTTTGTACTTGAGATGATCATCGGTTCTTCAACCGAAATTATACCATATAGTAATCAAAACAATTTTGATTTTAAGGAAATTTGCTAGGCAAATTCCCAAGTCCTATTCAAGCAAGAAGTTTGATGATAGTAATTCCAATTAAGGTTTAGATCAAATCTAATCAACTAATTGGTTGGGGCCAAGTCAATTAGGCAAATAATCATGTTTCAATATTTCACAAATATTTTTCAAGACTATTTCACGAAATTAACAATTAATTTCACTAATTGACAATCACTTGGTTCTAGATTAGGAAAGCAATTTCAGCAGTGACCCCTACTTACTAAAATTGGCATATCTCAATCATATTAAATCCAAATTAAGCAAAGTCAATTTCTAAAGTTTGCTAATTTGATTTAGGACAGAACCTAAGTGATGTTTCACGCATTTCGAGGCAAGTCTAAACAGTAATTAACATTTTAATCACGTTCAGATTCACAGTTCCCGCAACAGTGCATACATGTTCATTAAAACGACCATATCTCGAGCATACGAAATCCGATTTACGCAAACTCAGATCCTATGGTTTCCTTATTTAATGGGAACAGAATTCAAGTGCTATTTTCGTGTTTAAACAATTTAAACATGGCCTAAAAAATACACCAAACAGATCTGCGAAATCAAATGCGATAAAAAATTTCGCGACCTAAACGAACCCAAGTCGTCCTTGGTTAACGAATCACTATTCGAAACCGTCGACCTAAGGCTTTGATACCACTTGAAGGATATGGTTAGATCCTCAAGCGCATCACGGAAGCGTGAGCGTCGTATCGAATACGACGAAGAACGACTAGTCGTACTAGTTGCTCGATGCAACGGAATTTTAAAAAATTTTCTTACGACGAAACCACATGATCCAAGAACACTTCTCGGATCGTTTCGTCTAAACCACAAACAAGTAATTAGGATTACCTCTTGAAGCGTGGTTGCGATCAAGTCTCTAAACGAAGAGACCTCCTGTCTCAAGTCCGATCCGACGGAGGAGACGCTTGCGAGCGCGGGGATGAACCGCGTGCTTCTCGCAATCCAAGTTGATGATCCAAGCGGCGGATCTCCTGATCTCGACACACGAGATCCAACATCTTCTTCACGAGCGAGGCGCACCGAAGGAGACGGAGATCCACGAGCAGAAGAACAGGCAGCATAACGACGATGCCGCGGCGATGGAGAACCTCTCCATGGCATCCATGGTGGACGGCCATGAGAAGGAGAGAGAGGGCTGACCTCTAAAGAGAAAGAGAGAGGGAGAGAGATGCTTCTCAAGCATTATGTGTCAAGAGAGAGCATGGGTATGCCTCTCTATTTATAGGGTTTTGGGATCCATGGATCTCAATCTATGTGTCATATAAAATCAATGGTTGAGATTGATTTATGACAATCCAATGGTCAAGGTTGTTGTTGGTAAAAGCCAACAACTTGTGATTTAATTTTGATTAAATATATTTGATAAATCAAATATATATTAATACCAAATTAAACCAACTAAATAAGGAGTGAAAAAACAAATGAGAGCCTCCTTCCCTATTGGGAGGAGTGGACGGCCACCAATTCCATAAAGGAATTGGTGCCGCCCCCCTCTTCCCATATGGGGAGGGCAATCCCATGGATTCCCATGGGATTGCATATCTCCTTGTTTTTCTCTCAACTTATTTTCCAACAATTATTCACCAAAAAATAATTCTCAATTAATTTTGGGAATATTGCAATCTTGACATTGGAATATTGTGAATCACATTCACAACCCAAAACAAAATGTAATTTACATTTTCAATTAATTAAACAATGTGTATCCAATACACATTAATAATTAATCTACTAATATAAATTATATTTAACTCTCTCTAATACATTATAAATCACATTTATAATATATTATGAATAATTGGATATTACTATCCACATTATTCTTATCCTTGATAATTAAATCATATTTAATCATCTTGGATCTCTTTATCTCATGTGTTCAAATAATATGAATCACATTCACATTATTCACATCTTTGATAATCAAATCACATTTAATTATCTAAGATAACTCTCCTTATAATATGAATCAAATTCATATTATTCATGATAATTAAATCACATTTAATTATCCATTTTCTCAATGCTCGGATACATATATCAACAATAGAATTATCCATGAACTCTTTCAAGGATAATGCGCTTTCTCCGCGAATACTTGGAGATAAGGACATGGCGATTGTATTGTTCCACGTATAGTGACATGGATATTGAGATCACATCTCAAATCCAGATCTCGGGCCTCCCATAGATGCTTGATTAAATCAAGACCGCAAATCTAATCTTCTCATTGAATCTGAATCACATTCAGATCAATGTCCAACATTTGGACTAAGATCAGATTACTTCTCTACTGAGAGGAGTCACTAAAATCCAGACCCGTTTCATCACTCCCTAGGAATGGAAGCGTCATGGTTATACAAACGTTTTATGATCACATCACCCTCAGGTATTCCTAATACCTGTACATCCTGCATACTGGAAGACCCAGATTAAACCTGAAGTATTGGATCAACTTTATACTGTCTACTTCATGGTTTTATCAGTAAGTTTCTCATTCGATCATTGGGAGTCGGTATTGATCATATACTTTCCAAAAGCATATATCATACCTAGGTCTTGATCATACACTTTCCAAAAGTATATATCAAACCAACAAATTCAGTCAAGCTTCCAAAGCGAGACGACCGTGCGCACGGAATTTGATTCTTCCCAATATCTCATGAGTGAGCTCATGTCTTCCTGTTCAGTAGTGAACCTGTATGATCCCTTTGAGAGATCGTATTACTCATATGCCCTTATATGCACACCAGCGCGCCGGTGTATAGACCTTGATTAGGTCATCGACCTATTGGTCTGCCAAATGTACATACTCAGACATATAGTAACATATCTGTCTCCGGTCAGAGGATGTGTGCCTATATCATGACAGCATATGATATAGGACTTTGGTTATCTCGATCTCATTAAGTCAACTCTTTGATCTAACTAATCTGACACTTCTGAATCTCTATTCCTATGCAGAGGACCTGCATCAAGAAGTCGGTCAGATATCAGCCTAACTGAGAAAGGATTGCCATCTCCTACTCAGGATGGAGATCATCTCTTAATAATCATTTGACGGTGCTTGATGAGTCCTCAATCTAACTCATTAGATATTCATCTAAGCACCAGCCTCTATGATTCAATAATTGAATCAACAGCTGTATGATCATTAAGATGGCCATGGTACATAACCCTAATTGTACTAAGGGACCTATTATGCAAATTATGTATTCTTCATTTCAGATCAAGGAGTGAATTGCAACAACATTTATTGCAAAATGGCTCGCCGTGGGCTCGCATTTCCAACACCTAGACGAGTCAATTTCAGCTATTGACTCTCTCCCGTGGTATGCCAACATGGTAAACTATCTTGTCTCCAAGAAAGTTCCTCAGGGTTGGTCCAAGAACAGAATTGACCGACTCAAGTCGGAAGCCAGACATTACCATTGGGAGGATCCATTCCTTTTCTTTGAAGGATCGGATTTTATATGGAAGAGATTTATTCCTCAAGAGGAATACCACAGTGTCCTCAATCTCTGTCATACCTTGGAGGCAGGAGGACTTCACTCTGGGAAGAGGACCGCTGAGAAGATACTACAATGTGGATTTTACTGTCCAGCCTTGTTTAAGGATGCCTATAATTTTGTCAAGTTGTGCTCGGCCCGTCAGAGAATGGGAGGGACCATTGGTCCCAAAGATGCCATTCCTATACAACAAATAGTCATTTGCGATGTATTCGATGCATGAGGCATAGACTTTATGGGACCGTTCCCTAACAGTCAAGGATTTGAACATATTCTTCTCGCGGTAAATTATTTATCTAGGTGGGTGGAGGATATCCCTACTCGAGTGGCAGACAACAAGACTGTATGCAAGTTTTTGAAAGATCATATTATTTCGAGGTTTGGAATCCCTAAGGTATTAATATCTGATGGGGGTAGCCGCTTTGTCAACCGGGAGGTGAAGAAGTTGACTAAGGAATACGACATCGAGCAACATGTTGCTAGTCCTTACCATCCACAATCTAATGGTATGGTCGAGATGTCAAACAGGGAGGTCAAAGGAATTTTACAGAAGCTAGTCTGCTCTAACAGGAAGAACTGGTCCCAACACCTAGACCAGGTTCTATGGGCTTACCAGATGACTTACAAGACCCCATTGGGCACCTCCCCATTTCGAATGTATATGGAAAGCCGTGTCATTTGCCTGCAGAACTCGTGCATATATCAGAATGGGCAATCAAAAACATCAATTGGAACTGTCACCAAGGAAAGATGAACAGAGAGATGGATTTGAATGAACTATCCTGAATCCTAAATCATGCCAACAAAAACAACACCATTTACAAGGACAAAGTAAAGAAATGGCATGACAAAAATATTGAACAAAGATCTTTGTCCCATGGCAGAAAGTATAGTTATTTAATGCAAGATTGAAAATTTTCCAAGGTCAATTGAAATCCAAATGGACGAGACCCTTCATAGTAAGAGAGGTGCACAATAACGGAAGTGTTGAGATCTCAGAGACCGCAGACAACACACAAATATCTATAGTCAACGATCAACTGCTTAAATAGTTTGTCGAATCCAATGAGCAGTTAATGCAAGTAGAATAGATCTCCTTCACTCAGGGAATTGTAAACGAAAGACTCAAACTACTCGTATAAACCACCTCTTCAATTCCATCACTCTTCTGCATATCCATCAACCTACTCATCTACTCGGGCCCCCACCTGTGATTATCTGATCATACTTAGGCTGACTTGAGCCTAAGTATAGGGGGACCGGTACCATTGTTTATACATCACTTCTCTTCTTTTTTTCTTTTACGCTCATCCATACTTCGTACGAGATATGTCTGCATTTCACTTTGTGCCATGAGGACATATCACAAGCTAAGTATAAGGGGTGTGTTTGTATATTTTCTACATACTTTATCCATAGCTCGTACTTTAATTATTTTCATCTAACATCGGGGATGGGTACAAGTAGTGTATATTATACTAAATTCTTTCTATAAATAATACCTGATTTTAAAAAACAAAAAAAAATAAAAAAAATCACTCATAGTCTTGCATTTCATTAAGCATCTCATGCATCCATGCATTTCTTGGTTGATATAATCCTGACATGTTCACTATCACTCAAGGCTTGAGGATTTGAGGACACTTGATTTCTGAGATCTTGAGAGCATGAGTTAACATGCCTTAGTCGTTAGGATTTTCAACTTAATAATCCACACTTCCCTAATTCGAAAGATTTAAGCGCTATATTGCATTCTTCATCTCTAACTTCTAAAGAATATGATCAATACATCACTTTCACAACTGCATGATTGATGAGATGAGTTGAGTTATCACTTGAGGAACTAGGGACTGGAGATTTGAGTCTAGACCGATCTAATGATGCTCGAGGATGGGATAAAGTTAATGAAGGCTTTAAGAAACCTGAGTGTCAGCAAAACCCTAGCCAGTATGTGAACAAGTTCATATGCTATCGTTTGATATTTACCTATGTGCTAGGGTGTGATGAAACTTAAATAATTGTTGATCAATGTGCACCAACTTTTGGTAAAAGTAGTGGAGCTAGCCAAAAAGAAAAGAAGAAAAGAAAAGAAAAGAAAGAAATGTTCAAAGAAAGGCTCTATCCTTTAAAAGTCAAATTACAAATGAGCTTACACCAATGGCGAACGCTCCCAACCATTTTCAAAGTTTCCACTTGGACCAAGAGCTAATTAGGACCAAGGAGTCGGGTTAGCACCATAAAAGGGCTCTGCATCGTATAGTGACACAAGTCTGGGTATCGAAGGTATCTTAGATACTCAAAAGAGACACACCCCAGTGCACTCACAGAAAAATAAGTGCAGATGACTCCAAATTGTCTTGATGGACACATTGATCAATAAAATAAAAATACAAGTGTTGAGTAATAAGGCACTTGACAGGCCCTTGTTCCAATGTGAGGGAGAGAAAAATAGATACAATCATATGCCCTCCATCATCTGTCCATCCATCTACACTTTCAAGTTTTGACAAACTAATGAGATGGTTGACTGAAGGAAGAATACACTTGTTCTCTAGTGTTGAGGATTAGGTCTAGAGGAGAGTCTCTTGTACTGGAACCTTAGGTGATGTCTCGACTCAACTCTCATAGAATGCAATACACTACAAGTCATATACTTATATTATATGTACAAACCGAGAGTCTGATAAATAGAGAAGTTGGATTCCTTTTGATTAAAGCATGGTTGAGCTCATAATTTTAGGACCACTCAAATTAAGGGTCTTTGATGAATTGAGCCTTGAAAAATCACACACACAGTCATGGATTTATCCAACTAAGTGATTCATTTATTAATGCTTGGGGATGAGCATGGTTTAAGTATGGGGGTATGATGAATCTCATATTCATCATGTTAAAACTGGTCAATTAGGATCTGTTCTCCAAAATTCTTATGTATTTAATAATTAATAGTGCATCATTAACATTCATACATGTATAAATAATATTCGTATTTCATCATGCAGAATTGCATAATGTGTAAATTAGCCTAAAAAGCTGCTAACTTCCCTTATTTTTAATTAATTCATCTTAACTCCAATTGACATGAAAACCGAGTTCTTGTGTAGATATTACTAACAAGAACAAAAGAAAAATAAAAAAATACTAACTCAATTAAATGTCAAATAAATCCAAAGTCAATTTTCACATCTAGCGGACTACAACGCGCATATCTCCCTCATACAATATCTGATTTTGGTCTACTCACTTTTAAAGTCATTTTCAAATACAATCAAAACAAGAACAATTTTGTAAAATGCGGAACTCGTATGTGAAAGTTGGATTTTGGGCCTCTTTTGCGCATTTTATCTTTTTGCTATTTTTGACCTGAGTTTTTATGTATATAATTAATCCTTTTAATTTTATTTCTTTTTATTTTGTATTCTTTGATGAAAGTTTTATCAAGCAACATAAAAGTCCAAATCCAGATCAAGACCAAATCAAAGAAACTGACTGTGTCCAAGTGTCCTTTGTGAGTTTGTACAAAAATCTTATATTTCTTACTTCTATTTTATTTCCCTATTTTATTACTTATTAAAAATCCAAAAAATTCATTAGTGCGTAATTAATTTTCTTGTATTTTATCATATTTTTTCTAGATTTTTATCCTCTTTTAAAACCACTAAAAAATGCAAAACTCCAAAAATCGGTTTTCTATATACATGGAAAATCACCAAAAATACCACTTCGCACATATGACCTCTTTTGCTTTTGGATCCTTCATGAAAGTTGTAGATCTTGTCGAGATCCTGTTCATCAGTCACGTGGTAGGAGGCGGCCGTATCGACGATCCACTCGGACTCATCCCCTGCATGTAGACACTGCTCATGAATAGTGAGAACCAATTGATCATCGTCGTCATCGACTACTGCTGCAACAACATTCTCATCTTCATCTTTCTTCTGATTCTTTTTGGCTTCTGCTTTCTCTCTTTTCAAGACTCTGCAATCTCTCTTCCAGTGAACAGGCTTGTTGCAATGATGATACTTTCCTCTGTCCTTGGACTTCTCCCTAGGTCTCTCTCGTGATTTTCCCCAACCACTTGGCCTGCCGCTTTTTTCAACTGCGTACACATGTGAAGAAGAGGACTCTCTAGATGATCATCGTCTGATTTCTTCATTCAAGAGACCGCTCTTGATCATAGGGATGGTCAGCTTATCGTCTGTAGTGGAGTTTCTAACGGTAATCACCAAGGTTTCCCAACTGTCTGGCATGGAACCGAGTAGAAGAAGCGCCTACAGTTCATCATCTAGCGCCTTGTTCATGGTACTCAATTGATTGATGAGACTCTGAAGCTCATTCAAATGCTCAACAACCTTCATCCCATCCTTGTACTTCAGATTCACCAACTTCCGAATCAAGAACGCCTTGTTGGTGGTCGTCTTCTGCTCATAGAACTCTTCTAGTTTCTCCCACAGTTTCTTTGCATCTATTTATTCTACGACATGGTGGAATACTGATAAGTCCAGCCACTTCTAGATGGTACCGTCTGCTTTCCTATTCAGCTTCGTCCAGTCACCTGCGGACATGCCCTCGGGGTTGGTTGTTTTTCCTTCCACCGGATCATGGAGGTCCTTCCAATACAAGATGTCCTCCAACTTAGCCTTCCATATTTGCCAGTTCGTGCTCGTCAGCTTGATCATTGTGCCTTCGTCATCCTTCCTCATCTCGACAACAGGAGCTTTGATACCACTAGTTGGCAAATTGAGGGATTTCCTTAACCTGTCTTACAAAGGATGACTAGAAGCGGAACATTTCCCACACGAGAACCAAGAAAAATAATCGTAGCACAACAATCAAGCAACCACAGAGAGATGAAAAATTTTACATGGGAAAATCGTCCTCGATATGATAGAGGGGAAAAACCCACAGGACACGATGACCCACAACAAAATCCACTAGGCCGGAAAATTGAGAGGGCACAATATCTTCTCAGTTTTGTTGCCCAACAAAACCGAGGTTCGGCTACAAGAATAAAATCAGATAACTGTCACCTTATACTTGGAGAACATGATACCGTTGCTTCTCCTCGTCGCGTGATGCCCCTCCTTGAGAACGAACCTCCCTGGCGGCTGCTCCTTGCACCTCTGGTGGAGACGCTCCTCGCGGATGCGACTTCTCTTCGTGCCCCTGCGGGCTAACTCTTCATGCCTTGCGCGAACTTGCTCCTCACATGGGCTACTTCTCTCCTTGCTTGGAGAGAGAGAACTAAGAGAGAAGAAAGGGAGAGGTGCTTGAGTTGTGATGATCCCCAATGCCATGCATGGGGTCTTATTTATACTACTCTTGCCTCCTCTTTCTCCTCTTAGTCCTATTTGGAATAGGAAACACAAGTCCTACTTTTATTGCAAATAGGACCCCAAGGGATAATTGTTCAACAACCTCCATCCCGTTTTTTCTTTAGTTTTGGGAACAGATAATAACCAACACTTTGATCATGGGTACTGTACATCGATGAAGCTGGTGTTCTCTCTAATCGATGATATGTATTGATTTTCTTTAAAGGTTAACTTGTACTGAATATCGAGAGCCTCTTTCTCGATTACATGTAAGGAACATGAGTGTACTTCCTCAACATAGACACGTAAAACATCATGCAACTTTGAGTAATGAGACGGTAACACGATACAATATGCCACCTCATCAATCCTTCGCAAGATCTCAAAAGTACCTATGTATATAGGAGCGAACTTTCCTTTCTTACCAAATTGCAAGACATTTTTTGTTGATGAGTTTTTTTCAAAAATGCATGCCCTCCGAATGCAAAGCTCGACTTTTTCTACAACGATTGGCATAAGATTTTTGTCTTCTTTGACCCGCCAACAATCTTTCTAATTAACTTAACACCTTGATTTCTAGTCTGGACTAAATAATGCCCCAAAATATGTTTCTCACCAACATTACTCCAGCACGAGGATAATCTATGCGGTCTCCATGTATTATGCTTCATAGGGGCTATTTTGATGTTTGAACGATAGATGTTATTATAAGCAGACTCCACTAATGGAAAATGTCTATCCTAGGTACCTGCAGAATATGGTGCACATGCCTCAACATGCTATCTAGAGTTTGGATGTTCCTTTCTGATTGACCATCAATCTACAGATGAAATAAAATAGTAAACTTCAATTGGGGTGCACATTGCCTCTTGAAAACTTCTTCATAAGCAAGGTGTGTATACCATGCCCAATCCATCACAATTGATGCCAGAACCTCACAAAAGCTGACTATATCATTTACATACAATCCGACCAGAATTTTCTTTGATTGATCCAAGCAGATGGGTAAGAAAGGGGCTGATTTGGGGTCAATCGATCCACCAATACCCGTATTGTGTCATAATGATGCTTCTTTGTCTTGAGTGGGCTAGTACTGAAATCCATCATGATAGATTCCTAGTTCCATTCTAGTATTCTATTCTAGTATCTTCAAAGGTTGAACACGACTGGTCGATTTATGGTGTTCAATCTTTTATTTGTTGGCATACCAAACATTTAATAAAAAAGTTTGCAACATCTGTCTTCATCTCTGGCCAGACATTGTCAGATATTTGTTGTTCCAGAATGGATAATGTACATCAAATTATGAGCTTCATCTAAAATTTCCCATTTTAGCTCATTCTTACTCGGAACCCATAATATGTTGTACTATCTATAGCTTCATCGACTCCAATTGTAAAATCGAAACCTTCTTTCTTGAATGCTTTGATCATTATAGAAAGATCAACATCTGTTTTTGTACCCTTCTGATCTTTTTCTATTATCTATGGGTGGATTCACAACCCTGAAAATGATATCTTTCGTGTTCTATTCACAAAGGGCTTCTTTCAAAATCTTTCATCATCTTCCATTGAAGTTTCAAGTTAGCTAATTTACCTTCAAATTAATGCATCTTATAGAAAAGTTAAAGTATCTTTAGATACTCAAACCAGTGTCATTGTCTCTAATTAATTTCCTTTTCAGAGAAAAACATATTTGACGGTCTTATGATCATTGTGGACCTTAAATTCTTCACCATAAGGCAGTGCCGTCAAACTTTGTGATAAAAAACTACCGCTACTAGTTTCAAGTCATGAGTAGGGTGGTTTCTCTCTTGTAGCTTTTTGTTGATGTGAGATATATGCGATAACTTTTTCATTTTACATAAGGTGCACCAGAGTCATGTGCCTGACGTATATGTATATACTAGGAGGCCTCCATTACCTAACAATAGGGTGAAGATCGGGGCTCTATTCGATCTCTCTTTTTTTTAATTCTTCACATCTTCCTTCACATTCATCTGACCATATAATCTTCACATCCTTTCTGGTGAGCTTCATCATTGGTAGTGAAATTCTTGAAAAAATATGTATGAGTTGTCAATCGTATACATCCAAGCCAAGAAAGCTACAAATTTTACAAGCATTTCTAGGCTGACTCCAATTCAGCATGACTTCTACCTTGATTGGATCAACGTCAATGATAATACCATGACCAAAGAATGCATTGTGACACTTGAGCCTTAGTGTACTGAAACCTATGGGACAGGAGCATCAAACATATAGTCCAATTTGCCCATAATCTCTGAAACTCAGCAAATCAACTCATGCATATTAGACAAACATTCGAAAAATACTATAATAGAACAAAGATATGAAATTAAATAGAATATCTAACCTTCATTCATTCTCATTAATCATATTTATCAAGTCCATGTCCATAATTTGAGATACACAATATAACTGTAGAATGCATAACAAAAATTTTCAGAGTATATTATTATATTATCTCTCAAAGAAAATATAAAAATATTGCAAAAGCAAATAAATTACTCTAAGTAATAAACATCCTATCTGGTGTCAGTATGCTGACAAGAAGTTCGATCTCCTCAAAATCGCTACAACGGCGGTCGCTACTTAGCTATATCTATTGGGTTCACATGAGGGTAATGTTATGAGAAACAACCCGGTAACGAGATAAACACTAATCACTAATATAGGGGCAAGCAAGACAAGTGCATTCAAACCCTATCAACTTCAAATCACATCCTGGAACATCTCTTATAATACAAATGCTTGAGGTATGATGATGCCACACCTAATTCTACTCTGAGTTTTAATATCAAGTATAATTACGAAACCAAGAATGCCTACTACATTACCTACCTTACTCCGTCACCCAACTTATTTGTTGAGGTCACTGCCTTCACAATATCTATATGGGGTCCAGTGTCCATGTCCAACCCCTTACGATGCCTAACTCCACCTACCCAATTACCACAATTTTACCGAAAAGGTGATAATTAACAAGACCACAATAATATAACATATCCAACGACATATTGTGAGTTGAGTTGTTCGACGCACTCGTTGATGTAATCATACTCCACACTTATAACAAGTAGTGTTATTATTGGTCTTGACCCATTAATTGATGTATTTATTTGAAGATCGGCTCATGTGCGTACTATGTTCAGAAACCTCGATTGTAACTATAACAGAATGGGTCACGCTGACCGGCAGAGGCATGCAATAATAGATTGTACGACCGAACCGTTACCGTAAACATGCATGACAATCAATGAGCAGAGATAATATCAATTTTAAATAAAGTCCATTCAAACTAAGAGTTTCATTATTACAACTCTAATTGGGGTATTTTTGTAAAAACTATTCTAAGAATTAAAATAACAGTTCAACAATTCTCTGAGCATATATATATATCCTCTGAATCTTCATGAGTTGAAGCATACCATATCGGAAATCTCGAGGAGTCCGTAACATGATCTTGAATATGCAATCAACCCTGTTCTTCATCTGAAATTAAAAAACATAATTTTCATGAGCCTATGCCCAGTATGCATCGGAGTCCATACATGGAAATTCTACCAGTCTTTGTTCAGTTATAATCCGTGTACTTGAATTTTCATGGAGAAACGCCATTATGCCTAAAATTTTTCCATGTATGTCTAAGTTTGATCACTAACATGTAATTTGGATTCTTTAACATGGTTATACATATGGAAATTGCATAACAAAACAATGACAAACATTTCTTTCAACTTACAGAGCATATTCCATACAATTCATAGCAAGTTCATGTTTCTTTTATCATATAAATCCTTTGCATATTATCCTCAATGACTTTGATGGTTTGATTTTCTTAAACCTATTCTTGTACAACATGTAATGTTTATTCTCTTACTAAATCATTTATTGTATAACTCATAATGGTTTACCTTTATAAACAATTTTTCTTGCATAACTTTCATGTACATATCTTGTCATACATTTTCAACCGTTGATACTTGCGGTCCATGCCATGCCATGACAATGTAGCTACAACCGTAGAGGATTTAGCTTATGCCTCTATGGTTCCTTGCAACCATACACCCTTTGCGGCATTGCCTCTTGGGTTAACATGACTCCTTGCCATCGTCCATGTGACTCTTTTTATGAGTCTGTACCTTAACTCTTATTCAAGGATATCAAATATTCTCAATTTATCAATAAATAAATATTTTAATACATTTCATTAATGAAAATAAAAACACTCTCTAGTTGTTATTAGTAATGATTTCTTTTAACTAGAGATTATAGTGGATGAAATCTCACATGGCTTTGTTGAATTGGAGAAGCACATATGCATCATAATATTTGGCGCAAGTCAAATGAAAATCTTCTTTGATTATGTTAGCCATGTATGCTTATTTATCTCGTTAGCAGCTAACTAAATCATATAGTCTGTTTTCTACATTTTCTTTGGCTCGTATTTATACTTTCTTTTCATCAGTTAGTTCAGATTGATATCTTATCTCAACAATCAATTCTTGCAGGTAAGTATACCTCTCAAGTTATAAGGGGAAACAATTAAAATGGCTTCACGGGAAAAGATGAATCCACGACTTAAAATCTTTGGCTGAAAATAGTAATTTTTTCAAGGTTAATACAAGCGATACATTTCCGTTTATGTAATTATGGACCTATAAAAAAATCAGTGGGAATATTTGCATGTATAACTATTATGTTAATATTTTGGTGGAAAAATTTCAAATAACATCCAACATCTATTTTCCAATTTTAAGAAACATTTTGATACATTTATTCGATTAATTAGGCCATCACGTAGGTGTCTGAAAAAGTTGAGCGGATACATCTGATTTTTGTGTACATTACTCCATAATTAAATCTATGAGATATAGTCTTGTGCCAAAATTTGCAGTTGCCGAAAGGATGAGGAAACACATTCGCAAATAATAGTTCAATGCATATGCTAAAGTAGTATTCTAGGCATGATCATTGTTTGTAGGCATCACCCTGTGATTCAACCAATACATTTAGAGACATAGTATAAATCAAATATACACGTATATTAACCTAAGGTCTGATGCATATAATTAAATGCCTTGCTCCAGATATGAGAATTACTCAGCCATACAATACTACGCTAACACATAAAATTTGTAGATCGTATCTCTGATTTGATCTTTGTTCACACGAAATCCTAATGGATACATGCAAGAGATCTATTTCAAACTGTGATCAATATTAATACAAAAACCTATACTGATACATACCTCAAGTCCCAAATCAAGCACCTCGAAGACGTAGTTTGCTCGGTTGTGGCTTCGTCCACGCCGTCAATCTCCTTGCTCCCTTGATCCTTCATCCTCGTCCCCTACGATGAAGGATGCATGGTAAAATCTCTCTCTCCTCCCTCTCTCTCTAACTCTCCCTCCCTCTCTCTCTCTGTCTGTCTCTCTCTCTCTCAGAGCTCATGTTGAGAGCAAAAGTGACGCGAGAAAGGGATTTGAGGGAATTTTTAAGGTAAGCAATTGAGGGAAAATTAATGGGCTATCAAAATCCATTTAATTAGACCATAATATGACAAAAATGATAACATGGTAATGCAATGGGGAGCCTTTCCAAAAAATTTAGCAGCTACAATCTACTACCATTACAAATTCCATCCTCGAAATTTCTTAGTTCAGGTATATACCGAAAAGTTGCGGATATTTCTCTCGCATTTCACTCTTCAGTTCCCAAGTAGCCTCCTCCTTCTAATGGTGGTGCAAAGGACTTTGACCATCAGAACTATATGTCGACAAAGCTGATGGTCTCTACTCAACGATTCGTATAGATTTCTCCTCAAAGGTCAAGTTTGGCTGAATATCAATGATCTCATGCTCGATCACATGTGAAGGATCATTAGTGTACTTCCTCAACATAGACACGTGAAACACATCGTGTAGCTTCGAGCATTGATGTGGTAATGCTATATGATATGCCACCTCTCCGATCTGTTAATGTTTCTAGAGGTAATGCTTCGAGTATTTATGCAAATTGCATTTTTTAATTTTAGTGCTTTTTAGACTATTCCTATGACTTACGTTACAAACTCATAATTCTGGGTTGCTTGCTGTGGTAAATGCAGGGATCCTTTTTCTCACACTCACCTCTCTCTCTCTCACACACACACCCCTCGAGGGATTTACTTAGAATTATTACTAGAATATGTGTTAAATTTCATGTAAAACAAACATTCTTAACATGTCAGTCTGGAAGGGCTAAATTATAATTCTGAGACCGTTTAAATTTCACAGTCTTGATGGATGTGTTATAAGTCTTGAATTAAGTTGAATTTTTAATGACAACATGGTGATATATGGTGATATAAATTCCACATGACTTCATTTAAAAAAATAAAAAAAATACATGTGTTTATGGCACTGATGCATGTAAAGTTATATGCATCTTGGTGCAAGTTCTACAACCTCTCTCTCTCTCCATGTATATATATATATAAAGGGAGCCTAACTCCCTTTCCTCTCTCTCTCTGTAGAAAGAGAGAGGGGGCTGATCCTGTGAAATTAATCACACGGTTGGAGTTAAATGGAACAATAATTAAATTATCTTAATGCCTGAAAATATGTTTTGATCATTTTATCACATTCTAAATATAGAATGTGACAACTATATGACATAAATTCTCTCTCTCTCTCAATCTCTCTCTCTCTCTCTCTCTCTTTCTCAGCAACAACTTTGAGATGGAGGCGGTGCATGACCGAGAAGGTTGGAGATTGATGCGACACACGACGAAGATGGAGGAGGGGGCGCGATGGGGCCAATAGAGAATTCTCCTTCCCTCGTTTTCTATATCTTTTCTATCTCTCTACCCTAATTATCTCCTCTTTCCCTCACTCCCGTCCCCTATTCTTTCTCTCTATCGATGGCGCATGGAAGAAGCACCAAACCATGGCAATGCGCGGAGGCGGTCGTTGCATCATTGCACATGGCTGCGTACACGAGCAACCACAAAAATCCCCCCACCGCACGTGGAGGATGTCCACACCCCAAAAAATCATCCTCCCTCTTCACCATCATGCTCGACTGTCACCACCACCACCACCAGCCTCCGCTTCATCGTCGGCTACGACGATGTGGTGCTCCGCACGGATGTACATCAAGTATTCGTCCAATTGTATTCTTATTTTTGTGTAGGCTATGTGTTCGATGAAATACTTGATAAGGATTCTGTATTATGAAGGGGAATTTTGCATTGAGATTATCCTAAATTTACACAATGATTATCTGATTTTACAAATCTCAAATTATCTTCTACATATTTATTATTACTAACTGACTCTCCATTATTGCAGAATTCCACACAAATATTACAAAGCGATCGGAAAGTTTTTACAAATGAACGTGAAAAGTTACAAAGGACTACATACTAGTTACAAAGATCCATACGAAGGAACATTATTGTTGCTCAACACCACTGATAACCGCGATTTTCCACGAGGGTCACCATGATATCAAAATGTTGTCGCTGAGGCGACCACTCACAGAAGACCGGTGTTAATCATCAACTAACCCACAACCAAAGAATAAAACAATTAAGCTCAAAAAGAAATGTGAATTAATCTTTATTACTCTACCAAAAAATGTATAGGGAACAAGCATGTAGAGGTCGAACCACAGAGAGCAATACAAAATGCAATAGCCTACATGTATCACAGAGTCATCCTTGTGGGAAGTGGGCTTGTGAATTTTATAAATTTTTTGTATTTTATTTTATATTTATTTTTTTATTATTTTTTGTTATATATTTTTTATAATATAATTAGGATATATATATAATATAAATATATAAATATATATATACACCCATAAAGGGTGAGGATATAGCTTATAATACATACAATATATATATATATGTATATGTAAGTATAATAATATACATATATATTTTTATATTTTAGGGTTAATAGATAGATATATAAATACATATAAGTAGTTAGATATATATATATATATATATATTTTCTTTTTTAGGGAATATATATATACATAAAGGGGTACTATAATATTTATAAAAATACTCAAAAATAGTCAAAAATTCAGGAATAAAATCTTTTGGGATTTTCATGTTTTTTACTGATTTTGTGAATTTGGGCATTTTCAAAACATTTTTAGTATTTTTGAATAGCCAAAATAAGAGCAAACAGTGGAATAGGGTCTGGCTGTAAGAAAAATAGGAATTAAAAATAGCAAACAACCTAAAAAAATTTCCACACTATTTTTCTAATAAAGATAATAAAATATAACATAAATAGGGACTGAGTTCATATTTTTCTGATTTTTCTTTGATTTTATACATTTTCTTGAAGTTTTTGGGTATTTTTGAATTTTTAAGGTTTTCCTTTTGAGATTTTTAGGGATTTTTGGACTGACACTGAAATAGATCAAAATACACCATAACTAATTTTTTTGGGATTTTTCGAGACCTTTTAATTTTTTTTTGGAATTTTATAAGTTAGACAGTGAATAAAAGACATGTTTTTTGATTTTTAATAAATGCAAAAATGCAACAAAATTAAAAACTAAAATTATGGCGTGCAAGAACAACCAAACAGGAGCTTAAGTCTGTTTTTACGAATTTTTTTTGAAGAAATATAAAGCACAAAATAAATAGACAAAGCATTCAAAAATAAATGGCCTGGCAGGGGTATTTTTGCAATTAAAATATCTCTCAGGAGCATACATGCAAAAGTTACAACAGAAATAAACATTTATTTTTATTTTCAGGGCCATTTTACAAATACAAAAACCCGGTGGGGTTTAAATGCAAATATCACGCGCCTCACGTGGGTGCTGCATGTGAGGCGCGGAAGGACTAAAATGCAAATCTAAAAACATCAGGGGGCCTTCAGCAAATTATACAACTTATTTACAACTTAACCTTTTATTTTTGGTATTAAACTATAAATACAAAAAGCGGGGGTTAGGTATGAAATTTACCCCCAAAGGCGTGACATCCAACGGCGCTGGGTGCGCCACTTATCCACGCGTCGAGCATCCGACGGTGGATACCGGTTCGTCGATGAAGGGCCTAGATTAGATGATCCTGGCTGATCTGACGGTTGGCACGTGGCTTCATCGGACGGCTCCTGAGCGAACTGGGCCTCGCCTCCAGATCCAACGGCGCTGAAGCTCCCTTGAAGAACAGGGAAGAAGCTCGCGCCTGGCGAGCTTCGATCGAGAAGCTTGGGCTCCTCCAGGGCTCTCCGGCACGTCTGAGGTGGTCTGCACGTAGCTGGAAGCATCCCGCGTCGACTAATGGGTCCATCATGGCTCCTGGAGGTCCGAGTCGTTCGGACGAGGTCGGAGAAGTAGCAGACCTCCAGGAACCTCTTCCTGGTACGATTCGAGCCCAGATGGGCTCTATCCATCGTTTGACATGCAGAGGAAGAACCGGGGGCGAGAGGGCTACCTCCTCGACCCGGGGTTTTGAAGCTTCGACGCAAAATGGAGCGGGGTGGAGGGGCTCCGACGAACAGCGGAGGTGGAGCTCCGATTCGCCAAGATCAGGGGTCCTGGGTTGGTCAAAGGTGATGGAATGATGGAGAAAGCGATGGGAATCGAGATGGGGTGCTCGTGGCATTCAGAAACAGTCGGGTTTACGGTGAAGAAGTCGCCGGAGCGGAGCTCCGGCGAACTTCGAATTTTTGGATTTTACGCTAAGGGAATTAACTAAAGACTAATCTAACTACTGGAATTAAAAACTAACATTAAAAACTAACTAAAGCGATAGAAGGTCAGCTCTTATACCAGGGGGCCACTAGGGAGCAGGACGAACGCCGGAGCTCCGCCGCGTCAAAATTCTCCTTCCTCCGACCGAGTCAAGGCGCTGGAGCACTCCCCCTGTCACGAGGAACAGTCCAGGAACAAGATCAAGACTTTAGGTTGGAATGAAATTGGCCAAATTCGAGGAAGGAGGCGGAGCTACTTATTTATAAACATTGGCAGGAGGCCTTATTGACCGGCGATTATTTCTTAATCCAATGAGTATCTGATTGATCTAAGAGTTTGGCGGGCATCATGGATGATCAGAGACCAATTCTTGTGAAGGAAGCGAGCTCGATCGATGGACGAGATGGCTGTAAAAAAGGGAGGAAATCGGGGGAGTTGACAGTTCAGAAGCACCAGAGCAGAGATGGGACAGTTGACCAGGGGGTCAACGAAGGCCGGCGCCTTATTGGTCCACGTCAGCTGCTACAAGACAAAACAGGAAATTTTAACCTAAATTGATTTATTTACCATAGTAAATGATTTTATTAGAATTTTCTTAAAACATAAAAAATGTGTATTTTTTCATGTAGTATTTATTTGTGATTTTTATTGAATTTTTCGAAGCAATTTATTATGGTTTTAATTTAATAATGTGTATATGTATGTATTTACATGTATTTTTGGGTATTTTATTTTTAATTTGTTTATTTTCTTTTATTATTTTATTGGCTTATTTTATAAATTTATAATTTATTTTTGTGAGTATAAAGGTATTTTTATTTAATTTTTAGGAGTTTATTTACATTTTTAAATAAATAGGTATAGGTATATGTAGGTATCCTTATAGGTATTTTACCTATGTGTTTTGTATTCTTAATTTATTTAATGTATTTTCTTGATTTTTATTTTGGATTTACATTTTTAATGAGTTATGTGTAATGTATACATTATTATAAAAATATAAAAGAATAAAAGAACCAAGAAATAAAATCCTTTTTATTTATATAAAGATATATATTATAGGTATTTTGTCTATGAATTTTGTAGACTTACTTTATTTACATTTTATTTTTGGGTTTTCCTTTACTTTTAATATGTGTATGCATTATATACCTTATTTACAAAATTCTAAAAATATAATTATGTTATAATAATGAATAATGAATAAATGTAATACTTTATTCAGGTATTATGTACAAGGAGGGCCAAAAACCTAACTTTTGCGTATGGACTCCAAAAATTATGAAACCAATTTTATTAAATAATTTAGGGAAAGCTATATACAATTAAAGGTGAGTTTGGGTGATTTGGAGTTTTTACTTGTAAGATATGGGTCTGTGAAGTTGAGATTTTGGATTTTTATTCTGTGTATAAAATGTACACTGAGTATTATTTTTACACAAACTCAATTTTGTACTTTTATTTACATTATTATCTACAACTTTCATGAACAAAGTTTCTTTATTTGATGAACAAATAATTATGTACAAAATAGGTGTCAAAAATGCATAAATAAATGAAGAAATAAATGAGGTATTTATTGTATACTGGCCCTTATCTCCCCCTATTTATTCCTTGTCGACCAATTCCATGCTGGCCTTGGTCTCGGGGTTTGGGTCATAAAATATCTTCAATATTTTATTCCTTTTTCTTTTCTTTTCTTTATTCTATAATTTTGGCATTAAACACAGTATTTAATGTATAATTAATACAATGAATCATGAATGTTATTATGTACAATTTGATGCTATTTACATGCATTTGCTGGGGTTTTTGAGGCCAAAATGATAGAATAAAGGTGATGAAATGGAGATTCATCACCCCCCTATACTTGCCTTTGCTAATCCCTAGCAAACACTTATGCAATAAGTACAAAAAGAATAAAGAAAAGAAAAAGGAGAATTAAAGAAGGATAGAGTGAATAGGGATGCTTTCAGTGCAATGCATGTCTTTATAAAATCTGAATTTGGAGCTCCTGTCAGACCTTGGGTGTAGATGTGTGTGGAACCTAGTCGGGAACCAGCTCTAAAATACAACAGCCTTCGATAATCACAGAACTCGGTTCAACCCAGCTCAATAGCCTGGTCAGAACCAGTCTACATCATACGCAAACCCTTATAACTATGAAGCTGACTTGTACAGTGTAAGTGATGGTGGCTCTCCCCAACTGAAATGACAAGGGAACTGACTTCTCCAGAATGACAACCCAATGATTCCCCAGTCCAACAGCTCTTTCCTCGAGGAGCAGGGTATTCCCTTCTAAGTTCAAGTGGCAACCAACTCAAGAGGAGGGGGTGAAGAGAAGAATGGACGGTAGCCAGTGTAGCTACCTATCCTGGGATGCAAGACCAGTGTAGTCAAGTCATCCAGCTGCAGGCTCACATATTTGTCTTTGGAACTCAAGCTTGCTTATTGACTTTGTACATACTTTGCATGCATTTTATTTTGTACAGGCCTGACCATTTTTTTTTCAACATACTATTCACAGCAGCATTTACATAAGGAGTTTTTCCTCTTGAGCCAGTAGACTATCCCTCTTTTGAAGCTTTATCGCAACCCACAATCTCCTGTCTTTAGACCTCATGGCTATTGGACCAGGTTGGGGTGCACTTCCCTCCCTAGACGAGGACGAATGTTTCCACCCCTGTGCGTCTCAGAATGGCAAATCCAACCCCTCACCACTCCAACTGAGTTGAGCCAAGTGAAAGGTGCAAGTGTCCAAGTTAGGTCACGGTCGGCAAGAGTCGTACGTGTGTCTCGAAAAGTTCTAGTTAGTCTACTGAGGTGACTTGAACCCAGTCGTGATTTCTCAAAGAATTAAGTCTGCATAGACCTGAAGTACCTTAAACCTAGTTCCCGTAAGGTTCCAGTGCAGTTAGGTGCGGTAAGGTCTAACCAAGCTCCAATTTGAGACTTTATTGGACTGATTCAATCATCAAGCTCACTCAAAAAGAATATGAATGGTATGCTTATGCTATGCACAATGAATGATGCAATTTTTCACAAAGAATTTAAAAGAATGAAAGAATCTTTTTACACAAAGAAATTTTTGCAAATAAAAACTTGATACATACAATTATTTACACAGGCGTACCGCCTTATTTACAAACTGTATGGATTTCTAAAGACTCTACAGGTTTTTAATGAAGTAGTTTATTTCGGTTGTTGAAGAAGAATTTTATGCCTTTTATTTTTGATTTACAAGTATTTGGAATAGTGATCTTATTCTTCCGGTCTAATTTTGAAAATAATTTTGCAAACTATTGTACACGATAATTTTTGTAATCATTTACACATATTTGAAAACTATTTTTGCAACGATTTTTCACACTATATATATATATATATACAATTTTCACAATAGTTTTTGACAAACATTTTTCAAAACATTTGCACATAGGTTTTTCAAATCCTTTCCTTCACACAAAGAAAAGTTTTGCAATCCAAACAATTTTACACAAGTTGAAATCTTTTCACATCAAAATTTTCAAAACTGGTCACACTATTTTCAAATCATACTGTATAGGTATCTAGCCTGATTTATTAATCAGTATGTACAAAAGAAGAAAACTGTATTTGATGTATAATATGGTTTTTATCAGTTTTATTTGTGATGCTTCCTTATTTACAAATGAGAGATTTTTGTGTAGACTCCTCAAACTTATTCAAGCATCATTTTTCACAAGAGTTTTGAAGGCTCTAGTCCAAAATAATTTTGCAAACATGTACACGTATTTGAAAATGATTTTACAAAGGTTTTGCACATCATAGATATGTTTTTCAAAACAATTTTGACAATAAAATTTTTACAATCATTTGCACACTGACTTTCACATATTTTGATTTCACTCAAAGAAAATAAATTTTGCACACAAAACTGATTTTCAAAAGTTGAATACTTGTACACACTACTTTCAAACAATTTTCACAAGGTTTTTCAAAGAAGCTTTCTTTCACAAAACATTTTTCCTGACTTAATAATCAATATAAGTACAAAGAGCCTGAGGAGCTCACAATCATCTTTTATTATTATAGGACTACTTTTTACATTTTAATTTATATTGGGATGATATATTTTATTTTTCAGTATGAGTTATGGCTTATAGTATAAACATGGTATATACGACCCCCCTATACTTAGCTTGAGCTATGTCCTCATAGATCGAAGAGAAAAGCAGAGACATAACTCGTACTGAGTATAGACAAGTCTAAAGAATAAATATGAATGAAATGAATGAATGAGAAGTTGACCGTCCCCCCTGTACTTAGGATCAAGTAATCCTGAGTATAGCAGGCTGTACAAAAAGCAGGGAGGGTCAAGGGTGGGAATACACAGATCGTACTCAGATTGTCTCCCCCTATACTTAGGGTAAGATACTCCTAAGTATAGACAAGAAGAGGAGACAATGGAGAGGATCGGAATAAAATGAAAAACTCGGGGTGCCCATCCCCCCTATACTTAGGACCAAGTACGTCCTAAGTATAGAAAACTGTCTACAAGGGCGGCACCTTTTAGATACACGGGGAAAATAGAAAAGGAAAAGAAGGAAAGAAGAAAAACAACGAAGAAAATCAGATAAATAGTTCTTGGATTGCATAGTCTGAATCTTTCGATGCCGCATGTGCTGAGGAGATGTCATCATGGTGCATGAGCTAAACAGAGTCAACAGCGGCCAGGAATGTGTCTGGTTCGAGGTACGGCTTCAGGAGTTGACCGTTGACGACGGATGGCTGTGTGTCAGGAGACAGTTCTGATATAGCAATGCTTCCATTGTCACGCACTTCACAAACTTGAAATGGCCCTGTCCATTTACTCTTTAATTTGCCTGGAAATATCCGCAACTTTGCATCAAATAACCACACTTTCTGTCCAACGTCAAAGGTCTTTCGTCTTATGTGCCGGTCATGCCAGCGTTTCACCTTCTCCTTGTACATCAAGGTGTTATCATATGCATAGTCTCGGAATTCCAAGAGCCTGTTCAGATCATCTTTTCTCTTCTGACCACTTTTGCGTGAGTCCAAATTACAACTGTTGATTGCCCATAAAGACTTGTGAATTAATTCCACGGGCAGATGGCACGGTTTTCCGTATACAAGACGATAGGGCGACATGCCCAAGGGAGACTTGTAGGCGGTTCGGTAAGCCCATAGGACTGAGTCCAAAAGTTGAGACCAGTCCTTTCTGTTTGGCCTAACAAGTTTCTGCAGTATAGTCTTGATTTCTCTGTATGATAACTCCGCCATGCCATTGGTCTGCGGATGATAAGGAGACGTGACACGATGATCGATGCCGTACTCCTTTGTTAACTTCTTGACCTCTTTGTTAATGAAGTGGCTACCCCCGTCTGATATGAGGATTTTCGGTATCCCGAACCGCGAAATGATGTTCTTCTTCAGAAACTGGCATACTGTTCAGCTGTCGGCGGCTCGAGCGGGGATAGCTTCAACCCAACGACTCACGTAGTCGACGGAAAGAAGGATGTGCTCAAAACCTTGACTGTTAGGGAAAGATCCCATGAAGTTAATGCCCCATGCATCGAAAACGTCTGCTATCTGAATGATTTTCATGGGCATTGAATCTTTGGTAGTAAGTGTACCTTTCAGTCTCTGACAGTCAATACATCGTTTGACAAATTCCGCTGCATCCTAGAATAAAGTGGGCCACTAGAAGCCACACTGAAGAACTTTTGCTGCCGTACGATCTCCAGAGTGATGTCCACCAGATTCGAGCGAGTGACAATGCTCGAGGACACTAGACTGTTCCGTCTGAGGGATGCACCTACGCCAAATACAATCTGCTCCTTCTCTGAATAAAAGAGGATCTTCCCATTGGTAGAAGCGGATGGTCGACATGAATTTGTTCTTTTGGTTCTTCGTCCAATCCGAAGGTATTACCCCAGAGGTGAGGTAATTGACTATATCAGCATACCAAGGAAGAGAATCCACTGCTAAGATGGCTTCGTCAGGGAAGGTTTCCGTGATAGGTGCATTGCTCAGAGGAGGTTCATGCTGCTCTATTCTGGAGAGATGATCTGCTACCACATTCTGAACTCCAGGCTTGTCCTTTATTTCCAAATCGAATTCCTGGAGGAGAAGGATCCAACGAATCAGTCTTGGCTTGGCATCCTTCTTCTGTTGTAGGTAACAGCTAGCAGAGTGGCCTGTAAAGATGGTGACTTTTGATCCCAACAAATAGGATCTGAACTTCTCTAAGGCGAAGACCACAGCCAGCAATTCTTTCTCTGTCACTGTATAATTTCTCTGTGCTTCGTCTAATGTTCTGTTGGCATAGTGAATGGCGTAGGGCGCTCTGTCTTTCCTTTGCCCAAGAACAGCTCCGACTGCAAAGTCTGACGTATCGGTCATTATTTCAAAAGGAAGAGTCCAGTCGGGTGGTTGTAAGATTGGAGCCTGAGTGATGAGCTCCTTCAACTGGTTGAAAGCAAGGAGAACTGGCTGATCAACAATGAACTATGTTTCCTTGCATAAAAGTTCTGTCAGAGGTCGGGCAATGCGGCTGAAATCCTTGATGAATCTCCTGTAGAATCCCACATGCCCCAGGAATGACCTCACATTTTTCACTGACTGAGGTGGCTGAAGATTTTAAATAACATCCACCTTCGCCGGGTCGACTTCCATGCCACGTTTGGAAACGACGTGACCCAGCACAATGCCTTCTGTGACCATAAAGTGGCTTTTCTCCCATGAAAGCACTAAATTGACTTCTCGGCACTTCTGAAGTACTCTGTCTAGGTGCTCAAGACAAGCATCGAAACTATCACCATAGACAGAGAAATCGTCCATGAACACCTCGAGAAAACTGCCTACCATCTCGACGAAGACTGCTAATATGCATCTTTGGAAGGTTGCAGGTGCATTGCACAAACCAAAGGGCATTCTCTTGAAGGCGTAGGTGCCGAACGGGCAAGTGAAGGTAGTCTTCTCTTGATCTTCAGGAGCGATCGCCACTTGGTAGTACCCGGAGTACCCATCCAGAAAGCAGAAGAACTCCTTGCTTGCTAATCTTTCCAGAACTTGATCTATGAATGGCAAGGGAAAGTGGTCCTTCTTCGTTGCTGCATTGAGACGGTGGTAGTCAACACACACCCGCCGGGATGTTGGTACCCGAGTTGAAATTTCCTCTCCTTTGTCATTTGTAACCACGGTAAGCCCTAATTTCTTGGGAACTACATGCAGTGGGCTTACCCATTTTGAATCGGAGATGGGATAGATGAAGCCTGCATCACACCATTTCGTTATTTCTTTCATGACGACGTCCTGAAGGTTAGGATTCGCCTTCTCTGAAATTCACGGGACGGCTTGGCATCTTCTTCCAAATAGATGTGGTGTGAACACAAGGCTGGATTTATCCCTCGGAGGTCTGATACGCTCCAACCAAGTGCCTTGCGGTTCTTTTCTAGAACCTCGAGAAGTCGAGATTCCTAATCCGGATTCAGCCTGCTGCTGATGATGACCAGATACATTTGTTCTTCACCCGCAAGGAAAGCATACTTCAGGCCTATCGGAAGTGGCTTGAGTTCTGGTTTTGATCTGTCCACTTTATCTGTCACTTCAGATACCATGCTGGTGGTGGAATGTACTTCCTTGCGATACTTACCATCATCATCATCCTGTTGAGATCCCGGTGATGCACCGAACGGTTCTGCGCTAAGCTGATCATGTTTGGTATGGAGTGAATGCTCAAGAAGATGCGCCTGCATCTAAGAATCTGTCTCCCATGAATCGTCGGAGCATATGCTGACTGCGCTTTCCGAGTCCTCCTCAAGAGTGAGGATTTCTCAGGTCCATGGATCATCCAATGATAAAGCTGAGTCTCTGATCTCTGCAATAAAATCACAGTCTGCTGCTGATGCTGCCTGGCTCTCATCAGTTGTGGCATTCTGCTCTTTGTTCATGTTTATCGTGATTTGTTGGGTGTTTGAGCTGAAAGTGATCTTCCCAGACCCGTAATCAACCACGGCACCTGAAGTGCGGAGGAATGGTGTGCCAAGGATGATAGGGGTCTGGAGTAGGGGTGCAGGTGAGTCCATATCAAGGACTACAAAGTCAGCTGGGAATTTCATTTCCTGCACCTTAACTACCACGTCTTCCAACAGACCTCGGGGCCGCTTGACGGATCGGTCAGCGAACTGAAGGATCATGCGTGTATGCTTGAGCGGTCCCAGCCCGAATTCTTGCATTATGGACGAGGGCAGAAGGTTGATGGAAGATCCTCTATCCAAGAGAGTGCGCTCGAAGACCTGGTCAAAAATCTCACAACTGATCAGAGGCGCTCCTGTGTCTTGCTTCTTCTGGGGGAGATTGTTGATGGCTGCTACCGTGGCCAAGGTGAGGACATGCCTCTCGACTTGCTGGCGTCTGTTTTCTTGCGCTGGGCGACGCCTGTTAGTACATGCCTCTTTCAGTCCTTTCTTTACGGCTGGCATGTATTCCACGACCTTCAACAAGGGAATCTCAACAGTCAATTTATCCAAAATATCCACAACACCTGGATCAGACAATGCCTTTTTTCGTTTTGCAATTTTTTTGGATTTTTGTATTGCATGAGGAAAAGGAATATGTACACTACTAGCAAGAAAATCAGAGTTCTTATTTACATCAAAATCATCGCCCACAGAATGTTGTACATCCGAACTACAAAAAGGAGTACAAGCTGGATCTTGGCATGCTGGTGTTGTTGGGCGATCAAAAAGGGTAGCGTATGCTCCATCGGCTGGCGAGGGATCGACTGCTGCTGGCGGCTCCTCCAATGCTGGCGCGGCTTCGCTTCTGCTACGAGCTTCTTTTTGTTGTTTTTGTTTTTGCTGATTTTTTTGTATTTTTGGCTGAGGTTGCTACTGACATGGCACGACGGCTGGACTGGCTTCTCCTTCTTCTTCCTCCTCACCCGCCCCTGGAGCTGGCACGACTGATGCGGAAGATGACGATCCACCTGTTTCTTTATTCACCCCACTTCTGGTAGCAGGCGGAGGCTAGGCCCTACCGCTCCTGAGAGTAACAGCATTAGAATAAACAGTAATATCATTACTAGACTCGGACAGGACATCACAATCTACCTGCTCTTTCTTTTTGAAATTATTGGGGTTGGCTTCGACCTGCGCCGGAATGGTAGTTCTGGTGGCGGTTAGGTCGTCGAGCCTCTTTGTCATATCTGCTAGCCCTTTAACAAGATGGGCCAGACAATCCATGGCGGGATTCACAGAGGGTGCTTCAGTAGGTTCAGCGTGCAGACCACACTGCTGATGGTTGGATGGGTGTAGAGGTTGTGGCTGGTGGTTCTGAGGTGGTGCAGGAAGTTGAAGTTGTTGGTAGGATGGAGGAGGATACTGTTGATATTGCTGAGAGGGGGCAGCCCATACTGGTGATACGGCTGTGGGTGGCGGTACTGCGGCTGCTGCTGGTAAGGAAAATTCTGCCTCCACTACTGTGCAAACTGGGGAGGCTGCTGGTACTGCTGGTGCTGCTGAGAGGATTGACCAAAACGACCACCCTGAGGTTGGTGGTACTGCCGATTGGCAAATTGCTGACCCTGGGGTTGTCCCTGAGGACGGGTCGGCTGTGCATCATGAACCCATACCCCGTTCACTTCCTGAATTAGGGGTGGTGGTGGGAAGACTGGATCAGGTACTGAGAGGAACTCTGGCTGGTACACTACCATCTACTGCTGCGGCTGGCCCTGGTCGGGCGCCTGCACGTAGTACACGTGCTGGACTGCCGGTGGCTGCTGGCTCGGCTGAGGTTGATGCTGCGGTTGCTGCTCGTCCTTCTTCTCAGCGGGAGCTTCCGATGGTGTAGCCGACTGGACAGAGTTGATAGTGCTGACCAACAGTTCTAGGTACTTGTTGATCTGATCTAGCTTGTCCAAGTTCTGGGTCCTCTTCTCGATCACAGCGAGTTTCTCAAGGTCCTGTGATCGCTTCTCAATGATATCTACCTTAGAGAGATGGCCCCCGATGATGCTGAGGTTGGAGCTCTCATCTCTCTCTGCTTCCTTGGATGCAGCCATGTGCACTTGCTTCTGGAGGATCTGGGGCTGCTTCTGATACGCCTTGGATGAAGAGAGGGTGGCCTCTCCTTCGGCCATTTCTTTAAATATCTGCCAG
This sequence comes from Ottelia alismoides, assembly GCA_037367405.1. NCBI lineage: Eukaryota > Viridiplantae > Streptophyta > Magnoliopsida > Alismatales > Hydrocharitaceae > Ottelia > Ottelia alismoides. The sequence goes on from JAZKJV010006496.1 coordinate 578,458, forward strand.
ATGACATCTTCATCCTTATTAAAATGGAAGCCCCCACATGCTGCGTCCACAAGCCGTTGGCTTTCAATGTTCAGTCCCCCAAAGAAATGCTGGACCAAGCTGGTCTTAGGGATCTCATGGTGGGGACACTTCTCCTGCAGGTCAGTGAATCTCTCACATGCTTCATGTATCGACTCATGGGGTCCTTGGGAGAAATTACTGATACGGGCTCGCATCTGGTTGAGCCAACCTAGAGGGTAATATTTGTGCAGGAATGCGGACTTCAACTCCTCCCAGGTCGTCACGACCTTCCCCAGATGGTTGACCCAATAAAGGGCCTCGTCCTGTAAGCTGAATGGGAATGCCATCATCTTGACAATGTCCAGAGGGACATTGGGATAGTGAGTAGTACGACAAATGTGGGAAAACTGTTGCAGGTGAATGTACGGCTCCTCGCTGGTGTTTCCATGAAATGCAGGGAGAAGGGCTATGAACTGGGGCTTCAGCTCAAAGTGGGCATGTACCGGTGGAATGAGGATCCACTCGGTCATCTGGCTGTCTCCCGGATTATATGTTTCTTTAAGTGTTGGATTTGGTGGTGGTAATTCAAGGTCATCATCAGGAGGACCACCACCTCCACCTCCTCCTCCCCTGCCTCCTCTGCCTCTGCCTCCTCCTCCATCGTCACGGTTCATCATGTCATTCAACATATCCTGGAATGCGGTCTGTGTCAGGGCCTGCTCGGTCAGCTGCTGCTGTATGGCCTGGATAGATGCCAGCAACTGTGCATTGACTTGGTTCTGATCTGGCACCTGTCCCTCTGGTTGGGGTGGCTGCTGACCCTTGCCCTTTCCTCCTGGAGCCATGTCATGGTCTGAGTCAGACGAGATGAACTCCAGAGTAGTCTCCAGGGCTCGCACTGTCTTCTATCTGCATAATGAGATGGTCCGAATCAGATCGCTTGCAACTAACGTTCAGCTGCCGTGATTAAGCTGGAATTCAGGTCAACCCCAGCATGTTGTGGATGGAAAAAGATGTAGACTGTAATCGACTTCCATTCACAAGGGCGGAAGTGGGACAAAAGTGATCCCAGTTTATTGGGTGGCCAAGAGAAAGGTGGAAAACGAGGAGTCTGGAGATCGATCCGCAAAGTCCGGATCAGGTTCTCGGGAATGCCTCGAATTTATTGGCGGAGTTGAGTTCATGGAATCGATGTGGGTGTCGGCATGGTCCCGACGGAAACCATCCATGGATCAACTTCGCGAAATACAAGAGAGGATCGGATGTTGGATGAAAGATACGGTGGTCAACGAGGAATAAAAGGAGTGTAAAATAGTAGAGAGGCTTGGTTGAGCGGGGTGGTCAAAGGGAGAAACAACAAAATGTGTGCAAATATGCGGGACTTGATCTTTGACCCTTAATCTAGATCCATACAAACACAATACAAAATCGGGTTCACCAACTCACGCCATGTGAAGCCGTGAAAGCTCGGCTATTTATTATCTTTTCATTTTTAGAGTTGTGATTTCCAGGCATATCTTATAACAAGTCCTTAGTACGCTACCCTATAGGAGAGAGAGTACTGCCAGAAGAGTATCCCGTACTTGTCCTCCTCCTGTGTAACCTGTAGTCTGTACTTTTTGGAGTCCTTGTAACCCTTCATGGATCCCTACTCAGCCAAAGAAAAGAGAGAGGAAGCCGATAGGCGAAACCAATACTTCGGTTCTCGCTCGCAACGGAATCACCCGTGAGCGTGCAAGAACCTACTCGGACGCAGGACAATGAGACAGACACCCCCGTGAAGGCGTGGCCTATGCTCAATACTTCGGACAGGGTCGATGCTCTCACAACAGAGAGTCACCATTGGTGACCAAGTCCTACTCGCCTACGTACGATAGAAGCGCCATTACTTCGGAAATCCAGGCGATACACAAGGCAGTTGCAGACTGGGTTTTGGGCTTTAATCCTTAGAGGTCGCACTCGCTCAAGGGAGTAGGGTTTTGGTCCCCCTCCAAGGTACCTGAAAACAATGAGGGCTTTATGAACCCGGTACAATGATAGTCCATTACAAATTTTAATTAAGGTCAAAGTTTATTTAGCAGTCCCCTTGTTTTAATTTTTGGGTTTTCACTTTTTTTGAGCCTGTTTCATACCATCGCCTAACGTTTTTGTAGATTTTCATTTAAGTCCTAGGTGCTCAAAATCAGAGGGAGATAGCGGAAAAGCCGTGCAAGTGGTTCCATGATGGAAATCTCACCATTGAGTCGAATGATGCATGCTGAGTTAGAAGACTTACAGTGCATCCCAGCTCTCTCCATGCGGTATGCAAAACAGAATTTTTAAACCTATCTACATGTCGGTATGCAAGGCACAAAATCGCCCTAAACATTAGCTGCTATTAGCGTGAAGAACCATAAGTCGCTCATTCATCTCTAGCCCAAAGGGTCCGGTCTTGGCTCACCCCTCCTCTGCTCAACACACTTGAGGGTAGGAGAAAGCGCTTTACAGGGCTCACTGCGGCACAAGGGCTAAGAGACAAATGAGCGGCTTGTTTAAATTTGACTAGATCCAAACGAAGTAAACTATAGGAACATGCATTCTTATTAATGTGTGGACCTAGCTACCGAGTCAAGCAACCTACGTCTAGGGTCTCCAAGCACACAAAACAAATGAAAATAAAGGCGGAAAGCTCAAAACTTCGGAAAACAAATAAAAGAAGGCAATGAAAACTCGAAAAGCCGCGATGAGGCCCCCAGGTGAACAATCACCCGGGCACTGGACCTCATTGTGAAGAGTAGAGTCCTGTTTAATTACATGCCAAAATTTTCTCTCTCTCACCATAAATTACAAAATAAATAATCCTAAATATCTACACCTATCTAATCCACATCTATTTGCTCCCTTGATACTCTCTCCAGATGGTCATGAGAAGAGAAGACCATCCTCCCCCAAGCTCGGCTGCCTTGGCCTCCGAGGAAGCCATCCTCGCGTGGCGGGCCCTCGCATCAAAGTCACAAAAGATTGCATTAGAATAGCTCAATCAATCAAATATAGCAGATACAATAATCACAATAAATGAATCAATGAAGCCTGGTGATTAATGACAATAGGAGTAGCTGCTCATGAAATAAATAAATCAAACATGTACACAAGAATGACAAAAATAAAGTAGGCTATGCTCATTGCTCCCCGGCAACGGCGTCATCTGATAACCGCGATTTTCCACGAGGGTCACCATGATATCAAAATGTTGTCGCTGAGGCGACCACTCACAGAAGACCGGTGTTAATAGCAACTAACCCACAACCAAAGAATAAAACAATTAAGCTCAAAAAGAAATGTGAATTAATCTTTATTACTCTACCATAAAATGTATAGGGAACAAGCATGTAGAGGTCGAACCACAGAGAGCAATACAAAATGCAATAGCCTACATGTATCACAGAGTCATCCTTGTGTGAAGTGGGTTTGTGAATTTTATAAATTTTTTTGTATTTTATTTTATATTTATTTTTTATTATTTTTTATTATATATTTTTTTATAATATAATTAGGAAATATATATATATAATATAAATATATAAATATAAATATACACCCATAAAGGGTGAGGATACAGCTTATAATACATACAATGTATATATGTATATGTAAGTATAATAATGATATATATATATTTTTATATTTTAGGGTTAATAGATAGATATATAAATACATATAAGTAGTTAGATATATATATATATTTTCTTTTTTAGGGAATATATATATATATACATAAAGGGGTACTATAATATTTATAAAAATACTCAAAAATAGTCAAAAATTCAGGAATAAAGTCTTTTTGGGATTTCATGTTTTTTTACTGATTTTTTGAATTTTGGGCATTTTTCAAAACATTTTTTATATTTTTGAATAGCAAAATAAGAGCAAACAGTGGAATAGGGTCTGGCTGTAAGAAAAATAGGAATTAAAAATAGCAAACATCCTCAAACATTTTCCACACTATTTTTCTAATAAAGAAAATAAAATATAGCATAAATAGGGACTGAGTTCATATTTTTCTGATTTTTCTTTGATTTTATACATTTTCTTGAAGTTTTTGGGTATTTTTGAATTTTTAAGGTTTTCCTTTTGAGATTTTTAGGGATTTTTGGACTGACACTGAAATAGATCAAAATACACCATAACTAATTTTTTTGGGATTTTTCGAGACCTTTTAAATTTTTTTTGGAATTTTATAAGTTAGACAGTGAATAAAAGACATGTTTTTGATTTTTAATAAATGCAAAAATGCAACAAAATTAAAAACTAAAATTATGGCGTGCAAGAACAACCAAACAGGAGCTTAAGTCTATTTTTACGAAATTTTTTCGAAGAAATATGAAGCACAAAATAAATAGACAAAGCATTCAAAAATAAATGGCCTGGCAGGGGTATTTTTGCAATTAAAATATCTCTCAGGGGCATACATGCAAAAGTTACAACAGAAATAAACATTTATTTTTATTTTCGGGGCCATTTTACAAATACAAAAACCCGGTGGGGTTTAAATGCAAATATCACGCGCCTCACGTGGGTGCTGCACGTGAGGCGCGGAAGGACTAAAATGCAAATCTAAAAACATCAGGGGGCCTTCAGCAAATTATACAACTTATTTACAACTTAACCTTTTATTTTTGGTATTAAACTATAAATACAAAAAGCGGCGGGGGGGGTTAGGTATGAAATTTACCCCCAAAGGCGTGACATCCAACAGCGCTGGGTGCGCCACTTATCCACGCGTCGAGCATCCGACGGTGGATACCGGTTCGTCGATGAAGGGCCTGGATTAGATGATCCTGGCTGATCTGACAGTTGGCACGTGGCTTCATCGGACGGCTCCTGAGCGAACTGGGCCTCGCCTCCAAATCCAACGGCGCTGAAGCTCCCTGGAAGAACAGGGAAGAAGCTCGCACCTGGCGAGCTTCGATCGAGAAGCTTGGGCTCCTCCAGGGCTCTCCGGCGCGTCTGAGGTGGTCTGCACGTAGCTGGAAGCATCCCGCATCGACTGATGGGTCCATCATGGCTCCTGGAGGTCCGAGTCGTTCGGACGAGGTCGGAGAAGTAGCGGACCTCCATGAACCTCTTCCTGGTTCGATTCAAGCCCAGATGGGCTCTATCCTTCATTTGACCTGCAGAGGAAGAACCGGGGGCGAGAGGGCTACCTCCTCGACCCGGGGTTTTGAAGCTTCGACGCAAAATGGAGCGGGTCGGAGGGGCTCCGACGAACGGCGGAGGTGGAGCCCCGATTTGCCAAGACCAGGGGTCCTGGGTTGGTCAAAGGTGATGGAACGATGGAGAAAGCAATGGGAATCGAGATGGGGTGCTCGTGGCGGTCGGAAACAGTCGGGTTTACGGTGAAGAAGTCACCGGAGCGGAGCTCCGGCGAACTTCGAATTTTTGGATTTTACGCTAAGGGAATTAACTAAAGACTAATCTAACTACTGGAATTAAAAACTAACATTAAAAACTAACTAAAAAGCGATAGAAGGACATCTCTTATACCTGGGGGCCACCAGGGAGCATGGCGGACGCTGGAGCTCCGCCGCGTCAAAATTCTCCTTCCTCCGGCCGAGTCAAGGCGCTGGAGCACTCCCCCTGTCATGAGGAACGGTCCAGGAACAAGATCAAGGCTTTAGGTTGGAATGAAATAGGCCAAATTCGAGGAAGGAGGAGGAGCTACTTATTTATAAACATTGGCAGGAGGCCTTATTGACCGGCGATTATTTCTGAATCCAATGAGTATCTGATTGATCTAAGAGTTTGGCGGGCATCATGGATGATCAGAGACCAATTCTTGTGAAGGAAGCGAGCTCGATCGATGGACGAGATGGCCGTAAAAAAGGGAGGAAATCGGGGGAGTTGACAGTTCAGAAGCGCCAGAGCAGAGATGGGACAGTTGACCAGGGGGTCAACGAAGGCCGGCGCCTTATTGGTCCACGTCAGCCGCTACAAGACAAAACAGGAAATTTTAACCTAAATTGATTTATTTACCATAGTAAATGATTTTATTAGAATTTTCTTAAAACATAAAAAATGTGTATTTTTTCATGTAGTATTTATTTGTGATTTTTATTGAATTTTTCGAAGCGATTTATTATTGTTTTAATTTAATAATGTGTATATGTATGTATTTACATGTATTTTTGGGTATTTTATTTTTAATTTGTTTATTTTCTTTTATTATTTTATTGGCTTATTTTATAAATTTATAATTTATTTTTTTGAGTATAAAGGTATTTTTATTTAATTTTTAGGAGTTTATTTACATTTTTAAATAAATAGGTATAGGTATATGTATATGTAGGTATCCTTATAGGTATTTTACCTATGTGTTTTGTATTCTTAATTTATTTAATGTATTTTCTTGATTTTATTTTGGATTTACATTTTTAATGAGTTATGTATAATGTATACATTATTATAAAAATATAAAAGAATAAAAGAACCAAGAAATAAAATCCTTTTTATTTATATAAAGATATATATTATAGGTATTTTGTCTATGAATTTTGTAGACTTACTTTATTTTACAATTTATTTTTGGGTTTTCCTTTACTTTTAATATGTGTATGCATTATATACCTTATTTACAAAATTCTAAAAATATAATTTTGTTATAATAATGAATAATGAATAAATGTAATACTTTATTCAGGTATTATGTACAAGGAGGGCCAAAAACCTAACTTTTGCGTATGGACTCCAAAAATTATGAAACCAATTTTATTAAATAATTTAGGGAAAGCTATATACAATTAAAGGTGAGTTTGGGTGATTTGGAGTTTTTACTTGCAAGATATGGGTCTGTGAAGTTGAGATTTTGGCTTTTTATTCTGTGTATAAAATGTACACTGAGTATTATTTTTACACAAACTCAATTTTGTACTTTTATTTACATTATTATCTACAACTTTCATGAACAAAGTTTCTTTATTTGATGGACAAATAATTATGTACAAAATTGGTGTCAAAATGCATAAATAAATGAAGAAATAAATGAGGTATTTATTGTATACTGGCCCTTATCCCCCCCTACTTTATTCCTTGTCGACCAATTCCATGCTGGCCTTGGTCTCGGGGTTTGGATCATAAAATATCTTCAATATTTTATTCCTTTTTCTTTTCTTTTCTTTATTCTATAATTTTGGCATTAAACACAGTATTTAATGTATAATTAATACAATGAATCATGAATGCTATTATATACAATTTGATGCTATTTACTTGCATTTGCTGGGGTTTTTGAGGCCAAAATGATAGAATAAAGGTGATGAAATGGAGATTCATCAACCACAAAAAATTTACATGCATGACATTTACATATAAAGATGCTGCAAAGGACCCTCGAATTTTACAAAGAAACGTGGAAAAATTACAAATACCTACACATGTTACAATTATGCAATTAAGTTTTACTAAGGAACAAATCTAATAGTAAATAAATGATATATTACAATTATGAATTCATTTTTTACAATGAAAATTGCATATCTACAAAGGAAAGGACTCATTTTACTTTAGAATTATGGAATGTTATGTAAATAAATGTAATAACCAACTCACAAAATAAAGTTTAAATTCTACATTATTGCGTTGGAACGTTATTGGTAATTATTAAATGAATGCATTAATAAAAATAATAAATATAGACAATACTAAATTAGTAATTTGATAATACATTGAATTCAAAATTAATGAACTTGAATAACAAAAATACCCTTTTGGATTAGATTTTTTAAGCAACCGTCAGATTAAGATCGAATGCATCCGATTGGTGGCTCACCACAAATTTGGTGAGATCCCATCTCATTTGAAAGGGTGTATATATATAGGGGGCCTTTCAAATAGGATGCTTCCTTCCTGACTTAAGGAAGGCCACCATCTTTTTGTAGAAAACACGAGTAATTTAGTAGAATATGTATACAGTTTGTATTATAAATGCACATTATAAATACAAAATCGCATACAAAACTGCATATTATAATACAAACATTTAAACTGTGCATTGTAATACAATCTGTATACGTATTCTACTAAACTCGTCATGTTTTCTACAAAAAGGGGGCTGACCTTCCTAAACTCAGGAAGGATCAAGTCCCATTTGAAAGAAATCATATATATAGGGGACTTATTCAATGGGCCCTGTGCCCATTTGAAATGAGACGAGCCTACTCATATTTTACCAATAGTTTCTATCATTTTGAGTTCAATGCTTATTTATTTACAGTTGTTATATCATATTCTTGTTATTAGTAATTATTTTCATATAAAGAAAACCTTAGATTCACAGGAAATGGTCATTAGTAAGAATAAAAATGATATTAGTAATACGAATAATAATACAATCATTTTGTATGAATTTAAGGTTTCTTCTTCTGAAAATAGTTACTAGTAGTAAGAATATGATATAACACTTGTAAACAAATAGCTATTAAGCTCAAAATGATAGGAAATAATGGTAAAAAAATGAGTGAGTTCATCTCAGCTCAAATGAGCATAGGGCTCATTGGATAATTTCCCTATATATATATATGGTTGATCATGTGAAAGCTAAAATCTGTGAGAGGATGAGAGGATTGATTCTGGACCACTAGATTCTGTCATCTCTCTCCTCATTGATTGTAAGAGGAGAGAGAAGAGCAGAAATTAGTGGTCCAGATTCACCACTCTCATGCTCTCATATATTTTGGCTCTTACAGGATCAACTCTATAAATAATATAGGGGAAACTTCCAATAAGGTGGACGTTTCTTGGATGCATGGAAAGCCACGTCATTTTAGGCATTTTTCTATTTTATTTTACCATTTCTAACTCCATAAATTTAATGCTAAATATTAACATAATATGTATGTCATGAAAGATTTATGAAAATATTAGTATATTTGACAAAAAAATATTTGTCACAATATGGATGATATATTTTACAAAACTTTACGATCATCACTATTTTACAGTGTACAGTTCAAATTTACAAAATTGTTTCACAATTTACAAATTTGGCAGTGGTTTTTTGAATTTTAAGAAAGACCTACCTCATTGGAAGGGCCATATATATATATATATATATATATATATATGAGAAACTTCAAATGGGACGGGTCTCACCACTTTTATGGTGAGCCATCAATCACACCCTTTTGATTTTAATCGTATGGCTATAATTAAACATATATAATTAATTCTGATTTTATTAGGTGAAAACCCATTTTGGTCTTTTTGATCATTTTCCGTTTTAGTTTTCAACGTTCCTATAATTTAGGAAGCGCCAATTGATTTTAATCCCCCACTCCCTCTTCAACCATGTGGCAATCACGCTTCTTCTTTAACCAAAAGGGGATGTGCGGTTGCCACCCGCAGATCTGAAGGAGAAGCGACAGAGGTGATCTTCCAGAGTCGCGTCGTTCGGCAGAGCTGCACCACGCTGGAACGCGAGGCACGGACGCGACGATCGGGAGCGCGACGACGTCGCTGTTCAAAGGGGGCGGCACCGCTTGTAGAGATGACCTTCGGCCATGGAGGCGTTGAGGGCGGTGTCATGCAACGAGGGAGGAGGCAGACATGGGAAGGACGGCAACGGGGCGGCGTTGCACAGACTGAGAGCGCGCAGTCGCGTTGGGACGGAAGAATGCGCTGGGACGGCGCAATCTAATTTTTTTAATATATTCTTTTGAAAAATGCATAAACAGGTTGACTTTCTTACTGTCTGTGGCTACACTTCAAATTTAAATGATTTGCATTTGGAGGTGGAAGGTGGAGAGCAGATTATGGATGGTCAATACAAAGGATCATGTGTAGGAGGCGAGGCGTGGATTTACATTGTGGTATAGTTATTTTACATATATGACATTCATATTTATATTTTGATTCGTTTTTTTACAAATCTCAATATTTGTTTTCTTATTTTGCAGAGTGCTACTTGAGTTTTACAAAGGAGTGAGATACAGTTACAAAGGCTTACACAAATTTTACAAAATAAATATACGTATTTACAAAAAGGCCGAAGTTTATAAAGAGAAAAATTACTCCTACAAAAACTCATTGGAGTTTACAAAATGAATATACTCATTTACAAAATGAAAATGCACATTTACAAAATGAATGGACCCATTTACAAAAAGGAAATACACATATACAAAATGAAAATACAATGAAAGAATGAAATTACAAAGAGGAAAATGTATTTTACAAAAACTCGCTGGATTTTACAAAGCTACAGTTGAATCCAGATCATTTGGAACAAAATTGAAAATTAATCAATAAAGGCATTATTGAAAATATCAAATCCAGAAAAGCTTAGATGGTAATTTGAATCTGATAAATGAAACTCGAATTTAATGAAATCGAGATGACAAAACGCCTTTTTGGATGAGTTTTTTGATGCAACCGTTAGATGAGATCCGACGAATCTGATCGATGGCTCACCACAATATTGGTGAGACCCCACCTCATTTGAAAGGGTCCCTATATATATATATATACAAAACTGCATACAAAACTGCATATTATAATACAAACATTTGTATATGTATTCTACTAAAATCATCATGTATTCTACTAAAATCATCATATTTGTAATACAATTTGTATATGTATTCTACTAAAATCATCATGTTTTCTACAAAAAAGGGGCTGGCCTTCTTGAACTCAGGAAGGATGAAGTCCAATTTGAAAGAAATCCTATATATATAGGGTTCAATGGGATTGTCTGCTGATGAATCCGCGATTCATCATCTCAATATATTAATCTTAGCAAAATCTCTGAGTAAAATCTCAAATAAATATCCATAAAATTAATAAATTAACTAAATGACTCTTGTAAATAAAATACACTAATTATTGTATATTATATTGTACAAAATAAATTAACAATAAAAAACCGTAAAATAAAGGAGTTTTTCACCTATAAATAGCCCCAAACTTCATGTATTTTTAATAAATTCATTTCAACTCCTTTTTGGATAATTCTTTCTCTGACTTATTTATAAAAATGTACATAAAATACAAAAATATAAAATAAGTTCCACCTCAAATAAATACTCCTAGATCCTAAAGAGAAAAGGCCGTAAAGTCCAACTTCCCGGCCAAATTCTCGCTTCGTATGATCTCCAAATTCACCAAACTAACTTTTAAAGTTTAAGTTAGAAAATTATCTATCCAATGAAAGTGGTTTCATTAAAATCGGAGCTCCTTTGCAAAATTTGGATTTTGGGAAATGTGTACATTGTATATATTGTACATATTTTTTCCCATTCTTTATTTACTTTTCTTAATTAACTAAAATCCAAAAAATCATTTTTGTGTTTTATATTATTTCTAATATTTTATTTTATTTTAAGTTTGCAAATATCTTTTATTAAAAATACAAAAAATTAAAACTAGAAAAGTAAAAAATTCCATGTACATTGTGTTTTATGGACCTAGTTTTGTAAATCTTCCATTTTATTTTCTTCTTTAATTTTATTCTCTTATTTAAAGTAGGCTACTATTTATTTTTTGTTTAATTTTCATTCTCTACAATAACCACCCATTCAACTCCAACACTCCACCATTTTTTCTAACTTCTAATTCAACTGCACCATTTTATTAATCTCCCCTCCACCACTTTCATAACTTCTCATTTTTTTCTTTATATACATCTCATTCTCCTCATTTTTGCATTTGATCCATGTTTATGTGAGGAGAGCATAGTTACCAGAGTTGAATCGATGACAGCGACGCAACCGCGGTCGAGCTACGACATCCCTCTCTCCGGTGAGATCCGTTGGCTTCTTGGCCAACATCGCAGCCGCACCCGCACGCTGCTCGAGCTCATCGCTTGCTGGCTATTCGAGCGAAAACCACGCTCCTCGTGAGCACTTACCAGATGATTCCCTTCCATCTTAGGTAAGTATCTCTCATTTCTCTTCTTATTTTATTTTATCTACATTTTATTTCCTTAATGTTTCACTACCATATAATCACCTCCATCATATTCATCTTTATCATATCAATTCCATCACCATTACTATCATCATCACCATCATCATCTATCTTTATTTGTTCTATTTTTAAAAAAAATTAAAAAATTAAAAAATTAATCACAAAAAAAACCACAGAAAAATATCAAAAAAACAAAAAAATAAAAAAGGGAGGGAGCAACAGCAGCTCCGCCACCCCATTTCTTCCACGGCCGGTGGCACTGCCCACCAGCCGCCAGGCCACACCACCTCGCGGCCCCCGCCCTCCACGCATCCTACTGCGTGAGACGCCCCCTCTGTCACAGCCTGCGACCATGCCCGCCACCTCCCACTAGCAACCGCCACCACCCGCAGTTCCTCCTCGCTCCGCCGGCGCGCCACCCCTCCAACCGTCAGCGCCTCTCTCACGCGGCCTCCTCTGCAAGGCACGCGCACACCGCCAGCCACCAGTCCCTCGCTTCCAGCCCACCTGCGGCCGCCCGCAGCCTCCTCCAGGTGCCCATCATCACGCGCGTCGTCCGCCACCCCCGCGAGTCCCCCTCGCGTGCCACCGCGCGCAACCACGCCTGAAGCCACCGTCACCACAGCGGCCCGCGATGCTGCAGCCCCTCCGCCTACGCCCAGATGTGCGTCGCCCGCCTCCAAGTTCCATCTTGCACCCTAATTTCCAACGAAGGAGAAGAATGTTAATTTTTTTAATTGTGAAATTTGCAAGTCCCTCCATGCAACTTTATGTATTTTCAAAAGAATCCTTGTACATGTTTTATTCTTATCAAATTTAATTTTTGTATTGCATGGATAACCCTATATTTGCATATTAATCTGACATCAATTTCGCATCATTTTATTTAATGAAAAATATCATTATGTTGAGCACTTAATTCACTACCATCTGGGTATTTATTTGGATTTTTGTGAGCTCTAGATAATTAACTAAAAATGTTTTAGTGTAAAATCTATATTTTACCCAATCTGTAGTATTAAATTCAGAAAACACTCACATTTGCTCCAAAAATTCCACAAAAATCAGGAATGATGCGTTGCAACATGATTTAATTATTATCCAAATTCCAAGTTAATTAGAGTTGTCATGTTCTTTAAATAAATTATAGTGTGATTTAGGTAAATGATTTTTAATTAAATCCACACATAATATTTTTACGAAATTCCAACTCTCATGAATTGTTTGTTGAAATAATATGTGAGATAACTCGTACTCTGGATAAATTGAGTTGTGGATTTATTCTGAATTAATTACTCACTATCACTCTGTTTTCATTAAAAATCCATAAAAAATCCATATTTTGTCACAAAAATAAAAAAATAATGTAGCCTTTTTGGATTATGTTTAAATTTCAGTAAAATTTTCATAATTTTTGCATACTGTTTGAATGAAAATTGTGTAAAAACTCATAAAAAGTGTGTATTTTCATTTTTGCATTTTGATTCCTAAAATTCCAAAAAAATGTGTTGTATTCATCACTGGATTAAGGTTCTAGGAAAAATATAATTTGGCTAAATCTGATTAATTTCATATTAAAACTAATTTGGACTGTTTTCCTATTATCTTAAATTACCTGCATATTACATTTCATTTATTTTTACATAAAAAATACAAAAAAATCGCATTGGAAAACCTAAACCTAAGTTTTCTGAATTAAATCCGAAGTTGTTCCTTTCCCTCCCTCTATTCGAACCTGAACTTGCCCGGGATATAAATTAAAGATGAGTCCTCTTCAAAGAGATCGTTTCTCGATTCTGAACGATTCACAAAGTACCCATATTACAACGAGTGCAAATTAAGTCACGTGCTTAACGATCGTCACCTGCCCCCGCCTCATTTTTGACATATTTTATTTTTTTGAAAAATATCACATGTATATTCATCTATATATTCCTCCTATATGTCATTCGAATTTCGTCAGAAACAGAGACTCTTATGCCCTCCATCCAGAACAGGTCGATTACAGCAATATTTAGACTGTTAAAATTACCTAGTTCTTGATGGAGGGCATAGGAGTCTCTAACAAAATTCAAATAGCATATAGGAGGGATATATAGATGAATATACACGGTGATATTTTTAAAAAAATAAAAAAATTTACGGAAAAATGGGACGAGGGAAATCCTATTTTTTCATATATGTATATATATATATAGAGAGAGAGAGAGAGAAGGGAGCCTGCTTAATAAAGTAGGTAACCTTACTTCCTCCATGCCCATTTTGATCATTTTTTATTTTTTTTGAAGAATACTACCATGGATTTTCATAACTATAATCCTGTAATGTGTCATTCCAATTTCGTCGGGAATGGAGACTCTTATGCCTTCCATCTAGAACAAGTTGATCACAACAATTCTAAGACTGTTAAAATTATCTGTTCTAGATGGAGGGCATAGGAGTCTCTATTTCAGATGAAATTAGAATGACATATTAGGAGGATATAGTGATGAAAATCTATGGTATATTTTTCAAAAAAATAAAAAAAGTTGACCAAAAATGGACATGAAGTAGGTAAAGTTTCCCGCTTCATGAAGTAGGCTCCCTTTCATCATATATATAGGGTAAAATGGGACTGCCCCAGATTTATCAGCTTTATTTAATATTATTATCTCTCTTTTTTAAGAAAACAAATACCATAATTAACCATTAACTTTAATTAAAGATTAATGTATTGTAAATAACTAACCCTAATTAACATTAAATAATCTATTATTGAGTTATTAGTTTATGTGTTTATTATTTATTAAACATCAAATACAAATTAGTGTAATATTGTACGTACTTATTTTAACATTCAACGTAAATGAAAAATAAAATAATAATAATAAAATATGTATTTTTAATACCTTAAAAATACGTACAAAAATATTTCTTTATATAGATGACTTTTTCTCTCTTCGAGTTCTACATAAATCATTGAGATCTACAACTTTAATGTTTTACACTTTTTCCAACTTTACTTCTAATTATTTTATTTATAGGTTTATCTTCATTTTTATCATTTCTTTTAAATTTGATTGGACTATGTGGCGCCTCCTCTTTCGTCCACGTGGTCCGACCTTATATGCCAATTTGCCTCTTCTTTGGGTCGTTTGATCATCCTGATCAGACGACCATTATACACCCATTCCCGCTTCTCTCTAGGCCGTCAGATGAGATCAGAGGATATCATCAGGACCTTAGAACCGCACCCAAAGCTAGATTGTCTGATCTGGATCAGACGGTTGCAATCTTTCTTCAACCTCCAGCTCCTTGTTCTCCAAGAGGCGCGAATAAGCAACCTCCTTAACTTCTCATGATTATACTAACTATCTCCCTCGACCTTCCTCGTTGAAACCACCACCACTCCTTTTACTAATGTCCCTCTTCCATGCCATCTATCTAATCATCATTCCAAATCAACTTCCGATAACCCACGGGTAGTTGAAAACCTCGCAACAAACACCTAGTAACAATCACCCTCGTCTTCAAATACTTTATCTCCTCCACCCCCAACCGTCATCCGCCACCTTGTGAAGAATCCCCTAGCCATTATTCCTCCTTCTGTGATAGAGAAGCAGCAAGAGAGTGAGCGAAGACAGAGATTCCTTCATGCGAGATCCATGTCTGATTTGACATGCTACGAACCTCCATTGAAGATTCTGCTTGAGCTTTGAATAGTGGATGTGTTCGGGAAGCGAGGATTGAGGTCATTAAACCTCAATAAGGTGCAAGATTCATTCCAGTTTATCTTTAATTCCATCTCCAGGTAAGTATCCAATTTATCTCTATTATTCATCCGTATTTTATGGAAGTTATTCCCTGTTATTCACATACCCAATTCATCACCTGAGATCGTCATCAACACCGTTGATCATCCCGCATCCATGTGTAAACTCTAGTGAACTCCTTACACTTCTCCATGATCGTGTTCACCCCTATCCATTCATTCTTGTGCTCCGGGTGGTGAACCCACTAGGGCTCCCTTCCTTCACTCATTTCAGCCAGTCATTCCATTCCATTTTGCACAGAAACCCCTCACGTTCGTTTCGGCTTTTAGCTTAACTTGGCAGGACCTTCAATGGATGGAGCCACGTCAGAGTAGTCCTGTAGACTTTAGTCTTTGATGACAAGAGCTCGCCGGATCATTCTAGGAGTCTCAACAGAGAGCTGAGGGCTCTAACTTCAATGCCTAGGCTCCAGCTTTCTTCATCGACTTCTAAGCACTTCAGCTGACAATGTAGGAGGAAGCTAGGGCACATAGAAGCTCCCAAACACTCCACCATTCAAGGTAGAGCAGGAAGAACTAGACAAACAGTCACCGTCGGATCAGTACAATTAGGGTGCGATCCAATGTCTTTAGAGTGACACCTAGCAACACTGAAGCAACATGTCGATCCGCAAGCTCAGCAAACCTGTACCGAGGTATCAACGTATAAAATTTGGCTCAAGCCTCTGTAGCACTCCGAGTCTGATTGTCACGCGTGTGAGGCACGTGGGGTGGACACATTGCAGGAGGACCCCTCTGATTTCTAGAAACTACAGATAAGTCCATGCCAACAGTTAAATTGCATATTTATCCATGTGGTTTTTCTTATTTGCCAATTAGTCCTTTTGAGGACCTTTATGTAAATAAATAAAGTTTGTTTTATTACAATTATGCCCCTATGTTGTTTCTTGAATAACTTGTGAACCATAGCTTCCATTTTAATGAAATTGATGTCATTTTGAAGATAATTTTATGCTCTTTAATTTGGTTTATTATATTTGCTGATTTAATCTATCTTATCAAAACAACAATAACAACAAAGCCTTTTCCCACAATTAAGTAGGGTCGGCTACATGGATTCTTCGCCTCCATTCAGATCTATCTTGGGTCAATCCCGGGCTTATATCCACAAAACAAAGATCCCTTTGTATGGTCTCTTTCGGCCACTTCTTGGGTCATCCCTGCCCTCTCTTAGCCGGCTCAACATCCCAACACTCGCATCTCCTAACTGGTGCATTAGCTGATCTTCTTTGCAAATGACCAAACCATCTTAAGCGATTTTCTCGCATCCTATCCTCGATCGGAGCAACACCAACTTTCTTTATGTTTGCATCATTCCAAATCCGATCTTTATGTGTGTGTCCACACATCCACCTTAGCATTTTCATTTTGGTACAGCCATTCTCTGCACATGTTTATGGTTCGCATGCAAACATTCAGATCCATATGGCATAGCAGGTCTCACAACTGCTTTATAAAACTTTCCTTTAATTTTTAAATGAATTTTCTTATCACAGAGAACAACAGAGGCTTCTCTCCACTTTAGCCAACCTGCATTTATTCTATTAGTAACATCTCCATCAATTTCCCCATCATGTTGCAAAATAAATCCCATATATCTAAAAGAATCTCTCTTCCGAATGTTATCATCACCAATCTTCACCTCAATTCCTTCACCACTGCTTCCATCAAAGGTGCACTCCATATATTCTGTCTTAGCCCTACTTATAAGAAATCCTTTACTCTCCAACTCATGTCTCCAGACCTCAAGCTTCTCATTTACTCCATCTCTAGTCTCATCAATAAACACAATATCATCAGCAAATAACATACACCAAGGTAACTCATCCTGAATGTGACTTCTCAACTCGTCCATAATCAAAGTAAAAAGAAATGGACTCAAAGCTGAACCTTGATGTAAATGAATGTTGATGTCAAAATAGCCAGTCTTCCCAGATGAGGTCCTTACATAAGATAAAGCCCTATCATACATGTCTTTTATGAGGTTAATGTATAGGACATGCACTTGTCGCTTCTCCAAAACTCTCCACAATATCTCTTGTGGGACAGAATTATAAGCCTTCTCTAAATCAATAAAGATCATATGGAGGTTCTTCCTTTTAGCTCTATAAATCTCCATTGTTCTCCTCAGCAAATGGATGGCTAAAATAGTTGAGCGACCTGGCATGAATCCGAATTGGTTTTCTTTGATGTTGGAAACTTGCCTCAACCTTCTCTCGATCACACGCTCCCAAATTTTCATAGTGTGACTCATCAGCTTGATACCTCTATAATTTGAACAATGTTGAATGTCTCCTTTATTCTTATAAAGAGGCACCACGATACTCCTCCTCCAATCTTCAGGCATTTTATTGCTTCACCAAATAACATTGAATAGATTCGTAAGCCAAGTCAAACCGCGCTCACCTAAAACTTTCCATACTTCTACAGGGATGTCATCCGGTCTTACACCTTTCCCAGGTCTCATAACCTTCAAAGCCTCCTCTACTTCCTTTCTGTGTATCCGTCTATAGCTTGCACGATTCAAGTAACTTTCACTACTAGCTAGATCACCCAAAGTGATCTCTCTATTTCCTTCTCCAATGAAAAGTTTATGGAAGAACTGCTCCCATCTAGTCTCTATATCCTTCTGAGTAAATAGCACGTGACCTTCCTCATCCTTAATGCATCTCACTTGAGAAAGGTCTTTGGTCTTTCTTTCTCTTGCTTTGGCCAACTTGAATATATCCTTCTGGCCCTCCTTAGATTTGAGATTTAATCTGTCTTATATGCATTAAAATTCAGAGTGTATAAACCATCTTTTCAGCCTTGAAAATTAAGTTGAAATTTAATTATCTTGTAGTTGATTGAGACATTGATACATTGATTCTCATGAAGTCTTACTTAGTTTCACAAGTGATTTAATCAATTAATTAGGAGATTATTGAGTGGTTTTGTATTTATTATGAGCTACATTGTGTAACATGTTTTGTGAAAGTAATACAATTGCATAAAATGTTTTAAAATTCAAGAATTGCATTTTTTGTTTCTACTTGACCTAGATCACTATTAAACTGCTTAATTAAATGTTTAAATCTTACATTAAATTGATTAATTGCTTATGTCCATGTGTTTGACCCTTAACTTGCCTAGGTGTACATTAAAACTGAGTACTCTTCTTAGAGAAATTCAATCTGATTCTGATCGATTGATAATTGGTCATACTACAAGGCAGTAATTAATTAACATTGTCGATTAGAGATACACCATATGGTGTCATTATCGGGGACACAACATATTATTTTATTTATTTTATGTTTAGATATTTATTTTTAGTGCATTTTAGGTTAAGTGTTTGTCTTCATTTACTTTTTCAGTTTATGGTTCAAGAAGCTCAGTATCCTCAAGAAATTTAATGAGTTCCTTTACTTCATTTTTGTCTTGACTCTTAAGGAGGTCATCGTCCAAAATTTTCACATATCTAGAGATAATTACCTTCTGAGTCTCGGGGTCATAAAGTTGGTATTCAATACCATCCTTTACATACCCAATGAAGTAGCACTCTTGAGTGCGAGATTTTAGCTTGCTTGCGTCCACGTTCTTTGCATGGACCAAGCAACCCCAAATCCTCAACTGTCTAACACTGGGTTTGGTAGCATACCAAAGCTCATGAGAAGTTTTAGCTATGAATTTGCTAGGAATCTTATTCAAGATATATATTACAGTCTCTACTGCACACCCCCAGAAACTAAGTGGTAAATGTGCTTTACTCATCATTAAATGAACCACGTCCATGATGGTCCTCTTGCATTTTTTAGCAACACCATTAAGTTGGGGAGTTCCAAGAAGAGTGAGATTGGAGACAATTCTTCTCTCTTTAAGTTATTGTTTAAATTCATCTGAGAGGTACTCTCCACATCGATCTGATCGAATTCGTTTAATCTTCCTATCGGTTTGTTTCTCAACTAAAGCCATGAACTCTTTGAGCTTTTCAAAGGTTTCAGTTTTATGACGTATTAGGAAGATAAACCCGTATCAGAAATGGTCATCAATAAACATCAAATAATATTGATATCCATTTCGAGCCGCGGTATTGAAGAGATCACATACATCAGTATGTATTATGTCAAGAATACCCTTGCATATTGTAACCTTGTTACGACAAGACATCCAAGTCATTTTACCTCAAATACAATGTTTGCAGGTAGGCAAAGTTTAAAACTCTAGGAAATCTAAGGCCCATCCTTTATCAATCTATTTATCCTATCAACAGATAAATGACCAAGTTGATGCCAAGTCATGTTAGAATAATTTCCATCCTATCTGGTTTTTTAAGGTTTTTGTTAGTGGTAGTTACATTCATGACATATTTATCAATGCACAATTCATAGAGTCCACCACAAGTTAGAACACCATCCACAATATATTTATCATAATGATTCATGACAAGTTTATTATAGAATAGAAATGAATATCTATTTCTAACTAACTTAGATACATATATAAGGTTGCTTCTAACATCTGGAACATAAAGACACTCTTTAAGTACTAGGACTCTCCCACTAGATAATGATAGTCTGCAAGTCCTGAAGGCAACTATTGCAACAGTTGCATCAGATTCCATCTAGATGATTATCTCCACTTCATCAAGATTCCTAGTTTTCTGAAACAGATTCAACAAATTGCATACATAAACAGAAGCACCCGAATTAATGATCCAACTACCTTCTCGTCCTACGAGAAAATTGGTTTCAATGATGAAAGTAGAATTTATACCTATTGAAGCTTTACTTTTCTCTACAGATTTAAGGTACTCTGAATAATTACACTTCCAATGTTCCAGCTTCTTGTAATGATGACAAAGATCGATCTTCTTTGATGCCATTAGTGTGGAAGCATTAGAAGACAATCCAACAACTTGACTCTTCTTCTTCTGGGTTGAACCCTTCCGAGAACCTTGCCTCCAACCGCGCTTCCTTTTAACCTGTGCAACCATTGCACTGCTAGAGGGATTCTCATTCTTCATTACTTCTTCTACAGACTTTAATAAAGCCATGAGTTCAGTGTTAGACAATCTCATTTTATTCATGTGGTATGACATGACATAATTTGTGAAAGACTTGGGGAGATACATCAGAATGAAGGCAGACTGCATGTTTGCGTCCAACTCAGCCTAGAGAGTCTCCAGCTCTGAGAGGTAACCAAACATTTTGATCACATGATTTCAAACCGAAGTCCCTTCTTGCATTTTGCAGCGAATATGTTCTTTCATGACATTATAATGCTGTGTGTGGTTTACATCATTGAAAATCTCTTTTAGATTATGCGCTATATCCTGGCAGGAGTCCCTCTCCAAAAGTTGCTTCTGCGGCACATTAGATAAGGATCCTGGAATATAACACTGAGCCAATGTATGATCTTCATCATATTTTTCATTGAACTTAGTTACTTATGGTGTCTAAGGATTTGTATACTTGTCCTTAGATGGCACATAAGAAAAGCAGTCTGCAGAAAGGACACGATCCAAATTACGGATCCAATCTGAGTAATTTGGTTCGGTCAACTGGTTGACCTTCAGGAGCCTACTGAGTAGGTTCGTGGACTTCATTGTCTGAAATTAAGAGTGCACTATATTAGAACATATAAATAATTATATATTCAATATTAAATTCTTTGATTAAGGTTTTTTAATCAAATTGGTTTTGCCTTTTCAAGTTCATTCCCTTAATCACTTTCAAAGCAAGAGATATACTTACTATTATATCTCTAGGAAGAACATAGATCTCCTTTTTACCTTTACTACATCCCAATAATATGAGAAACTGCAACTCCGATAAAAAGAAGCAGGAACGCATTCCGCCTTGTACGTCCAACTTGCATTTCCTAATTTGATCTTTAACACCCAGGCCCACCACCCCTAAGGCAATGTCGACCTGTTGTTAATTGAGCCAACCATCAACAAGATTAGAGCTCACTGTGCACAATGCAATATTACTCCAGTAATATGAGGAACTGATATTGGGGTCACTACGCATACAGACTTACTCTTTTGAGAAGCAGAGAGCTTGATCCATGTGCGCTTTTATGCAGGATCTGTCATTTCGGATAGACGTCTCTTACATACAATCTATGGCGACATAACCCTTCACCGTGATGGGAGACCATGGATGTCACTTATGTGATCCTCCATATCATGTTCAGATAATTAATTATTATGAATCATATTCATATAATTAATTCTTCCTAGGGAAATACAAGTCTATTCATAATATAGTGTGTATTTTAATTAGATCTATATATTTTAATCATATTAAATCAATTATCAATCCAATTCAATCAACCAACAAACAATTAGGGTTTGCTTGATATTACTATATAGTATACAACCTCACAAGTATGAATTATTTTATATTTTAATAATTAGAGTAAAACTTGACTTACTCATATTATTCTTTCCTAAAAAATAGATCCGGTCAGTACACTCGAGTTATGTTGGGAGGGAGCATTTCCTTGACATACAAGGCGCTAAGCATACCCGGACTAGAGAACTTCACTATTCTGATTGAGACCAATACAAAATAATGCCAATGTACTTACGATTTTAACGATCAACTTTGAGACTGATATTATACTATATAATAATTACTCAGAAATATTAAGCATCTTAAGACATTTTAAGATCCTAAAATTTCTAACCATATCAAGCAACCATGTTTTGCATGTAAAAGTTCTCCTACAACTATTGTAAAATAAGCTAGAGTTTTCATGAAACATACATTCAATGACCAAAGATGTTTAATAAATCATTTTCATAATTATATGCATCATAATTAATCAAGGAAAATTAAGAATTCCCATGATTTCCATTGAATAACAAACACATTAAGCAAAGATATTCGATGATCCAATCATCAACCGACTAATCTCCACTTTGAATATCTAGGGCAAATGGATCCGAAATTGTGCGAAATAAATTCTAGCGGTTTGATGGTTTGACATACTTAATCCAAGTATTTATTTCATGTTTCACGATGAAAATAGTAAGCAAAAATTATTTTCTTACAGATCCATGAGTACATGAAAAAATAACATCGCGGCAGGAACTTTTCAAATTTCATTCATCCACTTTTGGTATCAAAAAATGATATTGTTTTTGGAACATATTTAGTCTTTCTAAATATATTTTTATAACTAAAAACACATCCAAAAAATGCATAAATAGTAGGTTTTAGTTTAGCGAAAAAAATCAATTCGAAACTTGCATCCAATGCAAAACAATGAATCCCCATGCATCTGATTCATAAAACCTTGTTCACCTAGGGTTTTGGATCATATCCAAGACCTCAATCAAGATTATGATACTACTTTAAGGTTATGGAGAAAACCTTAAGTGCATCATGGAAGCGTGAACATATTATATGCGATCGAAGCGACTAGTCATACTAATTGCTCGGGGCAGAGGAATTTAAAATTTTTTAAAATGTTGAAGCCACATGATCCAAGAACACTTCTCAAATAGTTTTATATAAACCATATAGAATATACAAGAATACCTATTGAAGCACGGTTATGATCGAAGCCTCTAAAGGAAGAGACCACCTTTCTCAAGTCCGACCCAACGGAGGAGACACTTGTGAGCGCGTTGATGAGATGCGCCCTCGCAATCAAAGATATAGATCCAAGCAACAGATCTCCTGATTTTGTCATATGAAATATGAGGTATTCCTCGCGTATTAGAAGCACCGAGGAATATGGCGATCCACAAGCGATCGAAGCGGCAACATGAAGGCATAGTAACAACAACGATCCTCTCTAGGTCAAAAAGTGGACGAGCACTTAAAGAGAGAGAGAGAGAGGGCGTGTACAATGATGAGAGAGAGAGAAAGAGCTTCTGAATTCTATGATGTAAAAGAAGAGTTAGGGTTTTCTCTTCTTTTATAATATTTTGGGAGTCAATGGATCCCAATACATGGACAACACGAAATCAATGGTTGAGATTGAATTGTGTTTCTTTCAATGGACATGATTTTGTTGTAAAAAATACAACAAAAATTAATTAAATAATGTTAAATATATATTGAATAGTTGATGAATCTCGTTTTCATCATGCTAATAGTCAATAATTAAACCCCTCGCTTAATCAATCCAATAAAATTCACTAATAATTCATTCATTTTATCTTGTATTATATTGTATATATTTAACCTATAACTATTGTATTTAATTACCTTTGTAATTATTTTATTAGCAAAAACCCATAAAAATCAAGTTGAATAATTGTCCATAATTTCCTAACTTTTAAAAGAACTAAAAAATACAAAAAACAACTCAAAACCCCAAAATCAGTGTTTTAACCCATTAAAAATACCCCCAAAATAATTTTTGTAGAAATGACCTCGTTTGGTTTTTTGTTCAACATGAAACTTGCAGATCTCATCGAGATCTACTCGATGAGATCTACAAGTTTCATGTTTTGACTTTTTTTCTAATACCACCTCTAACTAATTCTTTTCTGTTTTTCTTTGATTTTCTATATCTGAATTTTCTGGTGCGACCACGTGGCGCTCTCTGGAGCCACCACACGGTCGCACCCTCCTCCTGCCACCTCAGCCATCTCCTGGCCATTAGATCCCTCTTCCCCCACCTCCATCCTAACCACTCACTCCTTCCTCATCCTCAGTCGTCCTATCAGCCTCTGGATGTCATCACCACTGCTCATTCACACCTTAATCCACAGCTGCTCGATTCCACCCCTCATCCTATGGCTACCTTCATGACATGCCGCCCTTCGCCCATTACCCTTGGATCGAACCCCACCTTTCCATCCTAACCGTCCAGTACCACCTCACCCATATCCGTAAGATCACTGCCTCTGATCAGATCCCAGCCTCACATATCCGCCCTCGTCTCCACCGTTCGATGATCCCTCATCCTATGCCTACCACTGCTCCACGTCGCCTTCATCCGAGCTGTTGGATCGCAAGATCCAACGGCTCGCCAATCATCCCCTACCTTCCAATGCCCCTTCCCAGGCGTTACGTCTGAAGCCACCCCTTCCATTTTTAGCACCCTCCTCCGGTGACCCCCTCGCTCCATAACTGCTCCTCCTCCTCCATGTAGACCTATCCTCCGCCATCCTCACGCCATCTTCACTGCCCTCGCCTTCACTCCTCCATCACTCCTCCGACCGTTTGGAAACCCCTCGCCACCTCGTAACACCCGACCATCTCCTCCTATAAAAGTTGTTGCCCCTCTGCCAGTCACGTTCGCCCACCAATCCACTGGATGAGGCCCAACCTTCTTCGCTCCTCCGGTGACAGCGGAGGGCGAAATTGACGAGGCAATTATGACCTCTATGCCCAGGTGTTGACCCATGGTCTCCGACCATGTCGCGGCGCCTCCGTCCTGCTGAGCACCAAGGACAAGCTGCCCTTGCCGTGCGACGACCCGAGGACCACCCAGGTCCTCAGCCCAAGCCGCTCCGATCATCTTTTCTTCTCCGATCTCCATATACTTCTTCCCCCTAGTTTTTCTTCATTTTTCTATTAATTATCTCGTCGTACATGACGCTCCTTACCGCTACCTGACCATCCATTAAGCTTCGCCTCATACCCACCACCTTCGTTGTCCACTCTGCTCACCCTTCCCTTTCTCCAGAACCTCCATCGCCCCCACCCCCTTCTTCTAGGGTCCGCCGAAGAAGGAACACTTGGCCACCACCTCCCGTCGCTCCAAGGCCTTCCATTCACCTCACGACTTCACGCACATCACGCCTCAGCTATACTAACCCTGCAGGTCTTCAATAGCCGGACATTGTGCCTCCTCGCCAGTCTCGAGCACCCACTCCGACTACCTGCCTCCGTCTTGACTTTCCAGACATCAATGGAGCTCCTCCACCATCCGATCTTCAACGCCAAGCCCTCACGAACCTTCCTTGACCATCAAGCGGGCTTCCAGAGCACGGTGGAACTGAATGGAGGTCGCCGGAGCGCAACCTCCTCCGACACCTACGGCGGACGAAGAAGATACAAATACCATATGATCGTTTTGATCGGACGGCCATGATGAAGCCATGTGGCTGACCCGAGCCTCTTGTTCATCCTCTAGGCTCGGGTCCACCAAACCTCGCGACAAGCACCACAGCCACCCACGTGGACCCGAATCTGCGACAAGCCCGAGCCTGGCCCCCTCACGTGCACTGTGTGTGAGGGCTGGAAAATTTACACGAAGGACCCTAGATAATTTTGGTATTTGCACTTTGGTCCCTAAGATGTGTGTGCCTAGGTATTTTACAGGGATGCCCTCGCATGTTTCAGAAATTGCATTCTATCCCCGTGCGCATTAGAGAATTTATAATGCGGCCCAACGGTTTATGAAAATTGCATATAGGTCCCTCTAGGGACCTATTTGTAATTAATTATCATTTTATTTCTTGCATTTTATTTACATTTATGCCCCTGCATTATTTTCTTCATAACTTGAGCATCGTAAGTCCGATTTGCATGATTTTATTGTCGTTTTGATCCTTGTTTCATCATCTACTTCATGGCATGTTTAACTTTCTCATCTGACACCTTTTTAAATAAAGTGATTTTTATGTTATATTTTGTTCTTGCTCTACATGTCTTTGCCTTGAATTAATGAATGCTCATATTTTCGTGCTCAATCCGACTAGTTTCAAACTATATTATGTTGCTCATTTATGTAACCTTTCTATGGCATATTTGTCTATCATCTTTTATATACTTATAACATGCATTTAACATTGCATTATTTCTAATCCATCATCTTGTAATTGCATGAAAATCAACTAAAAATGCATGCATCATTTAAGTGCATTGTAATCTACATGAAGACCTTATAATTGAGAATTATTCACACATGTGCTTAATTGACCAAAATTCGATAGATATAATAAAATAGCTCGTGTCCTTGTGTTCGACCTTGGTAGACTTGCCAAGTAAAAATATTCCACAACATTCAAATGATTGTGGTTTTTGACGAATCAAATTTGCCTCCTATACTACGACAATCATCAGTTAATCAAGAGGCAAATTTGACGTTCACCAAATGGCACCGTTGACGCTCCCTACCCCACATATTAATTGTACACATTGCACAAACCCCCCTCTCATCTTCTTCTGTAAAAACATACCCTCCTCCTCTTCCCTTGTATCTTAGTGTAAATGCTTCTCCCAACACAGACCTCCCCAATTCAGATCCTTTACTTAGGTTATTTTTAGCCTAAGTATAGGGGGGACCCGACTTATCTTCCTCTCCCTCTCTTGTCTTATTGTACTTAGGTCAATTTTTGACCTAAGTATAGGGGGACCCTTCTCCTCAGTTCCGCTATATCACCCTATATTTAAGCAGGCTAGTTTCATATCACGTGTGCTATGAGGACATAGCAAAAGTTAAGTGTAGGGGGGTGTCCTGTATATTACTGTTTATTTACTTTAGCCATAGCTCGTATTTTTAAACTTTTTGAAAATTCTTTTTTGGGCTTTTTTTAGTAATTCTGTGAACTGAGTTTTGTAAAAATCCTGTAAAAATTGTTTTCTTAAAAATTGAGGGATTAACTTGTTGTAAATAAACCCTTTTTCAAAAATTCCATAAAATTTGAAAAATTAAAAAAAAAACTTTCTTTGTATGAGACTTTGACTACCATGCTTAGTAGCTACTTTCAGTGAGGGAACTTTGATCTCCCTTAGCAGAGTGGGTGGTTTAGAGGATATTGTGTATGGCTTTGTCCTCAAGTATCACGGGTCCATCTAACAACCCGTACTTACACCAATACTGACTGAGAATATATATACTTTTATTCATATGAGTCTGGGTCAGTCATTGTCTCTCCAAAGAATTAAAAAATTAAAAATTAAAATTCATCAAAATTTGCAAAAAAAATCAAAAAAATATTCACTAACTAAAGAGTTGGTGTATTCCTGACACATTCACATTCACTCAAGGCTTGAAGATTTTGAGGACACTTGATTTCTGTGACCTTGAGAGTCTGAGCTAACATGCCTTAGTCATTAGGGTTTTTAAACTTAATTATCCACACTTCCCTAGTTAGAAAGATTTGAGCGTTGTATTGCACTCTTCATCTCTACCTTCAAAAAGAATATGATCAGCACAATCACTTTCACAACTGCATGATTAATGAGATGAGTCGAGTTATCACTTGAGGAACTAGGAGTGGAGATTTGAGTTTAGACCCAATCTAATGATATTCGAGGATGGGATAAAGTTAATGAAGGCTTCAGAAAACCTGAGTGTCAGCAAAACCCTAACCAGTATGTGAACAAGTTCATATGTTATCTCTTTGATGTCTACCTATGTGCCAGGGTGTGATGAAACTAATGTTAATTGTTGATCAGTGTGCGCTAACTTTTGGTAAAAGCAGTAGAGCTAGACAACAAAAGAAAAGAAAAGAAAGAAATGTTCAAAGAAAAACTCTATCCTCCGAAAGTCAAATTACAAATGAGCTTCCACTAATGGCGAGCGCTCCTAAACATTTTCAAAGTGTCCACTTGGACCAAGCAATAATTAGGACCAAGGAGTCGGGCTGACACCATAAAAGGGCTCTGCATCGTAAGCAATACAAGTTAGAGTGTTGAAGGTATCTTAGATACTCAAAAGAGACACACCCCGGTGTAATTCCAGAAAAACAAGTGTAGACGACTCGAAATTCTCTTGACGGACACATTGATCAACAAGCTGAAAATCTACTTGTGTTGACTAAAAAGGCACTTGAGAGGCCCCTTATTCAATTGTGAGGGAGAGAAAAATAGACACAATCCTATGCCCTCCATCAGCTGCCTGTCCATCTACATTTCAAGCCTGACAAACTAATGAGGCAGATGACTGAAGCAAGAATAAACTTATTCCCTAGTGTTGAGGATGAGGTCTAGAGGAGAGTCTCCTGGACTGGAACTTCGAGCGATGCCTCGACTCGACTCTCATGAAATGCAGTACATTAATGTAATATCCTTATATTATATGTACAAAAAGAGAGTCCGGTAAATAGAGAAGTTGAATTCCTTCTGACTAAAGCATGGATAAGCCCAGAATTTTAGGGTCGCTTAAATTGAGGGTCTTCGAAAGATTAAGCCTTAAAATCTTCACTTGCACTGTCAGGAATTAATCTGACTCCTTCATTCTTTAGATGCTCGAGGATGAGGTTTAAGTATAGGTGCATGTTGAATCTCATATTCATCATGCTAAAAGTCAATAATTAAACTCCTGGCTTAATCAATCCAATAAAATTCACTAATAATTCATTCATTTTATCTTGTATTATATTGTATAGATTTAACTTGTAGGTATTGTATTTAATTACCTTTGTTATTATTTTATTACCAAAAACCCATAAAAATCAAGTTGAATAATTGTCCATAATTTTCTAACCTTTAAAAGAACTAAAAAATATAAAAAACAACTCAAAACCCAAAAATTGGTGTTTTTAACCCATTAAAAATACCCCAAAATACTTTTTGTACAAATGACTTCGTTTGGCTTTTTGTCCAACATGAAACTTGTAGATCTCATCAAGATCTACAACTTTCATGTTTTGACTTTTTCTAATACCACCTCTAACTAATTCTTTTCGATTTTCCTTTGATTTTCTATTTCTAAATTTTCTGGCGCGGCCACATGGAACTCTCTGGAGCCGCCACGCGGCCGCACCCTCCTCCTGCCACCTCAACCAACTCCTGGCAGTTAGATCCCTCTTCCCTGCCTCCATCCTAACTGCTCACTCCTTCCTCATCCTCATCCGTCCGATCAGCCTCTGGATGTCATCACCACTGCTCATTCATGCCTTAATCCACAACCGCTCGATTCCACCTCTCATCCTACGGCTACCCTCACGACACGTCGCCCTTCGCCCATTACCCTTGGATCGAACCCCACCTTTCCATCCTAACCGTCCAGTACCACCTCATCCATAGCAGTACGATCACTGCCTCTGATCAGATCCCAGCCTCACATATCTGACCTCGTCTCCACTGTTCGGTCATCCCTCATCCTACGCCTACCACTGCTCCACGTCGCCTCCATCCGAGCTGTTGGATCGCAAGATCCAACGGCTCGCCAATCGTCCCCTACCTCCCAACGCCCCTTCCCATGCGTTACGTCTGAAGCCACCCCTTCCATTTTTAGCACCCTCCTCTGGTGACCCCTCGCTCCATCACTGCTCCTCCACGTAGCCCTATCCCCCGCCATCCTTGCGCCATCTTCACTGCCCCCGCCTTCACTCCTCCGTCTCTCCTCCGACCGTTTGGAAACCCGTTGCCTCCTCGTAATACCCAGCCATCCCCTCCTATAAAAGTCGCTACCCCTCCGCCAGTCACCTTCGCCCACCAATCCACAGGCTGAGGCCCAGCCTCCTTCGCCCCTCCTGTGACAACGAAGGGAGAAATTGGCGAGGCAATGATGACCTCTATACCCCGATGCCTCCAGCCTACTGAGCGCCAAGGATAGGCTGCCCTTGCCGTACGACGACCCGAGGACCACCCAGGTCCTCAGCCCAAATCGCTTCGATCATCTTTCTCTTCTCCGATCTCCAGGTACTTCTTCCCCCTGGTTTTTCTTCGTTTTTCTCTTAATTATCTCATCATACATGACGCTCCTTGCCGCCATCTGACCACCCATTAATCTTCGCCTCATATCCACCACCTTTGCTGACCACTCCGCTCACCTTTCTCCTTCTCCAGAACCTCCATCGCCCCCACCCCCTTCTTCTCAGGTCTGCCAGAGAAGGAGCACTTGTCCACCGCCTCCCTCGCTCCATAGCCTTCCATTCACCTCACGACTTCACGCACATCACGCCTCGGCTATACTAACCCTGCAGGTCTTTAATAGCCGGATATTGCGCCTCCCTGTCGGTCTCGAGCACCCACTCCGACTACCTGCCCTTGCCTTGACTTTTCAGACATTGATGGAGCTCCTCCGCCATCCAAGCTTCAACACCAAGCCCTCACGAACCTTCCTCGGCCATCAGGCGGGCTTCTAGAGCATGGTGGAAATGGATGGAGGTTACTGGAGCGCAGCCTCCTCTGGCAACCTACGGTGGACGAAGAAGATACAGATACTGTCCGATCGTTTTGATCAGACGGCCATGATGAAGCCATGTGGCCGACCCGAGCCTCATGTCGATCCTCTAGGCTCGGGTCCACCGAACCTCGCACCAAGCACCACAGCCACCCATGTGGACCCGAGGCTGGCCCCCTCACGTGCAGTACGCGTGAGGGCTAGAAAATTTACACGAGGGACCCTGGATACTTTTGGTATTTACACTTTGGTCCCCAGCGTGTGCTTGGGTAATTTATAGGGATGCCCTTGCATGTTTCAGAAATTGCATTCTAGTCCCCATGTGCGTTGGAGAATTTATAATGGGGACCAGGCGATTTATGCAAATTGTAAATAGGTCCCTCCAGGGTCCTATTTGTAATTATTTATCATTTATTTTTTGCAATTTATTTACATTTATGCCCTTGCATTATTTTCTTCATAACTTGAGCATCATAGGCCCGATTTGCATGATTATAGTGTTGTTTTGATCCTTGTTTCATCATTTACTTCATGGCATGTTTAATTTTCTCATCTGAAACCTTTTAAATGAAGTGATTTTTTATGTTAGATGTTGTTCTTGCTCTACATGTCTTTGCCTTGAATTGATGAATGCTCATATTTTCATGCTCAATCCGACTCTAATTTCAAACTATATTCTGTTGCCCATTTATGTAACCTTTCTATGGCATATTTGTCTATCATCTTTTGTATACTCATAACCTGCATATAACATTGCATTATTGTTAGTCCATCATCTTATAATTGCATGAAAATCAACTAAAAATGCATGCATCATTTAAGTGCATTGTAATCTTCATGAAGACCTTACAATTGAGAATTATTCACACATGTGCTTAATTGACCAAAATTTGATAAATAAAATAAAGTAGCTTGTGTCCTTGTGTTCGACCTTGGTAGACTTGCCAAGTAAAAATATTCCACAACATTCAAATGATTGTGATTTTTGACGAACCAAATTTGCCTCCTATACTACGACAATCATCAGTTAATCAAGAGGAAAATTTGATGCTCATCAATAATCATCAATATAAATTAATTCAATCAAATATACATAGCATGAAGGATTAGGAAGGAGCAAGCCTCCATCCAATTAAGGGGGGACGACCACCTTGACTCCTAAATCAAGTGTGGTTGTCCACCCTCCCATTATGGAAAGGGTCCTCCTTCTTCCTTTTATATAAGATCTCATATCTCATATAATCCTTCATCATATACAACAACATTTATTGTATATTATTTCACAAAAATAATTCTAAATTATTCTGTGATAATTTCAGTCATACCATTGGAAATTGTGAATCATATTCACACACCCAAAATAAAATGTAAATTGTATTTTCAATTAATTGTCCAATTTGAATCCAATTCACATCAACATTTAATTTGTAAATGCAATCTACAAGTAGCTCTCTCTAATATATTATACATCACCATTTATAATATATATGATTGGTATGGATAGTAATATCCACATTATTCATATCTATGATAATTAAATCACATTTACTTATTTTGGTTCATCATTCTCATGCATCTAAATAATATGAATCACATGCATATTATTTATGATAATTAAATTACATTTAATTATCAATTTCGCAATGCTCATATATACATTATTCTTGAACTCTTTCAAGAATAATGCACTTTCTTTGCGGATATTGGGAGATAAGGACAGGGCGATTGTGCATTCCACATATAGTGACTTGAATATTGAGATCATGTCTCGAATCCAGATCCCGGGGACCTCTCATAGATGCTTGATTAAATCAAAGCCGTAGATCTAATCTTCTCATTGCATTTGAATCACATTCAGATCAATGTTTGACATTTTGACTAAGATTTGGTTACTTCTCCACTAAGAGGAGTCACTAAAATCTAAACTTGTTTCATCACTCCCTCAGAATGGAAGTGTCGTGGTTATACAGTCATTTATTGATCGCATCACCATCGAGTATTCCTAATACCCGTACGTCCTGCATATTGGAAAACCTAGAATAAACCCGAAGATTTAGATCAATTTTACATTGTCTTCTTCAGGGTTTTATCATCAAGTTTCTCATCCGGTCATTGGGAGTTTTTATCGGCCATATGCTTTCTAAAAGCATATATCATACCTAAAATTTTTGTTATACTTCCAAAGCAAGACGCCCATGCATGAAATTTGATTGGTCCCAATACATCATGAGTGAGCTCATGTCTTTCGATTCACAAGTGAATATGTATGATCCCTTTGAGAGATCGTATTACTCATATGCCCTTGTATACACACCAGCTCACCGGTGTACAGACATTGATTAGGTCATCAACCTATTGATAAATCTGTGATCCATCACTCTAAAAGTTGAAAATAGAGCTTCATTCCTGAGTAACTAGCAACATTTCATCTGTTATTCTGCATTGTTATCATTCATGCACTTGTAGATAATATCCATATTTTATCATGCATAATTGCATGAATAAGAAGTCCAAATTCCCTTGTAATATCATATGTATAATACCATATCTTCTCATGTTTTTATTTATTTTTCACTCATTCAGAATTGAATAAATTCAATTTCATTATGTACATATCACTAACCTTAATCCATGAAAATTCCTAAAAAATACTAACTTGTACATATTCAAAATAATCTCAAATCCTAATTTTAGGACAAACAGACAAAAATGATGATATATCTCGTATACAGTGTCCAAATGAACTCTACTTACTTTTAAGTTAATGTACGTTCAAATATCTACAAATCAAGTCCACATTCAAACGAAACAGAGTCTATTTATGAACATTGGGTTTTGGGAACTAACTACGTATGATACATGTCCGCTGATTTTGACTTATCATTTCAAGTGCATATCTCACTCGTTCTAATTATTTTCTTTTTCATTTATTTATTTTATTCATTGTTTTAATAAATCACATGAAAATCAAAATCCAAAAAATCAGAAAAGCAATAAAAAAGTAGATTTTGACTTGAGCTTATTGACCTGATTCACTTGTACATAATCCACTTCCCTAATTTTTCGGACCTATTATAACTCATAAAATTCCAAAAAAATGTATTCGGGTCCATTGCATCATTCCATAGCATATTTAATTTTTGCATGCATTTATAATCATCAGAAAATCAAAGGAAAATGGCAAAGCCAAAAATTGGCATTCTATATACATAAAATACCACCAAAAAATGCATATCTTGAATTCTTCATTTCATTTGCATTAGAGTCCTTCATGAACATCATAGATCACATTTAGAGGGACATTTTTCATTTTGATCATTTTTTCATTTACATCCATCTTCTATTTTTAATTGATTTATTCATTCATTTTATGCACTAGTCAACCTTTCTGGTCAACGCGCCATGTGGTGCGCACTCACTGGAGCCACATGGCTCCTGGTCTCCCCCTTCTTTTCTCTCTCCTCACGTGCCTAGCATGTGCTTCCCTCTTTCCCCTCATCACGTGCCTTACACATGGATCTTTGTTGATGTCACCTTCTTCGCGTGCCCTAGCACGTGCTACTTCCTCGCGTGCCCTGCAAGTGAGGTCTTCTCCCTCCTCTCCACCGATGTTGTGCCTTCTCTGCACTGTACCACCTCAACCCAATCTCTGCTGCATTGCCTCACGTTGACCACCAGATCTCCAATCTCCTCCTATCTTCTTGTTCCCAATCTCCAACCCCTAACCACCTATCCTTATCCCCTCCGATCAACAGACAACCCAGCCTCCGCTCCTCCTTGACCGTGTCCTCCGTCATTATCTCCTCTCTATCGCTAACCCACCACCAACCCTCCATATCTTCTCCTACTTAAACCATCCCCGATGATCTTCAAAGGCATCTTCCATTGATAACAAGAAATGAGAGAGGAAGAGAGCCAGGGGATGTGGCTGGAGACATCGGCCCTTAGTCCTTGCAACGACGACATCTCTTCTCTGACGCGATCCACGGAGTCTACTCCGTGCTGATGCGAATCTTCCCCAGGATCTAGCAGAGCTCCTCCTCCGCCAAGGAGTTGAGAAATGACCGGAGTCATCTCTCTACCGCTCCATTCCCCAGGTGAACTGTTCCAGGTAAAATCTCCTTTTCCTTCTTCTTCTTATTCTTCATTCTCTTTTCTTCCTCCTTCTTGCTCTCTTCTCTTCCTTCGACTACTGCTTCTTCTTCAATATGTTCCCCAAACTCACCTCCATCATTCATCATCATTTCACATAGAGCCTTGTGATCTTCTCCAACGACCCCTGGTCGTGTGTCGTCCATAACTCCCAAGAGCACCACCGCACCTCTCGTATGAGCATCAAATCATCATTGTCGACCAATATTGACGAGGAAGACCCGCCTCCAGGTTGAAGGCCTAAGAGCCAAACGATCAAGAACACAGAGGATCTCTGTCGTCTGATCTTGCCCAAATTAGGGCCACTAATTCCATATTCATCAGACGATCTCCGAAGCATGCATTCAAGCCTCAAGCTTTGGGGTTGACCGAAGCAACATGAAGCTGACACGTGGAGCAACCAAACCAAGGCTGCTCGAGCCTTGCCCTGCCTCACATGCTCTATCACGTGTGGGGCAAGATATTTGCACCGACATACTTCAACTTCTAGCGAATATCACGACCCGCCAGCAAGGCCACATGCATGGCACGTGCGAAAGAAGTAAATTGCAACAGAGCCCTCCAAAGTTCCAGGAAATACACACATGCCCCCGCTGTGGAATACCCAGTGACGTCCAATATTTACAAAATACTCCATCGGAAGGGTATATTTGCAAGATTCTAGATATTTTAATTATATTTTAGTCCATGAACTTTAAATATTCATATTCTAAGCATTCATTATCGGAGTTTTACATTCTTAGTGTCATTTTGAACCTGATTTATTCTCTACCATCTAGAACACTCATTATCCAATCTGACACATTACTTGACATTAATTAAATTGAGGAGTTAATTTTTTGATATTGAGCACATTTATTCTTCGATGTTGATTCTCTATTGCTCAATAATTTGTTATTTGTGGGGATTTATTCCAGGAAATTAATTAGTTCTTAATTGAAAAACTATTTGTTGTAGTCATTGGGATTCATGCTTAATTGATCCTTGTTGTTTGATTGGTTGTCCGCTCCTGTAGATATATTTGCATCACATCATTATAACGTGCATCATTTAAAAATCACAAAAAATAGCGCATTTATTTATTTCTTGTCCCATACAGCATAGCATTATTTCTTGCATTAAAATTATTTTGAAAAGTCATGCATCATATTTCCTTGAATAATTAATTATATTTCTTTAAATTAAAAACTATAAAAAGCTGAAAAAGATAAAAACACAAAAAATGACTCTCTAAAAATCTAATTTCTAGATCGACTATTAATTGACCTAAGGACACAGTGGCCTCCCTATGTTTGACCTTGAGCTTGCCCAAGTAAAAAAACCGACCGCTCATATTAATTAAAATATTAATTAGTGGTCTTTTTTATTAATCTTAAATGTCTGCCTACAACGAACATTAAATGTTAATTTCACCGAACTAGCGTAGGGTAAATTTGGATTCTTCACCTATCGGTCTAACAAATGTACATACTCAGATATATAGCAATACATCTATCTCCGGTCAGAGGGTGCATGCCTACATTATGACAGTATACAACAAAGGTCTTGGTTATCTCGATCTCGTTAAGTTAACTCTTTGACCTAATTTATCTAACACCTTTGACTCTCTATTCTTATGTAGATGACCCGCATCAAGAGGTTGGTCAGATATCAGCCTTTAGAGAAGGAATGCCATCTCCTTCTCAGGATGGAGATCATATCAATAATCATTTGATGGTGCTTGATGAGTCCTCAATCTAACTCCTTAGATATTCATCCAAGCACCAGGCTCTATGATTCAACCATTGAATCAAAAACTGTATGATCATTAAGATCGCCATGGTACATAACCCTAATTGTACTAAGGGACCTTATAGCCCATCCATTCATTTAATCTCAGACATGGAGTAAAAATAAATCAATAAATTGTATTGATATATTAAATATTACAATAAGATTTATTATAGAAATGATTCGCCTCGGACTCACATGGCTAACAACCACCACCCATCAAAAAACACAAGGAGAATAGAGTTGACCCCTTCTTGACGAGGAGCGGATCCATGCAATACAAGCCAAGCAAGGATCCGATGTAGAAGACTATGAAGGGCATGTTCACAAATGCCAAGGAGAGAGTGGGAAAGGCCATTAACAAGCTCTTTTTTGGGAGAGCATTCCAGTAAATAAAATATTGCCAGTGGACTATTTTTGCATCATGCCATCAACGAGATCGTCATCGCAGGAACGGGAGTGAAGGCTCCCACATCCAAGGAGATAATGAACAAGTATCTCGGATGGAGAAGGAGGAGATGAATGAGTACATCACTGAGCTGAGGAGATGTCCACAATACGGGGTGACGATGATGTGTGATGGGTAAACAGGTGACACAAAGAAGCATATCGTCAACTTTTTCGTTTACTATGATGGGAATACCATTTTTTAAAAGTTTGTTGATGCATTCGATCATGTGAAAGACCACAAGTACATGTTGAAGTTGATGAAGGACATCATCAAGGTTGTTGGGAAGGAGAACATTTTCCAGTTTGTCATGGATAATGGCATCAACTTCAAGAAAGCAGGTTAGACAATAATGAATTCTAGCAGCAATGACATTTTTTGGACAATGTGTGCTACACATTGCATCGATTTGATATTGAAGGACTTCATCAAGAGGAAGCGTGTCTCAAAGGTGGTAGAGCAAGTGCGGACATCACCACCTTCATTTACAATCATTTCAAAGTGCAGGTTTTGATGAGGCGGATGTGTGATGGTGAACTGGTGAGGCATGGTATCACATGCTTTGCAACCAAGTTTATAGCGTTGCAGATCCTTAAATAACACAAGATGGTTTGAAAACCATGTGTTGTCAAGGGGAATGGTTCAAGATACCATAAGCTCGAATAGAAGGAGGGAGGAAAGTAGAGACATTGATCAATGATCTTCACTTCTGTGATATCATGACACGAAGATTATGGATACAGTTGTGTCTACAATGCATATCGTGGATGGAGACAAAAAGTCGATCATGAGAGTGATGTACGAGGCAATGCGCTACATGAGAGTGAAGGTCCGAGAAGTAGTTGGGGAGAAAGGATACAAAGCCTGGTTGGTCATTATTGACGAACGTTGGACCAAGATGCTTTCGCATCCTCTTCACAAGGTCGATATATATATATAATTGTTAAGATATTAGTCATCTTTCTTATTATTTTCATACTATCTATTTCTTTTGTATTCATCTTGTAATTTTCCCGACAGGTTTCTCTCCTATAGAAGAGAACCCTAGGTCCTCTCAATAATGCAATTCATTCTTCCATTCCTACATGATATTGGAGCGACGTTCCTAGATTGGAGTACCTATATGCCACCCAAGCCCCCTAATCCTACACATACCCCCCATGCCCCCCTTGGCCACCTGTCGCTGACCTCTGGGTCATTGCCACCCCTCTCTAACCGCCATCACCGGACCCAACAGTCCATACGTGGGTCCATGTCACGACCGACCCTTCCTCACACCTTTGCACACCTCTACGGTTCCAAGTGGAGTTGGAAACAGTCTGATTTTGATCGGAAAGTATGATTTCTGACCTATAAATTGCATTTTCTGGTCCTAGCTTGCAGCGAAATGACTAGGATGGTTGTATGAGTCTACACGTACAACCAATCCTTTATATGATCGTGTAGACTCGTTCACAGCGATCTACTCCCCAATCGAGTTCCATTGTTCGATCGTTTTTTATCATGTCGGAGAACAAGGGTGATATATTTTCTTCGTTCGGTGCCTTTAAGAGACCATCTCCCATCGCAAAGATGGATGGGACCAACTATGATTTGTGGTCCATGTAGATTCTCACCGTCATGCAGTGCAACAACAAAGACCACATTCTGACAGATCCAGAGCCAATGGATAAGACTGGGTCCAATGCTTCTTGGAAGCAAGATGACACACATGCGCGTGTTTGGCTATGTGGGACCTCTCCACAGAGATAACCAATGATATTCTGAATCAGCCCACCTCCAAGGTGATGTGGGACACTTTGGCATCCACCTATGTTCAAGAGAAGAATGAGGCCAAGATTTTTTAGCTAAAGTTCGATATCTACAAAGCCAAGTTGAATGGTCATCCTCTGCATGTGTGCTACTCTTCAATCGGTAGCATGTTCGAGAAGCTTCATAGTTATATGCATATTACGACATCTTTGGAGCAACAGAAGACATATAGGAACTCCACGATGGTTGGAGTTTTCATGGCCAACCTTGATACAGAGTATGATGCAGCGCGTACACAGCTTCTCACCGGAGCTAACATACCTCCCATGGAGGAGGCCTATAGCCGTCTCAGCCAAATTATCATGCCTTTTACGTCCAATCCTCTGTCCTCTTCAGAGATGGATGATTCTCGTGGTCGAGGAGGGCTGACCCAGTCTAGAGGATGCACCCCTCGTGGTAGAGGCAGTGGATGCCATCGTGGCACTTACGCCTTATGTCGATGGCCAGGACATGTAGAGGATAAATGCTACCAGAAGCACGAATATCCTGCTTCTGGTCGTGTTGCAGAAAAGATTGAGTCTTCAAAGACTCTAGCTTCTGAGGTCAATCCTTGCTTAGATGATATTCTCTCGTATTCGAGAAATCATGACTCTTGTTGCAGGCACCACCACTACAGATTCTGCAACTACAACCAGAGCCTCTTCGATCTCCTTAGGTATCGCTTACGCTTTTACTAGTAGTAGTGGTGCAGATATGACATAGTGGATTATGGACTCTGGTGCTTCCCACCGTCTGTGTGGAGACAGAGTTCAGCTAAGGTCCTACAGGACCATACCTCCTGGTAGATGGGTTGTTATTGCCAATGGAGACCACTTACCCATTACAGGACAGGGGGAGGTGCATTTTACGTCACCCATACGCCCTCAGAATGTTTTATATGCTCCTGAATTTTAGATGAATATACTTTCCATTACTCAGATTACTAAGGATAAGCATTGTTGTGCCATTTTGGCCCTTCGTCTCATGCGTTTCAGGACATACTCACGGGCATGGTGATTGGATGTGGTCATGAGCAGCAGGGGCTCTACAGTCTGGTTCAACCTCCTCATGCTGGTGTTTCTACTATACCTAATAGACCAGTCTCACCATATCTGTGGCACCTTCATTTCATCCACTTCCTCTACAGAAGATATGTCATGTTTCCACGAGATCCTCCTCCCAGTGTGAGGCATGCCATCTTAGGAAGCATCATTGTTCCTCCTTTCATACCATCAGAGTCGGAGCAATTCTCGGTTATTTAAGCTCCCTCATTCAGATATTTGGGGTCTGAGTCGTTTCCTTGGTCACCAGGGACACCATTTTTATATGGTCTTCATCGATGATTTCTATAGACTTTCCCGACTCTTTTTATTGAAGAAAAAGTCTGAGATCGGATTTGTTATCAAATCTTTTATTAATGAGATAAAGAATATTTTTTTGCCAATGTCAAATATCTTCGTTCTAATAATGTCTTAGAGTTTTGCACCTTACAACTTTTTGACTTTCTTAGATCTCTTGGCATTGTTCACCAGACCTCATGTACTCATACATCCCAACAGAACGGTATTACCGAGCACATACACTGTCACTTACTTGATGTGACAAGAACTTTGTTGATACAGTCATGTTCCTCACGCTTATTGGGGTGATGCGGTCCTCACTGCATGCTATCTTGTGAACTGCATGCCATCGTCTGTGTTGGGAGAGAAGTTTCCTTTCTCGATTTTGTTTCCCAAGAAGGATCTTTTCTCCATTACACCTTGTATGTTCGATTCCATTGCATTTGTTCCTGATTTCGCTCCAGGTCGTGACACGCTCTCTCCCAAAGCTATCAAGTGCATTTTTATTAGCTGCTCTCGTTCCTAGAAGGGGTACCATTGTTTTGATCCACTCAAGCGAAAATACTTTGTCAGTGTCGATGCTACTTTCTTTGAGTCTATCATGTATTTTTCTCCCACAGGTGACAGACTAGCCCTATGTGAATCTAATGATGAGATCTACATGCATCCACCTCCTACTATCATACCACCACCTCCTTTTACTCCTACTCCACCACCACCACCACCTACACCTACTATTGCTTCTACACCTGCTCATGTGGCTCCACCTCCTACTGTGACTCAGTTTTTTCCACGTGTGTTTACTCGCAGGTCTCTCTCTATTCCTCATGCTCACAGGTCTTTCCTATCATCTAGCATGACTCATGTATGTAATGAGCACATTGTTTCTACCAATGGCACTACTGAGTTTTCTATACAATGAGATTCCATACAGGATGAGCAGGTACCCTCTCAAGAGGGGAACTTACAGGTTCGAGATTTGGCAGATGATCTTGATGTGTCGATTGCTCTATGAAATAGAGACGTACGTTTGTTACGTATCCTCTTGCATCCCAGGTTTCCTTGAGAAGACTGTCAGAAAATTTTAGGAGGTTTACCTTGGCACTATCAGCTGTTGAGATACCACGAACATATCAGGAGGCTCTTCAGGACAGCCAGTAGCAGTTAGCCATGGAGGAGGAGATGGTCATGCTACACTCGTGTGGTACTTGGAGTCTTGTTTCAGATCCAGTTGGTGCATCTGTTGTGGGATGCAAGTGGGTGTTCACTTTGAAACACTGTGTAGATGGCAGTGTGGACTGCTATAAGGAGATACTTGTGGCATGTCGGTGCACCCAAATATATGGGGTGAACTATCATAATACTTTCTCTCTAGTTGCCAGACATTCTACTATGTTTATTCTTCTTTCTGTTGATGTAACAGAGATTGGCCCCTTTATCTGCTTGATGTGAAGAATGCCTTCCTCTATGGTGATCTTCAGAAGGAGGCCTACATGCAGCAGTCACTTGGGTTTGTTGTTGCGGGGGAGTGTCAGAAGGTTTGCAGGATACACAAGGCTATATATGGCCTTAAGCAGAGTCCAAGAGCATGGTTCCAAAAGCTCTCGGACTTGATAGAGCAACATGGATTTGTATGAGGGACTTCTTGTCACTCTTTGTTTGTGCATAGGACCCATAGGGTACTATTGTCATTCTTGTTCACGTGGATGACATTATTGTTACAGGTGATAACGAACAAGGAATTTAGGTTTCCAAGGACTTCCTAGGTCAGCAGTTTGTGACGAAGGACCTTGGCCACGTTACTTTCTTGGACTAGAGTTTGTCAGGAAACAACGAGGTCTTGTGATGACCTAGAGGAAGTACGTTATAGATCTTCTTTTAATGATTGTCATGGCAAATTGCAAACCTGCCACTATTCCTATGGATCTGAGCATGAAGCTCTATGACGATGACACTAAGGAGATCGACAAGAGGAGGTATAGGGAGCTTATTTGCAAGCTCTTATATGTGATTATTACGAGGCCCAACATATCCTTTGCCGATAAGCAAAGTGAGTCAGTTTATGGAGCAGCCCGGACAAGCACATATGGATGCAGTCCATATGATTTTGAGATATCTGAAGAAATCACCGGGTATGGGACTTCTTTTCAGCAGAGGTACATCTCTTTCAGTTACAACATGTATAGATGCAGATTATGTTGGGTGTCTAAAGGATAGGAAGTCTATTTCAGGCTTCGTTGTGTGCACAGGGAATTCACGTATTTCATGGAAGAGCAAGAAGCAAACCGCGGTTGCCCGATCAAGTACTAAGTCACAATATAGGGTCATGGCATAGGCTAGCACAGAGATGATGTGAGTCAGATCTGTTCTTACTGACCTTACTATTGAGGTGCCTCTTCCCATGCACTTCCAATGTGACAACCAAGCTGCTCTTTTCATTGCAAATAACCCAACCTTCCATGATAGGATCAAGCGCATAGAGGTGGCATGTCACTACACTCGTGACATGGTACAGAAGGGTCTTATCTCCACTATGTATGTCAGCTCCGGAGACTAGATAATATATGTGCTTACTAAGGCTCTAGCCAAAGGGCCTTATCAGAGATGTTGTTCCAAGCTGAGCCCGATCGATATCTACACTCTAGCTTGAGGGGGGAGTGTTGAGATATTAGTTATCTTCTTATTACTTTCATATTATCTAGTTCTTTTTTATTCATCTTGTAATTTTCCTAACAGGTTTCTCTCCTATATAAGAGAACCCTAGGGCCTCTCCATAATACAATTCATTCTTCCATTCCTACAATAATAAATGAATTTATTTTTTAACTTTTAATAGCATTATTGTGGATTGAATTTTGAGAATTATGCATGCTTATATCTTGTGTCCAGCTGATTACTTCAATCTCAAGTATCAGTGGATGCACAATCTTGGTACAAATGTTGACCTTCTAGCAGGAGTCCAAATTGTGGTGGAGAAGCTCATCAAAGACGAGAAAACACAAACCATGTGAATAAATGAGGTAATTTAGAATCTAGAGTAGACTTACATTTCCAAGTAGTCTAACAAAGTATTCATTGGAATTTGTAAGTATTATTTGACAATTTATGACTTAAAACAAAGTACAGGTGAAGTACTTTATGGATGCTTTGGGTTCCTTCGGTAGAATTACGACAATCAATGGATGGGGGAATACTCTTCCTGGTAAGGACAAATACGTTCATTGATTGTGTTGAGACATATTACTAATATCTACTATTATTCATTTATCTCTTTTGAATTTTTCGAAGCAGAATGGTGATTGTAATAGATTGAGGCTTCCAACCTACGAAAGGTGGTAGTGATAGTATTGTCGCAAACTGCATATGCTGGTGGTTGTGAGAGAAACTGAAATACATTCAACCTGATTCATCGAAGAGACAGAACATG
Organism: Ottelia alismoides; assembly: GCA_037367405.1. NCBI lineage: Eukaryota > Viridiplantae > Streptophyta > Magnoliopsida > Alismatales > Hydrocharitaceae > Ottelia > Ottelia alismoides. Next base: position 622,167 of record JAZKJV010006496.1, read on the forward strand.
TTGGGAGAACAAAAGCTCCATGATCTTGTCTACGTGCACTACAACTTGAGGCTAAAGATGAAACATGCAAGTGAGGGGCAAGACAAAGAGGAATTTACATACCCCATCGATCTTGCATACATTTTCAAAATGCACGATGACAATGCATATCAAGATATTCTCCAGAGTTGGTTGGATTCCAATGGTGCTCCAATGCTTGATCAACAGCGAGGTAGGCCGAATCCAAACATAAGCCAGAAAAAGGGAGCAGATGTTGGTGATTACATGACCAGATCTGAGTGAATCACAAATCCAGTTGGAAGATTGAAGCTTGATGCAATTGTTGATGACATTCTCTCTGCATGTGATCGAAATCCAAATCCAAATCGAAGAATGAAAATGAAAGTGGTAGTGGTGGTGATGATGATGATGCCAGTCGTGGTGGATCCGATGATGGGGAAACATATTCAAGGGGGTCAGGGTCAGCAGGGGATGGTCGTGGACCACATGATACAAGATTCGAGGAAGGGCTCCATGCAGGGCGTGCATATATGGAGCAGAATGGAAACACACATGGACATTTTATCTCAAGTCTGAGTCTGGGACCTATGGATTACGAAGCATACAGATATGACCATCATCCTACGAACTGCTACATAGATTATTAGATATCATATGTAGGTTCCTTGAGCTGCATGGGCATTGACAATCCTTATCGCAGAGCAATACCAAGTCCCCTAGGTGGATATGGATCATCAACCGATGAGAGATCATTTGGCGTCTTCCCAGAATACTTTCATGCTCCTCCTACAGGACCTCCTCCTCCTCCTTATCATCATCATCATCAGATGCATGCACCTCCATCATATGGGTACAACGAGTATGGGTACAACAGTTACAGTGATGAATCAAGGTAGCCAACCCGAGCAGAGCTAGGGAAACTACTCTGGTGGTGATAGTTATGCTATCTTCCCCGACTTCTACACGGTCGTGCCTCCTCCTCCTCCTCCTCCGCATAAATCACCTCCTACTCCGTCATCATCATCCCGAGGATCAAAAGCCAGTACTTCGCATCTACCTCATGCCCCTTGTGAGACCTGGTCTAGTATTGTTGTTTACCATCGTCTTGGGATACTCATAGCATTGATGACCATCAGTACATGCAGTATGTGATGGATTACAAGGCCATGTACTCGTGCATGCCATGAGAAAAAAATTATGAGTTCATTGAGTATGCGATGCACTATGAGAGACAACAAGGCGGGGGCATACGAATCCATCACGAAACTCTTGGATTTAAATCCCTCATGACCAGGTAATATGTTTTATAATATTGCATTAATTTACATTTTTTCATTTATTTTTGTGAACAGATAAATCTTTAGTTGTTTGTAATTAATTCTTTACTTCACTAAAACGGTAGAACCTTGTCCATCGCCGAAAGCTATTTATATGATAAAAACAGTGTCTCATTAATCATTATCTATATTTTTTGAACCAAATGACTCATCTTAATACCATTCATCATTTTTCATGAACAAAATATGTGTTCTAAGTGTGGTTAACTTAGCTACTTTGATTTCTATTCCAATGTTTATGTTCGATATGAACGATATGTGTGATATAATGATCATAGATTATTGATATATGTGATCTAAATATATATTTGTAAGTCATTTAGTGTTAAACAACTTGGATGAACTCCATTTCTAATAGCTATAAGTCAGCAATTAACAATAACAACGATATATTCGATGTGACTGATATGTGCGATAATGGGGGTATAAAAGATTGATATGTGCGATACAAGTGTGTATTTGTAAGATAATTATTGTTTTAATAACTTGGATGGTCTTATTTATAAAAAAAACTACAAAAATAACTTTTTGAGCCATTTCCAACATTTCCACCGATATCATCGATATATCCCCCGATATATCCACTTCCGGGAAGACCGATACGATATCGATATATACACATTGTGTTCTGTTCATTAAGCTATCGGACCAAATTTGAATTTAATTTTCAAAAGAAATGATAGAACATTTTTAAAAGTATTACTGAATAAATTTCATTCATTCAAATATGAACATGTCCGGCTCGATTTCGAGCTTCTTTTGTTTATTTTTTTGATTCTCTAATTAGTTTAGCTCTTAATTACAGTCATTTTTCAATAGTAGGCTCAGTAGCTTCGAGGGTCCGGAGCATCTCCTTTAGGATTCGAACCCAGATCCTTTAAGGTATAGGCACAATGTAATCATTTGCCCTTTTAAAAGAGCATCAAATTTGGTATCTATATAAAAAAGGCTCATGATACAGAAAAACATGTGGCATTTGAATATTTATATGTTTTGGTAAAAGAAATAGGCTGTCCTTACCATGAAATTCACCTCCAATAAAAGAAATAAGTTATACTAATGTTTAATGCACACGAAGGTTCGATGTTATTGATTCCCTTTGGCTCAAGGTCAAGCATTAGATTGCACATGTTGGAATTTGGCAAAGGTGTGTCAGCAAGTGTTGGAGTGCGATTATATTGATTAATGAATTGTTTCTTAATGTCATTATGAGTATAAATGCAATAATAATGTTTTCCTTGACTTTCACGGAGTCATGTATACAAAGAGTGTACATTTTCGGCAACAACTCATCCTGTACAAGAGCAAAGAAGCTTCATGCTCATTCTTGTATCCGTGCTCATGTGCTTGTGTTTGAGCGTGAGGCGTGAGCAAAAGAAGAGTTGGAGTATGTCCGTAATCGTTCTATTTGGAAAATTACGGGTTAGCTTATGGGAAGCTAATGTCGTACATGTTTAAGTTCCAAAATTAGAGTTTGGGATTTTGGCCCTTTGAAAGTTTGCATGGTGAGAGTTGTATACAACAACAAAGCCTTTTCCCACAATTAAGTAGGGTCGTCTATATGGATTCTTTGCCTCCATTCAAATCTATCTTGGGTCAATCTCAAGCTTATATCCAAAAAACTAAGATCCCTTCGTATAGTCTCTTTCCAACACTCTTCTTGGACTGTCCTCACCCTCTCGTAGCCGGCTCAACATCCCAACACCCGCATCTCCTAACTGGTGCATCGGCTAATCTTCTTTACAAATGACCAAACCATCTTAAGCGATTTTTTCACATCTTATCCTCGATCAGAGTTACACCAACTTTCTTTCTGATTGCATCCGTCCGAATCCAATCTTTATGTGTGTATCCACACATCCACTTTAGCATTTTCATTTCTGCTACAGCCATTCTCTGCACATGTCTATGGTTCACAGACCAACATTCAGATCCATAGAGCATAGTAGGTCTCATGGCTGCTTTGTAAAATTTTCCTTTAAATTTTAAAGGAATTTTCTTATCACAAAGAACATCAGAGACTCCTCTCCACTATAGGTAGCTTGCATTTATTCTATTAGTAATATCTCCATCAATTTCCCCACCATGTCCAATATAGATCCCAGATATCTAAAAGATTCTCTCTTCCGAATGTTGTCGTCACCAATCTTCACCTCGATTCCTTCACTATTGCTTCCATCAAAGTTGAACTCCATATATTCCATCTTAAGCCCTACTTATACGAAATCCTTTAGTCTCCAATGCTTGTCTCCAGACCTCAAGCTTCTCATTTAGTCCATCTCTAGTCTGGTCAATTAACACAAATCAGCAAATAACATACACCAAGATAAATTTATTAGCATCCACAAAAAAGATTTAAGTGGATACCATATCAAATGTATACCTATCCATATAGAAAAAATTATACGTATCTGTGAAAATATATTTATTTCAGTAAAAGAATGTATGTATCTGTATCCATAGCGACAAGAGAATGGGAAATGCATATTTGGATTTGTATTTATATAACAGTAAAAATAAATATTTTTATATGTATATTTATGGTGAAAGTTCTCTAAAAGGGATAAAATCAAGAAAGGAATGATTTTGTACCATCCATCCAAGATTTATTTACTACTCCATGTAAAAGTTCAAAAGTTTACCTAGAGGATTCAAATCAAATTCTTGGGACAAGGACCTACATCTTTTTATGTAATAACTGCGAGTTTCTTGATATTGGGAATGAAATCCGCAACATCCGTGATCAGGCAGAAGGTTTTAAAAAATATGTCTATCAATTAAGACACTATGATATTCATTATTTAACAATAATATTGTGAAGGATAAATTATATCACCTATATTTTTCACCTAAATATTAATCCATTTCAAACTATATTTTCTAATCAATTGCATGTTTTTTATTCAATCTTACCTAAATTGACATCATCTATGTTTCACATTGTTGGAATTTTTTTGATGATATTTATATTTTTTAATTGTACATATTCTGATATTTTCCTATTTATTTTTAGAAACCAGCCTTTGATATTTGATTAATTACAGCATAAATTACATTTGTTTCAAATTTATATCAAATTGCAAATATAAAATATAGTTCTATACTTTTATTATCAAAACCTTGAATATCAATATATGTATGAAGAAAAATGCACTAATCAAGAATATGCATATTTGACCACCTTAATAACAAATAGGATAACGATCAATCTATGAAACTTGATGATAAATTGATATTTTAGAAATTTGAAACTTTTGAGAAAATCACATAACCAAGCGGCAATGAGATTAGACGATAAATCGATATATTATATAGTTTGATCTTAAAAAATAGATACCCAATAACATAATTAGGATAGATATCTATTATAAGTTGATCCATTTAAAAAGTTACTAGATATAGATTTATCTAAGATAAAATATACTGTTGTTAAATAGAAATTTTATGTCCAAAGATATATTATTTATCCGTAAAGATTATTGGTATTTTTCCATAAAGAGACAAAGGCATGGAAATTTTATGTTGAAAGATATATTATTTATCAATAATCTTATTGATATTTTTTCGTAAAGAGACAAAGGGGAGCATGTATGAGTTTTATCCTCAAAAAATCCAAAGGAAACATAGGAAAGGTTATGGTTTTCTTTCATTCAAAAATCTACAGGGCATAATTATCTATTATATTGAGCAAAAAGTTATAGCTACTGTCCTAATCTCCAAAAAAAATGGACAAAACTCATACATGCCCTAATCTCCAAAAAGATGCCGTTTGCCTCAGAATCAAATCCCACCAAACAAAAATGCATGCTACTTTATTTCTCAAATATTAGTACCTGATGAAATTAAAATCCAGTAAAGATATACTGCACCATTCACTGTCAACAAACAAAAAGCAGATGACTCGAGAACAGTCAGTAGACGCATTGGAAGTGCAGACACCATTCTACGTATTGTCTGCTGCTAAGGCAAGAGCGTTAGGGCAATTCAATCGGCTCGTTTTCACAAAACTAAGGTCCTATTTGAAGCATACCATACTGCTTTAGAAGATTAATGGCAAATTAACATCAGCTGTTGTGCATCCGTTTCAAATCCATCGAAGTATTAGACAACCAATAGCAATAATACATACCCAACACTTCCAATATTACAAGATACAACAAAATCTGATTTAGTTCGTGTAAGGCGACATTAGTCGTTAGCACTACCACACCCCCACACCAAACCCTCCAAAAAAAATAGAGCATCCCCGTCAGTCTGCACTGAAACAAAAAATGTTAATGGAAGACGATGGGGATACATGTCAACAATTCTAGAGTTACAAGATACAAGAGCCAGTTTCTTTCCTCCAGTTTAGACGGAAGAACTGCTGCACCCGAGAGCCTGAATGTTAGCTCATCAACCCACCAGCACTTCGTTCATGTTCAAATCGTCTGCCAAAACGAAGATTATCAACATGAGCATCAAGTACTAACAAACCCAAAGGACGAACCCAAGCTGCTGGCGATGCAGAAATGTGGTATCAAATGAATTCTCCCTAGGGGAAGGGTCCTGGAATTTGGCAGCGGTGTAAAATCACATAAAAACGGTTACCCCACCAAGTCACTTATCTGTTCCTTTTATTAGCAGCTACAACAATTGCTTCACCACTAGGCATCTCACCCTCCAGTAGCTTATCAGGTTTTACACCATTTTTCCCATGATTCTGCAGGACCCATTGCTCGTACATTCTCATCCCTTTTTTCGCTTTTTCCATGCTGCAAGAAAAACAATACCACGTACCCTTGGGAACCGTAGTTCGAGGTGGATTCATGCAGTATATATGATAACCCTCATCACAAGCATCACAGAGGCAAATCAAATCGTCGTCCTTGTCCGCCAAGCATCCTCTACAAAGACATGAGGGACAATACCAACGGTCAGCAGGTTGGTGTTTTGTAGCCAGCTGTGTGGTCTTTAGACATCGAATATGATAATACTTGTAGAGGCAATGCTTATGAGAGCATACAAGGAATCTCTTGTCTTCGTCCTCACATGTTCCACACTGCTTACACAGGTGCATTACAGCAGTTCGTGACGGCTCCGGTGATTCATCGACTTCCATAGTTGAAACGGAACACTCTCTGGAGCTGCTTGGCACTGGAACCATGTCAGACTTCTCTCCCATCTGTGAATGAGCGCCTGAATCTCTCGTAATCCTTTCACATACCACACAATCTATATGTGGGTGATCTTCACATGTCAAAGTGAGTGCATCAGATTCACCCCGGCTTGATGAGCACGCAGCACAATACCATGTTCTTTTAGGAATCTCTTGTACAGGAGGCTTTAAACAATTGACATGGTGCACTACCTCGCAACCATCACAGATGAGGCTCTTTTTCCCATCTGCCTCAAGTCCACACTGGCGACAAGTGCTAACCTTAAGACAAGGAGGATCAGATGGTGCAGTTTTAGTGGAAGGATCGGATTCATGAGAAGGGAATATGGTGGTTGCATATGAATCCATGTGGTTTGTATCCCTAACACTTTCTTTAGTACTCAGCTGTGGAAGAAAAAACAAAATACACATTTTAGAAAAGCACGAATAGAACTCAAAAACTCTAGTAACTAGTTTTGGGAACAAGCATAATTAGAAAATCATTCTTTATATAAGAGAATATAGAAAAATAGCATCCTCTCAAAATTGAGGCAACAAGCAATTTACCCCCCCCCCTGAAGTTCAAATTCAACAATTTAATCCCCCCGAGTATTTCTAAGGGTAAACAGTACTAGTTTGCATTCGCTACACCTTCCGTCCCCACTGCAGCGATCATCGTCCCCCATCCAAAGGAACTTTCCACAACTACCACTTTCACCCGCATACAACTACCACGACTCCTTGCATGCGCAGACGCCTTCTCCATTGGTTTCCACACTCTTTTTCATTGTGTATCATGCCAAGCACATAACCCACATTCTTCCCGCATTCCCCTCAAAAAATCTCATTTAATCTCCTGCCGCCAATCATTGTCACCCCTAGGCAACTTCCTCGCAGGCATGTTAACCAGCAATTCCAGCTACAACTACATGGAAAACTTATGAAACACACTTGTTTGATCAAAATCGAAAGTCCAAGCCTTAAGTGAAGCAAGCAATAAAGAGCAACATAGTAGCCAAATATACAGAGGGCATTCCTAAATGTGAACAAATTTAAAAAATGAAGAAAGAATATCCCAATTTGATAAGATCCAAAGCAATCCATGCAGTTGAAGACGAACCAGCACTCAAGGGGTATATTGCATCAATGATCATGGTCATCAGAAGTTGACAATGAGTTGTGAAGTAAAGCACAGTGCATTGCGAAAATAGGATTGAGAAGGGGGAAAGCTCAAGGACTACCTACGGAATGATAGATGGCGTGAATCAAATGAATCAAGAATGTAGCGATGGGGGACTGAAAGTGATAGTACAGAAAGAAGGTTGGAAAACTACCTTGAAAAAGACGACCGCCTTGGGCATTTGCCAATGGAGTAACAGAAAATTAAAAAACGTTCATATTTTGAAAACCCCAGGGAAGAAAAAGTTAAATTTCAATCTTCAAAAGATTTCAGGGGCATCTTTGTATTTTACCAGAATATTAATCAAGCATGAATTTAGATATAGGATTCACTTCCCCACATATAACATAAAAATGTATTTTGAGCTATAGGATATGTATTTAACTTAACATCAGTAGGCACTTGCTAGTGTAAATTGCCTTTACAGTAAGATGCAGTCATGTGCAAGTGTAATATAAATAAATGTAAAATATATAATTTGTAAGATCCACACAGGAGAGATTGAATGTAATGGTAACAACCTGCTGGTTCGTCACACAACCTGAACCTAACTGCAAGGAATCAAATATATCATTTGTGCCACGATTCTGTTCGGCAATAACGGGCACACAATCTGGGGCTTTTCCTACCTGCAAAAAATAAATAGAAGAGCCATAAAATAGACATTTTGAGAAGACCACACAATTTTCTTCAGTAGGGCTAGATAAATAAAGCGCCACCAACAGCTTGAACTGAGTTTGATCCATTGAAATACAGAAGAAGACCATACACACCTGCCTTTGGTAGGATGCTCGTGAAATGCCCAAAAGGCTGCTTGCAAGATGTGCTATTTCTTGACCAATTCTTAGAAAATTCTTCCAAACCTAGTTAGAATATCAACAAATGACTTCAGAGACAAATATAGTGCTTGAAAAGTGTAAAATAACTATCCAAAATCATAATTGTTTTAAATGTCCAAGAAAATATTATGTAAGATGTTAAGACCATGACTTTTGAAAAGTGCAAAGTTTTACTTCTATGACGAGTCACGATTGACTTTACAAAATCGCAAGGAAAAGGAAAACGTAGGAGCGAAGATGACCCAAGTCTCAAATTAACTGAGATTTTGAAGGATCTAATTAACTGAGAATCTAATGCATGCTAATTGCTAACAATATTAACATAAATGATAGAACTGCAGAAATATGACTTGAAATGGCAACTAGAGGAGATCATAACAAAAATGATGACAGACAACTTAGCAGGATGACAAAATTGAAAAAACCTAATTGTGCTCCCACATACACAATACATATTCACAGAACTCATCTATGTCCTGAAACCTAGTTCCAAAAAAAGCTTTAAAAAATAATTGCACATATTTTTTAGGGGAAAAAGAACAATTGCACATAGGTCGGAAGCAAAAGGGTGGAATAACTAATTATTGCATCCAAGGCACCAGCAAACAACAATTTGACAGAAAAAAATTGTAGGAGCTTGCCATGGGAAAACAAGGTTGAGAATAAGGCTGATGACAAAAGTGCCAAAGACATGCAAGTAACATACACATAAATCTAACAGCAAGAGTAAAAAGAAGAAGAAAAAGAAGCATTACTTACAGACTGGATGTCTTGGTCAAAAGAGTCAGTTGACTGCTCATATACCCCCCCTTTCATCTTTGAGAAAATGAGGCTCAAATCAACAATGCTCGAGGCTCGATTTCTTTTAAAGTTCTCACATAGAAAATCACATAGCAAAGCAAATTTCTCAGAAATCAAAATATCACAAAGGGCAGCCTGACACTTTGCAGTGTCAACACCAGTATGATCTCCCACACCACCTAAACGTCCTTTGCAGGACCTCATGGAGCGTTTAGTTCGATTACTTCCCGTGCTAACTTTGTTTTCCCCATTTCGACGGCCCCTGGAGCTTTCCTGGAGAAAATAGAGAATTATTTGGGTTCATGACATTTTGTAATCGACAGAAAGGAATTCCGATACCTCTGTTTGAACAGAACTGACGTTTGGCTGGTTGAAATTTCTGAATAGATCACATGCCAATGCTCTTTGGATGCAAAGTTCCCCACCACCATTATCAACACCCTTTGTTTGCGTCAAAGATTCCAAAATGTTTCTCCAGTTATTCGAAATCCTCCTCATCTTATCAGATTCGATGGCCCCGTTGCAATGAATAACAATCTGTTAATTGTACCAGTAAATATATTATCAGTTAAGCCAAGTAGAAACAAGGGAACTTCATCCTCAATCTCAGTTGTCAAGTTGAAAGACAAAAAACCCAACTGTCAACCGCATAATAAGGCATCAAAAGCTACTTCTTTTCACGGCTTAGCCTACTAATCCATCACATCTATTCTGTACTTTTTCATGTGCAAAAAAAAAGTAACCAGAGCAGGGAAAGCCCCGAAGTAATTAAAAATAGTACACCTCCATAAACTAAGACAGACAGATCAGATCGATATTCTGCATTTTAATAATTTTATATTCAAAGGTTCAGCTAAGCACATTCATCCAATTTCCAAACTGCCATAATTAAGTAAATGGCAGTGCCACCTCGTCTCGAACCATTGAAATTTTTTTTTTATTTCAAAAAAAAAAAGAATATCGGCAATTTGAAACCGATCTAGCTGAACAAGATTACAAGAGCAAGAACAGATTAAAGAACATGCAAACAATAAACGAGAGAACCAATACCTCTGATCCAGAACCCCCTCTTTGGGTACCAGAAAACTCGCCGCCTTCGCGCCTTCGCCTCTTGTAGGTGATAACAGGACCAGAATCGGGAACAGGAGCATCCTTTCCGCCTTTCCCGCCCGGATCCCTCTGGCCAGGGGACATCTGGAGGCGCAAGATCGCACCTTTGAGTAGAAATTAGGGTTCCGTCGAGCTCCGAAGGGCGAGCGGGAGCCCAGAAGGAGGCGCACGAGGACTGGGAACAAGATCTGAGGGTGGAAGGAGGAAGAACAGAGGAGGTGAGAAGATAAACCCTATTTCTCGTGATCTAAGGTGCGGACAGCGTCTAAGGATAATGGGGACGTCTGGACAAGCCTACCCTATCTACCCCCCCTTGTAAAGAAGAGGGGTAGATTTGAAATTTTTGAAACTTAACGAGGGGTTGTTGGGTATTGTCTCCAAATCATGTAGTTGGGAATTTTTGAAAAAGAAAAAGTTTTTCCCTTGCCTTTCTTAACTTCTGTAATATGAGTTGCATCTCTTTTTTAATATCAATTACGTCCTTTACTTCTTATAAAAGTCACAATTTTGTCTTTTCGTGAAGGTAACGTAGGGTATAATTGATATTACAAAAGGACGGAACTTGAATTTTCTAAGAATTCAGGTGCACAATTGATATTACAAAAACTGAAGAAGTATATTGTAGAAGTCAAGAAGTGTACAAGTAATAAAAAGCTAAAAGAAAAATAGTAATTGAGATCCTAAATTTTCCATTCGATATCAATGTTCATCGTAAACTTACAAATGCGATGATTTGAGCCCTAAACTATTATAACGGTGACAATGTGGTCCCTTGTTGGTCATTCACAATGCAATTCATGGAACTTTATTTGTAACAGATATCATTGTCAAATTTAAAATAGTTTAGGATTGAAATTGTTACATCGGTAATTTTAGAGACTGCGTTGATACCAGCTAAAAAGTTTGAGATAAATTATTTAAAAAATGGTTTTTTAAAGAAAATTAGAGTTTTAAAATTAAGATATTTATTGAGTAGGTAAGGTATGTAATGAGCAAATAAATGGCTATATCGTCCTTATATTGTAATAAAAAATAGTTGATTTTTGTATTAGTGAGGGTCAATGTAGATTAATAGTCTAAACATAGCACAATATGTTTCGAAAAGAAGAAAATTAAAATGCCATACATGGTGGAAATATATAGCATAGTGATGTTGAAGGTGGATGAATGTCACTTTATATTGCTTATTGCTTGATGGTTATTTCTCCTCTCTTTATCGTAGATTGTTGTGTGTAATTTTCCTCAAAGTGCATTCAAAATTAGATAGGGACAAAGGTTTAAAAATATTCCAATTAAAAGCAAGTGGAAGTCAATTTCTATTATCTCCTACAATGTATTAAATCGTCTCTAACTTCTTGATCTTTAATGATCACTTTTAAATAACACTAGTGCATACTCTGTGTGTTGCACCTATTGCACTGATGTATAAGAAAATAGTATGAAATATTATTATCCTATCATCATAATAAATATATCACTGAAAATATCCGTAATTGAAAGAAAAATATTAATATCAAAAAATTCAAAAAAATATTTAAATATCAAAAAGGTATGTTTAAAAATAACATAGTTACTAAAAGTTTGGATATTTATATCCAATTCAGTATTTTATTTTATTTTCTATACATATTTTATTTAAGTGATTTAGCATATTTGTTTTATCCTATGTATGCATATATAAGTGAATCTATAATATTTCCATGATTTTTCGAATCCAATCCTGATATGTGATATGTTAGGAAGGATATGATAACATGTTTTTCATAACTGGCCATATATGTATCCATATTCACACACATTTTAAAATCAATATTTATAAAACTATAGAAACCATCTGCATTTGTGACCATATTTGAGTGTTTTTATCTTGTTGTAATTATGTAATGTATAATAACATTTACAATATTAATATTAAAAGAAAATGTGTATAATAATCTAAAAGATTAGTGGTTCATATCAACCTCAAATGTGAAAAAATTATTGCATCGTGTCAGTGTAGTTAAGTTCAGTTATAAATATAAAAGTTATTTATTCAAACACCCAATGTCAAAACATGGATCTAACTAAAAATTATGATTAGATAAATGGTAGATGCATCTTAATTAATGTGCCAAGACAAGTGATATATGCCAATTTTAGACAATTGAAATTTAAATAAAGAAGCAAACTGAAACGTATATGAGGTATCAAAACTAGAACATCCGCATTGTTAAGCATTTATAACCATGTTACTACCAGTATAACAATGTAATGTGATTCTATGTGCTAAAAGTAATATATATATATATATATATATGGGTAAAATGGGGTTGCCCCCCATGGGGGAGCTAACTTGGCTCCCCTGCGCCATTTCGCCCCTTTTTTTATTTTTTTCGAAATTTCTTTCGTGGATTTTCATCAATATATCCCTATATTATGTCATTCAAATTTCACGCGAAACAGAGACTCCTACGGCCTCTATCTAGAAGGGTCGTTTTTAGCAACTCTGTTACCGTTAAAAAATGACTGTCTGAATGGAGGTCGTACGAGTCTCTATTTCGCACGAAATTTTAATAGCATAATATAGAGATATAGTGATGAATATTCGCGGAAGAAATTTTCAAAAAAAATAAAAAAAACCAAGCGAAATAGCACGGGGGGAGCCAAGTTAGCTCCCCCAGGGGGCAGCCCCATTTAACCTTGTGTGTGTGTGTGCGTGTGTGTGTGTGTGCGTGTGTGCGTGCGTGCGTGCGTGCGTGTGTGTGTGTGGGTGTGCGTGCGTGCGTGCGTGTGTGCGTGCGTGCGTGTGTGTTTAAAGGAGGTTACTCCCATCCCCCTATTTTCTCTCTATTTTTTATTTTTTTTGGAAATAAAAAATATGTATACTCATCACTATATTCCCCTAACATGTCATTCCAATTTCGTCAGAAGCAGAGACCCATATGCCCTCCATCTGAAGGGGGTCAATTTCAGCAATTCTGAGACCGTTAAAATTTGACAGTCTTGATGGAGGTGATAGAAGTCTCGAATTAAGTTGAAATTTGAATGACACCATGGTGACATATTTTGATCTAAATTCCAATAGGTTTCATTTAAGAAAAATAAAAAAATACAGAGAAAAAAGGATGGGAGCATGTAAGTTGGCTACAGCCAGGGAGCATAGGGAAAAGGGAGTATGCTCCCTGGCTGTAGCCAACTTACATGCTCCCATCCTTTTTTCTCTGTATTTTTTTTATTTTTCTTAAATGAAACCTATTGGAATTTAGATCACAATATGTCACCATGGTGTCATTCAAAATTCAACTTAATTCGAGACTTCTATCACCTCCATCAAGACTGTCAAATTTTAACGGTCTCAGAATTGCTGAAATTGACCCCCTTCAGATGGAGGGCATATGGGTCTCTGCTTCTGACGAAATTGGAATGACATGTTAGGGGAATATTTGATGAATATACATATTTTTTATTTCCAAAAAAATAAAAAATAGAGAGAAAATAGGGGTGGATAATGATATAGGTTTAATATTGGAATTGTCAACATCTAGATTTCCAATCCATCTAAGGGGACTTTTGTTTGAATGGCCCGGTTCTTTCGAGGAGATATTTTTTCAATCAAGCATTTCACTGAATCGTCACAATATTTGTGATATACTTGATTCATTACGCAACCAAGATGATGATCATTCAGTGATGATGTACATTATATGTCTAATTTCACTAATGTTTTGTACATTCTTAATCCCTGAAACCAACTTCTGCTTCCCAAGAGTTCTATTAAATTACATAGACTCAATTGAAGACGCTCATTTCTTAAATTGGTCTAATGCCGTTGCGAATATGATAATGCATCGTATGGAAGATATCGTTGACAAAATGAAGAAGCGTGCAACATCAGATGGAAAATACACTGTAAGATACCTAACTTGATGTGTCGCATGTTTATAAGTAAGTTTATATTATTTCAGTTACTGTTAATTATATTTTATAAAAAAAATTGGTTGATTCTTAAATTTAATTTAAATTTCAGGCATGGGCACTCGAGCACATTTTTTCATTACATGCGTTGAACCATAACCTCTTTCCAAGAATAAGGAAATGGTCAACTCCATGCAAAGTATCAATTGAACAATTCTTCAGCTTGGATGAAGATCATGTATAATGAATTGTATTACAATTTGTTTTCATTTCTTAATCTTACATATACAAGTAACATTTCAAAAATTCACTGAAAGTTTTCTTAGCAAATCAATGATAGTACATGGTATAGTGTTGCTGAAGAAAATTATAAAACTTATTTATGTTGTAAAATCAAAGTACTAAATCAATCTTCATATGTTACCAAACTTATTTATGTATATTAACACCTTTCTATTACTATGAACATGGTTACTGAAGTCAACACTATACAATTCAAGAATAGCATATGACGTGAATTACTCAATATTAAGGGTTTACTAAAATATCAGTAACATACTGCAAACATAATAAGAGGTTATTAAAAAAGAAGACCATATTCTATTAAGAAGTTAAAATATAGATCTTATCAAAGTACATTTCAAATAATTATTAATAGCATTCTTAGCAAATCATTGATACATGGTATAGTGTTACTGTAGTCAATTATAAAACTTAGATATTAAATCAAGCTTCCTATGTTACATTGGATAAAAACAAATTACTAAAGCAGGCTTCCTATGTTACAAATATTAATTCTACGCATTACTTGTCATTCTCTTATGCTTACTTATAAAAGTTACATGATACTTGTTACTTAATATTTTTAACAACTTACTGATACTATGAAAATTGTTACTGATTACAATAACAAAAATACAAATATACTTACCCAATTCACTAATAGCATTAGACTTGAGTTTCTCAATATTAAGTATATAATAAACATCAGTAACATACTACAAACATAATAAGAGGTTAATAAGCTAGAAGTCTTTTATATTCGATGATGAATGTAAAAAAAAGTTCTTGTCAGAACACTATATATTACCTTTGTTATATGTCACTCTTAGCAAATCAATGATGGTATGACAATTATTGATAGCTACTGATCAGTAATTATTAACTTAGATGCAATTAACATGATATAGTGTTCCAGTAATTTGATAATATATAACAAGTAAGTTTTTTAATTATCATCGGTAACACTATATCAAGTTTAAGATGTTACCAAGTATTGTTATGTGTTACTGATCATTGTGTCATTCTTACTTTTACAAGTTACATGATATTCCATCATTTAGATATTACATGCTATTCCATCATTTAGGTACAAGTATTTTACTTTTACAAGTTACAAGTTTAAGATGTTTTAATTACAACATAATTTTAATTCCATCATTTAAATTATTATTCACTTGGATTTTGGAGAAAAAGAAATATTCAAAGTTGAAGCAAATGAGTTTATATTTGATTATGAAACCTTCGTCAGTGAGGGTTTCATTTCAAATGCTTATACATTGCCTATCATTTCACCGCATACAAGGTGCCTTAAAGATGGATCAACAACCTCCATTGTGAAGAGTGCTCAAATAGAGAAAATACCCTATTGTAATTGTGAAGCACACATGAAGAGAATAAGCGAGTTGGAGTCTCTCATTTCTCAACTACTCACACTAGATGAATTCCAAAAAATGAAAGTTGAGTATGAGAGTGCATTGAAGGAGAACGACAAGCTTAAGCTTGAAATTACAATTCTAAAGCAGTGGTTTGAAGAGTTCTTTTCTAAATCAATTACTGTAAAGAGACTGAGGAGAAGACAGATTTGGAGGTTCAAAATGAAGAGAAAAAAAGCTCATAACAAAATATGAATCATCATCTTTTGAGCTTGGAATTGATGAAGTTTTAGAAGAACATGGTAAAGATATAACAAATATACCAGGGGAAGAAGCAAGAAGTGCATCACTCCTAGCAGCCTATCAAATAGGGTAAAATCGAGAAGAGCACAAAAGGGAGATGAAAAAATATCAAACAGTTCAGTTAAGGATAAAGTAGTAACAAAAAGAAGAAAATTTGTTAAAAAAACACGATGAAGCGCTAGGTTAAAGATGAAGATGAACTTCAGAAAATCGAAGACAACCATGATTTAGGATTAGAGGTATGGATTTTATATTTTTTATGAAATTGTGATTCATACATTTTAATCACATTATAGTAAATTTTTTATGTAGGTTTTCAATGCAACACGCATTGATTATGTTGGATATGGTGTGATTTCTGAATCTGAGAGAACAATAATTCATAAAAAGATCCGGTCACCAAGTAAGATTAGTGTATTAAAATAAATATTTTCTAAATTTATTGGTTTCACTAAATATGTTGTGTTGTTTCAATAATAAAATATCAATTAAATTTCAGTATGGGAGCAACTTACCACAGTCCAGGAGACAATTTTTGCAGTGGAAAACACATTGAAGACCTTTTATATAACAAAATGGTGATTGATGTTATATTGAACATGTTCATGGATGTACTATACAAATCTTATCAAGTAAATGATGTAGAGTGTCCTATCTTTGCGAATACGGTTCAAATGGTATGAATACTTAAATATATCTCTCTTTTTAATTTATATTGTAGTATATAATTGTTTTTGCATTACAGCAATTATTTGAGAAGAAGGTCAATGATGTAAGTGTAGAGGATTATGAGCCTTTGAACAATTTGTTTTCATGCACAAAGGCAATATTTGAAAATGTAAAGAAGGCTTTTTGTGTAATCCACACGTCAAATCATTGGCATCTTCTCGTGATTGACTTTGATGTAAGAAAACTCATTTAGTAAATTTAATGGAATGAAAAAACATAGGTTTTATGTAAAGAATTGGGTAAAGAGTTAGTTTCATACAGTTCATTAAATTGATATTTGTGTTTATTTATTTGTGACAAATTTCTTCCATTATTATTGTAAGGTTGATTGGATGGCGGAATACTTTATGCTATTCACTGGAGAACAACTTGAGAAATGACCAATTGATATAGCAAAAAGTATCTCAAAGCAGTCAAGTGATTCCATCGATTGGGGAGTTTTTGTAGTGAAGTATATTGAATACATTTGTAAAGGATCAGAGCCGGACTTTCAAAGTGAAGATATACCAAGGTTTCGCGCCGAGATAGCTGTTATTCTACTAACAAGTGGAGAGAAGAAGCTGAAGAAAATAATTCCTTTTAGTCTTGTAATTACAGAATTTTTTTTGAAATATATATCTTACATGATGTATTCACATGTGAAAAAAGACCAACATTTCGTTGTATACATCTATATTTTAACGAAGTTGTTTCTTTTGCTTGATATTACATGTTTATTATTTGTGATTGTTGTACGTCTCTACATGGTATAGTATTGCCGAAATAAAATATAACACTTACTTGATATGTAATTTCGATTACTAAAGCAAGTAAATAACCAAAAAAATTAATGTGTTACTGGTAATTCTTAGGAACTAACAGATCATTGGTATACTGTTATTGTGTTCAATTCTAAAACTTAGTTCTTATGTACAAAGAAATTATTAAAGTAAGCCTCTGGTGTTACCAATAGTAATGTTACGTGTTACTAGCCATTCACTTATTCTTACTTATACAAGATACATGATAGTTGTTACTTAAGTTTTTTAACAGCTTACTGATGATAATAAACTTCTTACAAAGATATTTATACAATTCATCAATAAACATTAGACGTGGATTCCTCAATATTAATTTTAATGTCTTACTAATCAGTCGTAGCAAATCACCGATAATTGGTATACTGTTACTATGTTCAATTATTAAAATTAGTTGTTATGCACAAACAAATTACTAAATCATGCCTCCGGTGTTACCAATAGTAATGTTACATGTTACTATCCATTCACTCATTCTTACTTATACACGGTACATGATACTTGTTACTTAAGTTCTTCAATAATTTACTGATGATAATAACTTTGTTACAAAGATACTTATTGTTAAGTGTTACTGCTGATATATATTACCTTTTTGTTAGATTTAATTTTTATCAAATTAATAAATACATTGTATTGTATTAAAGATGGCTATTATAAAATTTAGTTGTTCTATAAAAATCAAATACTGTAGGTTGCTTTCGGTGTTACCAATAGTATTGTTAAGTATTAATGGTCGTTCCCTCGTTCATACTTTTACAAGTTACATTATACTATTTACTTGTGTTTCTTAAGAACTTACTGATGCTGGTAAAAAATTTACTAAATGCAACAATAAAGTTAAAAGACTTTTTCTTCGATACAGGATATAAAAAGGAGTTCTTTTCAAGATAGAATTCAAACAAGTCAAGTATATATTACATTTGTTAGTCGTCATTCTTATCAAATCACTGATAGGTGATATATTGTTACTGATTGTAGTTATAAAATGTATCTTTTATGTATTATCAAATTACTAAATCAAGATTCAGATCTTATCAAAATTTCTGATATGGGGTACTGATCATTATCTCATTCTAACTTATAAGAATTACATGCTATTTTATAGTTACTTGTCTTAACAATTTACTGATGCTCTGATAATTGTTGCTGAATTAAACAATAATATTACAAAATTACATATACAAGTCAACAACAACGTTGGACGTGGAACCCTCAATATTAAGAACATGATAAATATCATTAGCATACTACAACATAAAAAGAGGATACTAGAATACAGAACTTCAACTTCGATAAAAAAGTTAACAAAGAGTTCTTCTCAAAATACATTTCAACAATTCACTAAATATTTAAAAAAGTACACAAATATGAAAAAAAAAGAACAATCTTCTATAATATGTATTGGGGGATGCCAAAATGAGCTCATATCTTGTCTTTCGTTTGCTTTATCACCGGCTCTCATTCCTCCGAATATCAGCTGCATATAATAGATATCAATCTGTTGAAAAAGAGAAAAAATATAGATGATGTTAGAATAATTTTAAAATAATAGAAATACAATAAGAATCATAATAATTACTGACTTTCTCTTACCTTTAAGGATTATTAGCAGATTTTGAAGGGCAATTTCTTGAATCGTGTCCAGCATTTACTTTATTACATAGTTTGCATTGCCTCCGCTTTGACGCATTCTCTTCACTAATTGATTTCAATCGATTTGTGCTTCCCCTTGGTCTTCCACTTTTCCAGAACCTTTTAGTCTTGCTATGTTAGGATATTTCACAACAATAACTGACTTATCACATCTTTCGTTGGCGTCATGTAAATCTTCAAAATTAACAATCTTCCTTTTGCTCTTAATAGCTTTGACTGCTTTGAATGCCTCTATAA
This sequence comes from Ottelia alismoides, assembly GCA_037367405.1. Lineage (NCBI taxonomy): Eukaryota > Viridiplantae > Streptophyta > Magnoliopsida > Alismatales > Hydrocharitaceae > Ottelia > Ottelia alismoides. Next base: position 641,842 of record JAZKJV010006496.1, read on the forward strand.
GTACCTTCTTAATATATTTATATACTTCTTGGTTCCCATCAGCTTCACTGATGAGTTCATTTGACAATACCCGTAACTGATTATTGTCGTCTTCTGTTGTTTTCTTCCTGTATAGAGGATAATAACCATTTAACTTGATATTTTTCTTCCATCTATTCAATAGAAGAGAAGAATCGGCCTCTAATGCATCTGTATGTTTAAAAATACTAATGATGTGTCTACATGGAATACCCATTGATTCCATTTTCATACAATCACAAAGAAATTTGTTGTTATGAGTATGAAAAGTAACTCTTTTAAAATCTTCTATCTTGCCAATAGGATATACCATGTATTCTATAAAATCTTCAACTATTGGAAATGGAATAACATTCAGTTCAATATCTTCCAAAAGCTCTACTTTAACCATGTAAAACAAAGTCTTTGTGAAATGCTCAGAAAATTGTTTTCAATACTCCACTGAGTAGCCAACTTCGGGATTTTATTTTCAGTATCATTGTCCATCTTATTAGCATGCTCTCTTATTCTTTCAACATCAGCTTGAAATCTGGTCATGAACTCATATAAACTATTCATCTGATTAACATTTTTAGTCAAAAATGAATTCATGCTCTCACTCCTTTGAGTTGTATTCACGTCAGCAAAAAAATATCTTCTCAAGTAAATAGGAACCCACTTTCTCCTGATCCGATACATTACATTGATCCATTTGTTTTTTTTCTAAATTGCATTCTGATACTATTCTGCGCCACTGAGCTTCAAATTTTTCTTCATTGTTTGCAGTCCATATAATCTTATTTAGTGATGGAATTGCTATTTCAACTTTTTTGGTTAAACCAATCCTATACTTCATGTTAGCTGTAACATGCCAACCACAATATCTATGCTTTTGATGGTTCCTGAATTGCTCAGCTTAAAATGTATGTGTCGTGAATTATTGTACGTTAAAATAAATATGTCACGTGAATTATCGTTTGCTTAGAAATATGTGTCGTTTCATTGTAGGCGGCAATCGGAATCGGTCAAGAAATAAACACAATTATTTATCAATTTTGAATCGCGTAGTTTTATGTTTATTTTACTTGGGAAAGTCCCAAGGTCGAATACAAGGAGGCAAAGGAATAACCTAGAATTATGTCTATCAAAGTTCGTGCGCAGTTTCCGAGGCGGATTCTTTTTTTATGCAAATAAGGATGCATAATGCAATTTCGACCTATTTTAGGGACTAAAATGCAATTATCAATCAAATAATGTCCGAAAAATATGAAACTTGGTCAAAATGATAATTATGATTAAATGAATGCATTGTAATTTTTTTGGAATGTTTGGATGTAAGATGAATTTTTTATGATTTTTTAATGCAAACAAAGTGAATTTCAATATTTAATTATAATAAATACTAAACCTAATTATTTTTAAGGGATAAAATTATCGAAGATCTATCACTAGGTGATTGATCTCAGAAAAATCCTAAACCTCGAATACCTGTTAAAAATCTAATATTGAATTATGCAAAATGATTAATACCTATGCATGAAAATGCAATTCTTTTTCGGCACAATGTTAAGCACAATTAATTCTACAATCTATGATTTTTCTGGAATTTTTAGAGCAAATTAATGACAAACTTTAGAGAATAAAATGGGCAAAATATGCTATTATCCAGAAAATAATTAATTATTAATTAATCAATGATCGCAAAAATGTCCATAATATGTCAAAATGTAGCGATTTAAATGTGGAATAAAATGCTATTTTTGGATGAATAAAATAGTGTAATGTAGCTGTCCAAAATGAAGGGGGGAGACGGGGGTATAACTGCAATTACAATAAATAAAATAATTATAAAAATGCAGTAGGGGGACCTAGATGTAATTACCGATAAAGACGAGGGATTTTTTGCAATTTACCTAGTGTCTCACGTGTGTAGCACGTGACCACTAGGGCTTCTGGAGTGAATCGTGAATGTGGGGAAACGCCGAGATGTTTATGCAAATTGCCCAGCGAGTCTCGTGCGCAGCACGTGACCCCTGGGGCTAACGTTCGGCTGACGTGCCCTCTCGCACGTGCTCCTCACGTGGGAGGGCCTCGGGACTGGCGCCCGATCGCTGACTTGCGAGAGGCAGAGGAGGTTGCGTCCGAAGGAGGCCGGCGACTAGTGGGGGCTCCGGCTGGCGTTAGATTGTTGAAGACGCGGCGGAGAGGAGCCCCTTCGCGGCGGAAGTAATTGAAGCGTTGTCGATGACGCATCATAGGTCGGTGGAGGACGTTGATCTTTGTTGGTGATGGTCCTCGTCGGTGAAGGTGGACGTTGTCGTATTGGAGGCGGAGCAGGTGGAGATGATCATCGTAGAAGACGGAGGTGGGCGTTGTCGGCAGGCGAATTAGCGGTCGTCATTGGCGAAGAAGCTCCTGGCGGTGGTCGTGAAGAATGAGAGTCGGGGGAGTAGCTAGAGTGCCGATGAAGTTAGTCCTTGAAGTCCTGGAGCAGTGGCGGCGGAGCGATGAAGCTTTGGCAGCGGTGTCGAAGATGGTTGTTGTCGGGCGTAGTGGTTTTGAAGGTCTATGGCAGGCCCGATGCTGGTGGAGAAGTCGGCGTCGGTGAATGAAGTTGTCGACGGTGGTGATCGTCGTGAAAAAGATCGTCGGCTCAACGGTGTTCCCGGAGTAAAGCAAGTACGGCAAGGGTCGCTTCTGCAACGAGGGTCGGTAGACCCTCGTATCTCGCCGCGAAGATGGCTCACCGACGCGGTCACCGCCGCGAGGTAGACCAAGGTGGAATCGACGGATGAGTGCCTCGATGGTGGCGATGGTCTTTAAATAAGTGGAGGTGACGGGGGTCAATCATGGAAGGAGATCGGAGACGCGCTTCGTCGAGGAAGGAGATCGAGATCTACAGGGATGATTATGAGGTTGACGAGATCAGATCGATATCTGGAGGAAATTCGAGAATATCAGTGATGGGTGAAATCGAAGGGCGGCGGCGAAATCGGGGGAGGCAGCTGGATTGGGAGGTTGACGAAGGGGCAAGGCATGTGCGTTGCGCGTGCCTGGGAGGCACGTGCGACGCACGTGCAAGGCTTTTTTTAATTATTTTTTTATAAATAACGAATAATAAAAATTCAAAAAATGGCTGATACGTAGCGGCTCCAGGAGCTGCCACGTGTTAGCACCACAAAAATCAAAAAAAATAAAACTTTGAAAATCTAAAAGAATTAGCAAACGACTTCGGATCGAAAAAGTTTTTTTACAAAAATTGCTCGTCTCGATGAGATCTACAACTTTCATGAAGACATCAAAACCAAAATCGATCAATTGCATAAAGTGATATTTTTGGGGTATCCCATGTGCATAGAATACCTTGATTTTTGGGTTTTATAATTTTTTATCATTTTTAAACCAGATAAAAATCCAGAAAAATTATGATAAAATCAAGGATAGTTATTTACACACTAATCTATTTTTTTGGATTTTTATTAATTAAGAAAAAGAGGAAATAAATTAAAACACGAAAAAGACGGTTTTTGTACAGACGGTTAGTGAAGACTTGGACTCAATTTGTTTCTTTGATTTCGAGCTCGGTTTGGATTTGTATTTTTTTGCATTTTAATAAAACTTTTAGACAAATGAAAAAAGCAATAAACTAAAATAGCTTAATTATATACATAAAATAATATGTCAAAAACAGCTAAAATACAAAATGTACAAAAGAGGCCCAAAACCCAACTTTCACATACGAGCTCTGATTCACTTTACTTGGTCTTGTTTTGAAGGTAATTGAATGCACATTAGTTCAAAAGTAAGTAGGATTAAAACGGACACTGGATGGGGAAGATATGAGGGTTTTAGTCCGGGAATCGTAGAACTAGGGCTTAGGTTTTTGGTCCATTTATTTGGGTCAGTTATTTTTTTGTATTTTTCTTTATACTTGTTAGTGATATGTACACGGTAGAGGTGGTTTTGTGTCATTCGGAGTTAGCATGAATTAGTTAAAAATTGGGGAAGTTAGGCTATTTACAGGTCAATTTTATCTGGGATTTTTGGCTTCTTATTTTGTGCACAAATAATGGATAAAATGCAATTCTTATCAAAACATGCATGAATGCGAATTATGCAGAATAAATGAAGAAATCCCATTGATTTTGAGGGATTTGAGCTTAATTGATGAGATTTAGAGTGATGAATATGAGATTCATCAGCTTCGTAGTGGGAAAAACTTCCCTTATAGCCGCATTAATAGATGGGCACTGATCAGTAATCATTGACTTAGGAGCAACCTTAACATGCACCAAAAAATTCTGGAAAAGCCATACAAAGGAATCCTTTGATTCATTCATTAAAATGCATTGCAGAAAAATATTGTCTTGTTATGTTTGTTTACACCACAAAAGAAAGCAAAAATTAGCTTGTACTTACTCGTATCATATGTGGTATCAAATGTAACTGTATCACCGAACAACTTATAATCTTCTAGAGAATAAGAATCTATCCCCATGCAGTGAGTTAAACATGAATCATCGTCTTGCTTATACACATAAAAGAAATCCGGTGTTATACTTTCACAGTATTCAAGATGTTCCAAAAGCATAATCACATCATGACCATCCATTTTTTCTCCTAATCTCTCTTCAGATTATAGATATCTCTAGCTATAGAGCCAACACGTTCATCAGGTCCACCTTACTTGTCTAAAAATACTATTTGTTTTGTAGTAGGAATGTTAACCTCTGACATAGAAGATAACAAATTCTTTGTAGCCTTAGTTATTCTCCTATTCGGTCTTAAGTATTTCTTTTTGCTTGGAGAAATAAGTTTATGGTTATGTTCCTCAACAAATGAAACAACATCCCATTGCTTTGATATCGGATTTAATTTTACCGACAACTTTGCTTTACAACCACATCGACTTATTCCACATCTTCTTCCCTCGCTGTCTATTCCCTCTTGATTTGCTTCTACATCAACCAATACCAAACTTGAAGATATTTTTCTTTTTTGTAGAACTTGAACATAATGTCCTTCCTTCCAACAAACAAATTTTTTGAAAGAAAGATTCCTAGCCTTATTTTTCCGATCAAAGAAATACTTTGTTCTGCTCCTTTTAATATTGAAGCCCGCTTCAGTGGCATACTTCTCATAGAACAATTCACACTTCTTGAGGTTTGCGAATGAAAGACCCTCTCGAGGAATAATAGATGGATCTACAGATGATATAGGGGAATTATTGCTATTGCCTCGCTCCCGTGGTACGCTGACATTGTGAACTACCTTGTTGCCAAGAAATTTCTACAAGGTTGGCCCAGGCAGCGACTTGAGACCTTCCTCGTGAAGGCCAAGTTCTACCATTGGGAGGATCCCATCCTTTATCATGAAAGAGGGGATAGCGTTTGGCGTCGGTGCATTCCTCAGGAGGAGCACCATAGCGTCCTCACTTACTGTCACAAGCTTGAGGTAGGAGGACATCACTCTGGGAGGAGAACGACACAGAAAGTGCTCCAATCCGGCCTATGGTGGCCTACCCTCTTCAAGGAATATGATGAATTCGTGAAGAGGTGTACTGACTGTCAGAGGATGGGCACTTGTGGATAGCGTGATATGATGTCGATGCAGCCCATTCATTTCTATGAGGTCTTTGATGCATGGGGCATCGATTTCATGGATTCATTCTCTAAGAGTCAGGGATTTGAGTACATTCTATTGGCCGTTGATTATGTGAGTCATTGGATTGAGGCCATCCCCGCCCGAACCGCAGATGCTAGGACTCTATGCAGATTTTTGAGGAAAAATATCATTTCATGGTTCAGGATGTCTAGAGTGTTGATATCTGACGGGGGGTCTCATTTCGTCAATGACAAGGTAATGGCCCTTACTAGAGAGTTCAGCATTGACCATCGAGTGGCCACTCCATATCATCCTCACACCAATGGTCTTGCTGAAGTGTCGAATAGGGAGATCAAGACTATATTGCAGAAGGTCGTCTGCCCTCACCAAAGGATTGGTCATAGCTTTTGAACTCAGTCTTGTGCGCATATCGGACGTCTTTCAAGACTCCTTTGGGTACGTCTCCCTTTCGCCTCGTTTATGGCAAGCCCTGCCATTTACCTGTTGAGCTTAGGCATAAGTCACTTTGGGTCGTCACATACATACTTTTGGATCCAGTGAGTGTAGGAGATCAGAGGAGGGCAGAATTGGCAGCCTTGGAGGAGCTTAGAGATGCAGCCTTTTCGAGCAGCCTACGGTACAAGGAAAGAGTGAAGGAGTGGCATGATTCTCATATCAGCCACAAATAGTTTTAGCCAGGATAGAGAGTATGGTTGTTTGATGCTAAGCTGAGATTATTTCCAAGAAAGTTGTAGAGCAAGTGGAAGGGACCATACCTGGTCCGAAAAAGGTACTTGACAATGGAAGCATTGACATATCTGAGATGTCATCTAAGTCTACCTTTTGTGTTAACGGGCGGCGACTCAAACCATGTCTAGATCATGAGCCATTGGTCGTTGACGTCGCCCCTATTCATTTTGCATGAGATGTGGTCTTTGACTCGCATCTATTGCATCTCGCGTCTGATTATCATTGTCTTCTGCCTTGTATAGATCCAGATGTCCATATCATTCCATTCTTCAGTCCAATAGCTCATTTGCATCTTTGATTATGTTATACTTAGGGTACAGTTTACCCTAAGTATGGGGTGAGACTTTTGATTTTCTTTAATTCTTTCTACCTCTGTCTTGCTGCCTATACTTAGGGATATTTTACCCTAAGTATAGGGGAGGTAGACCCTGTACATTCTCCCATTCAGATTTCCTTTTGTGTACAGTCTACTATACTCAGGATTACTTGATCCTAAGTATAGGAGAAAAACACCGGGATTCTTTTCCATTATATTCTTTCATTCATCGTTGAAGTATAGTTTTCCTTTTCACTTCCCTATACTAAGCACGAGTTATGTCTTCTTTTCCATTATACTCTGAGGACATCGTTCGAGCTAAGTATAGGGGGGTGTAGTATATATTTCACATATACTTTAACCATAACTCGTACTTTGTGTGAGTGTGTTAATAAATAAAATGGATAAAATCCTTAAAAATCCATAAAAAATTTTAAAATTTTCCTTGTACATAAAATTCTTTATTGCGCATACGTCGCTATTTATAAAATTATTCTTATACAAATGTTTGTAAAAATATTTTGTGTGAAGAGTTTGTAAATATTTTGATATCAAAATTATGTTATATAGTATAATTTTTTTGTAAAATGCTTGAAAAATAAAATTTTTGCAAAAACCCTTGTGTAAATGATTGTAAATAATTTGCAAAACTTCTGCATGCATGCATTCATTCATTCATTCAACATTTTCAAAAATTTTGCACATTTTCAAAAACCTGCATAAAAGCATTTTTATATATATTTATACAGATTTTCTGAATCATTGTATACATTTAAACTAGCCTGGAATTAAATTGGAAAATGGAGCTTGGTTAAGACCTTAATCTACCTAATTCTAAGAGGAACCTTATAAGGCTTAGGGATAAGACTTTTCAGGTCCATGGTGACTTAATTCTTTGAGTCCACTAGGCTATGATCATGTGTCATCTTGATAAGCCTAAGTAGAACACTTAACAACACACATATGTCTCTCACATATAATGGTTTTGCTTGCACCAGCACCTTACACATAGCTCTCTACGGATGAGGTGGTGAGGAGGCAGTTTTCTTTGACTTGGGGTAGCATACGAGGGTAGTACTTCTAGGCGGAACCTCTCGTCTCCTTTTAGTGAAGGAAGTGCGTCTCAACATGGTCTTGTAGCATTGAGGTCTAAAGACAGGAGTTGTAGGTTGCAATAATGATTCAAAAGAGGGATAGTCTACTGGCTCAAGAGGAAAAACTCCTTATGTATATATGCTGCACCATGTAGATATGTTGTACATATGCACATCGAAAAAAAAAGTGCAAAAGAAAGAAAAACTCCAAAAAAGTGGTGGGTTTGATAGAAAATGAAATACCCACCGGAGTGTATATAGTCAAATAAAGCAAAGCTTATGTTACCCATGCCATCTCATGAAGCTTGCAGCAGGGAGACTTAGCTACACTGGTTGGGCTCCCTAGGATACATGGCTACACCGATCATGATCCATTCTCTTCTTCCTCCTCTTCTTGAGCCGGTTGCACTTGAACTTAGAAGGGAATACCCCGCTCCTCGAGGAAAGAGTTGACAGACTAGGGCATTAGAGTTACCATGTTGAGGGGGTTGTCACTTTGCCATTTCTGATGTGGGGAGCTACATATCACTTACACGGTACAAGGAAGGATTCATGGTCATTAGAGTTTGTGTATGTCGACATGTTCGGATCTGGATTGTTGAGGAGTCTTGACCATAGATTGGTGGAACTTAGAGGCTATTAAGTTTTAAACCTAAGTCCAAATAAGGTTCTGACAAACTAATAATCCAAAGGTCTGACTGAGCTCCATACTTCAATTTAATGAAGACAAGTTTAATAATCAACCTTGATTCCCCTTCTTTTCCTTTTTCTTTTTCTTTTCATTTCTTTTTCAAATAAGTGTTTACTAAGGGACTAGGAAAAGTAAAGTATAGGGGGTGATGAATCATCATTCATCACTCTTTATTCTTTTATTTTAGCTAAATATCTTGGCAAAGCATCATGTATATAGTTGTAAATGCAATAAATTAGCAATAAGCATGCATTTGTTAATATTTAATAATTAGCATGTATTTGTGAAAAATAAAATAATAAAGAATAAAAGAAAAAGAAGAAAATATTTAGAATAAATATTGAGTGACCTGAACCCAAGAGAGGGCTCAGTATGGGCATGATCGCCAAATAAAATAAGTAGAGAGAGATAGGGCAACTCTACCTTATACATATTTGTCACCTATGTATATATAATTTATTTTCACAAAAATAAAAATAAAAAGGTATTTTTATCCCCTTATATATATCTAAAAAACAAAAATTAGAAAAATAAAATAAAATAAAATTCTCTCTCACCTTGTATATAATGCATGTAAATATGTATCACTACCTATTTATTTTATATTTGTAAATAAATAATAAAAACAAAATAAAAAATTATTTTATACTTCCAATATTATGTTGTAAATCAATAAAATATAAAATTGAGGTATTTATGCAAAAATAAGAAAATAAAAAAATTGTATAAAATACATAGGTATTTTATACCTATATATAATACAACATACTGTATATACCATGAGTTATATTTCATAAAAATAAATTAAAATCATAGAAAATCCCTTGAAAAATAAGGAACATTTTTCATTATATTTATTTTTTAGTTTTAAATCATTTATTATTTTTTACCTATTTATTTTCGCATTTTTCTGATATTTTGTCGTCTAACCTATTTTGTCTTTTATCCCACTGCATCTGATTGGGCCACGTCGGAGTTGTTGACCTCGGTCAACTGCCCCCCTTGGACTGCATTTCCACGCGGACTCAGTTTCACCTGATTTCGCTTAATGTCTATGGCCTGATCTGACCGCCATCCCTATCACTTTGCTGCTCCAATTATCGAGGGACGATCCATGATCCACGTCCGATGAATCCTCTAGGGATCCGTCCCTCAGTTTGCGTGCTCACGCTCTACGCTTCTCGGACCCCGCAACGTATAAAATCTCCTGGAGCCCCATCTTCTTCTTCATCTTTGGCTGCCCCCTCATCTCTGATGATCTCCACCTCTTCCCACGAGTGACAGCATGCGATAGAGACTGTTGTAGAGAGGATTCGAGCCATGTAGCCTTAGGTCCGGCGAACACTCCGTCGTGCTCCGTCGCGAGGAGAGTCCAGCCTCTGAACCCATCGACCCATCGAGGCGAAGACCCTCGGAGGTCCCTCACCATCAGCCCAGACGACCCCAGTCCCTAGGTAACTTAGATTTCGTCTTGCTCGCTTTTGATTCCGGATTTTCGAGTTTGGGTCAACTTGCGTTGCTCGGCCCCTTCACTGTGATCGGATCATCCATTCGCTATCCCAACGATCTTAGCACCTTCGCCAACCTTCTCCTCATCTTCTACGCCCATCCATTTACCCCGTTCACCTCAGGAACGAGTCCCAGGCCCTCCTCCATCGTCGCTTCGCCGGAGGGCCACGCCTCGCCTCCTCTACCACCCATCCCACGTAATGACGGGTCGAGGCACTTTGCCCTCGACCCAGTAGCTCATATGTGCAGGTTTAGCGCTCAAGGGACCTCATCTGGAGGTCGACATATCAGGGCACAGCCGCTCCAGGTCGTCCAGCTTCGTCGGGTCGTTCCCGACGGTCTCGGTCTCATCGGAGCATCGACATGGCTGCGGACCATTGCCAGAAGCATTTCCCCAATCCTAGCAGCTCCGGAGGACGTCCCTACCGTACGTATCAGACGACCGAAGCTCGCCGGAGGCGAGTTCTTCACCGTTCTTCCAGGAGTCGTCCCTGTCGTTGGATCGAGGCTCCCTCCAGTTCTAATCTCGCTCATTCATCTTCGGGGAAACCTCGATCGTCCGATCCATCTGAGGATCAGCTCTCAGTCGTCCATCATCGAAGGGTCATCTGAGGAGCTCAGTCGTCCGATCATAAGTGAGATACTCTCGGCCGTTGGATCGTGAATAAGAAGGGTAAATTACACTTAGACCCTGTCTTATTTTTTCATTTACTTTTTAGTCTTGTAAATATCTTTAGCCGTTGTTTTTATTTTGGACAATTTGCATCTAGGACCTTATGCTTCTGTTATTTGCATTTAAGTCCCTCTGTTTGAGCACCACGTGGTATGTCACGTGACCTCTGGTTATTTGCATTACGGATCCTGGATTATATGGTTGTTATTGAATGAAGTTTTATTATTCATATTTGCATTTATACCCCTGAGTGACTGGTTCACGTGTGGTCCACGTGTGGGATTGGACTTTTTTGCAAATTGAGCCTTGAAATATTTCTGTCTGTTACCTTTTGGCTTGAAACTTTTCACTATTTGCAGATCGGTCCCTGTATGTTGTGTCATTTATTTTTATTAAATAAATAGCATGTTAGCTCTAAAATTCATGAAATTTTGACACATGGCCCCTGCCATGGTGTAGCAATTTTGGTGAATTTTTAGTTCTGTTTTGATTGCATTTATTATTTTTAAAAATTCAAAAACCCTAAAAATTGGCACTGTCTATTTTAGAAAATCAACTAAAAATATTAAAAACCCTTGAAAAATTCTAAAAAATTCGTTGTTTGCTTTTTTCAGTTGTTTTTATTACTATCCAATTTTTGTTTTATTTCCATCTATAAAATCCCTAAAAATCAAAAAAGAGTAAAAATCTTCGAAAAATCATTAAAAATTCATAAAAAAAATCAAAAAAATGTGTTTTCAGTTTTGTAGTTAGTTTTTATTTTATAGTTTATCATAAAAATATATTGGGATTGTATATGCATTATAAGGAATTTTAACTTGCCTTTATATCCCAGCTGGACACTATTTGTTGTTTTTAAGTTTATTTCATTTTTAAAAAATTAATTAAAAACCAGAAAAACCCCATAAAATCCACAAAAACGTTTGAATATTTTAAAAACACAAAAATATTTTTGTTTAATTTTTTTGAGTGTTTTTATGCTTTAAATAGTTGTTGAAATGTGAATTTTTGAGTTCTTTTATTCTTTTTCTCATATTTTAAAATGATAAAAAAATTTAAAAAATTAAAAACCACCACCACCTCTTCGTTTTCCTTGGATTTCTGACTACTTCGTAGTGTTAGCATCACGTGCTCCTTGTGTTAGACACTGGTAGCTATACCAGGTAAAATAAATTAGCGAGACCACTCTGTTTGATTGATTGATTGATCTTTATTTTTGGTGGTCTTCTTTTCATGTTGAGTCCGATCCGAGTGGTTGAGGTCGCAACGATCATTGATATCATTTTACCTTAGTCGCTCGGCCCGCTCAATAGAATGGCTTCATTGCCGGGAAAACAACTTAGTAGTCGATTTTCCCTTTTTCAGCTTTATTTTTATTTTTCTTCTCTTTATTTTCTTTTTATTTTTTGTTTGTCTTTGTTTTTGTTTTATTTCTTTTTATTTTATTTCCTTTGTTTTTATTTTGCATTTATTTACCTTTTATTTTATTTCATTTTATTTTCTATTTTTTAATAATAACGGTGGACTTACACAATTTCTGATCTTCCTTTCTTGTGAGGGCCCGACGAGCGAGGGCGGTGATCTTTGGAGAGCCGAGGCACCCACGTGACTTGGAGGCGGCTCGTTTCTGCATCGAGCCGCAAGAGAGCGTGGGAGAGGAGGAGGAGGAATTTGGTAGTTGTAGTGTAGCTTAGACTTAGGTTTATTTCTGCATACTATTAATGTAATAATACAGGACAAACTCTGGACTCAGACTTGGTGTTATTTCGGGGTCTATTTCGTCGAGCACCGGTGTGCTCAGGGGACTCACCGTAGATTTTCGCCGGTTTTGTTTTTGATCGCATGTTATTCTCTTTTTGATTCTAGAAGTTTTTGGCCATTAGACTTAGGACTTTTGCTCTGATTGTGACGTAATTACTTAAGGCCCAACCCTAATTGATTGTATGTTCCTATAGATCGTTAATTGGACCTTATTAATTAAATCACAAATAAAAAGTTACTCGGTCACCTGAGGGGTCACATATCGCTAGAGGCCGTATACAGCGCTGGCAGGATCCGTTGTGGCGAACATCGATCGGCATCAGAGACCGGACCCCGACCCCTCTTGTTGACCCGTTAGCTACAGTTATTCGCGAGTAGAAATTATTTCTCTAAGGCTGATTTCTTCTTGCATCATATAGGTAGTTAACTTTCAATCTTTTATTTTATGTACAGATCACTCTGCATGTAGAGAGCTGGAGTCAGGTACGCATTTCTTGCTCTGCATGCATCATCATGTTTGATCGTGCATCGGCTTTTTCGATTTCTCCCCTTGATTTTTGGACTTAAAATAAACAGGAGAACCGAAAAATTCGTTAGGCGTTTGTTTGCTTTGAAAAATACCTAAAAAGAAAACTATAAAATTGGGACTGCTTAAGCACACTTGACCCTAAAAGACACCTCACCTAAAAATTTATTTTGGGAGAGTAATTCCCTCATTGTATGGTTTGGATGAGCGAGAGAGTGACCCGCACACTAGGCTAGAGCCACATCCGACCTCTCTTCAGACTACTGGTTTCAGGTTAGTCATTCTCCAGTGAGGATCGCCCCAGTCTCTGGTAAAGCGGGCCGCCATATCCTTAACAGAGCGAGTCGATCGGTTAGCCGGTAAACGGTTTGCGACTTGCACTGGCTGGAAAAGATCTAGCTTTGGGATTGGGATAATCTCCTGGGAGTGTTGGATTCCCAACAGCTCGCTTAATCTCTCTGGAAGATTGTTTTAACACCTAATAAAATCGACAAGATAAAATACCGAACCTTTATAGTCATCAGCTCTGCGTGAGTAGGTGAATTGGGGGTTTGCTTGACCGATCTTGTGTGCTTTTCCAGATCTCATCTGCCTTCACGTGCCACATCAAGATGATGGGCTAGAGGCCCCTTAGGCAGCCTCTGGCTGCACCGCTTTCGAGCACTCTGGTCCGTTCATCTAGGTTGGTTCGCAAGAGACGAGACCCGCTCTCTGAACCCAAGTTTGACTCCGCCTTGTTCCCCCTCGACCACCCTTCTACCAGTCCTGAGGTGCCCGAGCAGTGACCACAGCAAACAATTGATAATTTATTGGCAACTGAGTTTGGGTCTTTTGCCTTTGCAGAGACCATGGCCAGCAGTGAGGAGCGCACCGATGGACCCAACGAGAACCAAACTTGCGTATTAGATCAAAGTACCATCAACAATACCCTATTAGCCTCCCTAAAGACCATGCAGCGTCAGATCAGGGATCAGGGGCTTTCATGGTAGACATGTGCCGAGAGATGGAGCAGATGAGAGACGACCGAGAGCAGCGCAGAGCTGGTGGAGGAGGAGGAGACAACCCTGATAGAGGAGAGCTTGAGGAGCCTGTATAGCCAGTAGCACCTGCACGACCGATGAGAGAGTTGTATAACCCTGGTGCAACTCTGACCCATAGATGGATCCAGTTGCCGATCATTTTGGGAGATTTCAAGCTCCCGCCTCAGACTATCCAGCTTCTGCCCCAATTCCACGGACTCGCCATAGAGGAGCCACACCTCCATCTCCAGGAGTTCGATATGATCTGTAGTACTATCCACGATCGGCTCGTGGACGAGGACACCATCAGGATGATGGCATTTCCGTTCTCCCTCGTAAACAGAGCAGCCAACTGGCTAAAGCACCTAGGGAGATTTGTCACCTCTTGGGAACAGCTCCGGAACGAGTACTTGAACAAGTACTATCCAATCAGCCAGACGAATGAAGCCAGGGCCATGATCAGCAACTTTTCCATGCTCCCCAACGAGCAACTTCATGAGGCATGGGATAGGTTCAAGGAGCTCACAGACCGATATCCCCATCACGATATATCTAAGTCCAACCTTGTCCAGAGTTTCTTCTGCAGTCTTACACCGGAGTTGCAGGGGCTAGTCAATGCATCCTGTGGGGGTTCCTATTTTGTTAAGGATGAGGATCAGGTATGGGCCATCTACGAGGAGATGGCGGAGAACTACACGGTGATGTCCCAGACCCGACTGTATGCATAGGGGAAGCCCACACCACAGGCCGTGTCCTATCAGAGGATAGCACGGGTCGATGCATGTCCATCTACATCATCAGCAGCCGCAGCACAGGCAGAGTTGACGGTCGCTGATATGGGGATTATCAGCGAGAAGTTGGATCGCATCGAGCTGATTGAGAAGAAGCAGTGCCAGGGCATGTCTCAGATAGATCAGATGGCACAGGCGCTGAGTGACCTGAAGACCCAGATCATGTGTCTCCAGGAGGCACAGACGTCTTCTCAGCCCCGTCTCAGGTCACGGGCAGATCCCAGCAGCAGCAGCTCGACCCAACCCTCCGCCCACTACTGACAGGTGCATCACATACAGGCAGAGCCGTTCCAACAGCAGCAGCAGCAGTATGTCCAGCCACCACCATCTCAGGACATCCAGATGGTGGTTTACCAACTGGATCAGCCCCTGGTAGTTCTCCCCCCACCCACTTACGAGCAGGAGCTGTTGATGGACGTCAACGGGATTTGGTATGACCGACCTCAGCCTGGGATTCGACGAGACCATCCCGGATTTCGTTACTTGACTGGAGGTACCTCTTCCCAGCAGCAGCCTCCAGTTCAGGGTGGCCAGATCAGCCAGCAGCACCAGCAGCCCCAGTTCCCACAGCCACATCCGCAGCCACACTACCAGTAGCTAGGTACTCGTCCCTATCAGCAGGGACAGTCGTGGAGGCAGTAGCAGCAGCTTCAGCAGTATCATCCCCAGTATCCCTCTCATCAGCAACAACAGCCTCACTTTCAAAGAGGCCACCAGTTCGGTTCTCATGGGCCTACCTATGAGAACCCAGCTTTAGATGATCTAGCCCGCCTCATCTCCGAGCAGCAGGCTACCTTCAGACGGGAGATAGACGAGTTCCGCCGGGAGATGAGAGAGATAGTGAAGGGCAAGGCCGCCATACCCGCCCAGATCGAGCCAAACCCAAACAACCTTAAGAGGAAATATGAACAGGTAGAGTTTACAAAGGTTACCACTCCAAGTGATTCACTTGGTGATATTTCTGCATATACTTTTGATGCTGACTTTGTTACACTTAGGAGCAGTAGGATGCCAGCCGGCGGCGCCTCGTCTGAGTGACGACCACATGCAGATTCAGGAGCGCCAGACGAGGAGGAGAGTGGTGTTGATGCCGCTCGTGATGATGACGGTGGTGTTGACGCCATCAAGGATGTTAATCCAGTTGACGGTACTGAGGTCGTCACTTCACCGAATGCAGGAGGTGGTGCTGATGCCACCAGATTTAATGTCGAGCCAGAGTGCAGTGCTGATGCCGTAAGTCCAGATGCCGTGGGTGGTACTGAGGCCACCATTTCCATTCCTATTGCATTCCCTTCTGCCGTTGTATCTCAGGACTATTCTGGTAATAAAGGAAAGAGTTATTCATTTGTGAGTCCATCTGTGATGCATAGAGATATTTGTATGGATTCTACTTTGCTATAGCAGCAGCGACCCGATCCTAGACCTCCATTTGAGGAGGGCTCATCCATCCCCTTCCCCCAAGCACTCCGCTTGGCTAAGGGGACCAAAAAAGAAAACCCAAAAAAATCACAATAGCTAGAGTTCAGCCAGTAGATGATAGACAGATTTCAGATACAACGGACTCTACAGGAGGCCTTGGAGCATATCCCTCTCTTCCAGAGGAACCTTAGAGAGAAGACCACTATTCGCAGGAAGAGGAGGAACCACCACTCAGAGATCCATGTGCTTACTCGCGCCACCTGCTTCGCCAACTAGAACCGTCTGCCAGCCAAGAGGCGAGATGCAGGAGCTCCCTATGTCAGATGTCACATACATGAGCAGAGGTTCGATCGGACTCTACTAGACAGTGGTTCCTCCATCAACCTACTTCTGGTAGCCTTACTCGATCGATTCGAGTTTGGCCCTCTCCGACAGAGCAGGACGGTCCTTCATTTTGCTGATCGATCTTTCAAGAGGCCGAAGGAGTTGCTGAAGGACGTGGTCGTCACAATTCAGGGCCTGAAATTCCCTGTGGACTTCGTTGCGTTGGACATGGATATCCCTGAGTCTGTGACCGGTACCCTGACGGTTCCGAAATCGCGGGTGTTAAGGAGTGTTTTTAATCTTCGTGTGTGAAAATAATGAAAGTCGTTCGTTGTAGGCGGCGATCGGAAACAGTCAAGAAAATAACCACAAATAAATATTCAATTTCAATCTCGTGGGTTTATGTTTATTTTACTTGGGCAAGTCCCAAGGTCGATCACAAGGAGGCAAAAGAACAACCTAGAGATATGTCTATCCAATTTTGTGTTCGGTTTTCAAGGCGGTCTTTTTTTGGAATTTTTAATGCAAATGAGGGATGCAAAATGCAAATTCGGCCTATTTTAAGGACTAAAATGTAAACTTCGACCAAACGATGTCCAAAAAATACGAAACTTGGCCGAGATGTTAATTATGACAAAATTAGTGCACTGTAATTTTTTTGGAATTTTCTGATGCAATATGAACTTTTTATGAATTTTTAAATGCAGAGAGAATGATTTTCAATATTTAATTATAATTAATATTAAACCTATTTATTTTCAAGAGATAAAATTATTTAAGATCTATCACTAGGTGATGGATCTCAGAAAAATCCTAAACCTCGAAAATGAGGGGTTTAATACCTATTAAAAATTAAATACTGAAATACTCAAAATGATTTTTAGAGAGCAAACTATGCATGCAAATGTAAAGATTTTTGGGCACAATGTTAATCAAAATAATCTCTTCAAAATGTGATTTTTCGAGGATTTTTAGAACAACGGTTAATTAAATAAAATTTAAAGAGCACAGACTGGGCAAAATATGGTAAACTCCACAGAATAATTAATTAATAATTAACCGTTAATCCGAAAAATATCCACAGCTTATCAAAATGTAGAGAATTAAGAATAAACATAGTGCTATTTTTTTGATAATAAAATAATGTAGGGAAATTGTCCAAAGTTATGGGGGAACACAGGGGTGCAAATGCAAATAGTAATAAAATAAGGAAAAATAAAAGTGCAGACGGGGACCTAATAGTAATTACCAAAATTAGTGGGGTGAATCTCCAATTTTCCCACGAGACACATGCAATGCACGTGCCTTTGGCTGGCGGGGGCCTCTGCGCGAATCTTGATACTGTCGGGGGGGCTCTACGCAATTTTCTCACGGTCACGTGCTAAGCACGTGACCTGGGTGACGTAAGCCTGACGTCCCTCCCGGGACGCACGTGCCTCGCACGTGCGTGGGAGGTCTCGGGCGTCACGCCCGGTAGTGGCGAGTGCGGCGGAGGGCGCCGCTCCTGGCGGCGGTGAGCAGGCAGGCCGGCAAAGGCGAGGCGGAGGCCGGGCGGTGGCGCTGGAGTCGGAGATGGTCGCAGGTGATCTACGAGGAGAAGGTGATGATGATGCTCCTGGATGGTGGGCGTCGGCGGAGCTCCTGAATGTCGACGGTGGCGTTGGCGGAGGATCTCCAGGCGGAGGCGTGGAAGATGGTCGGGGAAGACGGCGGAGTTGGCGGTTGAAGCGGTGGTGTTGGTCGGAGCTCAGCGGAGTAGCAGTCGAGAAGAAGAACGTTGTCGTGGCCTGTGGAGAAGGTGAAGGCGTTGGAGTTTTTTTGTCGATGACGATGACGGTAGCTCGACGAGAAGCTCGGAGCGAAGCAGCCAAGGCGGAGGCGCGCTGCAATGAAGCACTAGGGCTTCGGATCTCGCCGCAGGGGGGGCGTTTGCTCGGAGCTGTCACCTCCGGTGGAGGCCCTCCCTTCTGGTGTGAATCGAGGGATGAACGGATCTAAGGCGAGGCGTTCCTTAAATATACGAGGTCGGCGATGGAGGCACTTGGGTTGTTGACCGTCGCGGGGTATGTGGGCGGCTGTTGCGGAGAAGGGGGGGGCGCGGTTGGTGGTTGCGAGGTTGACCGGCGAAGAAGAGGGGCGGTTGGCGAGAACTGCGGAGGTCAATCGCGGGGATGCGGTCGGTTGAGAAGGGGAAGGCGGAAGTTACGGAGGGGGGGCGCGGGAGCTAGACGAAAGTCCTCGGCCGTTCGATCGGCCGAGATCGAATGGCCGAGGACGCGACACGTGGCGAACAGTAGAGAGAGAGCCCGGGAGCGGCACGTGCGGAGCACGTGCCTGGGGGCACGTGCGTCGCACGTGCGGGCGGTTTTTTTTTTATAAAAGCGAAATTAAAAGGCCAAAAATCAATGACACGTGGCGGCCTCTGGGGCTGCCATGTGTCAGCTCCCGAAAAATCCAAAACTAAAAGATTTGTAAAATCATTAAAAAATAGCAAATGACCTCGGATCAAAAAAGTTCCTTCACGAAAAATGCTCGTCTCGACGAGATCTACAACTTTCATGAAGACATCAAAGCCAAATTCGGTCGAATGTAAAAAGTGAATTCTTGGGGTATCCTATGTACATAAAATACCTTGATTTTTGGATTTTCTATTTTTTTGTCATTTTTAAACACGATAAAAATCCGAAAAACTATGGAAAATTCAAAGATAAATAAAAGACACTTAATTCTAATTTTTTTGGATTTTTAATGATAAAGAAATTATATGCATAAAATATCGGTCAAAAGCCGCGAAAATATACAATGTACAAAAGAGGCCCAAAACCCAATACAAGCTCCGATTCACTTGAACTTGGTCTTGTTGTGAAGGTAATTGAATGTACATTAGTTCAACAGTGAGTAGGATCAAATCGGACACTGGATGGAGAAGATATGGGGCTTTTAGTCCGAAAATCCTGAAACTAGGGTTTGGGTTTTTGGTCCACTTAACTGGGTTAATTATTTTTTTGTATTTTTTATTTATTCTTGTTAGTGATGTGTACACAGTGGAGGTGGTTTTGGGTTATGCGGTGTCAGCATGGAGGAGTTAAAAATAGGGGAAGTTAGGCTATTTACAGGTCATTTTTGGCTTGGATTTTTGGCTTCTTATTTTATGCAGAAATTAATGCTAAAATGCAATTCTTATGAAATCATGCATAAATGCTAATTATGCGAAATAAATGCAGAAATGCTGCTGATTTTTAGGGACCTGAGCTTAATTAATGAGACTTAGAGTGGTGAATCCGAGATTCATCATCCCCCTATACTTAAACCATGCTCGTCCCTAAGCATCAAAAGGAAATGCCATGAAGTGAAATGAGAATGGGTTCCATACCAAGACCATGAACTGAAGGTGAAAGTGAAACTAAACTCGACCTTTGGATTAATAATGTGTCGGAACTTCTGTGAGACTTAGAATTTTAAAATCAACAGCCCTCAAGTTCTACACATCATTGTCACAGTTTCGGCTCAGAAGTCAACTTAGATCAATCCTCTTCCCAAAGTAAACCCTATGAACATTGAATAACCGACTCATGTGTGTGAAGGTTTTTAGCTCTTCCCATTCAGAATGCCGGACTACCATGCTCCTCTCCTCTCCAGTAACTCGTCCTCGGGGAGTCAGGTATTTCCTTCTAAGGTCTGTCACGCTGTGTTCACAATCGAATGAGGGAGAAGATAGAAGAAAGAGAAAAGAACTGGAGGGTGGCCAGTGTAGTCACCTCTCCTTGTGAAGATGTCCAGTGTAGCCGAGTCTCCACCAAGATCTGCGGGTTCTTGAAGCTTGGACCTTTTTGGTCGGATTTTTATTTGGTAGAATGCTTCTTTGTATTTGGAATTTTTGGTGGTTCTGCTTGGATCTTGTTGTGCCCCTACGGATATAGAATCTTTTTGTCCGTACATTTTTTGGGGTCTTAGAAAAAATATGCCCAGCCGTCCATCCCTTTTTCGAAGCTTTATTTCAACCCGTACTCCGGTCTTTAGATTTCCACGCTACCAGAAAAGAGACTCACACAGTCTTCCAACATCCCGTCTGGGTTGAGCTAAGTGCATAGTGCGAGAGTGCGAATTAATTCCCTATTTCAGAGTTGTACCCAGAATGAAGAGACCAGGTTAGACACTAAGAGTCAAACGTTGTACATTGTCATGTGGAACTTAAGGAATTAAGTCAAAAAGACCTGAAGCTCTTAAAATCCTATTTCTCGGTGAAGTTCCTCTGAAAATTACGTGGATTAAGGTCAAGTCCAGACCACTCTCAGTTTCTACTCGATTCAGAACCCAATGACTTTTCACAGATGCACATGCATGTAATGTTGGATGAAGTGCAGGTGTGTGAAATGCAGACACATTTTTTTGAATTTTTTTTGTTTTATTTGTTTTTTTTTTGAAGTTAGTACCCACCCCGTAAATACATATAGACTTACGCGCAAGTACGAGATATGGGTAAAATATATACAAAGTATATATACAGACCCCCTTGTACTTAGCGAGTGATGTGTCCTCAGAGCACAAGAAGCGGAAGATATAGCTTAGGCTAAGCGTAAGGGAGTGGAAAAAAAGAAAAAAAATGAAAGAAAAGCGGTCAGGAAATGAGGAGAGTATATACAGGTGGATGTCGGTTCCACCTATACTTAGGCTCTGGACAGCCTAAGTATGGAAGAAGGGTGGAAATGAAGCAATCGGGAATTAGGAGAAGAATGGTATATACAGATGGCATCGGTCCCCCCCTATACTTAGGCCTTGGCCTAAGTAGAGGAAGAAGCTGTACAAGGGAACCGATGTGGTCGGGAGGGAGGGTGGGTAGCCGATGAATAAGGCGGTTTTCGGCTGATCTTTTTCTGAGCCTGTGGTGGGAGATCGTAGTGATGAGTCGGCGATGAAGCATATGTTTCCCAACTATGATCAGTGTCATCCTCAGTAAAATCATGATGGATAATAGATGAAGTGTTTGAGTCAGATGAAAGAATCCATCATCAGAGTTATCCTCAGAGGAGTAGTAATTGAAAGTGGACATATTCCAAGTGTTCTGGTCTTTTTGTTTCTTCAGTTGTTTCCTCAGAATTCGTTCCTTCTTTGGGTCAATCAGTTTGTCCTTGGATGAATACTCAGAAGCACCGGTCTCAGTCAGCTCATATGAAAGAATTCCAGTGTTCTTGAAGAATGCAGGAGCATCAGCTTTGGATGAGTAGTAGTTAGGAACGGGAGTTGTCCAACGAGAATTGAATTTTGGATCCTTACGAAGATATGGCTTTAGGGCTGCCGAACAGACTTCACTCATGTAGACCATTTTTTCCGGACCTGATGAGGGATCATTAGCTGATTCCTCTTCCGAAAGGTCAAAGGTGGCTCTCTTTTTATTTCGTCGTGAAGGTGTCGGTTCACTCGAATATCCAGATGAATAGCCATTGAAATTCTCCTTGGTCGGTACTTAGTCTACATGCTTGTTCTTAGTCTCCCGAATGTTTGAGTACTCTCGATTTGGGATGATTTGGTCAAGATATTCAGAGAATGTTGTTCCAGGGTGTGACCATGCATATGTCTCAGGATCGTAGTAGAAAGATTTGTCTATTTTGAGATCCTCGGGGATTTGAATACTGGGGAGAGTCTCTGCATGTTCTTTCTCAGTTGATTTGATGTTGGTGCATTCCTATGTCGAGTTGATGTAATCCATGTAGTCAGAGTAGGTTGACCCAGGGTGTGCCCATGCATAAGTCTCCGGATTATATGATTCATATACATGATTCTCCATGGTGAGAGCGGCTGGGAATGGAGCAGGGGGGAGATTTTCTAAACCAATAGTCTCATCAACAACCGCTATCTCAGGTGTGGCTGCGGGGTAGGGCTCTTCTACCGCTTCATGGTTACGGTTGTTGGGGACTTCGGGGGTTGCCTCAGAAGATCGTGGTTCCTCAAAGATATGGTCAGATCTAAGTGCTTCCAATGCTGTGAAATTAATTTCCCGAGTCTCACAATCAATACTCGCCTTGGCCAATGCCAAGAATGGCTTTCCGAGAATGATTGGAGACTGGGTGAATTCTCCTTGATGCTCAATATCCAAGATCGTGAATTCTACTTTAAGTGGAGCACCTTGGAATTTCATGATGACAGAAATGATTCCTCTCGACCGCTTTATAGATCGGTCTGCCAATTGAACAATCTCTCGTATCTTCCGAATCGGTCCGAGTTGGAGTTCGTGAAAGACAGAGGTCGGGAGGATATTAATCGGTGAATCGTCATCAATCCGAGCATGGGTGAAGATTGTGTCTTTGATTTCGCAGTCAAATCTGGGCAACCGCTTCACTATGCGGCTCTTGGTTTTTCTCCTCAACACCAAGGAAGAGGCCATTGACAAGATATGTCTCTCGGTCTTGGTTCTAATTCTGCCCGACTTTTTCATAGTTAATTTTATGCTAAAAATCTTTTAAGGTCGGGGAAGTGTTCAATGGCCCGTAGAAAGGGAAGTTCAAAAATCAATTTCTTTCCTAGTGCTTCCCGTACAGTCGGATCCAAATTCCTCAGATCGTCTTCAGTTTCAATTTTTATGAAATTTTCTGAATTTTCAATTTTTTTTGTGATTTTCAAATATTTCCATTTTTTTGGTATTTTCTAGGTGGTGTGAGGGTGTGGGGTGTTCTTCAGATGAAAATGGGCTCTGTAGTTCAGGGTGAGGGTCAACGACATAGTCATTTTCAGAATCGTCCCTAGGTCCCTGAATATCCTCAGAATTTTCAATCTCAGATCCAGTTATTTCCTCATTCATTTTACTGTCCGAGCCACCATAGAATGCGATGAATCGATCGGTAAATTTTTGAAATCTCTCCTCTATTGAATTGAATCTTGTTTTTATCCTCGAAATATCATCCTCAAAATTCAATTCATGATTAATCATAGGCGCAGTCGATGTGTGTTTGATAATTTCATCTTCCATTTTCTCATTTGTGCTGAGAGGAGAATTTCTTGGAATATCCAATATATTATCATTAATTTCAGAAAATATCTCCTCAATAATCATGGAAGGCGGCTGCTCATATGATCCAGACATGTGGAGTCGGTCCGAGTAAAATTTATTCCTTCGATCTTGAGTGGTCGGATCTTGGTATGGTGGAGTCAGCATACAGGGCTCATGTGTTTCTATGTAGTCAGTCCAGTCTTCTGTATGATCGTCCTGTCTGAAGAGGGGATTGTCATGGTCAATCCAAGATGATGATTGTTCGTTAATGTTCCAGGGCAGGGTCAAAGGACAAGGGAAAGATGTGTTCAATTCGATCATGTGGTTGTCATCTCCCAGGAATGACGGATTGATATTCACCGAATATGATGGATGAATTGCATGATCGGCGAAGAGAGGATTGATATATGAAGAAGTGGATACCTCAGTCAGTTGTTGATTTATCAGGTCCGAAAACAGAGGATAGTCATTCATGGAGCATATCGGATTGATCAAAAGAGATGGTGGTTGAGAGTCTATTGGAGGAGGTGTTTTGGGTCTAACCGACACGAATTCATTTTTATAATATAGCTCTGATGGGTTCTCGGTTATTTCTGAAAGAGTTGAGAGGAATGAGGGGTTGGGTCTGTTTTTGTACAAGGGTTCCATGATGAGGTTCGAATCAAGATAGGGAAGAGATGATTGCACGGGATAGTCAAGAGTAATCAAATGTGCGGCTATAGATCTTGGAATCGGTTCACGCACACCAATGCAAACACAATTCAAACCCTGGGTTCACCAACGCACACAATGAAGCCGTAAGAGATCGGCTATTATCTTTCTAATTTTAGTTGGTGATAAATCAATTTTGGCAAAAATTTAGCGAGCTGAGATTTTGGATTTGGGCTCTAGTCTTAAGTGTCGTCTCTCGCTCACTCAGAAAAAATAAAATCATCCAAGGTCGGGGTTGCTCTCCCGCAGAAATTCTTGATTTTATGGGTTATTTTGAAATCGGCTATATTTAACAGTCCCGATTTTAATTAGGTGATCACTGAAGAATTTGAATGAGCATAAATACACGTCTACCGTCCAGTCCCAATTTTCTTTAGATTTATGTGATAAAACAAGAGGGAGAAAATCGGGAAAAACCGATGCACGCGGAGAACTATGATGAATGCTCAGTCAGAAGACTTACAGTGAATCCTCGCAATCTCCATGTGGGATGCAATACAGAATTCAAAATTTTATTCTAAATGCGTGCAAGCCGATGAAAACCACACCTAAGCAGAAAGTTCTATTAGCGGGAAGAATTGAGTTAAATTTGGCTAAGTTGAACGATCTATGTACGTCTTAATTAAAGTGCAGTGTGGCTTAAGATCCTACGAGCACAATCAAAAATAAAAATGCTCTGAGAGTCGTATGTGCAGGTCTATCCTAATCGCCACTCAAGTCGGCCCCACCCTCGCCGGAGAGTGAAACAGGCCACGACACACCACAAATAGAGTTTAATGTCTTTGTACACACGCAAGAGTCCAAACGGACACCGCTATAAATGAGCAGAAAATAAAATTTGCAGAATTAAAAACCTAGGACTCTACGCTCTCTCACGACTCGACTCGATCTTAAATTAATTGCGGTTTCTTCGGATGTCGGTGAAGATGCGTCGGTCTCTTGAAAAACCGCTCCACGTGCACCGGGTACCTCGCAAGAAAAATAAGAAAGAGAATGTAAGAGAATGACTCAAAAAATAATAAAATAAGAAAATAAATGCAGGAAAAAATTATGGATTTACAATGAAAAATTCGGGGGTCAGACTACCCGAATTCGGAAAACCGAATGAAAAATTTTCAAAACAAAAATCTAAGTCGTTTGCCTCCCCGGCAACGGCACCATCTGACGGTTCCGAAATCACGGGTGTTAAGGAGTATTTTTAATCTTCGTGTGTGAAAATAATGAAAGTCGTTCGTTGTAGGCGGCGATCGGAAACAGTCAAGAAAATAACCACAAATAAATATTCAATTTCAATCTCGTGGGTTTATGTTTATTTTACTTGGGCAAGTCCCAAGGTCGATCACAAGGAGGCAAAGGAACAACCTAGAGATATGTCTATCCAATTTCGTGTTCGGTTTTCAAGGCGGTCTTTTTTGGAATTTTTAATGCAAATGAGGGATGCAAAATGCAAATTCGGCCTATTTTAGGACTAAAATGTAAACTTGGATCAAACATTGTCCGAAAAATACGAAACTTGGCCGAGATGTTAATTATGACAAAATTAGTTCACTATAATTTTTTTGGAATTTTCTGATGCAATATGAATTTTTTATAAATTTTTAAATGTAGAGAGAATGATTTTCAATATTTAATTATAATAAATATTAAACCTACTTATTTTCAAGAGATAAAATTATTTAATATCTATCACTAGGTGATGGATCTCAGAAAAATCCTAAACCTCGAAAATGTGGGGTTTAATACCTATTAAAAATTAAATACTGAAATATGCAAAATGATTTTTAGAGAGCAAACTATGCATGCAAATGTAAAGATTTTTGGGCACAATGTTAATCAAAATAATCTCTTCAAAATGTGATTTTTCGGGGATTTTTAGAGCAACAGTTAATTAAATAAAATTTGAAGAGCACAGACTGGGCAAAATATGGTAAACTCCACAGAATAATTAATTAATATTTAACCGTTAATCCGAAAAATATCCACAGCTTATCAAAATGTAGAGAATTAAGCACAAACATAGTGCTATTTTTTTGATAATAAAATAATGTAGGGAAGATGTCCAAAGTTATGGGGGAACACAGGGGTGCAAATGCAAATAGTAATAAAATAAGGAAAAATAAAAGTACAGACGGGGACCTAATAGTAATTACCAAAATTAGTGGGGTGAATCTACAATTTTCCCACGAGACACGTGCAATGCACGTGCCTTTGGCTGGCGGGGGCCTCTGCGCGAATCTTGATACTATCGGGGGGGGCTCTGCGGAATTTTCTCACGGTCACGTGCTAAGCACGTGACCTAGGTGACGTAAGCCTGGCGTCCCTCCCAGGACGCGCGTGCCTCGCACGTGCATGGGAGGTCTCGGGCGTCACGCCCGGTAGTGGCGAGTGCGGCGGAGGGCGCCGCTCCTGGCAACGGTGAGCAGGCAGGCTGGCAAAGGCGAGGCGGAGGCCGGGCGGTGGCGCTGGAGTCGGAGATGGTCGTAGGTGATCTACGAGGAGCAGGTGATGACGATGCTCCTGGATGGTGGGCGTCGACGGAGCTCCTGGATGTCGACGGTGGCGTTGGCGGAGGAGCTCCAGGCGGAGACGTGGAAGATGGTCGGGGAAGACGGCGGAGTTGGCGGTTGAAGCGGTGGCGTTGGTCGGAGCTCGGCGGAGTAGCAGTCGAGAAGAAGAACGTTGTCGTGGCCTGTGGAGAAGGTGAAGGCGTTTGGAGTTTTTTTGTCGATGACGATGACGGTAACTCGATGAGAAGCTCGGAGCAGAGCAGCCAAGGCGGAGGCGCGCTGCAACGAAGCACTAGGGCTTCGGATCTCGCCGCAGGGGGGGGCGTTTGCTCGGAGCTGTCACCTCTGACGGAGGCCCTCCCTTCTGGTGTGAATCGAAGGATGAACGGATCCGAGGCGAGGCATTCCTTAAATAGACGAGGTCGGCGATGGAGGCACTTGGGTTGTTGGCCGTCGCGGGGTATGTGGGTGGCTGTTGCGGAGAAGGGGGGCGCGGTTGGTGGTTGCGAGGTTGACCGGCGAAGAAGGGGGGCGGTTGACGAGAACTGCGGAGGTCAATCGCGGGGATGCGGCCGGTTGAGAAGGGGAAGGCGGAAGTTACGGAGGGGGGCTCGGGAGCTAGACTAAAGTCCTCGGCCGTTCGATCGGCCGAGATCGAATGGCCGAGGACGCGACACGTGGCGACAGTAGAGAGAGAGCCCGGGAGCGGCACGTGCGGAGCACGTGCCTGGGGGCACGTGCGTCGCACGTGCGGGCGGTTTTTTTTTATAAAAGCGAAATTAAAATGCCAAAAATCAATGACACGTGGCGGCCTCTGGGGCTGCCATGTGTCAGCTCCTGAAAAATCCGAAACTAAAAGATTTGTAAAATCATTAAAAAATAGCAAATGACCTCGGATTGAAAAAGTTCCTTCACGAAAAATGCTCGTCTCGACGAGATCTACAACTTTCATGAAGACATCAAAGCCAAATTCGATCAAATGTAAAAAGTGAATTTTTGGGGTATCCTATGTACATAGAATACCTTGATTTTTGGATTTTCTATTTTTTGTCATTTTTAAACACGATAAAAATCCGAAAAACTATGGAAAATTCAAAGATAAATAAAATACACTTAATTCTAATTTTTTTGGATTTTTAATGATAAAAAAAATATATGCATAAAATATCGGTCAAAAGCCGTGAAAATATACAATGTACAAAAGAGGCCCAAAACCCAACTTTCACATACGAGCTCCGCTTCACTTGAACTTGGTCTTGTTTTGAAGGTAATTGAATGTATATTAGTTCAAAAATGAGTAGGATCAAATCGGACACTGGATGGAGAAGATATGGGGCTTTTAGTCCGAAAATCCTGAAACTAGGGTGTGGGTTTTAGGTCCACTTAACTGGGTTAATTATTTTTTTGTATTTTTTATTTATTCTTGTTAGTGATGTGTACACAGTGGAGGTGGTTTTGGGTTATGCGGTATCAGCATGGAGGAGTTAAAAATAAGGGAAGTTAGGCTATTTACAAGTCATTTTTGGCTTGGATTTTTGCCTTCTTATTTTATGCAGAAATTAATGCTAAAATGCAATTCTTATGAAATCATGCATAAATGCTAATTATGCGAAATAAATGCAGAAATGCTGTTGATTTTTAGGGACCTGAACTTAATTAATGAGACTTAGAGTGGTGAATCCGAGATTGATCATACCCCCATCATTTTAGGACGACATTCTTGGCTACAGCCAAGGCAGTGTCCGATCATGATAGCGGGAAGGTATATTTTCGCATCGAGGGCGAGGTATACAAATAGATACGATCGATGAGACCAGAGCACGAGATTCAACTTGCTCAAGCCGCTCACAGATTCAGAGAAGATGACAAAGGCAGAGTGAGACGTCCACCAGGAGTGCGATTTTGTGATCACAGATGATGAAGCAGCTTGGTCAGACTCAGTTTCACGAGCCATCCTCTCACCTTTAGATTCCGTTGGTGCACAGATTTCAGTAGAGGAGAGCTTGGAGAGTGCATTCTTAGTAGAGGATACCTTTCAGGTAGCAGATCACGTTCCGGATAACGAGGCAGTAGATATATCTTTGGTTGTGTTCAGCGGGAGTTATCCCATGCAGATTTGGTTGCGTTCACTCAGACCTTTCAGAGACCAGATCCGCCAGCTCCCAGTTATCCAGAGCTGAAGCCCTTGCCGCAGTCGCTGAAGTATAGGTTCCTTGCGGGTGAGCATGAGATGCACCCAGTCATTATCTCAGCAGATTTGACTGGAGAACAAGAATATCGTTTGATGGAGGTTCTTGAAAAGAACCACAAGGCGATAGGATGGAGCGTAGCCGATCTCCAGGGGATAAGTCCGGCCCTGTGCTCCCACCATATCTATCTTGAAAAGGACGCCAAGCCGTTGCGTGAGTTCCAGCGGCGGCTGAACCCGAATCTTCGAGAGGTCGTCATGAAGGAGATCTTGAAATGGTGGAGCGTCGATTTTATCTACCCCATCTCCGACTCTAATAGGGTTAGTCCATTACATGTGGTGCCCAAGAAATCGTCTGATGGAGGTTGATCCGGCCAAGGTGGATATCATTAGGAAACTCGGTCAACCGTCCAACTTGCGACAGTTACGGTCTTTTCTGGAGCACGTTGGTTTCTACAGACGCTTCATTCATGATTTCAGCAGGATTGCCTGACCGTTGACTGATTTGCTGAGCAAAGACACCGAGTTCATTATGGATGATAAGTGTCTTACGTCATTTGAGACTCTCAAGAGTCTAGTTGTTGAGGCGTATGTCCTCCAGTCGCCTGATTGGTCTCTCCCATTCGAGATCATGGCGGATGCCTCCGATTTTTTCTTAGGGGCCGTGCTGGGACAGAGGAGGGATGGAGTACCATTTTCCATTCACTACGCTAGCCGTACATTGGATACCGCCCAGCGGAACTACACTATCACTGAGAAGGAGATGCTAGCTGTAGTCTTTGCCCTAGATAAGTTCAGATCGTACATCATTGGATCTGAGGTGACTATCTTTACAGACCATATCGCCATCAGGTACCTCATTGCAAAGAAGGATGCCAAAGCGAGACTGACTAGATGGATCCTTCTACTGCAGGAGTTTGATATTGAGATTAAGGATAAGCATGGAGTCAAGAATGTGGTGGCGGATCATCTCTCCCGGTTAGAGCATCTTGAGGATTCTGAGCAGATTGATCCTATATCTGAGACCTTCCCAGATTAGGCGATCCTTGCTATCGCTCGCTCCTGCGGTACGCTGACATTGTGAACTATCTTGTTGCCAAGAAAGTTCCACAAGGTTGGACCAGGCAGCGACTTGAGACCTTCCTCGCAAAGGCCAAGTTCTACCTCGGGAGGATCCCGTCCTTTATTCATGAAGGAGGGGATAGCGTCTGTCGTCGGTGCATTCCTCAGGAGGAGCACCATAGTGTCCTCACTTACTGCCACAAGCTTGAGGTAGGAGGACATCACTCTGGGAGGAGAACGGCACAGAAAGTGCTCCAATCCGGCCTATGGTGGCCTACCCTCTTCAAGGATTCTGATGAATTTGTGAAGAGGTGTACTGACTGTCAGAGGATGGGTACTTGTGGACAGCATGATATGATGCCGATGCAGCCCATTCATTTATGTGAGGTCTTTGACGCACGCGGAATCGATTTCATGGGTCCACTCCTAAGAGTCAGGGATTGAGTACATTCTGTTGGCCGTTGATTATGTGAGTCATTGGGTGTAGGCCATCCCCGCCCGAACCGTAGATGCTAGGACTATATGTAGATTTTTGAGGAAAAATATCATTTCACGGTTCGGGTGCCTAGAGTGTTGATATCTGACGGGGGTCTCATTTCGTCAACGACAAGGTAAAGGCCTTTGCTAGCGAGTTCAGTATTGACCATCGAGTGGCCACTCCATATCATCCTCATACCAATGGTCTTGCTGAAGTGTCGAATAGGGAGATCAAGACTATATTGCAGAAGGTCGTTCGTCCTGACCGAAAGAATTGGTCACAACTTTTGAACTCGGTCTTGTGGGCATATCGGACGTCCTTCAAGACTCCTTTGGGTACTTCCCCCTTTCACCTCATTTATGACAAGCCCTGCCATTTACCTGTTGAGCTTAGGCATAAGTCACTTTGGGCCGTCACAGACATACTTTTGGATCCAGTGAGTGTAGGAGATCAGAGAAGGGCAGAATTGGCAGCCCTGGAGGAGCTTAAAGATGCAGCCTTTTCGAGCAGCCTACGGTACAAGGAAAGAGTGAAGGAATGGCATGATTCTCATATCAACCACAAATAGTTTGAGACAGGACATAGAGTATGGTTGTTTGATGCAAGGCTGAGATTATTTCCAGGAAAGTTGCAGAGCTAGTGGAAGGCACCATACCTGGTCCGAAGGTTACATGACAATGGAAGCATTGACATATCTGAGATGTCATCTGAGTCTACCTTTCGTGTTAACGGGCAGTGGCTCAAACCATATCTAGATCATGAGCCATTGATCGTTGATGTCGCCCTTATTCATTTTGCGAGAAATGTGGTCTTTGACTCACATCTATTGCATCTCGCGCCTGATTATCACTGTCTTCCGCCTTATATAGATCCAGATGTCCATATCATTCCATTATTCAGTCCAACACCCTATTTGCATCTTTGATTATGCTATACTTAGGGTGCACTTTACCCTAAGTATAGTGGGGGGTGTGAGACTTTGATTTTCTTTTGATTATTTCTACCTCTGTCTTGTTGCCTATACTTAGGGATACTTTACCCTAAGTATAGGGGAGGACAACCCTGTACATTCTCCTATTCGGATTTCCCTTTGTATACAGTCTGCTATACTTAGGATTACTTGATCCTAAGTATAGGAGAAAAACACCGAGATTCTTTTCCATTCTATTCTTTAATTCGTCGTTGTAGTATAATTTTCCTTTTCACTTCCCTATACTAAGCATGAGTTATGTCTTCTTCATCGCTCTTGATTCACTCTGAGGACATCGTTCGAGCTAAATATAGGGGGTGTAGTATATATTTCATATATACTTTTAGTCATAACTCGTACTTTTGTGTGAGTGTGTTAATAAATAAAATGGCTAAAATCCTTAAAAATCCATAAAAGTTTTCAAATTTTCCTTGTACATAAAAATTCTTTATTGCACATACATAGCTATTTATAAAATTATTTTTGTACAAATGTTTGTAAAAATATTTTGTATGAAGAGTTTGTAAATATTTTGATATCAAAATTATGTATATAGTATAAAATTTTTGTAAAATATTTGAAAAACAAAAAGTTTGCAAAAACCCTTGTGTAAATGAGTGTAAATACTTTGCAAAACTTCCGCATGCATGCATTCATTCATTCAAACATTTTCAAAAATTTGCACATTTTCAAAAACTTGCATAAAAGCATTTTTGTATATATTTATATAGTTTTTCTGAATCATAGTTGATATTTAAACTAGCCTGGAATTAAATTGGAAAATGGAGCTTGGTTAAGACCTTAATACACCTAATTCTAAGAGGAACCTTATAAGGCTTAGGGATAAGACTTTTCAGGTCCATGGTGATTTAATTCTTTGAGTCCACTAGGCTATGATCATATGTCATCTTGATGAGTCTAAGTAGAACACTTAACAACACACACATGTCTCTCATAGACAATAGCTTTGCTTGCACCAGCACCTTACACATAGCTCTATACGGATGAGGTGGTGAGAAGGCAGTTTTCTTTGACTTGGGGTAGCATACGGGGGTAGTACTTCTAGGCAGAACCTCTCGTCTTCTTTTAGTGAAGGAAGTATGTCTCAACTTGGTCTTGTAGCATTGAGGTCTAAAGACAGGAGTTGTAGGTTGCTATAATACTTCAAAAGAGGGATAGTCTACTGTCTCAAGAGGAAAAACTCCTTATGTATATATGTTGCATCATGTAGATATGTTGTACATATGCACATCAAAAAAAAGTGCAAAAGAAAGAAAAACTCCAAAAAAGTGGTGGGTCTGATAGAAAATAAAATACCCACCGGAGTGTATATAGTCAAATAAAGCAAAGCTTATGTTACCCATGCCATCTCATGAAGCTTGCAGTAGGGAGACTTAGCTACACTGGTTGGGTTCCCTAGGATACATGGCTACACCAGTCATGGTCCATTCTCTTCTTCCTCCTCTTCTTGAGTCGGTTGCACTTGAACTTAGAAGGGAATACCTCGCTCCTCAAGAAAGAGTTGCCAGACTAGGGCATTAGAGTTACCTTATTGAGGGGGTTGTCACTTTGCCATTTCTGAGGTGGGGAGCTACATATCACTTACACAGTACAAGGAAAGATTCATGGTCATTAGAGTTTGTGTATGTAGACTTGTTCTGATCTGGATTGTTGAGGAGTTTTGACCATAGATTGGTGGAACTTAGAGGCTGTTAAGTTTTAAATTTAAGTCCAAATAAGGTTCCAACAAACTAATAATTCAAAGGTCTGACTGAGCTCCATACTTTAATTTAATGAAAACAAGTTTAATAATCAACCTTGATTCCCCATCTTTTTCTTTTTTCTTTTTCTTTTTCTTTTCACTTCTTTTTCAAATAAGTGTTTGCTAAGGGACTAGCAAAAGTAAAGTATAGGGGGTGATGAATCCTCATTCATCACTCTTTATTCTTTTATTTTAGCTAAATATCTTGGCAAAGCATCATGTATATAGTTGTAAATACAATAATTAGCAATAAGCATGCATTTGTTAATATTTAAAAATTAGCATGTATTTGTGAAAAAATAAAAGAATAAAGAATAAAAGAAAAAGAAGGAAATATTTAGAATAAATATTGAGTGACCTAAACCCAAGAGAGGGCTCAGTATGGGCATGATTGCCAAATAAAATAAGTAGAGAGAGATAGGGCCACTCTACCTTGTACATATTTGTCACCTATGTATATAGAATTTATTTTCACAAAAATAAAAATAAAAAGGTATTTTTATCCCATATATATTTCTAAAATAAAAACAAAAATTAGAAAAATAAAATAAAATAAAATTCTCTCTCACCTTGTATATAATACATGCAAATATGTATCACTGCCTATTTATTTTATATTTGTGAATAAATAATAAAAACAAAATAAAAAATTATTTTATACTCTCAATATTATGTTGTAAATCAATAAAATATAAAATTGGGGTATTTGTGCAAAAATAAGAAAATAAAAATAATTATATAAAATACATAGGTATTTTTTACCTGTATATAATACAACATATTATATATACCATGAAATATTTTCCATAAAAATAAATAAAAATCATAGAAAAATCCCTTGAAAAATAAGGAACATTTTTCATTTTATTTATTTTTTAATTTTAAATCATTTATTATTTTTTACCTATTTATTTTCATATTTTTCTGTTGTTTTGTCGTCTAGCATATTTTGTCTTTTCTCCCACCACACCTGATTGGTCCACGTCGGAGTCGTTGACCTCGGTCAACTGCCCCCCTTGGACTGCATTTTCGCGTGGACTCGGTTTCACCCGATTTCGCCTAATTTCTATGGCATGATCCGACCTCCATCCCTATCACTTCGCTGCTCCGATTATCGAGGGCTGATCCATGATCCACGCCCGATGAATCCTCTAGGAATCCGTCCCTCGGTTCGCACGCTCACGCTCCACACTTCTCGGACCCCGCAACATATAAAATCTCCTGGAGCCCCATCTTCTTCTTCATCTTTGGCCGCCCCCTCGTCTCTGATGATCTCCACCTCTTCCCACGAGTGACAGCGTGCGATAGAGCCTGTTGTAGAGAGGATTTGAGCCCTGTAGCCTTAGGCTCGGCGAACACTTCATCGTGCTCCATCACGAGGAGAGCCTAGCCTCTGGACCTGTCGACCCATCGAGGTGAAGACCCCTGGAGGTCCCTGACCTTCAGCCCAGACGACCCCAGTCACTAGGTAACTTAGATTTCGTCTTGCTCACTTTTGATTCCGGATTTTTGAGTTTGGGTCAACTTGCGTTGCTCGGCTCCGTTCACTGTGATCGGATCATCCATTCGCTATCCCAACGATCTTAGCACCTTCGCCAATCTTCTCCCCATCTTCTACGCCTATCCATTCACCTCGTTCGCCCCAGGAACGAGTCCCAGGCCCTCCTCCACCATCGCTTCGCCGGAGGGCCACGCCTTGCCTCATCTGCCACCCATCCCGTGTAATGACGGGTCGAGGCACTTTGCCCTCGACCCAGTAGCTCATCTGTGCAGGTTTAGCACTCAAGGGACCTCATCTGGAGGTCATATCAGGGCACAGCCGCTCCAGTCATCCAGCTTCTCGGGTCGTTCCCGATGGTCTCGGCCTCATCGGAGCATCGTCATAGCTGTGAACCATCGCCAGAAGCATTTCCCCTATCCTAGCAACTCCGGAGGACATCCCTGCCGCACGTTTCAGCCGACCGAAGCTCGTCGGAGGTGTGTTCTTCGTCGTTCTTCCAGGAGTCATCCCTGACGTTGGATCGAGGCTCCCTCCAGTTCTAATCTTGCCCGTTCATCTTCGGAGATACCTCGATCGTCCAATCCATCTGAGGATCAGCTCTTAGCCGTCCATCGTCGAAGGGTCATCCGAGGAGCTCAGTCGTCCGATCATAAGTGAGATACTCTCGGCCGTTGGATCGTGAATAAGAAGGGTAAATTACACTTAGGCCTTGTCTTATTTTTCATTTACATTTTAGTCTTGTAAATATCTTTAGTCGTTGTTTTTATTTTAGACAATTTGCATCTAGGACCTTATGCTTCTATTATTTGCATTTTAGTCCCTCTGTTTGAGCATCACGTGGTCTGTCACATGACCTCTGGGTTATTTGCATTACGGATCCAGGACTATATGGTTGTTACTGAATGAAGTTTTATTATTCGTATTTGCATTTGTACCCCTGAGTGACTAGTTCACGTGCGGTCCACGTGTGGGATTGGACATTTTGCAAATTGAGCCTTGAACTATTTCCGCTTGTTATCTTTTGGCTTGAAACTTTTCAATATTTGTAGATTGGTCCCTGTGTGCTATGTCATTTGTTTTTTATTAAATAAATAGTATTTTAGCTCCAAAATTCATGAAATTTTGAAACATGGCTCCTACCATGGTGTAGGGATTTTGGTGAATTTTTGGTTCTGCTTTGAAGCATTTATTATTTTTAAAAATTCAAAAACCTAAAAATTGTCATTATCTATTAGAAAATCAACTAAAAATATTAAAAACCCTTGAAAAATTCTAAAAAATTCATTGTTTGGTTTTTTGAAATGAAAAGTGAATCAATGAAAAAGATAAATAATAAATAGAATAGATACATGATCTTTCATAGTTATTGTTCTCATCAACCAAATTAAGATGATTGTCTTCGATATTGACTTCACAAAAATTATTTTCACGTTCTAAACCTTCGAGGAAATCATTTTTCATAATTGCTTCTGAAATATGCCGATCACAACCCATTCACGAATTGTCCATGGACGAAACCTAATGAAAAATATTAGCAACGAAATAACAGATAAACATAAAAATTAATCTAACAAAATACCTTTGATTCGGAAAAGTCTATCGCCGAAATAATCATCAACAATGATTCCCTATGAATGATCGATCGCTTCGATCTCGAAAAGTGTCCAATTGTTCAATTCTCAATACAATAGCATACGTTACCAAAAAAGTCTATTACTATTTAGGGAATATCATTAAGTTTCAAAATTAAAAGCATTCTCACTACCATTATCGCTCCTAAAATTGTGGGATTAAAACTTTTGATCTAACAGTGATATGATGGGCTCATTTCATCACAAATGGACACAGAGCTCATTGGATAAAAATCATATATACACACACACACACACCAAACACCTCTCTATAAATAGGGGTGTTAAAAAAATCAGGATCATTAGTTACCCAGCTTGACCTGTATATTTTGACTTTGAAATTCACTAGTACTTGTTGGAAAATACCGGAACATGTACCAACTATACTATGACCCGTTACCCATTCAAAAACTCATTTAAAAAATGGTTTTTTATCAGTTGTGCCCCTTCGAGATCTTGCAATTTCAGTTATGCCCCTATCTTTTTGGGAATATCAGTTGTGCCCCCGAACCTCTTGTCATTTTATCACTTGTGCCCCTCCAGTTAGTTGTCGTTCATTCCCAATGTAAAGGGACGTTAACTTTGGGACGTAATGGGAATTAAATTAAAAGTAAAAGCTGAAAAGGTCATTTTCTCATCTTTCTTCCTCCTTCCCCATCCTCTTCCTCCTCTCCCATCTTCTTCCTCTTCCTCCCTTCTCTTCCTCCTCCACAACTCCTCCCTCCTCCGCCTTGAGCTCCCCCGCAGCCTCCCCCGAGCCCCCTACTCCGCCCACGTGCCTCCCCACCTCCGCCTTTGTCCCTGTCGTCCTACTCCTCCCCCTCCTCCGCCACCCACACCTCCCTCCCTCTCCCCACCTCCCCCTCTGCCCCTCGCACCTCCCCTCGCCCCCAGCACCTCCCTCTCCCCAGCCACCTCCGCCGGCCTCCTCCCTCTCCCCCACAACTTTCGCCTCCGCGCCTGCTCCCGTGCCTCCCCCTCCCCCTGCCCCCACGCCTCCCCTTCCCCCTGCTCCCGCCTCCCCCTCCCCCTGCCCCCGTGCCTCCCCTTCCCCCTGCTCCCCGTCACCCGTTACCCCCGCGCCCCCGTGCCTCCCCTCCTCCTGCTCCCGCCGCCCCTAGGTCGCCCCCTACCCCTGTGCCTCCCCCTCCCCCTACTCCTGTCGCCCCTACCCCGCTCCCCCGCGCCACCCCTACCCCCACGCCTCCCCCTCCCCCTACTCCTGTCGCCCCCTACCCCCGCTCCCCCGCGCCACCCCTGCCCCTACTCCCGCCGTCCCACGTCGCCCCCTAGCCCCACGCCTCCCCCTCCCCCTGCTCCCGCCGCCCCCTGCCCCTACGCCCCCGCGCCTCCTCCTCCCCCTGCTCCCGACACCGTCTATGATCTTGCTCGATGAGGACGACGAAGGAGGAGGCCGAAGGCTGCGTGCGGTAGAGGAGGATGGCTGAAACTGGAGGGCTTTCAGTTTTTATTAAGATAAGATAAATTTTGACTGTCTGATTCATAGAAATTCACCAAAAAATTCAATAAAATTTATTGTTTGATCCGTAATGAGTGATATATCCATGAAAATACAAAAATTTTAGAGATTCGATGGATGCATGAAGGTGTAACTAAGAGAGAGAAATTATGAAGAGAAATGAAGAAGAACAAATGGAGGAGGAAGAGGATGAAGAAGATGTATGGAGAATTATACCCCGCTTAACTGCACTATGGTTTAAAAAACCATGGTTAAGTCAACTCATTGACGATTAAACTGACGGATGGGCAAAACTGATAGAACGGCAAGAAGTTGGGGGCACAACTAATATTCCCAAAAAGATAGGGGCATAACTGAAATTGCAAGATCTTGGAGGGGCACAACTGATAAAAATGCTTAAAAAATGGGTACCCATTGATACCGTATTATAAGCTTCCACTGCCTCTATAGATTCAAGAGGATGCAAATACTTATACATATATGGATATAATTATTATATTACTCTTATACTTTTTAAAATATGAATATGGATGTGATAGATATATTACTGAAAATAGAAAAAAATTATTTCAATTTATAGGAAAACAAATACATATATAAAAAGGATGTTGACTAGATATGTCTACTAGTAGAAACATATAACTTACCTTAAATTTACATGTATGAGATGGACTTATACGTGCTAATATTCGTATTCGTATCCATATTCATTTTGAAATTCCAGACAATATCAAAATATAAATAAACGGAGACGGCAATAAATCCGATATGGATATATTACATATCTGTTTGCATCTTTATTCCAATCTTTCTTTTCTAGTGCTTGGTATCTTATTGTTCCACTACATCCCGACATTCACATAAGCTATTATCCATAATTACTCCCTTAGGTGGAGCATTGGGTCGGGTTGACCTGCCCCAACCCACAAAAGGTTGAACCGACCCAAATCCAATGTAGCTATGGGCCAGATATGACCCTCAATTATCTAATATTTCAAACTCGAGATGGGCTCAGCCCAACCCGCAAGAACCCAGGTTGGCTCGACCCAGCTCACATCCCTTACGTTAGGTATCGCCCATTGATTTTGTTAATGCGAATGAATCGACGTTCCAAATGTAGTTTAAATACGTAAAATTACTACGGATTTGCTTCAAAAGATTTAGCGATTAATAATGGATTTTAAGCTTAAAAGGCGTAAGAAGATACCATCGATTAACACGTCATTTTCCAAATCAACTATTTATCGCTAAATGTTCAGTTGACATCAATGTTTAGATTACTTATTTTTTATTAGTAAAATATAGGATCGATTTTCCTTTACTTGAAGTCTGATTTTAGTTTACATTTAGTATGATTTTAGTTTACATTTAGTATGATATCTTGCAGGAGGAAAAACCTTGATTGCTAAAATCTAAACATTACATAAGATTATTCATGGTAACAACTAATTTGAACATCGATCCCATGCAATATAGCATCATATTAAAGTTAACATAAATTATATGTCGTAACGTTTGGGCACGAGCCATTGATTTTCAAAAAAAAAAACCTTGACCCGGCTACGGTATGCCGAGGATTGGCAAGCCTGTGTCAAAATTTATCGGTAGGGTCGGATAGAGCCCAATAGTTCACCTTATCTCTCTCGTTATTCATATGAGCCTGCAATATCTCGGTAATGCCCATTCAATTCTACATATCCACGAATAGAAAGGTATTTGATGTAAAATTTATAAAGAGTAATTGATTTGAATAGTCACGTAATAGCATAATAATTAGATTGGTCTAATGTGTGTAGCAATCAATTGAACAATTGAATGTATGTCCTTGCCGACATCCTCACCAATGAGTTGAGGGACACAACAAACAGATAATGGGAGTGATTGCAAAAATTATTATACCTTGAAAATCAAACTCAATAAATGAAATTTACAAAAAAAAAATCTTATGCTTCTGTTTTCTATTTATCTGATATATAAACAATCTCTTTAATGATAAAAGTGAGTTCCCATGGGTACACGTGGGTACCTGTTAGCCATAGAAATAAATCGAGTACTCATTAGAATTGGGTACCTGTCAGAACGGGTCAGGTCAACCCATGACCCTGTTGTGATGGGTCGGAGTGGATCACTATCAGTCTCGTGAACACATGGCCGTCCCTTAGCATAGTTTTGAAGTGCAATTATCAAGGGCCCATTAACTTTAGAGGCTTCATTTTTCATGTGGTCTGGATTTTAATATATGAATAAAATGGTGTTTATCCTAGTGGGTCCTTATAGAATCGAATTTTCGCTGAAAGGGCCCTTATAGAATCAAGTTTTCAGTGAAACGACTTACTGAAAAATGGACCCTTATAGATTAGAAATTTTGATGAACAACTCAATGCTAAAAAATAAAAATTTAATGAGATTATATAAGGATTGATTGTTCCCCAAAATTAAAATTTTCATTTATACTTTATGGTAAATACACTAGCGATAATTTGCTCTTATTCAAAATATTTTCTAAGGGCCTTTT
Source organism: Ottelia alismoides (assembly GCA_037367405.1). Taxonomy (NCBI): domain Eukaryota; kingdom Viridiplantae; phylum Streptophyta; class Magnoliopsida; order Alismatales; family Hydrocharitaceae; genus Ottelia; species Ottelia alismoides. The sequence goes on from JAZKJV010006496.1 coordinate 682,106, forward strand.
ATTATTTTGCCTAAGGCCCACAAAATCTCAAGAATGGTGTTGCACGAACACCCCTGTCTAGGAAAAGTACAACTGTGAGCTTTGTAACAATACATGGGCATAAGTATAATTGCAAGGGTGTATTGGTGTAAAAGGAACATCTCAAAACCCAATAATTGGCGGAGACATCACAACTAATGCACTAATGTGAGATGATAAATGCTAAACTTATAAAATCAAAATTTTAAAAAAATGGAGTTTTTATCAGTTGTGCCCTCTTTAGATATTGCAATACCACTTATATGCCTCCCTTTTTGGAACATCAGTTCTACCTCTAACTTCTTACACAATGATCACATGTTCCCTTTGGGGTAGTTGTCGTCCTTCTCTATCCCAAATTGGGAATACAAGGGTAACTAGAAAAAAAAATCAAGGGAGAAAATATCTTCCTCCCCCTCCTGCCTCTCCCCATCCTCCGGTACCTTCTCCTCCTCCTCTGACTGCCCTCCCCTTCCGATCTGTCCTCCTCATTCGTCGCCCCATCTTCCACCTCTTCCTCCAGCCCCACCTCATCTACCCCATCCACACCCCACCCCCACCATCCCCCCCCATACCTCCCTCCCCTTCCAACCCCTCCTCCTCCTCCTCCTTCGCCCCATCCTCGTCATCCGACCACCCCTCCCCTTCCAACCCCTCCTCCTCTTACTCCTCCAGCCTCTCTGTCGTCGATGTCTCCCCATCCTCCACCTCCCCTTCCAACCCATCCTCCAACCGCCCTCTCCATATCACTTCCTCCATCCAATGACAGGTACAACTTTGCCTATTATTATTATTCCTTCATTCATATTCTTCTTCTTCCCAATTTTTTCAATGTCCTAGCTACACTTTCGTCCGCCCATCAAATCGTCAAAAGTTTTACATTTTAACGTAGAAAATATCCATTTCGATCACGAATATGATTTTTCTAAATTTTTCTGGAAAATTTTTTCGATAAATTAAGTCATCAGTTACATCTACTAAACAAACCCGCGTTGCAATCGTGGAAGTTGGGTAACCGTGTTAGGTTTGAGACACACCACTTACACAAACTCTCTCTCCTCCATTCTTCTCCTTCACTTCACTCCTCATTTGCACCCACTACATGTCAATCCATCACCATCATCATACCTTCACCCATATATAGCGTCTTCTTCCCAAGACCATCACCCCCTACACCTTCACCACACATACAAACAACACCAGTTGTCGATGTCCCTACACAATCCCACCTTTGAAACACTCTCACAGCAACACCACTTAAAACACGGAACAGGGCCGCCTATCCCCTTCATGTCCCTCCTCCTCCTCAGCCTTGATCTTGATGGAGTGAGCCGTAGAGGAGGAGGAGGGGCTGGAGGAGGTGGTGGGGTTTTTTTCCTGTCATGACCCTCTTAACTACACCATGATTTGAATAGATCATATTTAGTTCAACTCATTGACGGCCAGACTAAAGGAAGGACACAAGTAATCATTGTGGAAGAAGTGTAAGGGGATGAATCGATATTCCAAAAAAGGGAGGGGCATAATTGATATTGCAATGTCTAAGGAGGGTGCAACTAATAAAAATCCTTAAAAACAAATTTGAATAAAATGTCAAACTCTAGATCTATGGACTTTGAAAATCACACTATCATCGTGGCACCAATGAAATCTAAGATTTGATAGCAAGAATCGATCCCGAGACATGTCAAACATCAATCTCAAGGGCAACAACCTCATCAATGTAGTTATTTTTGTTGTAAAACCTCAAACATATTTCACATCAAAAATTTACAAAGTACGAGAGTGATTATAAGAGAGGAGGAATACTACTTGACAACTTAAGCTTAAACATTTTGGGTGGTTGTCAATGGACCCATTCAGGCATGAGACTAACAAGTTGTCATGATCAATTTTTCCCGATAACGATCTGGAGATATAAGCTCGGGATGTTACAAATGATATTAGAGTGTGTTCTCTTTGATAGTAGGAAGGGCTACCCAAGAGATGGAGCCACCCCTACAAAGAAATAGGAGGAAAAAGTTACTTATAGCATGCAACCTCCATTGTTTTTAGGAATAAGTGATGGGTCAGGTTGCAACAAGGAAATTGTGAATATAAGTATGGGAGATTATAACAACTCCAAAAATTAGTCTCACATCGAAAACTCACAAGGTGTGAGAGTGTATTAAAAGATGGGGGACTACTTTGTGGAATCCTTCCGCTCGTGGATCCGGGTTACCCGTTTACACATCACTCGCAGTTTAGTATTGTATTCGCAATGGATTGCATTTAAGTTACCGAAATTTAGGTAAAAATTTTCGCATTTTCGAGTGACATTCACAATGATGTAAACAATCAACAGTGCTAACAACAAGTGTCGTCAGTTTTTATTGCATTAATTTCCGTAAATATATATATTATATGTAATAAAAGAGACTGCATCATCTACATGTATCCCAAAATATAGAAGAGCAGAAAAGCATTATACTTTATCTACATAAAAACTGCAACATGTGTACCGTCGAGTATAACAGTGGAAGCTCGGAATCATCAACCAGCTACTGCGATGCAGGCGTCTTACCTGTCAAGTATGATAGAAAATAATAGAATGTCAATAATTGTTGCATATAATCCAACATATAACATATATAATAGGAAATTTAGTGGTTTCAAAAGAAAGCAAGTAAATAGGTATTGAAAATTTAAGTTTAACAAGCTACTTGCCTAAAAGTGATTTTCAAGCTGTGTTGTATATGAATTTCCTGATCACCCAAGCATCCCATAATTTTCCATATATACATTTATATATTAATTAAGGACCCATATATATTATTAACTTTTTTATCATTTAGAGGTTATGTTTATGTATCTTAGTGTTGAGGATGATGAGTTTCTAATCTGATCCTTTAATTTATCTCACTTCTCAAGTCTATTAGATAGTTCGTCGTAGTAGTAGTTCTAAGATCTGATTAATTGTCGATGATTGATGATGAATGATGATTCTGTACCAAACTCAACTGTAACCAACTCAACTGTAGTTGATCTTAACTCTAGCCAAACTCATTTGTAACCACTCCAAGCTCAACTATAATTCCTCGCCAAGATCTATTGGTGGAACGGTAACCAAAAACTTAAGCAGTGAGGAAGCCTCCTAAGAGATCATTTCCATCTCACCCTCTGAGTGAAAGTGCGGTCCAGTAGAGGGATAGGTCTACTCCGAAACTACGCCACGGAGATGGGTAGGAAAGAGTCATCGGAAGAGTCACTCCAAAAATCAACCCAACCGGTACAGGAAAACGAGCTCGTAAAGAAAATCAAAACCGAGAGCCCCCCCAGCCTAGGTACCCTAAAAACAGAGGGTCGGCGGAACTGATCAAAAGTCGGGGTCCCAACAAGGCGTAAAACACTACGAGCTCGCGTAAAAAAATCGTAAAAAGGAGGGTTGTGATCCTAGACCCACGCACTTGGCAGTCGCTGCCCGAACTGGGCTTCCTATCTCCCGTACAGTTGAGGATCATCGTGCTCTTGCACGGTCAGGTGTGAGGGGCACGTGGCCGGCACTCAAATTTATAAGTCAGCACCAATTCACGAACATCTTTACTTTCTTGATCACTTGACTCTTTGTCAATCTCTTCTGCGGTTAATTGTATAGATCTAGTTCCTTTTATCAATAGTGCTCTCAAATAAGTAATAATAAATAATCAACCAAGATAATCTTAGCATTACACCTACAAACAAATCTGTAGTACCATATAGGCAACCCAAGCCATATCGTTAATGGCATATCCTATAGAACTTACTTGATGTTTTTCAACTTCTCATTTAAGGTTCATTAACCAAATTCTTACAACTTAGGATCGGAACATCAACTGACAATTACAAAAATACCTAAACTATTTCGAAAAGGATCCTCTCACGTGTTCGATGAAACCATACTATGGAAACCCTTGTAAACCATGTCACCATAAACTGCTCGTTACCAAAGGCAACAGATATATTTGATCAGGATAGTTAATAACGACATGCACATCTGTGCCATGTGGTTATCTTCCAAAACTCCAAGAAATGATACTAAAAGCAGGTATTTTACCAGTACCTAAAGTGTATGCAATTTCATTTCAGATTTTTCCCACCTAAAGTGTATGCAATTTCATTTCAGATTTTTCCCATTTACACAGTACTTGAGAATCTAAAAGAGATCCTTATCACAAATAAGGTACAAGGGAAAAGATCTATGTAGGAATTTACTAATCAAGGCTAACAAATGAAGGATGTTAAGTAGGTTGTCTTTTCAATATATACTGGATACATACCAGAAAGTACGATAGGAAAGATATTATACAAATATATACCACAATATCTATGAACAATAATACTATGATAGGAATCTAAAAAGGGAAACCAAGCACTTGAGTATTGTGTTATTTTAAATCTTGGACTATTATTAGGGCCAAGACAATATAATCAAATAATGTCTAAAATGTATTTTTTTTTAACATATATAGTAGTAGAGAATTAAATTTTTAATCCAAATTTAGAAAAATCATTTAAGCAGCAGACAAAAATAAGAGAATTAAATTTTTAGTCCAAAATCTTTTTTAAAAAAATATCATTTAAGCAGCAAACAGGTAGTCTGAGTATTAAATTTTTAATACAAAAATCTTTTTAAAATTATCATTTAAGTAGCAAACAACAGTCAGAGAATTAAATTTTTAATCCAAAAATCTTTTTTAAATATCATTTATGAAGCAGACACCAGAGAATTAAATTTTTATCTAAAAATCTTTTTTTAAACTATCATTTTAGCAGCAGACAGTGGTCAGAGAATTAAATTTTTAATCCAAAAAACTTTTTTAAATATCATTTAAGCAGCAGACAATAGTCAGAGAAATAAATTTGTAATCCAAAAATCTTTTTAAAAAAAAATATCATTTAAGCAACAGACAATAGTCAGAATTATTTTTTAATCCAAAAATCTTTTTTAACTATCATTTAAGTAGCAGACAGTGGTTAGAGAATTAAGTTTTTAATCCAAAAATCTTTTTGTAAACTATATTTAAGCAGTAAATAGAAGTCAGAGAATTAAATTTTTAATCCAAAAATCTTTTTTAAAAATAGCATTTAAGCAACATACAATAGTCAAAGAATTAATTTTTAATCTAAATTTAAAAAAAATATCATTTAAGCAGCAGACAGTAGTCAGAGAATTGAATTTTTAATCCAAAAATCTTTTTTTTAAACTATCATTTAAGAAACAGCTTTAAAAATATCTCAATTTCATAATAAACTTATTAACCAAACCAGTAGCCATGCATGAATACTATTATATACTAGATTCTAAAATTTGCATTCTTATTAAAAATTAAATCAAGAGTTAGATTCTAGATAAAATCAGATATATATTAGAGCATAAATGATAGCAAGATAAAGGGGATTGGTTCATACAAGGCAGCAAGGAGAAAGAGAAAAGGACTGTACCTTTTAGATCTTAAATTCAGAAGAGAAAGAAGCTCGATCTAGTCTTGCATGCAATAGCAGCACCTATGGTTGCACTTTTAGAGCTGTTGGAGCACAATATCAAGAGAGGGCAGAAGGAGGAGCGGTAGTAGAAACTGCTGGAGCAGCAACAATAGTTGTTGTAGCAGCAGTAGTTGAAGCTCAAATGGAAGTAGTAGCAGCTTTAGAACTGCTGGACAGCAGCTCTATTGGGGAGCAGCAGGAATAGCTTCCCTCGATGGAAATTTGGGAGGAGAATTAGGGGGTTTTGACTAGGGAAAGTTGGGAAAGAAAGAAGGAAGAGAATAAAATGAAGAGAGAATTTGTGGTGTCGACAAGTGTAATAGGTTTTTGTCCCCACTGAGAATGACATCAGCAAGCTGATGTCAGCTTGCTGATGTCACAATAATATTATAATATATATTTTTTTGTACTTCTTGAAAAATCTCAAAGTCATCTGTATTCACGCCTCGAGTCTCTGATTTCAAAGTATAATAGCTCATTTTGGATGTCTCTGAACGATGATCAAAATGAGTATAATATTCATATACTTTGAATCGGGTATGAATTCCTTAAATTCTTGAGATACGGTCTTGGCTTGTGACTCATTTTTATGATTTTAAAAATATCAAACGACCTCCGATCGACGAATGGTCCATTTCGTTGGTCTTATTTTATTGAATCGGATTTTTAGGTGGTCTTGATTTATTTTGTGATTTTCGAATTTGTGTTGTGGCTTTTCCAATGGCATGCTTTACGGTGCGATCGACTTTTGATTCGATTGCGACCGAATGAATTTCGATTTGCGATCAATGGATCGATCTGGTTTTATTCATATTAATTGAATGTTAATTGGGTGTGTATACCTTTAATTGGGTCAGAGTTGGATTAATCAGATCCGAATACAAATATAAAAACCTCAAAGGAAGTCTCGTTCTCGATATTCGAGTCAAGGTCATTATGTGTTTTATCAGGATTTCATCAAGGGTTTTGGACCCATAAAAACCTCAAAGGAAAAATAAGCCATATTCTTATAACATGTATACAATTAAATAGGCTTGTTTCAATGATTACATGATAAGAGTTGCGGGTATCGTGCATGCATATCAGCTTCAGTCTCCCATGTCGCTTCTTCGACACTATGTCGGTGCCATAGTACTTTAACCAAGAGAATCTCTTTGTTGTGAAGCTTCTTCACAGCACAGTCAATTATCTGCACTGGCCTCTCCTCATATATCAAATCAGACTCCTCATCAAGATTCTCGTAGTTGATGATGTATCGAGGATCGTACACGGACTTCCTCACGTTGGATATGTGGAAGACGTCATGTATAGCTGAAAAGGTGTTGAGGAAGGGCTACTCGGTAGGCCACCTTTCCAACACGAGCAAGAATCTCAAACGGTCCAACACACAATAGCGCCAGCTTGCCACGAACATCGAATCTCAGTGCTCTCTTCATGAGAGATACACGTAGGAATTCCCAATCTCCCACCTGTAATTACAGGAATGCATTCAGATTAATTTTAATCTTAATAAGTCATATTTTCAAAAGGAGTAAGAGAAGAGGATTAGATACCTGAAACTTCAAATCTCTTCTCTGACGATCTGCATGGCTCTTCTGGTAACTATGTGTCATCAAAAGCTTCCATCTCACAAGATCAATAGCCCTCGTAGTATCCTCCATAAAATCTATGGAGTAAAGAGCGTGGTCACCTACCTCACGGCAACTAAGAGGTGTGAGGCATCTCCACCCATAAAGGGATTCGAATGGTGCCATGATGATATGGGAATGATAGTTGTTGTTGCACGTGAACTTTACCAATGGCATGTGATCCTTCCAAGACCCTTTCTACTCCAAAATGCATGCGCATAGTAAGTCCTCAAGCATCTGAATGGTGCGCTCATTTTCTCCATCGGTCTGTGGATGGTACACGGAACTCACCTTCAGCTCTATCTGCAGTGCTGACATGAATTGATGTCGATAGTGAGATGTAAACCTCAAGGGTCTGTCAGACACCACCTCATGTGATATACCGTGTAGCCTGATAATGTTCTGCACATATAGCCTGACCAATCTAGACGGAGCGTAGGTCATGCTGACAGGTATAAAATGGACTGACTTGGTCAACTTGTCAACAACAACCCAAATAGCATCATGGCCACCTGGTGTCATCGGTAATCCAGTGATAAAATCCATAGAGATACTCTCCCATTCCACTCAGGAATGGGGAGATACTGCAATAGCCCCAGTGGTCTCCTGTGTTCAGCCTTGACCATTTAACAGGTCATGCATCTGCTAACATGTTGGGCCACATCGCCCTTCATCATGTCCCTCTAGAAATGTCAGGCGCAGATCACGATACATCTTTGTGCTGCCAGGATGAATAGACAATCGTAAATTGTGTACCTCATAAAGAATGTCTTGCGTAATTGCTCATCATTGGGCACAACGACCCGACCAGCTTTCCACAAGATAAACTCTGTCATAATGAAATCATCAAATCCATCCTTGATTGCGTCCATGTATCTATCTCAAATCCAATGATCTGACTTCTAGCCTTCTATTATGCGTACCCAAAGACTGTTGAATCGTGGGAGGCACGACAGTAGATATGGATGCACTCTCCTGTGGATTCTAATCCGTCAAAGCAGCTAGCATATCCTACGTGTATAGACAGTTTGTTGTACCCTCTGCATGAGCTCTCCTGGTAAGCGCATCGGCCACCACGTTTACCTTGCCAGGATGGTAAGAGATCGTGCAGTCGTAATCCTTTAGTAGCTCAAGCCACATGCGTTGTCTCATGTTCAGCTCCTTCTGATCAAAGATGTACTTCAGACTCTTGTGATCTATGACAATCTCGAAATTCACCCCATAAAGATAGTGGCGTCATATCTTCAAGGCGAAGACAACTGCCGCCAACTCCAAGTCATGGGTATGGTAATTTCGCTCATGCAACCTCAACCGACATGATGCGTAAGCAATCACGTGACCCCATTGCATCAGTATCGCTCCTAATCATTCTCCTAAGGTGTCTGTATATACTTCATAATCTTGGGTACTTGAAGGAAGAGCAAGAATGCGTGCAGTATTCAATCTCTCCTTCAATGTCCAGGAGCCTGCTCACATGAATCATCCCAAATGGAAGGAACTCCCTTCTGTGTCAATCGTGTCAAGGGAAGAACAAATCGTGAAAACATGCTGATAAAGCGTTTATAATAGCCCGTTAATCTAAGGAAGCTTTGAATTTGCATAACAGTCTTGGGCTGCACCCAAGACATGACTACCTCAATTTTTGCAAGATCAACTGCGATACATATTCCATAAATGGCATGCCCAAGAAATGAGACCTAGGATAACCAGAACTCACACTTGCTCAGCCTAACATATAATTTATGCTCTCGCAATGTGTCTAGGACAATCTTCATATCATTCATGTGATATCATTCATTCCGAGAATAAATCAACACATCATCAATAAATACCACCACAAACTTGTCCAAGTATGGATGAAAGATCATGTTCATCATGTCCATGAATGCTATAGGAGTATTGGTGAGCCCAAATGGCATCACCACAAACTCATAACACCCATATCGAGTCTTGAAAGCTATATTTGGAATATCCGACTCTCGTATCCTCAACTGATGATAGCCAGGATCGAAGGTCGATCTTCAAAAACACCGAAGATCCCTGTAGCTGATCGAACAAATTATCAATGTGAGGAAAAAGGATAATGATTCTTCATTGTTCTCTTATTTAGCTACTGGTAATCAAGGCATAATTTCATCGAACCATCCTTCTTTTTGAGAAAAAGAACTGGAGCACCCCAAGGTGAAGTACTCGGCCTCACAAAACCCAAGTCAAGTCACTCCCACAACCGTGTCTTCAGCTATCTCAACTCAGTTGGTGCCATGCGATATGGAGCCATCGAGATCGGATGTGTATCAGGTAATAATGTGATCTCGAACTCAATCTTTCTCTCTAAGGAGGTAAACCTGGCAACTCATCAGGAAATACATCTGGATAATCCGATACTATTATGATGTCTTGGGTCAGCTCATGATCGAATGTCTCTCGAACAAATGCAAAATATGAATCACATCCCTGATCAACAAGTCTTTGAGCTCTCATTACTGAGATGTTCTCCATTTTGGAGTTATGTAATGTACCCTCAAAAGTGAACTCAGATAAATCTGGAATCCTGAAGACAGCCGTCTTCCTAAAGCAATCCACTAAGTCATGATGAGTTGATAACCAATCCATGCCTAAAATCAAGTCAAACTCATCAAGTTGTAGTAACAAATAGTCTACGATCATCTCGTAACCGTTAATCAGCATTAGTAAGTCTCTGACTATTAATGAAATAACTAACAACTGGCCACCTGGTCCATGGATGTGGTAAGGAGGATATAGAGCATCTATAACTCTACTTGATGAAGCTAATAATCTCGAAGCAGTGAAAGATTGCATCGCTCCAAAATCAAACAAAATATGGAAACGTCGGCCCAAGGCTGAGACCATACCTTTCACCACAGTAGTTGCTGACCGTGCCTCCTCCTCGATCACTGTATGCAGTTGACCCTGTCTAGCTAGTACTGTACTCGAACCTGTCATACTCTGTGTTTGTCTCGGTGGCCTCCTAAAGTTGGGGTTCCTACCACAAAAACTCCTTGTATGTTGTACCTGCAGATGTGACGGTTGTGGTTGCAGTCGAGACTCACTAGAAGCATGTGGAAACTGATACCGATAATGACCCCACTCATTGCATAAGTAGCATCTCACATATGGGGTAGGCATGGTAGTCGTGTCTACACTCCGAGTCGGTCCAATCGGGGATCTCTCCACTCTTTGCGAGCCAGATGGTCGTGCTGAACTCGTGCCATGTCTGGTGAGTGCTCCTCTTAAAGTAGCCGCCAAAGATGAGCGAGAACTGCCTGAAAATACCGAACCTAAAAGACAAAACCTCATGGTTGACCTTTGCTACTGAAACTGACATCTGGTCGGTCCAAAAGATCAATGTGGTGTAGGTTCCACTCCAGCCGAACTCCCAAAGAATATCTCTCTGATTTACTCAGACTTCTCCATTGCATCAATAGCCTCGGAGATGGAAGTAATACTTAGTCCGGTCAGCTTCTCATGCACGTGTTCTTGCATCCCTCTGATAAACTTCTCCAGATTCTCATCTGAAAATGCAACGATTGCTGGTGTGTATCGAGACAGCTCAACATATCGGACGAAGTACTGCTTCATCCGCCCTTGTTGAATGTCTGCGGACAATCAGCGTTGGGACTCCTTCCACTTCCCATAAAAGAAGTGGGATATAAATCTTGTCTCAAAATCATCCCATGTGGGGCCGCGTCCCAACTCAGAAACTGTTACAATAGAATGTCAACAATTGTTGCATACAATCTAGCATATAACATATATAAGAGGTAATTTAGTAGTTTCAAACGAAAGCAAGTAAATAGGTATTGAAAATTTAAGTTTAACAAGCTACTTGCCTAAAAGTGATTTTCAAGTTGTATATGAATTTCCTGATCACCCAAACACCCCATAATTTTCCATATATACATTTTATATATTAACTAAGGACTCATATGTATATTATTAACTTTTTATCATTTAGAGATTATGTTTATGGATCTTAGTATTGAGGATGATGAGTTTCTGTTCTGATCCTTAAATCGATCTAACTTCTCAAGTTTAGTGAATAGACTGTGTTCTTGATATGAGTATGACCCCACACTATGACTCTAAGGCGAGAAGAGTGCCTTAGGGTTGGGGTGCCTCCGTAGGCATGTGGTGGAGTGTAATGCATCCTAACTAAGTTTTCAATATGTTCACTAGCTTATCTTATCACTCGTATTAGCAGTTCTAAGATTCGATTAATTGTCTATGATTGATGATGAATGATGATTCTGTACCAAACTCAATTGTAGCCAACTCAACTATAGTTGATCTCAATTCTAACCAAATTCAATTGTAACCACTCCAAGCTCAACTGTAATTCCTCCCCAAGACCTATTGGCAGAATGGTAACCAAAACTCAAGAGGTGGGAAGCCTCCTAAGAGACCCTTTCCATCTCTCCCTCTAAGTGGGAGTGTTGTCCAGTAGAGAAATAGATCTACTCCAAAACTATAACACAGAGTCGGTGGGAGAGACTCCCCAGAAGAGTCACTCCAAAATCTGGCCCGACCGGTACAGGCAAACAAGCTCGGAAAAAAATCAAAATCGAGGTACTCACCACCCTAGGCACCCAAAAATAGAGGGTCAACGAAACTGGTCAAAAATCAAGATCCTACGAGATGTAAAAACACTGCGAGCTCGCGTAAAAATCGTAAAAAGGACTGAGATCCTAGACCCGCGTACTTGACGGTTGATGCCTGAACTAGGCTTCCTATCTCCCGCCCTGTTGAGGATCACCGCGCCCTCGCATAGTCAGATGTAAGGGGCACCGTGACCGACACTCAAATTTATAAGTCATCACTGATTTACAAACATCTTTACTTTTCTGACCACTGAATTTTTTCTCAATCTTTTTCTATAACTGACTATATAGATCTATGTCTTTTTATCAACAGTGCTACCAATAAGTAATAATCAATAATGAACTAGGATAATCTTAGCATTAAGCCTACAAACAAATTTGTAGTACCATATAGGGCAACCCAAGCCATATTATTACTGACATCTCCTATAGAACTTACTTGATATTTTTCAACTTCTCGTTTAAGGTTCATAACCAACTTCTTATAACTTAGGATCGGAACATCAATTGACAATTATAAAGATGCCTAAACTATTTCAAAATGGATCCTCTCACGCGTTCGATGAAACTATACTATGGAAACCCCTGTGAACCGTCACCAAAAACTGCTCATTACCAAAGGCAACATATATATTTGATCAGGACGGTGAATAATGGCATGCACATCTGTGTCATGTGGTTATCTTCCAAAACTCCAAGAAATGAAAAGCATGTATCTTACCAGTTCCTAAAGTGTATGGAATTTCATTTCATATTTTTCCCAGTTACACAGTACTTAAGAAGCTAAAAGAGGTCATTATCACAAATAAGATACACGGGAAAAGATCTGTGTAGAATTTACTGATCAAGGCTAACAAATGAAGGATGTTAATTAGGTTGTGTCTTTTCAATATATATTGGATACATACAAGAAAGTATGATAGGAAAGATATTATACAAGTATATACCACGATATCTATGAACAATAATACCATGATAGGAACCTAAAAAGGGCAACCAAGCAATCTTGAGTTTTGACATGTTATTTTAAATCTTGGATTATTAGTATTAGGGCCAAGACAATATAACCAAATAATGTCAAAAATGTCTCTTTTTTAAACGTATACAGTAGTAGAGAATTAAATTTTTAATCCATTTTTAAAAAAATATTATTTAAGTAGCAGACAATAGTCAGAGAACTAATTTTTTAATCCAAAAATCTTTTTTAAAAAATATCATTTAAGCAGCAAACAGTAGTCAGAGAATTAAATTTTTAATCCAATTTTTTTAACCTATCATTTAAGCAGCATACAGTAGCCAGAGAATTAAATTTTCATTCCAAATTTTTTAAACTATCATTTAAGCAGCAGATAGTAGTTAGAGAATTAAATTTTTAACTCAAAAATTGTTTAAAAAACTATCAATTAAGCAGCAGACAGTAGTCAGAGAATAAAATTTTTAATCCAAAAAACTTTTTTTCAAAATCTCATTTAAGCAGCAAAGAGTAGCCAGAGAATTAAGTTTTTAATCCAAAAATCTTTTTAAAAAAACTATCATTTAAGCAGCAGATAATAGTTAGAGAATTAAATTTTTAATCCAAAAATTTTATTTTAAAAAATATCATTTAAGCAGGAGAAAATAGTTAGAGAATTTAATTTTTAATCCAAAAAACTTTTTTTAAATCTATCGTTTAAGCAGCAGCTTTAAAAGTCTCTCAATTTCATAATAAACTTATTAACCAAACTAGTAATCATGCATGAATACTATTATATACTAGATTCTAAAATTTGCATTCTTATTAAAAATTAAATCAAGAGCTAGATTCTGGATAAAATCAGATATATATATATATATATTAGAACATAAATGACAGCAAGATAAAGGGGATTGGTTCATACATGGCAGCAAGGAGAAAGAGAAAAGAATTGTACCTTTTATATCTTAAATTCGGAAGAGAAAGAAGCTCGATCTAGTCTTGCATGCAATAGCAGCACCTATGGCTGCACTTTTAGAGTTGTTGGAGCGCGATATCAAGAGAGGGCAGTACCCTCCAGCTGCTTGGAAGGAGGAGCAGTAGTAGAAACTGCTGGAGCAGCAATAGTAGTTGTTGTAGCAGCAGTAGTTGAAGCTCAAATGGAAGTAGTAGTAGCTTTAGAACTGCTGGACAACAGATCTAGTTGGTGGAGCAGCAAGAATAGCTTCCCTAGATGGAAATTTGGGAGAAGAATTAGGGGGTTTGACTTGGGAAAGTTAGGAAAGAAAGAAGGAAGAGAATAATATGAAGAGAGAATTTGTGGTGTCGATAAGAGTAATAGGTTCTTGTCACTGAGAATGACATCAGCAAGCTGATGTCAGCTTGCTGATGTCACATAATCTTATAATATATTTTTTTATATTTCTTGAAAAATCTCAAAGTCTATTCGCACATTGAGTCTCGTATTTCGATGTATAATAGCTTGTTCTGACCGTCTCTGAACGACGATCAAAATGAGTATAATATTCATATACTTTAGATTGGATATGAAATCCCAAAATTCTCGAGATATGGTCTTGGCTTGTGACTCAATTTTATGATTTTAAAAATATCAAACGGCCTCTGATTGATAAACGGACAATTTCGTTGGTCTTATTTCAACGAATCGGATTTTTGTCGTGATCTTGGTTTGTTTTACGATTTTCGAATTTGTGTCTTGGCTTTTCCAATAGCATGCTTTACGATGCGATCGGCTTTTCGTTTGTTTGTGATCGAAAAAATTTTGATATGCGATCAGTGTATCGATCTGGGTTTATTCAATATTAATTGAACCATGGTTGGCCATGCGGACCCTTAATCCGGTAGGAGTTAGATTAGTCGTATTCGAATGTTATATACGACGTGATAACTTGGGCTTAAACTTTTTAAATGGTTGCCAATGAGTCCAATTGGACTTGGCCTAACAAGTTATCAAGGTCAGTTTTCTTCAATAACAAAATGGGGACATAAGCATAGGACGGTGCAAATGGTATCATAGCAAGTTCCCTCTAGTAGTGGAAAAGATTACCCATGAGATAGATATATCCTACCAAATAGATAGGATGGAAGGGCTATCCGGAACGTGCAACCACCATTATCACTTTTAAAGTGCTAATAAGTAATGTGCATGTCCCAACAAGGATGTTGCAAATATACGTGGTGGAGGTTGTAACACGGCAAACATATTTCCATATTGAAAACTTACAAAATGTCAAAAGTGGGTATAAAAATGGAGGACTACTACTTGACAATTTCGATTTAAGTAGGCTCGAGCCCAAAAAGTTGTCGATGATAGTTTTCCTCTATTACGATCTAGAGAGGAAGCCTAGGATGTTACAAATGATATCAGAGTGGGTTCTCTCTGATAGTGAAAGGGCTACCAGAGAGGTGGAGCCACCCCTACAAAAGAAATTGGAGGAAAATACTACCAAGAGTGTGCAACCATTGTTACTGAGAATAAATAAATGGACCATATCACAACAACGACATTACGAATATAAATGGAGGATATTGTAACAACCTCAAATATAATCCCACATTTGAAACTCATAGACCTTGTTTGGGTAGTAGGTTACCCCCCTTTTTGGGGGTTTCCCCCCAAAACCCATGCTTTTTCTCTCATGTGAGGCCCACTCTCCCTCTCTTTTTTAATATATTAAATAAATAATTTCTCTTCTATTCTTAAAAAATAATATATTATACGATCATATCATTTAAAATTATAAACTACTCAAATTATTAATCTAAACTTCAATACAATCATATTACAATAACTACTCACTTTTCCAAATTTCAATGCAATCATATTACAACAAACCATGTCAACCCAAAACCCTCTATCCAAACACCAAAACATAAAAATGGGTTATCCTCCCCCAAATTACCCTGGAGAAACCCACCAACCAAACGCACCCATAAGGTGTGGGAGTGGGTTACAAGAGTGGAGGACTACTACTTGATAATTGAGCTTAAACATTTTGAGTGATTATTAATGCGTCCTATTGAACCCGGACCTAATAAATTATAATGGTCTGTTTTCCTCGATAATGAATTGTTGACCTAAGCCTGTAACATTACTCTCGAATAAAAATAAATGTTATTATTAATGACAGGCACTCTAGCTACATCACCAGTACCTATCCCACCGCCTTTCATATATACTAAGATGGGGTGCCTCTTGATGTGTAGAACGTGCCATACTATGGATTTAGTGTAAGTAATATTATCTGATGAGAATTTAAAAGTTTTCTTTCTATTATGTAGCTGTTCTTGTTATCAACACATTGAATGTGTAAACTTTAGATAGCATACGTAATTTGTTAAACTTCATTGTGGAATTAAGTACCTCTTTAAGCCTTGTTAAATCTAATCTATTAAAAGATTCTGACCATATGTAATGACCTCTCTCTTTTTATATATATAAGTAATTTCCACCTTATGTGAAAAATAAATGGTACGAAGTGTCGTTATTGCATGTGGAGGCTATAATTAATAGTAAAACTAGGATTGATTTACGTCTCTTGAACTTTTGAATCTTTTTTTAGGATTTTCCACATACATTGCTATAAAGCTTGTAAATTAGAATATAATCTTTGAAATTACATTGTAACCCATGTAATCTGCCTTGATTTACTCCTTTGTTGATTAAGGTTTGTTCGATAAACCTATGTTTTTTACCTTAAGGAGCAGAAAGTCAAAAAAAACAAAGGACGTTAATTGAAATAATTTTTGTGTGGAGCAGATGCAAGGGTACCAAAGCAGATCTTGTACGATTACCACAAGGACGGTGCTCCTTCGAGGCCGCACGGGCGCGCGTGATTATGATCAGGCACGATCAGCATCCCAAGGGGCATAAGTACCCCAGGGTAACTGCATACGTACGATCCTACGTGCACAACCATGGGCAAATGAAAACAGATATATGCACAATAGCAATAGAGAATAATCATGAAAGAAAATTTATACACAAAATAAAATACAAGAAATACACCTAAGAAAATTTGGAAAATAAACAAATATTTGAACTATATATATATATATATATATATATATATATTATTTTTAAAAGGTATTCAAATGTTTTCTATATTTTATTAAAGAAATGCAAGAAAGAAATAAAAACATGTGATTTTTTCACTTACAAAAATAGATATTTTAAGGATTTGGGAAAATATGATGCAAAGATCCAAAATTGATCCTAAAATCAAGCAACTATTTTTCCTGTGTGGATAACAATAAAAGGAATAAAATGCAACTTTGTTTTTAGGTTTTTGAGGTTATATGAATTTCTAGAATTTTTTGAAAGTTTTTCAACGTTTACATATTTTGAGATTCTAAATGCAATATTAATTTTTGAATATGTAATAAAATATTATAAAAGGTTGCTAGACTTTTTTCAGTGTTTTGATTTTTTTAAGAATTTTCGGCTGAAAATAGGCTGAATTGGGAATTTGAATTTTAAAAAAT
The DNA here is from genome assembly GCA_037367405.1 of Ottelia alismoides. Classification (NCBI taxonomy): domain Eukaryota; kingdom Viridiplantae; phylum Streptophyta; class Magnoliopsida; order Alismatales; family Hydrocharitaceae; genus Ottelia; species Ottelia alismoides. The sequence continues at coordinate 699,331 of JAZKJV010006496.1, forward strand.
AGCAATTGAAATCAAAATTTCTACAACAAATCCCTGAGGCCCCTCGTTGTTCCATAACCCAACACATTTTTCATTTTTAAAATGATACAATTTACACCTTAAATAAATCTAACAGTCAAAACTTGCAAAATTCATTTGCGCACCAAATGCGGTAATTTTGAAAATTCTTTGGCCAATATTTAGTGCATGATTCAAAGTTCAAACATGCCAAATTTCAACTTTAGATTCAACAAACCCAAATTTTCTAGAATTCAATGGACCAAAAATAACACATTTCACTAAATAATATCAAAATAAACCATTACAAGTCCAAAAATAGCGAACCCTAGTCCAGAAGGTAGAGTACAACTTCCTGATTTTAACAAAATTAAATCCCAATTTGTCATGCAGGAATTTAAAGATATAAGCGTGAGAATCCAAGGTTTCAATTGCAAATTTTACAAAATAGAACATATCGCACAAGGACTGAAATGGGTATAGAATAAGGCGTAGGGGAGCCAATGCAAGAAGTCCCCAGCATGTGCACAACACGTGATTTGGTGGTGTCAAGGAAGCCTGGGCAACGGGTCAGGTACCCAATGGGCATGGGTACCGGATCCGTTAAGATTGGTCTTGGATTTACTTTAGAACTTCTACCCGAAACAATTCAGGCCTAGCCCGGCCCACAATTAAATTGGTCAGAGCTTGGGTATTGATTATTTTTTTACAAGCACGATTCGACCCGAATAGAATTTATGGTTTTTCTAAGTGTAATACTATATATAGTACATACTCTTGTCCGAAAAATAACAAGAGTAGACGGATGCACAAAATACAAAATTTATGCATATCAACAACATAGCATTTATGGTAAATAATTGCTCATATATATTGTCATGATTAAATTTCTATTTCAAGACAATATATTGACTGATAATTAATGATGAATAATTGACAGAATCATGAACTCATAGTCAAAATAGTTTCTATTTTAATTTAATTAACCAAATGCAATAATCAATTTACTATTTTAAAGGTAATTAAATTTCATTTCTACGTTACTCAATAAGCTTGTGGGTTAAATGGGCAGGCTTGGGCTTCTAAAATGAATCCAAGCCCAATTATAAGTAGACTAAGCCTAGTCCGAAATTAAATGGATTTGAACGAACCTAGGTTCTATATTTCATGGCTAAATGAGCTTTTATAGATATGTAAATGGGTCGGCCCGCTCGATGCCCACACTTAGCATCAAGTGATGTATGGCTTCTTTGGACCTATGGCAATATAGAAGAAGTTCAGGATCTTCTTTGAACCACATCAACACATGTTTCGAATACAATGTTCATCAAGGAATTTGACATCTCCCAAACGAGCAGAAAAAGAAATCTAAGGGCGTGTTCGGTTAGGGGGTTTAACCTCACAAACCTCCCTTTTTCTCTCTCATGTGGGGCCCACTCTCCCTCCCTTTTAATACATTAAATAAATTATTTCTCTTTTATCTATTCCAAAAATATAATATATTATACCATCATATCATCTAAAAAAAATAAACTACTCAACTTATACTTACTTTTCAAACTCCAATACAATCACATCACAATAACTACTCACTTTTCCAAACTTCAATACAATCATATGCAACAAACCCATAACACCCACAGTTTAACCCTCTATACAAACACCAAAACACAAAAATAGGTTACCCCCTACCAGTTTAGCCCACTCTAACACGCGTACCAAACACACCCTAAGGGAGAATTAAATGATAAGGTGGTTGACGAGTGAGATCACAATCCAAAGAAGAGGGTGTTCCAACATGCTTTTCTGCATCCTGCCTGCTACCACTATCTCTATGGAAATATACTTTATTTTATTTCTCATCAATACACATTTATTTAAAAGCTTTATAACATGAATTATGCATTGTGACAGCTTACAAATATCGTGGTTGATAGACTTTTTTAATCAGTACAAAAAAAGTTGAATCATAAAAGCAGAGTCAGCCCAAGAATTGTCGTCGCAGGAAGAATACTATATCATGGTAACATGGAAATATCCGAAGGCACAAAATAGATGAGCTCCAGTTGCTCTTGGCAACTCAGAGAAAAACCTTACAACTACTGATTTAAGGAGAATCTTAAGTAAAAACATTTTGGAGAGTGTTTTCTGTGCTAAAGGATAGCAAACAAAAATCAAAACCACAATGCAAACACCTGAATTGTTGAATATTTTTCTGAACTCAAAATGAACATACCAACTCTCTACAAGTCTGATGATCAAAAAAACTGAATACTTCAAAAATCCGAGATGTCTAGGCTCCAGTAATCTCAGCTTCAGGTTCCATGGCAGAATCCTCGGCAGAACGATCAATCTTGATGCCCACATCCTCGGAATAGTCTCCATGGACCTATAAAACAGAGACGTGGCAGGAAAATGATCAGCTTTTTCATGTTTATGCAACTTTTAAGCCCACAAGTTTACTTTATTTAGATCTGATTCTGATACCTACCTCCATAAGCTTCCCCAAATCAAATTTAGGCGCCTTCAAAATTTTAACTTTACGAATGAAGACATTTTGCAGAGGATAAATGGCCGATGTGGCCTTCTCAATCTCTTTCCCGATGACCTCAGGGATGAATTTTTGAACCAGCTCTTTCAGGTCACAGGAAGTAGCTTGGTTGACCATGATTTCCCTCATCTTACGGCGAATCTGAGGAAATTTATTACTGTTTTATGATCGTGATCACCGTGATGCAATCAGAAGGGGAAGGGAAACAAAAATACCTGTCTAATCTGGCTTGATTGTGCATAACACGTTCTTTTAACCTGGTTTGGTCGTCTCTTTGTGAAACCAATGCAGAACATTCTGAGAGTGTAGTTATCAGTTGTCTTGACATCGACATGGGCCTCAATGAGAGTTTGCCACTTGCGCACCAGTGACCTTAACTTGTCAGTCATGAAATTCATTCCCTAGAAAAGAACTCAAGCAATTATCATCAGATAATATGTCCAATCGGATGACCAAGAAATCAAGATCAAGAGAAATCAAATGTGAACAGAAAAAATGAAAAATACCCAGAAATTTGTGAGGACGTTCTTTCCTTGCACGTCCTCAGCCCGGAGACGGATCTTCCTGTAGGCTTGGTCTTCATCATTTTGGAGATCAGCCAGAGAGATCTCGAATACCCTGTGCTTGAGTCCTTCAGATGCAATCTACAAACAACGTTTGTATTTTAAAAAATTGAAGCTTTGAAAAGTGGGTTAGTTAATTTTCTCGGAAAAGCAAAATGAGTTAGCTTAATAACCATCAGGAACACACTTTTACATTCGACCTACAAAGAGAGACGAACTGGATAGAACTATCTGATTTGATAGGCATTCAATACATTACTCTACCATGTATTTGGATATTAGTGTTTGCTTCAATATAATCGGTAACTTGTATCTTTGTATCTAAATAATCAAATCTGATATCAACATAATTCCCAAACACAAAAATTTGGTTTTCAAGGAACTAAAAGGTGAAATTTTCACATGCACATCATAGTCATCGTAATACATGGAAAATGAAATCCATAGATTTCAGCTAGATTTTAATGACGGCTTCAAAGTTCAAAGTATAAACGTAATGAAAATGAACATAGCAAAAAGATATCAACACAGGGTGCAACATGGAAGAGAGTAAATAAGAACTATTAACTTCACTTAATAACATTTGACTCTGAAGATTTATAGTTTGCTCTGCAGTCAACATTTATTTATCACCGTTGAAGCTACTTAAAATTCCAATATTTTCAGATGTTTTTGCCTCTCAATACTGATACAGCTGGTTCTATTCTTCGGGCTTAAATCATTTTCCTAATCAAATTATTGGCATGGAGATCAGTAGAGATTGCACTTCTAAGGTATGTGCTTAGAGATGCTCACTTATTTCAAATAAGGCATGCATAGCCATTCTGAGCTCGCTTTAATAAAAAATGCGATGTAAATACTAGCTATTTATATATTAGAGGTTATAGTTAAGCCTATTTATACTTACTGATTATTGTAAATAATAATTTCCTAATTATGAAGTTACCGAATACTAGCTATAGTTTTAGTTACAAAAGTGGGAGCCATCTTTCCGTAACTCGCAAATTAATAAGCCTTAAGTTGCCAGTACTAGCATAGCATTTACAATCATTATTTATATTATTCTATTAGCTATATTTTAATTAACTGGTGTATAAAATTTGTTCTTATTTTCTTTTTATGAAAAATTCGATACAATAAGGTATATGGCACTAATCATGAAAAGACATTCTTCATGTTGAAGTTGTACTTTTTTAACAAGAATTATAACAATACAATATTTTTAACATGAATTATAACAATATAATATTTTTATATGTATACAACACAACAAATAAGAGCATTGGAGCATTTTTGAACCCCAAAAAAATGGCAACTTAGAGTTAGGAAACATGAGGAGAACATATGATAATGGCTAGAATGTATGAATATATGAACAGTCTATCTGGACTGGGATTATGAACACAAGGCATGGCTGCATTGACAGCGTAATCATTGTTAATGTAAAAGATTGGTTCTGCTGATCATCTTATAGGAGGATGACGGCTGTCAGAGGGCCCTGCCATGCATGTGGAGGGGAAGCAAACCTTTCAGCAAAAATTAAAGCTCGTTCACATCATTCGACACAATTAATGCTTCGGCTTTATGGAAATACAGTACTCAATCTTGCATAAAGATTGTGTATTCCCCTATAATGCTTCCAAGAGATAGTGTCTCCTTGAAAATAATGAAACCATCTATGTAAAAAAATCATGGGGTTGCAATGCGAACAAAACAAAGAGAAGATAGATGGAGTCAGCTGGGTTCATGGAATTCCTTAGAAAATGATGTGGCTGATGCTACCTTTTTATGAAAATTTTCAACATGAGTTTAGCATTACTTTAAATAGTGATTCACCCATTATTGAGAAAATAGACTCTGATGAACGTCTCTTCTTTACAAGCAAATTAGTTCTAGCTATTCATCATAGTATATATATTTTTAAAGATGAAGGAAGCCTTTGGAAGATCGTGGACATATGATAATGTTAAGATGTGGCATACGAGTGGAGACTTCACATTGTTCCAATTAAATATTCTTGGTTGGAAAATTAAAAAGGTCTGGATTCTTTGGGAAAACCAGTTTTAAGGGTGTGGACAAATATGAATCATGGTAAAAAGGAACTCACAGGAAAATGCAGTTGGATAAAATTATGATAGTGAAAATTATAATAATGTCCAATAAGAAGCGAGGCAGAGAAACATCTTGTTCATAGACTAGCTGATGTTTTGCAAATGGAAGGTAAAGCCAAAAAATATTGGAGGATGGAGGGTCACACTGAACTTGCTCATTTTTAAACAGTTCAAAATGAATGATGATGGGAGTTCTAGAAACCACCATGTCCAACTGGTGTGGATATTTGGTGAAAATACTAAAGGTCATATACTAAATAACGTAGACACTTATCTAGTAAAGAAACCGACTAAGCTGCAACATTGTAAAGGTCAGGCTATGCAAATAATATACGGATGGAATCATACTTGAAGGTATGAATTTAACTGGGAAGAGGCCAAATATTCTGGATTTCTCCTAAATTCGTAATGAGTGGGGAAAGGAGACATTCGTCAATACTCGTGGAGGAGTTCAATTTTGAAATGATTTGTGATCGACTTGTAAATGCATTGTTCGAGGAAATACCTAAAACTTTTGGTGAATGGGATAGCGGTTGCTTGATGCTTAAGAAAAATGAGGAGAAAGTAGAGGAAATATATGTGATTGATAAAGACACTTCTTACCCTGACTGTGAGGTGAAGACCATCTAAAAATTTCAGTGAAAGTACAACTCAAAGCATCTAAGCATGTAATTTCTAATCAATAAGAACAAGGGCTTGTGGATTGGTGAAGATTGGAAGATAATATGGAAATAAGATGTCATGATAGATGGTGTTGAGAAGGAAAGAGATATCGAGTATATAAGCTAGACAAAAGAAGAGCATGAGGATTTTTCTAGAAGACTGAGAAGAAGAGATAGAAGAGCAGCTATTCTCATGCACAGAGAACTTGATCTACAAAAATATTACAAATCATTCAAGTTAAGGAGGCCGGAGAGTGTGGATCCAAGCACTCCAATCACTTCAACTTTATATATTATCTGTTGTGTTATGCCCAGTTTTCAAAGCAACTATAGCTTCTCTTATGGCTATATGCTAGCAAGTGGGATATGGTATAAGAAGTTGATGACTTTAGTGTGTCTCGTAAAAAAATTCACATCAATCTAATGAAATCAATACTGTTGCTGATTAGCTATACAATGGCAATGATAATCTAATATGCCGAATACTTGATGAAACATGTTGCATCATTGAGAAAAAAACTACATACAATAAAGCTCTTTTACAGACAGAACATGAAAATTGTACGGATCCTTACTGAACTTGTACTTCATATGGTTTTGCAAGTGTCTACTAAATTACACGAACAAAAACCTATCTTCGCAAGGCAACCCGGTACACAGAAGAGTGCTGGGTGGGTAAGTAATCCAAATAAAAAGAAACGACAATGACAGTTAATAAGAAATCATTATCCAAAATATCAAGTAACAATTACTTCCATTTTAACAGTAAGGCATGTATGATACTTTCACTAGACGAAGATCCAACGTGGAATCCAAACACAACCAAATATGCCAATCCTATGAAATTCCGGTAATTGTAGGGAAAGACGATACCTTGGTGCCCTGAGTCCTGGAAACGAGGGTCTTTCCGACGTTCCTCTGGTTAAAGATTGACGGCGCCTTGATGTCGTACCAGTCCTTCTTGGAGAAAGGATCCACACTTTGGAAAACAGATAAAAGCAAAAGGATCGGATTACGCCATTGGAAAGGGAATGCAACAATCTATGAGAGCGTGTTATCGAACTCACGTCTTCTTCTTTCCTCCCTTCTTCCCTTTGGAGATCCTCTTGTTCTTGCCCACGGCCATGGCGTTAACGTTTCGGGTCTGAGAGCGGCGGTGGAGAGAGGAAACCCTAAAATGGGGGCAGGAACTGGTATTTAAGGGATATCCACCTTCCTCGACGTTGAGAAAAACTAAAACTTTCTTTCCTTTCTCCTTGAAATTATCAAGGTGAAAATGATTCTCCCGTTTCAAAAAGTGATTTTTATCCGGCAGATAAATTTTTAAATTACTTGTACAATATTTAAAATAATCTAATTCCTCTCTCAACCTTATAAACTCATTCCGTCTTACTCCACAGACCCTACCATTAGGCGTTAGTTGTACACTTACTTAAGTCAATAGTGTGGGTTAATAACCAGAGGTGAAAATTAACGATGGATCTTCCACCTCCTTTCTCTTCTTCCTCGCCACCTACATCCTCGTGTGCTTCACCACCTCCCGTGTGGCGCAGATCCACCACTTGGCACGGCGCCACCATGTAAGTCACGGTCATCAGCTTGAGTACGGCCTTGGCGCTCCTCCTCCATTCCCGTCGACTTCGCCCACGCCCTCTCCCTCTTCTCCGCCATCGCCTGCCCAAACCTCTTCATGTTTAGCTCCATCCTCCGCGCCCAATCCCAACACCACCTCGTCGTCTCCCTCTTCAACTTCCTTTGTGCCCTCCCCCTCGACCCTTTCTCCCTCATCTTCACCCTCGACTCATACTGTTGTGGTCGAGCCATCCACGCCCTCGGCCTTTCATCCGGTCTCCTCTCCTTCCTCAACCTCAGGAACGCCCTCCTCTCCTTCTACTCTCGCTTTGTCCACATAGGGGACGCACGCAAGTTGTTCAACGAAATGCCCCCGTTAGAGAAGAAGTCTCATGGAGTGCCCTCATGCCTGGCTACTCCCGAGATCGCCTCTATGATGTCATTCTGGTCCTCTTTAGGCATATGAGGTATATCCATTTCCGGATCACCCCAGTTGTGGTCGCAGTCACCTTGTCTGCAGCCGTCTGCATTGGCGTGGACTGCGACGAATGCGAGTGTCCATGGCTACTTCTTTAAAGCATACCATCATTCAATAAAAAGATAGCTAGCTCCACGATCACCACTTATTCCAGGTGTGACTTGGTAGAGTCAGCACAGAGAATTTTTGACATGGTCCCAGAGAAAGACCTTGTTGTGTGGAATTGCATGGTGGATGGGTACATAAGAAATTGTTGCTACGAGGAAGCTTTCCAATTGTTGGAGCGGACGACATGCGAGGGATTTCAACCGAACGAGTCGATTGTTTCTGCGCAGCTTTCTGCATGTGCATCCTAGGGGAAATTGCTTATAGGTCAACAGATCCATGAGTACGTCGAGACTGAGAAAATGTACTGCACTTGTAAAATGTACTCTTGATGTGGATGGGTAGACAATGGCATGTTTTTTTTTAAGGAAGGACATGTTTTTAGGGTTTTTTTATCCGACAGACCCTAATGTAAAAGCACATAACGGAATCCGATTAGTTTTACTGGGTAAATGGATGGGGATTAACCACAGGGTATGTAGGGTAAAGGTTGGCAAGTTTACGAGATCCAGGGGGATTAGAATGTTTCAAAGGTCGTAGAGGTAGTTTGAAAAGTTTACAAGGTCTGCCCGGTAAAAATCCCTTTCAAAAAGTCGCTCAAAACTAAACCACCATATTTGCGATGAAGGTAGATATATTGGAACTTGTTACATTTTTTTTGTATGATATAACATCATCTAACAATCATCATATCAAATATTGGATTAGATTTTGCTTTACACGTGACAAGTATTACGGTCGACTAACCTATTATAAGTTCGTGAATGCATCATATATTTAGTTCGAACTCATGATACGGAAGATATACTGATGAATTCCATATTCATATCTTTTATCCTTTCATTTTGATTAAAAATTGAGGTAAAATATATGTAAATATACAATAGTTTCAATGTATATCATGAATAAAAATATGTTTTAATACATAGTTTCACCCTAAAAAAGAACAAAGAAATACGAAAAAGGAAAAAGAAAGAAGGTTGTGAAACGTAACTATGTATAGACTGGCCCTAACCTTAAAACTGACTCGATCGACTAAATTAAAGTATGGAGAGGCAGGGTAAGAAAGAGGAAAAGCACAGAAAATTGAATTATTGTACATAAATTTTCATTCGGAATGTTATTACACGTAGTACAAAATTCTGGATTTTTTATAAAATATCAAGTCAAATTATTTTCTTCTTGAAACTTGTTTATAAAAAGTCAAAGAAAAAAAATAAAAGTCAAAGAAAAAATAAAACTATGTTCCAAGATATACTGTGAAGGAAATGTTTCGGAGACATAAATCGAAAAGTAAAGTCAAATTTCAAAGCTGAATATCTACTCCACGTTTACCAAACTTGCTTTTAAAATTCATGGTATGAAAATACCTTTCCAACGAAGATGGTTTCACTAAAATTAGTGTTAATATGCAAAAGTTCGATTTTGGGACCCCATAGGTACTTGTGCAGTTGTGTTTACATTTATTTATTCATTCATTATTTAATGCTTTTTATATACACTCGTAATCTTCTTATTGGCTAATTCTAGTATATTTTTCAATCAAATTAATAATAGAAAAAATCGCAATAGATAGTTTAAATAAATATGAAACTCTTATTTATATGTATTGTTGACTTATAATGTATATTATCCTAATTATCTAACCATGTTAATACACTCCTAAAATAAATAAGAGTAAAATTAAAATCCTTATAAAATATCTTAAAGTAATAAAATATAAAAACATATTAGCTTGTATATGTAAAATCAACAAGTTATAAATATGTTATAGTATTTGTATGACTTTACCCATTAAAACAATGGTGTTTAATTATTTGAAACATACCATCGATTTATTAATTTGCTTTTTTCTTTCATCTTATTCTTTTAAAATTTAATTTAGTTTTTTATTTATTATGGAATTAAGATGGTATTTAAATGTTTTCATCTTATACAGTCAAGCCTTGACTTGATCATACATGTGGCAGCCACCCATTAGTTACCACCAAAACTCGACTCTCTTTTTCCACTTTCTTCTTCCCCATCTTCTCTTCGTCTCTTAAAATGGGAACAACACCTGCAATGACATAACCAACCCAAGACTCCACTTCCATTCCTCCAACAACCGGTGACCAACTACACAACCGCAGGTGATCTCCGGTCACTATCTTGAACCCAACAACATGTCACCGACCACCTATCACCTTCGTCCCTCTCCCCATCCCTATAAATAGACCCTGTAGAGTTTATTATGAACTCATCTCACATTGAAAGAGTTTTCAAAATATGGTTGGACCACTGTCTAAAAGAGTACGACCGAACTCATGGTCCAAATTTCACATGTGATAAAAGGTGTTTCCTTAACTCTCTTTTTATTTGGGAGTCTATTAATGTTGATGGCATTCACGGTGTTCATGGTCATAATGTGTCTTTATACCATACTATGTTACCTCTGCCTAGGTTGACGCTTACTAGTACAAACCTCTTTCATCCCTTTTTTAATTTCATGCATTCACTTTGTGGCTTCGAGGAGTGGCATCCCTAAATGATGTTCTAGTGAGACTTGATTACTTCTAGATCAATCAATGTTTTTTTAGTTTTTGATACGATGTTCCTGCATACAAAGACGAGGGGAAGGATTCGAAACCAAAATAAAAAAAAACATGATCTTTATTATGTGAATCGATATGTACAATTAGATGACTAGAAACAACCTTATACAATGTCTTCCAAATCGAATCGGAATCTACATAAAAATGTATTTTGGAGCATGTGGGTTATAAACCCGAAATTACCCTACTTAATTCATGCGAACTAATCATTGTATACATGCCATGTTGTAGTCAGACAATCGGGATAAATCAAGAAATAACCACAATTAATTAATCAATCAATATAACGGTGGTTTATCATTTATTTAACATGGGAAAGCCCCAAGGTCAAACTCAAGGAGGCAAAGAAACAACCTAGATAAATGTTAATTAGATTTCAAGCACGATTTTTGAGGTGATTTTTTTGTTTTTTTATGTAAGATAAGGATGCAAATGCAAAAGCGGCTAATTTTTATGACTAAAATGCAAACAATGATCAAATGTGGTCCATAAATTATGAACTTGGTCGGGATGCAAAGAATGATGAAATGAGCACATTGTATTTTTTTGTAAATTTTTGATGCAAAATAAATAAATAATAAATTTATGGATATAGAAAATGTGAATCTAGGTAATTAACTATGATAAATATAAACCGACTTATTTTAAGTAAATAAAATTATCTAATATATATCACTATGTGATTTATCTAAGAAAAATCTTAAAACCTACACATGTGGAGCCTTATACCTGTTAAAAATTAATCACTGCAATACACAAAATGATTTTTACAAAACAAATTATGCGTGCAAATGCAAGGATTTTTTAGCACAACGAAGAATACAAGTAAATCAAGCATTGTGGCTTTTTGACAATTTTTAGAGCAATGTTGATTTAATATGAATTTCAGAGCACGGAATGGGTAAAATATGTAATTTTCCACTAAAATTTTAATAATTAACTATCTGCATATAATACAAATATAAAGCACATGCCACAATGTAAATATTTAGTTGAAGAATGAAATGCATATTTTTTATGAATAAAATAATATCGAAATGATGGTCAAGCAGTTGAAGGAACGCATGGTTCTCAATGCAATATATAATAAATAAGAAATAAAAGAAATATGCACATGGGTGCAATTACCGAAATTATGATGGATGCTTGTGCAAAATCCCCCTGATATCGTGTGCTAGGCACGTGTTGCTGATGTCATCCAATGGTTGGGTCCCTTTGCAAGTTTAAAGAGCAGCGGGGCCCAAGGTTGCAAAAAGCGGTATGCGGTATCCAGTCGGTAGGGTCACTGATTACTGATTGAACGGTATGCGGGAGTTTAAACGAAAAATTAAACGGGTTATGTGGTTTGCATTTTTAATAAAAAAATTATCATACATATAATTAATAAAAAAGTATAAATAAATAAGAAAAATATAATCACAAATTCACAATGTAGATCAAATATTGTTAAATTCAGGAAATATTTCATCTAAATGTCGAAATAGATAACATAAACAACTAGAATGCATAGCCAAATGTCAAAATAGTCAATATAAACAATTACATTCATAACATGAATCTAAAAAGTCATGGATAATGGTAATCCTTCGAAGAAAGTAGATCAATGTTCTTAAAAGGATGTTTTAGGTCGTTTAAAGACTGCTTAAGGCCGTTTAAACGACCATTTATGCGGCCCGGCTGCTTATTGACCCGATTTTGGTTAAACGACGTGGTCGAGCACCGCATACGTTTAACACGTCGTTTAAACAACCGTTTTTGGCATCCATGACGGGGCCTAGGTGCAAATCCTCCAAGGGGCACGCGCTTGGCTATGGGTTGCTTTTGCAAATTGGCAGGAACACCGGGGGCGACTCCGTAATTTCCACCCTCATCACATGCGCCTCACATGAGGGGAGAACTGGGATCGCAGGCTTCTTGAGGCGAGGTGCACTAGCGTAAGCGGAGCATGCAAAGGCGGTCGATGGCAGACGGTGAGCTGGTGGAAGATGGAGCTCAAACTTGACAGTGCCGGAGGTTACTCCAATGGCATATACATGGCCGTCAGGGATGCTAGGCCGGGCTGAAGTCCAAGGGGCAGCATAGTGCTTCATCGAGGGTGAAGGAGATCAGTGAGAGGTTGTGTCGGTTATGGCTCAACAACAGTAGAGTGTGGCTGATGCGGCGTGCAAGCGTAGTGCTCCAGGGAGGTGGTGGACAGAGCGCAAGCTGTGGAGGGTTGCGTGAGATAGAAGTAGAACATGAAGAGAGGGATAGTGATGGCGATGATCAATGTGGCAGAGGAGGTCGATATCGAAATGGGAAGAAGAAGAGACAAATATAGAGGAAGAATAAAAGGGGTCAGGGGGTAGTTTCGCCTAAGGTTGGAGGTGTGGAGTCCACCTTCCATGTTCTCGCCTCATCCACGGGCTGAACGTGACGAGGCTCGGATGATCTCGCCTGGAGGAGGTCTTCGCCGCTGATGGAGGCTGCTGTCACCAGCCTCATGGTAGCTCTCCAATGCTGGTCTCAAAAAATGGATATGGAGGATGCATTTGAAGGTCGTCGGCGTTGGAGTTCTATAAAGAGAAGAGACATTGGGTTCCAGATTAGGTTATAGGGGATAAGGGCTTTGGTGGTCGAAGATTGCGGGGGTGGTTAGTTATGGGGGATTGGTTGGTGGGTCGAGCGATCGATCGGATTAGGAGATAAGGGTGGTTAGAGACGGCGAGGTGGGGATCGGAGATGGGGGAACAGAGGAGAGCGATGGTGCTAGGAGCAGGTGGTGAATGTGCGCCTGCACCGTCGTAGAAGGCGGACGGTTGCACGAGCCGAGCAGGAGGAAGGGGTCGGCCACATGGCTAGCCCTAGGGTTGCGACACAGCAAAAACATTAAAAATAAAAATAAATAAATAATAATTAAAATGATAAATACATAAATATAAATAAAATTAAATAAAAAACATAAAAGGGTGACACGTGGTGGTTCCAGGAGCGACCACATTACTCTCAGAAAATCCAAAAATGAAATCAAAAAAATAAAAAGAAAATAACAAAATGGGTCAAATTGAAAAGTTCTCTACACGAAAGTTGCTCATCTTGACGAGATCGACAACTTTCGTGAAGGATTGAAAAACTAAAATAATTCATCCGTATAAAAAAGTATTTTTGATGGCATGTTATAGATAGAGAATACAACATTTTGTGTTTTGCATTTTTTTTATAATTTTAAATAAGATAAATATCAAAATAAAATCAGAGAAAATATAAAGAAATTTTTACACCTGAGACTATTTTTTATATTTTTAATAAACAAGAAGATAGGAAAATAAAATAGAATAAAATGCAGGAGGACTTTTGTACAGACTCACAATGAACACTCAGACTCAGTCAGTTTCTTTAATCTCAATCTTATTTTAGATTTAGATTTTTTTTGAACTTTGATAAAACTTTTGTCAAAGAAAATAGATGAAAAATAAACAAAAGAAAAATGGTTAAATATATAATAAAATATCAAATCAAAAACCGCTAAAATACACAATGCACAAAAAGAGGCTCAACACCCAACTTTCACAAATGAGCTCTGATTTTTATGAAATTGGTCTTATTTGAAGGTATTTGAATTCATCTTACTTTAACAATGAGTAGAGTAAGATCGACTACTGTATGAGAGAGATATGCGCATTTTAGTCTGCCTGGTCTGAAATTAAGATTTCATTTTGTTGGCCACTTTTTTAAGTTAGCAGTTTTTCATTTTTTTTTATTCTGGTTAGTGATATGTACAAAATGGAGGTGGTTTGAGGTCAATTGGAGATAGTATGAATTAACTAAAATTTGGTGAAGTAAACTGCTTTTCAAGTCAAACTACACTTGAATTTTTTTGGCTCTTTATTTTATGTAATGATGCATGATAAAATGCAAATATTATTTACACATGCATGAATGATAATTATGCCAATTAGATGATTAAATGGACATGAATTTTGGGGAATTGAGTTTAATTGAACACTTTTAGAATGTTGAATCACAGATTCATCAGTGGGACGCCTCCATGGAAAGAGTGTTGCCCTCATATGAAATGCAAGCATCTGTCTCTGACTCATTTGTTATCTCCCCTTATTATGATTTTAAGATTTTTGACTTTCTTCATTTTTTAATAAAATTTCGGATGGCATCCGTGAGTGGTTGAAGACTCCTACCGCTAGGTATTAGATAAAAATGGTTACTCAAAATCACTTGACTTGGCATAAGAATTGATGTTGCTCACTACCTGCTCTCGTTGCGACATATGAAGTTGTTGGGATTGGCCTCTACTTGGGTTGGAATGGCGGCCTTCACTACCGAAAAGATCTCAAGCTTCATGTTAACCATGTCCATTTGTGACATGAGTTGGAGAATGTAATATATGTTCGGGTTCATAGAACCATACACACTCGCCTCGAGATGCTCAATTGATGGTTATCACTGAGGCTGAAAATGTGGTTGAGGCTACTACCGGTAGTAAACATGGGTACGGGCATGAGGAAGATGAAAATGTGAAGAAAAATGGGACGAATAATATGGTCGATGGTAATGCTATTGAGAACCATGTCTCCAAGTCTAAAATTGTGATGGAGATGGAAAATGGTGATTGCTGCTGGAGATACCCACCACCATGTTGCTAGTAAAGCACTCTCCTGATCTGACCACTCGTTATGGAGCATGGTCCAGAATGAGTGTACATCCTGGACTCAAAATCGATTTGACTCGTGGAGGTGGAAACAATTGCTTGTGGTGTTGTGGCTTAGGTTGATATACAACCATCTGTGTCGATAGTTGTTGGTAGACATGATATACAGACTACACGCATTATACGTGTTGTACTGCCGGAGGAGGAACTAAACTCCATTGTACGAGAGAATTAGAAGATGTAGCCTCATGTGCAATGATCTCAGGTGTAGTGATCATAACCGGCATACTATGAATGGTACTAATAAGAAGCTTCATGTACTCTGAAATCACGTCTAGCTTGTCTAGTTGTTGTGCGCACTTCTCAATCACAATTACTTTTTTAGGTATTGTAATCGCTTCTCAATGATGCCAACTTTGGATAGATGGTGGCCGATGATCCCACAGTTGGAATTCTTTGATATATCCTCAATGTAGTTGAATTGGCGGCTTTATGGGGTATATGCTTGTGGAAGCTACACGATGAAGTAAGAGAAGATCTCTCAACCATCTCATTAAAAAAATCCAATGGATCGCTCCATACTCGTTTGATAAGAACCCCACATACCGCATCTACCAATCTAGGATGAGAGAATATTCACAAGAAATCCCAAGTTAGAATCCCAATACAAGTAGCTCCATACTTTGTAGTATTTTCATTCGATGGTAGTTAGTGTATATTGAAGATTAAAGATGGATTTGGTCCATTCAGAATTTATTACAGTGAGATCATGAGTTGCAAAATTATAAATTAAGATGTGTAATTTTTTCCACCATAGAATTTTATATAATATTAATTATCATCTACACTCTAGTGAGGAAATTATTAAAAAATCTACAATTAAACCATGAATAAATGTTCGATGTTTTTATGTACAGTAAATATGTATTTCCAGTCTACAATATTTACATCATTAGATCATGTTCTGTTTTTCTTGGTACGTATGTATCCTACTTTTTAGTTTTTTGAGATCAGGGACATTCTGCACATCTTTACATATTCACAACTTTCTTCTTTTCCTCTCTTTTTATTATTTTATTCTGTTTAGTTTGTTGCGTGTTAAAAATGCATTTTTATCTTTTTATATATTTTTATAAAAGATTGTTAATCACCATGTGTTTAAACACATTTTGCATAGGATTTTATATAAAATGAAAGAATAAAAGAGATGAATCTTGGATTAATCAACTGTCGTAATTCATAAAGCCCTGATGTCATTTCAGTACGTCATGCAATCCCATGTCTGTCGTATTTTATGGTCTCTTACCACCACCTTCATACACCACCCATTGCATCTGCTTGATTTCATAATACTCTCTCTTTAGTCCATCACCGTCATTGACAACGTCATTAACATTGTCCTCCTCACCCTAGGTAAGAAGAGTTAAAAGTGCACAACGAGTTCATCATAAGAGTTCATATTACTACAGAATGTGTTTCTAATCGGATAAAGCTGATGGTATCTAAGGTTCGTTGAGTTTGATAAACATCAAATTCAAAGGTCTGATCGAGACCTATCTTTAGTCTTGTATAAAAAATATTCGAATTCCTAAAACTTTGTGGGCGCGCTCTTAGAATACCTTTAGGAGACTAAAATGATCATCAGAAACGTAGATGTTTAAAGCCTTGGTGAGTGAGGCACAACCCCTTGATTTTTCAGTAGTGAGTTAAGTACTTCTCTTTGTTTGAATAGTTGTATTTATTCCCCTCACATGAATAGTCATCATTTCAGGACTAGCAAGATTTAAGCATGTGGTATGATTGATCACTAATTTATCATGATAACACACTTATATATATATATGTTGAATATCTCTGACCACATGGATACTTGCACCTACCCTGCATTTGTATCCATTCATATACACAATGTTTAAACATGTACATTTGCCAATAATTGCTAAAATACGATAAACATGGAAAAAAAATGAAGTTTAGTCATATCCATGCACCTACTCATCCTTGAAAGCCCATGAAATATGCAAAAGTAATCAAAATAAAAAAATTGCACATTATATATGTAGAGCTCACATATATAAACACAAACCACACGATCTCATACACATAAACACATATCACACAATTCATGCCATATAGATTTACTGGACCACTTATCCGTCGCCTGACCATTTTAGTTATCCTGTGCCAAACCAGCCGATTGGAATTTCAAGTCAGTATAAATTATTTTATTATTCAATTAACCGATCATTGCATCATTTGATTGATTATGTCAATTATAGAATCCGCAATATACAAGGAATTATATATATAGATCCTAATAATAACGTCTCCGCTGATACGATGTGATTGATTCTCCTTTATTTTCTCAATCTTAACCTTCATGTCAAATCCCCGAAACTCGGTAGATCGAGTATTTTCTTGATGTTAGGGTTCGTTTGGTTGCTGGTTGGGTTGGGTAACCCAGTGAATAGTAAACTGTAAGGAGGATTGGGAGGGTTGAAGGAGGGTACACCGGTGTACCCCAACCCAACAGTGCAACCAAACGAACCCTTAACAATCTAAATTATCCTCTGCAAAACTAATGCCATGTCTCACACTCCTTCCATCTGAGGTCCAACAAGCAGTGAATCGTGTCCGTCCACCCGTTCTCGTGATCACTATCTGTTTATCGCATTTTATTTTAGGGTTTTTATCAGTTGTGCCCCTCTGAGATATCGCAATTTCAGTTATGCCCCTATCTTTTTGGTAATATTAGTTGTGCCCCTCACTTCTTCCAATTCTATCACTTGTGTCCCTCGGGTTAGTTTCCGTCCATCCCTAATACAAACGGACGTTAACTTCAAGGACACAAGTGGAATCAACTGAAAAAATGGACTCAAATGTCCACCTCCTCTTCTTCTTCCTCCCCCATCCTCTTCCTCCTCCTTCTCTTTGTTCTCCCAGCCACATGCTCCTTCAGCAGCT
Source organism: Ottelia alismoides (assembly GCA_037367405.1). NCBI lineage: Eukaryota > Viridiplantae > Streptophyta > Magnoliopsida > Alismatales > Hydrocharitaceae > Ottelia > Ottelia alismoides. Next base: position 717,573 of record JAZKJV010006496.1, read on the forward strand.
CCTCCCGACTACCCTCAGCCCATCCCTCCGCCCCGAGCTCCTCCTCGACCCTCGCACATCCGCCCGACTCCTCCATGGCCCCCCTGCTCCCCGCCGCCCCGCCCCATGGGCCTCCCTCTACCCCGCGCCGCCCCTGCTCCCCGCCGCCCCCGCCCCCTGGGCCTCCCGCTCCCCCGCCCCGCGCCTCCCCCTGCTCCCTGCCGCCCCTGTGCCTCCAACTGTCCTCAAGCCCGCCCCCGCCCCGAGCGTTCCACACCCAACCCCCCGACCCCTGCCCCTGTCCCGCAACCCCCGCCCCTGCCCCCGCCCCTGTCCCGTACCCCCCACCCCTGTCCCGCGACCCCACCCCTGTCCCGCACCCCCCGCCCCTGCCCCAAGCTTCCGCACCCCTCCCCCGGCCCCTGTCCCGCACCCCCCGCCTCTGCCCCGAGCTTCCCTCCCCCCCGCTCGCCTCCTCTTGCCCTCGTGCCCCCTGCTCTCGCCCTAGGTCCTCCGCTCGAGCTCCGCCCCGAGCTCCACCTCCGCCCCTCTTCCCCGACCCAACCTCTCCAACACCATGCTCTATCCTCCCCAGATCGACCCCTGATTTTATTCTGACCATAATACCCTGACGGAAGGGCACAAGTGGTAACGGAGAAAGAAACGAGAGGCACAATTGATATTACCAAAAAGATAGGGGCATAACTAAAATTACGATATCTCAGAGGAGTACGACTGATAAAAACCCTTTATTTTATGCTATTCTCTTTGTATTCTTTCTAACATCTAAAAAAGATGACCGGTCATCTCCCCTCCACTATCTTAGTCTTCCCATTCACTCGAACGGCCACACACACACCAACCAACCAATGGCAGAGCTCCTCTCGTCTCCTTCCGCCATCTCCCCACTCTCCTCCTCCACCGCCGTCCGATCTACACTCCCCCCTCCGTCCGCCGTCAGATGCTCCGTCAAGTCCTCGCACCCTCCTCCCCTCTCCCTCCGCTCATCCCTCCTCCCCGTCCCCAGAAGCCTAGTGGCAGTGTTGCGGCGGCGCGCCACCGTGCCTCACCCGTCGTCTCCTTCTCCTTGGGCGGTGCGGTGCGCGGCGTCGGACCCCGCGCAGTTGAGGAGCGCGAGGGAGGACTTGAGAGTGCTCCTCAAGAACACCTTTTGCCATCCCATACTCGTCAGATCCCTCTCTCTCTCTCTGCTTTTCTCTTGTCTTTTGAGGAATGGTGATTTCTTTTCTTTTTCTTTGAGCAAAGATTGCCTTTTTTTGGAAATATGATTTTTTCGGAGCGTTTGGAAGTTTCCTTTTTTTTTTGAGGAAAGGAACTCTCCTGCAGAGTGTCTAACGCCGAGAAATTGGCAACTGTTGATGGATTAGCTAAGGGAACTGTGGATGTAAAGTATGCAATATCTTAAAATTACCATTTTGGTGAAAGTAACACGAGTGGTGAGGGAGTTTGAATCTTACCATCTGATAGCTTCATCCTAGATATTTTCCCGGGTTCGATTCTATCATCTCGGCAATAAGGGACATCTGCCCATAGCACCAGGCTTGGATGGGAGTTTCTCTGATGAAGTCTGTCGTATCAAGGTTGCAAATTCAGGACTAATTTATTTATTGGAAGGTCACATACTGAATTCAGTCAGCCGGACGATCGGACTGGTTGGACTCAGTAATCAATTGATTAAAAGATCTCACTTGGATATAAATATTGTGGTTGTTATTTGTTTGAAACTCAGTACTTGACAACTTCAACTTAAGCACTGTGCATTCTTGTCTCTGAGTCCTGTAATAGTGGCAACTTTGATAACTTCAACTTAAGCATTGCACATTCTTGTCTCAAGTCCTGTAATAATGGCAACTGGCAACTGCTCAATCTGAGAAGGCTTTACTTCCTAACACTTCGCTGGGGCGGCTTCATTTCTTATGCTCTCTTTTCCACTATTAAAAGGATAACAGCTCTGAAACCATTCATGCTGTTATTTAAAAATGTTGGCTAACAACTTGTTGGGTTTGGACCCATTCGAATCGAATGGCTACCATGAAAAGTGACTAAGTCCAAGTTGTTAAGCTGTGTCCTCTACTTTTATACTTAACTTCTCACCTTTGGTAATTTATATGTAGGACTATGCTTTGGGTGCTACAAAAATTTGTAATGCCCCAAGCCTAGGATGGAGCCATTATTGAGGAACATTGGCCTTAGCAATTTGTTGGGTGGACTTGGTTGGGTCCAATTGAATTCAATGGAAATAAACCAAAATGCTTAAGCCAATTTTTTCAAGGAAATGCTTGAGCCAAGTTGTGATGCAGTAATTCTTCAATCACATATCCACTATCACTTGTGAGTTTTTCCATGTGGAACTATGTTTGGAGTGTAATATTATGAGTTTTTCCATGTGGAACTATGTTTGGAGTGTAATATTCCATTTTTGGTAAAATCTGTCATGCTATAGAGTGGTATAAGGCCTCAATTTAAGTCACGCTTGGTAGGGTGAGTATGCATAATAACCTCGGGGTGAGCATATTAGGATTTACATTCAAGCACTTGCGGTGGTTGCCTTATGCTTACTTTATTGGATCAAGTTATATTTCCTTTCTTGTAAAAGTCTTTTAAGTCCGTATTTTTGCTAGAAGCATGTTCTCATCTTGCCAATCTGCACATTGTATGCGGTTGTGAGATTTAACATGCTCTTTTCGTACTGCAACCAAACCGCCTTTCTGTGATACATACATATATACATATATATACATATATCTATATGTGCATGTTTGATTTGTTAAGTGATTGACTCGGTTGAGTTGGTTTTTCTTCAGTTGAGTTGGCTATTAGTTTGATTTTATTCGTTTCCTATGCATTTACGTGGTCACTTATGCGTTTGCTTATTGGCAAGATTCTAAACATCGATTTCGTTGGCATGTTGTCATCTATGGGAAACTGCATATTCGTGATACGTCGCTTGAGAAGAAGAAAAATGGGAGAAATGCTTATGGACTTTGATTTTTTGGAAATTAATATTTCCAATATGTTTTAATCAATAAACAAGATAGAGATATACACCTGCTTGCTAAAATATATGTCTAAATACAAGTTTTCTATAATATCAAGTCTATTGATATTTACATGACACATGTTGATAGCCTTACATGCATAACATTTAATGCATGCAATTGTACTTTAGAAGTTTAGTCGTGAATAAATAAGTTGAAATAACAATTGCAACTCATAGTTCATATTGTATACAAGAAAACAAAACATAAATACTGATACATGCATACCTCCAATTCAGAAGAATCAGAAGAATTGAGAAGAGGATCCGAGCAAATCTTTTGTCTTGTATGCTCTCCTCCTCCACATCTTTTCATTATTTGGTCTCTATATTCAGTGTAGTTTTTCCATAGCATATAGCTAGCTATACATACCTTGTAGTCCTCGAGGTAGTGCACATTTTCATCATCTTCAACATCTGCAAGGAAACCAATTTGAGGATATTTTTCGTGGAGGCGAAATCACAAGGAGGTTGACACGAAAAAGATTAGCTTTAGAACCATGCGATGAAGTTGATGGAGTAGGAGGAGAGCGCATTTTTGTTGGTTGAGTTGGAGGCACGATATGGTAAAAATACGAAAATATGCCATATCCTGCACCATTCTGTAAGGAGGTACACCCACAATAGCCAGCAGGCCCACCATTATTATAATTATAACTGGGAGGAGAAAGGAAGATACCATATGATTCATTCTATAATTATCTCTGGGATCCATCATTTGATCCACCACCATAATGGTTTGATGTAGCTCCATAGACTTTAGGGCTTGATGTAACTCTATATCCTCCATAACATCCATCATGCAATAATAAATCTCCTCGAACTTCTATGAATCCAAGAAAACTTCCATCACTATGTCATCCTGGTGATGTTGTCGTTGTGGTTGCACTGGTGCGGTGGTAATCCATGAGCACTACAGGATTTGGACCTCGGGGAGAACTTTGAGTATATTCATCATGTGTATTGGTGTGTTGGTCCATGTCAAAATGTGTCCTCGCTCACTAGTATGTTCCTCACCAGATTGTGTCATTTCGCTAGGAACCTCTTGAACTGCATCATTGTCATCGAATCATCGTTGTCATCATATCCTCTATCTGATAATGATTTTGATTTGTATCTATTGGACCCCTTATCAACCACATCATCTTCCAACCCTCTAGCAGATTATGGACATCAACCTGATTTAGCCGTCTAATCTTCAATCTGCCTCCATCTACGAAATAATCTGTGTTTGGCCTTCCTCCTCTGTCATCAAGAATATATGTACTATTATCATCTATCCATTTCTGCAAGATGTCTTCATCTTCATCATCTGAATCTTGAACATGTACACAAGATTAATGGGGTTTATGTAGTCTTGCTTATCGTGCTTCTCCCTTGCATGCCTTTTTCACAATTTGAGATTGTAATATTGATGAATCTGCGATTCGTCATCTTTATTCATTTATTTTAGCTTAAAATCCCTTATAAAACACCTGCATATCACGCTAATTCCATATTCTTACTAACTTGCATCTGTGTAAATATTGTACATTTCTGATTAATTTTAACCTAAAATAAATAAATAAAGAAAGAAAGGAAAAATAAAGAAAAGAAAATAAAAAAATATAAATAAAGAAAAGAAAATAAAAAAAGGAAGACTGTGTACAGGCTGACCCGAACCCCGAGAGAAGGTCAAGACGTGACCTGATCGACCAGGAATAAAGTAGGGGGAGATAGGGTCCTCAACCAGAAAATCCAAAAAAATGTGTGTTCTCGCTTATTTTGTATATATGTATATCACTAATTTATTTGTACCTTAATTGACTCAAAATCAAATAACATTCAAAATCAAAGTTGTAAATAAAAATGTGTTCTAATTACTAAAATCGATTGCACAATTAAATCTTGTACAGAATAAAAGTAGCCACACTTGGAAAAAACCACTAAGCACTAATTGAAAGACCAATTCCGGCTCCATATGTGCTCAAATTGAATCAATCTCAGTTCCATTGAACTCGAAATTAAATTATCTTCAAAATGGCTGTATTTTCATAATTTTTGGAGTTACGGATGAAAAGTCGGATTTCTGGGGTGGTTTGTGCAATTTTCCCATATATTTTGTGTATATTATATTTGTATATATTGTAAATTAATTCCACTGATTTTTTTAATAAAAATAAAAATTAAAAAAAATAATAAATTCTTAAAACACAAAAAAGGGCTAATTCGTCATTTAACCTTGTATATAATGTCATATATGTATATAGTACATGTATATAGTTGTTATTTTTAACTAACCTTCATAAAAAATAAAAAAATAACATTTTTTAATTCAAATAAATAAAGTGACGAAAATTAAAAAAAAATTAGATAATTTTGTATTTAGTTTTATCTCTCTTTTATTTTCTTTTTCAAATTTCATCTCCCTCCCACCAAAAAATTCAAAAATTCATTTTAATTTTTCATCTCCATTATCCCTTCAAAAAAATTCAAATCTCATCTTTTCTATTTATATGGCTCCTTCTCCCTCAATCCAACTTGATCAATCTTTAGAGAGAGGAGCCCGATCTCCGAGAGAAATTTCGTCGAGGAAGTTGCCTAGCCTCCAAGCCGTCCGGTGACAGCGAGTCGGCCTTGTCGAGGCGATCATGGTCCATTTTCCGCTCCTAAGGTGAGATCCGTATTTTTCCTTGCATTTTTATCTTAGTTAAATCGTAGTTTTATTTTTCGTATTTTCGTCTCGTTGTCATTTTTTTTCTCTAGATCTTAAAATCTCCATCTCGGTTTTATCCGCCACCGACTCGATTTCACCTCATCATCTCGATCTCCACGCGTTCGATTTCTATCTCTCACGATCTATCAACTCCGGCCGCGTTCGGTGGCCGGAGAATCGGATTCATTCTCCCATTTTCGCCGAATCCCCGTCCATATTCCTATGTGTAGATAAATAAAAAAAATTCCTTTATGTCTAACATTTGTTTTGCAGGATAACAAAAAAAAAATTTGTTTCTCTATTTTCTCTAACGTTTGTTTTGCAGGAAAACACTATAAAAATAAAAAAATATAAAATAAAAAATTTGTTTATTCATCTTTGCTCTTATTTTCGGATTTACAAAAAATTAAAAGAAAAAGAAAGTTTTTTCCTTTTTTTCATTCACTGTTTACATCTTAAATCAAAATTACAAAAAATAATAATAATAAAAAAATCAACACCAAGCGGCCGGGCCATCACCCCCGCCGCCCACTGACGCGCAGGCGCCCTCTCCTTGCTCCAGCCATAGCCGCGGGTAGCGGCTCCATCCATAGCCTCAACCGCAAGCCATCGCAGGCCGCGCCACCTCCACTCGCGTCGCACAGCAGCTTGAAGCCGCCCCTGCGTGGAATAAGAGAGGGGGCGGCACCCCTCCGCCCAGTTGCGCGCCGCTCAGCCCGCCGTTCGACGCACCACCGCCACCCATCAGATCCGCCGCTCCTCCATCGCGCCCGCCTCTGAAGCCCCGCGCCCCGTCGATTTCCGCCACGCGTGGCGGCGGCACACCCTCCGCCGCAGCGCCCCTCGCCGCCGAAGCTCCCTCCTGTATCCGCCTCTCCGCCGCCCACCACCAGACTCGCCGAGCGCCGCCGCTGTTGTTGTCCCTTGTGGCGGCGGCAGCCGCGCCCCTGCTGCACCCCGCGTGAGGAAGGAAAGGGGCGGCGGCCCCCTTTGGCATCCTCTGTGCGTGAAACGAAGGACCCTAGGGTTCCCCTTGGATATAATAAAAAAAAGAGGGTAAATTACAGACTCACCCTTTAAAGTTCTCAAATTTGCCAAAGAGCCCCTGCCAGACTCAAGAACAGAATATGCACGTGATATATGGGTAAAATTGCAATTTCTCTCCTGTGCTTTATTTCTTTTATTTATATATTGCAAGAACTTCAACTCTTCATATTTCAGTGCATAACTTTTCCGTAATTACATTTTAGCCCCTGAACTGCAGAATATTGAATTTGCTTTGTCTTTTCATTGAAATAAATGTCATTTGTGCCCCAAAAATTTTGAAAAAAATTATGCTATGCTCTTCATGTGATTGTTTCATTAGCATAAATTTTTCATTGCATTTTGACTTCATTTGGTATTATTAAAAAATCAAAAACAGTGTCTTTTTCATTGTTGGAAATTCGAAAATTCATAAAAATTCGAAAATATCTCCAAAAATTCTAAAAAAATTAGAGTAATTGTATTTCATTGTCTTTTAATTTCTGGCCAATTTTCACTCTTTAATTATTTATAAAACCCAAAAAAATTGAAAAATATCAAAAATCTTCTAAAAATCATAAACAATTCTACAAAAATCCAAAAATTGTGATTTCAGTTCCTGTTTGTAGATATTGTCTTCTAGTTTATCTTAAAATTAGTAGCCAGCAGTTTTGGGCATTTAAAAGATTTTTAAATTGCAAATTACTCCAGGCTGTCCACATTTTCTTGTTTCCTCATTGTCTGATTTTTAGAAAAATACAAAAACATCTGAAAATTCCATAAAAATTCTCAAAAACATTTCAAAACTTTTAAAACCCAAAAATATTTTCCTTGGATTTTTTCTGATTATTTTTGGCATAATTGAAAATTGCAAAAAGAGTTGGTGTGTGGATATTCTTGATCTTTGTTCATATTGCTTTGCATTAGTTTTGGAAATTAAAAAAAATTGCAAAATCAAAATCACTAAAAATTTGAAAATAAAAAAAATATATATAAAAATTAGAAATAAAAAAATAAAAAAATAAAAAGATTCAAAAAATCACAAAACCAAGGATAGTTGTCCTTTGAGATTCCTGTTTTCTTTTAATTAGTTTCTGATTAATTGAATAACCCTCGGGAATTGTAGCCTCCCTGAGTTCGACCCTGTCCGCTATACAGGTAAATAAGTAGCAAATATATAAAAAAAACAATCTTTTGTTGACGCGGGTTTTGGGGATAAACAACGACCACTTGACAACATTTTCATCATTAATAATTTTCCAACCTCCGGCAATAAATTCCTTGCTCAACAAAATTTTGCCGTTGCCGGAGATAAAAAAGAAAAATTCAAAAGTCCCTCCGAATTTCGCGTACAACAAATATACGTAGACAAAGATCATACAACTTGTCTAAACTGAAGAATTCCATCTCTTGGACTTGATGAGATTGAATGTGCTCCGATTCCTTCTGCATCCTTCAGTTGATGCAGTTTATGACAACACATCCATAGCCACTTGTCGTAAGTTGGGAGCTTCCTTTCCATAAAAGATCCACCATTCACCCACGCAAACACGTACAATTGTTTTAGACCCCCATTACAAATTTAGGTTATAGTTTATACTATAATTTATAACAATTTGTAAGTCAATCGTGTGAGGTTATACATGTCGTAAAGAGTGTTGTTCCATCCCCTTATTGCAATTACTTTCCAGAAGAACCCAAAGCCTCCATAAAATATTTTATTTACGAAATGATAATAACAACTAGCGAGTCAACAACATACACTGATAATCATGGTTCAAAAATGAAGATTACCTACAAATTTTTAATAGTTTTAGAAAAGGTAAACAAAATAATTGATCAACATGTTCTACCTCATTCATGCAGCTTGTTTGCTTATCTCTTGATTTTACTAACTTCTCCATCACAACTTAGAGAGTCGTCATGGGCTCCGAGCGAGTTTCAAGGTTAAGCTTGTAATGATACCTCATATTTAGATAATACATAGAAAAAATACATTAATCTATCAGTGAGAATTTGTTATGTAATGGCATTAACATATAATTACATTAAATATCTGCCCGATGAAGAGCATAGGATAACATTTTTATCTAACGGTTGTCTATGATGCCCAACCACACTTTGGATCCTTTAATAATGCTTTTCTTCACCTTCTCCCTGATCATCTACATGGCCTGGTATATGATCCTCATGTTCGGATTTTTATCGCGTCCATTATCCTCAAAGCCGACACAACTGTTGCATATCCCTTACTACTTGGACGACATCATTCTAGAAATTTGCACTATTGATCAATGTTTCCGCCTTTCTATGTTAATCTCTTCACACCTCGGGGATCACATAACACTCCCATTAACAACACATCTTCTTCAACCCTACCTTCCTATATTACATATTTTGTAATGCTACACGATTGGTTACAAATCTAGTAATCCTGGTCCTTAGGATGTTTTCCTTGCACATACTCCTCATCAATGTCGTAACTCTGCAATGACTGTAGATGAACTTCGTGATTGATTGTATATGAATCATGATTAACCCCATTTATGATGGTCTTTCTCTTCCCAAAATCCTTTAAGATAAGGTCGATGTAATTTATGGCCCGCATGTTGGACTTTATGATCATCTCACTGGACTTGTTGCAGTTGATGTCGTAAGTCACCATCGGCATGGTGTTCTCAGGCCTGACCTCGTTGATCACATCATCCACGGGCTTGTGTATGTACTTATGGTCCTTCACATGTAGAGATGCATCTTCTGACCTGACAAACACCATCTTCCCATTACAATTTACAATGAAGTTGATGATTTACTTCCTTGTTTAGCTATCTTCCTATAGCACATGAGACTTACCCTGTGTTCGTGCCACTTATTATCCAATTATTTAATGTATTCACCAATCTACTTATCCATGCAGCGATATTTGTTCATTATCTACTAGGAGGTTAGAGCTACTACACCACTCCTGCTACCACAATTCTGTCAATTACGCGTTGCAAGAATGGTCTTCATGCCGCATTTCTCGAATGCTCTCTCTAACGAACAACTCGGTGATTGTCCTTCCAACTCGCTCCTAACATTCCCGAACAATCCCTTCAGTGTATTCTGCTTCTGATATTTTCTTGAAACATATTGAGTTGGGTCGGTTCTTCCAAGGAATGGACCGAGCCCTTTGCCCCTTTGATTCTTCTTCGATGGTGCCTTACTTGCACCACTTTTGTTTTCACTGTCACTTCCCACTCCAACATTGATAGGGAATAATGCGCTCCCATCAATAAGTCCAAGATCACCACAAGCACTAAATCCCCATCTTCCATGCCCAACCTTCATTCAGTCCCATACTGCCATTTTATATGTTCTCTTTCTAGCCGCTATCTAAATGTCAGCTGCATAGACAAAATCACTGTCTTAATCAAAAGACATGACATTAAACTCTCTTTCAACCATGAATTCGTTGAATTATCTCTCTTTCGACCATCTCCTTCGTCTCAGCATCCCCTTCCAAGCTCGCCTTCACTTCATCCCTAACCTTTGTTGGCCAAGTATGGTATCTGACCACATTCTTGAAGTGACCTACAAATGAGGTGTTGCTTCAGTTTGATGATCCTTCTTCCTATTATCTTCCCCATAGAATTTGCACTAAAGCTTCATTTTTTGTCCAGCAACAACTACATACTTCCTGTTAGAGTTATTATATTTCTGCTTTATTTATATCATGTAACCCTTCGGGGTCTTTTATGTACTTTTCACTTTTTCGTTCTTTAGGGTTTATATATATAAGAGACCCTAGACCTATGGAATAAACACGACGATTTATTCTTTTCTCAATATGGTATCAGAACAACGAACCTAGATTGGGGTTCTGACCTAACTCCATCATGTCGCCACCTTCAAGCCTCTCCCCGTGCCTGTGCGGGTCCTTCTTCCTCGCCTAGGGCCCCATGCAGGCTCTTCTAAGGCTGCCTCCAACCCCTTAGGGGGGTCCAATCTTGCCGCAACACCCTCAGGGCCGCCGTCAGCAACCCCTAGAGCGCCGCAACAGCAACTGCAACCATCCCAAGGTCGCCGCCGCACCCCCGAGGCCACTGTTAGGAGCCCAACCCCTAGAGTTACTATAGATGCAACGATAGCCCTCCAGGGTCCCCAGTAGGCGCCTACAGCACCCTCAAAGGCCTCCAGGTCATCGCCGGAGCCTCTTAGGGCAACCGCCAACCCTCTGGGGCCGCTGCTGCTGCCGTAAGGTCCTTGTTTTTCTCCTGAACTGTTGTGGATCACATTTTTCAGACCTCTTGTGCGTCCAAACTTGAGTTTTAGGGCATCTTTTAGCCCTCGTATGCATACTTAGTTGATCACAGGATCTCCTTCATCTTTAAAGACTACCATGACACCTACTTCTTATACCGAGACAAAGCCCTTGGTTACAAACATGATGGTGCAAGGCACTGCTATCAAACTTAAGGGCACATAAAATTACGTACTCTGACCTCGATCTTTCATGGTGTTTGTTGGTGGTCAATGGAAATTCTACATCTTGACTCAAGATCATCTAGATGAAAAAGATAAAGAATACGACAACTGGCAGACAAACAATTACTTGGTCATCAACTGGATGACCAACACTGTTGAGGCATACATTGTCTCGAATCTTCTCTACAAGAACACAACAAAGGAGACATGGAAGGATCTTAAGCAGACATACTCCCAGAAGAAAAAGTTATGCCTTGCAGATATTTATAGGCGGATCTTATTTGCATCTTAGGGTGATTCCACCCTTGTTGAGTATTACATGCATCTCACTAGGCTATATGGGAGCTTACGATATTTAGGCCTTCATGTTGTACTAAACAAGTACAATATCGTTCAGACTGGCATGTAAATCATTTTCTTGATGACCTGCATTCCAGCTACAAAGCATCGAAGGAGAAAATTCTTATATCAGATACATTGTCAACGGTGAAGGCCATTTTTGGCCGTCTCGAGGAACTGGAGACATCTGCTATCAGTCTCCTGCCTTACCTTCAGCAGAGAGCTCTACATACATAGCCTCATCTGGGTGAGGAGGCTGCTATGGCTTTTGAAGAGGACGTGGCCGTGACTCAGGTCGTGGCCGTGGACAAGAGCCTGGATGTGGACGTGACTTTGTCCATACCGTGGGCGAGATTCTACTGCTCCTCATTTTCTATAATGCACTCACTGTGGTCGGTGGAACTATCTATCCGAACGATGCTGGCAAAAGTTTGGCGTACCTCCCTATCATGCCAACATTGCCTATGAGGACTGATGAATATGTGATTCATCACTCGAAAAGATGAAAATAGAGCTCTATTCCCAAGTAATTAGTTGTATTTAATCATCTAAATCACGTTATTATCATTCATGCACATGTAAATAATACTTGCCACTGTTTCCCATATTTTCATTTATTTTTCACTAACTCTAAATAAAATAAAATCAACTCTATTGTGTACACATTACTAACACTAATCAACAAAAAATACCAAAAAATACCAACTTATCTATTTGCCCAATAAAACCCAAACCCTAGTTTTGAGACTAAAACCCGTAAAAGTGAATATCTCTCTCATATGGTCTCTTGTGGACCCCTGATCACTTTTGAATTAATGTACGTTCAATTATCTACAAAAGAATCCCGAGTTCAAAAGAATCATAGTTCATATGTGAAACTTGGGTTTTGGAGCCTAATTGTATATTGTACATATTGACTAATTTGACCTTATTATTTTATGTATAAAAACAATTCTTTTTGATTTATTTATTTTGCAATTATTTTCTTTGATTTATGATTTAATAAAACATGCAAAAATTCAAATAACAACCGAAGCAAAAATCAAAGAAAATAAATCAACCTGAGTCTCTATATTTAGTCTGCACATAAGTTCCATTTATTTTATTTCTTTTTTCGTAATTCTTGAAAATAAAAAATAGATTGTTGTGTAAATATTTATTCTATATTTTATCTGATTTTATTTTGATTTTTATCTTATTTAAAAATGACAAAATATGCAAAATACAAAAATACATTATTATATATAGAGAGTACCACTAAAAATATTTTTTGTACAGATGATCTCTTTTAGTTTTGGGTCCTTCACGAAAGTTGTAGATCTCGTCGAGACGAGCAACTTTCATGTAGACTTTTTTATTTGACTTCATTTGCTATTCTTTTTTTTCTTTTAATCTAATTTTTATTTTTCTGGGAGCGACATGTGGCTGCTGCTGAAGTCGCCATGTATCACCTCAATTTTATATTATTTTCTTTTTATTATATTTATTATATTTATTTATCATTTATTTTATTTTATTTAATTTTTATTATTTTAGCTGCCACGTAGCCGCTGTTCAGCGCGCCATGTGGCACCTTTCCAGCCCTTCTGATGCCCCCATCGAACGACGGGGGTGTCTCCTCCTCCTAACCGTTGTCGCTTCCTGCAGCGGCCCCTTCGCCCAACTGCCGCCGCTCGCCATCTGTCTCTCCCTCTTCCTCCGTCCAAAGACCCATCCGCCCGCTTCCTTCGGCCGCCTTTCTCTATCCTCCTCTCACCCGACCCCTTTCCAACTCACGTCGTCCTCTCTCTCTCCACGATCTCACACCTCTTCGCGTCTTACGGTCGACCCAACCACTCCACCACGCGCTGACCTAACCGCCTCTGCATGACCCATCACCCACTTCTCCCCACGCAGACTGCAACTGTCGCCCGCTACCCCGCGTCGACCAACCACCCATAAAAGGGCTCGTACCGTTAGCCGCGCTTCCCATCCGCTAACTTCGAGCGAGAGAGTATATCTTCGGAGGAGCCACCCGTGATAGACGTGAGCTCCCTTCTTGTAGGTGACGACCGACTTCACCATCTTCTCAGACGAGATCCGAAGGGGAGAAACCCCTTTGCTGCAACTCTTCTCCAGAAGATTGCTCGAGCTTCGCTCCCTTCGTCGTGCGCTTGAGGCAATAACCCAACAAAGATCCACCGAGCTCCGCGTTCTCAGGAAAGTCTATCTTCGTTCCAAGTTAGTACCTCCACCCCTTTCTTTTCCTTTCTCTTCTTCTATTTTTTCTTCCTCAAATCTCCATTTCTTTTCTCAATTTTGCTTCTCGATTCTGCCATTCGTCTTAAGCCTGATACACAATCGGCATAAACACCCCCTATCATCGTCACTACCAGAATCTCCCCATTTCCTTTCTATCCTACATAGCTATACACCTCCGGCCACGTACGATGGTTGGAGATTTAGCGCTAATCCTCCATAGTCGATAGCTCTTTACATTTGCCTTTCTTTTTTGTGTTTGGACCGAGGTTTGAAGCCTCGAGTCGTCATCTCTTGCAGGTCATCGGAGCACGAAACACCGTCCTCGATCATCACCTTTACTTCACCGCATTGCACCGTCCGAAGCTTCCACCTCGACCCTCGAGCTGCAATATCAACGTGCCTTTTCGTGCCCCAACAACCTTCTCACGCCCCTAAGGCTTCCCGTATTTGGAAGCCCTACCGCCAGCCGCCCTCAAGCTTTCCACTCCGACCGCCGCGCTTCCAGATCACCCTTTCCACCGACTCGTGCCACCCGTCACCTCGACACCACTCGCTCCGCCTCGCCGCCATAGAGTACCGCCTCTTGGGCTTCCCGTACCTCACAACCCTCCACTAGCCCCGGCTCCGCCTTCATCACCTTCGTGATCGTGGCTCTCGCGCCAATCCACCGACCACCCTCGGTTCGCCCTCCTCTGCGCCCAGATCGCCTCACCCCAGACGTGCTCCGCCACCGGCTTGCCCGCCTCGACCTCCGCATCGGTCCACGCCTCAGGCTCGGGCGAGCCAAGCCTCCTGTCGTCGCCACATGGTGCCTCGGGTGCCCGCACCTCAGCCGCGGGCCTGAGGCTCCCTCCGAAGCTCAACCGCACCACCGAACCTCCTTCGCCACGTGCATCACAGGTGCATGGGGGAGAAATTTGCAATAAACCCCCTGGTTTTGGTAATTGCAGTTCAGTCCTTTTATTTTTTATTTTATTTTGTATTGCATTTAGTTGTTGCATTTGAGTCATATTTTGAGTATCATTTTGTCATCATATTTTAATTTCAAAATAGTACATTATATAATTGTAGTTGATTATTTGATTTTTGTGAGATGCGGTTGATTTAATATAATTAATTTGGTGGAAATTTGCATATTTTGCCCACTGCATGCTCTGAAATTCATAATAAATTCTCCATTACCCTAAAAATTTCCAAAAATTCACAATACATAGAAATAATTGTATTCTATTTTGTGCCCAAATATCATTTCGTTTGCATGCATATCAAGACTAGAATAAATTAAGTGGTGATTTTAGTAATTAACTTCTAATAGGCTGTAGACCCAATATTTTTAGGAGCTATCATTTTTCCTATATATCTCTCTCCACGATCTCGCACCTCTCCGCGTCTTACGGTCGGCCCAACCACTCCACTCCGCGTTGACCTAACCGCCTCCACATGACCCGTCACCCACTTCTCCCCACGCATACCGCAACTGTCGCCCGCTACCCCGCGTCGACCAACCACCCATAAAAGGGCTCGTGCCGCCAGTCGCGCCGCCCATCCGCTAACTTCGAGCGAGAGAGATATAGCTTCGGAGGAGCCACCTGTAACAGACGTGAGCTCCCTTCTTGTAGGTGACGACCGGCTTCACCATCTTTTCAGGCGAGATCCGAAGGGGAGAAACCCCTTTGCCGCAACTCTTCTCCAGAAGATTGCTCGAGCTTCGCTCCCTTCGTCGTGCGCTCGAGGCAATAACCCAACAGTGATCCACCGAGCTCCGCGTTCTCAGGAAAGTCTATCTCCGTTCCAAGTTAGTACCTCCGCCCCTTTCTTTTCATTTCTCTTCTATTTTTCTTCCTCCGATCTCCTTTTCTTTTCCCAATTTTGCTTCTCGATCCTGCTATTCCTCTTAAGTCTGATACACGAATCGGCATAAACACCCCCTATCATCGTCACCACCTGAATCTCCCCATTTCCCTTCTATCCTACACACCTATACACCTCCGGCCACGAACGATGGTTGGAGATTTAGAGCTAATCCTCCACCGTCGATAGCTCTTTACATTCGCCTTTCTTTTTTGTGTTTGGACTGTGGTTTGGAGCTTCGAGTCGTCATCTTTTGCAGGTCATCGGAGTATGAAGCGCCATCCTCGATCATCACCTTTACTTCACCGCATTACACCGCCCGAAGCTTCCATCTCGACCCTCGGGCTGCAACATCGACGCGCCTCTTCACGCCTCGACAACCTTCACATGCCCCTTGGGCTTCCTGCATCTGGAAGCCCTACCGTCAGCCGCCCTCGAGCTTTCCACTCCGACTGTCACGCTTCCAGATCACCCTCTCCACCGACTCGTGCCGCCCACCACCTCGACACCACTCGCTCCGCCTCGCCACTGCAGAGCATCGCCTCTTGGCTTCCCGCACACTTACAACCCTCCACTAGCCCGGGCTTCGTCTTCATCACCGTCGCGATCACAACCCTTGTGCCAATCCGCCGACCGCCCTCGGTTCGCCCTCCTCCGCGCCCAGATCGCCTCGCCCCAGGCGCGCTCTGCCACCGGCTTGCTTGCCTCGACCTCCACGTCGGTGCACGCCTAAGGCTCGGGCGAGCCAAGCCTCCTGCTGTCGCCACGTGGTGCCTCGAGTGCCCGCACCTCAGTCGCGGGCCGGAGGCTCCCCTCGAACCTCAACCGCACCACCGAACCTCCTTCGTCACGTGCATCGCACGCGCATGGGGGAGAAATTTGCAATAAACCCCTTGGTTTTGGTAAGTTTAGTCCTCATCTGCAATTTTTATTTTTTATTTTATTCTGTATTGCATTTAGATGCTGCATTTGAGTCTTATATTGAGCGTCATTTTGTCATCATATTTTCAAAATAGTACGTTATAGAACAATTAATGCTTTATCATTGTGGATGATTATTTGATTTTTGTGAGATATGGTTGATTTAATATAATTAATTGGGGGAAATTTGCATATTTTTCCCACTGCGTACTCTGAAATTCATAATAAATTCTCCATTGCCCTAAAAATTCCCAAAAATTCACAGTAGATAGAATTAATTGTATTCTATTTGTGCCCAAATATTATTTCGTTTGCACGCATATCGAGACTAGAATAAATTAATTGGTGATTTTAGTAATTAACTTCTAGTAGGTTGTGGACCCAATATTTTTAGGAGCTATCATTTTTCCTGGATATCTCTCACATATGTTTATTTAGAATAATTTTATTTCCAAGAAATGAATAGGTTTGCTAATTATTAAAATTAATTTGCTCAAAATCATGCTGCGCATATTTAATTCATAATAAATTCATTTTGCATCAGAAAATTCTAAAAAACTCATAGTAGCTTAATTTTGCATATTTTCACATTGTGTTAAAGTTTTAGGATTTTTGGACTTCATTTGATTGAAAATTGTGTTTTAGCCCCTAAACTTAGCCAAAATTGCATTGTCACCATTAATTGAATAAAAAATATAAAAAGCACTTCTATGAAAACCTAACATCTAGATCATCTAGTAATTGACCTAAGGAGACAGTGGCCTCCCTGAGTTCGACCTTGGGCTTGCCCAAGTAAAAAATCTAATCACTAGCTTTAATTGTATAATTAATTAAGTGGTCTTTCCAATTAATCCGAATTGCCTGCCTACAATGAACACATCAAAACGTTAATTCACATGATTAACAAATGACAATTTTGGGTATCATCAAGGAAACTTATGACGTGGAAGAGGTGTCAACTACAACAACCCCCAGCTGCGAGACAGTCCATCTCAATGACGTAAATTACTCTCACCTGATGCAGATTTTCCATACTCCTGTGACTACTACCTATAGTGATACTATCACTGCTGTCATAGCTACTCCGTCAGGTACAACAGCCAACTCTGCCATCACTCCTGCTCCGGGTTGGATTATTGATTCCGGCGCCTCTACTCATCTTACTGGAGAAGGTAGTTTGCTGACCTCATTCGTACCATCTTCCTCCGTGAAGTCAGTTCGAGTCACCAGTGGGACTCACTCATCTGTTACTACTATCGAAACAAGAGTTCTCCAAGTTCCGATCGTCTAGGGTTCACGGTGCTCCTGATTTCCCTCTTAGTTTATTGTCTGTTCATAATCTTTGTGTTGAGCTTAATTGTTGTGTGATATTTGATCAGTCTTGTTGCCATTTCAGGACATCCATACAAGGCAAATTTTTGGTGGGGGCCATGAGAAGAATGACCTATATTATCTTGACATAACATCAGATTCCAAGTTTGGTGGTGTTGCGTCCATCTCCGAAGATCTGCTCCTATGGCATTTGCGTCTTGGGTATCCCTCTGCCAAGGCTCTCTTCATGATGTTCCCCTGAACTCTCTACTCTAAAGCCTTTTCAATGCGAGGCGCGTGAATTCGGAAAACATCATCAAGCTTCGTTTCTTGTTCGTACTAAGTCCCATAGTACTAGCCTTTTCGGTCTTGTTTATTGTGATGTTTGGGGACCTTGTTCGGTCCGAACATTGAGTTGCCATCACTATTTTATTGTCTTTGTCGATGATTATAATAGATCTTCTTGGGTGTATTTAATAAAGGAGTGTTCATAGATTAATAAGATTGTTAGAAATTTCTTTTAATATGTTAAAACATCTTTTTCTACATGTGTTAAGATCATTCAGACTGACAATGCTCTTGAGTTCACTCAACAGGACTTGACATCGTTCTTTGCGTCTCAGGGGCCTGTTCACCAAACCTCTTAATCGTATACCTCGTAGCAGAATAGGGGTAGTGGAAAGGAAACTCTGACACTTGCTTAATGTGGAAGGAAAAGAAAAAGTTCTATATCATCTAACCCTAGAGCTCTCATGTATAGGAGAAAAACTCAAAGGGTAAATTACATAAACAGGACAATAGAAATAAATAATATAGAAAAAAGACAAAATAACATAAATATCTTAACACTCCCCCTCAAGCTGGAGCATATATATCTATCATGCTCAACTTGGAACAATAGACATGAAAAGGACCTCTAACAAGAGCTTTAGTAAACATGTCTGCAATCTGATCTCCTGACGCTACATAAGACATTGAGATAAGCCCCTTTTGGATCAAATCACGAGTGTAGTGACAATCCACCTCAATGTGCTTTGTCCTTTCATGAAATGCTGGATTATTAGCTATGAACAAGGCTGCCTGACTGTCGCATTTGAGATGCATAGGAAGAGGCACTTCAATCGTTAAATCGATCAAGACAGATTTGACCCACATCATTTCTATACTACCTTGGGCCATTGCCCTATATTCTGATCCAGCACTAGATCGAGCAACTACAGTTTGTTTCTTACTCTTCCATGAGACCAATGAGCTACCAACAAACACAATGAAGCCTGAAGTAGACTTCCTGTCCTTAGGACACCCAGCATAATCCGCATCTGCACACCCTGTAACTGAGAGAGACGTATTTCTTCTAAACAGAAGACATGCACCTGGAGATGACTTCAGATATCTCAAGATCATGAATACTGCATCCATGTGAGCCTGCCTGGGTTGCTCCATGAATTGACTTACTCTACTCACAACGAAAGATATATCGGGCCTATTAATACAATTTTCCTACCAGCTCTTTGTAGCGTCTCTTGTCCAACTCCTCAGATTCATCATCTTGGAGCTTCGCATTAGGGTCCATTGGGGTAGTAGCTGGTCTACATCATGTCATTCCTGTCTCAGATAGAAGGTCAGTAACATACTTCCTTTGCGTTATAACCATACCCTGCTGATTTCGTGCAAACTCCAGGCCAATGAAGTAACGAAGCGTGCCAAGGTCCTTGGTAACAAACTGTTGCCTAAGGAAATCCTTAGCTGCTTGAATGCCCTGTTCGTCGCTGCCAGTGATAACAATATCATCAACATACACTAAAATGACTACAATACCTCTCTGGTTTCTCTTCAGAAAGAGAGTATGATCTGCAGTAGATCTGACAAACCCCTTCTATTCAATCAATTCTGAGAGCTTCTGAAACCAAGCCCTCGGACTCTGCTTAAGGCCATGGCCCATAAATAGCCTTATGAAGACGACACACCATACTAGACTCCCCCCTCAGCAGTAAACCCAGGTGGCTGTTGCATGTAAACCTCTTCCTGCAAATCTCCATACAAGAAAGCATTCTTGACATCTAATTGGAAAAGTGGCCAATCACGTACCACAACAACAACATTGAGGATCCGCAGGGTAGAGTGACGCGCTACAGGAGAGAAGGTGTCCTGATAATCCACTCCATAGGCCTGGGTGAACCCACGAGCAACCAGTCTGGCCTTGTATATGCCTACTATACCGACCGCGCGATGCTTCATAGTAAATACCTACTTGCTCCCAATAACAGACACACCTGGTGGAGCACGGACCACAGTCCACGTACCTCGTGACTGTAAAGCTGCCATCTCCTCCTCCATAGCCAGACACCACTAATTGCTTTGTAGTGCCTCCTGATATGACCGTGTTATCTCTACAACAGACAAACCCACTACAATGCTGAAAATCCTTGGAAAGACGCTCCAAGGAAACATGAGAACCAATAGGATGCATAGTGCATGCTCTTTTCTGCCGTCGAAGTGCAATAGGCATATCCAGATTCTCAGCAGGAGTAGAGATAGTATCTGCACCATGTACCTTAATCTCTATATGCAAATCACCCGTGACGTCAGAAAAACTCAAATGTTCAGTACATACCTTGGGCGTGCTGGATGATGGAGGAGGCACATGAGCATGGGGCCTTCACTGGTAAACCTGTGGAAAGAAAATAAGAGACGACGATGGAGGCAGTGGTGGTGGTGGAGGAGGTGGTGGCGACGGTGATGGAGTAAAATGTGGCAGTGACGGAGGAGGAGGCACATAGAACTCTTCGCCATCTTCTGAAGGAGTAAGCCTGTCACCTGTTGGAGAAAAATACATAATGAACTCAAAGAAGGTGACATCAACACTGACATAGTATTTTCTTCGAACATGATCAAAACAACGATATCCCTTTTGGGTTTTGTAATACCCAACAAAAACACATTTGACAGCTCTGGGAGAGCTTGTCAAGACCAGGAGAGAGTTGATGAACAAACGCTACAGAACCAAAAACATGGGGCATAAGCGAGAAAAGATCCGTCTCGGGAAACACAATCAAGAACGGGTTCTTCTCCCCTAGCACCGAAGAAGGCATACGATTAAGCAGATAACAAGCAGTTAGAACCGCATCTCCCCAATAGGAATGAGGAGCACGACTTTGAATCAAAAGGGTTCTGGTAACGTCCAAAAGGTGGCGGTGTTTCCGTTCAGCCACCCAATTATGTTGGGAAGTATATGCACAAGATGTCTGATGCACAATACCATGAGACCTAAGGAATTGAGAAAATGAGTACTGCGAAATTCTAGTGCATTATCAGAACGTATGAACTTGACTTTTGCAGAAAAATGTTCTTTATTTCATTAATAAAGGACTGAATAACAGGACCAACATCAGACTTGTTCTTGATAAGAAAAATCCAAGACAAACGCGTAAACTCATCAACCGCAACAAGATAAAACTTGTGTCCCTGATGATCTAGGACACGACTAGGACCCTAAATATCAAAATGGAGCAACTCAAACAGACTATGACTACTTGGACCCTGACGACTCTGGAAAGTGGACCGATGATGCTTCCCAAGCTGGCAGGCCTCGCACTGAAAAGTGGAGCGAGGAGAAATTTGTGGAAGAACATGACTCAGCTTTTGTAGAGGAAGATGACCAAATCGCAGATGCCACATATAAGGAGAAACAAATCCAGTGCGGAGATAGGAAGAGGCCACCAACATATGGAGACTGCACTAGTTTGTAAAGGCCCCCTTGCTCACGGCCAGTTCCAATCACTCTGCCCGTGAGTATGTCCTGAAACACAAGAGCAGATGGGTCAAATATGGCACGACAATGTAAATCTCTGGTGATTTGACTAATTGATAATAGACAAGGCCTTAAATGTCGGTTTCGGTCACCATTTCGGTACCGACCAAAACAGAATTTCGATGGAATTTCGGTGGAATTTCGATCGAAATTTCGGTCATTTCTGTCTTTTTTTGTACTATGACCCCCATATTTCGGTCATTTCGGTCATTTCGGTCGAATTTCGATTTCGACTGGATATCGATATTCGACAGAACTTCGACCGAATTTCGCTGAAATTTGAGGCCATGATAATAGGTTCGTAAAAATTCAGGAGCATAAAGAACATTCTGAAGCCTCAATGTAGAAGTCAACTGCACCTCCCTCTGGCCAGTAATGGGGGAATGTGTTCCATCTGCTATCACAAATGATCGTCCAGGCTGAGTAGGACCAAAAATACTAAACTGACCTCTGTCACCACAGAGATGATGGGATGCACAGGAATCCATGATCCATTCCGATAAGTCTGCCCTGTAGCAACTAGTAAAAGCATATTCTATACCTGATGTAGACGCGGATGCTGAAGCAACAACCTCTGAGGATCCTAAAGGAGAGCTAGTGGATCCAGAAGTGCCAGGCATAATCTCCCTCAGTCGTGCTACAAGCTCATCAAATCTCTGATCAGATGCAGGTGATGAACTCCCAGCTTGTTGCGTCTGCTCTGCAACTCTGGCTGACGCAGGAAACCCATGCTTAGAATAGCATGTTTCCTCAGAATGGCCTGTCTTATGGCAGTAGGTGCACGACTGACGGGGTCGACCGCCCTTCCTCTACCGCGGTTGGGACTTCCTCTGCCACGTGACGCCGACATAGCTGAAGAAGTTTGATGCTGTAAAGTACTACCAGAGGATATAGATAGTCTACTCAATCTACGATATGCCTCCTCCATTGGAGGTATGGTAGCATTGGTGAGGATCTGGGCACGAGCTGCATCATACTCCGGATCCAGGGCTGCTAAAAATACTCCAGTCATCACAGAGAGTCTCTGTATGCCTTGAGCTGCTCTGGTATAGCAGTTAAGGGTATGTAGCCATGCAACTTCTCAAACATACCCCTCAAAGAAGTATAAAGGGTGTGTAGGGGGCGACCATTCTGCTTTGTTGTGAAGATATCGTGCTGGAGCTGTAGTATCTTCAACTCATTCTTCGCCGGAGAGTATGTCGCGGCGAGAATGTCCCACATAGCCTTTGCAGTAGACTGACTCAGTATATCATTAGCTATCTCCGTGGATACAGTCGCAGATAGCCATACGTGAGCATACGCATCATCTGCTTCCCATGAGGCATTTGTCCCAGTCTTGTCACGTGGCTCCTCTGTCGTGAGGATGTGCTTTTTGCCATTACATTGCATCAAACTCATGAACTGCATGGCCAACAGTTCATAGTTAGTTCTATCCATTTTGACAATGGGTGCTGGACCTTCGAAGGCACCCAGGGATGGGACGTCCGCTTTGTTGTCGGACATGATGACAACTATCTTCAAGATTGGGCCAACAACAAGAAATACCAACGTCTACACTGACATACATGAAGATGGTTGTGGGTGTAGACTCATACCACAACCTCTCCCATTCTTCTGGAGGGTCCTTTGGGTAACTAGGGTGTTTCTAGGTGTTCACGTTACACCCTAGGTATCCAAGAATCCGTGGATGACAAGGAGGCAAAGCCCGTGGAGGATGAGCACGGAGGATGAACACGGACGGGAGCGTGCGAAGCCCGCAGCGGAGGCTCGTGAAGAGCACAGGTGGTGGCGTGCACGAAGCTCGCTACGCACGAAGGCACGGAGGCGCGCGACGAGGAATCCCGCAGCGCACGGACGTACTCGAGGCCTGCGACGCACGGGCGACGCACAAGAGGTACACGGGCGGCTAGGGTTTTGGTATGGCTAGGGTTCTGGGGCACAGGCTCCGGTCTAGGACCGCGCTCTGATACCATGTGGAAGGGAAAAAAAAGGTTCTATATCATCTAACCCTAGAGCTCTCTTATATAGGAGAAAAGCTCAAAGGGTAAATTACATAAACAAGACAACAGAAATAAACAATATAGAAAAAAACAAAATAACATAAATATCTTAACACCTAATATTGCCAGATCTCTCCTTTGTCAAATGAGTGTTCATAAGCACTATTGGGGGTATGCCATCCTTACTGATGTCTATCTCATCATCAAAGCCCCTTCTTCTGTTCTCAAAGGGGAACTCCATTCTCTTTACTATGCCCTACCGAGCCTCCTTTTCCTCTACCTCTATGAATTTTTGGATGCATTGCTTTTTGTTCATAACTTCCATGCAACTGATAAATTGTCACCTCGGGCTATCAAGTGCATCTTTCTTGGGTACTCTCGTACCCAAAAAGGTTGTCGGTGTTATGATCATGTTGGACGTCGATACTATGTGTCTGTTGATGTCACTTTCTTTGAGCAGACAAGCTTCTTCACACAAGTTGTGGGTGACATCCCTTTGGACCGCCCTCCGCCAATTGTTTATACTCGCAAGCATGCCACTACACCTATTTTTGCATCTTTGTATGTCCATTTGCATGTCCCTTTTATGCAGAATAATATGACCACTTCAACTGTTCCCAATATTGCTGCACCGAATGTACCTGAGGAGATTCTGATAGCTCTTCTTAAGCAAAAGAGGCAATGTACTTATCACCCTATGCCACTTCTACTGATGGTTTACCCAGCTGTGACACGAGGTTTGCAGATGCACTGGATGCTATTTTTGTCCCTAGAGATTATCATAGTGCGATGGAGGCTCGAGGTTGGTGACATGCCATGCATGAGGAGATGGATGCACTTACCTCCGAGGCACATGGGATCTTGTACCATGCCCCCTGGGAGTTCAGCTCGTGGCTTGCAGATGGGTCTTCACGATCAAGCAGTCGCCTGATGGGTCCTTCAATAGGTTGAAAGCCAGATGAGTTGCTAAAGACTTCATACAAACCTCTGGGGTTGATTATTTTGAGACCTCACCAGTTGCCAGAGTGAGATTGATATGTACAATTCTCTCTGTTGCCGCTAACAAGGCTTGATCTATTTACCAACTTGATTTGAAGAACGCTTTCCTCTATGGTGACCTTGAGGAGGAGGTATACATGATGCAACTGCCGTGTTACGTAATCGAAAGGGAGTGCGTATGCCAACTACGTAAGGCCATCTATGGCATGAAGTAGAGCCCCATGGCATGGTTTGGCAGATTCACTACTGCGATCAACACCCTTGGTTTTTAGAGGACGACAAAGTTATAGAAATCGGTAGTCGATACTCGATCATCGGGGTCACTGATTAAGGATTCATCGGCATTCAGACGATTAATCAGATTTAGTCAGCCATTAGTCGATTTTGATTTTTTTAATTTTTTTAAATATATAATCATTTTTATACATATATTCTTATATATTTGCATAGATTTGTACATTTTCTATACAACCATAAAGAAACAAAAAAGTAATTGACTTTAAATATAACATTAAACATATTAGAATAAGTCTGCTTTTAAAAAAGCAAACAAAATAATAAATAAAAAACTCTATTTAATAGTTGGACGAATAGTCGATCGACTAATCGACCCAATTAGTCGAGTTGACCGACTATTGGTCGACTAGGCCTAGTCGAGTCGGCTACCCCTCGACTCGATTAGTCGGCCGACTTTTACAACAGAGGAGGACGACATCTGACTACTCTGTCTTTGTCAGATGATGGTCTACTGTCACCGTCATTCTTGTTGTCTATGTTAATGATATGGTTGTCACATGAGACAACGGAGCTGGCATTTTAGAGACCAAGACCTTCCTCCAAAAGGTCTTTGTCTCGAAAGATCTTGGTTAACTCCGTTACTTTCTTGACATTGATGTTATACATACTATAGTGGGGCTCCATATCTCAGAGAGGAAGTATTGCCTTGACATTCTAACTGAGACATGACTACTCGGATGCAAAACATCTGGCATCCTTGCAGAAGTGAGAAAATATTCCACATCTACTGATCCAACGTTTGAGGATACTAGAAGCTTAGTGGGTAAATTGCTCTATCTCACTATTACTAGGCCAGGTATATCATATGCTGTGAGAAGAGCCAACCGGTATATCAAGACTGGAGGTTTCATTCTTCACATTTTCACCATATAAACGGTTAGAGAAGTGAGAAAAATACATGATATGTCACCGATCTTATGAAAATCATGTGGTAGAGCATACATACCTTTGAATCGGTGACACCAATAAGGTGACAAGCCTCTTAGAAGCCCCAATGCAGCAAGAAAACTCAAAGAAGCCTGAGGAGCTTTCTGGAGAAGGCAGATTGAGTATCTGAAGATATGGTATCTGAATGACATGGGAAATGGGTAAATGGAGTGGGAGGGAATGGAACAAATAGGAGGGCATAAGGAATCTTATTTGGCGTGGGAATGGAGCAAATGTCGTGTCAAAGGACATATGGACAAACAGGGGACATAAACAAATGGGCAGGGAATCTCATTTGGCATGGGAATGGACGACTAAATAACGTGGCAAGGGAGAAATGGACTAATGGAGGGCATAAAAAGTGAGCAACAAATCTTACCATCCGTGAAACATGTTGGCTTTATGTCGCCAACATAGGAGAAAGAGATAGCTGTTGTTTTTTTTATTTCGCCCACTTGGTGAAATCGAAATATCACTGATAATTTGATGAATTTTCGCGACATTCATATTGGTTTCCCTCCTTTTTAGCAAGTTATTAGAGTTTATAGGCATGCAACCAAAATGTGAAGCCACAGAGATACTAAGGACGATTTAATCTACAAGTTTGAATTTGGGGGGATTATTGAGTTACTTTATAAAGCTGAATGATGCCGGTGGATTTGATCAAGGGTTCTTTACATTATGTTTTGGACGTTGGTTTATTCAATGCTGACTTAAAATATGTTCTGCGCATCTTTATGTCTAATTTTGAGTTGATCAAAGGCATTATATTTCATGCAAGAGAACTTTGGCATTGGACACATTCCTTGGGATGAGTGATGGTAAAGCCAAGTCTATCTCAACTCAAGTAATATATCAAATGATAAACAGAATTGAGAAACACTACTAGTATATATGAGGTATGAAATGTTTACCTATTGGATAATTTTATTATAATTCATAATTGGCTACTAATTGTTTTGGCTAATGCTTTTGACTGCCTGCACGGAACCGCTAACCATGACAAATGCGCTATGTACATAGCGCAAAAAATGAGTGGGTGTGGTATCATCCTAAAATTTGAATTGGCAATGTAAGTCTCTTGCATAATATGGATTCCGAACATCCATTATTTGCGTGTGAAATAGTTGAATATTCATCTTGGTTCGGAGTGAATTATCTCTCTGATTTTTTTTATTAAAGATGTTCCACTAGTTGATATCTCAGTCTGAATCTTTTGCCCTTTCAAGTGCGTGTTACAGCCTCTGAATCTTTTGCCTTTTCAAGTGTGCGCTGCAGCCATATGGAAACATGTTATATGACTAATAATTTGATACTTGAAAATGATATATCGGTATGAAAACTTAAAAGAATGAACAAATTGTTTAGAAGTTTTTAGGTTGGCATCTCCTTGACGTCACATCCTTTTTCCTTAAAACAATGAAAACTTAAAAGAATAAATAAATTATTGAAAATGAAGTCCTAGGGAAAGGACTTCTCTTCACCAAGGACATAATGATTAAGATTGAGGGATGTATCCATGCAAATTGGATAGGTATGTTGCATAATTTTTTGCGGCAAGCTTGTGAACTGAGGAGCAAATGTGTGCGAGGTTTAGTGTAGAAGCTGATTACCAAGATGTTGCAACGGGAGTCATAGGGGTGTTGTATGCAAGGTCTAGTGTAGAAGCTTAGTGCCAAACTACTACAATGGGAGTTTTGGAGAGGTTGTGGCTTAAGATCATATCGACTAACACTGGGATATCTTGAGATATTGGTGATATTATTCCGCAACAACTAGGTCATAATAAATCTCTTATACAATCATGTCATTCACAATAAAATAAAGCATGTTGCGATCAATCCACGTTATCAGAGTGGATTGATTTGGAGGAGCCACTTAAATACGTGTGTCAGTATGTAACTCATCCTCCCTTTTCATTTAGCAAGTAAAGAGAACCTTAGACGTTTGTGAGCATTAGGAAATAGGGCATCCCCCTCCATAGTTTTTCTCTTCCATTGTGATGGGCTTTTCTTATAAATCCTTGGGTCCTTACATTTGCTTGATTGTGGTTGTTTTAACATCTTTTGAGTTTTTCTGAATCCAATGTTTTCCATGGTCCTTTGAGCTTGCGATAATTCATTGTTCTTAATCTTACAATTCTTGATGGGCGATATCAGGTAGGTTTGAAGTTTTTTTAGTTTTTATCATTGAAATGGCTGTGGTTTAGATGATTTTTGCAATTTGAGAACTTTAACATGACCATTATGCTTGACTTTTTCGGAAATTTGTGCATGTAAATGCGACCTTGGGTGAATTGTTTTCTTCGGTTCTCCTTTGTTTAATATCGATGAGTTGGTCTGCATGACTGTCTCAGTTATAGTTGGTCAGGTTTGTTTCAGGTATATGAAGAAGAATGTGGATAGTTATGTTCTTATCTATTCTGTAAATTTCACGTGCTTGGGATATGGTTGGTGCACCTGGCCAAATTGACATTTTTTTGTCATTCACTTGAACTTTCAATCATTAGCAATAACACTTGGCCAACATCATGGATTGCTTCTCTGCTTGCAGGTACGTCTTGGGTGGCATGATGCTGGGACTTATGATAAGAATATTGAGGAGTTTCCTAAGAGAGGTGGGGCTAATGGAAGTTTGAGATTTGAGGTTGAGCTAAAACATGCGGCCAATGCTGGTAACGATTGTTAGATGAATGTCTTCTGAGAACCGCTTGCTGTAAAAAAATAGATATCTTCGAAAGAGTTGCATGAATGTTGCAGGTCTAGTAAATGCCTTGAAGCTTGTTCAGCCCATCAAGGATAAATACCCTGATATCACATACGCTGATCTATTTCAGCTGGCAAGTGCTACTGCAGTTGAGGTGCACCTACTGTTAATTTCATCATTTTTCCTTTGACAGTTTGTCGTTTTCTGAATATTACAAAATAACCTATCTTTTTGGGGATATAATTTTTGTTATCTTTTGATCGTATTTTTTTAGGAAGCTGGGGGTCCAAAGATTCCTATGAGATATGGAAGAATTGATGTTGATGGACCTGAACAATGCCCTGATGAAGGAAGGCTTCCTGGTAAGAAAATATATAAGATTGGCATTCTGTTTCAATCATGTACTTTTCGGCAACTTTTTCTTGGTATTCAACTTGAATTTTACTTGCATGAGTTTTTTAGGATTCCAGCTTTCTAGGTTATGGGTGTACCTTGGTGGGGTTTGACCTGAAATATTAAGAGAAGGCATGCCGCATTCCCATGTTACAAGGCATGCTTGAGAAGATGGTGCATTATATGTTCAACAACCAATTCGCTACAAGGAGCACATGATGACACACTATTTAAACTAAATTAAGTACAGGCTAGAGGGATATTATTTCTTCGGAAAGATTAATTCTGAGCAGCCTTTTTGAAAAAAAAATAGTATACAAATTTCCACTTACAACTGTATTGTTTAATCCACACACAACTGCATTAATCTTATGCAATGGATTCGGTTAGCTGTATACCCCTCTTGGGAGATCAAGGGCATTTATGGTATTTTTTGTTGGACCAAGATTACAATCGCCAGGCTGCTAGGAGCATAGAGTTTCTGTTAGTGAAAAGACAATCTAACTATACATCTAGGTATGTGTTCTAATAATGATATTGAACATGTTTATGTATCGTCAGCTAACAGCAGTAAGAAGTTATAATCTCAATGAGCCTATGTGGTTAAACCTCAAGTGAAGATCTGCATCCTCTCTATGGTAAGCCTGTAGAGAGCGTGTTTTTGAGACTTCATGGGGAAGCCAAGAAATAATTTGTTCATATGTGTTCCTGAAAAATGTTTTTTAAAAGGTTATAATTGTTCTGATTTCCATATGTGCCTTTCTAGTGATTTGCGATTTTATTGATTTATTTTATAGCATTGTTACCTATCAAAATCTGTGGTCAATGTTGATAGAATACTGACGAATTTTGCCTATGTTAAGATGCCGGTCCACCGTCTCCTGCTGCTCATCTGAGGAATGTGTTCTACAGAATGGGTTTTAATGATAAGGTTTGTATTTGCCGTAATACCGGCTTTTCAATGGAGGGTCGATTTGTACATTATCATTTATTCTGATCATGTTATATTCCTTAAAAAATCACGTTATATCTGCAGGAAATCGTAGCACTATCAGGTGCACATACACTGGGACGATCTAGACCTGAACGCAGTGGCTGGGGCAAGCCAGAAACCAAGTACACGGTATGCACACATCTTTGATTGCTTGTTACTGTCTCCATAATACAATTCTACTAGCTGCACTAGTAATTGATATAATTTGTGCTGCATACTAAACCATCTTAACTAGTTTAATGTTCTGAGTTCATGATTGCATCTCTAACCATTTAGATAAAAAATATATGATATATGTGTTATTGATTATTTTGTTTTACTTATTTTCACATTGTTTTTTGTATTTTTGCTTGGATGCTACTTTGTAATCTACCTGACTCCTATAAAAAGAAAGGTTTGTATTTCATTTTTAAAGAAGAAAGTATCTCTTTGACATGGTATTAGTCCAGCATTCCTATATTGGCATTCTGTGTCTACTTGTCCTCCATTCTTCTTTCTCCACAGACTATCTTGCTTGCCATTCCTCATTGGCTTCCTCCAATCATGCATGTGCATTGTCCCTAGGGGCTTTACTCACCATCTCTCTAGCAGCCTCGAGCTGTGCAGCGACTTCCAGCTGCCATTTTCCAGCAGCTCTCAGTCGCCTCACCTGCAGCCTCTAGCCATGGTCTGTGGTTCCAAACAGTGCTGCCAATGGCTTCTTGCTGCTCTAGCTGTCAGCTCCCACTCTAGAGGTGTCCAATGCCATTGCTAATGACCCCATGGTGCTAGCATTCAATAACACAAGGTGTTTCAATGCGGTTTCCCTCTATTTGAGGCGAGGCGTAAGCCTTGGATTTTTAGAGAGAAATCAAAATTAAGGCAAAATACACAAATGAAATTGGGATATCTTTTTTGTTGCATTTTTTATATCTACAATAACTTCTCAATATTCACGACTAATATTTCGTATTATAAATCACAAGTTCAACTATATATGATGCAAATAAGAAATTTCAGCAATGGAAAATTTTTTTTGACGGTGGAAATATTTGGTGGAAGAAATCAGACGGTGGGAGAAGAGAAAAACTCGCCGGATGCGAGGGATTTGGGGAAGAAGAACTGCTGAGATCGCGTAGAGGGAGAAGGGAGAGGGAGAGAGATTAGATAAATCTCAAAATGATTTCAACTTGAGCTGTCCCTAAACAAATGACTACTATCCCCTTTATGTGGGATTACAAAAATAGAAACAAAATCAAAAATTCAGGAGCGTCAAAAAAAATCAAAAATTCAAATTCTACCTTATCCTAATTTAGACTCTAAATATCTCTAACCGATTAACTGCTAAATTTAACCGACTAACTAATTTGATATGAGATCAAATGTGATCTCTTTATTTAAAATAAAATTGTAATGACTCAATTAGCTGCAAATTAAATTAACTCGACCCTGATTAAACTTAATTAACAGATGAAAAACAGAGCCTTATTTATTTGCCTCATGATGCATCATCTCTAAATCCATGGTGAAAAGATCCGACTGTCATGAGGCAGCTTCCTAAATAGTATTTTTTTTAAATACTATTTAGGAAGTTGTCTCTCACTGTTTTTCACTGGCTGTTGGCTAGCTAACGCAACCCTCCTGATTTACCCGGACTTGGGACTGACCATGGCTGAGTTTACTTTGGGTGATCACTTTAGGTGATCTAGCTAGTAGTGAAAGTTACTTGAATCACGCAAGCCATAGACAAATACAAAGAAAGGAAGTAGAGGAGGCTTTGAAGGTTATGAGAGATGGGAAAGGTGTATGATCGAATGGCATCCCTGTAGAAGTATGGAGAGTTTTAGGTGAGCGTGGTTTGACTTGGCTTATGAATTTATTCAATGTTATTTGGCGAAGCAAGAAAATGCCTGAAGATTGGAGGAGAAGTATTGTGGTGCCTCTTTATAAGAACAAAGGAGACATTCAAAATTGTTCAAATTACAGAGGTATCAAGCTGACGAGTCACACTATGAAAATTTAGGAACGTGTGATTGAAAGAAGGTTGAGGCAAATTTCCAATGTAAAAGAAATCCACTTCGGATTCATGCCAGGTCGCTCAACTATTGAAGCCATCCATTTGCTAAGGAGAACAATGGATATTTATATAGCTAAAAGGAAGAACCTCCATATGAGATTTATTGATTTGGAGAAAGCTTATGATTCTTGTCCCACGGGAGATATTATGGAGAGTCTTGGAGAAGAGACAAGTACCTGTCCTATACATTAACCTCATAAAGGATGTGTATGATAGGGCTTTATCTTATGTAAGGATCCAATGTGGAAAGACCGACTATTCTGTCATCAACATTGGTTTACATCAAAGTTAAGCTTTGAGTCCATTTCTTCTTACTTTAATTATGTACGAGTTGACAAGTCACATTTAGGATGAGATACCTTGGTGAATATTATTTGCCGATGATATTGTGTTGATTGATGAGACTAGAGATGGAGTAAATGAGAAGCTTGAGGTTTGGAGACATGCACTGAAGACTAAAGGATTTCGTATAAGTAGGGCTAAGACTGAATGTATGGAGTGCACCTTTGATGACAAAAAATGATGAAGGAATCGAGGTGAAGATTGGTAACGATAACATTCGGAAGAGAGATTTTAGATACCTGGGATCTATTTTGCAACATGATGGGGAAATTGATGATGTTACTAATAGAATAAATGCAGGCTGGCTAAAGTTGAGAGGAACCTCTATTGTTCTCTGTGATAAGAAAATTCCTGTAAAAATCAAAGGAAAGTTTTACAAAGCAGTTATGAGACCTGCTATGCCCTATGGATCTGAATGTTGGCATGTGAACCATAGACATGTGCATAGAATGGCAGTAGCAGAAATGAAAATGCTAAGGTGGATGTGTGGACACACATGAAGATCAGATTCGGAATGTTGCAATCAGAAATAAAGTTGGCGTAGCTCCGTTTGAGGATAAGATGCGAGAAAACTGCTTAAGATGGTTTGGTCATATGCAAAGAAGGTCAGCAGATGCACCAGTTAAGAGATGTGAGTTTTAGGATGTTGAGTCGGATAAGGGAGTGCGAGGATGGCCCAAGAAGTATTGGAATGAGACTATACGAAGGCTTCTAGTTTTTTAGATATAAGCTCGAGATTGACCCAAGATAGATCTGAATGGAGGCATAGAATCTATGTAGCCGACCTTACTTAATTGTGGGAAAAGGCTTTGTTGTTGTATGCTGCATCAACTCTCCTCCGCTTGAAAAATTCGTCTCCCAATGAATTGCTTGATCTTACGGCTTGAAGCTTGACGATTTTAATTCAGCGTTCTCGATCACATTTTGGAAGAACTGATGTGGAGCAAACGACGGAATCCAGGTGTACTTGGGTGGTTGGAACCGTTAATTTCATGTTGGAAGAGCATAATAGTGCAAATACCGGCGTCCACACAGGTTTCTCCCCCTTGACGCGATGCTCAAAAAATTGATGGGGCATCTTCATATCGAACATCTCGAACTTTGGAGAAACCATAGCAAATGAATGGCACAAATTTAGGAGGGGAGGAGATGTGGGTAATGAACTAGACCACATGGTATTTAAATAGGTGAAACCTATATTCCTAATCCTAATTGAAAAAAGGTAGCAGACTCAATTCTGTCTTTCACCACTTCTTTTTAAATATTTCTATACCAGGGGGTGGAATGCAAATTTCCTACCCCTTCACTTAAATAAAATTTGTAAGATGAACTCTTCTTACTGGCCTTTAGATAAAAAGTCTTAGGAGGAAGGACCTCCTTGCAAATGCACCAAATCAGCCCTCGATCCCTATTTTTATGCGATTCAGATCTTATTGGAGAGAGATTTGCTAGGGATTTTCCTCTCTTCCACCAATGGCGGCGGCAGTTCGAGAATGGAAGGAGCAAGGCGCGAGGCTGGCATCTGCTTAGGAGGTGGTGGTGGTAACGACCACACTTTCGACGTCTTCGAGGTTGGCAGAGGCTACGACATGTACGAGATCCGTATTGGAGTTCCGTGCAGCGTCGAAGAGGGTGGCGACGAGAGTCATGCTCACAACGCGCATGGTGGCGGTTGGAGGGGCTCCACCAGGGTGCTATGGTCGCATGGCGGCGGCTGGTGGCAACTGTTGGGGTCGGGGATTGGAGCAGCAGTAGCGGGGAAAGGCCGAGGAATGATTAGACGGTGGTTGGTGGGGGGGTTGGAGGGCAGTGCTTGGTTGACATAGGAGGTTGGTAGCGGGGCTGGGGGGTTTGCCAGAGGTGCGGGGGTGGCGGGAGGGGTTGGGGGAGTTGGCGGGGCCCGCGGGGGTGCTTCGGGAGCACATGGGTCAGGTTGCGGCGGTGGGGTTGGGTTGGGTGTTGGGGCGGCGGAGAGGGGCTGTAGTGGAGGTGTCGGGGAGCTGTCAGGGGTTGCGGCTGGGGGACAAGCGACGACACTGGCCCGTGGGGCTGTATGGGGTGTCAAGGTGGCGAAGAGGGGCTGCGGGAGAGGCGATGGGGTAGTTTGGGGGGCGAAAGGGGACTGCAGCAGGGTTGGAGTGGTCATCCAGGGTACGGGGAGTCGTCGAGGAGCTGTTGGGGGGCTGGAGACATTTCTGGAGCTGATTTCGTCGACGATGACTGATCTGAAGCGGGAGGTTTCGATTTGACGACGCTCAACGTTTGAAAATCAACAACCAAATCACATAGATTCGATTGAAATCCGGGCAATATGGAAATTAACTCCTTATTGTAGGCTTCGTTGGCTCACTGTTTACGTTCCGATGAACGATAGTCTTTCATTGCGTGCCTGCGCGGACATCGGTAAAGATCTCTAGATTGTGAGGACGATCTCGATGCCATGCTCTGATACCAATTGATGCAAATCCGAAATTTCAACAGTGGAAAATTATTTTTGACGGTGGAAATATTTGGTGGAAGAAATCAAACGGTGGGAGAAGAGAAAAACTCGCCGGATGCGAGAGATTTGGGGAAGAACCGCGGAGATCACGTAAAGGGAGAATGGAGAAGGAAGTGTGAGAGATATGAGATAAATTTCAAAATGATTTCAACTTGAACTGTCCCTAAACAAATGACTACCATCCCCTTTTTATAGGAGGGGAAATAGAAACAAAAATTAAAAATTCAAATCCTAACTTATCCTTATTTGAACTCTAAATATCTCTAACCGATTAACTGCTAAATTTAACCGACTAACTTATTTGATATGAAAACACATATGATCTCTTTATTTAAAATAAAACTGCAATGACTCAACTAACCGTAAATTAAATTGACTCGGCCCTAATTAAACTTAATTAACGGATGAAAAATAGAGCCCTATTTATTTGCCTCATGCTGCGTCAATATAGCATATAAGTAACTATATAACTTCCAAGCAATTCGGTTGCAACAATAAACCATCCAATTATGCAAACAACCATTTTAATCCAAGGCTCTGCATAAATAATTATTTAAATTGCACTGTTAAAATTTAAAACATCCACGACTCCAAGTAAAATCACTTAGATGAATATAGAGAAATAGTGAGATCAGAGTATATAATCCAAGTAAACATCCAATTACCATACCCAAAAAGTTGACAATTGAAACTGAAAGGTATCGACACTTGATACACTAGTGACTTATGATACCCAAAAGTTGATGTTTGGTACAGTACAGAAAAGGTTGGTCATCAAGTTCTAAGGGGTTCTGTTGTGTTGTTAGTTTTATATCATACCGGCAAAATTTTGGGGTATTTTCTATCAGTCATCGATCGAAATTTCGGAATGTAGGAGTTGATTTCTTTGCTTTCAAGGTTGATAAGTTTATGGAAAAAGAGGGAGAAACATCTACATGTATTCGAGGAAGGACCATGGAAATTGACTTTGTAATATTCTTGCTTTACATCTATTGTTTCGTCCATATTCATTAAGTGGAAAAAATGATTTGATATGGCTAGAACGGTTAGTTTTTACACCAAATAGGCAAAAAAGAATCTTACTAAGATTCTGCCAATGACAAAAATAGCGGACACACAGATGAGGCAGATCATGGAGGTTGCAGATAACAGTTGGAGGTGACGTCAGTGGAGGAGGTGCTTTTGCTATGTGTGATGTGTTCCATATGAAGACGGGGAGATGTCATGGATCTAGTGATATCAAGTTGTAAGGGGTTCTGTTGTATTGTTAGTTCAAAATCATACTGGAAAATTTTTGGGCATTTTCTAGGATCAAGAAATTTGAAATACAGGAGTTTTTTATTTCTTTGAAAGAGGGAGAAACATCTACATGTATTCGAGGATGGAACATGGAAATTGGCTTCGCATTAATCTTGCTTTACACCTATTGGTTTGGGCATATTCATTAAGTGGGAAAAAATGATTTGAAGTGGCTAAAACGGTTTGTTTTCCACCAATTAGTCAAAGAAGATTTTTTTTGAAGTCAAACAAGGGGGAAACACGCAGCGGTGATCGCCCCAGGAATAAATTAAAAGAAATGAATAGCTATTACATCATAAAGAAGCAGCGATCCAGGAATCCAACAAACCGGAAGCCTGTATACAAACATTCTCTCTATAAAACCGAGACCCAGAGAAGATCAGAGCATTCCTGGCCAGCCATATGGCCCAAACAATGGCCACCGGGCAGAGCATACTCCTCAGTCGATGCCTAGCCGCAAATAAAGATTTGCAGAAGGAAGCAAGGGACCCCGGGTCGACCCACTCCAGGGTCGGGTCCAACTACAAAGGCACTGTCTCCCGACACAAGAAGAAGAGGTGTTCAACAGACTCAATGCCAGCCCCACACAAAGGGCAACTGTCCGAAACCGACTCAAGAAGCCTAGCACAACGGTCGCAGGTCATCAACCTCTTCCTCCTAAACAGCCACAAGAAAAGCCGATCCTCTCGGGGAGGCCAAGGCCCCAAAAGAAATTGCAATCCCTCTCTAGCTCGACGGACCTCGACGGGGGAGGACGGCAAATGGCCCTGTACGCCCTGCTTACCGAGAAACCGTCTCCACGCCACACCCAATGGTCTCTATCACCAGAGGGGCCCCCGAACACCCTCAGCGAATCGAGTAAAGATAAGAACTCCTCCAATCGGGGATCTGAGAAGCTAGAGCGAAACACCGGCATCCAGTTCCCCTCCTCCCAACATGTAGCAACCCGAGCCTCCTGGTCCGAAGCCAAAGCAAATAGACGTGGGTAACGGACGCACAACGCGCCACCATCCGTCCAGTCATCCCGCCAGAAGGCGAAAGACTCCCCGTTGCCAAGCACTGGTCTGAAAAGATCACGAAATCTGAGGATGACCTACATGATCCCCTTCCAAAAGGGCGAAGGACGCACCCAGAGACCGACACTCTCCGGAGCAGAGGTCGAGATGCCGTAGATCCGACGAACCAACGTAGTGCATAGGTCCTCTGAGCACCCCCAGATCCTGCTGACCCATTTCAACAGAAAAGCCTCATTAAATGCGTCCAGACGCTTGATCCCGAGACCTCCCTCGCTCTTCGGGAGGGTGATAGTCTCCCAGTCTACCAGATGAACGCTGGGAGCCCCCTGTCCGCTCCTGGCCCACAAAAATCTGCGCATCAGGCTCTCCAAACATCTTCTAATGCCCGCCGGCATGAGCCTCGACGAGGCGAAGTAGACCGGAATGGCCGAGAGGACTGCCTTCAGAAGACCCATGCGCCCCCCCTTGGAGAGAATCGATGACTTCCAACCAGCGAGCTTCCTTTCCAGCTTCTTAATAATCGGTAGCCAGTCTGCCAGCTTCACCCTGGCAATTGAGAGGAATGCCCAGGTACATCAGGGGCAAGTAGGCGCAAGAAGTACCTGTTACTCCGCTGCACAGACGTGCCTCCTCATCGGAAAGGACAAAAGTAACCACCTTTGGCTTGCCCGCATTCAGGACAAGCCCCGACATCTCCCCAAAGAGCTCAAGAGTGAGCGCCATGCCGCCCGCTTCCACACTGCCACCCTCCACGAAGAAAATGGTGTCATCTGCATACTGTAAAAGGGGAATCCGCAGACCATCTTTCTCGTACCCTCGAGTGAGCCTAGCGTCCTGCACCCGGGAAACCATACACGCCAAAACGTCTGACGCAATGATGAAGAGCAGGGGAGCAAGCGGGCAGCCCTGTCTGACGCCCCGCTGAGGCTGAAAAAAACCTCCCTCAGGAGTCAGGATGCCCATTAATGAGTACATACATCGACACAGTAGTAACACAACGCTTCATCCACGAAATCCAGAGCTCAGGGAACACCCTTCTATGCAAAGCCGCCTAGAGAAAACGCCAGTCAACTGTATCGTAAGCCTTCACGAAGTCAACCTTCCAAAGAAGAGCCTCCCTACCCGTCCTCCTCCAGTCCGCATTGATCTCAGTGGCCAAAACCAAACTCTCCGCAATATGTCTCCCAGGTATGAAGGTTGTCTGAAAAGGAGAAACAATGTGCTCAAGACCTCTACTGAGACGGACATCGAAAACCTTGGCCACTATCAAGTACATAGCGTTAAAGAGAGCGATCGACCTAAAATCTTCGATCATGTCCGCTCCCTCCTGCTTTGGTAGGAGGATAATGAGGGCTCTATTGATGCGCTCGAACCCCGCATTGTAGCGGCAACACTCTTTCACAACAACCAACACCTCCACAGCAAGGAGATCCCAAAAATCCTTGTAGAAAGAGACAGGGAAACCATCATGGCCAGGGGCCCCGTCGCCGTTCAGACTCCACACATCCGCCCACAACTCCTCCATGGTGACCTCCTGCACCAAGCTATCGGTGTGGGCAACCGACAGCCTGCTAGCCCCCACTCCCGACCACCTCCACAATCTTCTCGCTCCTTGGGAAGAGAACTCCAGAAAGTGATCAGCAATTGCATGCCCAAGTTCCTTGTTACCCTCCACCCTGACACCGTAAAAAATCATCTACCTGATAGCGTTGCCTCGACGCCGCCCACACGCCATCCCATGAAAGAAGGCAGTGTTCACGTCACCCTCCTTGAGCCAGGTGCTCCTGGAACTTTGCCTCCATTCAATCACACGCTTCTTATCTTCACAAGCAACCCTCCGAAGGGCCTTCGCGTGCTGGAGCAACTCGGGCCCAGCGAGGCTGAATGTCCTCTACAACGTCCAGCACTCGGACCTCCTCCTCAGCTGCCGCCCTGGAAGCACGACGAGCCTCCCTGGTTTCCCGCTTAAAGTCGCAAAGGTGCACCCGCAGGGAGGATAACTTCTGCACAAACCGCGATGCCGCAGAACCGGCTGACTGCGCCGATGCCCAATGAGACTCCACCATGGAAGGACATCGATATCGGTATCGATATCGGTACCATGTCGATACCGATATATCGCCGATATATCGGCAATATATCGACGCCATATCGCCGACACCGGGATTCGGCTTGCCTTTTTTGCCTGTCGATACCCGATATCGGACATATCAGCGATATATCGGTGACCTGTCGATACCGATATATCGCGATATATCGCCGATATATCGGGATACAGCCTTCCATGGACTCCACCAAGCCTCGGAAGGAATCCTCAAGCAGCCAAGCCTTCTCGTAACGGAAGAACCCCCGCGAGGGGGGGAGGAGTCACCTGAGCCCCAAAGGATCGGGGTGTGGTCCGACCGCGGCCTGGAGGAAACGGAGGAAAGAGGAAAAAGCTCCAGCAACTCGAACGAAGCAAGAAACCGGTCGAGGCAAGAGCGGGATGCCGAGTTCCTCCAGGTGTACTTGGTCCCAACCGCATCCAGAACCTCAAGTTTCAAGAAATCCACCGCCTCCACAAAATCCGAGGAGCCCGGGTCCTGGCCGCCCCGTAACCGCGGCCTGTCGGAAGAGAGCAAAGTAACATTGAAGTTCCCGCCGATCAGCCAAGGATACCCCCGGGGAGCCTCCCGAGCAGCGCGCAAGTCCGCTGAAAGCTGACTCCGTGACTGCAGAAGACAAGTTCCGTAAACGCAGGAAAGAGCGAGCAAAGAACCCGAGCTAATACTCTCCAAAAGCACCGTGAGAACATGAGTGCCTCAGCTCCGAACGGAAGGCAAACGCGGACCTCCTCCAAGCCACCAGGAGACCTCCCGCGGATCCAACAGCCCCGATAGAGCGGAACTCCGAAAGCGAGCCCGCACCGAAGAAGTTCCATGTCAACGCCGAGACAGATTCCAGCTTAGTTTCATGTAAGAAGACCACATCGCAACCCCACTCCATAAATCGCAACCCCAGAGCACGCCTCTTTTCCGGGTCACCCAGACCCCTGACATTCCAGGAAAGCACCTTCATTAAGAACCGAAGGTGGACTCCCCAATCCTCACAGCACCCTTCACGCCCGCAACCTTAGCCTTCTGCTCAGAGACAGACAAAGATGTCACCATCATCGGTCGAGGGCGCTGCCTCTTGCGGTATCTCTTCTCGGATCTCCTGTCAGCCCCCGAGACAAAAGCCGATGGGGCTCCCGCCGCCCGACCCATCGAAGAAACACGTCACAACCCTCATGAGGAACAATGACTGGGTAAGGCCGGCCCGATCTAGCAGCAGAACAGACCTCAGATGCGCAACTGGCCTCGCCAGAGAAGGAACCCCCATCAACCAGCCCAAGCGTCGGGTTCCCGCCAAGCAGCGGTCGGATCCGAAAATCAACTGCAGGGCAAAGATGGAGCAGAAAGCCACCTCTGGGCAACGCGTGGGGCGCGCCCGCCCCCGGGCGAAGATGCCTGAATGGACGACCCGGGCGAAACTCGGATCAATGAAGAACCGCGAAGGAAAAGAGAGGCCCTCGCAGAGGATCCGCCAGCCCGATCCGAAAGACAAGAAAGAGGAAACGATACGGTTCTCCCGAACGGATCCTGAGAAATGGAAGGGCGCAGGAGAGGCGCGAACCACCATGGTAGACTCATCGGGGCCCTCCAGACGCTTCGACTCCCCTGCATCAACAACCCCGCCAAGCGGCACGTGGGCCGATGGCGTTTCCGCTCCCGATGCGAGAGACGAGTCGTCGCCGCCAGCCTCCTCCCAACTCGGTGGTGGCGGAGGAGAAAGGAGGCTGATATGTAGCTGGAACGAAAAGCGGCCAACGTTCAAGCACCCTACCGACTCCAAAACCACGCCACGCGTGCAATCCATGAGTTCCAACGCAACCACCGGGTCGGAACCCGGGGAAGGCCCATCCTCCAGAACCCGGATTAGAGAACCCAGATGCGCAAGCGGTTGCCGTAAGGCCCCGATCGTACGGGAGAGGAAAGGAACCCCACGGACAATCGCCGCTCGCACGACAGAGCTAGAGTCCGCGCCATCTGCGAACCAAAGATATCTCCAAGTGATAGCATCCCCATCATGCGGAGCGAGCAGGGACTCCCTTCGAGCCTTCGACAAACCTCGGACGCAGCAGCGTCCAACGCTCAGCAAGACGTCACCATGAAATCCTCTTCCGAATCGGCAAGAAAGCGATGCGTCCACCAAAAGCTTCGAGAATGCATCATTAGAGACCGCTGACCAGGACCCCACCAAAACACCCGCCATACCTCCCTCCGACGAGGGCATGGTTGACGAGTCAGGCTCCTCGGCACCTCCAAACTTGGGCGAGCCTTGTATCCCCATAGCCCCGTCAGGAGTGACAGGTGCCCCCATCCCCTGAGCAGAAGAAGCACACGAGCCCGAGCGAGAAGGGACAAGGCGCGCGACGAACAACGGACCACAGACCAACCAAAGAATGTCCTTCTGATGGACTTCGAGATCTGTAGATGGGCTGGCGCAGCACTGCGAGGACTAGATGCTCGACTCCTGCTTTAACTCGCTCAACTCCGCCGAAAGGCGTTAGCTATTTCATTCAAAAGGGCTATCTACTATACTATGAATGATGGATGAGTAATTCAGTAGTTGGGACTTGGATCTCTCTGAGCAGGACTACTCCTGACTGAGGCAGACTCTGACAGCTAGCTCCGAGAATAGAAGCCTATGACCGGCATGACCACAAGAGAAACAACAAGGAGGCAACACACACGCCGATGCCAGCTGCCCCCGACCACCGCATTTGAAGCACCTCCCGCCCGGCTTCCTGAAGAGCCGCTGATTACCCTACTTAATTCAACCGAATTAACGATTAAATTTAATGTGCGTTCGTTGTAGTCGGGTAAAAACAGACTAATCAAAACCGTATTGATTAATGCCAAATCAAACGCAAGCGGCAATTTTTTTATTTTACTTGGGCAAGCCCAAGGTCGAACTCAGGGAGGCAACTTTTTTGTTAGATTAATTCGAAGTCAATTTCGATGTTAGGTTTTCAGGAGAATTTTTTTTGGTGTTTTTTATGCAATTAAGAAAATGCGATGCAATTCAAGCCAAATTTGAAGGTTAAAATTTGAAGTATGGTCAAATTAAGTCCAAAAATGATGAAATTTGGCCAGAATATGAAATGCAATGAAATTAAGCTACTGCATTTTTTTTTGGAATTTTTCGACTCTAAATGAATTAAATACGAATTAAAAATAATGCATGGTAGTTTTTGCAAAATTAATTTTAATAAATACCAAATTAAATCATCTTCAGATACAAAAATTAACCTAGATACTTCTATGTGAGATGAATCCAGGAAAATTATTAAACCTAAAAAATGATGAATTTTGGACCTGTTAAAAATCAATTAAGCAAAATACTAATTATTTATTAAGGCCTCGTTATGCGTGCAAGTAATGTGATTTTTGGGCAAAGTAGAACTACTTAAACTAGACCTATTGTGATTTTTTGGTGATTTTTGGAGCAACAAATAATTTAATATGCAATTAAAGGCACACTGTGGCAAACTATGTAAATTTCCACAAAAAGAATTATTAAGTACTCGAAGCTCTCAAAAATATAACAAGTCTTCACAATGATAGAGCACAAGTTTCTCTCCATGCAATTTTGGTATTATAAAATGATGCTAAATGAGTTCCTAAGTAAACATGCAAACACATGGGTGTAAATGCAAACATGAATAAAATTGATTAAAACAAAAACGTGCGTACATGGACTAAAATGCAATTACTTATAATGCATATGGTATGAGTGCAAATTCTCCACTGGAACACGCGCACCTCACGTGATGTAGACTGGCAGGGACTGAAATGTAATTCCCAAAACTAGCAAGGTCCCGGATGCAAAATACCTAGACCGCACGTGAAGACCACATGAGGTCTAGGCTCGGGAAGCGTTGGAGGCTCGGAGCTGCTTCGGATGAGGTTCGGTAGTAGCCTCAGCTTCGGATGAGGTTCGGATGCTCCGAGCCTAAAGAGTCGGGGAGGAGGCTCGGAGCGGGTGACGTGGCCGATGATGGACTGTCAGATCCTCAAGGATCCAACGGTGGCTGGAGCTCCTGGAGAGTGCGACGTGGAGCGCCGGGGACCGTCCGATCAAGACGATCGAACGACAACTGTGCGTCGAGTTCCTCGGCGGGCTTGGCTGGGCTCCGACGAGGGGTAGCTAGCTCCACCACCCTCTTCCTTGCTCGATGAAGACTCCCGGAGGCTCCTGAGTGGCTGGGTGGATTCGTCGAAGCATGGCGGAGCCGTCAGACGTCCTGGAAGAAGCGGGCGTGGCCGGTATGTCGGAGACGAAGAAGCTCCGGCGAGGGATCCGTCCAGTGATGAAGGAAGCTCCTGCAATGTTAGAAACATAGTCGAGGCGTGCAACGTGATGTGCGTGAAGTTGGGGGGGGGTGGTCGAGGCCTTGCGGAGCGGAATGGTCGAATGGTCGTCGTGCTCCTCCGCCGCGATCGGCGGAGCAGTTGTCGGAGGTGGTTCAATGGTCTCGGTAGGTCGAGCGGAAGAACAAAGGGGTGTGCGAAGCTGGTGGCTCCGGGACGGAGCTCGATCGATGGTTGGTTGACGGTGGAATTGGGCGAAGACGTCGAAGAAAATAAGAGAAACTCGGAGGGGAAGGAGATGATCGGAGAAGAAGATGGATGATTCTAGAGCGTCAAAAAAAAGATGGATGATTCTACCTGGGAGTTGGGGCTCGAAGTGGAGCCGTCGGTCGTCGCTCTAGGGTCGGCAGGTGCCCGAGCTCGAGCAGCTTGGTCGCCGAAGCTGCTGCACGGCGAAGGGTCGCCGTGGATCTCGCCGGAGAGGATCTCTGTCGTCGCTCGATTTCAAGCCAAATCTCTGTCACAGATTGGAGGAGAAGAGCTCGAGGGACTCTCGTGCAAGGACGGATGGGGATGACGATGGCCAGAGGTGGCATATTTATAGTTGGAGTTTGGGAGTCCCGATGATGGAGGGTGAGGTTTGCGTGGGGATTATGGGCAGAGAAGAGGGAGTCATGGAGGAGGTGGTCTCCCGCGAGGATGGTGGAAGTATGAGCTTCGTCATGGCTTGGTGGAAGAGTGGAGAAGATGACTGACAACGCGGGGAAATGAAAAGGG
Organism: Ottelia alismoides; assembly: GCA_037367405.1. Taxonomy (NCBI): domain Eukaryota; kingdom Viridiplantae; phylum Streptophyta; class Magnoliopsida; order Alismatales; family Hydrocharitaceae; genus Ottelia; species Ottelia alismoides. The sequence goes on from JAZKJV010006496.1 coordinate 761,970, forward strand.
GACGACAAGTTGGCGAGGTGGAGCGACGTGGTCGAGGGGTCTTCGGAGGTAGAAGACGAGTCCTCCACTGTTGGATAGCGAGATCCAACGGTGGAGCGGTGGGCGCTGAGGAAGGGCCTGGATTAGATCAGGGCGATGCGATCGAAGGGTGATGGATGGTGCCACGTGGCGAGAGTAGGTGTGGCGCTGGCGAACGGTCCAGATGGAATCCGGAAGGAAATCGAACGATGGGGATTAAAGGTGGGAGGGGATGGTTTTGATGAGAGCGTGTGGAGAAGATCGGACGGTCATGGAGTGGACACGTGGAGAGCTGGGGAAGAGGCGCGAGCGGACGACCTTGATGGTAGGAGACTGTCGATCGGGCGGCTGTGGATAGGAGAGGAGATAAGCGGCTGGGATGGGAGCATCTAGGCCACAATCGGGCGGCTGTGGAAGGTGACGCGTGGCGCGCTGAGAGCGCAGCGCTAGCGGACGACCTTGATGAGATTCGAGAACGATCGAAAGGCTGGAAGCGAGTGAGGGAGAGGATGGCTGCGATGGAAGCGATCCAACGGTGGAGAATGCGGGCGGGTGGCAAGTGAAGGAACGGGCCACGTGCCGCAACCAGAGGGTGCCACGTGGCCCAATCAGATTATTCGAAGAAGAAAGTGGATTATGAGGTCAAAGGAGACCGAATTCGGAAAAACTCAAAACATGAAATTGTAGATCTTGATGAGATCTACAAGTTTCATGTTGACAAAAACGGAAATGAGGTTAAATGAAGCGATAAAATACAAGGGTACAAATACAAACATGTACAATATACAACAGACGCCCAAAACCCAAGTTTTCCATACGATCTCCGATTTGAATGAATTTGGTCTCATTTTGAAGGTCTTCGAATGTATATTATTTTAAAAGTGAGCAGACCTAAATCAGATGATGTAAGAGAGAGATATACTCATTGTAAGGTGCATGCTCTCAAACTTGGACCCGGGTTTTATTGGTCAATTTTACAAGTTAGTATTTTTTTTGGTATTTTCTTGTATTAGTGTTAGTAATATATACACTATAGAGTTGATTTATGGAATTTGGAGTTAGTATAAAATATATATAAATAGGTGATTTTTACAAGTGAATTTAGCTTCTTATTTAATGATGTGAATGATAAAATGCAGATATTCATGCATGAATGCTAATTATGCAATATAGGTGATGAAGTGCATCTAATTACTCGAGAACAAAGCTTTATTTTCAACTTTTAGAGTGATGAATTACAGATTCATCAACCCTCTATCTTAAACCTTGCTCATCCCCGAGCAACTAAAATGAAATGCAAAAGTAAAATGATTTTGGGTTCCATACCAAGATCATGAACAAAAGGTGAAAATGGAGCTTGAATCAACCTTTGGATTGATTATGTGGCGGAACCTTATTGGAATCTGAATTTAAGACCTAACAGACTATAAGTTCCACAAGTCTTCTATTCAAGACGCCTCAACAGTCAGGTCAGAACAAATCCTCATACGCAAATTTCTGATGACTATGAATCTTACTTGTACTGTGTAAGTGAAAATAGCTCTCCACATCAGAAATGGCAAAGAACCAGCCTCCCTTAACACGGTAACTCTAATTCCCTGGTCCAGTAACTCTTTCCTCGAGGAGCGGGGTATTCCCTTCTAAGTTCAAGTACGACCAGCTTAAGAAGAGGGGGTGGAGAGAAGAATGGACGGTAGCCAATGTAGCTACCTATCCCAGGATGCCTGACCAGTGTAGCCAAGTCATCCAGCTGCATGCTTCTTGCAAATATACATACTCCGGTAGACATTTTATTTTCAATCAGACCCGTCCAATTTTTTGGAGTTCTTGCATTTTTTTGAACTATATACAAGGTGCAGCATGTACATCAGGAGTTTTTCCTCTTGAGCCAGTAGATTATCCCTCTTTTGAACTATTATTGCAATCCACAGCACCCCGTCCTTAGATGTCAACACCACCGGACTAGGTTGAGATGCACTACCCTCCCTAGAGGAGGACGGATGTTTCCACCCGTGTGCTACTCCAAGCCAAAGGATTCTACCTCCTCACTACCTCATCAATGAAGAGCTACGTGCATGGTGCTTGTCCAAGTTAGGTCACCGTCTAAAAGAATCATGCGTGTGTACGAAATATTCTACTTAGATCAATCAAGATGACATGTGAACATAGACTTGCGGACTCAAAGAATTGTCACTTGACCTGAAAAATCTTAACTCCACTTCCTATAAGGTTCCTCTGAAATTAGGTAGATTAAGGTCAAATCAAATCCATCCTCGACATCTATTCATAACTTGGTTCAGAACCCACTAACTTTTCGCATATGCCAGATATGGAGATGAGATGTAGATGACATGCTATGTAGATGAATGAAGTGCAAGATACTTTTTTTCGTTTTAAATGCAGGGGCAAGAGTAAATAAGAAGCTTTTGATTTTTTTCAGTTTTTACCCACTCGTAATTATATACAAAAATTATGCGAAAATACGTGAAAGTACGAGCTATGGGTAAAGTATATATGTAATATATACACGCCCTCCTATACTTAGCGTGTGCTATATCCTCAGAGCACGAAAAGCGAGGAAAAGACATAGCTCGTGCTAAGCGTAGGAGAGCTAAAATAGTAAAATGTATAGAAATCGCTCCACCCCCCTATACTTAGGCTCTGGCAGCCTAAGCGTAGAAGAAGATCAAAAATGGGGCGGGCGAGGTTGAGAGGGAAATATGGAAGAGTATATATACATGATGGGCATCGGTTCTCCCTATACTTATGCTCTGGTCAGCCTAAGTATAGGACAGGAGTGAGTGTAAGAACCGATGAGATCTGTAGAATGTACAACGAATGGTGAATAGACTCGGGTCACTCTCCCCCCTATACTTAGGATCTGATCATCCTAAGTATAGCCATAAAATGTGAAGATATGGAGCCGAGATGAGTGTTTCGAATCACAAGGGAGGGAGGGAAAGAAATATATACAAGAAGGTTGAGTATATACAAAGATCAAGATCTGAATCTTTTCGATACTGCTGATGGCGAGAGCTCACTGTTGCAAGGTCTAATATGCAGCTTTATGTGTGTCTACTGAGTCCGCCTCACACATGAAAACAATCTCCTCAACACGGACTAACTGTTCATTAGATTCGACAAAGTGTTTCAGCAGTTGTCCATTAACTAGGGATGTCTGTGCTCCTCAACACGGACTAACCCGTCCACTTGGATTTTAGCTTACCTTGGAAAACCTTCAGCCTAGCATTGAACAACCATACCTTCTGTCTAGGAACAAAGGTCTTTCGTCTGATATATCTATCGTTCCAGCGCTTTACCTTGTCCTTGTACACCAAACTGTTGTCATATGCTCGATTTCTGATCTCCACAAGTTCATTCAGATCCATCTCTCTCTGTTTCTGCCCTAGGTGCGTATTCCAATTGACCTTCTTGATTGCCCATTCAGATTTATGCACTAATTCTGCGGGCAAATGACATGGCTTCCCAAACACCATCCTGAATCGGGAGGTTCCTAATGGTGTCTTGTAAGCTGTCTTATAAGCCCAAAGGACCTGATCCAAAATATGAGACCAGTCCTTCCTGTCTGGGTGGACAAGCTTTTGCAATATGGTCTTGACTTCCCTATTCGACACCTCTGCCATGCCATTAGTCTGTGGGTGGTAAGGACTAGCGACACGGTGTTCTAAGAGTTTCTTCACGTCTCTGTTCACAAAATGGCTACCCCCATCGGATATCAATACTTTGGGGATCTCAAACCTAGAGATGATATAATCTCTGATAAATTTGCAAACAGTCCTGTCCTGCTGTCTGCGGCTCTGGTCGGGATAGCCTCCACCCACCTTGACAGATAATCCACCGCAAGAAAGATATATTCGAAATCATGGCTAACCGGAAATGGGTCCATGAAGTCGATGCCCCAGGCGTCAAAGACATCACAATGATGACAGGCTGCATTGGCATCTCATCCTTGGAACCAACGGTTCCTCCCATTCGCTGACATACTGGGCATGACTTCGCAAAGGTGAGCGCATCGCGAAACAGAGTCGGCCAGTATAAGATACATTGTAGTACCTTCTACGCGATCCTCTTCCCGAAGTGGTGTCCTCCTGCCTCCAGACTATGGCAGAAAGTAAGGACACTCTGATATTCCTCCTGAGGAATACACCTCCTCCAAACACAATCCGGTTCTTCAAAGAAAAGGATCGGATCCTCCCAATGATAATGTCTCGCATCCGATTTAAGTCGGTCTATGTGGCTCTTGGGCCAATCTTCGGGAACTTTCTTGGAGACAAGATAGTTCACTATATTGGCGTACCATGGGAGCGAGTCGATAACAAAAACCGATTCGTTTGGAAAGGAGTCTCGAATAGGTGTATCATCAGAAGTATCAAGCATTTCAAGACGGGAGAGGTAATCAACCACTACATTCTTCTTTCCAGGTTTATCTCTAATGTCCAAATCAAATTCCTGGATGAGTAAAATCCACCTAAGAAGATGCGCCTTCGCGTCCTTCTTTTCCTTTAGGTATCGTAGTGCTGTATGATCCGTGAACACTATCACCTTAGATCCGATACGATGAGATCTGAATTTATCCAAGGCGAACACTACCGTAAGGATCTCCTTTTCGGTAACTGTATAGTTATGCTGAGCGGTATCAAGCACTTTGCTTGCGTAGTGTATAGCAAACGGGATACTATCCCTCCTCTATCCTAACACAGCCCCAACGGCAAAATCTGAGGCGTCCGCCATGATCTCGAAAGGAAGAGATCAATCTGGGGCTTGTAGAATCGGGGCGTCCATGATCATCCCTTGAAGTTGCTTAAAGGTCTCAAGACATTTATGATCAACAATAAACTCCATGTCTTTGCCTAAAAGCTCAGTTAGCGGTCGGGCGATTTTTGAAAAATCTTTGATAAATCTCCTATAAAATCCGACATGCTCGAGGAATGACCACAACTGCTTCATGTTGGTTGGTGGCTGGAGTCGTCTGATCACGTCCACCTTGGCAGGGTCAACATCCATTCCTCTCTTGGAGATGACATGCCCCAACACAATGTCCTCCATCATCATTAAGTGACTTTTCTCCCAGGAGAGCACCATATTAACCTCACAACATCTTTTGAGGACTCGGTCTAGATTTCTAAGACAGGAATCGAAGGAATCATCGTGGACCGAGAAGTCATCCATGAAGACTTCCAGGAATTCACCGACCACCTCGGTGAATACTGCAATCATGCACCTTTGAAATGTACTGGGAGCATTGCATAACCCAAAGGGCATGCACCTGAAAGCATAGGTACCAAAGGGGCATGTGAAAGTGATTTTCTCCTGGTCCTCAAGAGCAATAGTTACTTGGTTGTAACCCGAGAACCCATCTAAAAAGCAGAAGAATTCTTTTCCCGCTAATCTTTCTAAGATCTGATCAATAAATGGCAGGGAAAAATGATCCTTCTTCGCCGCGACATTCAAGCGTCTGTAATCCACACAGACATGCCACGATGTGTGTACTCGTGTCACGATCTCCTCTCCGTCCTCATTGGTGGTTGTCTGAATTCCCGACTTCTTCGGGACAACATGGATAAGTGCCACCCACTTGGAATCGGAGACGGGGTAAATAAAACCCGCGTCACACTATTTCTCAATCTCCTTCTTTACGATCTCTCGTAAATTTGGATTCAACCCGCGTTGGAATTCACGAGAGGGTTTAGCTTCATTCTCCAAGTAGATATGGTGTGAACACAGAGCGAGATTTATCCCATGGAGATCGGAGATGCTCTAGCCTATCGCCTTGCGATTTTTCTGCAGGATCTTTAGCAAGCGAGATTCCTGCTCCTCGATCAATCGCGAACTGATGATGACCGGATATTTCCTCTCTTGTCCCGCAAGGAAGGCGTACTTAGGGGTTGTGGATAATGGTTTGAGCTTAGGTAATGTGTGATCATCAAGGAAGTCTGGCTCAATCAATTCTGGCTCTGTGCTGGTAGTGGCTGGATCTGTCTCTGAAATAACTGCCACCAACTCGTTCAGCTCTGGAGTCGGATCGTCAAAAGTATTCAAGTAATCAACGAAAACCACATCCGACTCATCATCCTCATCTTCTGATTTTCCTAAAGAGGGAAGGACTGACATGTCCAGCTGGGCCTCTTCGTCATCGAAGATGTAGAGGGACTCATCGGTGCTGGCTGGATTCTGTCTCTATAGTCCAACGGTGTCTACATGAACACAATCTTCTTCTAACGAAGTGTACTCGGTGCTAGATTCAGAATCTGGCCTCTGCCATCTTGTCTGCTTCATCTCAAGTTCCTCATCTCCGCCTGGAGTTTGGAACTGAATCTTCCCGATCTTATAATCGAAGAAGGCTCCTGCAATTCTAAGGAAGGGCCTTCCTATAATGATCTGGGAATCTCTTCAATTTCAAGGGGTCTCCATATCAAGGACTGTAAAGTCCACCATGTAATCCTGACCCTCGACTTTGATGATAATGTTCTTCAATTCTCCCTTGGGCCTCTTGGTTGATTTATCTGCAAACTGGAGTAAGGCTCTGGATTTCCTAAGAGGTCCTAGATTTAGCCGCTCACAGAGGGCTGTAGGCATCAGGTTAATTGAGGATCCATTGTCTAGAAGAGTGCATGCAAACGCTGTGTCATCGACATGACTCACCACATAATGGGCGCCCATGTCCCTTCGCTTCCTTGGAAACACATTCTTAATGGTGCAATTAGTGGCTATTGACAAAACGTGTTTCTCAATGTCTTTTGGTTTTCCTGCTGACCCTAGTAGGTGTGCATCTCACCTTAAGGTACTTCTGAAATGCAGGTGTCATGTCCACATACTTATCAAAGGAGATTGTGACCATGGAAGGACATATCGATATCGATATCGTGTCGATTTCGATATATCGCCGATATATCGTCGATATATCGCCAATATATCGCTATATCTAGGATTCTTTCTGAAGAAAAAGCCTGAAATCGGATATATCGATATATCGATTTCGATATCGGTCTCATGTCGATATCGATATATGATTGTGACCTTGATATACTTGTTGCAGAACTCTGTCATCTCAGGGTCATCTTTTTGGATTTTTTGGTTTTCTTCTTTCCACCCTTAAAGGCACGGAGGAAAGGGATTATTGACGATAACTCAGATTCTGAAACTGAAAGATTTTCATTCAAACGGGAAACTGAGTTCTGTACAGGACTCTGACTCTGACATGGACTCGACGAAAAAGAAATTCCTATGGCGAAACAAGTGATGCATCTACCGCGACTTCTGGGACGTCCTCCTCAGATGGAGGTGCGGACTCCTCATCTGTTTCGCCTGATTCACTACTGGTGCTTCTCTCCTTCTTCTTTCCATGGTGTCTTGAGGACTTGGAAATCCTCTTATTCTGCTGGTGATGGTGATGGTGATGGTGGTGCTGCTCCTCTGCCTCCAAGTTCTCCTCAGGTAGAGACTTGGCGGCGTCTTGCTCATGTGCCCGCGCCCGATCAGGTACGGTCACGATGCTTCCGATCCTGAGGGACATATGATTCACATTATCGTACGAAAGGATCTCGTGTTCAGATAGAGAATAATCTGAATAGTATACCTGATTGCGTGGTCGGTGCTGACCCTGAGTCAGGCTATTTGGGTTGGCCTGAACCTGGGCGGGAGTTGGGGTCTTTGGCGCCATCTGCTGGTCCTGGGTACGTGAAACACGGTTCAGATCAGTTCTGATATCCAGGTAATCGTTCTGTATCTGTTGGACCCTATCAGTCAGGGTCTGGATGGCCAAGGTGATGGACTCCAATTCATTAGTTGGTGGGGCTTGCTGCTGCTGACTAGATGACGAGTGATTCGACTGTCTATAGTGGCCCTGCTAGCCGTGCCGATACTGCTGCGGGTGGGAAGGTGGTGGAGGGCCCTGTTAGCCCGAGTGGAATGTGCGCTGCTGCTGGTGCTGCTGAGGCTGGTATCCTTGTCCTGGCCGGACTGTACAAAGCACGGTGCGGGGACGGAGCTGGTTTCCTGGTAAGCTAGGGAAGGTCGGTGTGGCTGACCGTTCCCTATCCCCGACTGTCTGCCGACGGGGTCATGGCTGTACCACAACCTGTTGATCTCGAACACCTGCGGAGGCTCCTCGTAGACTGACTCCATCTTTGGGGGTGTGTGCTGCTCCTGCTGAGTATACTGCTGCTCCTCAACCCAGTTACTTTGAGGCCCCTGTACCTGCTCCTGTACAAGATGAACTCGATGTACATGCACATGTGGTGCAGAAGGGGCAGATACTCGTATCTTGGCTACCTTCTCAGTCAATTCCTCCACTTGTTTCGGTAATCATGAAAGTGCCTCAGGTTAGTGACCCTCTTGTGGATCTGCTCTACTATGGTGTGCTTATCAGCTATTATCCCCATGCTAGGGATTAGGTCATCTGTCAGATCCGCTACAGTCCTCCTAGTTGTCTCATTAGATAGGCTTGAGAGAGAAAACTGATAGGCCCTGGTGGCCTGAGATCTGCCTGTTTCCGCCATCTGTTCCAGAATCTTTCATACGGCATCTTTGTTCTTATTTAAATAGCTTCCTCCACAGGCTGCACTCATTAACACCTGCATTTCAGGGGTCATGCCACAGAACAAGGTCTGGACTAAGATCACCTTGGTAATACCACAACAGGGGCATTTTTGAGTCAAATCATTGAATCTATCCCAGGCTTCATGGAATGGTTCGTGGAGGCCCTGAGAAAAGCTAGCGATCTTTGTCCTCATCTGGTTAGTCCTACTGAGTGGGTAGAACTTCTTCAAGAATAAATCTTTAAATTGCATCCAGGTCGTACATCTAACCCCGAGATTCTTTAGCCAATGAGCAGCCTTATCTCCTAAGGCAAACGGGGTAGCCTTCAGCCTGATGTAATCTTATCCAACCTAGGGTGACTAAGGTTGTTGTAAACCAGCTCGAAGTCTCTCAGGAAAGCATATGGTTCTTCGGTGGCGTTCCCATTAAACTTCGGTAGCAGACTAAGAAAATGGGGCTTCGGCTCGAATGCTTCTAGGGCATCTCAGGTACAAGCCAACTATGTATCTCATTCTCAGCTGGATTGTAGGCATCTACCATCGGTCGGTCAATTCCACCCCCCTCGATCACCTGTCCCATCCTAGCCATTAGATCTGCATTCAGCTATTTGGCTCTAGCTAATCGGGCAAGGACTTGGTGCATAGGATCATCTCTTTGTTCCTCTTCGTCTGGATGTTTCTTCGGCAGCTTGGTTTCTGGTTCGTCCTTTTCTCCTCGGTAAAGAATTTGGTCTAAGTTAGAGGACGTATTAATGAAGACATTCTCACCGAGGCGATGGTTTTCCTCGGTGAGATGAGAGGAGAGAAAAGGGATGGTTTGAGAGTAACCATCCTGAGAGTGATGGATCCCGAACTCAAGAGGGCCATGAGCTCGGGTTGTCCCAAGTTGCGCTTGGGCCGATGAAGACGAGTTGCGTGAGGGGCTCAAGGAGAGATTTGCGAAGCGTGAGTGGATATCCCCCCAGTCAGTCATCTTGATGGCAGAAAGAAGAGTTGGGAGTATAAGTGTGTAAAGATCGGATTTTACTCCTAGAGTCCTACCTGAAGCAAGCAAATGAATCACAAACCCTGATTTTCACACTCAACACGGTGAAGGACTCGAAACCGAGTCCGATTAGTCTGCTTGATTTTAAGTGTGATTTTTCAGACAAATAGCAAGAGTTACGTAGCCTATAGGGGAATCGGCTCAAAGCCGGATGCGTATCCCCTGTTTAACCTGTCACCTAAGATACCAATACCCTTCCTTTCTTCGGCTCCTATCCCTAGCTGAGAGTTCAAGGACCTGCCCCTATCTACCTACCGAAGTAGGCGGATGCTGACAAGGCTTTAACTTCGCCCCTATCTACCTGCCGGAGCAGGTGGAGGCTACTAGCAACTTGTCGCGATGCACCGCAATTTCATCCCTATCTATCTATCGGAGTAGGCGGAGGCTACTTTGTCACGCCGCGATTCCCTATGCCCAATACGGCCGGGTTTTATCGGAAAGTGATGCAATAACCTGTTGCCCAACAATCTCCCAGGGGAAAAATGCAATAGAGCATGAAAAACTGATTCTCAACATAAAGAAAAACATAGATACACAAGAAAAGTTCATAGATATATATCCCAGAAAACTATCATCGTTACTTCCCATGAGCTTCACATAGTAGTTGCTCTTACAAGTTTGAACAAAAATAAAGGTTTGCAAGTTAGCCACTAAATCCACCTCTATGCTAAGGAGGTTAGGATTCAAAAACTTTGTTCATGGTGATAAGGGGTTACAAAAAATTACATCCCCACTACAATCTCCAAAAACCCACAAAAAGAGATCCTTTACGAAGTCAGCATCTGTAGTCAATCATCATTAGGTGGCGGGTGCTGGCGACGGTAGCGAATCATCATTTCCAACCTCGATGTGAGGTTGGTCATTACTGTAATGGTTTCCCAAAGCATAACCAATATTCTTTCCTCCTCCCCCTGGATGTGGTACGGGGAGGTAACACTTTGCTCTCTACTCTCTTGAGGGGCCGCTGACATGATGGTTGGTGGATGAGTTGGGTGCGTCGGTGCGGAACGTGGGCGGAGTTGACGTCGTGACGGTCGGGTAGACTTCCTTGCCGTTATGCGTGTCTTGGCCATCACCTGAGTTGGGTTGTCAACTAAGGAGGTGAGTAAAGGCTCAGCGGGAACACACAAGAGATGTAATAGGATGAAAGATAAAGTTTTATCATCTACCGTTTGGTGAGAGTTTTCTTTTTCTCTTATTTTGTTTTCCTATTTTTCCTTCTAAGGTATTTAATCAGTCTATAATCAATTTCCTTCCATTGCCAAATCTTCATAATATTGATTATGATAATTGTTATTGTTGTACATATGTAACTCATCTCAGGAATTCCCTAGAGATTAAGATAACCTATAGCTAGCAGGTGTCCTAACCTTCTAGCGGTCCTTTGATTTGTTAACTCTCGAATGTATAACACATGCCCATTACTAGGACGGAGTGAGAAGTCGTCGCTTCTCGAGTGACTATCCCCAGAGTCACTCTACATTTGTTTTCCAGGCCTAAGATTTTCTTGTGACATACCACAGAATATATCCGGTGGGTCACCTCATATTATGCTATACTACGAGTTTCGATCCAAAGGATCTACCCTGGCCAGTAGGGAGCGAAGTCCCAAATTTTTTTTTCTTATTTCACTCTTATTTTATTCTTTTCTTTTTTTTTGTATTTTAGCATCCCAAGGCTCTATCCTAAAATCATCTACATCTCCCATGTAGATGATTCCCATGGATTTTTCCCATATGTCCTAATTATCTTACGCTTAGATATCAAAAAAAAAACATCCTAATGGACAACCAACTCAGCAAGAGAATGGTAAAGGAATTATTTTAATTCAAGGAGATCCTCACCTCTAGTGCGAGTAGCGTTCTTTTAGTATCTCGAACAGACCAAATCCGACTTTGCTGCAAGTATTAATCACCACTATATTATAATAATCCAAAATGTTGGGTAACGAAAAATTAAAGATAAAAAAATTTAATGTGATATCTTAATCCCCTTATCCTAAAAGAACTCTCACATTCATACGCATATCCCCACATTTGTCTCTCCCATGAGGTATTTCTATCATACTATCTCTCCCTTACATCTCCCATTCTCTCATCCAAATGGGTCAATATTCATTGTTTAAACCTTTATTCTCAATAATATAACCTAACCTTATGACCATCACATAATCCATAAGAATGGAAACTTATTTGACCTTCATTCCTTTACAAAAATCAAGAGAAACATTCATTTAACTTAATTTTCACCTTGCTGTCCACATTCATCTTTGAACAAAATTTTTAATTTTTCATCTCTTTCCATGAAAAACTAACTCACATTCAACCACTATCATTAACATTGCCCCAACACCCAATCGTTGACAACTATGGTATCAACCCTACATTTTCATCCATTCTTTTATCTTAACAACACAAACCCCCCTCATGGGTTTGTTGAATGCAAGGGTAAACCTAAAGATCTTGCTCCATCATTATACTTATACAACATATTTTCTTTAAGTTCTACTACTTTTATCACCTATCTTAACATGTATACTAGATCATCACATTCATCTCATAATATCAAACTACATAAATCCGAAATGTATCTTTCTCCATTTTACACAACCTTAAAAATTTCATATCACAACCTAATACCCCCAAAAATAACTCAAGACAACAAAAATCAGCTAGACATTTTACTCAAATACAAAGGGGTGAGGTTTAGATCTTTACCCTATCTCATTTTCTTCCTTCTTCTCTTCTTTTCCTCCCCTTTCCTTCTCTTTTCTCCTCACGGCCTGGGCGGACTCCACAAGGCACGGACTGGGCGAAGGGGGAAAAGGCGTCTGGAATGAGGGGTCACTCCCGTGCCCTCCCTTTTCATTTGGTGGGAAAATTGCAAGGAGGCCCTTGCAACTTTCCCAAATCAGTGCTATATTTTTTTTAAAGCTGTAACATTCTACCCCCCTTAAGGAATTTCGTCCTCGAAATTTATCATACCTTTGATGCTAAACAGTGTTGGATACTTTGCACGCATCTCCTCTTCGAGTTCCCTTGTAACTTCACCGCTTTTTCGATCTCTCCACAGAACCTTTACTAGATGCAATGTCTTTTTGCGAAGTTTCTTCTCCATTCTATCTATGATCTCAACTGGTAGCTCTTGATATGTAAGATTAGGCTCCAACTGTAATTCTCCATACTGAATCACATGGTTACGATATGGTATATACTTTCTTAGATTTGATATGTGAAAAACATTATGCACTTCATATAGGTGTGGTGGGAGTGCCAACCTATAAGCCACTGGTCCTACCCGTTCAAGTATCTCAAAAAGGACCAACGTATCTTGGTTTTAGCTTTCCTTTAATTCCAAATCTTTGAGTGCCTTTCATAGGAGATACTTTGATGAACACTGAATCTCCAACACTGAATTCTATGTCTCTCCTCCGGCTGTCACAATAGCTCTTTTGACGGCTTTGAGTTGCTAATAGTTTCTTCTTGATCTTCATGATCACATCGGTGGTCTCTTGAACCATCTCAGGTCCCCACATTCTCCTTTCTCTTCCCTCAGTCCAACACAAAGGAGATGTCCATCTCCTACCATATAGAGCTTCGTATGGTGCTACTCCTATACTAGAATGATGGCTATTGTTGTAAGTGAATTCAATCAATGGAATGTGCACGTCCCATACTTCTTTCCATTCTAACATACACAAACGTAACAAATCTTCTAATGTTTGGATTGTTCTCTCAGTTTGACCATCTGTTTGAGGATGATAAGCAGTGCTGATATTTAATTTTGTTCCGAGAGTCTTCTGCAATTCTTTCCAAAATTTTGAGGTAAAACGAGGATCTCTATCAGATATGATCTCCTTTGGTACCCCATGTAAGCGAACAATCTCCTTGATATACAAACTCGCAAGTTTTGGAAGTGTATAAGTAAGCTTGATAGGAAGGAAGTGTGCTGATTTGGTTAGTCGATCTACTATAACCCAAACCGCATCATGTCCCAAGAGTGTACGAGGTAAGCCAACTAGAAAATCCATAGATATGCTTTCCCACTTCCACTCAGGAATTGGAAGTGGTTGCAACAATCCTGAAGGTCTTTGGTGTTCAGCCTTTACCTGTTGGCAGATTAGACAACGCTTAACGAATTCAGCAACATCTCTCTTCATACCATCCCACCAAAAATCTTTCTTTAAATCTTGGTACATTTTAGTGCTTCCAGGATGGATCGTTAACCTCGAGCAATGAGCTTCTGACAATAGTTCTCTCTTTAGTCCTTCATCATTGGGTACACACAATCTCCCACGAAAGGTTAATGCTCCCTCCTTCATAATGAAATCTTCGAGGTGACCATCCTCCATCTTGTTTCTCACCTTTTCCAGCTTGGTATCTTGCCTCTGAGCTATTATCAAACGTTCAAGAAGATCATTCTTCACTTGTCTGGAAACTATTACAGTTTTTAATTTTCCAGTAGGAGGTATCGGTCCCCAACTACTTATTTCTGCGAGCATATCCCATTTCAAGACTTGCAATTGAGCTAACACTAAGGGTGGCTTCCGACTAAGAGCATCTGCAACGACATTCGCTTTTCCCGGTTGGTATAGGATTGTGCAATCATAATCTTTTAATAGATCCAACCACCTTCTTTATCTCATATTTAACTCCTTCTGAGAGAACAAGTATTTCAAGCTTTTGTGATCAGTATATATTTCAAACTTTTCACCATAGAGATAATGTCTCCAAATTTTCAATGCAAAAACTATTGCAGCTAATTCCAAATCATGGGTGGGGTAGTTTCTTTCATGATTACGCAATTGTCTCGAAGCATATGCCACTACCCGACCATTCTGCATAAGTACACATCCTAGTCCTTGATGAGAGGCATCACTGTAAACAACAAATCCTCCACTTCCCACAGGGATGGCCAGTACAGGGGCTGAAGTCAATCTTTTCTTAAGTTCTAAGAAACTTTCTTCGCATTCCTTGGTCCAAATAAAAGGAATCTCCTTTCGAGTAAGCTTTGTCATGGTCAAAGTAATTTGAGAAAAGTCCTTGATAAATCTTCGACAGTAGCCCACTAATCCTAAGAAACTTCTGATTTCTGTTATTGTCTTCGGACGTTCCCAATTCAGAACTGCTTCCACTTTAGCTGGATCTACAAAAATTCCATTTCCTGATACTACATGTCCAAGGAATGTAACTTCTTTCAGCCAGAACTCACATTTGCTGAATTTTGCAAATAGCCGGTGTGCTCGTAAAGTTTCCAAAACAATTCGCAAGTGCTCTTCATGTTGGGATTCATCCTTAGAATAGATAAGCACATCATCGATGAAAACCACGATGAATTGGTCTAAGTAAGCTCGAAAAACTCGATTCATCAAGTCCTTGAAAGCTGCCGGAGCATTAGTCAATCCGAATGGCATCACCAAAAATTCATAATGCCCATAACGTGTACGAAAAGCTGTTTTGGGTACATCTTCTGACCTAACTTTCAACTGATGATACCCAGAGCGTAGGTCAATCTTAGAAAAGACGCATGCACCTTGCAACTGATCGAACAGATCGTCAATACGAGGTAAAGGGTACTTGTTCTTTATAGTTGCTTTGTTCAATTGACGATAATCAATGCACAATCTGAGTGATCCATCCTTCTTCTTCACAAATAGAACTGGTGCGCCCCAAGGAGAAGTACTAGGTCTAATGAACCCCTTCTCCAATAATTCTTGAAGTTGACTCTTCAACTCTCGCAATTCTGCTGGAGCCATACGATAAGGAGCAATAGATATCGGGTTGGTTCTAGGAATTACGTCGATCGTGATTTCGATCTCTCGATTAGGAGGAAGTCCAGGTAATTCTTCTGGAAAGATATCTTGAAACTCCTGAATGACCGGGACAATGCTTATGTCCACTTCATCTTTAAACGGAAAAGTAACACATGCAAGATATCCTTGACAACCATTATCTAGCAGTTTCCTTGCTTGCAGCGTTGTGATTCTACGCAATAGTTTGTCATCTAACTTCCCTATAAATTCAAATGCTGGTTCACCCGGAATGTTAAAGATGATTGTTTTCTCACGACAGTCAAGGATTGCATGATGTTTTGATAACCAGTCCATTCCAAGGATCACATCAAAATCCATCATCCCAATAACCATTAGATCGACACGTAGCTCTCGTCCTCCGATTTTAATTGAACACCCTTTATAAATGGTGTCGGTTACAAATAATTGTTCTCCAGGGACTGATATTATGTAGGGTTCCTTTAATATGGTTGGTTCACGTTGAATCTTAGATGCAAATTCCGACGATATAAAAGAATGAGTAGCTCCTGAATCAAATAAGGCATGAACCATAAATTCATCAACTAGAATCATACCTCGCACCACAGAATCAGATGCATATGATTCTCTCATGGAGAGATTATAAGCTCGTCCAGTTATCCGATCTGCATTTGATCCAGCATAACTCCCAGTCTGTTGGATTCTTGGACAGTTTTTCTTTGGGTGCCCAGTCTGTCCACAAATATAGCATGTCATGTCCCTCCAGCATGCTCCGAAATGTTGTTTCTCACATGATGGACATGTCGGTTTCTCTGAACTCGTTCCTCCTGCAGACTTTTCATGACCACCATAAGACTTGAATGATTTTGTGTTACAATGCGATACATCTTCAAAATGTTGCTTGCTCGATGATGCTGACCGCATGGGGTGAAACCGACGGTCTTTCCTTGACTGAAACTTGTCCTTCTTGAAGGCTTGACTCTTATTTCTCCATTCTCTTCTACGATGCAGCTCGTTTTGTTCTCGCTCGTGAATCCTTGCTCTGTCAGCTACTTTTGCAACAGTTTTAAGTCGTAACCCTACAACAAGGCTACGAATGGATGGCCTCAGACCTTGCTCGAAGCGCCATTTCTTCTCTTTCTCAGTAGGTACAGATTCTTTTGCAAAACGGGCCAATTCCAAGAATCTCATTTTGTATTCATCGACCGTCAGTGATCCTTGACGTAAGTTGAAAAATTCCATCTTCTTCTCTTCCCTCCAAGTCTCAGGGTAGTACTGCTCGCTGAAAATCTCAATGAATCTCTCCCAAGACATTTGGGGGTCTTCCTCAGAGTAAACAGATCTCCACCATCGCTCTACATCTCCGTCGAAATGAAAGGTGGCAAAAGAGACCCAACGATGCTTAGTCAAATTCATGAATCTAAATATCTTGGTCATCTTCTGAATCCAATTCTCAGCCAAAGTAGGATCACCGTCCCCAGTGAAAGATGGTGGCTTCAATTTCGAAATGCCTCAAAGCGCTTGTCATGAAATTCTTCTTCCCCATCATCCTCTTCGTCATCTTTGTATGACTCTATTGGTGAATCGGACATTTCCTCCTCTTCATAACTTTCATCACTCTCCTCTTCAGCGTCATTTAAAATATCTTGTAAATTCCGCTCCCTTCTTCTAGGTCTTTCAGGTCGACCCTGGATGGATTCTTCGGCATCTTGTTCAACTTCTGCTGCTTCCTCGTGTCTATCAGGTATAGCACGTGGAAGTCGGGACTCCAAGTCGTCAAGTCTATTCATTATCGTCTCCATAAATTGTTGCATCTGGTCCTCCGTCCAGGACGACTACCACCAGAATTCGCATCTTGCGTCCTCCTCCTCGGTGGCATTTTCTGAAAATCCAATTACTTGATTAGGATAATCGAAAGAATTTTCCAATGTGATGTGAATAATCCTACTTCGGAGAGTATAAAATGTCCAATGCTCTATTTATTCAAATTCTTAGGTAAATTAGGGCAAACTTGGCTCTGATACCACTTCTGTCACGCTCCGATTCCCTATGCCCAATACGGCCGGGTTTTATCGGAATGTGATGCAATAACCTGGTGCCCAACAATCTCCCAGGGGAAAAATGCAATAGAGCAGGAAAAACTGATTCTCAACATAAAGAAAAACATAGATACACAAGAAAAGTTCATAGATATATATCCCAGAAAACTATCATCGTTACTTCCCATGAGCTTCACATAGTAGTTGCTCTTACAAGTTTGAACAAAAATAAAAGTTTGCAAGTTAGCCACTAAATCCACCTCTATGCTAAGGAGGTTAGAATTCAAAAACTTTGTTCATGGTGATAAGGGGTTACAAAAAATTACATCCCCACTACAATCTCCAAAAACCCACAAAAAGAGATCCTTTACGAAGTCAGCATCTGTAGTCAATCATCATTAGGTGGCGGGTGCTGGCGACGGTAGCGAATCATCATTTCCAACCTCGATGTGAGGTTGGTCATTATTGTAATGGTTTCCCAAAGCATAACCAATATTCTTTCCTCCTCCCCCTGGATGTGGTACGGGGAGGTAACACTCTGCTCTCTACTCTCTTGAGGGGCCGCTGACATGATGGTTGGTGGATGAGTTGGGTGCGCCGGTGCGGAACATGGGCGGAGTTGACGTCGTGGTGGTCGGGTAGACTTCCTTGCCGTTATGCGTGTCTTGGCCATCACCTGAGTTGGGTTGTCAACTAAGGAGGTGAGCAAAGGCTCAGTGAGAACACACAAGAGATGTAATAGGATGAAAGATAAAGTTTTATCATCTACCGTTTGGTGAGAGTTTTCTTTTTCTCTTATTTTGTTTTCCTATTTTTCCTTCTAAGGTATTTAATCAGTCTATAATCAATTTCCTTCCATTGCCAAATCTTCATAATATTGATTATGATAATTGTTATTGTTGTACATATGTAACTCATCTCAGGAATTCCCTAGAGATTAAGATAACCTGTAGCTAGCAGGTGTCCTAACCTTCTAGCGGTCCTTTGATTTGTTAACCCTCGAATGTATAGCACATGCCCATTACTAGGACGGAGTGAGAAGTCGTCGCTTCTCGAGTGACTATCCCCAGAGTCACTCTACATTTGTTTTCCAGGCCTAAGATTTTCTTGTGACATACCACGGAATATATTCGGTGGGTCACCTCATATTGTGCTATACTACGAGTTTCGATCCAAAGGATCTACCCTGGCCAGTAGGGAGCGAAGTCCTAAGTTTTTTTTCTTATTTCACTCTTATTTCATTCTTTTTTTTTGTATTTTAGCATCCCAAGGCTCTATCCTAAAATCATCTACATCTCCCATGTAGATGATTCCCATGGATTTTTCCCATATATCCTAACTATCTTACGCTTAGATATAAAAAAAAACATCCTAATGGACAACCAACTCAGCAAGAGAATGGTAAAGGAATTATTTTAATTCAAGGAGATCCTCACCTCTAGTGCGAGTAGCGTTCTTTTAGTATCTCGAACAGACCAAATCCGACTTTGCTGCAAGTATTAATCACCACTATATTATAATAATCCAAAATGTTGGGTAACGAAAAATTAAAGATAAAAAATTTTTATGTGATATCTTAATCCCCTTATCCTAAAAGAACTCTCACATTCATACGCATATCCCCACATTTGTCCCTCCCATGAGGTATATTTCTATCATACTATCTCTCCCTTACATCTCCCATTCTCTCATCCAAATGGGTCAATATTCATTGTTTAAACCTTTATTCTCAATAATATAACCTAACCTTATGACCATCACATAATCCATAAGAATGCAAACTTATTTGACCTTCATTCCTTTACAAAAATCAAGAGAAACATTCATTTAACTTAATTTTCACCTTGCTGTCCACATTCATCTTTGAACAAAATTTTTAATTTTTCATCTCTTTCCATGAAAAACTAACTCACATTTAACCACTATCATTAACATTGCCCCAACACCCAATCGTTGACAACTATGGTATCAACCCTACATTTTCATCCATTCTTTTATCTTAACAACACAAACCCCCCTCATGGGTTTGTTGAATGCAAGGGTAAACCTAAAGATCTTGCTCCATCATTATACTTATACAACATATTTTCTTTAAGTTCTACTTTTATCACCTATCTTAACATGTATACTAGATCATCACATTCATCTCATAATATCAAACTACATAAATCCGAAATGTATCTTTCTCCATTTTACACAACCTTAAAAATTTCATATCACAACCTAATACCCCCAAAAATAACTCAAGACAACAAAAATCAGCTAGACATTTTACTCAAATACAAAGGGGTGAGGTTTAGATCTTTACCCTATCTCCTTTTCTTCCTTCTTCTCTTCTTTTCCTCCCCTTTCCTTCTCTTTTCTCCTCACGGCCTGGGCGAACTCCACAAGGCACGGACTGGGCGAAGGGGGAAAAGGCGTCTGGAATGAGGGGTCACTCCCGTGCCCTCCCTTTTCATTTGGTGGGAAAATTGCAAGGAGGCCCTTGCAACTTTCCCAAATCAGTGCTATATTTTTTTTAAAGCTGTAACATACTTGGCGCTGGTCAGTTGAACCCATAGTTCAGCCTGTGATATTTTCTCGGATCGGGGTACGCGATATGGAAGGCGGGGATTTTCGCTCTGCCTTAGGGTGTGCACACACACTCTGTACCCTCACTCAGCTTAAAATCAAGGTCGGGGTTATTCTCCTGCAAACAAAATTTCTGATTTTTTTTGATTTTTTTGGTCAATTTGTTTAGCAGTCCCAATTTAAGTTAGATGACCACTTGATTAGTCCACACACAAGGCATGCCTATCATCCAGCCCTAATTTCCTTTAATCCTAAGTTTGAAAAACCAAGGGAGAAGGAGTCGAGAAAAGCCGATGCACGATAAAACAATGATGTATGCCAAGTTCAGAAGACTTACAGTGATCCTCGCGCTCTACATGCGGGATGCAAAACAAAATTGAAATTTATCTATATGAATGCAAGCGAAAAAGCCGCTCCTAGAGAAGCAGTTCTATTAATGAGTGAAGAACAAGTTAGATTTGGCTACAATCCTGCGGTCTATGTACGTCTTTTAATTGTGAAGTGTGGTCCTAGATATTACGAGCACAAACAGTCCTTAGAGAGCTCTAAGAACCGCAAGTGCAGGTCCTATCGTACGTCAAGCAACCACACAATACACGGAGACTCGTTTTTTATTACTTACACGCGCGAGAACCCAAACGGGAACCGCTGGAAATGCAAATTTTTTACAAGTCCTCTCAAAAAACCACTCTATTTATTTCGATACAGGATCCTCAGCTCGCTTGGCGAAGTGCCTTCGACTCCTCGTATTCCTCGCAAGAAAATAAATGATGGTCAGATAAAGGATGACATAAAAATAAAAAATAAAATTGGACAGGAAAATATTCACAAGAACAAAACCAGGAATCAGACTACCCGGGGATGGAAAACCTAAAATCCAAATTTTCTAGAAGCTAACCTAAGCCGTGCCTCCTCGGCAACGACGTCATTTGAAGAGCCGCTGATTACCCTACTTAATCCAACCGAATTAACGATTAAATTTAATGTGTGTTCGTTGTAGTCAGGTAAAAACAGACTAATCAAAGCCACTTTGATTAATGCCAAATTAAACGCAAGCGGTAATTTTTTTTATTTTACTTGGGCAAGCACAAAGTTGAACTCAGGGAGGCAACTTTTTCCTTAATTCGAAGTCAATTTCGATGTTAGGCTTTCAGGAGAATATTTTTTTGGTGTTTTTTAATGCAATTAAGAAAATGCGATGCAATTCAAGCCAAATTTGAAAGTTAAAATTTGAAGTATGGTCAAATTAAATCCAAAAATGATGAAATTTGGCCAGAATATGAAATGCAATGAAATTAAGTTATTGCAATTTTTTTGGAATTTTTCGACTCTAAATTAATTAAATATGAATTAAAAATAAATGCATGATAGTTTTTGCAAAATTAATTTTAATAAATACCAAATTAAATCATCTTCAGATACAAAAATTAACCTAGATACTTCTTTGTGAGATGAATCCAGGAAATTTATTAAACCTCAAAGATGATGAATTTTTGGACCTATTAAAAATCAATTAAGCAAAATACTAATTAATTTATTAAGGCCTCGTTATACGTGCAAATAATGTGATTTTTGGACACAAAGTAGAACTACTTAAAGTAGACTTTTTTGATTTTTTGTTGATTTTTGGAGCAACAAGTAATTTAATATGCAATTAAAGGCATACGGTGGCAAACTATGTAAATTTCCACAAAAAGAATTATATTAAATTCCTCAAAGCTCTAAAAAATGTAACAAGTCTTCACAATGACAGAGCACAAGTTTCTCTACAACGTGCAATTTTGGAATTATAAAATGATGCTAAATGAGTGCCTAAGTAAACGTGCAAACACAAGGGTGTAAATGCAAACATGAATAAAATTGATTAAAACAGAAACGTGCGTACAAGGACTAAAATGCAATTATCTATAATGCAGAGGGTATGAGTGCAAATTCTCCACTGGAATACGCGCATCTCACGTGATGTAGCGTGGCAGGGACTGATGCAAAATACCCAGACCGCACGTGAAGACCACGTGAGGTCTAGGCTCAGGAAGCGTTGGAGGCTCGGAGCTGCTTCGGATGAGGTTCGGTAGTAGCCTCAGCTTCGGATGAGGTTCGGATGCTTCGAGCCTAAAGGGTCGGGGAGGAGGCTCGGAGTGGGTGACGTGGCTGATGATGGACCGTCAGATCCTCACGGATCCAACGGTGGCTGGAGCTCCTACAGAGTGTGACGTGGAGCGCTAGGGACTGTCCGATCAAGACGATTGGACGACAACTGTGCGTCGAGTTCCTCCTTGCCGCCGCCTCCTGCGGCGGGCTTGGCTGGGCTCCGACGAGGGGTAGCTAGCTCCGCCGCCCTCTTCCTTGCTCGGTGAAGACTCCCGGAGGCTCCTGAGTGCTGGGTGGATTCGTCGAAGCTTGGCGGAGCCACCGAACGTCTTGGAAGAAGCGAGCATGGCCGGTATGTCGGAGACGAAGAAGCTCGAAGAAGCTCCGGCGAGGGATCCGACCAGTGACGAAGGAAGCTCCTGCAATGTTAGAAACGTAGCCGAGGTGTGCAACGTGATGTGCGTGAAGTGGGGGGGGGGGTCGAGGCCTTGCGGAGCGGAATGGTCGAATGGTCGTCGTCCTCCTCTGCCGTGATCGACGGAGCAGTGGTCGGAGGTGGTTCAGTGGTCTCGGTAGGTCGAGCGGAAGAACGGAGGGATGCACGAAGCTGGTGGCCTCGGGGCGGAGCTCGATTGATGGTCGGTTAACGGTGGAATTGGGCGAAGACGCCGGAGAAAATAAGAGAAACTCGGTGGGGAAGAAGGAGATGATCGGAGAAGAAGATGGGTGATTCTACCTGGGAGTTGGGGCTCGAAGTGGAGCCGCCTGTCGTCGCTCTAGGGTCGGCAGGTGCCCGAGCTCGAGCAGCTTGGTCGCCGAAGCTGCTGCACGGCGAAGGGTCGCCGTGGATCTCGTCGGAGAAGATCTCTGTCGTCGCTCAATTTCAAGCCAAATCTCTATCACAGATTGGAGGAGAAGAGCTCGAGGGACTCTCGTGCAAAGGCGGATGGGGATGGCGAAGGCCGGAGGCGGCGTATTTATAGTTGGAGTTTGGGAGTCTCGGTGATGGAGGGTGAGGTTTGCGTGGGGATTATGGAGCGGAGAAGAGGGATTCATGGAGGAGGTGGTCTCCCGCGAGGATGATGGAAGTATGGGCTTCGTCGTTGCTTGGTGGAAGAGTGGAGAAGATGGCTGACGAAGCGGGGAAAATGAAAAGGGGACGGCAAGTTGGTGAGGTGGAGCGACGTGGTCGAGGGATCTTCGGAGGTAGAAGACGAATCCTCCACCGTTGGATAGCGAGATCCAACAGTGGAGCGGTGGGCGCTGAGGAAGGGCCTGGATTAGATCAGGGCGATGCGATCGAAGGGTGATGGATGGTGCCACGTGGCGAGAGTAGGTGCGGCGCTGGCGAACGGTCAAGATGGAATATGGAAGGAAATCGAACGATGGGGATTAAAGGTGGGAGGGGATGGTTGAGATGAGAGCGTGTGGAGAAGATCGGGCGGTCATGGAGTGGACACGTGGAGAGCTGGGGAAGAGGCGCGGGCGGCCGACCTTGATGGTAGGAGACTGACGATCGGGCAGCTGTGGATAGGAGAGGAGGTAAGCGGCTGGGATGGGAGCATCTAGGCCACAATCGAGCGACTGTGAAAGGTGACGCGTTGCGCGCTGAGAGCGCATCGCTAGCGGACGACCTTAATGAGATTTGAGAACGATCGAAATGCTGGAAGCGAGTGCGGGAGCGGGTGGCTGTGATGGAAGCGCCTGGAGGCGATCCAACGGTGGAGAATGCGGGCGGGTGGCAAGCGAAGGAACGGGCCACGCGCCGCAACCAGAGGGTGCCACGTGGCGCAATCAGATTATTCGTAGAAGAAAGTGGATTATAAGGTCAAAGGAAACCGAATTTGGAAAAACCCAAAACATGAAATTGTAGATCTCGATGAGATCTACAAGTTTCATGTTGACCAAAAATGGAAATGAGGTCAAATGAAGCGATAAAATACAAGGGTACAAATACAAATATGTACAATATACAACAGATGCCCAAAACCCAAGTTTCGCATACGATCTCCGATTTGAATGAAATTGGTCTCATTTTGAAGGTCTTCGAATGTATATTACTTTAAAAGTGAGTAGACCTAAATCAGATGTTGTAAAAGAGAGATATACACATTTTAAGGTGCATGGTCTCAAACTTGGACTCGGGTTTTATTGGTCAATTTTACAAGTTAGTATTTTTTTGGTATTTTTCTTGTATTAGTGTTAGTAATATATACACTATAGAGTTGAATTTATGGAATTTGGAGTTAGCATAAAATATATACAAATAGGTGATTTTTACAAGTGAATTTGGCTTCTTATTTAATGCAGATGTCAATGCTAAAATGCAAATATTATCTATGCATGCATGAATGCTAATTATGCAATATAGGTGATGAAATGCATCTAATTACTCGGGAACAAAGCTTTATTTTTAACTTTTAGAGTGATGAATCACAGATTCATCACTTCCGATGGGAGACCACTGCCCACTCGTTGTCAACACTCGCCTCTCCACCAGAAGGCGCACCAAGCTCCGACCGCTCAGATTCCCGCTGAGCAACGCGGTTCGCCTCCCACCGCGAAAACTCCCTCCACACCCTGTCTCGGAGCCGCTCCGCTCCCCTCTCCCCCTTCACACGCCAACACACCCCACGGCGACGCTTCCTTCGCACTCCCCGCTCTCCCGCCTTCCCTTGCTCACCACGATCCCCACGCTCATGACGCTCTACGCCCCGCTCCACGCTCATCTTGCCCCCTTGTCTTAGACAAAGAAGATGCTTGCTAAAATTCTGCGAATAACAAAGATAACAGAGAAACAGATGTGACAGAGCATGAAGGCTGCAGATAACAGTCAGAGGCGATGTTTGTGGAGGATGTGCTTTTGCGATGTTTGATGTGTTCCAGCTGAAGAGGAGATGGCATGGATCTAGTGATATGAGGTTTAAACCCTTTATGGCACACGAACCTTTTAAGTCTGACATCAGTGAGGCGTGCCTCTCTGTAACACCTTGACACTAGGGGTGTTCAATTTATTTGGGTCAAATGGGTACCCACCCCGACCCGGTTATTTTGACCCTAAATATACGGGTACCCGTGAAAATAGTCCGGGGCGGGTACCCATACACAGTTGCCCCGTTAAACCATTGCTACCCGGTGGAATATCCATGGGGTGAACCAGGTACCTGGTTGGGTCAGAGCAGACTCGCCCATCAGTTCCGTCAGCGAGCGCGGGTACGAGGGCACGAAAGCTCGTGCGTCAATCTGGAGGACGATCCGGCTAACCTCCGCGTCGGCAGAAACTATAGTCGGACTCCCGAACAGGTGCGGCGTGAACACCTTCCCGAAGCTGGCCGACAAAAAACAGGCTCATCTCAGGGGACGAATGGAGGAGGAGGGAGGGGGAATTTACCGGTGGCGGCGCTTGTCCACGAATGATTCAGGGCGAGGGGAGTACACGGAGAAGATGAAGGAGAGGGTCTCGCCGAGGAAGGGAAGGCCGGAGGAGCCGAGTGGGAGGTGGGGGTGGCTGTTCCTTGTTGGAATGCCCATCTATGTTAAACTATGGATGCTCCCGATTTGCTTACAAGCTTTCTCCTCATTTCTACCCTACACCAGATTCTGCACAGCCCGTGTTGTACGCCCCACATCCTCCCGTGCCTCTCCACCAGATCCCGCGTAGCTCCGCTCCATGCCCTGTCGCCTTTCACGTCCCTCCGGCAGATCTTTGTGCAGCCTCGCTCCATCCCTCCGCTATCATCCTGCATCCCAACCTGCTCCGCCGCTTTTTAGGTTTTTCCGCCTCGCCTTTACATTGTCAGAAAGACGCACACTGCCTGTATGCAATCTCGATCTGACGAGCCTCCTTCCAACCTCGACTTTAGTGTTGTTTTTAACTTGCGTCGGAGAAATGTATCTTGTTTTTGCAATGTAAATCTAACGGTTCCGATATGATGAGTGCGGGATTATAATATGATAACGTGGCTTATTGGGCATATGCATTGATCTCTCTTTATATATTTTGTGGGGTTTTAGAGTTGAGAGTGTTTTTCTCATTATTGACTGCAAATGCAGCTGAGAATTTAAAAGTCGTGAGATTTCGGAACTTCCGAAATATACTGATTTTAAACGAGTGAAAGAAGGAAATTAGATCATTGTTATTCAACGGGTACCCACGGGTACCCGTGACCCGCTCATTTAATATGGGTACCCGTTTTCTCTGGGTACCCATTTAAACGGGTCGGGGCGACCCATGACCCGGTAGTGACGGGTTGGGGCAGGTTGTGATCGAACGGGCCGGGTACCCGCCCCGTGAACAGCCCTGTAGTTGACACCATAGCACTTAGGCATCACCTTGCAAAGGCAAGGCACACACCTTACAGAGGAGGATTGAGCCTAATGCCTCAAGGCAAAAAGGGAACCTTGACGTTTAGAGGCGCCATTTTCCAAAACCATGCTGGAGACATTTATTTCTTTGAAGGCCCTTTGCGCCAGTTCTAACATCCTGCATGCATTGTGGTGTTCAATTGTGACTCCTTTTGATATGAGTCTACTTTTCATCATGTTGACTTTTTCGATTCCTTCATAGACTATGCTTGGTGTAAGTCGATGCTTCCTACTACAAGTTCATTATTATCAACTTCTTTGACTTCTTCATCACTGAGACCAAACCTTGGATCTTCTCTTCCTCCAACATGTTTCAGGGTACAACATCTATTTTAATGGTTCACCAAACTACACCTAAGGCATATTGATGATCGTTGAAGTCTTTCGTAAGTGGGAGGAAGACAATTACCTTGTTATGAAGTTGAGCGGGACTAAGCAAGTGAGATGTAGAGCATGCGGTGTTTAGAGAAGGGGAATGTTGAGGATGCATGTGAACACCACCATGCATGCGAGGGGAAGGAAGGAGAGTGAGCACATGTTTACATAAGGACAAACGGTGGAGGGGGGGGGGGTGTTCCCATTCTACGTATGGTTGGTGAGGTCACGTTCTTCTCTCCTAATGGAGGTCTCTTGAAAGGTCGATGCTTTCATGCAGTGGTCAGATGCACCCACTTTTTCCATAGTAAGTTGACTAGAGTGATTAGTCGGTCTGAACATGCTAGTTAGTGGGGTGACCAAATATAATAACTATGGCTGAGTAGTCTCATGACTAATGAAAAATAATATATTATTGATAGATTTTCTGATTTTTATTCTTTTTTAGTGTAAACTAAAAGCTAAACGTATAATGTTTGATTGTGATTCAAATAATACTTTTATCTTATTTATTAATGACCATACATGTACAGATATATAAAATTATGCGTATTCAACATAATCTTCGTATTTAAAGTAATAAAAAAACCTAACAGAGTATATCCGACCAGTCAACCAAATACAATAAATTCTTTATTCAATGACCCTTCTGACTAAATTTCGAATACCAATATTTGCGACATTAGATGCACTTGGTCATTGAGTGTTGGGAGCTGATCCTTTGCTTTTAGTGTAGGGATGTTGGGCATCAATGCGGCAAGTGCTCGCCTACAGAGGTTCAGTAGTTTTGGTCTCCCATGAAGATGACATCGTTTGCTTTCAATTGTGAGCTTCTCAATATTGTTTTAGTCGATGAGATGCAATAATAAGAGGGCGTTCATAGGCGGTGATGTCAATAATAAGGGA
This sequence comes from Ottelia alismoides, assembly GCA_037367405.1. Lineage (NCBI taxonomy): Eukaryota > Viridiplantae > Streptophyta > Magnoliopsida > Alismatales > Hydrocharitaceae > Ottelia > Ottelia alismoides. The sequence goes on from JAZKJV010006496.1 coordinate 789,708, forward strand.
TCTTCTCGGGTTGTTATTTGGTGGTGAGCGGTGACATGGTACTTTTTAACATGTATCTTGTCAGTGTGAGGGGGCTGACGAACGGGGATCTACAACGCTTCTGATTGATGGGCATCAAGTGTAATCTTGGGTGTTTTTCCATCATCCACTATTGATGGTGCTTGGGTGCTTACCTGACATCACCCTAACTCAAAGTGGTAGCTTCCCCTTCATTGCCATGGTCTTTGGTCAATGAGGTACGTTCCGGTGATTGTAGGGGTAGTTACGAATAGCCTTTCTTATGGTAGTCCTTTAGACCTCCTCATTGAGGTGGATTATCAGTGTGTAGACTCCTAGTGGAGTTGGAATTTATGGTGAAGGAGACAGATGCCACAAGCGATGTTGATATGAGTGTGGAGGAGTCTCTGAAATTACGGGGTGACGATGCGCTAGTGGAAGTGCATGTTAGATGCTGCATACTATAGGTGACAAGGCGTTAAGGGGGCATTGATTGCGGGAAGAGGTGCATCATAGAAGGGCTTGATCTTAGCAGAGGGTAAAACACCATTCCTGATAGCTTATTATCTTGGTTTTCGATTCAACTTAATGGTACTATGGAATATGCAGGAAGGTTTAGTGGGGTAGTTCGAGTTTAGATCTGCTATAACATGAAAATGTGGTGTTAGTATGTCACTATCACCGTTGGAATGTTCGGTCGAATGGACCAAATATTCAGTCGAATATTCTTATTGGGGTGATCGAATAGAATATTGTTATTCTGTCAATAGTGGGTCCAACATGAATATTCCCGAATATTCAGCCCGAATATTTCCGAATATTCGTAGCCTGAATATTCGAGTATTCAGTTAAATATTCGGCTGATTGCAACAGACTGCTGATTATTTTTATCTTTTAAATGTTCCCATTTATCCCGGACTCACCACAAATGTCAAAGATCCGCATATGTAACTTGTTATTTGGTACTTTTATCTTGAACTCTCAATATATATCTTATACCTAATTTTTATATTTAAACTAATTTAAAATTATATAACTGAATAAATTCCAAAATAAAGAATATTCAATATTCTCTCGAATACAAAATATTCTTTAGTAACCCTTCCAACTTCCAACTGAATATTGAATACTGATTTCTGCAACACTGCTCATTATGGCAGTTCCATACAAATCTAAGAATGACCCCTCACTTATAAGTAATAATGATGATTGCCCACTCAGTTATCATTTTTTCCTATCTCTTTGGTAGGGATTGTTCCACCTTTTGGGTATCCCTTCCCACTATTACAAGGAATCTTGCGTTAATACCATTTTCAACATCCTCAACCTAGATTCTAGCCGTTATCAAGGATAATTAGCCCTGCCCCCAATATGCCTAAGCCCAAGTTTTAAAGTAATAACTCCCCTCTTTTATTAGTTATAACCCACTTACACGTCATGAGTATCGGTTTTGAGACTATGTTTGGGTTGTTTCAACCTTCACCACTTAACATTCGTAACATCCTCATTACGAAATGGCTCATCCCTTATTCACAAACATGGTGATGATTGCATGCTCCGTGTAGCCTTTTCTTTCTATCTCTTTGATAGGGGTAGCTCCACTTCTTGGTTGCCCTTTCCACTTTTATATGGAACCTTGCTCTAATATCATTTGTCACATCTCGAGCCTAGACCCGAGTTGTTATCAAGGATAGCTGACCATGATAACATGAGTTTGATTCCAACTGGATGTATTGACTATCGCCGGAAATGCTAAAGCATTAGTTATGAAGTAGTATTTCCCCTTCTTATAACACACCATTACACTTTGTGAGAACTAGATGTGGGACTATTTTGGGGTGTTTTAGCATGAGTAATCTATTCTAGTGCTGCAATATGCGAATGATACCATCTTCTTTTTTTAGGGTTCTTACGGAGTTAAAAGAGATAAACAACCTTGATGGGGATTTCCAACGAGCTTTTTGGGCTTCAGGTTAACATAGAAGAGTCTGAGCTTGTTCCTTTTAGCATGACAAGGGACTTGGTTGTGGAGTGCAGTCAAACTTTGACCACCGGTCTGCGGGGTTTGCCACTTATCTACTTGTTGTTGCTTTTAATTAGGGGTGAGCTTAGGGTACTATGCCAGTTTGCTCCTACTAAAGAAGATGGAGCAAAAGTTGGCAGTATGGAAAGCTACATGCACGTTGCAGGTTGGGCAATTGTTTCTTCTCACATATTTTGTTGCAAATACGGAAGCAAATACACACAAACACGATCAATCAAGCAAAATACAAACACAGATTTACAAGGTTCATCCGTAACTGGATTACGTTCTTGGGCTATAGCGATCGGTTTTCACTATGCGGAGAACAATAATACAGAGGATACGGAGACACCCGTCTAATAGGGTATAATGGCATGGAGGAACACCAGGCGGTTCTTCAATTGGATTTATCAGAATAGATGGTTAGGATTCAAGTCATATCGACATATGTTGTAACAACCTGGATCCCTGTTGACCAGCAGAAACATACCAAATACCACGTCAGATCTGAGTGTTACTCTTGAACATCAATGATATCACAAATAACAATAAGAAACCATCTTAACTTTCCTTTATCCATAAAAATATACATCTCCAATACATAACCAAGATCCTTTGTTCTAGTGGACACAATGATATCATTCCATGCAATCGTCATACGTCTCGAACTGCAGTTAATTCCGATCTTAACTTGTGAGAAAACACAATAAGATATGGTATGAGTCTGACGCTCAATATGTGCCGAGCAAGGTTCAGGAAAGCGGTATGCGTATGCGTTCAGATGGGCCACCGAATACTGAACAAGCGGTATGCGGGACATATGCGGGGTATATGCGGTTCTACGCGATTTTCTATCTTTTAATATAAAAATAAGTAAATATCTATGAATAACATTACTACTGAATTTATGTATCTAAGTGGAGTCAAAGAAGACCTAAGAAAAAACTGTTCATGTTCGATGGTTTAGTATATGCTTTTAATTGCCTAACATTTAATCACAAAAAATATTTAGCCATAAAAACTTTACATATTAGATGATTCATAATAATAAAACTTCATTACACATACATGCACTACGTGAGCAAAATCTTAATCGACGTATATTAAAATATTTGACTATACATTGCATATACTCATGAAAACAATACATGAGATAAACATAAAACATTGCATATATATAATGGTATAATGCATTGCAATTGTATACAAATGCATGCCATATTCTTACAATTGAATGGAGGAAGAGGCAGATCTATGGAATTAAGCACCTGAATGAGAGGATTGGAAAGTTAAAGATGCTGGAGCTGCGGGGCATATGCGGGATATGCAGGGCATATGCAGACCACATATGCGGGGAGGGCGCATAATGCACCGATTCATGAAATCGGTTCGTTCTGCATGTCGCACGGGCATATGCAGCTGCATATGCGGCCCGTGCGATCGATTTCATGAATACCGGTGCCGAGTTTGGGTCAAACCGACTAGCGTAAAATCAAGTCTTCACTAGTCTTTCAATAAAAAAAGTCTTCACTAGTCTACCTCAAACACTTCATTCTTAACATAAATAAGCATAACATGAGAATTTAGTATTTATTCTTATTTTCCTATTATGAATAATATTCACCTACATTATTCATGAGTATAATTAGTAATATTTGTTATTGATTAAAAAGTTTATGATTTTCCATATTCCTTTTCATGTAAATGTATCATGTGAGTTACCTAAAAAAATACCAAATCTCATATATGCAAAGGTCTCACATCCATGCACCTATCATTAGCAATATTCACAATGCCCTTAACTCAATATGCGGAAATGCAATTCGTAATCGTCATATAACTTACTCATAATTATTATCGTATATAAGGGTATTCGTATCATATAACATACCATATTTCATGTATAAACTCACATATTCGATTTATTTACACAAATGCCACGTAATCACATATACAACTTTCACATAAGTACTTATATTCAAGGTTGGAAAAAACGAAAAGCGGAACGAGGCGGTTACCCTAGAATCGAGGCGAGGCATAGCCTCGAGGTGGTCGAGGCGTAAGCCTTAATATTCCCACCCAAATTATGTAATTTAATCAAGAATCTTGTAATAATATTAGTAAGACAATATTATGTAATAAAATTCCAATGTTACAAAGCAATTAAAGAATATTTGTAGTAACTTTTCGATACGAAGAGTAATAAACATGGCTGGTAGATTACTTGGGCTAATGTAAAAGTCTAAAAGTTCAAGACAAAATATTACAATGCTCAGAAAACATAATATAAGTTCGAATATTCTACTTCTAGTTCATGCCCACTAGTTCTAAAACGCAAAGAAATACTAAAAGATGTAGCTTCACAAAATTCTAATCAAGGTTCCGAGCCTCCAAGCCCAACTGCAATATCTGCATAAAGATCATCATCTGAAGAACTGCTACTTGTTGGATCGTCCAATGAGTCATCCATATACTTCAAATTTGTTTCATCTTCCCCTTCATCGCTAACTTCATCATCATCGTCATGAAACTCCTCATCATCGATGTCCGCTACTGTTTTACCTAAATTATATAGCAATAATGTTACTTAACTTACTTCTATCGTGTTTAACATAAACAAAGATATTCGAGAATCAAAATAATAGGAAGCCATTACCTTTGTCCTTCCTCCTCTTCCGACGTGAATTGTCTTGTTGTTCAGCTTCATCATCGGCTTCTACAACCTCATCTTCAATGGGGGTATTTGCATCAAGTTCTTGATACGCCTCAAAGTCACAACTTTGGAGCTCTAACACCCATTCATCACTAGAATCCACGTCATCCAAGCATAGTGGATCCTCCATTGTTTTTCTCTTTATCTCTCTATGCTTCAACTTTAGGTTAAACATCACATAGACCAAATCATTCAATTTGGCTTGTGTGAGTCGATTCCTTCTCTTTGTTGTGGACCTAGTAGTGGATTTCCAATATAAATCATTAGATTAATCATAAATCTTGATATAATATAATTGTAAATATTATCGAAATATTACCTGATTAAAAGAACTCCAGTTCCGCTCGCAACCCGATGCACTACAAGTCAAACTAAAAACTCGGATGGCAAATTTTTGCAATTCGGGACATTCATCCCCAAATTTAGACCACCAATCCGCTGAAAATGTTATATTTCATGAACAAAGTTACTGTTAGATATTTTATCAATTGAAAGAAATAAATAACAAGATCAAATACATACTAACCAGGACTCCTCTTCTTTCGTGTACTTATTGCGCTTTCCCATCCAAAGAAGCCTCTTGCATGCTTAAAAGCATTAATCTGTAGATCGATTTTCTCCCTTACAGTTTGATCCTCTATCATCCTTATGTAATCAAACAAACCTTTTTTTTATCTCAAAATGTTTGGAGAAGGAAGGTTCGTATTGCCATCGAGGATTCAGAAAGTAGGCTGCCGCATGCAAATTGGTATGGAGTTGGCGATCCCATCTATCATCCACAATATCCCACAATGTTCGGTATTTTGTTTCATCATTGCCCAATGCTTTCACAATTTCTTCCTTAGCTCTATCCATGGCCTCATAGATGAAACCCATTGGTGGATATTTTTCGGAATCCACCATGCGCAAAACCATAACCAATGGCTTCGTCGTTCGTATCACATAGGCAAGACCAGGACCAAAAGTTTTGCTTCTCAAAATTGTTTGACTTACACTTTTCCCTTGAGGCTTGGAAGCATAAGGACTCTTCCATTTACTAGAAGTAAAAAAAGACTCTAGAAGATCCTTCATGCTCATCAATTTTTGTAACGTGAGAAAAGCCGTAGCAAAACGTGTGACAACTGTTCGTACCAAATCACCTCCTATTTGCTTCCTTACCATGGCTAAAACCCATCCATGCGCATAGATGTAGTTAATGATCCTTTTTGCTTTCTTGAACACAGAAGCGGGTAGAGGCAATTTCAAGATATCCTCCAACATCAAGTCTATGCAGTGGGCTGCACATGGAGTCCAGTAAAGATGCTTCCTTTTCTCCATCAACAATTGTCCAACCGCCTTGTAATTCGACGCATTGTCTGTAATAACCTGCAAAACATTGCATTCGCCGACCTCCTCCACAATCTTATCCAATAGGTTAAAAAACAAGGTTGCATTCTTTACTTTATCAGACGCATCAACAAACTTCAAGAACCAAGTACCTTTCGGATTGTTCACCAAGAAGTTTATTAAAGAACGACCTTTTACATCTGTCCAACCATCCGACATTATGCTACAACCAGTTTCCGCCCAAGAAGCCCTTGCCTCACCCATAACGTCCCAAATGCTCTTCACTTCTTCTTTCAAAATCCAACTCTTTAGCTCGTAAGCCGATGGAGGCTTCAATCCCCTTCCAAAGGAGCTGACAGCATGAAGCATGGCCGGAAAGGAAGGGCTACTTGCACAATTGAATGGCAACCCATTCTCAAAGAAGAATCTGCCAATGGTACGACAAACACGATTTCTCTCCTCTTTCTTCCATGTCTCGTTCAATGTAGTTTGATGACCACTCATCCCATTTGTAGTCGTTGGACTTGGACTTCCCAATGGTGATGGTCCGACAAGAAAGAGATCCATGGGACCTCTTGCCCTCTTCATGTTGCTAGATCCAGATGGACTGATTGCTTGATTTTCACCACCACCAAAGGGATTTTGCACCTCAAAACTACCAGCTCTACACAATTCTTCCATCTCCACCATTGCTCTTTTACTTTTCTCTTCGTTGGAAGATAATATAGCCTTCATTTCATTCAACACTTCATCAGGAGCTTGCGCGCAACCTTTCACATTTTTTCCGGTCTTCGAGAGATGATGCTTGAGTCTAGCGACTCCACCAGTAATTCTCTTACCACAAAAATTGCATTGAACATACACATATCCTTTAGCTTTTTGAGTCTCCTCCATCTCAAGTTGAACACAATATTTCCATGCGGGATCATTCCGGTTTCCTTCAGAAGTCTTGGGGCCTTTCCTTGACTTCGGCATCTCTATGATAATATGATTTCAAGCAACATAAATAAACAACAACAATCATATGATTTAACAAAATATATGAAATGCTAGTTGAATAACTAGAAGATAACATAATCAATTCTTTTAATAACCTAACCAAATTTGGATTACAACTCCTATACATATGCAACATAAACAATGTCAATGCATCAAAAAGGCTAGTACTAACTGGACTTTAGGGTGGAGGCAAGGTAGACCGTAGGCGCGCGAGGGGCCGAGGGCTTCCCAACACACACGCAGGAGGCGCGGAATAGGGCGAAAGTCCCTGCAGGCGGCGAGGGAACCGGCGAATCGGCGATGGCGAGGGCTTCGGCAAGGCGGCGAGGGCACTGGCATCGGGCAATGGAAAGGGCTTCGGGAGACTTTCTGTTTTGCGACAAGGAGGAAATGGGTTATAAGTGGGTCATGTGCGAAGCACGTGACCCACTAAAACCCCACATCGCCTCGTAGGTGCGCCTCGCCCACGCCTCGCCTCTGACCGCCTCGCCTCGCCTCGAGTGTCGAGGCGACCGCCTCACAGATGCAGCCCGAGGCGTTCGCCTCTGAACGGTTTTTCACCGCCTCGCCTCGAGGCGTACGCCTCGGGCGCCTCGAGGCGCGATTTTTTGAACTATGCTTATATTTCAGATAAATACTTAGCTTTCACATAAGCACTTAGCTTCCTCATAAGACCTTAACTTTTTCGTTATATGGATTTGTCTTATTTCATAAATTATTAGGCAGCTTTGGTGGCTTTTACTGTCGGCACAAGCCAATTGAGTCAATTGTGGACTTACACTAGGTTCTACTGAAACCGACACCCCTGGAAGGTGTTTCCCTTTAGGCCATCGATAAACAGACTCTAGATGTGTCTCTCACCTCAGGTGTCATTATTCATGTTAAGGAAAATCAAACTCTTTTTATACTGTTTCCTTTTCCATACCATAGTGGTTCATGTGAACAATACAATTCAATATCTTACTGTCAACCTTTATGACTTGACAGCTTCAATAATCACCATGGGATGAGATATACATTTATCTTATCAATGGTTATAACAATAAGAGAGGTGGGAGCCACCCCTTCAAAGAGAGAGGAGGAAAATGCTACCCGGAGCTTGCAACCGTCATTGTCGTTGGGAATAAATAACAGGTCATGTCGTAATGAGGACATTGCAAATATAAGCGGGTGAGGTTACCACAATCCCCAAACATGGTCCCACATCTACAACTCACGAAGTGTGGGTGTGAGTTATAAGTGGCGGGGATTACTACTTGGCAACTTGGGCTTAAGCATTTTGAGTGATTGTCAATGGGTCCATTCGAGCTCGAACCCAACAAGTTGTTAGGTCAGTTTTTCTCGTTAATGCACCGGGGACCTAAGCTCGGGACGTTACTAATGATATCAAAGCGAATTCTTCTTTGATACTGGAAAGGATTACCGAGAGGTGGAGCCACCCCTACAAAGAGATAAGAGGAAAATTCTACCGGAGCGTGCATCCGTCACTGTCACTAGGAATAAGTGATGGACCATATGCAATGAGGACGTTGCAAATATAAGTGACGGAGGTTATAACACCTCAATCCTCAAATACGGACCCCATCTAAAACTCACGAAGTGTGGATGTTGGTTATAAATGGTGAGGATCACTACTTGACAACTTGGGTTTAAGCGTTTTAGGTGATTGTCAATGGTCCATTCGGGCATGAACCCAACAAGTTGTTAGGGTCATTTTTCCTCGTTAACGGACTGGGGACCTATTTTCGGGGCGTTACATATGTCATGTTTTTACCTATCATTTTGGGTTTGTCGCTGGGCGTTACAAAATGGGTTTGTTTCACATATTTTTCCTTGTTTTTGTATTTTCTTGCAGTTTACCCTACACCCTTCTATAAAAGAAGGGCTGGATTTCATGATTTAGTGACAAAAGTATTATCTTTGACAGCAGGTATTTTACTGCAGTATGATGTTTGACACATTATAAAAGCAGCAAATCAAGCCTTCTATCACTTTATGTGGTGTTTCTATGGGTTATTGAGTCCCAGAATCTGGTTTTGTCTACGAAAATCTGATTATGGTCTACTATACTGGCATTTAGCCAAATGAACCTTTTCACTTTTGTAGAGCCTGACTTATTCTGCCAGCCAGTACCTAGTGTGGCTATATGTTCTTGCATTACGTCTTTATATAATTTGGGTGACTCTAACATAAACGTTACTGGAAAGCTTTAAGATGACTGTCATAAACATAAAGGGCAGCACGGTAAATAATCTCTTGCTATGTGGTGTACCTGGGAAGGGTTGGACCACAAAGGGTCTATTTCGTGCAGCCTTATCTTGCATCTTTTTCTACAAGAAGCTGTTTCTGAATATGAGCCAGTGACCTCTAAGTTACTCCAACAACTTACTGTTGCACCAAGTTCCCCTTAAATCCTCAAGAATGAGATCAAGATGGAAGCCTAATCTGGTTCATATGATATTCTCTTATTCCAATTGAGCCAAGTTTATCCTTTTTGTTGACTAGCTCAAGGTGGCAAGCATTTCTCCATTTAATAGATGTGACCATTTCACGATTTATGATTTGCAGAAAGATGGTCCTGGAGCACCTGGGGGACAGTCGTGGACAGTGCAGTGGTTGAAGTTTGATAATAGCTATTTCAAGGTCAGTTTGTTTTGCGCATCTTCACATTTTGTAAGCTCCAATAGATGTCCAAATGAAGATTCACATTGCGCAATATCTTAATAGGATATCAAAGAAAAGAAGGATGATGATCTTCTAGTTTTGCCGACAGATGCTGCTCTCTTTGAGGATCCTTCCTTTAAGGTCCAATCTGATAACTTTAACCTTGTGTATACTAGACAATGCCTTATGCATTCCTATGGGTGTGTGGCTTGCCCGGAACACAGCTGTTTTACGAAGAAGCAATTTTATGTTGAAAATGTAGCTGCCCAGGCAAAATGCTTTTAAGAGTCCCAGTGGATGTACCTTAATTCTGATTTCATATACAAATAGAGTTCAGGCCAGCGCCTACGAACAGCGATCACCCACTACTTTTTTCACAAATAAAAAATCTTTCCTTTACTAGAGAACATATCTCATGCTGTTTTGTGGAAATTGACAATTGCCAGGTGGATGCTGAGAAATATGCAGAGGATCTGGAAGCCTTTTTTAAGGACTACGCTGAAGCTCATGCAAAACTTAGTGAGCTTGGTGCAAAGTTTGATCCTCCCGAGGTGACAACAAATCTCCATTCTTAACAGCCACATTGATGGAGATAGACACTAAAGAACAGTTATTGGTAGCTTTAGTTTTGACTGAAGTTTTTCTAAACTCGATCAGGGTTTCTCATTCGATGCGGATCCTGCAAGTGCAACACCAGAGAAATTTGTTGCATCGAGTTACTCGTCTGGAAAGGTCAGCAGATGAGCATTTTGAGCATTCACGTGGTATTTCATTTCTGAAGGATGTCCGGATATCACGGAGAGTTTCGTTCACGAAGAAAATTTATCCACGATTTTTCATGCTTGCAGGACTAAGAAAAACAACCACCAGTTTTGTTGTGCCTTTAATAACTTCAAGATGAAGCTTTTTCCAACAGTCTCAACACTTTGAATTTTGGAACTTCCTAAAGTGGAACGAGAATTAGCTAAAAATAAAATGTATATTGTTGCATTGAATTGCAGAAGGAGCTCTCTGATGCTATGAAGAAGAAGATCCGTGCTGAATATGAAGCAGTTGGCGGCAGTCCAGACAAACCTCTGCAGTCCAACTACTTTTTGAATATTATGATCTTGATTGCTGGATTAGCCTTGTTGACATCTCTGCTCAGCAACTGAAACTGGAAGTGTCTTCGGTTTTAATTGTATTGTGAAAAGTTCAAATGAAGAAGACTTCAAATACCAAATGAAGAAAACTTCAAATACGTTTGCAAAAATGGTCTCATCGCATTGCACCATTTTCATTGTATTAATATCTACTTGGAAAGAAAATACTCACCGCTGGAATGTATATACCACAGAAATGCATCGAGTATAACGTCACGGGCCTAGGTCCTCGGTTTGTTATCGAGGAAAACTGACCATGAAAACTTGTTAGGTTCGAGCTCAAATGGATCCGTACAACCATTCAAAATGCTTAAGCCCAACTTGTCAAGTAGTAATTCTCATCACTTATAATCCACTCCCACACTTTGTGAGTTTTAGATGTGGGACTATATTTGGGGGTATGTGTGTTACATCGACAATATCTATACTTTACCCATCGTCATCTTCAGGTATCACGTCCTCTTACTTTAGTCACATGCATTTAAGAGATCAAAATAAACTGCAACATAATATGAGACACGGAAATGGAAATGTTAGAAAAGCATATTATGTCTAGTGAACAAAATCACTCTTAAGAGAAACCAATGTTTCTAACTCTTTTGGAAAACAAAATTAGATTAAATAATCCTAGTATCTCTTGCATTACCTTGCTTTAGGGTAGGAAGCAATAAAATCAACAGCATGACTTTAATGAATTTAATTCAATGATGTGGACCTTATAGTTAAAGCTACACTTTAGTTAATACACATTAGTTAATGTTTATACTATGAAGCATCAATCAATAAAGCTACACTTTAAAAATATTAAGAACTAATTTTCAATCCACGACGATTGAAACGGTGGATAGGTATGTAGGTAAATTCAGTAAGCATTCACTTATAATGGTATCTGATCCAAACTCAAGGATTGGTACGGTGGTAGTGCCGGGTTCGAATTTCAAGGGAGACGCTCTGGATCATCGAAATTACCGGATCTACTATTAAAAAAATGAGATCTGTTACATATATACGTGTATGGTAGGATGCCGAGGTACATGTATACCATATGTGATCATCAATTGTTTATCATTAACATAGAAAAAACTTTACAGGCTAAGAATATAAAAAAATAAATTGCAAATAAACGCCGAATCTACTTTTATAGAAGTTGTTCTAAATTTTATAGGATACCATTTATGCTCGCTGCAATTTCCTTGACAATTTTTGAAAATTAACATCTTATTCTTCGGCATAATACATAAAATTAAGTATCTTAAGTATAAATTATCAGCATCGCCTTACCTTTTTTTAATTAATTTCACAAAGTTTAAGGGGAATTCACCTTAGTGAAGCTGGAAAACCCGACCTTGCAACATGGTCGGCAATATCGATATCGATATTATTTTGATATCGTGTTGATACAATATTTTGACAATACATCAGTGATATATCGTCGAAATATTGTCCATATCGACATACTCTTGTGAAGGAATGGCCTGAAAAGGAGGATATATCGCTATATCGATATCCGTCTCATCTCAATATCGATATATCATTGATATATCACAATATTTCCTTCCATGCCCTGTAATTAGGCATCAAGCATCTTGCCCTATTACCACACTAAAAAAAATGCATTTATACACTAATAGATGCTAAAGTACAGAAACCATCCTAAGGCCCTATTCGTTTGGAGAATAAGCACTGGAATAAAGGGCCAATTCCCTGCCCAGGGCGGTTCCCAAGAGTATGACTATTCCCATCTACATCACATTATTTTACCATATTCCACTCTTATTCCTATCTTTATTCCACAATGCATACCCATATTCTACCTTATTCTCTTTATTCCTATCTTTCCAATCGAACAGAAAATAGACCATTATTATCCATCATTATTCCTGCTTATTTCCGTACCGAACTCCTGTAAGGTGATGGAAAATTCTAGTTTTTTGAAGGGTGAAAATGGAACTTGCATGATATACAATGGTTAATGGCGGGTGCTTGACGACCTTCAATACCCTACTTCAAACATCACATACACTAATAATTAAACATATTCATCTATATTTAAGATCGAAAATTTTGACACAAATCACAAAAACTAATCCAGTTGAAGGAATGGATGTCCTTTAAGGTACATTATGGTTTGAGCAACCAAATTTAGAAATATTTTGGGATTTTTCATGAGGGACTCTATAAACTTTGTCAATTACCCACCCGCCATTGTAAACATCGTTATTATGATTTAAACATAGCAAACTTACCTTGTGGTTAACTCTCGTTCATTTTACGTTTAAATAAATTGAATCCCTTCTAAAAAAATTTATATTACCCTTTTAGTTTATCATATTTACACATGTATACCCACTTTCCCTCCTCTCTTACCCTCCAAATCCCCTCGTCTACACTCATCCCTCATTCAAACATGCTAGAAGAAGAAGAACCCACTTTACCCAGGAGCCACTACAACTCAAAAACCTAGATCACAGTCGATGCTTCTTCCTCGGCGGAAGAAGAAGAAAAAGACAAAGTGGACGGTGAGGAGGCTAGGTTCAAGTCAACGAGCCTCATGAATCTTACGCATCGATGCAGCAATTTCCTCATATTGTGTGGCGATTCCTTCACTTTTGGGTCTTTTGATTGGATTTTGTGGAAGTTGCATCGATGAACTTCACGAGCGTCATTATGCGATGAATCCTCAATTCATCATCTTTATTCTTTCATTTTGGCTTTAAGTCCATGGTAAAACACATTAAATATCACTAATTCTCATCTCCTAATAAACTAACATCATTTGTTAATATTGTATACTTAATACTTATTTAATCCAAAATTAATGAATAAAGAAGAAAAGGAAAGGAAAATAAGAAGGATATAAATATGTACAATAGATACATATAACTCTGAATACCAAGACAAGGTCAAGTCTTGACCTGGTTGTCAAGGATAAAGTAGGGAGAGCCATGGTCATTAACTTATATAAATCCAAGAAAATCAAGAAAACCAATGTACATATATAATGTATTCACTTTGTTAATATCTTATACTATATTTTTATCATCCATATCACTTCATATAAAAATATTTTCACCTTGAACTTGTACATAAAAATGTATACCAGATAATACAAATGATTGTAAAAATAAATCATATATAATTAATATGGTACAACAAATTGAAAAAGCTATAAAATCAATAAATAAGGGTGACTATCTTTTCCGTATAAACTCAAATGAACCAAACTCACTTTTATTGTAATCAACATTAAATTATCCTTAAAATGAGGGTGGTTTCATTGAAATCAGAATTGAGATGTAAAAACTACCTTTTTTTTGTAAATGTACATATTTGTACTTTTAATGTTTGACCCTTATTTTATAATATTTTTATAAAATAAAATCACAAAAGTAAAAACTAATAATAAATAACTAAATTTATTATACAGCTAAATCATACATGTATTGTATATAATTCTTTTTATTTATCCTTGTACATATATTTATAAAATATATCAAAAATAAATAAAAATTCTTTTAATGTGTTTTAAATCAATAATTAGAAAATAATAAAATGTGCATGAAGATTGTAGCGCCCTGGGATCTAGGTTACCCGTTTACACAATATTCGCTTTATTTAATTCATGATGAATCTCATCAAGTTACAAAAAAGAGGGATTTTTTTTGTGATTTGAATGACAATCACAATTAATGAATAAGCCACATTACGATACATGTCACCATAATAACTATGCATTTATTTTCCATATAGTTGTTAGGCAGAATTCTGCGAGGGTCTAAAATATCCTCACTAAAAGAATAACGAAGATAGAATGTCGCCGAGGGGACCGCTCACAAAACCCAAACTAAGACAACATGTAGCCACAACATATGAATAATCAATGAATGCCAAAAAATGTGAAGTACAATTTATTTTACTCTCCTAACAAAGGTGTATAATGTGTAAGCATGTAGAGGTCGAACCACTGAAAGTATGTAGAGGTTTTGAAATTTTTGTTTGATTTTTTTACTTTATATATATATATATATTAATTTTTTGATTTTACTTTCTTTTTAATTCCAATATTATATATATAAGAGTATATGAATATATATAAGATAATGCATATATGATATAAGGTATATATATGTAATATATATAATAAATATTCAAAAAGTAGAAAATATTATGAAGTATAGTCCTGCAAATATGTTATATATTTATGGTTTTAATCATTTTTATAACATATTTATAATAATTAGTAATATATAAGCTATATGCAGGTGTATAATACAATATATGGTATTATAATTATAAATATAACTAAAAATAATCAAAATTTGCAAAATAAATTGTTTTGGTTTTTTAAAATTTCTATTATTTTGTGTTTTTTTCCGTATTTTTGCAAATTTTAAAAATATTAAATAAAGTCAAAAATTATCAAAAACTATTTTTAATATGTAATAATATATAAATAAATTTATCAAACAGAAACTAATGTTTTTGGAATTTTTGCAAAATTTTTATATTTTTATAGTATTTTAGAGTTTTTTAAATTTTTATCATTTTCTTTTTCTATTTTAGGGTTTTTTTATCTGAAGCTATAAAATTCATAATAAACAAAATATATTTTTGGAATTTTTCAAAAAGATTTTATATTTTTTTAGGTATTTTCTAAGTCAAATAGGGGTAAAATATGCTCTTTTTATTTTTAATAAATAAAAAATGTGCATAAAATGCATAACAAAAATGTAGCATGAAAGATCATGCATCTAGTTACATTATCTTATTTTTTTCATAATTTTATAAGCATGGATGGTATTTTTAAAAATTAAACAAACATGCAAAAAATGAACAAGTTGTTAGGGGAATATTTGTAATTAAAATAAAGTCAGGGCTATAGTGCAAGATACCCAAAAATTTACAACTAATATTTATAATTTATGGACTAAATTAAATTAATGGCATACATGCAAAATGTCCCCTCACGTGGGGTCCATGTAAGGTGACCTGATAAGGACCTATATGTAATATCAACAAAGTACATGTGTCTACTTGCAATTATTGCAAAAGTTTACAACTGACATTTACATTTTATAAATGAAAAGATAATTACGAAAAAGTGCAAGGTTATGTATGAAAAATACCCACCTCACATGGGGGTCCACGTGAGATGAGCTGGCATGGACTTGGATGTGAATACCAGAAAAGGTGGGGGGCTCCATGCAAAATAACCACATCTATTTACACTTCAAATTATATTTACATGACTAAATACAAAACTGGGGATTAGATATGCAATTACCCCACAAAAATGCGTGGATTGAGCGACTATGGATTCTTTACTTAACACGCATCACCACCTCGATGCGCGATGGCGGTTCGACTGCTACAGCTAGGATTAGATCTTCTGGAAAGATATGATGATTGAGGCTCTGCACATCCAACTGTAGCTGCTTGCCTGGGTGGAGGGCTTTGATCGGAGGGCTCAAAGGTACCCTGGAAGAAAGGGGAAGAAGCCCATTACTCCCGAGCTTCTGATCGACGATGCAGACGCCTCCGATCTCCTCACCCGCTGCTCTGATGCTCAGGATCTTGGGCTCGACATTCCGCAACGACTCGATGCCTCAAAGGGTTCTGGAGCTCATTAGTAGAGATTTGAAGTGCATGGGTGCCTGGGCATGTTCAGATGCTTCGAAGACCCTTCAGACCTACAAGTTAGATGGAAAGCTTCGTGAGGTACGGGGGATCAGGTCTGGTCTTTCTTGGAGACGATCAAAGGTGAAAATGTCATGGGGCAGAGAGGTCCAATGATGCGGTAGAGGAAGGACCACTATATACAGTTCTAGATCAGATCTGGGTGGATTAAGTGAGGCGATAGATGGAGAGATGACATGGCATAGATTATGGACGTTGGAACAAAGTGGTACTGTGAGAAACGATGGTCGGAGCTCGAGAGATCCGACGAACTGAGTTAACCTAATCTAAGCTAAAACAATAATTAAAACTTAAACTAAAATGCAGAATTGAAAACCTATGACTAACTCTACTTAGAAATGGAAAGGGCGCAACTCGAACTACGCTTTCACGCTAAGGAGAAGGACGACGCAGTAGCACCGTCGTGGATTGCCTCCTCTCCTCCTTCCACTGCTCCAGCACCACAAGGGATTGCATGTGGCCACCATGTGTCACTCTTGACAGAGGGTAGAGGTAATTAGGGATTGAAAAGTGACCAAAGAACCAGAGAATGAAAATGGGTTTTATTTATAAACACAAGTTAGGACCAACTTCGATCGAGGCTATTCCGTGGCTCGATGGAGATCAATGGAATCTAATGATGGCACATGAAGGACGATCATGATAGGAAGAGGATCAAATAAGAGCTCGAGGTGATTTGGTGATAAGGGCAACCTAGAAAATTCGAGGAAGTGAGATGCTCGAGGCTCTGACAGAAGTCAGAGAGGAAGGTAATACAATTGATTTGGGTCAATAAACGAGCGAATCTGGTTGGTCTACGTGGACCAACCAGATAAATGCAAGGTAAAAGTGCCTTGTAAAATGAATAATAATTATTAAATGAATTATTTTATTTTAGTTACATTTTTATTTAATTTTATGAGGCTATTTATTATAAGTTATTATTTACATTAAATCATATGTAAATTTACCTATATAATGTGTATTTTATTTTGTATTTTGTATTTTATTATTTTATACACTTTATTTATTTATTTATAAATTATTTATATGTACACAAATTTAATTTTATTGTATTTTTACGATGTTATTTGCATACTTAAATAAATAGATGTATTTATTATATATGTATAAGTATAGGTAGTTCATCTTTATATTTTACTTATTTATTTTAGTTTATTTTCAATGGTTTTATAGTATTATAAATATGTACATATACTATAAATAATATTTATAGAATTATAAAAATATAAAATTATGAAAACTATAAAGAATAAATAAAATGAATATTTTATTCAGGTATATTGTACAATAGGGGTCCAAAATCTAATTTTTACATCTTAAGTCCAAATTAAATGAAACCACCTTAATTAAATAGCTAATAAAAGTTATATATAAAGGTGATTTTAATGCATTTTGAGTTCATATGGACAAGATATAGGTCTGTGAAGTTTGGATTTTGGGATTTTATTCTGAGTGTATGATGAACATTGTATATTATTTTCGTGTGAAATTAATTTTGTATTTTTCTTTGTATTTTTATATACAACTTTCATGTAAAGTTTATTGATTTGAGATATAAATAATAAAGAATAAAATAGATCCCAAAAATGAATTATTGAAAAATAAATAATTAGGATTTTTATTACGTTTTTACCCTTATCCCCCTCTACTTTATTTCTTGTCGACCCAATCATCATGATGCCTAGGTCTTGGGGTTTAGGGTCATAAAATACCTTTGGTGTTTTCTTTCTTTTTTTCTTTTCTTTTCTTTTCTTTATTCTTTTATTTTGGCTTGAAATACAATCTTTTATGAAATAATTACACAATAAATAATAAACGATAATTTAGGCAAAATAATGCATTTAGCTAGGGAATAAAGGCTAAAATGAAAGAATAATGGTGGTGAAATGGAGATTCATCACCCCCTATACTTGCTTTTGCTAGTATTTAGCAAACAGTTATGCCTATAAGTGCAGAAATAAAACGAAGAAAAGAAAAGGGAAGAACTTGGATTGATTTTAACTTTCAATCTTCTCTTCACAAAATCAAAGTTGGAGCTCAGTCATACATTTTGGAAGTTAGGTTTGGTCGGAACTTGATTGGAAATCATATTTGAAACACAACAACATCTAAGAACTACTAAACTCTGCTCAAGTCTCCTCAATAGCCAGGACAGAATAAGTTAACTCATATGCAAACCCTTATGATTATGAATCTATCTTGGACAATGTGTGTGACATGTAGCTCTCCTCGAATGAGGCGGTAAAAGTCAGTCTTCTCCAACATGGTGACCCTTATTCCCCAATCCAACAATTCTTTCCTGAGAAGTGGGGATTCCCTTCTAAGTTCAAGTACAACCAACTCAAGAAGAGGAGGTGGCTAGAAGAATGGACGGTAGCCAGAGCTACCTATCCTTGGATGCTTGATCAATGTAGCCAAGTCACCCGACTGCAGGCTCACATGTATTTGACTTTGAAGCTCAAGCTTGCTTATTGACTATAAAAATATATACGTACTCCAACAGGCATTTTATTTTCCTTTTTTGGAGTTTTTATTACATTTTTTGAATACTATATACAACAACATTTACATAAGGACTTTTTCCTCTTGAGCCAGTAGACTATCCCTTTTTTGAAGCATTATTGCAACCCACAACTTCTGTCATTTGACCTCAATGCTACTTGATTGGGTTGGGGTAAAATGGACACATATATGTGACTTCCGATGTTTCCTTTGGCTTATGTCTCATGTCGGCAAATCCGGTCCTCTACTACTTCAACTGAGGTGAGAAAAGTGTAAGGTGTAGGTGTGCAAGCTAGGTCATTATGTACAAGAGTCGTGCGTATGTTCCGAAATTTTCTACTTAGGCAGTCAAGATGACATTGAACTAAGTTTCGTGTTCTCAAAGAATTAAGTCTAGCATACTTGAAGTGCATCAATTCTAATTCCTATAAGGCTCTTGTGATTAAATGGATTTAAGGTCCAACCAAGCTCCAATCTTCGGATTTTACTTAGACTAGTTCAATTATCAACGTCTATCCGAAAAATGCACATGCTATGTATAATGCAAAGAAAATATTTTTGTGATGCAATTTTCTAGTTTTGAACTTTTTATAGATTTTTGAATTTTTTTTGCAAATTTTTATGCAGTTTTGAAAAATATTTTGCAAATATTTTTTGGATTTTTCAAAAGATTTTCGGGAAAAGGAATATGCGCAAATATTTACAGGGAGTACTTCTTTGGTATATACAAGAGTTGTGATTTAATAATTTACACCAGTTGGTAATTCATAAGTTTAAGTCTAAATTTAAAGAATTTTATTTACTTGAATTGTATATCTAGTTCTCAAAATAATTTGAAAACATTTTTACAAACATTTTGAAAATCTTATTTTGCAAACTAATTTGGCAAATAATTTTACAAACATTTTCAAAATGTGAAAATCATTTTGCAAAGATTTTTCAAACAATATTTATAGATTTTTCAAAATATTTTTGCAGCCATTTTCCAAACCACTTGCAAATAGAGTTTCGAGACATTTTATTCACACCAAAGGTTGGAAACATTTTGAAAATATTTTGCAAACAGTTTTCAAGAGATTTTTCAAAGAAAATTTCCAACCATTTTTCAAACATTTTGCAAATAATTTTTACCTGATTTATTAATCAGTATATACAAGAAATTTTAATGAATTTCATACAAGTATGTTCTTTCCAATTAATTAATTGTATTTTAGCCATATTTATTAAAAATAAAAAAGTACCAGTTATGACTAAAGTATATACAACGTATGTACGACCCACCCTATACTTAGGTTGAGCTATGTCCTCATAGATCAAAGAGAAAAGAAAAGACGTAACTTGTTCTAAGTATAAAAGAGCCTATACTACAACGACGGAAGAATAAGGAATCAATGAATGAGAAGTCAACTGTCCCCCCTATACTCAGGATGCAAAAATCCTAAGTATAGCAGGTTGTATTTACATGCAGGGAGAGTTGAGGGTGGGAATGAACAGATCAGTGACTTGTCCCATCTCTCCCTATACTCAGGGTAAAATATCCCTAAGTATAGATAAAAATATCAACACAAGAGGAGACATGCGTGGGATCAAAGAACTAACAATGGGACCCATTCATCCCCCTATACTTAGGATGAAGCATATCCTAAGTATAGCGGTGATGATTGAGATGGATGGAAGAAAGAAGAAAAAGAAAACTGAACAGAAGAAAATATCATAAGAAAAAGAAGAAAAGAATAAAACTAAAGAAAGAGTTTTAGAGGAGCATTATCTGAAATTTTTGATGGTGTTGAGCTTGTGAAGGCTTCTTCATCGTTGACCACTTGAACTGCATCGACAATGGCCAAAAAGGTATCATGCTCAAGGTATGGCTTCAGTCGCTCACCGTTGACGACAAATGGTTGTGCATCAGGCGATAAGTTTGATATCAAAATGCTCCCATTTTCACACACTTCTTTAACTCTGAATGGCCCTGTCCATTTACTCTTTTATTTGCCCGGGAATATCTTCAACTTTGCGTCAAATAGCCACACTTTTTGTCCAGTCTCAAAGGTCTTTCGTCTGATGTGTCGGTCATGCCAACATTTGACCTTCTCCTTTTACATCAAGTTGTTATCATAAGCATAGTCTCGAAATCCTAAGAGCCTGTTCAGATCCACTATTCTTTGCTAACCACTTTTCTGTGAGTCTAGATTGCGAATGTTTACTGCCCATTATGATTTATGAATTAGCTTGTTGGACAGCTGACACAACTTTCCATGCACAAGATGATAGGGCGACATTCCCAAGGGAGACTTGCAGATAGTCTTGTATCCCCAAAGGACATAGTCCAAGAGTTGGGACCAGTTCTTTATGTCTGGCCTTACAAGCTTTTGCAAGATTGTCTTGATTTCTCTGTTTGATAGTTTTGCCATGCCATTGGTCTGAGGATAATAAGGAGAAGCGACTCGATGTTTGATGTTGTACTCCTTCATTAATTTCTTGACCTCTTTATTGATAAAGTGACTTCCTCCATCTGATATGAGAGTCTTTGGTATCTCGAATTGTGAAATGAAGTTCTCTTAAAAACTGACAAACTATACGACTATCAACGGCTCGAGCGGGAACAACTTCTACCCGATGACTCACTGATGAATCTCTGAGTGATCATTACTATTCTCTCTTTTTATCCTCGAAGAATAAAAAACTTCATTGGAATTCTTCATTAATTCCACATCTTTAGCAATAATCCTCCGCCTTTTGACTTTTTGTTAATTCAACATCTAATTATTTTATTTTGAATTTTATTCATTTTATCTTTTTTTTTTCTAATTTTCCTATTAGGACAAGTGGCATCCTCTGGGCTGCCCACAGAGTTCGATCCTTTGTAAACCACCCGCTTCAAATCTCCTCCATTGGATGAGATCACAGGATCTCATCCAGGCCACCCGTGCCCGCCTCTATCTCAGCTGTTGGATCTTTTGATCCAATAACTGAGAGCACATCATCTACCTCTAGTGCACCTCCCACCTTTACGTTACGCCTCGCAACATCATCACCCCTTTAGTGAATAACTGAAATCACCCTCTTAATAATGTCGCGTTAACATTCAGTTTCGTTACAGTCGGCCAAAATCAGATTGATCAGAAACCACTTCATCAATTTTTCAATTAAACATAAGCGGTCAAATTTATTTACTTAGGCAAGTCCAAGGTCAAACTCAAGGACACGAGACTCTTAAGTGGTTACTCAGATTCTCAATACTCAGATTAAGTGATGAATAAATAACTGATAGGCCAACACACAAGGACACATGATGCAGACAAATGAAGACACTTTTTATTTAGTTTTACGATGCAACTTGATACAAGTGTAAATATCTGCAAATATGCCCTACCTAGATGAAATCATTGAGCAATAAAAATGTAGTCAATTTCAGGTCCAATTCATGAAGCAGGTTTAATTAATAAAATAAAAGGCATGAGAAATCATTAAACAAATGACACTATATTACTCGAACTTATCATCCAAATTTTAAGTGTCAAATCAGGGAACAAATCATGCCTATGGATAGATAATGAAATAAGCTTCGAAACGAAACTGAAATCAACTTAACGGAGATCATATGCTCAAGATATTTGCAAAGAGTCCAGGGTATAAATGTAAAGAAAACATGCAAAATAATTAGAAAAACATTACAATCAGGTCCCTAGAAGGACATAATGCAAATAAAATAAAGGGCGAGGCCTTCCCTGTAAGTAACCATGCGCGTGGGGGCTATATTGCAATTATTATAACCCGGAGGGATTAGAATGCAAATCACCCCATGCGTGCCTACTATGCACCTGCTAGGAGGACCTGTCTGCAATTTAGAGAAGATGACAGGGAACTGACACAATTTTCCCATCCCTCACGTGACTTGAGCACGTGAGGGCTAGGCTTAGACGAAGGCTCAGGCTCGGTGCGTGACTCGGTGTGTGGTTGGAGGCTCGGGCCACGTGTCATCACGTGGTGCTCTGGTTTGGATCAAGCACCCTGAGCCTGGAGACTAGAAGTGGAGGCTCGGGCGTGGACACGTGGCATCCTGGGGGTCGTCCGATCGTGGAGATCGGACGATACATGTACGGTGGATTCTTTCTCATTGCCGCCTCCTTCGACGGACTTTGTGGGGCTCCGGCGAGGGGCTAAAAGCTCCTCCTCCTTCCTGCGGGTGTCCTGAAGGTCGAGGGATAATCCTAGACCCTTGGCGATGGAGATGGTGTAGTGAAGGAGGCGCAGGACGTTCTGAAAGGGGACAACCGTGGAATCTCGCCGGAAGACCTTCTCTTGAACGGAGAAGGAAGAGCAGCTCCGGCCATTGAAGGAAGGGGTACCTGCAGATGTTAGTTCACAGCCGAAGCATGCACCCATGGTGCAAAGTGAGTGGAATGGGAGCCTTAGCAGATGGAGAAGGTGGAGGCTCGTCGGGATCCTCCTCTGTGAAGGCAGAAAAAATGGGCAGCGCGGTTGAGGTTCTAACGGAGAGGAGAGGGTGGTTGAGGGTACGACGAAGATGGGTGAGGTAAGGTGGAGCTGGTGAGATGGCTAACTGCAGGAGAAAGAAAGTATGAGCGCTTAATTAAATAGGAGAAACAAGGAGGAAAAGTAAAGAAGAACAGAGGATACTTACCTGAAGATCAGGGCTGATGAGGCGGCCTGGGGTGAGCTCCAAGAGGAGCTCCGGTCTTCGCTGGAGTCTGACAACCATTTGGAGTAGCTCGATGGTGCTCTAAGGCACTAGAACATGGCCTACTGATGACTGAGAAATCCCCAAGAGATCCGGGTAAAGGTATAAAAACAAGGGTCGTTGCGACCCGAATCTCGAGGCTCGATCAATCAAGAAAATATAAGACCACCAAAATGAATAATCAATCAAACGTCGTATAGCGGTCTTCGTTATTTATTTATCCTGGTATAGCGACCAGGGTCGGACACAAGGAGCACGGGTTGACCAAATAGGCTTACGAAGTAGTCAGAAAATAAAATAAATAAATAAATAATGTTTTTGGTGGATTTTATGGATTTTTATTTTTTGTATTTTAATTATGAAGAAAATAAGGAAAACGACTAAAAAGAGCAACTTCAACAATTTATTCAACACATCCAAACAACTCAGAAAAATATAATAAAAATATTTTTGGGTTTTGCGATTTTTTTAGTGTTTTGGTAATTTTCTTAGAATTTTCTAATTTTTAGTTGATTTTCTAAAAATAAAATAAAGCAAAACAGGGAACTAGTGTGCAGCCAGATTTGAAAGGCTATTCAAAAATAGATAAATAGCCTATAAAAATCTGAAAACAATTTTTATGAAAACTAGAAATAAAAACTAAGCTAAGGAACTAAAATTGCATTTTTTTGAATTTTATACAATTTTTAATAATTTTTGTAAGGTTTTTAGGTTTTTTTAGTTTTTAGGGTTTTATAAGTCCAAATAAAGCAAAAATTGGATTGAAGCTCAAAGACACAAAAACAAATAGACACAATTTTTTTAGATTTTTTAAATGATTTTTTATATTTTTAATTGATTTTATAAAATAAATAGTAGCAAAAACAAGGGTTTTTGATTTTTTTTTAAAATACAAAAACAACTCAAAAATGTCCCAAAAAATTAGTGAAATTTTTACACAGTAGCAGGGCATGTGTCCAAATTTCACCATTTTTGGAATTAATTTGATATTTTATTCACCCAATATAAAAGCTACAACACACAGTGACCTAAGTGAAAGAAAAATAAGGTTTCAGGGCCAAACGATAACACGTATTAAAAATCTGGGGCCCAAATTGCAAAAAGCCCAGAAGGGCACGAGCACAACACGTGATTCAGGCAAAGAAGGGCATATCTGTCATTCCTATTTATAAAAATATAAATAATACCAACTCAAAACGATAGGATAGAATATGCAAATGTTCCACAAATCACGTGTCGATGCACGTGCTCCACATTCAGAGGGGACTAAAATGCAAATAAAAGAAACACAAGGCCCTACATGCAATTTACCCTAAATAAAAACAACTAGATAAAATATTTACAGGACTCAACTGTAAAAACGAAAGAGGGAAGGGCCTAAGGGATATTTACCCCTTTATTTAGATCTCAACCTTAAAGGAAGTCTCGTCCTCGAGACTAGAAATGCAGGCATAACAACCTTAAAGAGGATTGAAACCATAATAACCTTAAAGAGAATGAATGCCATTTCATTTATAAAGAAGATATACAATACATAGTGTTATTACTCAAACAAGTAGGGGTATTTCTCTCTCATTTCTGCTCAGGTTCTCATGTGGCTTCTTCAAACTCTTGGTTCCGTCATAATACTTTAACTAGAGGCACCTCTTTGTTTCTCAACTTCTTGATATCCCTGTCAAGTATTTGCATAGGTAGCTCTTGGTATGTCAAGTCTGGATCAACATGCAAATCATCATAACTTATCTTATGCTCTGAATCCTTAACCTACTTTCTCAGATTTGATACATAAAAAACATCATGTACTGCCGAAAGATGTGGACGAAGTGCAAGTCTATATGCCACTTTTCCAATGCACTGAATAATTTCAAAGGGACCCACGAATCTGGGTGCCAACTTCCCATGCACAACAAACCTATGAATTCCCTTCATAGGTGATACTTTGAGAAATACAAAGTCACCTACCTCAAACTCAAGGTCTCTTCGCCTAGTATCACTATAACTTTTCTGGCGACTCTGAGCAGTCAATAGTCTTTTTCGAGCAAGCTCTACAACTTCCTGTGTCTCTTGCAGAGTGTATCTGAATCATAAAGGTTCTTTATCCCGACCTCTTGCCAACACAAAGGAGTAGTACACCTATGTCCATAAAGTGCTTCAAATGGTGCCATGCCAATACTTGTATGGTAACTGTTGTTGTATGTAAATTCTGCAAGAGGTAAATGTTTAATCCATGATCCCTTCCATTTTAAGGCACATGCTCATAACATATCCTCTAGTGTCTGAATCGTACGTTCTGATTGACCATCTGTTTGTGGATAATATGCTGCACTCAAGCATAGTTGTGTACCTAAGGCTTTCATGAAGTTCTCCCAATAGTGTGAGGTGAATCGTGAATCTCGATCAGAAACTACTTCCTTTGGGATACCATGGAGGCGAATCACATGTGTAATATATAACTCAGCAAGCTGATCTGGAGTGAAAGATAAGCTTATCGAAATAAAGTGTGCTACCTTTCTCAGACGATCTATTATAACCCGGAAACTATCTTTGCTACCAGTCTCTGAGGTAAGTGATGAATCTCCATTTCATCACCTTTATTCTATCATTTTGGCCTCAAAAACCCCAGCAAATGCATGTAAATAGCATTAAGTTGTACATAATAGCATTCATGATTCATTCTACATTAAATAAGGTTTTTAATGCCAAAATTATAGAATAAAGAGAAGAAAAGAAAAAGGAATAAAATATTGCAAATATTTTATGACCCGAACCTCGAGACCAAGGCCAGCATAGAATTGGTCGACAAGGAATAAAGTAGGGGGAGATAAGGGCCAATAGTACAATAAATACCTCATTTATTTATTCATTTATTTATGCATTTTTGACACCTATGTTGTATATAATTATTCTTTCATCGAATAAAGAAACTTTGTACATGAAAGTTGTAGATAATAATATAAATAAAAATACAAAATTGAGTTTGTGTAAAAATAATACTCAGTGTACATTTTATACCCAGAAGAAAAAGCCAAAGTCTCAACTTCACAGACCCATATCTTGCAAATAAAAACTCAAAATCACCCAAAATCACCTTTAATTGTATATAGTTTTCCAAGAGCTATTTAATAAAATTGGTTTCATAATTTTTGGAGTTTATCTGAGAAAGTTAGGTTTTTGGCCCCCATTGTGCAGCCTGCCTGATTAAAATATTCAATTTATTCATTGTCCATTATTTTTCTCAAATTATATTTTTAGAATTTTGTAAAGAATGTATATAATACATGTACATATTGAAACTAGAATAAAACTAAAAAGGATTTATGAAATAAAATAAGTCTATGCAAGATAATAGGCATAATACCTATGTTAAGTATATATCTAAATAAAGAGGGTAAATATTCTTTAATTCTTTCACATTTTTCTTATATTGTAAATAATACATATAACTTACTAAAATACAAATCCAAAATAAAAGCCAATTTCATCCACCCAAAAGCCTCGAATTTGATCCTGGGAGGTTCCTCGTGACAGGGGGAGCATTTCAGAGACTCGAATCAGCCGGAGGGAGGATAAGTTTTGACGCGCGGAGCTCCGGCATCCGTCCTGCTCCCTGGTGGCCTCCAGGTATAAGAGCTGTCATTTATTGCATTCTAGGTAGATTTCGATTCCAGCTTTTCATTCCCATGCTTAGTTTAATCTTTAGTTAAGTAGTGTAGCATACAATCGCCAATTCGAAGTTCGTCGGAGCTCAGCTCCGACGACTTCTTTACTGTGACATCGACTGTCTCCGACCGCCCTTCACCTCTCACCTCGTTCCCCATCGCATTCTCCATCTATCGATCATCTTTGTTCAACCAAGGACCCCCGGTCCTTGCGAATCGGAGCTCAACCTCCGCCTATTGTTGGAGCTCCTCCACCTCATCTCATTTTGCGCCAAAGCTTCAAAACCCGGGGTCGAGGAGATAGACCTCGTTCCCCCGATTCTTCCTATGCAGGTCAAACGCAGCAGCGAGCCCTCTGGGACTCAATCGGATCCAGGAAGAGGCTCCTGGAGGTCCCGACCTTCATCGACCTCGCCTGAGCTCCTTGGACCTCCAGGAGTTATGAGAAGACCGCCGGCAGGTGCGGGACGCCTCCAGCTACGATTCGCACCCCTCAGACTCGAGGAAGAAGGCCCAAGGAGTCCGTGCTTCAAGATCGAAGCTCTCCTGGCGCGAGCTTCTTCCCTGTTCCTCCAGACCCCTCCCTCGCCGTCCGATCAGGAGGAGCGCCCCATATTGAACGAGATCCGTCGGATGAAGCGTCGCCATCACCGTCCGATCCACGAGGAGGATCTAATCTCAAGCCTTCATCCGCGAATCGGTACCAGCCGTCAGATGCGTGACGCGTGTCTAAGTGGTGTCGCCATCACCGTCCGTGAGCGCCTAAATTAGGGGTAAATTTCTTATTTAACCCCCAGTCTTTTGTATTTATCATTTAGCCATGTAAATAAGAATCAAAGTTCATTTTATTATGTAAATTTTGCATGGACCCCCTGTACCATGAAATTGCTACGAGGTCCAGTCCACGTCACCTCACGTGTACCCCCACGTGAGGTGTCTAAATTGCACAAGCACCCATGTATGTCTGTATATTTGCCTTTAGTCCATAAAATAAAAATTCAAGTGTAATATTTTTGTGAAAATTTGCATTGAGTACCCTGTATTTTCTGAAATTGCGTTTTGGTCCCTGTGGGTGCGGATCACGTGTAGTCCCACGTGATGGTCATTTTGCGTGGGGGTCCCTGGTGGGTTTTGTATTTCACTTTAGCCCTTAAAATTGCAAATTAAGTGTAATGTTTTTGGTATTTTTGCACAACATCCCCTGTCCTTATTTTTATTTGCAAAAATGCCCCTGTCAGGCCATATATTTTTGTATGCTTTGTCCCTTTATTTCATGCATCATATTAACTTGAAAAATTCTACAAAAATTCATGTAAGCTCTTGTTAGCTTGCTCTTGCACGCCATATTTTTAGTTTTCATTTTTGTTGCATTTTGGCATTTATTAAAAATCAAAAACATGCATTTTATTTACTGACTAGCCCAGAAAATACCAAAAAATAGTAAACCACCTCGAAAAATTCCAAAAAAATACCTATGGTCTATTTTATCATGTTTTAGTGTCAGTCCAAAAACCACTAAACAACTCGAAAGAAAAATCTTAAAAATTCGAAAATACCTAGAAACTTCAAAAAAATCTAAAGAATTATAGAAAATCTAAAAAATGCAAACTAAGTTCCTGTAGGTTATCTTTATTTTAAAATTAGTTTGGGAAAATTTTGTGGCTGTTTGATATTTTTAATTCCCATTTTATCCCCAGCCAGTAGCTTATTCCCTGTTTTCTTTTATTTTGCTATTTAAAAATACCAAAAATATTTTGAAAAATACCCAAAAATCACAAAAATAGTATAAAATCATGAAAATACCAAAAAGATTTTATTTCTGAATCTTTGACTATTTTTGTATATTTTTATAAATATTGTATCACCCCTCTCTCTACATTATATATATATCTTCCCATATTGAAAAAGAAAATTAAAAAATATATATAAGTATATAAGTATATCTAGATATATTTATGTACAAAAAAAGAGAAAAAAATATAAATAAAAAATACATATATGAATATACTTTATTCTCCATACCTACCCTTCATATCTTTATATATCTATATTTTATAAATCATATACATATATAAGTATATAATGTTAGACAATATATATATCTATATTAACAAATAAAAATAAAAATAATAAAATAAAAAAGAGAAAAAGAAAAACCCACAAAATAGGATTCGTACAAGGATGACTCTGTTGTACATGATCACCGTAGGCTACTTCATTTCTGCATTGCTCTCTGTGGTTCGACCTCTACATACTTATTCACTGTGTATCTTGTGGTAGAGTAATAAATGTTAATTCACAAATTTTGGGACGTAATTAATTTATTCTTTTATTGTGGGTTAATTGCTGAGTAACTGGTGTTCTGTGAGCGGTCACCTCAGCGACATTATATATATATATATCATTTTGACCCTCGCAGAATCTCTAGTTATCAGATGGCTCCGTTGTCGGGGAGCAATGAGCGTAGCCTATTAATTTTGTCATTCTTGTTTAAAAATTGATGAGCAGCTATCTATTTTGCAATTGATTACTATGCTTTATTGATTTATTTATTCATTGTGATTGATTCCTTCCTGCTTTATTTTATTGATTGAGTTATACTAATTCAATCTCTTTGTGACTTTGATGCGAGGGCCCGCTACGCGAGGATGGTTTCTTAGGGAGCCAAGGCAGCCGAGCTTGGAGGAGGGTGGTCTTCACCTCATGACCATATGGAGAGAGCACCGAGGATACCAAGGGATGGGAGTTAGATAGGTATAGTGCAATTAGAATTATTTTTGTAATTTATTGTGAGAGAGAGACAATTTTAGCATGTAATAATTAACATGACTCTACTCTTCACAATGAGGTCCAGTGCCCGGGTGATTGTTCACCTGGGGGCCTCATCGCGATTTCTAGAGTTTTCCACCGCTTTCTTTTCTTTGTTTCCCGAAGTTTTGAGCTTTCCGCCTTTATTTTATTTTGTTTTATGTGCTTGGAGCCCTTAGATCCAGGTTGCTTGATTCGGTAGCTAGGTCCAAACATTAATAAGAATGCATGTTCCTATAGTCTACTTCGTATGGATCTATCAAACTTAAACAAGCCGCTCATCTGTCTCTTGGCCCTTGTGCCACAACGAGCCCCATAAAGCGCTATCTCCTAAACTCAAGTGTGTTGAGCAGAGGAGGGGTGAGCCAAGACCGGACCTTTCAGGCTAAAGATGAGTGAGCGACTTATGGTTCTTCACGCTAATAGCAGCTAATGTTTAGGGCAATTTTGTGCCTTGCATACCGACATGTAGATAGGTTTAAAAATTCTGTTTTGCATACCGCATGGAGAGAGTTGGGATGCACTGTAAGTCTTCTAACTCAGCATGCATCATTCGGTTCAATGGTGAGATTTCCATCATGGAACCACTTGCACGGCTTTTCCGCTATCTCCCTCTGATTTTGAGCACCTAGGACTTAAATGAAAATTTACAAAAACGTTAGGCGCTGGTATGAAAACAGACTCAAAAAAAGTGAAAAGCCAAAAATAAAATAAGGGACTACTAAATAAACTTTGACCTTAATTAAAATCTGTAATGGACTATCATTGTTCATAAAGCCCTCAATGTTTTCAGGTACCTTGGAGGGGGACCAAAACCCTACTCCCTTGAGCAAGTGCGACCCCCTAAGGATTAAAGCCAAAAACCCAGTCTGCAACTACCTTGTGTATCGCCTGAATTTTCGAAGTAATGACACTTCTATCGTACGTAGGCGAGTAGGACTTGGTCACCAATGATGACTCTCTGTTGTGTAGAGCAACGACCCTGTCCGAAGTATTGAGCATAGGCCACGCCTTCACGGGGGTGTCTGTCTCATTGTCCTGCGTCCGAGTAGGTTCTTGCACGCTCACGGGTGATTCCGTTGCGAGCGAGAACCGAAGTATTGGTTTCGCCTATCGGCTTCCTCTCTCTATTTTCTTTGGCTGAGTAGGGATCCAGGAAGGGTTACAAGGACTCCAAAAAGTACAGACTACAGGTTACACAGGAGGAGGACAAGTACGGGATACTCTTCTGGCAGTACTCTCTCTCCTATAGGGTAGCGTACTAAGGACTTGTTATAAGATTTGCCTGAAATCACAACTCTAAAAATGAAAAGATAATAAATAGCCGAACCTTCACGGCTTCACATGGCGTGAGTTGGTGAACCCAATTTTGCATTGCGTTTGTATGGATCTAGATTAAGGTTCAAATATCAAGTCCGGTGCCTTTGCGCACATTTTGTTGTTTCTCCCTTTGACCACCCCGCTCAGCCGAGCCTCTCTACTGTTTTACACTCCTTTTATTCCTCGTTGACCATCGTATCTTTCTTCCAACATCCGATCTTCTCTTGTGCTTCGCGAAGTTGATCCATGGATGGTTTCCGTCGGGACCTTGCTGACACCCACATCGATTCCATGAACTCAACTCCGCCAATAAATTCGAGGCGATTCCCGAGAACCTGATCCGGACCTTGCGGATCGATCTCCAGACTCCTCGTTTTCTACCTTTCTCTTGGCCACCCAATAAACTGGGATCACTTTTGTCCCACCTTCACCGTTGTGAATGGAAGTCGATTACAGTCCACATCCTTTTCCGTTCACAACATGCTGAGGTTGACCTGAATTCCAGCTTCATCCTGACGGCTGAACAAAATTGCAAGTGATCTGATTTGGACTATCTCATTCTGCAGATAGAAGACAGAGCGAGTCCTGGAGACTACTCCGGAGTTCATTTCGTCCGACTCAGACCCTGATATGGCTCCCGGAGGAAAGGGCAAGGGTCAGCAACCACCCCTACCAGAAGGACAGATACCAAATCAGAATCAAGTCAATGCACAATTGATGGCGTCTATCCAGGCCATTCAACAACAGCTGACCGAGCAGGCCCTCACGCAGACAACATTTCAGGATATGTTGAACGATATGATGAACCGAGACGAGGGAGGAGGAGGCAGGCAGAGGCGGAGGAGGGGTGGAGGAGGTGGAGGGCCTAACAATGATGATCTAGAATTCCCACCGCCACCCAAGACTACACTTAAAGAGACATACAATCCGGGAGACAGCCAGATGACCGAGTGGATTCTCATTCCACCGGTACACGCTCACTTTGAGTTTGAAACCCCAGTTCATTGCTCTTCTCCCTGCATTCCATGGAAATACCAATGAAGAGCCGTACATTCACCTGCAGCAATTCTCCCACATTTACCGCACCACTCACTATCCCAATGTCCTTCTGGACATTGTTAAGATGATGGCATTCCCCTTCAGCTTACAAGACAAGGCCTCTATTGGGTCAACCATCTGGGGAAGGTTGTGACAACCTGGGAGGAGCTGAAGTCAGCTTTTCTGCATAAGTATTACCCTGTCGGTCGGCTCAACCAGATGCGAGCCCGAATCAGTAATTTCTCCCAGGGACCCATGAGTTAGTACACGAAGCATGGAAGAGATTCACTGACCTGCAGGAGAAGTGTCCCCATCATGAGATTCCGAAGACTAGTTTGGTCCATCACTTCTTTGGGGGACTGAACATCGAGAGCCAAAGGCTCGTTGACGCAGCATGTGGGGTTCACACTTCAACAAGGATGAAGACGTAGTCTGGAAGATATTCGAAGAAATGGCTGAAGAAGAGGCCGCCCTCTCTTCATCCAAGGCATATCAGAATAGCCCCCAGATCCTCCAGAAACAAGTACACATGGCGGGCGTCCAAAGAGGCAGAGAGAGATGAGAGCTCCCAACCTCAGTATCATCGGGGCCATCTCTCCAAAGTTGACATCATTGAGAAGCGATCACAGGACCTCGAAAAACTTGTTGTGATCGAGAAGAGGACTCAAAATTTAGATAAGCTTGATCAGATCAACAAGTACCTTGAACTGTTGGTGGGCACCATCAACTCTGTTCAGTCGGCGACACCATCAGAAGCTCCAGCTGAGAAGAAGGACGAGCAGCAACCACAACATCAGCCTCAGCCGAGCCAGCAGCTACTGGCAGTCCAGCACGTGTACTACGTGCAGGCGCCCGACCAGGGCCAGCCGCAGCAGCAGATGGTTGTGTACCAACCAGAGTTTCTTTCAGGACCTGATCCAGTTTTTCCACCACCACCCCTGATTCAGGAAGTGAACGGGGTATGGATCAACGATGCACAGCCGACCCGTCCTATGGGACAACCCCAGGTCAGCCACTTGCCAACCGGCAATACCACCAACCTCAGGGTGGCCGTTTTGGACAGTCCTCTCAACCTCATCAGCAATATCATCAGCCTCCCCAGTATACAAATCAATGGAGGCAGAATCCGCCATACCAGCAGCCGCAATACCATACGCCATCCACAGTCGTTTCATCAGTATGCGGCTGCCCCACCTCAGCAATATCAGCAGTATCCTCCCCCCTCTTATCAGCAACTTCAACTTCCTGCACCACCTCAGCACCACCAGCAACAACCTCCACACACATCCAAGCAACAACAGCGTGGTCTGCACGCTGAACCCACCGAGGTACCCCCTGCGAACCCCACCATGGATTGTCTGGCCAACTGGTTAAGGGCTGGCAGATATGACCAAGAGGCTTGACGACCTGACCGCCACCAGAACCATCATTCCAGCTCAGGTCGAAGCCAACCCCAATAATTTCAAGAAGAAAGAGCATGTAGATTGTGATGTCCTGTCATTGTCTAATAATGATATTACTATTTATTCTAATGATGTTACTCTCAAGAGCGGTAGGGCCTTGCCTCCGCCTGCCACCAAGAAGGGGTGAATAAAGGAAATAGGTGGATCGTCATCTTCCGCATCAGCCATGCCAGCTACAGGGGCGGGTGAGGAGGAAGAAGAAGGAGAAGCCATTCCAGTCATCGTGCATTCCCATCAGTTCCGGCCGAAAATACAAAAAAATCAGCAAAATAAAAAACAACAAAAATAAGCTTGCAACCGAAGCAAAGCCGCACCAGCCTTAGAGGAGCCAGCAGCAGCAGATCCCTCGCCAACCGACGGCGCAGACGCTACACTTTTGCTCGCCCTGCAGCACCAGCATGCCAAGATACAGTTTGTACTCCTTTTTGTAGTCCAGATGTACAACATTCTGTGGGCGATGATTTTGATGTAAATAAGAACTCTATTTCTCCTACTAGAGATGTACATATTCCTTTTCCTCATGCAATAGAAAAATCCAAAAAAATTGCAAAACGAAAAAGGCATTGTCTGATCCAGGAGATGTGGAAATATTAGACAAGTTGACTGTTGAGATTCCTTATTGAAGGTCGTGGAGTACATGCCAGCTGTGAAGAAAGGACTAAAGGAGGCATGTATCAACAAGCGTCGCCCAACGTAGGAGAACAGACGTAGAGATGTAGAGAAGCACGTGCTATCCATGGCCACTGTGGCAGCTATCAGCAACCTCCCACAGAAGAAGCAAGACACATGAGCACCTCTTATCAGTTGTGAGATCTTGACCAGCTCTTTGAGTGCACTCTCCTCGACAGTGGGTCTTCATCAACCTTTTGCCATCATCCATAATGCAGGAATTTGGGTTGGGTCCGCTCAAGCAAACACGAATGATCCTTCAGTTCGCTGACCGAATCCATCAAGTGGCCCCAGGGTCTTTTGGAAAGACGTTGTAGTAAAGTGCAGGAGATGCAATTTCCAGCTGATTTTGTAGTCCTTGATATGGACTCACCAGCACCCCTGCTCCAGACCCCCTATCATCCTTGGTCGACCATTTCTACGTACTTCAGGTGCCGTGATTGATTACAGGTCTGGCAAGATTACTTTCAGCTCGAACGCCAAGCAAATCACTATAAACATGAGCAGAGAGCCGAATGCCACGACTGATGAGAGTCAGGCAGCATCGAAGCAGACTGTGACTTTATTGCAGAAATCAGAGATTCATTCTTGTCATTAGACGATTCATGGATCCAAGAAATCCTCACTCATGAGGAGGACTTGGAAAGCATAGTTACCCGTGGCTCCGATGATTCTTGGTAGACAGATTCTCAGATGCAGGCGCATCTCTTTGAGCATTCACTCCAGACCGAACACGATCAGCCTAGCGCAGAATCGTTTGGCACATCCCTGGGATCTCAACAGAATGATGAGGATGGTAGCCCTTTCAAAGAAGTACATCCTGCCACCAGCATAGTATCTGAAGTGATCAACAAGTTGGACAGGTCAGAACCAGAACTCAAGCCACTTCCTGCAGGCCTGAAGTATGCTTTCCTCGCAGGTGGAGAACAAATGTATCCGTTCATCATCAGCAGCATGCTGAATCCGTATCAGGAATCTTGTCTTCTCGAGGTTCTAGAAAAGAACCGCAAGGCACTTGGTTGGTGCGTATCAGATCTCCGAGGCATAAATCCAGCTCTGTGTTCGCACCACATCTATCTGGAAGAAGATGCCAAGCCGTCCCGCGAATTCCAAAGAAGGTTGAACCCTAACCTCCGGGACGTCGTCATGAAAGAGAGAACGAAATGGTGTGATGCAGGCTTTATCTATCCCATCTCCGACTCAAAATGGGTAAGACCACTGCATGTAATTCCAAAGAAATCCGGGCTTACCGTGGTGACAAATGACAAAGGAGAGGAAATATCCACTCGGGTACCAACATCCTGGCGGGTGTGTGTTGACTACCACCGTCTTAATGCAGTTTCCCCTTGCCATTCATTGATCAAGTCTTGGAAAGGCTAGCAGGCAAGGAGTTCTTCTGCTTTTTGGATGGGTATTCTGGGTACAACCAAGTGGCAATCGCTCTTGAAGATCAAGAGAAGACTACCTTCACTTGCCCGTTCGGCACCTACGCCTTCAAGAGAATGCCCTTTGGATTATGCAATGCACCTGCAACCTTCCAAAGATGCATGTTAGCAGTCTTCGCCGAGATGGTAGGCAGTTTTCTCGAGGTGTTCATGGACGACTTCTCTGTCTATGGTGATAGTTTTGATTCTTGTCTTGAGCACCTAGACAGAGTGCTTCAGAAGTGTCGGGAAGTCAATTTAGTGCTTTCATGGGAAAAGAGCCACTTCATGGTCACTGAAGGCATTGTGCTGGGTCACGTCGTTTCCAAACGTGGCATGGAAGTCGACCTGGCAAAGGTGGATGTTATTGCAAATCTACAGCCACCTCAACCAGTGAAGAATGTAAGGTCATTCTTGGGGCATGTGGGATTTTACAGACGATTCATTAAGGATTTCAGCCGCTTTGCCCGACCTTTGACAGAACTGCTGTGCAAGGAAACTGAGTTCAATGTAGATCAGCAGGTTCTCCTTGCTTTCAATCAGCTGAAGGAGCTTATTACTCAGGCTCCAATCTTACAGCCGCCAGACTGGACTCTTCCCTTTGAGATAATGACCGATGCGTCAGACTTTGCAGTCGGGGCTGTTCTTGGATAGAGGAAAGAGAAAGCGCCCTATGCCATTCACTACGCCAGCAGAACATTAGATGAAGCACAGAGAAATTATACAGTGACAGAAAAAGAGTTGCTGGCTGTGGTTTTCGCCCTTGAGAAGTTCATATCCTATTTGCTTGGATCAAAAGTCATAATTTTTACCGACCACTCTGCTATCCGGTACCTCCAGCAGAAGAAGGATGCCAAGCCAAGACTGATTCGATGGATCCTTCTCTTCCAGGAATTCGATCTGGAAATCAAGGACAAGCCTGGAGTTCAGAATGTGGTAGCAGACCATCTCTCCAGAATTGAGCAGCACGAGCCTCCTCCGAACAGTGCACCCATTACAGAAACCTTTCCCGACGAATCAATCTTAGTAGTGGATTCTCTTCCTTGGTATGCTGATATAGTCAATTACCTCGCTTCTGGGGTAACACCGTCGGATTGGACGAAGAATCAGAAGAACAAATTCATGTCGACCATCCGCTTCTACCAATGGGAGGATCCTCTTTTATTCAGGGAAGGAGCAGATTGCATTTGGCGCAGGTGCATCCCTCAGGAGGAGCAGTCTAGTGTCCTCGAGCATTGTCACTCGCTCGAATCTGGTGGACATCACTCTGGAGACCGTACGGCAGCAAAAGTACTTCGGTGGCTTCTGGTGGCCCACATTATTTAAGGATGCAATAGAATTTGTCAAACGATGTATTGACTGTCAGAGATTGAAAGGTACGCTCACTGCAAAAGATTCGATGCCCCTGAAGATCATTCAGATAGCAGACATTTTTGATGCATGGGGCATTGACTTCATGGGACCTTTCCCTAACAGTCAAGGTTTTGAGCACATCCTTCTTGCCGTCGATTACGTGAGTCGTTGGGTTGAAGCTATCCCTGCTCGAGCCGCTGACACCGAACAATGTGTCAATTCTTGAAGAAGAACATCATTTCGCGGTTCGGGATACCAAAAATTCTCATATCAGACGGGGGTAGCCATTTCATTAACAAAGAGGTCAAGAAATTGACAAAGGAGTACGACATCGATCATCATGTCGCATCTCCTTACCATCCTCAGACCAATGGCATGGCAGAATTATCAAACAGAGAAATCAAGACTATTCTGCAGAAACTCGTCAGGCCAAACAGAAAAGACTGGTCCCAACTCTTGGACTCGGTCTTATGGGCTTACAGAACCACCTACAAGTCTCCCTTGGGCATGTTGCCTTATCGTCTTGTATACGGAAAGCCGTGCCATTTGCCCGTCGAATTAATTCACAAGTCTTTATGGGCAGTTAACAGTTGCAATTTGGACTCACGCAAAAGTGGTCAGAAAAGAAAGGATGATCTGAACAGACTATTGGAATTCTGAGACTATGCATACGATAACACATTGATGTACAAAGAGAATGTGAAATGCTGGCATGACCGGCACATCAGACGAAAGACCTTTGATATTGGACAGAAGGTGTGGTTATTTGATGCAAAGTTGCGGATATTCTCGGGCAAATTGAAGAGTAAGTGGACAGGGCCGTTCCGAGTTTGTGAAGTGCGTGATAATGGAAGTATTGCTATATCAGAATTGTCCCCTGACGCAAAACCATTCATCGTCAACGGTCAACTCCTGAAGCCTTATCTCGAACCAGATACATTCTTGGCTGTTGTTGACTCCATTCAGCTCGTGCACCATGATGACATATCCACAACAACGGCAGCATCAAAAGATTCAGACAATGTATTCCAAAAACTGTTTATCTGATTTTCTTCTTTTCTTCTTTTCCTTTTCCATCTTCTTTTTGTATCTAAAAGGTGCCACCCTTATAGACAGTTTTCCATACTTAGGACGTACTTTGTCCTAAGTATAGGGGGGATGTGCACCCCGAGTTTTTCATTTCATCTCGATCCTCTCCGTTGTCTCCTCTTCTTGTCTATACTTAGGAGTATTTTACCCTAAGTATAGGGGGAGACAATCTGAGTACGATCTGTGTATTCCCAACCTTGACCCTCCCTGTTTTTTGTACAGTCCGCTATACTTAGGATTCTTTGATCCTAAGTATAGGGGGGGCGGTCAACTTCTCACTCATTCATTTTTCATATTCTTTAGACTTGTCTATACTCAGTACGAGTTATGTCTTCTCTTTTCTCTTCGATCTATGAGGACATAGCTCAAGCTAAGTATAGGGGGGTCGTATATACCATGTATATACTATAAGCCATAACTCATACTGAAAAATAAAACATCAACTCAATCTAAAAAGTAATAAGTAACTCTATAATAATAAAAGATGATTGTGAGCTCCTCAGACTCTTTGTACTTGTACTGATTAATAAGTCAGGAAAAGCGTTTTGTGCAAAATATTCTCTTTGAAAAATCTTTTGAAAATTGATTGAAAAATAGTGTGTACAAGTATTCAACCTTTGCAAAATAAGTTTCGTTTGTAAAATTTCTTTTCTTTGAGTTAAATAAAAATATGTGAAAATCAGTGTGCAAATGATTGGAAAAATTTGTTTGTCAAATTGCTTTGAAAAATCTATCTATCTGGTGTGAAAAACCTTTGTAAAATCATTTTCAAACGCGTGAACATGTTTGTCAAATTAGTTTGGACTATAGTTTTCTAAAATCTTTTGAAAATGATTCTCGAGTAAGTCTGAGGAGTCTGCACAAAAATCTCTCACACAAAAATAAGCAATAATCCCAAATAAAGCTTATAAGAGCCAAAATCATGTTGTACAACAAATACAGTTTATCTTTGTATATAATGATTAATAAATCAGGTTAAATATCTATACAGTATGATTTGAAAAATAATGTGAACCATTTGAAAAATTTGCTGTGAAATGTTTTCAGCCTGTATAAAATTGTTTGGATTGAAAAACTTTTTCTTTGTGTAATAAAGGATTTAAAAAACCTATGTGCAAATGTTTTGAAAAATGTTTGTCAAAATTATTGTGGAAAATGTATATATATAGTGTGAAAAATCTTTGCAAAAATAGTTTTCAAATGTTTGTAAATGATTGCAAAAATTATCGTGTACTATAGTTTGCAAAATTATATTCAAACTAGACCTGAGGAATAAAAGCATCATTACAAATACTTGTAAATCATAAATAAAATACATAAAATTCTTGCTAAACAATCTGAATAAACTACTTCATTAAAACCTGTAAAGTTTTTATAAATCCATATATTTTGTAAATAAGGCGGCACGCCCGTGTAAATAATTGTGTGTACCTTTTGTATGTGTCAAGCTTTTTACTTGCAAAAATTCTTTTTGTAAAAAGATTCTTTAATTCTTGAAAATTCTTTGTGAAAAATTACATCATTCATGGTGCATAGCATGAGCATACCATTCATATTCTTTTTGAGTGAGCTTGATGATTGAATCAGTCCAATAAAGTCTAAAATTGGAGCTTGGTTAGACCTTACCGCACCTAACTGCACTGGAACCTTACGGGAACTAGGTTTAAGGTACTTCAGGTCTATGCAGACTTAATTCTTTGAGAAATCAGGGTTGGGTTCAAGTCACCTCAACTGACTAACTAGAACTTTTTGAGACACACGCATGCCTCTTGCCGACCGTGACCTAACTTGGACACTTGCACCTTTCACTTGGCTCAACTCAGTTGGAGTGGTGAGGGGGTTGGATTTGCCAGTCTGAGATGCACACGGGTGGAAACATTCGTCCTTGTCTAGGGAGGGGAGTGCACCCCCTGGTCTAATAGCCATGAGGTCTAACAACAGGAGATTGTGGGTTGCAATAAAGCTTCAAAAGAGGGATAGTCTACTGGCTCAAGAGGAAAAACTCCTTATGTAAATGTTGTTGTGAATAGTATGTTGAAAAAAAATGGTCAGGCCTGTACAAAAATAAAATGCCTGCAAAGTATGTACATATGTTGCAAAGCCAATAAGCAAGCTTGAGTTCCAAAGTCAAATATGTGAGCCTGCAGCTGGATGACTTGACTACACTGGTCTTGCATCCTAGGATAGGTAGCTACACTGGTTACCGTCCATTCTTCTCTTCACCCCCTCCTCTTGAGCTGGTTGCCACTTGAACTTAGAAGTGAATACCCTGCTCCTCGAGGAAAGAGCTATTGGATTGGGGAATCATTGGGTTGTCATTATGGAGAAGTCAGTTCCTTTGTCATTTCAGTTGGGGAGAGCCACCATCACTTACACTGTACAAGTCAGCTTCATAGTTATAAGGGTTTGCGTATGATGTAGACCAGTTCTGACCAGGCTATTGAGGTGGGTTGAACCGAGTTCTGTGGCTCTCGAAGGCTGTTGTATTTTAAAGCTGGTTTCCGACTAGGTTCCACACACATCTACACCCAAGGTCTGACAAGAGCTCCAAATTCAGATTTTATAAAGACATACAGTGCACTGAAAGCACCCCTATTCACTCTATCCTTCTTTAATTCTCTTTTTCTTTTCTTTATTCTTTTTGTACTTATTGCATAAGTATTTGCTAGGGACTAGCAAAGGAAAGTATAGGGGGGTGATGAATCTCCATTTCATCACCTTTATCTATAATTTTGGCCTCAAAAACCCCAGCAAATGCATGTAAATAGCATTAAGTTGTACATAATAGCATTCATGATTCATTCTACATTAAATAAGGTTTTTAATGCCAAAATTATAGAATAAAGAGAAGAAAAGAAAAAGGAATAAAATATTGCAAATATTTTATGACCCGAATCCTGAGACCAAGGCCAGCATGAAATTGGTCGATAAGGAATAAAGTAGGGGGAGATAAGGGCCAATAGTACAATAAATACCTCATTTATTTATTCATTTATTTATGCATTTTTGACACCTATGTTGTATATAATTATTCATTCATCAAATAAAGAAACTTTGTACATGAAAGTTGTAGATAATAATATAAATAAAAATACAAAATTGAGTTTGTGTAAAAATAATACTCAGTGTACATTTTATACCCAGAAGAAAAAGCCAAAGTCTCAACTTCACAGACCCATATCTTGCAAATAAAAACTCAAAATCACCCAAAATCACCTTTAATTGTATATAGCTTTCCAAGAGCTATTTAATAAAATTGGTTTCATAATTTTTGGAGTTTATCTGAGAAAGTTAGGTTTTTGGCCCCCATTGTGCAGCCTGCCTGATTAAAATATTCAATTTATTCATTGTCCATTATTTTTATCAAATTATATTTTTAGAATTTTGTAAAGAATGTATATAATACATGTACATATTGAAACTAGAATAAAACTAAAAAGGATTTGTGAAATAAAATAAGTCTATGCAAGATAATAGGCATAATACCTATGTTAAGTATATATCTAAATAAAGAGGGTAAACATTCTTTAATTCTTTCACATTTTTCTAATATTGTAAATAATACATATAACTTACTAAAAATACAAATCCAAAATAAAAGCTAATTTCATCCACCCAAAAGCCTCAAATTTGATCCTGGGAGGTTCCTCGTGACAGGGGGAGCATTTCAGAGACTCGAATCAGCCGGAGGGAGGATAAGTTTTGACGCGGTGGAGCTCCGGCGTCCGTCCTGCTCCCTGGTGGCCTCCAGGTATAAGAGCTGTCATTTATTGCATTCTAGGTAGATTTCGATTCCAGCTTTTCATTCCCGTGCTTAGTTTAATCTTTAGTTAAGTAGTGTAGCGTACAATCGCCAATTCGAAGTTCGCCGGAGCTCAGCTCCGACGACTTCTTTACTGTGACATCGACCGTCTCCGACTGCCCTTCACCTCTCACCTCGTTCCCCATCGCATTCTCCATCTATCGATCATCTTTGTTCAACCAAGGACCCCCAGTCCTTGCGAATCGGAGCTCAACCTCCGCCTATCGCTGGAGCTCCTCCGCCTCATCTCATTTTGCGCCAAAGCTTCAAAACCCGGGGTCGAGGAGATAGCCCTCGTTCCCCCGATTCTTCCTATGCAGGTCAAACGCAGCAGCGAGCCCTCTGGGACTCAATCGGATCCAGGAAGAGGCTCCTGGAGGTCCCGACCTTCATCGACCTCGCCTGAGCTCCTTGGACCTCCATGAGCTATGAGAAGACCGCCGGCAGGTGCGGGACGCCTCCAGCTACGATTCGCACCCCTCAGACTCAAGGAAGAAGGCCCAAGGAGTCTGTGCTTCAAGATCGAAGCTCGCATGGCGCGAGCTTCTTCCCTGTTCCTCCAGACCCCTCCCTCGACGTCCGATCAAGAGGAGCGCCCCATATTGGACGAGATCCATCGGATGAAGCGTCGCCATCACCGTCCGATCCACGAGGTGGATCTAATCTCAAGCCTTCACCGCGAATCGGTACCAACCGTCAGATGCGTGACGCGTGTCTAAGTGGCGTCGCCATCACCGTCCGTGAGAACCTAAATTAGGGGTAAATTTCTTATTTAACCCCCAACGTTTTGTATTTATCGTTTAGCCCTGTAAATAAGAATCAAAGTTCATTTTATTATGTAAATTTTGCATGGACCCCCCTGTACCTTCATGAAATTGCTACGAGGTCCAGTCCACGTCACCTCACGTGTACCCCCACGTGAGGTGGCTAAATTGCACAAGCACCCCTGTATGTCTGTATATTTGCCTTTAGTCCATAAAATAAAAATTCAAGTGTAATATTTTTGTGAAAATTTGCATTGAGTACCCTGGATTTTCTGAAATTGCATTTTGGTCCCTGTGGATGCGGATCACGTGTAGTCCCACGTGATGGTCATTTTGCGCGGGGGTCCCTGGCGGTTTTGTATTTCACTTTAGCCCTTAAAATTGCAAATCAAGTGTAATGTTTTTGGTATTTTTGCACAACATCCCCTGTCCTTATTTTTATTTGCAAAAATCCCCCTGCTAGGCCATATATTTTTGTATGCTTTGTCCCTTTATTTCATGCATCATATTAACTTGAAAAATTCTACAAAAATTCATGTAAGCACCTGTTAGCTTGCTCTTGCATGCCATATTTTTAGTTTTCATTTTTGTTGCATTTTTGCATTTATTAAAAATCAAAAACATGCATTTTATTTACTGACTAGCCCAGAAAATACCAAAAAAATAGTAAACCACCTCGAACAATTCCAAAAAAATATCTATGGTCTATTTTATCATGTTTTAGTGTCATTCCAAAAACCACTAAAAAAACTCAAAAGAAAAACCTTAAAAATTCGAAAATACCTAGAAACTTCAAAAAAATCTAAAAAATTATAGAAAATCTAAAAAATGCAAACTAAGTTCCTTAGGTTCTACATTTTATTATCTTTATTTTAAAATTAGATTGGGAAAATTTTGTGGCTGTTTGATATTTTTAATTCCCGTTTTATCCCCAGCCAGTAGCTTATTCCATGTTTTCTTTTATTTTTCTATTTAAAAATACCAAAAATATTTTGAAAAATACCCAAAAATCACAAAAATAGTATAAAATCATGAAAATACCAAAAAGATTTTATTTCTGAATCTTTGACTATTTTTTGTATATTTTTATAAATATTGTATCACCTCTCTCTACATTATATATATATCTTCCCATATTGAAAAAGAAAATTAAATATAAATATATATATAAATATATAAGTATATCTAGATATAATTATGTACAAAAAAAGAGAAAAAATATATATAAAAAATACATATATGAATATACTTTATTCTCCATACCTACCCTTCATATCTTTATAAATCTATATTTTATAAATCATATATATATAAGTATATAATATTAGACAATATATATATCTATAATAATAATAATAAGAGAAAAAGAAAACCCA
Organism: Ottelia alismoides; assembly: GCA_037367405.1. Taxonomy (NCBI): domain Eukaryota; kingdom Viridiplantae; phylum Streptophyta; class Magnoliopsida; order Alismatales; family Hydrocharitaceae; genus Ottelia; species Ottelia alismoides. The sequence continues at coordinate 834,241 of JAZKJV010006496.1, forward strand.
CAAAAATAGGATTCGTACAAGGATGACTCTGTTGTACATGATCACCGTAGGCTACTTCATTTCTGCATTGCTCTCTGTGGTTCGACCTCTACATACTTATTCACTGTGTATCTTGTGGTAGAGTAATAAATGTTAATTCACAAATTTTGGGACGTAATTAATTTATTCTTTTATTGTGGGTTAATTGCTGAGTAACTGGTGTTTTGTGAGCGGTCGCCTCAGCGACATTATATATATATCATTTTGACCCTCGCAGAATCCCTAGTTATCAGTAAGCTAGTAACGAAGTCCATGGAAATGCTTTCCCATTTCCATTCAGGTATAGGGAGGGGTTGCAATAATCCTGGTGGCTTTTGGTGTGAAGTCTTTACCTACTGGCAAGTGAAACATGAATTCACAAACTCAGCAACATCTTTCTTCATTCCCGGCCACCAAAAGTATGAATGAAGATCCTTATACATCCTTGTCATTCCTGGATGAATAGATAATCTTGAGCAGTGCGCTTCATGTAAGATGTATTTCCTTAGTTCAGATGTGTTTGGTACACAAACTCTGTGATGGTTTTATAGTAACCCATCTTGTAACTGGAATCCCTCTATCTCATTCTTCTCAAGTTGTTGTCTCAAGTCTTTAAGGACTGGATCATCCTCCTGTCCTTTCTTTATTCTATCCCAGATCTCTGGTTTGTATTGGTGAGGAATAGTTATAGTATCAACACTACCATCAAATGGTTTCCATTCACTTAACGTTGATAGTAAACCCCAGAAGTGGATAGCACTCACTAATCCATGTGAATAGGATCTTCTGCTAAGGGCATCTGCTACGACGTTCCCCTTACCAGAGTGGTAGGAGATAGTGCAATCATAGTCTTTCAACAACTCTAGCCACCGTCTCTGTCTCATATTGAGTTCCTTCTGATCAAGTAGATATTTCAAGCTTTTATGATCAGCGAAGATTTCAAAAGTAATACCATAGAGGTAATGTCTCCATATCTTTAAAGCAAAAACTACAACAGCTAATTCAAGGTCATGTGTTGGGTAGTTCTTTTCATGTGCCCTGAGCTGTCGTGATGCATACGGAACTACCTTATCATGTTGCATAAGAACTGCCCCATGTCCTTCTTTAGAAGCATCAGTGTACACTGTAAACCCTTCACTCCCAGAGGGTAGAGTAAGGATTGGTGTAGATGTTAGGCATTCTTTCAGTGTCTGAAAACTAGCTTCACATGTATCAGACCACAAGAATGGGACTTCCTTCCGAGTTAGTCTAGTCATTGGCAATGCTATTCCTGAAAAGTCCTTCACGGATCTTCTATAATATCCAGCTAAACCCAGAAAAGATAGTATTTCTGTGACAGACTTCGGGCGTTCCCAACTCATCACCACACTATCCTTTGTAGGATCAACTGATATTCCTTCCCCGGAAATAACATGGCTTAAGAAAGATACTTCAGATAGCCAGAAGTCACATTTGCTATAATTGGCATACAGTTTGTTCTTCCTTAGAGTTTTAAGTGTCTGCCTGAGATGATTTTCATGCATATACTTGGAGTAAATAAGCACATCATCAATAAAGACTACTACAAAGTGATCTAAGAACTCCTTGAATACTCTATTCATGAGATACATGAAGGCTGCTGGGGCATTTGTTAGTCCAAAAGTCATAACTAAGAACTCATAATGTCCATATCTAGTTCGAAAGGCCGTCTTGGGGATATCCGCATCTTTTATCTTCAACTGATGGTATCTAGATCTTAAGTCAATCTTGGAATACACAGTTGAACCCTGTAACTGATCAAAGAGATCATCTATTCTTGGTAGAGGATACTTATTCTTTATTGTCCTCTTGTTTAACTGTCTATAGTCAATGCACAACCGCATTGCCCCATCCTTTTTCCTGACAGTAAGACAGGTGCTCCCCATGGTGAAGCACTAAGACGAATGAATCCTTTATCTAATAGTTCTTGCAACCGTGCCTTTAACTCTCATAACTCAGCTGGTGCCATCCTATATGGAGGGATAGAGATAGGTTGAGTATCAGGTATAAGAGAGATTTCAAATTCAATCTCTTGCTCAGGTGGTAATCCAGGTAGTTCCTCTGGAAATACATCAGGAAACTCGCACACTATAGGCGCATCTTCTATCATTCTTTCTGACCCTGATGTAGTGGATACATAAGCTAAATAGCCTTGGCACCCTTGTTCTAACAGTTGTCGACCCTTTAAAGTAGATATGTACTTGACATCATCACTGGATGTCTTTCCAATAAATTGGAACTCTATCGAGTTAGGAATGTGAAAAGTTACTGTCTTCCGGAAACAATCAAGGCATGCATGATGCCTTTCTAGCCAATCCATACCAAGAATGAGATCAAAATCATCCATTTCGATAAGTAATAGGGAAACAGGTAACTGATGTCCTGCTATCAGTACTACACAATCATCCAGAATTTCTAGGATTATAAACATTTGTCCTCCTGGTCCCTTGATCAGATAGGATTTTTGTGCTTCTACTGGTACCTTACCCAAAGTGGGTACTAACCATTGAGCAATAAATGAATGTGAAGCACCTGAATCAAATAAGGCATGTACTAAAAAGCCATGAATAGTAACAGTACCTCGTACGACCATTCCTGAATTGTAGGCTTGTTCTTCAGTAATTGCATTGAGGAATAGGCAAGCTAGAACCCGCAATGCTTTGTAGTGGCTGCTGTGTAGGAGATGTTCCTTGCGAGCCACAAACTCTACCATGTCTTCCTCCGTGTGTTGCTCCATTGCTCGGGGTGGATGTTATATTGTTAATCAGAGTTGGTTTAACCTTGAACCTCTCAACTGCGGACAGTCTTTCCTAATGTGACCTTCTTGATGACAGTGATAACATGCACGTGTTCCTGTCTGAGATGAAGACCAAACCACAGAGGTACTAGTTCCTGGTGCTGAGTTACAGGGGTATAGTAGAGGTCTAGAGAAACCCCCTCTTCCTGATAATTCATGACCCAAGGTCTGTGGTGAGCTTATATTGGAACCGGCTGGATGATAGCGACGATCTCTACGGTTATAATATGCCTTGCTTTTGGATGGTCCACCATTAAAGTGGAAACTTCTTCTTTGACGATTTTCATCCCTCTCCATCTCAATACAAGAGGCGATGTCCAATGCTTCATCTACGGTTGTAGGTCTAAAACCAGCGAGCTTTTCTCGTAGATCTCCCTGAAGACCGCTAACAAATTTGGTAAGACACTCTTGTGGTGAAGCTTCTAGAGCTGGTGAGTAACGTAGTAGCTCGGTAAAGTGGATATGATAATCTCGTACGATCTTAGAACCCTGATTCAGAGAAGCCAACTCTCTCCTCTTTAATTCTTCCCAATGAGAGGGACAGAAGTGAGCTCGGAACCTCTCTTCAAAGATATCACATGGAACAAGATCTGCTAATTTCTTGGAAATTGCTCTCCACTATCGTCATGCGTAATCTGCTAGGGAGTAATCAGTAAAGTGCACCCAGGTGTCAACTGGTGCATGGATTATCCTCAACATCCTAGTAACGTCATCGAGCCATAACTCAGCCTCGACAGGTGTCTCTACAATTTGAATCGAGGAATTTTTCCCTTTCGGTAATTATCTAGTAATGTTTGGTGTCTAAGAAGGGCCTTCTCCATTGCTCCTTCAGTCGGGGTAGGAGCAGACTCAGTTGAAGGATGGTAACTATATTCTTCCTCAGAAAGATGGACAGAACCTTCAATCCTAACATCCACAGGCTTAGATTCCTCAGGTCTCTCAGCTTGTGCATTGAGCCTCTCCTCCAATGCTTGCTGCCTTTGCCCTATGTCTTGGAGCATTGCCATCATAGCCGCTAAATGTCTAGACACGTCTTGGTCTACCATGATCCTGGGATGAGTCAAGGTCAAAGGTCAGATCCTATATGTCTTAGCATGTTGTACATAAGAGGCAATGACTTGTGAATGGTACTGCAGTCAGTTATTAAGATCAAAAGATCTTAATACAACCTTAGTTTTCTGAGTACTGCTCATAATTGTTAAAACCTAAATAAGTTACTGGAGTAACCAAGCTCTGATACCAATATGTCACGACCCTAATTTTAAAGCCATCAGATCCTCCCATAACCGGATCTGGTTACTCAATAATAATTTATTCATCAATCCCAGCTAACATTCAGAAACAGACTACAAATAAAGTATATTCAGAAGAAAGTATTTCGACACTTTTCCATTCACAAAATAAAGTTCAGATGATACATTGTCCCACTATAACCATTTACATGTACATCAGCTTGAAAGGAAAAATACAGAAAAGATTACTAACTACCTTACAAAGAAGAGCTACTGTAGCGGGCTGAATGTCTACTATGGTCATTGCGATGGCTCACCGACACCTGTTGGGTTTTCCATAAATCATAGGATAAAATTAGCGAATGCTAAGTAACGAAGAAGAGAAAAGCAAACAAATCGTGTAATTTTGCAAAACTTGTTGTCATTAAAAGTTATATTCCTTCTCATTAATTTAAGTCCCATTCCTTTCTATTCTACATTAGGGATTAGTCTAGGGGAACCCCACCATTCTTGGACTTCGAAGCTGTGGACACTTCGAGATTGGAGATTGTGTTGATCTTGGTAAGCTTATAACGCCACACATCTTCTCAACCAATCCTCCAATACTACCCTGACAATTTTCTTTTCTTTTATTAAACATGGTCTCAAACCCTCAGCCTGGAAAACAAATGAGTACACCGTCCTCGAGGATTCGATTTCTTAAAACCTCAGGCTAACATTTAATCATATAACCTAGCGGCTTTAAATACATATTATCGTGAACAAGCCACTATTAAACCACTCATGCCTCCACATGGCACAACCACATCTTCTGTCGTTCAATCCAAAGATATTGGCTCCTGGTACCACGCGTTGCAAAACATTCATTTCGTACGCACTTATCATAACAGGGAAACCGTGTACCACCTAGGTAGGGAGACACCAATACGGGTTCCTTCCGACAAACCTATAGGTTGCATGCATGATCTGTAGTTCTACTCCCAGTCATCCTTAACGTGACACACGATCCTTTTCAGGATCCAACTCAAACCACATCAATTCCCAAGATGTAGTTCTTTCGTTAAGTCATTGATTTGCATAATCAACAATACTTAGTATAGACTCACATATATATTATTCATATGCATATATACTCATATTTATGCCTATTTTAACTCCCAAACCCTAACTTTCAAAGCCACCGCAACGATTTGATGCGTAAATCTTATTTTAGTGGGAATCACAAAGCAACTGTTCAGATTTTTTAAAAATAGCTAAAATTAGGGTTCTTTATAGCACATAACATAAAATCAAGAATTTCAATAATCTCGTTTGAAAATCCAACAACAAAAGGAATGATTTCGTTATCTAATCAAGCTCTCTCTCGTGTATGCAAGGCTTTACCGTGTTTCGTTTTTAGAAAGGATGTTTTAAGGCTCCTGAAAAGATTGAATTTCATTTTCGTATCAAAAACGCTATGAACTTGTCAAGAACGCGAAAAACGAACGAAGAACACGAAGAATGCCAAGAACATGTTTTCTCTTGAAATTTCAGCAGAGCTTCCCCTTATACAGGGTGATATTTTTAGGAAAATTTCGACAGACTTTTCCCTTATATCGGAACATATTTCTCGGAAAATTTCGACAGAGTTTTCCCTTATATCGAGACATATTTCTCAGAAAATTTTGACAAAGTTTCTCCTCATATCGGGTATATTTCTCGGAAAATTTCAACAGTGTTTCCCCTTATATCAGGACATATTTCAAAATAAAAATGAAAAGAGATTCCTCTATAAAATCAATCGTGAGGAAAACAACAACAAAATTGAAAGAATATACTCAAACAACAAGAGATGAAGAATCGATAGACACCACACATCTTAGGTGAGTGAATGTGTGACGAATCACAGGGTTCACTGACGTGCATAGCCGCCCGCAACTAAGTAGGGTATTACACAGTTTTCTCCATCAAAATAACTTTAAAAGCATAGTTGAAAGAATAGAAACATAAGAGATGGAGAATCGGTAGACGCCACGCATCTTAGATGAGTGAATGTGTGACGAATCACAGGGTTCACTGACGTGCATAGCCGCCCGCACCTAAGTAGGGTGCTACACAGATTTCTCCTCGAACCACAACAGAAAACGAATCGGAAAGAAAGAGAAATCAAGAACAAAGCTTGGAAGAAAAGAGGATGAATTGAAATCCTAGCTTACGGAACAAACTAAGGGAGGATCATACCTTTCTCCTCCTTGTTCTCCCGGCAGCGCTTCGCTAGCGCTCCTCCCTCGCCTCCCACTCCTCCTCGCGACCTCTCTACCCTAGCCCTTGGGGTGGTGGTGGTGGTGGTGGAAATCGTAGAGAATGAATGGGTAGGGGGTCTATTTATAGGTTTCAGAAAATCACTAACCATGGTTAGAAAACCATGGTTTATACCTTAACCATGGTTTAGCGGCCCACAGTTTTGGCCCATGGTTTTGGCCAAAACTTATCCCAAACTTGGGGCTTAAGTTAGAACATTCTAGAGGATTCTAGATTAGCTAATGACGTTTAATTAACACTAATCGTGATCAACTTTCACTAATCACGATTTAACTTTTGCAGCTTACGCTTATCTTTTGCTAATGATCATTAGTGGGTTTTCAATCCGTCATTATTTTCTTTAATCATGTTTAATTAGTCTTAATGACAGTCATTATGGATTAATGACATCTTAGCCTTCCTTACTTCTCCTTCTTCCGAAAATCATAACAAATCAAAATGAAGTCCGATTCACACGAAACAAATTCCGTTGATTTTCTCTTGACAAGTCAGATATTATTATATAGGATCCGAGATATGCCAAGTTCAAGGCTTTACAGTTAATATCTGTAATGAGAGAGAGAAATGCAAATGCAAAAATTAAAAATGTAAAAGAAATAACAGAATAAGAAAAAATGACACAGAAATTAATTTCGTAAAAACCAATTAAAAAAACTAATCTAAAATGTTAAAATACACGTTCCTCAGCAATGGTGCCATTTGATAAACCACTTTCTACCTCACTTAACAATGATGTATTGCATTATATGATAGGAATAAAATGATCTATCAAAAACCATAACCTTTGAATGTTGTGGAGAATTTTTACTTGGTAAGTCTACAAGTTGAGCATAGGGAATGATGATTTTTAGTTGCATTGTTTCAAATTAATTTAAATAATTAATTTATAGCAAGGTTAATATCCATGTCAAAAAATAAAATGAGAGTGAAATGTAATGCAAAGCTAAACAGAGAGAATAAATAAGCACAAGATTTGTGACTAGAATTTTTAATCCAAATAAATTAGTCAGTATCCTCAAAATAAGTTTGCAAATCAAGAAGAATAAAACTTCAAGAAATATTTATCAATTGATATGGTTGCATGTTAAAAAGACTAGTCAATGAATAATCATGTAAATGAAGAGAAAAAACTTGTCCTCAAAATTCCCTGTAAAGTGATCCTCTATTAAATGGATTTTTATCACGTAAGATGTCAAGGAATTAATTTCTCCTTTATTAAGACCCTACAATATATTGAAGTCCTCAAAGAATAATCGATAATAACCATGAGAGGAATAATCGTATCAAAAACTCCTCAAATAACATATCAAGGAAATATATTAATTCCTCCTCGATCTTGTCCCCTGCCGAGATTAATTTATTGATTAAAAAATCAATTATCAATTGAAAATTAATCATATTAAAAACCTCAACTGAATCTCTGCAAAATAGATCGCTAATATTCTCAATAAAATATTGCACAAAGTGTCAGAATTGGTCTGCATATATCAACAGAGATCTTCAAACAATAATCATCATAAAAAGCTTCAAATCAGTTCAAAAGTTAAATAAAATGATAAAGTGTTCAACAAGCTTCAAAATGACATATTATGCGTAAAAATCAAAGTCCAAATGAGAAAGTTGTGCAAAATTGAAATTCTAGGGACTAAAATTCAATAAAAATAAACATTTCCTTCTCAAATGGATCCCATGAAGATTTATCCGAAAGTCAGAGGGGGGTGATGTAATTTTCCCACACATGTACACACAGGGCACATGACTATGCTGGCGGGGGGTCCTTTTGCAATTTCTAGAGCTTACGGGGGTGGGGACATAATTTACCTTACCATGCATGTGCGTCACACGTGATGCAGGAGATGCGCACGAAGGCAGAGGCTCGGGGACTGAGCGTACTGGCAACTTATGGGGGCTTCGGCTGACCGAGCCTCTATGCGTGGAGGGAGGCTTGGGGTGGGTGACGTGGCAGCCTCATGGTTGTTGGATCAAGGGCTTGCCCTAGATCCAACAATGGTGAGCTAACAACGGTGGATGGCGGAGGTGCGACTCCCATAGAGGCGAAGGCATGCGACGTTCTTGATGAGGAAGACGGAACGGGTCTCCGCGGTGGTGAGGCAGAGAGTGGAGCTGTTAGTGTTGGAGGCATGAGGAGACAGTGACACGAATGGCAGAGCAATGGCTGTCGAGGGTGGTCGAAGTCGAAGCGAAGCGACAGTGGCAGTAGTCGATGAAGGTGGAGATGACGTAGGACGACAGAGTTGTTGATGGTGCGATGGAGGAGTGGGGGCAATTCGCCAGATGGGTTAAGCATCTCAACGGAGCATGCCCTCGATTGTCGCTTGATTCACTCCGGCGAAGAGAGAGAAGAGCTCGACTGCTCACGAAGTGGAGCAATAGCAATGTGCTCGAGGAGCATCTCGGATCGCGCCACCAGGAGGTTTTCTCCTGAGATCTGGGTTGTTATCACAACCCTGTATCTCGACTTTCTCTCTCTAGCTCAATTAGGTCGATGAAGGGTGAAGGCCAACAAGGGGTTCTCTTATAGGAGGGAGTTGCAGTTATGGGAGATGAGGGAGGTGTATCAATGGTGGCTAAGAGAGAGGGGGGAGGCAGAGGGACGACGGGAGGAGGAGGTGGACGAAAGAGGAGCATGCAGAGATGGAGGCGGCCGCAGGAGGAAGGGGAGGGGGCGGGAGTCACATGGCACGCACGTGACCTGGGAGAGGGGTGAGGTCACGTGTGCAACACGTGGCCTAGCGTGAGTGAAGAGAGAAGAGAGGGGAAGGAAGAGAAAGAAGAAGGAGAAAAGAGAGATAAAGAATAAGAAGAAGAAGGGAAGAAACGGTTAAAATTAAAATAAAATAAAATAAAAATAAGATTAAAACAATAACTAAAATAAAATTAAGGATTAAATAAAAGTAAAATAAAGATATAAAAATTAAATACAAATAAAAAAAGTAAAGAAAAATAAAAATATATAGTAATGAAGTCAAAGCATAAAGTGGTCAACACAAAAGTTGCTTGTCTCGACGAGATCTATAACTTTTGTGAATGAATCAAAATCAAAAGAGGTCAATTGTACAAAAAGTATTTTTGAAGGTACTCTATATAAAATATCGAATTTTGCAATTCGTATTTTTTGTGTTTTTAATATGATTTTAATAAGCAGATTAATTTATAAATAATATATACATACTTAATCTATTTTTTTATGGATTTCTTATAGGACAAAAAAAGATAAAATAAAATTGACAAAGATAAAATATGTACAAAATATACAATGTCATATTTTTGTATTTTCTCTCGATTTTCTGATTTTCATGGGTTTTAATTCTTTATGCCAAGTTAGTTAATTATTTAAAGAATAATTTATAGAAAGAATTAGGTTAAAATAAATTATTTTTATACATAAAATAATAGGCTCAATTCTGGTAAAAAAATATGGGTTATTTATGTACAGAATTTATCCCTAAGTCCAACACAACTAATGAATGTTAATTAATAAGTTTTAAGGGGTTTAATTAGTGATTTATTAAGGAGATTTTGCTAAAACATTCATATAGAGTAGATGAATCGTGGATTCATCAGCCGTCCGATTAAAGCCCTCCACCCAGGCAAGTAGTTACCATTGAATGTGCAGAGCCTCAATCGTCAGATCTTCCCAGAAGATCTAATCCTAGCCGTAGGATTCGAACCATCATCGCGCATCGAGGTGGCGACGTGTGTCAAGTAAAGAATCCAGAGCCGCTCGATCCATGCCTTTTGTGAGGTTATTGCATATCTAACCCCTAATTTTGTTTTATTAGTATTTAGTCTTGTAAATATAATTTAAAGTGTAAATAGATGCAGTTATTTTGCATGGAGCCCCATACCTTTTCTGGTATTCACATCCATGTCCATGCCAGCTCATCTCACGTGAACCTGTGAGGTGGGAATCTTGCATACATAACCTTGCACTTTTTGTAATTATCTTTTAATTTATAAAATGTAAATGTCAGTTGTAAACTTTTGCAATAATTACAAGTAGACCCCTACACTTTGTTTATATTACATATAAGTCTTTGATAGGTCTTCTCATGTGGACCCCTAATGTAAGGGGACATTTTGCATGTATGCCCTTCCGGACCTCTCGGCCGTTTTATAGATCGATCAACCAACTGAACGATCTCTCTCGACTTTCTGATTGGCCTGAGTTTGAGCTTGTCAAACACAGAGGTTGGGAGTATATTTGTCGGTGAGTCATCATCGATTCTAGCATATTATCTTTGATTTCACATTCAATCTTAGGCAACCACTTCACCCTGTGGCTTTTGGTCTTTCTCCCCATAACCAAGGAGGTGGCCATAGACACTATGTGTCTCTCCGTCCTTGTCCTCTTATTGCCCGACCTCTTAGGCATCAATTTACTTCTCACAAATTGTTTGAGGTCGGGGAAGTGATCTATGCTTTTATTAAGGGAAGATTAAAAATCAATTCTTCATCGAGTGCTTCCCTTAGGGCATGATCTAAATTTTTTAGGTCTTTTTCATTTTTTATTTTTGTGAGTTTTTCTAATTTTCCAATGTTTTTGGTATTTTTGGGATTTTTGATTTTTTGTTATTTTGAATAGGTGAAGGAGGAGCGGGAGGATGTACAGACTCTAGATGGGAAGGTAAGTGGTTAGTAGAAGAGGAAGGTAGAATAGACTCCAGCTGAACAGACTGTGTGGATTTCCTTGTGCCCTCTAAGTTTTCAATATTGAATATGCTTATTCCATTTTTCACTTCCATATCTGAGCTGGATTAAATTGCAATAATTCGGTCGATGAAATTTCTAAGTTTATCATTAATAAATTCATATCTCTTCACAACTCTAGAAATGTTATCCTCCAAAGAGTCCTCATAGAAAATCACTGAAGCAATTTGTCTACTCGGAGGATACTGCTGAGATTTTGAAGTTTCATACTCCACATGCCTAGAATCTAGCATGAAATACTAGGTCGAGTATGGGCCATCCAAATGGCAGATATTGGATAAAGCCTAGACCAATGGAGTTAATGAATGGGGGGCTGGTACGCCTAGCTCATGAGTCCAAGTCCATGCATGTGGAGGCTCTTCGAATGTGTGATACGGAGGCTGGTCAATGTGGGCTTGATTACTAGGGTCAATCAAGTCAGGATGATCATATGCTGCAAGCCTCTCCATTCGGTTTGTTCGATTGACCAAGTGTGTCCTGAGGACAAGTCAGGATGTGGATAGGTGAATTGTCATCCGATCTTAACTTGACATGAGAATGAGGTCTGTGGGGGCACATAATTCAACCAATGATTTGTCTCGACAGTGGCTTACTCTTCTAATTATTCGTTGATTCCAGCAAGCGACCGACTATAAGGTGAGTTAGACTAGGCTGGAAGTGGGTCAGGTGTGTAAGAGTTGTGTAGGTGAGAAATACGAAGAATGGGTAAGTCAGTCGAAGTTCTGACTTCATGGTCTGGATGGGGGTATGAGGAGGAATAAGAAAATGAAGATGATCAGATTATGGCCGAAGAGGAGTGTCCTGGATATGATGGGCAATATCCCGACATCTTGAATGAATGTAAGCGGATCGAGGTACACATGATAATGCACATGGAAAGATACAAAACAAATGCAAGAGAAAACCCCAAATTCATCAACTCAACACGTGAGGGCCGTAAACATTCGACAGAATTTTCTTGTCAGTTTTAATTGGTGACAAATGCAAGTCTTGACTGATTAACGAGCTGTTGGGTGCCTGTACTTCCCTACAGACTGGCCCGGTTCTTACGACTAGTTGGACCTACTTTCAGCCAGTATGGGAGTAAGTACGGACCGTATAAATACCGCTACTCGTTCCTTGAGGACAAAGCCTAATAAGGCATCCTCTAAACCTCCCACTATGCTAAGGAAATCCAGACCATTTACCGGTTATCCGTAGATCCTCACTAGGAAGCAGCTAATCTCCTAAAAAGAAAGAACCATTAGTCTATAAGAAAATCATGGCTTCGCTCTATCTAGTGTCTTCTCTCTCTCACTTGCAAGTTTATCAAACAATGACGGGGTTTCTCTTCCGTAAACAAGGGTTAATTTTAATCAAAAAATTTTTTGGTCCAATTCAATTAGCAGGCCTGATTTTAAGTTAGATTACCACTGAATTAAATCCACCACATAAGGCACGCTTAACAAGCAATCCCGATTTCCTTTTTATCCTAATTTTAAAATCAAGGGGAAGGGAGCCGAAAAAAGCCGACGCAAGGAAAAAATCAATGATGCATGCCCATCTCAGAAGACTTACATGGTCCTCGCGCTCTACATGCGGGATGCAACACAGAATTCAAATTTTTATGCTATATGAAATGCAAGCGAGAAAATCATTCCTACACAGGTAATTCTATTAGCGAGTGATGAACAAATTGATTTTGACTAATAACTCTACGGTCTAAGTGTGTCTTGTTAAGAATGATGCGTGGTCCTATAAAGTACAGGCACAAGCAATTTTGAAGTTGAACTACCGTATGCCAATCCTAATTTCACCACTCACGTCGAGCCCTACCCTCACCGAATAGTGAAACAGGTCCACAACAACACAAAATAATGTCCAAAGTCCGTGTACACACGTGAGATCCCAAACGAAATACGCTGGAAATATGCAATTATTACAAATTAATTCACATGCTGAAAAATAATCCTAGACTCTATACTTTCTCACGACTCGACTCGATCTTAATTTTTAATGCAAATCCTTCAGTTGGCTTCTCACCAGAAAAAGCCAGCCTCTGAAGCTTCTGAGATGCTCGGCCACCTAAGAGGCCGCTCCTTCACGTCGGGTCCCTCGCACAAAAATAAGACGATGTTCAGAGAGATAGACACAACATAATGAAAATAAAAAATGCGAAAAGGATAAATATTCACATGAAAACTGGGGATCAAACTACCTGGGGATGGAAAAACTAAAATCTGGATTTTCTAGAAATTAACCTAAGTCGTGTCTCCCCGACAAAGGAGCCATTTGAAAAATCCGGAAATCACCCTATTAATCGTGTCGAATTAGTGTTTGAGTTTCGTTGTAGGTAGGCAATTTCGGATCGATCAAAAACTACTTAATTAATATTTCAATTACATGTAAGCGATAATTTTTTTTACTTGGGCAAGCCCAAGGTTGAACTCAAGGAGGCCACTGTCTCCTTAGGTATATTTGAAGTCAACCAAGAAAATAGGTTTTCAGGAGAGCATTTTTTTGGTATTTTAAAATGCAAGTGATAAATGCAATGCAATTTCAGGCTAGTTTAAGGGTTAAAATGCAAATTTCGATCAATTCAAGTCCAAAAACCCCAAACTTTGGTAGAAATTGAATAATGATGAAATTAAGCTACTGCATTTTTTTAGAATTTTTAGATTCAAAATGAATTAACTATGAATTAAAAAATGCAGACTAGGTAATATTGAGTTAATTAATTTTAATAAATACCAAACGTTAATATTTTCCAGAAATTAAATTATCTTAGATAGATCTATATGACAGGTATCCAGAGAAATTTTTAGTTCCTAAAAACACTTAGTAAGGAATTAATTTAAAATCAATAACTAAATTCACCTTTTCATTTTATTGCTACCTCGATAAACGTGTGAATGACATGAAATTTGGGCACAGTATAAAACAACCTAAAATCTACCAATTATGATTTTTTGGGGAATTTTTGGATCAACAAATTTATAGCCTAAAATGGGTAAACTACACAAGTTTTCACCAAATTAATTGTAAAAAAATTCGCTATTCATAGAAATATAAATAAAAGCTCTTTAGATAGAAAATGAGTTGCTCTACAACTTGCTATTTTTGGAATAAAAGATTATGCTAAATTAATTTCAAATAAATACGTAAAGATAGGGGTCTATTTGCAATACAGAAATAAAATTGATAATAAAAAATGCGAATGGACTAAGATGCAATTACCATGACCCGATAGGGTTTTACTACAAAATAACCAAGGGGGCACGCACTGCCTACGTGCCCTGCTTGGGAAGGGTGCGTATGCAATATGGGAAACGATAGATGTGGCTCTACAAACTCTCCCAGGTCGCATGTGTTCTGCACGTGCGTCTAGTGGCTAGACCGTTTTGTCTTTCACTGAAGTTTCGGGGGTTAGCGTACAATTTCCTAGAAACCACACGTGAGCTGCACGTGCAACCTTGAGAGGCTCAGCAGAGGCGGCGATGTCAATGGAGACGTTATCCTCCACTGTTGTTGGGTGGCCCTAATGCTCGACACGACAGAGAGGGGCGGTGCACGGAGGTGGTGTTGAGCTGCTGAAGCTAGTGGCTGAGGAGCACGGGCTCCAAGGGCTCAACAAACACACGGTCGAGCCTCAGATCAGCGAGATATGGAGGGGAAACTGCTTTGGGTCCACGCGGTTGTGTGCTGAGGCACATCCTAGAGAGGTGGTCGGCGTCGCGTACAGGAGACGCGGGCGGTGGAGCTCGGCGACCTAAAGGCTGGAAGGAAAAGTGTGGTGCTTGCGATAACCCGGTGGTTGAGGCGGACACTGTCGATGGCGGTGTTGGAGTGCGAGCCTGATGGGGCTCCACAAAAATCTGGGCGACACATGCCTAGCCAAGAAGATCGTGGTGAAGCACGGGCACGCATGGCTGCGATTGGAAGCGACGGTGCCGAGTGCTAGAGTAGATGAATGGCGCTCAAGTACAGGTGCGCGAGGTGCGAGATGTGCTGATGGGTGGAGGGTGATTTGCAGAGGAGGAGGGGACCCTTGAAGGTACGAACGACGAGCGACGATGTGGATGACGGTGGAGGCGAGAACGCCGGTGAATATGAATGGATGCAGGTGTACAGTGAGGAAGAGAATCACGAAACAGAGGATTTTGAGAGAAATAGAGGAATAACTAGAGGAGGAAGAGCACGAAGGAAGAGAGGAAAGAAGAGGAAGAGTGGAAGAGAAGAAAAAGAAAAGAGTTTACCTTGAAATCTCACCGTAGATGGCCGAAGGAGAAGGGGGCCTCAACTCCTGGATCTTGACCTCAACTTGCTCTAGTGATAATGGCAAGGAAGCTTGAGCAGCAAGCTTGGGCTGCTGCTACGAGGAGGTGATTCCTCCTCGGATCTCGCCTTCGGTCGTCGTCGCTCTCGAGGTCCATTCCTGCGTCTATCACATGCAGAAGGACCGAGGCTGGTGGCGCTCTCTCTCTTTCAAGAACGACGGATCATTTGGCGACGGGGGAGGAGGTGCCTTTTAAAGGTGGTTGCGAGGGGAGAGATGGCGGTGCGTGGGTTGTGGGAGAGGTTGCGATGGGAGTGGGCAGTTATGCGTAGCCGTGCAAGGCACGAGTCATGTGATGAAGAGAGGGAGAGAGATGTGCGAGGGGGGAGTGCGGAATAGGGGAATGGTTGGAGAGAGAGAGAGACAGGGGGAGTACGTGAGAGGGTGCATGGGAGAGGAATGTGGGGGGAGAGAGAGAATAAGAGGGAAGGCGCCACGTGGCACGCGGAGGCGCGGCCACATGGCATGCGGAGGCGCGGCCACGTGGCATGTAGTTTTTAATTTAAATAAATGATAATATATTAAATAATAAAATATCGATAAAATAAAATGTAAATATCAAAATAATAATCCGTAAATAATTTAAAATAATTAAAATAAAGGTAAAGTAAGTAATTAAAATAAATAATAATTAAAATAAATAAATAAAGTAACAAATAAATATAAAATAAGTAATAAATAAAATAAAATAAAACAAAACAAAATAAAACAAAATAAATGGAGGTGACACGTCGCGGCTACAGGAGCCACCACGTGTCGCTCCTAGAAAATTCAAATTAAATGTAAAGAAAAATAAAAAAGAAATAACAAAGAGGGTCAAATCAAAAAGTAGTAAACATGAAAGTTGCTCGACTCAATGAGATCTACAACTTTCGTGAAGAATCAAAAACTAAATGAATTTATCTATACAAAGTGTATTTTGGGGGTACCTTATAGATACAAAATACCATTTTTTTATATTTTACAGATTTTTTTGTCATTTTTAAATAAGATAAAAATCAAAATTAAGTTAGATAAAATATAAAACAAATATTTAAAGCTTATTATATTTTTTTGTATTTTTAATAATTAGAATAACTAAAAATGAATAAAATACAAGGAGACATATGTATAATATACAATAGGGGCCTAAAACCCAAGTTTCACATACGAACTCCGATTTTCATGAAATTGGTCTTGTTTTGAAGGTCTTTGAATGTATATTACTTTAAAAGTGGTAGACCTAAATCAGACACTGTATGAGACAGATATGCACATTTTAAGGTTCATAGTCTCAAACTTGGATTTAGGTTTTATTGGACAATTTTACAAGTTAGTATTTTTTGATATTTTTCCTTTATTAGTGTTAGTAATATTTTCACTATTGGGTTGATTTTATTGGATTTGGAGTGAGACTAAAAATAGATACAAATAGGCGGATTTGGCTAATATACAAGCGGATATATACAAGGATTTTCAGGCTTCTTATTTATATGAATATGTGCTAAAATTCACCTATTATTTACATATGCATGAATGCTAATTATGCAATAATAAATGGAAATATGAAGCTAATTGCTCAGGAATTAAGCTCTATTTTTGACTTTTAGTAATGAATCACAGATTTATTTAAAATATTTAAATAAAAGGAAAATAAAAAAGAAATAGAAGGAGGATGAATTTGGAAAAACTCAAAACACGAAAGTTATAGATCTTAAGAAGATCTACAAGTTTCATGTTGATCAAAAACACAAAATAAGTAAACACAAAGGGGAAATATTTTGGGGAGCATTTTTTAGGGTGTAAAAACACTGCAATTTTTATTTTGTATTTTAAATTTATTTTAAAACCAAAATATATACAATATTTACTCCAGTTTCTATTAACAAAAAATTAAGCTAGGGGATTAGTATATGGAATTTAGCATGGTGAAACCGAGGTTCATCACCCACACTATTCAAGGATGCTACATCATATGTCAAATTCTGCATTGACTGTCAGAAAATGGGAGGAACCCTCGCAGCTCAAGACTCGATGCCGTTATTAGATTTCTGATGTGTTCGGTGGTTGGGGCATTGATTTCGTTGGACACTTTCCTAATAGTCAAGGCTTTGAATATATCCTTCTTGCCATTGATTAAGTGAGTCGCTGGGTGTAAGTTGTTCCCGCCCGAGTCGCTGATAGCCGTACGATTTGTCGGTTTCTGGGAGAGAACATCATTTCACAGTTCGGGATACCAAAGGTTCTCATATCATATGAGGACAATCCCTTTATCAATAAATATAGCAAGAAATTAAAGAAGGAGTATGACATCGAACACTGAGTCGTTTCTCCTTTTCATCCTCAGACCAGTGGTATGACAGAGCTATCAAACGTGGAAATCAAGACAATCATATAGAAGCTTGTAAGTTCGGACAGAAAGAACTGGTCCCGACTCTTGGACTTTGTCCTTTAAGCATACTAGACTGCCTATAAATCTCCCTTAGGCATGCTGTCCTATCGTCTTGTGTATGGAAAAATGTGCAATTTGCCTGTCGAGCTAATTCATTCAGCTGTGAACATTTGCAATCTGGACTCACAGAAAAGTGGTCAGCAAAGAAAAGTAGATCTGAACATGCTACTGGATTTCCGAGACTATGCTTACGATAACAACTTGATGTACAAGGAGAAGGTTAAATGTTGGCATGAATGCCACATCAGACGAAAGGCCTTCAAGATTGGAAAAGAGTGGTTATTTGACGCAAAGTTAAATATATTCTCGGGCAAGTTAAAGAGTCAATGGACATGGCCATTCAGAGTGCAAGAAGTGCATGGCAATGGAAGCATTTTGATATCAAACTTGTTGCCTTACACACAACCATTCGTCATCAACGGACAGCTACTGAAGCCATACCTTGAGCATGATACTTTTTTGATCGTTGTCGATGCAGTTCAAGTGTTCATCGATGAAGAAGCCTCCACAACCTCAGCAACATAAAAAATTCAGATAATTCTCCTTTAAAACTCTTTCTTTAGCTTTCTCCTTTTCTTGTTTTTCTTCTGATATTTTCTTCTATTCATTTTTCTTTTGCTTCTTTCTTTCATCCATCTCAGTCATCACCGCTATATATAGGATATGCTTCATCCTAAGATAGTGGGGATGAGTGGGTCCCGTTGTTAATTCTTTGATCCCTCAGATGTCTCTTCTTGTGTTGATATTCTTGTCTATACTTGGGGATATTTTACCCTAAGTATAGGGAGAGACAGGATGAGTCACTGATCCGTTCATTCCCACCCTCAACCCCCCCTACATGTAGATACAACCTTCTATACTTAGGATTATTTCATCCTAGTTATAAGGGGAATGGTCGACTTCTCATTCATTTATTTATTATGCTTTTGTCGTTGTAGTATAGGCTCTTTTATACTTAGAACGAGTTATGTCTTTTCTTTTCTCTTCGATATATGAGGACATAACTCAAGTTAAGTATAGGGGGTGATAAACACGAGAATCTAACGGTCTTGTGATCCACACAAGGCGGGAACACAGATGTCGCTGCGGTGACCGCTAAAAATCCGTATTTAGTCAACAATTAACCTACAGTATTAATATCAAGCAATGAGAAATAAAGTGGAGTTCAAATTTTTTTTACTCTACATAAAAGATGTATAAGTGCAAGTATGTAGAGAGTTCGAACACAGGGAGCAAGGCAGGATAGATCAACAAGTGTGTGTATGAATGTGATGTATTTGTCTACACTATGCAAACGTAAATGTTTTTGTGGGTTTTAATTTTTAATTATTTTTTTTTAATTTTTAATTTTGTATTTTGATTTTTAATTTTCTGTTATTTTATTTTTTATAGTTTATATTTTTTATTTTCTTTTTCAATATTGGAATATATATAATATAAGAAAAGGGAGAATGAGGTATTTATAAAAATAGGTAAAAATGCTCAAAAATTAGGAAATAAAATATTTTTGATCTTTTTATGATTTTTCCTATTTTTGTGATTTTTGGGTATTTTTCAGAATCTTTTTGGTATTTTTAAAAGCTAAAATAAAGGAAAACAGTGAATTAAGACTCTGGTCGAAATTAAAATGGGAAGGAAAAATATCAAACAGTATCAAAATTTTCCCAAATTAATTCTAAATTAAAGAGAATAAAATAGGGAACCTACAGGGCATGAGTTTATATTTTTTGGAGTTTTCTAGAATTTTTTAGATTTTTATGAAGTTTTGGGTATTTTCTAATTTTTAAGGTTTTGGTTCTGAAATTTTTAGTGGTTTTTGGACTGACACTAAAATACAATAAAATAGACCTTAGGTGATTTTTTTGGAATTTTTCGAGGTATTTTACTATTTTTTGGTATTTTCTAAGATAGACAGTACTGAAAATGCTTGTTTTTTATTTTTAATAAATATTAAAATGCAACAAAAATGTAATGCAAAAATATGGCGTGGAAATGCAAGTTAACGGGAGCCTATGTGAATTTTTTGATAATTTTTGGAGTTAAAATGATGCATGAAATAAATAGAGCAAGCAAGCAAAAATATATGGCCTGGCAGGGGTGCAAGTGCAAATATCAAAACATCCAGGGGTTAGTTGCAAATTTCACACAAAAATTATAACTAAATATGCAATTTAATGGACCTTTTACAAATATCTAGACCCGGGAGGGTCCCTCTGCAAATAACCCACCAGGGCGCATGACTAGCACGTGCTTGGGAGGGGCCTATCTGTAATATCAAAAACCTCGGGGGCTAAGTTACAATATTTCCAAAAATTTACACTTAATTTAGAATTCCCTGGACTGAAACGAAATACTAAAAGCCTGAAGTGCTCCTATGCAAAATGCCCTCACCTCACGTGTACTGGTCACGTGAGGTGACGTTGCCATGACCTACTTGCAAATACTAAAAGTTCAAGGGCCTACATATAAATATTA
This sequence comes from Ottelia alismoides, assembly GCA_037367405.1. NCBI lineage: Eukaryota > Viridiplantae > Streptophyta > Magnoliopsida > Alismatales > Hydrocharitaceae > Ottelia > Ottelia alismoides. The sequence continues at coordinate 854,559 of JAZKJV010006496.1, forward strand.
CAAAATATTTTAAACTACCAATGAAAGTTTCTGGACTAAAAGAAAATACAAAAATGCGCGGGGTAAAAGTTGCAAAATTCCCCAAGCGCACGATCCAACGGCTATGGCTTCTTCACTTGACACGTGGCGACGATCTGACGGCCGATGGCGCTTCGCTTCAACGTCTGAGATTAGATCTTAGATCGAGATCTAACGGTGGAGGAGTGATGACGATCCGACGGTCACGAGCGATCTGGAGGGACGTCCCAATCCAATGGTGGCAAAGCGTGGAGGAAGAACGGGGAAGAACGCCAGCGAGGCGAACTTCCCCGGGCTAGATCTCTGTGCTCCATCGACTTCCGAGTTCAAAAATGGGTCTGCACCTTCCTGGGGTCTTCCTCTATGCGCTGGAGGTCCAAAACACCTCAGCGGTGGCCGAGGTTCGCTGGAGCTGCTGGCGGAGCTGGAGGAGCTCGCGCGACTCCGGCGAGGGTCAAAATGACCTCCAGGCGTGCGTGATGGTCCAAGTACCTGCAAACAAGCGTGAGAGGACCCGAAGCAAAGTGCATGGGTCCTGCGGTGACGGAGTGGCGACGTAAAGCGACGGAGCGGAGCTCGACCGGAGGTGCGCTCCGGCGAGGGGATCTGATTGGATGATTCTCTCGATGGAAATAGAAATTTCTAGAGGGCTTCTAAACCTATGACTACGACGAGTAAAATGCAATAAAAATTTAAGGGGAAGGTGGCTGCCTCAACGGTCAAGATCAGAGGGAGAGTACCTCGACGGAGGGACTGGCCGGAGGTTGATCGAACGCCCAAATCCTCGTCGCTCCTCCGCCTCGAAGAAGCCAAACTGGAGCTGTCACCTCCAGGGAGTCAAGGCAGGATGAATTGGGGACGAAGGACCAAAGAATGGGGTTCTCTTTTCAAAAGAAAATCGAGGGAGGTTTTTAAGATGTTTGACTCTGCGACTGGGGTGCTCCAAAGACCAAGGCGTATCGAACGCCACAGTGATCCAATCCTCGAGATAAACATTGGGCGAGCAAGAGGGACAATCGAGGAGAAAACGTTGTCAAATCATCGACATGAAATGGTGCAAGGAGAAACCTCAAAAAATCTGCGAACATGGGGTCAAACGAGGCTCTGACGATGGCACATGGGGAAGGACGACCAGTTGGCCTGGGTCAACTGGGGCCGTCTCCTGATTGGTCCACGTGGACCAATCAGGAAAAATCCCTAAAGATTTTGTAAATTCATTTAAAAATAGAAAATAAACGAATTAAATTTTGGTTATTAAATGAAAAATATTTAGTTTTTTATTTAGTATTTTATTTTGATTTTTAATTATTTTTATGAGGTATATTTTTACAAGTTTACTTTTATACCCTTCTTAGGTATATTACATATATATTTTATTCTTTTATTTTTATTTTGTGCAATTTAATTTTATTATTTTTATTTATTATTTTATAAAATTATAAAATACTTTTATACACTTAATTATATTTTTGTTTTATTTTTGTGATGTGTTTTGTATATTAAATAAAATATAAGTATGTATTATATAGGTATATTGATAGGTATAATACCTGTGTGTAATATATAGGTATTTTTATTTTAGATTTATTTTGAGTTTTTATTCTAATTTTAATACACATACTTATTATAAGTAATATATACAAAATTATAAAAATATAAAAATACAAAAATAATGAATAAATAATAAATTGACTATTTTATTCGGTACAAGTATACAATATAGGTCCAAAACTCAACTTTCAAACCGTAGCTCCGCCAAATGTGAACCCACCGCCATTAAATAGATTATTTTATTCTATATACAATTAAAGGTGAGTTTGCTGCATTTGGAGTTTTCATCTGTGAGATATAAGTCTGGTAAGTTGGGATTCTGAATTTTTATTCAGACCATAACTTTATTTGTACATTCTTTTTGAATGAAATCAATTTTGTATTTTTCTTTATTTAATTATCTACAATTTTCATGTATAAAGTTTCTTTATTTGAAGTATAAAAAGTGGAACCAAAAATAGGTCCCAAAATGAATAAAGGATGAATGAGAATCATAGGTATTTATATTGTATTTGACCCTTATCTCCCCCTACTTTATTCCTTGTCGACCTATTCATCAAGATGCCTAGGTCTCGGGGTTTTGGGTCATAAAATATTTACAATATTTTATTCTTTTTATTTTCTTTTATTTATTCTATAATTTTGGCTTTAAGTACAGTAATTTATGCACTATTTGGATGCACATGCATGAATGCTAAGATGATGGTTTTAAGGGTATTTACACGCATTTACTAGGGTTTTTGAGGCCAAAATGATAGAATAAAGATGATGAAATGTGGATTCATCAGGGGGTCGTACATATGTTGTATATATTTTAGCCAGAACTCGTACTTTCATATTTTCAATAAGTATGGCTAAAATACAATTAATTAATTAAAAAGAATATACTTGTATGAAATTCATTAAAATTCCTTTTATATACTGATTAATAAATCAGGTAAAAATTATTTGCAAAATATTTGAAAAATGGTTGGAAATTTCTTTGAAAAATCCTTTGAAAACTATCTGGAAAATATTTTGTAAAATACTTCAACCTTTGTAGAAATATTTTATTTGTAAAAATTTCTTTTCTTTGTGTGAATAAAATATCTTGAAAATCTATTTGCAAGTGGTTTGGAAAATGGCTGCAAAAATATTTTGAAATCTTTGCAAAAATAATTTTCAAATTTTGAAAATGTTTACAAATATAATTTGTAAAATTAGTTTGCAAAATAAGGTTTTCAAAATGTTTGTAAAAATATTTTCAAATTATTTTGAGAACTTACAATTCAAATAAAATTCTTTAAATTTAGACTTAAACTTGTGAATAACCAACTTGTGTAAATAATTCCAACTCTTGTAAATACCAAAGAAGCACTCCCTATAAATATCTGCACATATTCCTTTACCTAAAAATCTTTTGAAAAATCCCAAAAACATTTGCAAAATCTTTTTCAAAACTGTATAAAAATTTGCAAAACTTTTTAAAAATCCATAAAAGTTCAAAAACAAAAAATAGCATAACAAAAATATTTTCTTTGCATTATACATAGCATTTGCATTTTTCAGATTGACGTTGATAATTAAACTAGTCTAAGTAAAACCCGAAGATTGGAGCTTGGTTGAACTTTAAATCTACCTACTTAATCACAAGGACCTTATAGGAATGGGAACTGAGGCACTTCATGTCTGCTAGACTTAATTCTTTGGGAACACAAGACTTAGTTCAGTATCATCTTGATTGCCTAAGTAGAATATTTCAGAACGCACACACGACTCTAGTTGATAATGACCTAGCTTGCACTCCTGCACCTAGCACTTTGCTCACCTTAATTGAAGTAGTAGAGGGTTGGATTTGCCGATATGAGATACAAGCCAATGGAAACATCGGAAGTCACATATCTGTAGCCATTGTACCCCAACCTGATCTAGTAGCATCGAGGTCTAATGACAGAAGTTGTGGGTTGCAATAATGCTTCAAAAGAGGGATAATATATCAGCTCAATAAGAAAACATTCTTATTTAAATGCTGTTGTATATAGTATTCAAAAAATGCAATAAAAACTCAAAAAAAGGTGGACATGCCTGAATGAAAATAAAATGCCTACCGAAGTATGTATATATAAGTATAGTCAATAAGCAAGTTTGAGATTCAAAGTTAAATACATGTGAGCCTGCAACCAGATGACTTAGCTACACTAGTCAAGCCACCTTGGATAGGTAGCTACATTGGCTACCATCCATTCTTCTCTCCACCTCCTCTTCTTAGGCCGGATGTACTTGAACTTAAAAGGGAATACCCTGCTTCTCGAGGAAAGAGTTGTTGGGTTGGGGAATTAGGGTCACCATGTTGGAGAAGAATGACTTTTACCGCCTCAGTCGAGGAGATCCACATATCACATATACTGTTCAAGATAGATTCATAATCATAAGGGTTTCCATATGAGTTGACTTATTCTGACCTGGCTATTGAGGATACTTGAGCAAAGTTTAGTGGTTCTTAGAGGCTATTATGTTTCAAGTAAGATTCCCAATCATGGTTCCGACCAAACCTAACTTCCCAAAGGTCTAACTGATCTCCAAACTTTGATTTTGTGAAGACAAGTTTGAAAGTTAAAATCAATCCAAGTTCTTTTCTTTTCTTTTCTTCATTCTCTTTTCTCCACTTATAGGCATAAGTGTTTGCTAGGGACTAGCAAAGGCAAGTATGGGGACTAAGGGAGACTGTAGTTCCCTCACTGAAAAGTAGCTAGTCATTTTTAAATCCAGTGATCTGAATGAAGCCTCCCAATTTTGGCTCTACCCTAACTATGTGATTCTTGTCTTTAAGAAACAATGAGTGGGTTTCTCTCTACCAGACACAAGGGTTGATTTTATGCTAATTTTATACACAATCACCTTGAATAGCCGTCTCGATTTTAGATTAGTGTTATTACTTGAGTCTTATGTGAGCACAGAGAAATCACGCCCAACGAGCAGTCCCAATTACTTTAAATCCTAGGTTGTAAAACTGGGGGAGAGAATCGAAAAAGCCAATGCAAGTGTTCAAAACAATGATGCATGCTAAGAAGAAGACGTACGATGATTCATCAAGTTCTTCATGTGGGATGCGATACAAGGAATTAAAATTTTACATTAAATGGTACACACAGATGAAAATGCCCTAAGCAGATAGTTCTATTAGCAGGAAAGAACTGATTTCAGATTTGGCTAATGTTGAATGATCTACCATGCATATAGCTAGTAAAAATGTGACGTAAGAATTACGCGCACAATCAAGAATAAAAATCCAAGTTAGTATATGCGTGTCTAATTCCTATGCCACTCAAGTCGGGTCTCAACCACACAGAAGGGGTTGAAATAGACCCAACACACCCCAAAGAAGTTTAGTCCAAATTATTTCAAGTTTGAGGGTTCAAAGATAGGGACCCTGTAAATAATGAAGAAAAAAAATCTAATCAAACTCTCTCTCACAAAATAAAATTCAGGTCTTCTCCGCAGATCCTTGACTTTATATCCAAAATTTCTTTGAGTTATCTGCGAAGAGAGAAAATGTGGTCAGTATTTGTTGAGAGAGAAAATGCTAAAATAACATGCAAAAATAAGGAAAAATAGTACATAAATTAATTTCACAAAAATCAATTAAAGAAAATAATTTAAAACCCAAAAAAATCATCGTTCCCCGGCAACGATGCCATTTAATGAGTGTGGACTTCACATCTTTAATTTGGTCGTATTATAGTAGTATAGGAGGCTGAAATCAAGCTATCAAAAACCACAATCTTTAATGTCGTGGAAAATTTTACTTGGTAAGTGTACCAAGGTTGGACTCAGGAAACAGTGATTTTTAATTGCGTGATTTTAAATTAATTTAATTAGTTAATTAATTATTATGTTAATTTCTATAAGGTAAAAGAGATGTGATGCAAATGCAATGCGAAATAAACAGGGGGATCAATAGAACGCAGGATCAATGATCATAGAATTTCAATCCTCAAATAAATAAGTCAATTATTCCTCCAAAGTTAGTCACCGATCAAAAGATATGAACTTCATAAATATATTTAATTAGATTTCGATTAGCAGGCTAGATGATCAATATTAATCTAATAGCTCCAGATATCAATACATTATTCCCAAGATAATTTAGCTAGTTTTCCTTGCAATTTAGATCGAGAATATCCTCAAATAAAAATAAATCTTTAATCACAATAATGAATAGGAAAATAAATCCCTAATTCTCTTTCTTGAAATCCACGCAGAAATTGAATCCTTAAAGAAATTCAATTAAATAGTATATCCTTGAATAAGCTTCTGCAATCAATCGGACAATAATTACGAGAGGAATACTGAATTTAAATCCTCAAAATCAGAGTCGTACAAATTAATTCAAGTCTTTCTCAAGATTAAATAACACAAATCAGTCAAAATGCAGCCTGCATAGATCAATAGATATATAGAATAATAATCATTAACTAATCACCTCAGATATGTCCAAACGTTATGCAAAATGATAGAGCATGAAAATAGCTTTAAAACGACTTAATACCCATAAAAATCGGAGTTCAGACGAAAAAAATATGATAAACTGAAGTAACATGGACTAAAATGCAAGAAGAATAGGAGTTTTTATCTCAAAAAGGTCCTTGGAGGGTTTATCTTCAAAATATGAAAATGGGGGAGTGCCTCTGTAATTTTACCCCTACCGGGGGTATATCTGTAATTATAAACCTGTGGACGGCCTGCATGCAAAATTTCCCAGATCATGTGAAATATTCACGTACCTGGACCTCTCTGCAACTTGTGGACGGTGCTTGGGCTCTATTGCAAATTAGCCAGACCACATGCGGGTAACACTTGATCCAGGTGAGACTCAGAGGCTCGCTCATCTCCCGAAGTTGCACGTGGTGTGCGCTCGTAGCTTCGAGCCCACCAAAGGCTGGGAGGCTCGGGTGGCTCGATCTAACAGCCGTGGTCTTTGATCTTCGATCTGATGGTTGGTGCTTCTGGACTACAGCTGTCGTTGGATCAAAATCCAAGGGCAACTGCTCCTCCTTCCTCCTCCTCTAGCGGTGGCGAGTGGACTGGTTTCCAACGACCTTCCCCGAGTGCCACTGGTGCGCTGAGGTCGGGTGGAGCCTCGGGAAGCTAGTGAAGGTCCGGGCAGGGATGATGGTGGCTCGTAGTGGCTGATGTGAGGGGCAGAATGACGTCGACGTGGGGTTTCCAGAGGCAGAAGAAGAGATCAGAGCTCCTTTACGTAGTCCGATCAATGATGGAATCAAGCCCTGCAAGGTTAGAAACGAATCATGATGCGATGGAGAGTGGAACGGGATCCTTTGTGGGGCGAGGGAAGTTAGGATCTTGAGCTCCAGGTCTGAGCGAGACCTGGAGGCAGAGAGAGGTGGAGGAGAATACAGAGAAGGAGGAGAAGTCTTTCAAGGGTTCAGCGAAGGTGAGGGACGGGCAGCAGAGATGTTTCGACCCTCAGGAGGGTTTCAGGCGTATGTAGAAGTGCATGGTAAATCAGAGAAATGGATCGAGCGAAGTACTTGGAGGAGACAACGGAGAAGGCGCGACAAAAGGCAGAGGAGTGCATGTTCTGGAGCTATGAGGAGCTATGTGGAGCTCCGGGGGGTTGTGGCTTCGTCGTGGGTGGCAGACCACGGAGCTAAGCAGTGCCTGGAGGTGATGCTGCAGCACGGCAGAGGCATGGATTACACTTAAAAGAGAAGGGGTCTTGGCTCTTCGATTCGAGATGGTCCTATCACGATGAGACTCCTCGGAGTTTGCCCTACTTCCGTTTAATGGTGGATGCAGGAGTAGGCTATTTGTAGGTGAAGATGGGTGGTTTAAAGTGGTGGATGGAGAGTTTTGAAACGTTTGAACAAAGGGCATGGAGTGGTGGCAGAATAATGAAGGCCATGAGAAGATGGTGGATGAGTAGGCTTCGTGAGGCGGGCGTTGGAATGTGAAGAGAAGATCGTTGATGGTGGCTAGAAAAGGAAGGGTGATGAAATCAGTTTCATATTCCATATTTTTATACCCTTGATTAAAAAATTTGTCAATAAAAACCATAGTAAATGTTGGCTTTAAATTTTATTCAAAATATAAAAAAATACAAAATAAAAAATTGCAGTGTTTTTATACCTTTAAAAATGCTCCCAAAAATATTTCCCCTCGTGTTTGACTTATTTTGTTTTTTAATCAACATGAAACTTGTAGATCTCCTCAAGATCTACAATTTCATGTTTTGAGTTTTTTTTCAAATTTGTCCTCCTTCTATTTCTTTTTAGTTTTCTTTTATTTTTTATTCTGAATAATCTCATTAGGCCACGTGGCCTTCTGGTCGAGCCACGTGGCCTGCGCCCATCGTGCCACCCGCCTCCCTTCTACGTCGTCTGATCGCCTTCTGGAGTTTCCATCTCCGTCGCTTGTTCCCATCCATTCTCTGCCCTTCAATCTTTCCCTGAAGTGCATCTGGAGCGTCCGCTCCCGCCCGTTCCTTGACTGTTGGATCACTAGATCCAACGACCCCACAGGCCTCGCCCATAGCCCTTTGATGTGGCCTGATCGATTAGATCAGGGTCGCTCCTTCACACCGTCCTCCCGATCGTTGGATCGCAAGATCCAAAGGCCGACACATTGTCTCCCACCTCCGATCGCCCTCTCTCTCCCACGTTCTCCACGTCGAATCAATCGCCCCCTTCCCATTTCCTCCACCTTCTCAATACCTCCCTTGCCCCTCTGACCTTGCTCCTTCCAAGCCCGCTCCTTCGTCATCCTCGAGGGTTGCATGGCTCCGCACGTCCCCCTCTCTCTCGCTCCATATTCCACTCGCAAACCATGATCTCCATCACCTACACCTCAACCCTTCCCCCTTCAAATACACAGTTGTCACCCCTCATCCAAGTCGTCTGCCTTTACGAGGGCCACGACCCAGCGTCTCTTCCCCCCTCTGGTGATAGCGGACGGGGGATTCGACAACGCGAAGACCGTCGTGGCTTTGGTGACGACCCATGGCCATGGTAGGTGATGAATCCTCATTCATCACTCTTTATTCTTTTATTTTAGCTAAAAACCTTTGCAAAACACCATGTATATGTTTGTAAATATAATAATTTATCAAATAGCATGCATTGTGTAAATAGTAATAATTATCATGTTTTTGTGCAAAATAAAAGAATAAAGAAATAAAGAAAAAGAAGGAGATATTTAGAATAAATATCGAGTGATCCGAACCCAAGGGAGGGCCAAGCATTGGTCTGACCGCAAAAGAAACCAAGTAGAGAGAGAGATAGGGCCATTCACCATGTATATACTCCTTCATGTATATAGCTTATTTTATTAAAAATAAAACAAAAATGAAAATGGGTTTTTATTAAGTTTTATATATTTATAATAATAAAATAAAAATGAGAAAAATAAAAGAAAAATAAAAAGAAATAATTTCTCTCTCCTCAGTGTACATATACCATGTATATAAGAATAAAAGACCTATTTATTTTACCCTTGTAAATAATTAATAAAAATCAAATAAAAATTGTTTTATATTCCAAATTTTATGATGTAAATAAATAAAATATAAAATTGGAATAATTGTACAAAAATAAAATAACTAAAAATAAAAAAAAATACATATGTATTTATACTTGTATATATAATATATAATGTATATACATAATTTATTTTTCAAAAAAATAAATAAATATCACTAAAAAATACTTTGAAAATAAATAAACATTTTTTACTTTGAAAATATTTTGAAATAAAGTCATTTACTATTTTTAAATTAATTTCTAACTAATTATGAGGTGGCACCTCTTGATTGGTCCAAGGGGGATGTTGACCCCCGGTCAGCTCCCCCCAGGACCACACTTCTCGTGGACCCGGTTTTCGACCTGATTTCTCTGATTTTTCCCGGATCGATCCGCCATCCATTCCCTTAAACCCCAGGCTTTGATCTTATAGGAGGGATCCGCGATCCACGCCTGCCTATCCTCTTAGGGATCCGCTCCTTGGAATGCGCGCTTCATGTCCATCTTATCGGACCCTTCATCATATATAACTCGCTAGAGCTGCACCTTTTCTTCCCATCTTTGGCCTTCCCCCTCGCCTCCGATGAGCTCCTCCTCTTTGCCTGAGTGACAGCTGACGTGAGAGAGAGAGAGTTGCAGTAAGGGACGAGCAGCCGGGAACCTCAGATCTGGTGACTTGTCGTCGTGCTCCGTTGCTGGCGAGCCCGAGCCTCTGGACCCGTCGAACCATCGAGGCGACGACCCCCGGAGGTCCAGCACCTCCAGCACAGACGACTACAACCACTCGTTAGGTTAGATTTCCTCTAGGTTCTTCTGATTTTTTATTCTTAGGTTCCCGAGTTCTGCCGTTCATCCGACCACCCAATGCGCTCCGATCACCCATTTCTCCTCTCGACCATTCCTTCACATTCATGAGACCCCTCTCCATCTTATCCGCCCATTCGCTCCCCCTGGTTCATCCCAGAACAGGGCCATCGACTCTCCTCCATCACCGCTCGCCGGGGAGTCACGCATCGCCTCATCCTTCATCCCTCTTGTACGCTGACGGGTCAAGGCATTTTGCCCTCGACCCAGTGGTTTACCTGTGCAGGTCAAAGCGGCAAAGCGACCTCATCCGGAGGTCTAACTCGGAAGCACAAGACTCCCAGGTCCCCGACGTCGTCGGAGCACCCTGGTGGCTCCCGGCCTCATCGAAGACCCCTAGTAGCTGCGGACGACCACCAGCTTTGATTCGCCCACCGGAGCAGCTCCAGAGGAGGACCCTAGCGTGCACATTGGCCCGGCGAAAGTCGTCGGCAAATTTTGTTCTTCGAGAGTCCTCTAGAGCCGTCGATCGAGCTCCCTCACTCCAGGTCTATCACAGTCGTTCACCTTTGGAGAGTTCTCAACCGTTCGATCATCCGAGGAGCTAATCTAGGGCGTTCATCGCCGAAGGGGTACCATGCATCTCAGCCGTCAGATCTGAAGAGGACCCCTTGATTTGTCATATCTCAGATCCTATATAATAAAATCTGGCTCGTCAAGAGAAAACCAACGGAATTTGTTTCGTGTGAATCGGACTTCGTTTCGATTTGTTATGATTTTCGGAAGAAAGAGAAGTAAGGAAGGCTAAGATGTCATTAACCCATAATGACTGTTATTAAGACTAATTAAACATGATTAAAGAAACTAATGATGGATTGAAAACCGCTAATGATCATTAGCAAACACTAATCAATAGTTAGCAAAAGATAAGCATAAGCCGCGAAAGTTAAATCGCGATTAGTGAAAGTTAAACACGATTAGTGTTAATTAAGCGTCATTACGAATCTAGAATCCTCTAGAATGTTCTAACTTAAGTCCCAAGTTTGGAATAAGTTTTGGCCAAAACTATGGGCCAAATTCGTGGGCCGCTAAACCATGGTTAAGGTATAAACCATGGTTTTCTAATCATGGTTAGCGGTTTTCTGAAGCCTATAAATAGACCCCCCTACCCATTCATTCTCTACGATTTCCACTACCACCACCCCCCAAGGGCTAGGGTTGAGAGGTCGGGAGGAGGAGTGGGAGGCGAGGGAGGAGCGCTAGCGAAGCGCTACCGGGAGAATGAGAAGGAGAAAGGTATGATCCTCCCTTAGTTTGTTTCGTAAGCTAGGATTTCAATTCATCCTCTTTTCTTCCAAGCTTTGTTCTTGATTCATCTTTCTTTCCGATTCGTTTTCTGTTGTGATTCCAGGAGAAATCTATGTAACACCCTACTTAGGTACGGGGGGCTATGCACGTCAGTGAACCCTTTGATTCATCACACATTCACTCATCTAAGACACGTGGTGTCTACCGATTCTCCATCGCTTATGTTTCTATTCTTTCAATTATGCTTTTATAGTTATTTTGATGGAGAAACATGTGTAATACCCTACTTAGGTGCGGGCGGCTATTCACGTCAGTGAACCCTGTGATTCGTCACACATTCACTCACCTAAGATGCGTGGTGTCTACATATTCTTCATCTCTTGTTGTTTGAGTATATTCTTTCAGTTTTGTTGTTGTTTTCCTCACGATTGATTTTATAGAGGAAACTCTTTTCATTTTTATTTTGAAATATGTCCCGATATAAGGAGAAACTCTGCCAAAATTTTCCAAGAAATATGTCCCGATATAAGGGGAAACTCTGTCGAAATTTTCCGAGAAATATGTCCCGATATAAGGGGAAACTCTGTCAAAATTTTCCGAGAAATATGTCTCGATATAAGGCTAAACTCTGCCGAAATTTTCCTAGAAATATCACCTCGTATAAGGGGAAGCTCTGCTAAAATTTCAAGAGAAAATATGTTCTTGGCATTCTTCGTGTTCTTCGCGTTCTTCGTGTTCTTCGTTCGTTCTTCGCGTTTTTGACATGTTCTTAGCGTTTTTGATACAAAAATGAAATTCGATCTTTTCAGGAGCCTTAAAATATCCTTTCTAAAAACGAAACACGATAAAGCCTTGCATACACGAGAGAGAGCTCGATTAGGTAACGAAATCCTTCATTTTATTGTTGGATTTTCAAACAAGATTATTGAAATTCTTGATTTTATGTTATGTGCTATAAAGAACCCTAATTTTGGCTATTTTTGAAAAAGTCTGAACAGTTGCTTTGTGATTCCCACTAAAATAAGGTTTAAGCATCAAATCGATGCAGTGGCTTTGAAGTTAGGGTTTGGGAGTTAAAATAGGCATAAATACGAGTATATATGCATATGAGTAATATATATGTGAGTCTATAGTAAGTATTGTTGATTATACAAATCGAGGACTTAACGAAAGAATTACATCATGGGAATTGATGCGGTTTGAGTTGGATCCTGAAAAGGATCGTGTGTCATGTTAAGGATGACTGGGAGTAGAACTACAGGTCGGGCATGTAACATGTAGGTTTATCGGAAGGAATCCGTATTGGCGTTTCCCTACCTAGGTGGTACACGGTTGCCCTGTTATGATAAGTGCGCACTAAATGAATGTTTTGCAACGCGTGGTACCGGGAGCCAATATCTTCAGGTTGAACGATGGAAGATGTGGTCGTGCCATGTGGAGGCACGAGTGGTTCAATAGCGGCTGGTTCACAATAATATGTATTTAAAGCCGCTAGGTTATATGATTAAATGTTAGCCAGAGGTTTTAAGCAATCGAGTCCTCGAGGATGGTGTGCTCATTTATTTTCCAGGCTGAGGGTTTGAGACCCCATTTAATAAAAGAAAAGAAAATTGTCAGGGTAGTATTGGAGGATTGGTTGAGGCGACTGATGAATACTCATTCATCACTCTTTATTCTTATATTTTAGCTACAAAAACCTTTGCAAATGCATGTAGATATGTGTAAATAGAAATAATTACCAAAAGCATGCATTGTGTAAAAACCTATAATTAGCATGTTTTTGTGCAAATAAAAGAATAAAGATTAAAAAGAAAAAGAGGGAAATATTTAGAATAAATATTGAGCAACCTAACCCAAGGGAGGGCTCAACATGGGCCTGACCGCATAAAAGCCAAAGTAGAGGGAGATAGGGGCTCATGTGTGTAAATACCTATGTAAATAAAATAAAATATTTTCCTCACAAAAATAGACTTAAGTAGGCTTGTAAATATTTGTATATATTTATAAATATAAAACCAAAACAAAAATTTAAAAATTAAAAAGAAAACAAAAACACAACTTGTACATGATCACATTATACCACCATCATCCTTATTTATTCTGATAAATAAATAAAATTAATTTCTAAAATTTTTGTAAATATTCTATATAGTGTAAATAAATAAATAAAAACAATTAAAACAAAAAAAATAAAAATAACAAAATTAAAAACACAAAAATATATTGTAAATATACCATGTATATAAATGTATATATGTATTTATTTTACCTATGAATATAAATAATAAAAACCAAATAAAAATGTCTTTTTATTCCTCATTTTATAATGAAAATAAATAAAATATAAAATGAGAATAAAATTGTATAAAAATAACAATTAAAAATCAAAAATTAAAATCCTTTATAGTGTACATATACCTATATATAACATATTATGTATATACCTTATTTTTATTTCGAAAAAATTATTAAAAATCACTAAAAAATAAAAAAAATAAAAATAAAAATATTTCATGTTTTAACTTTTCCCTAATTCGGCCATTTGGTACCTTGAATTTCACTCCCAAAATCCAGCCACGTGGCCGCCACCCATTGGCCCTGGGGACTGTTGACCGCCCGGTCAACTGCCCCCCCCCCCGGACCACTTCCCACGGGTTAAGGCGCCCGACCTGATTTTTCCCTAATTCCGTGCCTAAACCCGACTCCCTATCACCTAAATCCTGGGTCCGAATCCTTCCTACCACATCCGGGACCCTCGCCGGAGTATCCGCATCGGGGTCCGCGCTCCACACTGCCTTACCCGACCACTTCTAGCCGGACCTGCACCCATATAAATCTCGAGCTCTGCCACCTCATTTCTCTATCTTTGGCCATTCGAATCCACCCCTGTGAGCTCCAGCGTGCTCGTGAGAGTGACAGCTCGCGTTTGGCGTTGTCGAAGCGAGGAGAGGAAGAGAGACCACTGATCCAGCGAGCTTTGCCGCCGTTGCTCCGCCACCAGCAGGAGCATCGAGCCTCAGAGGGAGACGCTCCTCGAGGCGAAGACCAGGAGCTTCCTTAGCTCCTCCCCAGTCTCCTCGTCCACCCAGGTAATCCCTTAGTCCCTTCTTTAGCCTTGATTTTCGTTTACGCCCAAATCGTCGCTCCGCCGCATTTCGCCGATTCCTATCGATTCCGACCACCATTCGATCATCGGGCATCGCCATAGCCTTCGTCGTCTTCTCGCGCACCTTCTCCACATCCCTATCCAACCCAGCTCGCACAGGAGCTAGGGCTCGAGCTCCACCGTCCCCACTTCGCCGGAGCTCATCCGCTGCGACCCATTGTCCACCGCCACTCCACCTAACCGGGTCGAGGCAGTTTGCCCTCGACCCGCGAGTCTTCTGGATTGCTTTGCAGGTCGAACGAAGGCCATCTGAGGTCCTTCGACATCCAGCCAGGAGGCGCAGCTCCGCCGACCTCGCCCGATCTCCTCAGAGCTCGGCTGGGTCATCGGAGACCCCTATCCGACGCGGAGGCCCACACCCGACCTGTTCCGATCATCAGCGCCCCGCGAGGAGGTCAGGAGCGCTCGCACTGGGCCGGCAAAGTTCGCCGGCCACCTGTTCTTCCTCGACCTTCAGCCGCCGTTCGATCGTCCCTCCAGCTCCAGTCTTCATCAGGGCCGTCCATCGCAGGAGCAACCGTCACCGTTCGATCTGAGGAGGAAAGATCTGGAGCGCCCGTCGTTCGCCACCGTCAGATGATCCATGTGGCCTCCATCCACCCGCTTCATTAATAAAGGGTAAACTACCCTTAGGCCCTTCAGTTTATTTCATTTAGCGTTTAGTCCTGTAATTAGTTCGTTTAGTTGTTTAGTTTTGGGAATATTTGCATAGAGACCCTTGTGTTTGCATGTATTGACTGATATGCCCTTGTGTGTGGTCTGACACGTGCATCGACACGTGATCTTTTGGGCTTTTTACATTATCTACCCTGTAGTTTAGTTGTTATCAATTGAATGAAAGTTTTTGTTTATTTGCATTTATACCCCTGTGCGTAGTTTAATTGAACATGTGCGTGATTTTTTGGGTATTTTGCGAATAGGTCCCTGGACTTTTGGTACATGTTACCAATAAGCCCTTGGAACTTATTTTTCTTACATATGGGTCCCTGAATGCCCCAGACACACGCATAGCACGTGTTTCGCTGGGTTAATTGCACCAGACCCCCCAGACTCTTGGGTATTTGCACTTTGGTCCCTATGCACTGTGCCCCCCTCTTTATTTTTGAATAAAATAGCAAATTCCCTCCAAATCCAACGGAAATTGGATACATGGCTCCTGCCATAGTGTAAAATTTTCGAGGATTTTTTTAGGACATTTTTGTTTTCATTTGGTATTTTTGAAAAATCAAAAACACTTAATTTTGCTACTGTCTAACTTTAAAAACCCTAAAAAAATATTAAAACTCATTTAAAAATTCCAGAAAAATTGTCCACTGTTTGGTTTGCTTAGCTTGATTTTCTAGTCAATTTTGGCTATTTTCATTATCTAAAATGCCTAAAAATTGAAAAACACCTAAAATTTTATAAAAGTTCTAGTAATTAAACCAAAAATCCAAAAATAATAAAATAGGTGCCTAAATTTTCCTTGTTTTATTCTCTTTACAGGAAAATTACCTCCCAGCTAATTTGGGGCCTCTAGATATTTTATCTAGGCCCTTTTAGCTCGGCTGGACAATACCTACTATTTTAGTCACTTTTTGATTTTTAGAAAATTAAATAAACATCAGAAAATTCTCAAAAATTCACCAAAAACACTAAAAATTATAAAACACATAAAAATATTTTTTGTTTGAATTTTTGGTTGATTTTTAGTGTATTTAATAAATTGTTGAAGTGTGTGTGTGTATTTGTTTTTCTTATTTTTCTTAATTAACTAAAAAAATTCAAAAAATATAAAATATTCAAAAAACCACCAAAAATAGTTGTTTCTTTTGTTTTATTTCCCTTTTTTGACTACTTTCGTAGGCCGAGAGGCAACCCGTCCTCCTTGTGTTCGACCTTGGTCGCTATACCAGGTTAATCTAATAGCGAGACCGCTGTCGCATTTTTGATTGATTTTATCTGTCTTGGTGGTCTACTTTTTCTTGATTGAGCACACTTGATCGCGTGGGTCGCAACGACCGATTTGGCACCTATACCCTAGCCTTCAGGTCAGGTCGCTCATCAGAATGGCACCGTTGCCGGGGAGCACGGCTTAGTAGTTTTCATTTTATATTCGTTTTTGTTCTCGCGGCTTTTTCGCGACTTTTGTTTATATTTTATTTTTATTTCATTTTGTTTTATTTTCTTTTTCTTTATTTTTATTCTTATTTTCTTTTGAGTGTTTATTTTATTTTGCATTTTTGCATGTATACCCTCATTTTATTTCCATTTATTGTTCATTTATTATTTGATTATTTTTATTTGGTCTGACCACTTGTCTTCTTTCTTGTGAGGGCCTGAGAACCGCGAAGACGACTTTCGAGGAGCCGACGCAACCGCAGACTTGGAGGCGGCTCCCTTCTTTTACGAGCCGCAGAGAGAGCGAGAGAGAGAGTTGAGTGGGAGAGGTTTTATTTTTTTCTGATTATTATTGTAATAATACAGGTACTCAGAGACTGGACCTTTGGACCGTGATTGGCTTAGCGGGTCTGTTTCGCCGAGCACCGGTGTGCTCGGGGGACCCTTAGGAGTTTTTCGCGGTTTTTATCGCGGTTTTCTTTTCTCTTCTTTTTACTGCCTTTTCCGGTGTTTACGTGGTTTTTGATCGAGCCCCTTGATTTAGGATTTTATACTTTTCTTGTGTCGTAATTAGTAGTGTCCCCACACTTAATTATCTGCCTGCTCCTATAGTTCGCTTAATTGGACCTACTAATAATCAATTAATAAAAATAACTGACTCATTTTCCTTCGTGGCCTACGTGCCGTAGTCTACCCCTCAAGCGCTTTCTCCTACCCCCGATTTGTCGGGCAGAGGAGGGGTAGACCAAGACCGGACCTTTGGCCTGTTGGACGGTGACCAGTTAGACGGTTCTGCGAGTAGAACTTGCTCATCTAGGACTCGGTTTTCATCGCTGCATCATTTAGGTAGTTTAATTTCTGCCTTTACATTTATGCGTGGATCATATTGCATGTAGAGTGCTGGAGACAGGTACGCCTTTCTGACTTCGCATGCATCATTGATTTATCGTGCATCGGCTTTTTCGTCTTCTCCCCCTATTTTTGACTTAATAATCAGGAGAACCGAAAAATTCGTTAGGCATTTGTTTTTATTTGAAAGACATTAAAAAGAAAAACCATAAAATTGGGACTGGCTAAACTATTGACCCTAAAAGACGCTCACCTTAAAAATTTGTCTTGGGGAGAGCAACCCCCTTCCTTATTTGGTTTGATTGCGTGAGAGAGTGACCCGTACCCTAGGTAGAGCCCTCCGGTGCTATTTCCAGCTGACTACCGACTCTTCCGTGCGGGCCAGTCGGTTGGGATAGTATCGGGTATCCTAACAGGTCACGTAAGCGCTCTGATATCTTGTATGTTCACCTAATAAAAATTGACCAGATAATTTGACCGAGCTTTTACGGTCTTCAGCTCGCGTTGCGTTGGTGAACTGGGGGTTTGCATTCTGATCATAGTTTTTCCAGATCTCATCCGCACCTACTCGACCAGATCACGATGATGGGTAGACGCTCTCTTAGGCAGCCTCTGGTTGCACCGCTTTCGGGCACGTCTACCCAATCATCTAGGTTGGCCCGCGAGAGCCTAGACCAGTTCTCCGAGCCCGAGTATGATTCCGCCCTATTCCCCTCGACCCCCTTTCTTTCGGTTCTGAGATATATGAGCCAGAGGGAGAGAATAGCAGATTTGACAGCACCTGAGTATGGATCATTTGATTTTGCAGACGTCATGGCCGGTAGTTCAAAGGACCGCTCCAGGACCGAGCACATCGTGATGGACCAGGGAGCGATCAACTCCACCCTGATCGCCTCATTAGAGACAGTGCAGCAGCAGCTGAGGGATCAGGGAGCTTTCATGATTGAGATGAGGAGAGAGTTGGAGCGACTCAAAGCAGAGAGAGATCAGAGCGAGCCTGAGGACGGACCAAATGCAGAGGCACGAGCTGCAGCAGCCACAGCAGCAGCAGCAGCCGCCGCGGCAGGAGGACCACCGAGACCGATGCGGGAGTTGCACAACCCCGGATCTACACTGATGCATCATTGGGTGGTGGTACCTACTATCGTGGGGACTTCAAGTTCCCCCCGAACACCCTGTAGATGCTTCCCCGTTTCACGGACTGGCCACCGTGGAGCCCCATCTCCACCTCCAGGAGTTCTTGATGATCTGCAGTACTGTCCACGACCGACATGTGGACCAGGATACGATTCGGATGATCGCCTTCCCCTTTTCCCTAGCAGACAGAGCAGCCACCTGGCTGAAGCATTTGGGGAAGTTCGTCTACACCTGGGAGCAGCTCCGCACCGAGTACTTGAACAAGTACTATCCACTCGGGCGGACCAATGCAGCGAGGGCCCTGATCAGCAACTTCTCCATGCTCCCCAATGGAGCAATTCCATGAGGCATGGGAGAGGTTCCGTGAGCTCACAGACCGATGCCCGCACCATGATATCTCGAAGTCGAACCTTGTGCAGAGCTTCTTCAGCGGGCTGACACCAGAGCTCCAGGCTTGGTGAATGCTTCTTGTGGCGGGTCATATTTCGCCAAGGATCACGACCAGGTCTGGGCCATCTTCGAGGAGATGGCCGAGAACTATATGGTGATGTCCCAGACCCGGTTGTATACACAGGGCAGACCCCAGCAGCAGCCAGGACCCGTGCAGTACCAGAGGATAGCACGGGTCGATGCCGGTCCATCCAAGTTCATCCGCAGTTGCAGCAGCACAGGCAGAGTCGTCCGCTGCGGATATGGGTATCAT
The DNA here is from genome assembly GCA_037367405.1 of Ottelia alismoides. Lineage (NCBI taxonomy): Eukaryota > Viridiplantae > Streptophyta > Magnoliopsida > Alismatales > Hydrocharitaceae > Ottelia > Ottelia alismoides. The sequence continues at coordinate 873,712 of JAZKJV010006496.1, forward strand.
CAGCGAGAAGTTGGACCGGATGGAGCTGATCGAGAAGAAGCAGTGCTAGGGAATCACGCAGATGGAACAGATGGCACAGACTCTGAGCGACATGAAGACCCAACTCATGTGTCTCCAGGAGGCACAGACGACTTCCCAGCCTCGTCTTCAGTCGCGAGGCGATACCGGCGGCAGCAGCAGCTCGTCCCAACGCTCCAGCTCCTTTCAGCAGCCTAGACAGGTTCACCTTGTACGGCGGAGCCGTACCAGCAGCAGCAACCCTCTTACCAGACCCCACCATCTCCAGACTTGCAGATGGTGGTATACCAGCCGGATCAGCCTCTGGCAGTACTCCCGCCAGTCCCGTACGATGCAGAGCCGTTGATGGATGTCAACGGGATTTGGTATGACCGTCCCCAGCCTGGGATCCGACGAGACCATCCCCGGATTTAGGTGGGGGAGTGGAGGTACCCAGCCCCAGCAGCAGTCATCTGGTCAGGGAGGGCAGTATAGCCAGCAGAGGGATCACCAGCAGCAGCAGCCCCCAACCTACCAGCCACACCAGCAGTCGTCCTTCGTTCCTCGTCCCTATCAGCAGCAGGGACAGTCTTGGAGACGTGAGCAGCAGGCTCACCAGCAGCAGCATCCTACCTCCTACCCCTTTCAGCACTAGCAACACCAGTTCCAGCAGCCTCAGCACCAGAGAGGCTACCCGTCGGGCTCCCATGCCCCGCCTTGGATGACATATCCCGCATCCTTACGGACCAGCAGGCTACCTTTCGACGGGAGATAGACGAGTTCCGCCAGGAGATGCGGGACCTGATGAGAGGGAAGGCCGCCATCCCTGCACAGATAGAGCCAAATCCCAATAGCCTCAAGAGGAAGTCTGAGCAGGTAGTTTCCACTGAGCATGCCACTCCTAGTGATCCATTTGATGATATGTCTTCGGATCTATTTGATGCTGATTTTGTTACACTTAGGAGCGGTAGAGCACCAGCAGGCGGCGCCTCATCTGAGCAACGACTCGAGGATCCACCCAGGACGCCAGATGAGGAGGAGGAGAGTGGTACTGAGGCCGCTGCTTCACCAGTTCGAGGAGGTGGTGCTGATGCCACCAGAGTTGCCGAGCCAGCCCGCGGTACTGAGGCTGCGAGACATCCAGTAGCAGAGCCAGCCCAAGGTGGTGCTGAGGCCACCGGTGTTCGTTTTGATAGAGATGTTGTTTTTCCTTCTGTTGATGTACCTCAGAACACTGTTTTGAATAAAGGAAAAGGTTTAGTTTCTTCTGGTCCCACTGTGGTGATTGATGTATGTGCGGATCCGGCTGTCGAGCCGTCTAAGCCTTTTCCTAGTCCTTCATCTGAGAAGGACCCTGTGATCCCCTTCCCTAGAGCCCTTCAGATGGGGAAGGGGAAGAAAAGAGAAAAAGACCCAAAAAAGAGAGAGCAGGAGGAGTTCAGCCAGAGCATGATCGACAGATTTCATATACAGTTGACCCTTCAGGAGGATTTGCAGCACATCCCCCTTCTTCAGCGATCTTTGAGAGATAGGACCACAATCAGGAGGAGGAGGAGGAACCATCATTCAGAGATACATGTGCTGACGAAAGCCACGTGCTTCGCGATCCAGAACCGTCTGCCGGTCAAGAGGCCAAATTCAGGAGCCCTGTATGTCAGATGTCAGATTAGTGAGCAGAGGTTTGACCGTACTCTATTGGATAGCGGATCGTCTATCAACCTCCTTCCGGCAGCCCTTCTCGAACGCTTCGAGTTGGGCACTCTTCGACAGAGCAGGACAGTCCTTCAGTTTGCTGATCGATCTGTCAAGAGGCCGAAGGGGTTGTTGCGAGACGTTATCGTCACTATTCAGGGCCTGCAATTCCCCGTGGACTTCGTAGTGTTGGACATGGAGATCCCTGATTCAATGGCCGATACCCCCATCATCCTCGGTCGTCCGTTCTTGGCCACAACCAAGGCGGTGACTGATCATGATAGTGGGAAGGTATACTTTCGCGTCGAGGGCGAGAGTGTACAAATAGAGACGGTCGAGGACTACAGAGCCAGAGAGAAAGCATGCTCAGAGACCAGCACAGACACAGAGCAGCTGACAGATGCCGGGTTAGACATCCACCAGGACTGTGATTTTGTGATCACAGATGATGAGGCAGCATGGGCAGACCCTTCAGTACAGGCCATCCTCTCATTTCCAGACACCACTGATGCAGAGATGACAACAGAGGAGAGCTTGGAGAGCACAGCCCTGGTCCAGGATATTACAGAGGCAGCAGAGCCGGTTCTCGACCGTGACACGGTTTCTAGTGATGGTGGTGCTGAGGCCACCTTGTGTGATGGTGGTACTGATGCCACCTTGTTTGATGCAGATCCCTCGGATTCAGAGTCTGATTGGGCAGATTGTGATGATCAGATGCCAGACCTGAGTCCACCTGAGCCTACAGATGAGGAGGAGGTAGAGGCAGAGCAGATCAGAGACAGCACAGTTGAGCAGCCTCCTCCAGATCCGGTTTGTGAGAGCTCGTATTCTTTCTCCCAAGCAGATTTGGCAGACTTAGCAGCATTCACGCATCTTCTTCCGAGGCCAGATTTGCCAGCACCCAGCTGTCCAGAGCTGAAGCCGCTCCCTACTTCGCTGAAGTATCGGTTCCTTACGGACGAACCTGAGATGTACCCAGTCATCATCTCCGCCGATCTGACTGGAGAGCAGGAATCTCGTTTGATGGGGGTTCTTGAAAAGAACCGCAAGGCAATCGGATGGAGCGTAGCATATCTCCATGGGATTAGTCCATCAGTGTGCTCCCACCATATCTATCTCGAGGAGGGGGCGAAGCCGTCGCGTGAGTTCCAGCGGCGACTGAACCCCAACCTGAGAGAGGTCGTGATGAAGGAAATATCAAAATGGTGGAGTGCAGATTTCATTTATCTCATTTCCGACTCCAAGTGGGTCAGCCCCTTGCATGTGGTGCCCAAGAAGACGGGCATCACGACTGTGATCAGTGAGTCGGGAGAGGAGATTGCTACACGAGTACCCACCTCTTGGAGGGTCTGTGTTGACTACAGGAGACTCAACCAGGCCACCAAGAAGGACCATTTTCCCCTGCCTTTTATTGACCAGATCATTGAGAGACTGGCAGGGAAGAGCCATTATTGCTTCCTGGATGGGTACTCGGGCTACAACCAGGTGGCCATCGCTCCTGAGGATCAAGAGAAGACCACCTTTACCTGTCCCTTTGGTACATATGCCTTTCGACGCATGCCATTTGGGCTATGCAATGCCCCTGCGACTTTTTAGAGGTGCATGCTGTCAATATTTTCGGACATGGTAGGGGAGTGTTTGGAGGTCTTCATGGACGATTTCTCGGTCTACGGCGATGGATTCGACTCCTGTCTTGACTGCCTAGACCGAGTGCTCCAGCGGTGTATTGAGTACCATTTGGTTCTATCTTGGGAGAAGAGTCACTTCATGGTGACTCAAGGGACAGTGCTTGGCCACATCATCTCCAACAGGGGCATGGAGGTTGATCCGGCCAAGGTCGATGTCATTAGAAAACTCGCACCACCGTCCAATTTGAGGCAGCTACGGTCATTCCTGGGGCACGTTGGATTTTATAGGAGATTTATTCAGGATTTCAGCAGGATTGCCCGGCCGTTGACTGACCTCTTGACGAAAGACACCGAGTTCCTTGTCGATGACAAGTGTCTTTCGTCCTTTGCGACTCTCCAGCAGTGTGTTATTGAGGCTCCTGTCCTTCAGCCGCCTGATTGGTCTCTTCCATTCGAGATCATGACGGATGCCTCCGATTTTGCGGTAGGGGCAGTGCTGGGACAGAGGAGGGATGGAGTTCCATTTGCCATTCACTACGCTAGCCGCACCTTGGATTCCGCCCAGCGGAATCACACGGTCACAGAGAAGGAGATGCTAGCCGTAGTGTTTGCCTTAGATAAGTTTCGATCTTATATCATTGGATCTAGAGTGACTTTGTACACAGATCACACCGCCATCAGGTACCTCATGGCAAAGAAGGATGCCAAGGCCAGACTCACTAGATGGATCCTTCTACTCCAGGAATTCGACATTGAGATCAAAGACAAGCCTGGAGTCAAGAATGTGGTGGCGGATCATCTCTCCCATTTAGAGCAGCCTGAGGAGTCTGAGCAGATTGACCCCATTCGAGATACCTTCCCAGATGAGGCGATCCTTGCTATCACCTCACTCCCGTGGTACGCCGATATTGTGAACTTTCTCGTTGCTGGGAAAGTCCCACAAGATTGGCCCAGGCAGAGGGTTGAGACTTTCCTTGCGAAGGCCAAGTCCTACCACTGGGAGGATCCCATCCTTTACCACGAAGGAGGGGATAGCGTCTGGTGTCAGTGTATTCCTCAGGAGGAACACCATAGTGACCTCACTTACTGCCACAAGCTTGAGGCAGGAGGACATCATTCTGGGAGGAGAACGGCACAGAAGGTGCTCCAATCCGGCTTGTGGTGGCCTACCCTCTTCAAGGACTCAGACGAGTTCGTGAAGAGGTGTACTGACTGTCAGAGGATGGGCACTTGTGGACAGTGTGATATGATGCCGATGCAGCCCATTCACTTCTGTGAGGTTTTTGACGCATGGGGCATCGATTTCATGGGTCCATTCCCTAAGAGTCAGGGATTTGAGTACATTCTGTTGGCCGTGGATTATGTTAGTCGTTGGGTTGAGGCTATCCCCGCCCGAGCCGCTGATGCGAGGACAGTTTGCAGATTTTTGAGCAAGCACATCATCACGCGGTTCGGGGTTCCACGAGTTCTGATTTCTGATGGGGGTCTCATTTCATCAACGACCAGGTGAAGGCCCTTGCTAGCGAGTTCGGTATAGACCATCGTGTTGCTACACCTTACCATCCACAGACGAATGGTCTAGCCGAGGTGTCGAATGGGGAGATCAAGACTATATTGCAGAAAGTCATCCGCCCTGACCGAAAGGATTGGTCACAGCTTTTGGATTCGGTCTTGTGGGAATATAGGACTTCTTTCAAGACTCCATTGGGCACATCTCCCTTTCGCCTCGTATATGGCAAGCCGTGCCACTTACCTGTTGAGCTGAGGCACAAGTCACTTTGGGCAGTTACAGATATTCTTATGGATCCAGATGGTATGGGAGACCAGAGGGAAGAAGAGTTAGTAGCCCTGGAGGAGCTTAGAGACACAGCTTTCTCAAACAGCCTACAGTATAAGGAGAGAGTGAAGGAGTGGCATGATTCTCATATCAGCCACAAGCATTTTGAGATTGGACAGAGAGTATGGCTGTTTGATGCGAGGCTTCGTTTATTTCCGGGGGAAGCTACAGAGCAAATGGAAGGGACCCTACTTGGTCAGAAAGGTACACGACAACGGTAGCATCGATATATCTGAGTTGTCTTCTGAGAGTACCTTTCGAGTGAACGGCCAGCGGCTCAAGCCATTTCTAGATCATGAGTCACGGGTCGTTGATCTTGCCCCTATTCATTTTGCGTGAGATGTGGTCTTTGACTCACATCTAATGCATCTCACGCCTGAGTTTCATTGAGCTTCTGCCTTGTATAGATCCAGATGTCCATATCATTACATTCTTTAGTCCCACATCCCTTTCTTCATCTTGTGATTATGCTATACTTAGGGTGCACTTTACCCTAAGTATAGGGGGGATGTGAGACCGTTTGGGTATTTCTTTTGTTTTTGCCTACCCCTGTTTTGATGCCTATACTTAGGGATATTTCACCCTAAGTATAGGGGGGGTAGACCCTGTACATTCTCCTCTCGGATTTCTCCCTAGTATATAGCCTGCTATACTTAGGATTACTTGATCCTAAGTATAGGGGGAAGACCCGAGACCCTCTTGACTTTTCTATTTCATTCATTCATCTTTGTATATAGCCTTTCTTTTCACTTCCCTATACCTAGCACGAGTTATGTCTTCTTCATCGCTCTTGACTCTGAGGACATCGTTCGAGCTAAGTATGGGAGGGTGTATATATTTCATATATACTTTAGCCATAACTCGTACTTTGTGTGAGTGTGTTAATAAATAAAATGGCTAAAAATCACAAAAATTAAAAATTTTCATTTACATAAACTTCTTTTATTTGCACATAAATAGCTAGTGTACAAATTATTTTTGTAAAAATGATTTCAAAAATCTTTTGTGTAAAGCTTGTGTAAATATTTTCTTATCAAAAATTATGTATATAGTACAAAATTTTTCCAAAATGTTTTGAAAATCAAAAGTTTGCAAAAATCTTGTGTAGATTTGTGTAAATATCTTTTTGCAAAACTTACACTTCATGCATCATTCATTCATGATTTCAAAACATTTTTCAAAAATTTTTGCATGATTGTAGAATATGTGTAAATAAGCATCTTTTGTACATATGTATATAGTTTTTTTCTGGATGATAGTTGACATTTAAACTAGCCTGGAATCAAATTGAGAAATGGAGCTTGATTAAGATCTTAATCCACCTAAATTCTAAGAGGAACCTTATAGGGCTTAGGTTTAAGGCTTTTCAGGTCCATGGTGACTTAATTCTTTGAGTCCACTAGGCTATGATCACATGGTCATCTCAATGATCCTAAGTAGAGCACTTAACAACAACACATGACTCATATAGACAATGGCTTTACTTGGACACCAGCACTATGCATCGAGCTCTCTACGGATGAGATGGTGAGGAGGCAGCTTTCCTTGACTTGGGGTAGCATATGAGGGTAGTACTTCTAGGCGGAACCTCTCTTCTTCTTTTAGTGAAGGAAGTGCGTCTCAACTTGGTCTGGTTGCCATGAGGTCTAACAACGGGAGTTGTGGGTTGCGATAAAGCTTCAAAAGAGGGATAGTCTACTGGCTCAAGAGGAAAAACTCCTTGTATATATGTTGCACATGTATATGTTGTATAGATGCACTCGAAAAAAAATGTGCAAAAAGAAAATAACTCCAAAAAAGTGGTGGGTCTGAGAGAAAATGAATAATCCCACTGGCGTATGTATATAGAGTGCAATAAGCAAAGCTTGAGTATCATGATCCACCTGATGTAGCTTGCAGCAGGGGAGACTTGGCTACACTGGTCAAGCTCCCAAGGGTACTTGGCTACACTGGCCTTGACCCATTCTCTTCTTCCTCCTCTTCTTGAGCCGGTTGAACTTGAACTTAGAAGGGAATACCCCGCTCCTCGAGGAAAGAGTGGCCAGATTGAGGTCATAGAGTTACCTTGTTGGGGAGGGTTGTCAAGTTGCCATTTCTGAGGTGGAGAGCTTAGACTTCACATTCACAGGACAAGAAAAGATTCAAGGTCTTCAGGGTTTGTGATTGATGACTTGTTCTGACCTGGAGCATTGAGGAGTCTTGGTTATAGAATAGTGGAACTTAGAGGCTGTTGAGTTTTAAACTTAAGTCCAAATAAGGTTCCGACACATTAATAATCCAAAGATCTGACCGAGCTCCATACCTTAATTTAATAAAGGCAAGTTTAATAATCAGCCTTGATCCATGTACATTCTCTTTTTCTTTTTCTTTTCTTTCTTTTTCACTTCTTTTTCAAATAAGTGTTTGCTAAGGGACTAGCAAAGTTAAGTATAGGGGGTGATGAATACTCATTCATCACTCTTTATTCTTATATTTTAGCTACAAAAACCTTTGCACATGCATGTAGATATATGTAAATAGAAATAATTACCAAAAGCATGCATTGTGTAAAAACCTATAATTAGCATGTTTTTGTGCAAAAATAAAAGAATAAAGATTAAAAAGAAAAAGAGGGAAATATTTAGAATAAATATTGAGCAATCTAACCCAAGGGAGGGCTCAACATGGGCCTGACCGCATAAAAGCCAAAGTAGAGGGAGATAGGGGCTCATGTGTGTAAATACCTATGTAAATAAAATAAAATATTTTCCTCACAAAAATAGACTTAAGTAGGCTTGTAAATATTTGTATATATTTATAAATATAAAACCAAAACAAAAATTTAAAAATTAAAAAGAAAATAAAAACACAACTTGTACATGATCACATTACACAACCATCATCCTTATTTATTCTTATAAATAAATAAAATTAATTTCTAAAATTTTTGTAGATATTCTATATAGTGTAAATAAATAAATAAAAACAATTAAATAAAAACAAAATTAAAATAACAAAATTAAAAACACAAAAATATATTGTAAATATACCATGTATATAAATGTATATATGTATTATTTTACCTATGAATATAAATAATAAAAACCAAATAAAAATGTCTTTTTATTCCTCATTTTATAATGAAAATAAATAAAATATAAAATGAGAATAAAATTGTATAAAAATAACAATTAAAAATCAAAAATTAAAATCCTTTATAGTGTACATATACCTATATATAACATATTATGTATATACCTTATTTTTATTTCGAAAAAATTATTAAAAATCACTAAAAAATAAAAAAATAAAATAAAAATATTTCATGTTTAACTTTTCCCTAATTCGGCCATTTGGTACCTTGAATTACACTCCCAAAATCCAGCCACGTGGCCGCTACCCATTGGCCCTAGGGACTGTTGACCGCCCGGTCAACTGCCTCCCCAGGACCACTTCCCACGGGTTAAGGCGCCCGACCCGATTTCTCCCTAATTCCGCGCCTAAACCCGACTCCCTATCACCTAAATCCCGGGTCCGAATCCTACCTACCACATCCAGGACCCTCGCTGGAGTATCCGCATCGGGGTCCGCGCTCCACACTGCCCTACCCGACCACTTCTAGCCGGACCTGCACCCATATAAATCTCGAGCTCCGCCACCTCATTTCTCTATCTTTGGCCATTCGAATCCACCCCTGTGAGCTCCAGCGTGCTCGTGAGAGTGACAGCTCGCGTTTGGCGCTGTCGAAGCGAGGAGAGGAAGAGAGACCACTGATCCGGCGAGCTTTGCCGTCGTTGCTCCGCCACCAGCAGGAGCATCGAGCCTCAGAGGGATACGCTCCTCGAGGCGAAGACCAGAAGCTTACTTAGCTCCTCCCCAGTCTCCTCGTCCACCCAGGTAATCCCTTAGTCCCTTCTTTAGCCTTGATTTTCGTTTACACCCAAATCGTCGCTCCGCCGCATTTCGCCGATTCCTATCGATTCCGACCACCATTCGATCATCGGGCATCGCCATAGCCTTCGCCGTCTTCCCGCGCACCTTATCCACATCCCCATCCAACCCAGCTCGCACAGGAGCTAGGGCTCGATCTCCACCGTCCCCACTTCGCCGGAGCTCGTCCGCTGCGACCCATTGTCCACCGCCACTCCACCTAACCGGTCGAGGCAGTTTGCCCTCGACCCGCGAGTCTTCTGGATTGCTTTGCAGGTCGAACGAAGGCCATCTGAGGTCCTTCGACATCCAGCCAGGAGGCGCAGCTCCGCCGACCTCGCCGAGCTCCTCAGAGCTCGGCTGGGTCATCGGAGACCCCTATCCGACGCGGAGGCCCACACCCGACCTGTTCTGATCATCAGCGTCCCGCGAGGAGGTCGGAGCGCTCGCACTGGGCCGGCGAAGTTCGCCGGCCACCTGTTCTTCCTCGACCTTCAGCCACCGTTCGATCGTCCCTCCAGCTCCAATCTTCATCAGGGCCGTCCATCGCAGGAGCAACCGTCACCGTTCGATCTGAGGAGGAAAGATCTGGAGCGCTCGTCGTTCGCCACCGTCAGATGATCCACGTGGCCTCCATCCACCCGCTTCATTAATAAAGGGTAAACTACCCTTAGGCCCTTCAGTTTATTTCATTTAGCGTTTAGTCCTGTAATTAGTTCGTTTAGTTGTTTAGTTTTGGGAATATTTGCATAGAGACCCTTGTGCTTGCATGTATTGACTGATATGCCCCTGTGTGTGGTCTGACACGTGCATCGACACATGATCTTTTGGGCTTTTTACATTATCTACCTGTAGTTTGGTTGTTATCAATTGAATGAAAGTTTTTGTTTATTTGCATTTATACCCCAGTGCGTAGTTTAATTGAACATGTGCGTGATTTTTTGGGTATTTTGCGAATAGGTCCCTGGACTTTTGGTACCTGTTACCAATAAGCCCTTGGAACTTATTTTTCTTACATATGGGTCCCTGAGTGCCCCAGACACACGCATAGCACGTGTTTCGCTGGGTTAATTGCACCAGACCCCCCAGACTCTTGGGTATTTGCACTTTGGTCCCTGTGCACTGTGCCCCCTCTTTATTTTTGAATAAATAGCAAATTCCCTCCAAATCCAATGAAATTGGACACATGGCTCCTGCCATAGTGTAAAATTTTTGAGGATTTGAGGACATTTTTGTTTTCATTTGGCATTTTTAAAAAATCAAAAACACTTAATTTTGCTACTGTCTAACTTTAAAAACCCAAAAAAATATTAAAACTCATTTAAAAATTCCAGAAAAACTGTCCACTGTCTGGTTTGCTTAGCTTGATTTTCTTGCCAATTTTGGCTATTTTTCATTATCTAAAACGCCTAAAATTGAAAAACACCTAAATTCTTATAAAAATTCTAGTAATTAAACCAAAAATCCAAAAATAATAAAATAGGTGCCTAAATTTTCCTTGTTTTATTCTCTTTACAGGAAAATTACCTCCCAGCTAATTTGGGGCCTCTAGATATTTTATCTAGGCCTTTTAGCTCGGCTGGACAGTACCTACTGTTTTAGTCACTTTTTGATTTTTAGAAAATTAAATAAACATCAGAAAATTCTCAAAAATTCATCAAAAACACTAAAAATTATAAAACACATAAAAATATTTTTTGTTTGAATTTTGGTTGATTTTTAGTGTATTTAATAAATTGTTGAAGTGTGTGTGTATTTGTTTTTCTTATTTTCTTAATTAACTAAAAAATCCAAAAAATATAAAATATTCAAAAAAACCCACAAAAAATAGTTGTTTCTTTTGTTTATTTCCCTTTTTTGACTACTTCGTAGGCCGAGAGGCCAACCCGTGCTCCTTGTGTTCGACCCTGGTCGCTATACCAGGTTAATCTAATAGCGAGACCGCTGTCGCATTTTTGATTGATTTTATCTGTCTTGGTGGTCTACTTTTTATTGATTGAGCACACTTGATCGCGTGGGTCGCAACGACCGATTTGGCACCCTATACCCTAGCCTTCAGGTCAGGTCGCTCATCAGCGACGTGTGGCGGCATAAGCTTATCAATATCAACACAATCTTCAATCTCGAAGTGTCCACAACTTCGAAGTCCAAGAATGGTGGGGTTCCCCTAGACTAATCCCTGATGTGGAAAAAAAGGAATAGGACTTAAATTAGTGAGAAGGAATATAACTTTTAATGACAACAAGTTTTGCAAAATTACACAATTTGTTTGCTTTTCTCTTCTTCGTTACTTAGCATTCGGTCTAAATACTGATATCTTCATCATACAGTGTTCAATTTGATCCTACTCACTATTAAACTAATGTACATTAAATTATCTTCAAAATAAGACCAAGTTCAAGTGAATCGGATCTCATAGTGAAAGTTGGATTTTGGGCTTCTTTTGTACATTGTGTATTTTAGCCAATTAGACATGTTATTTTACGTACATATTTAATTCTTTTTTTAATTTCTTTTTCATTTATTTTCTTTGATAAAAACTTATTAAAATGCATAAAAATCCAAACTAAAATGACCAAAATCAAAGAAATTAACAGAGTCTGAGTGTTCACTAAAAATATGTACAAAAGTCGTCTTTATCGTACTTTATTTTATTTCCTCAGTTTCTTAATTAATAAAAATACAAAAATAGAATAATGTGTAATATTTATATTTGATTTTTATCATATTTACCTTGATTTTTATATTATTTTAAAATGAAAACATACGAAACCCAAAAATCAAGGTATTCAATGTACATAGAGTGTCACCAAAAATATCACTTTGTGCAAATGACCTATTTTGTTTTGGTCACTTCATGAAAGTTGTATATCTCATTGAGACAAGCAATTTTTGTGAAGAAATTTTTTTAATTCGAAATCAATTGCTATTTTTTTATTTTTCTTTTATTTTTATTTTGCGATTTTTCTAGGGAGTGACACGTGGTTGCTCCTAAAGCCGCCACATATCACTCATTTTTCACATTTATATTTCGTTTATTTATTTAAAAATTTTAAAAATATAAAAATAAATAATAAATAAATATAGCAACGTGGTGCTTCATAGGTCACCCGATCTCGATCGATCGGACGTCCTACAAGCGTCACCTTCCTCCCCCAAATTTCACCCTCTTTCCTTATCGGTTGGTGTCGCCCACCACCCCTTTCCTTTTTGCTCCATCGTCGTCTGTCAAATCAAGCACCACCGCGACGCCTCTTCCCAATCAGATCCGACGCTTTCTTCCAAATCCGAATGCCTTCCATCTCCACCGCGTCGCCCCTATCCCAATCAAATCCCTGATCTCATGCCTCTCTCTCCATCCCCCATCCTTATTAAGAAAGCTCCATCACCGCACATCAAACGCATCTGTCGATCAGCAATAAGAAGGGAGAAGAAGTCGTAGGTGACAGCTCCTCTTCGCTCTTCTCCGGCGAGATTTGAGCCCCGTTGGGCTCATTGTAGTGAGGTTGAGCTCTATTAGTTGCTCTTCGGCTCCAGTATCCTATTGTTGAAGCCCCACTCCGCCTGACACCCCCTTGCATCAACCTCTCCTCCCGTGACACCACACCACCATCTCTGCCCTCGATGCGATCCATCTCGCCTTCGTACCTCTGACCACCGTTAACAACATTGTTGCACACCTATGCCTTGACCTCTCCATTGACATCCAGTCGTAGAGCTCCTATTCCAGGAGCTTCGTCGCCCTCCAGTCGACCTTGTCATGAGGCTTCTCCACTTGCGACACCACATCATCACCTTCCCCTCGACGCGTCGCACACGACCCTCCTCAGCCATGCACCACCAGGCAGGACGCTCGAGACCCTCCCGCTTGTCGTGCATGTGTGAGAGTAATCATTTGCAAAAAAGCCTCCATTTGCGCAATTTTCATGTGGCGATCCAGCACGTGAGGCGCACGTGTCCCCTTGGGCATTTTGCAACCTCTTCCCCAAAGGTTTTGGTAATCACATGAAGGTTCCTATTCTGCATTATTTTTATTTTCATTTATATTCTGTAATTGCAAACAGAACCCTAGTTTCTTCTATAATTTTGATCAACTTTATCATATAATTTTATTATTCAAAATTGGTACTTTGTTCTAAAAATAATTCTTTAACTATGGCATGCTTGTTATATTTTTATACCATGTGGTTAATTAGTGATAATTAATTCAGTAGAAAATAGCATATTTTGCCCGATTTGTGCTCGAAAAATCATATTAAATTAACCACTGCTCAGAAAATTGCCAAAAAATTCTGGATAGTAGAATTAATTGTTATTTACATTGTGCCCAAAATAATTGCATTTGCATGCATCATTTGCTCTATAAAAATAATTTATATTTTCAATAGTTAATTTTTAATAGGTGTTAAATCTCACATTTTTAGGGTTTAGGATTTTTCTGAGATAGGCTACCTAGTGATATATCTTGGATAATTTTATTTCCTGAAAATAAATAGGTTTAATATTTATTATAATTAATTGTTGTGATTTACACTATTTGCACCATTTAATTCATTAAATATTCATATTGCATCGGAAAATTCCAAAAAAAATTACAATGCATTCATTTCATCATTATTTACACCTCAACCAAGTTTCATAATTTTTGGACTCTTTTTAAATGGAAATTACGTTTTAGACCTTAAAATTGGTCACATTTGTGTTTGCACCATAAATTGCATTAAAAATACCAAAAAATTGCCTTGAAAATCACATATCAAATTTGATAGGCTTAAACCTAGGTTGTTCCTTTACCTCCTTGAGTTCGACCATGGGGCATATAAACATAAAAACCACCTTGTATTAATTGAATAATTAATTTGTGGTTAATTTTGATTGATCCCTATTGCCTGACTACAACACAAATGCCACATTTTAATTCACGAGAATTAACGAGGGTTTTAGCGATTAACCAGTGGCGTCGAAATTAGATGCACATAAGCTAGATTAGATTTATTTATATTGTGCTCATAATATTTAGGCCACACATTTTTCACTAACTATACGCACCATTGATCATTCGCATTAGCCAAACTTTTAAACCAATTCTTCCCGCTAATAGAACTATCTGTTTAGGGCATTGATGAATCTATGATTCATCACTCTTAAAGTTGAAAATAGAGCCTTGTTCTCGAGTAATTAGGAGCATATTTCCAACAAAATTGCATAATTAGCATTCATGCATGCATTGATATCATTTGCATTTTAGCATTCACATCTGCATTAAATAAGAAGCCCAATTTCACTTGTAAAAATCACTCATTTGTATATATTTTAACACTAACTATAAATCCAATAAATACTATGTATATTACTAACAATACTACAAGAAAAATACCAAAAAAATTGCTGCCCTGTAAATTTGACAAATAAAACCCCAAACCAAGTTAGGGACCATGGACCTTAGAATGCACATATCTCTCATACAGCTTCTGATCTAGGTCTACTCACTTTTAAATTAATATACATTCATAGACCTTCAAAATGAGACCAATTTCATTCAAATCGAAGCTCGTATGCAAAACTCGGGTTTTGGGGCCCCCATTGTATACTATATATATGTATATTTGTATCCTTGTATTTTATTACTCTATTCGACCTCATTTCTGTTTTTGGTCAACATGAAACTTGACTTTCATATTTAGAATTTTTCCAAATTCAGCCATTTTCTCCCTCTTATTTCACATTCTTTTTCGACCAACCAGATTGGGCCACGTGGTGCCCTCTGATTGCGCCACGTGACCCACTCCATTGCGCGCCACGCGTCCTTTTTCTCCACCGTTCGATGGCTTCCTCTTCCTTCAGATCCAGGCCGTCCACGGCTGCATCACCTCTCAACCACTCGATCTTCCTCCTGATCTCATCCCCTTCATCTATCTCCGTCTCACTCTCCTTAGGCCACGTGTCACGCTCATGGCCGCAGGATCTTGGCCCCGATGATTAGATCTCATCCGCTCATACATGCTCAATCGACGACCCTTCGATCCTACGCCAGATCTAATCTCCATTGTTTGCCAGCGCCTGCTCCTACACCCGCCATGTGGTGCCCTCCATCGCCCTTTGATCTAGCCCGCCTGATCTAATCCTCACCGCTCGCTGGCGCCTCGCTCAAAGCCGTTGGTTCACTAGATCCAACGGTCGAGGCATCATCTCCCATCTCTGAAAAAGCCTCGCCCACGTCTCCCCCACCACGCGACAGCTCCGCCCCCTTCCTATTTTTGGCGCTATGACAGCCACCTTCTCCACCCATCAACACCTCCACGATGTCGCACATACCTCCCTCATCCTCGCCAGCATCCATAATCTCCATGACACCCTTCCTCGTCGCTCCACACACTCCACGAACATCACCTCCCCATCACATGGACCTCCACCTTCTCCCTCTAAATACTCCACCTCCGGCCACTTTCCACCCCATCCACCCTTGCGAAGAGATTCCCAGAGCTCCCTTCTACCTATTGGTGACAGCAATTAGGCAAGAGAGTGAGCGACGATGGCGTTTTCTTCTCCGACGAGATCCACGGCGTAGCACGCCATGCCGCAGCTTCTTCGACGAGATGCACGAGCTCGGGCCCGCTACCAACTCTCAAGCGACAATCAGGAGCTCTTCCCCGAGTCTCCAACCCCGAGTAGCTTCCTCCATTCTCCTCCGATCGCCTTTCTTCATTCCTCTCAATCTTCTCACATTTTTTCCCAACTTCTCTGATCAACTCCACGCCTCTCTGATCCTCCACCGAGCTCCGCCTTGGATCTCTCACCTTCGCACCATCATCAGATACCCCCACGACACTTCGATCCATCTCCGCCCACAGCTTCGCCGGTCACGGAGGAATATCACCTCCGCCCGGTCATCACTTCACCCTCAAGCCTCTGACACACCCCTTGCACTCCCCCGAGCACATTGCACTTGATTTCTGGCACCCACTAACCCAGCAGGACCATTATCTTCATTGATCGGACATCATGCCGGAGCTGCTTCAAGCTCCATCTTCCCGGTCTACAGACGATGCCAACAGCTTCCAAAGCCTCCATCGACCTCCTGACACTTCCACGATCGATTTGGGCTATCCAGGAGCCACCGGCGAGCTTCCACGAGCACAGGGAAGGGCGACTGAGCCAGAGCGACCTCAGCGGAGCCCTGCCAAGTCTGCCGCAGGAGGCGGCGGATCGGAGAAGATGACGTACAGCTACCGTTGGATCACCTTGATCCAACGGTCCTTTTCACGACACGTCGCCTGCTTTCCGCCACCATTGGATTAGAAGGATCCAAATGACATTGCTCAGCCACGCCGCATGTGCTTCGACATCCAGATATCGTTGGATTGATCGCCATCCAACGACCAGTATTGAGCCGAGATGCCTCGCTCCAGCAGCCATCGCCACCATTGGATCTTCCTGATCTGATGGGTCCTTATCGAGCCACGTATCCAGCTTCCATCGTTGTTGGATCTCTCCAGATCTAACGGCTTAGCACCCGCCACGTGGAGCCTCCGAGCCTCTTCCCTTCCCTTATTAGGCTCGGATCGACCGAAGCTGTCCCGAAGCGAAGTCCGAGCCTTCATCGCCTTCTGAGCCTAGCCCCCTCACGTGTCTCTCGCGTGAGGGTGGGTAATTTGCACCGAGGCCCCTGCAAGTTTCAGTTATCGTAATTCAGTCCCTTCTAGGAACGTCACGTGAGGAGCACGTGTTTCAGTGGGAAAATTGCATCCATAGCCCAACATTATAGGTATTTGCACTTTAGTCCCTGTATGCACGTTTTATTTTAAGAAATTTTATTTCTATTTTGCATTTTAATCCCTGTGTTTTCACGCATATCTAGGTGTCCATTTCTCATCATTTTTAAATTCCAAAAATTGCATGTTTAGTTTAACTTGTCCTTTTTCTTTTGTGACACGTGTCGTATTTTTGTGAGCTGTGTTGAATTTTAATAATATTATTTTGGTGTAATTTGCTGTCATTTTGGCCTCAAAAACCCTAGCAAAGGCATATAAATTCTCTTAATTCATGCATCTTAGCATTCATACATGTGTATGTAAATAGTGTATAAAATATGGTTTTTAAAGCCAAAATAAAAGAATAAAGAAGAGAAAAAGAAAAGGAATAAAATATTGTAACTATTTTATGACCCGAAACCCCGAGACCTAGGCATCTAGATGAATAGGTCGACAAAGAATAAAGTAGGAGGAGATAAGGTTCAGAATACAATAAAAGTCCTTTTATTTAATTCATTCTTTATTCATTTTGGGACCTATTTTTAGTTCCACTTTTTATACCTCAAATAAAGAAACTTTGTATATGAAAGTTGTAGATAATTAAATAAAAAATACAAAATTAATTTCATACAAAAATAATGTACAGATAAAAAAGTTATGGTCTGAATAAGATTCCAAAATCCCAACTTCCCAAACATGTATCTCCAAAATAAAAAACTCGAAACGCATCAAAATCACCTTTAATTGTATGTAATTTTCAGTAATCTATTTAATGAAGGTGGTTTCGCATTTGGCAGAGCTACAGTTTGAAAGTTGAGTTTTGGAACCTTGTTGTATGCTTATACAGATTAAAATATTCATTTTATTCATTATTCATTATTTTTATAATTTTATATTTTTATAATTTTGCAAATATTATTTGTAATATATTTGGACATTAAAATCAGAATAAAAACCTAAATAAATATTAAAAAAATACATGTATACAATACCTAGGTATAAGACCTATACATATACCTATATAATTAATTCTCCTATTTTATTAAGTGTGCAAAACACTTCAGAAAAATAAAATAAAAATATATTTGAGTGTATAAAATGATTTATAAATATATAAAACATTAAACAAAATTAACAAAATCAAATATACAAAATAAAAATAAAATAATAAACTATATAGAATGTATACCTATATGGGCCTAAAAAGGTAACTTGTATTTTTAAATCTCAAAAAAATAAAAATCATAATAAAGTAATTCATAAAATAATAAACATTTTTATTTTATAAACCAAAAATAATAAATTCATTTGCTATTTTAAATGAATTTTGAAATAATTTCTTCAGGGTTTTTCCTGGTTGGTCCACCTTGACCAACCAGGTGCTTCTAACAGTTGACCGCGGATCAACTGTCTGACTCTTCCCATGTAGCTCTGTCAGAACCAAGATTTTGACCCCTTTTCTCGATTTTTTCGAGGCCAACCCTTTCACCATTTCACGAAAGCGCCTTCGTAACTTTTGATCATCGTTTAATGGGCATCCACACCCAGGTGAAACCTCGGCAATTGAATCAACGCATCGCCCGCTACGCCTCGTTCTTCACAGCCATCCGTCAACCCTTTATATGGAGCCCCAACCTTCATTTCAAAATTTGAACCCCTTTTGGTAATCCTCCTCTTTTTCGAGCTCCCCGGGTAGCTGGAGGTGACAGCTCCAGAACCCCTCGCGTCAGGCGAGTCGAGGAGACCTTGAGGCGGCTCCATCACCTCCGCCAACTCCGGCGTCGAGGTCTTCTTCCTCAGGTGATACACATCTTCGAGGCCTTGTTTTTCCTTTATTTTCTTTGCTCTTTTTACTCGCCGTAGTCTTAGGATTAGATCCCCCAGTTAGTGTCGCATTCCGTCCATTGAATCGCCCAACCATACCCCATCGCCAGAGCTCGTTCCGGCCACCATCTCGCGCCGTCGTTCCACGCTTCCATTCCGCCACCGCGGGGTTGAGTCATTTTTCCCTCGACCCTCTCACGTTTCTTGCAGGTCTTGCGTGCCAAAGGAGACGCACGAGGCTCGTTTTGAGCCTCGTCGGAGACATGAGGAGCCCGCCAGCTCCGTCACGCCCTCCCGCGAGCTCCGGCCACCGCCGGAGTGTTTTGGAGCCGCCAGGAGCAAGAGGGAGACCCCAGGAGCCCGTCGACCACTTTTGAGCCTCGAAGACTGCCGGAGGACCGAGATCTGGAGCGGGGAAGCTCGCCTCGCCAGTGTTGCTTCCATGTTCTTCTTCCGCCCTCCAGCGCCGTTGGATCACATCGCAGCTCCAGGTCGCGTCCCAACCGTCTAATCCTCGCACGTTCCAACCATCCGATCACCCTCGAGGACCTGATCTGGGCCGATCATCGCTAAACCCCGTACTTTCTTTATTTGTGATTAAGTCCTTGTCTACGTCACCTCACGTGACTCAAACATGTGGGGTGGTGGGTATTTTGCAAGGGACCCTCTACGGGTTTCATTATTTTGTTTAAGTACAAAAAAAGCTTTATTCAGTGTAATATTTGTGGAGAAATTGCATTTTAGACCCCAGGGTCTTGTTATTTACATTTAGGTTCTCTCCAAGCACGTGCATACCACGTTTGGGGCCAGGACTTTTGCACTTGTGCCCCTGCGGGTTTTGTTATTTGCATTTGATCTTGGAACTTTGTTTATTAGTTATATATTTTGTGGAAAAATTGCACTTTGGCCCTTGAGATTCTGGATATTTACATTTATACCCCTACTAGTAGTGTATTTTCTATTTGTTATCTCTATTTATTTCATGCGTCTATAAAATCCTAAAAATCACCAAAAAATTAACTTAGACTCTTGTTTATCTACTCTTTCATGCCAAATTTTTAGTTTGTATTTTTATTGCATTTTCATATTTAAAAAAATTCAAAAACATGCATTTTTACTACTATTTGCATTAGAAAATACCAAAAAAATATTAAAACCCTTTAAAAATTCTAAAAAAATCACCTTTTGTTTGCTTCTATGTGTTTTCACTTTAATCCAAAAATCACTAAAACTTTCAAAAGAAAACCCCTAAAAATTCGAATACCCCTAAAAACTTTACAAAAATCTCAAAAATTACAAAAAATTCCTAAAAATCTAATCTTTGTCTCTGAGTTTTCTCTTATTTATTATCTTTAAGTTAAAATTAGTTTGAGGATTTTTGAACTCTGTTTAATATTTTTCATCCTCAGTTTTGTCTTAGCCTTTTAATTCATTCATTGTTTTCAGTATTTTTGCCTTTAAAAATACCAAAAAAAATAGGAAAAATATAGAAAAATCATAAAAACATTATAAAAGTATAAAAAGCCCAAAAATAATTTATTTCCTGAATTTTTCTTATTTTTACCCATTTTTAATAAATACTTCTTCCTTTCTTCTCTTATATTGAATATATACTTCTATTTAAAAAATTATAAAATACAAAAAAGAAAATACAAAATCAGTAAATTAAAAACAAAATATAAAATTATAAAATCAAAAATTAAATAAAAAACTAAAAATTAAAAACCCACAAAAATAGCACATTTGTAGGCATTTGATCACTTTCACATTTTTTAGTACTTATTTTTAGATCTATCATGTCTGCTCCCTGTGTTCGACCTGTACACATACTTGCATCTATGCACATCTTTGTTGTAGAGTTATAATAAATTTTAGCTCCACATATTGCTTTTCATTGTTTGATTGTAATTGAGGGTTAATTATTGACTTAACCCGAATTTCGTGTGATCGGTTCGACTACTGAGTTCCTGCCTTGTGTGGAACTTAAGACCATTGATTTCTCGGTTAATCAACTGTGCCCAAAAATCATTGCATTTGCATGCATCACGAGGCCTGATTAAATCAAATAGTATTTTGCCTAATTGATTTTTAATAGGTCTAATTTACATAGATTTTTAGGTTTATTAATTTTCCTGGATTCCTCTTACATAGATCTATCTAGGATAATTTTTATATCTAAAAATAATGTGCCTTGGTATTTATTAAAATTAATTATGCAAAACAACCTTGCATTCTTATTAAATTCATTTTTAATTCATTTAGAGTCTAAAAATTCCAAAAAATTGCAGTAGCTTAGTTTCATCGCATATCATCTTCTAGCCAAGTTTTATTAATTTTGGACTTCATTTGAGTATCTTTCTAATTTAACTTACAAATTTGGCTTGAAGTTGCACTGCATTTTCCTTAATTGCATAAAAAATTATTCTTTTGTAAATCTAATCTCTAAATTAACTAAAAATTTACTTAAGGAGACAGTTGCCTCCCTGAGTTCGACTTTAGGCTTTCCCAAGTAAAATAAATTTGTCGCTTGAGTTAATTGAACATTAAATTTGAGTGTTTTTTAACGAAATCTCGCTTACCCGACTGCAACGAACGACAAATCTAATTCGATTGATAACTCGGTTGAATTAACAAGGGTAGCTGAGGGAACGTCAAAATGGTGTCGTTGCCGGGGACGCATGGCTTAGGTTAATTTTTAGAGAATTTTGAGTTTAGATTTTTCATCCATAGTCAGATTCCTAGCTTTTCTTGTGAATATTTTTCTGTCATTTATTTTTGTTTATTTTGTGGCATCCTTTATCTGACCTCCATTTATTTTCATGCGAGGAAAACGAGGAGTCGAAGGTGCTTCGCCAAGCGAATTGAGGAACTTGCATTTAAATAATTTGAGTAATTGTGAGGAATTATAATTTTCTTTTATTTTCATTTTTTTGCATTTTTCCAACAGTTCCCGTTTGGGTTCTCACGCTTGTAAGTATAGTGAAAACTTGTCCCCGTGTGTTGTGTGGATTGCTTTGCGTATACTAGGACCTGCACTTGCGCCTCTTAGAGTTATTTTAGGAACAGTTTGTGCTCGTAACATTCTAGGACCACACTTCGCACTTAAAAGATGCACGTAGACCGCAGATCTTAGCCAAATTCAATATGTGCTTCACTCGCTAATAGAACTGCCTGTCTAGGAGAGACTTTATCGCTTGCATTTTACATGTAGTTTAAAGTTTCAATTCTGTTTTGCATCCTGCATAAAAAGCGAAAGGATCACTGTAAGTCTTCTCTACTTAGCATTCATCATAGTTTTATCGTGCATCGGCTTTTCTCGACTCCTTTCCCCTTGGTTTTCTGAACTTAGGATTAAAGGAAATTGGGATTGGGCGATAGGCGTGCTTTATGGTTGGACAAAACAAGTGGTCACCTAACTTAAAATCGGGACTGCTAAACAAAATTGACCAAAAAATCAATAAAATTGGAAATTCTATTTGCAGGAGATTAACCCCAACCTTTTTTAGGCTGAGTGAGGGTACTAGAGTGTGTGTGTGTGTGTGCACACCCTAAGGCAGAGCCAAAAATCCCCGCCTTCCATATCGCGTACCCCGATCCGAGTAAATATCACAGGCTGAACTATGGGTTCAACTGACCAGCGCCAAGTAGCCTCCGCCTGCTCCGGTAGGTAGATAGGGGTGAAATTGCGGTGCACCGCGACAAGTTGCCAGTAGCCTCCGCCTGCTCCGACAGGTAGATAGGGCTGAAGTTACAGCCTTATCAGACTCCGCCTACTTTGTAGGTAGATAGGGGCAGGTCCTTGAACTTTTGGCTGGTGATAGGAGCAGACAAAGGAAGGGCGTTGGTATCTTAGGTAACAAGTTAAACAGGGGAGACACATCCGACTGTTAGCCGACTCCCCTATAGGTTGCGTAACCTCTGCTACTTATCTGAAAATTCACACTTAAAATCAATCACATTAATTGGACTCGGTTTGGGGTCCTTCACCATGTTGAGTGTGAAAATCAGGGTTTGGATTCACTTGCATGCTTCAGGTAGGAGTAAAATCCTATCTTACGTTTATACTCCCGATTCTTCTTCTCGCCATCCAAGATGACTGACTGGATGGATATCTATTCTCGCTTCGTAAATCTTTCTTTGAATCCCTCACGAAGTTCATCTTCACCGGCCCAAGCACAACTTGGGCCAACCCGAGCTCATGACCCTCTTGGGTTCGGGATCCATCGCTCCCAGGGTGGTTACTCTCAAACCAACCCTTTTCTCTCCTCTGATCTTACCGAGGAAGACCATCGCCTCGGTGAGAATGTCTTCATTGATATGTCCTCTAACCAAGACCATCTTCTTTACCCAGGAGAAGAGGATAAGATGCCTCCGAAGAAACACCCAGAGGAAGAGGAACCCAGAGATGACCCCATGCACCAAGTCCTGGCCCGGTTAGCTAGAGCCGAGCAGCTGAATGCCGAACTTATAGCTAGGATGGGACAAGTGATCGAGGCAGAAGTAACTGATCGACCCATGGTAGATGCCTACAATCCCGTAGAGAATGAAATACATAGTTGGCTATTACCTGAGGCCCCCCTGAAGCGTTCGAGTTGAAGCCCCACTTTTTGAGTATGCTGCCGAAGTTCAATGGAAATGCCAACGAAGAACCATATTCCTTCCTTAGAGACTTCGAGCTGGTCTGCAACAACCTTTGTCACCCTAGGGTTGGGCAAGACTACATTAGACTGAAGGCTACCATGTTTGCCTTAGGTGATAAGGCTGCTCATTGGTTGAAAAATCTCGGGTAAGATGTACGATCTGGATGCAGTTCAAGGACCTTTTCTTGAAGAAGTTCTACCCACTCAGTAGAACTAACCAGATGAGAACCAAGATCGCGGTTTTTTCCTAGGGACCCAATGAACCATTCCATGAAGCCTGGGATAGATTCAACGACTTAACGCAGAAATGCCCTTGCCATGCCATTACAAAAGCGATCTTGGTCCAAAACTTTTTCTATGGCATGACCCCGGAGATGCATGGGTTAGTGAGTACCGCCTGTGGAGGAAGCTATCTGAACAAAAACGAAGATGTCATATGGAAGATCCTGGAGCAGATGGCGGAAACAGGCAGATCTCAGGCCACTAGGGCCTATCAGTTGTCTCCCTCAAGCCTATCTAGTGAGACAACCCAGAGGATTGTAGCGGATCTGACGGACGGCCTCATCCCCAGCATGGGGATAATAGCTGATAAGTTAACTGTGGTCGAGCAGATTCACAAGAGGGTCACTGACCTCGAGGCACTATCGTGATTGCCTAAACAAGTGGAGGAATTGACTGAGAAGGTAGCCAAGATACGGCTACCTGCCCCTTCTGCACCACATGTACATGTACATCGAGTCCATCTTGTATAGGAACGTGCATAGGGGCCTCAGAGTAGCTGGGTAGAAGAGCAGCAATATATTCAGCAGGAGCAACACGCACCGCCACAAGTGGAGACAGGATACGAGGAGCCTCCGCAGGTGTTCGAGATCAACGGGTTGTGGTACAGCCATGACCCCGTTGGCAGACAGTCGGGGATAGGGAACGGTCATCCACACCGACCTTCCCTTGCTTACCAGGAAACCAGCTCCATCCCCGCACCGTGCTTCGTACAGTCTTGGCCTGGACAAGGGTACCAGCCTCAGCAGCACCAGCAACAGCGCACGTTCCACTCGGGCCAGCAGGGCCCTCCACTACCTTTCCATCAGCAAGAGTATCAGCATGACCAGTAGGGTCAATACAGAAACTCATCCTCTAGTCACCAGCAGCAAGCTCCGCCCACAAACGAATTGGAGTCCCTCACCTTGGCGATCCAGACCCTAGGTGATAGGGTCCAGCAGATTCAAAATGACTACCTGGATATGAGAATGGATTTGAATCATGTTTTCCGTACTCAGGACCAGCAGATGGCGCCAAAGACCCCAATTCCCGCCCAGGTTCAGGCTAATCCAAATAGTCTGAATCAAGGCCAAAACTGACCACGAGATCAGGTATACTATTCAGATAACTCTTTATCTGAACATGAGATCCTTTCGTACGATAATGTTAATCATATGTCCCTCAGGAGCGGAAGAACCGTGATCATACTTGATCGGGCATGGGCACCAGAGGACGCCGTCACCAAGTCTATACTTAAGGAGAACTTGGAGGTAGAGGAGAAACACCACCACCACCACCGACAGAAGAAGAGGACTTCCACGTCCTCGAAGAAGTAGGAAAACAGCACCAGCAGTGAGTCCGGCGAGATCGATGAGGAGCCCGAACCTCCATCTGAGAAGGATGTCCTAGCAGTAGCAGAAGACGCATCATCGGTGTCGCAACAGCAATTTCCTTTTAGTCAGATTCAGAGTCCGTATTAGTGTCAGAGTCCTGTAAAGAACTCAGTTCCTCATTTCAATGAAAAGCTTTCAGTTTCGGAATTTGAGTTAGCATCAATAATCCCTTCCCCCCGAGCTCTTAAGGGTGGAAGGAAGAAAACTAAAAAAATCCAAAAAGATGACCCCGAGATGGTAGAGTTTTGCAATAAACACATCAATGTCACAATCCCTTTTGATAAGTATGTGGACATGACACCTACATTCCAAAAGTACCTTAAGGTGAGATGCACACCTACTAGGGTCAGCAAGAAGACCAAAAGATGTGTAGAGAAGCGTGTTCTGTCAGTAACCACTACTTGCGCAATCAAGAATGTGTTTTCAAGGAAATGAAGAGACATGGATGCACATTATATGGTGAGTTATGTCGATGACACTGCGTTTGCATGCACTCTCCTTGACAGTGGATCCTCAATTACCTTGATGCCTACAGCCCTCCATGAGCGGCTTAATCTCAGACCTCTTAGGAAATCTAGAGCACTACTTCAGTTTGCAGATAAATCGACCAAGAGGTCCCAAGGAGAATTGAGGAACATTATCATCAAAGTCAAGGGTCAGGAGTACATGGTGGACTTTACAGTCCTTGATATGGTGACCCCTCAAAATTGGAGAGATTCCCAGATCATTTTAGGAAGGCCCTTCCTCAGAACAGCAGGGGCCTTATTTGATTACAAGATCATGAAGATTCAGTTCCAACCTCCAGGCAGAGATGAGGAATTTGAAATGAAGCAGACAAGGTGGCAGAGGACAGATTCAGAATCCAGCATCGAGTACTCTTCGTCCGAAGCAGATTGTATTCATGTAGACACCGTTGGGTCATGGAGACAGAACCCAGCCAACACCGATGAGTCCCTCTCCTCCAGAGAAGATCCTGTGCACGGGTCAGTTTGCGAGACCCATAGGAACGAGTACAGTGCAGAAAGTGCATCCCCCTACATCTTCGATGACATAGAGGCCCAGTTGAGCTTGTTAGTCCTTCCCTCTTTAGTACAATCAGAAGATGAGGATGATGAGTCGGACGTGGCTTTTGCCGATTGCTTGGAAACCTTTGACGATCCGACTCCAGAGCTGAATGAGTTGGTGGCAGCAATTTCAAAGACAGATCCAGCCACTACCAGCACAGAACTAGATTCGATTGAGCCAGACTTCCTTGATGATCACACCTTACCTGAGCTCAAACCTTTACCTACAACACTGAAATACGCCTTCCTTGAGGGACAAGGGAAGAAGTATCCGATCATCATCAGCTCGTGATTGACTGAGGAGCAGGAATCTCACTTGCTAGAGATCCTGGAGAAAAATCGCAAGGCGATAGAATGGAGCATCTCCGATCTCCACGGGATAAATCCCGCTCTGTGTTCGCACCATATCTACTTAGAGAATGAGGCTAAACCCTCTCGTGAATTCCAACGTAGGTTGAATCCAAATTTATGAGAGGTCGTGAAGAAGGAGATAGATAAATGGTGCGACTCGGGTTTTATTTATCCCATCTCTGATTCCAAATGGGTAGCACCAATCCATGTTGTCCTGAAAAAGTCAAGAATTCAAACAACCACCAATGAGTACGTAGAGGAGATTGTGACACGAGTACCCACGTCGTGGCACGTCTGTGTGGATTACAGACGCCTGAATGCCGCAATGAAGAAGGATCATTTCCCGCTACCGTTCATTGATCAGATCTTAGAGAGATTAGCGGGGAAAGAATTCTTCTGTTTCTTAGACGGGTTTTCGGGCTACAATCAAGTAGCCATTGCTCGCGAGGACCAGGAGAAAACCACGTTCACATGCCCCTTTAGTACCTATGCTTTCATGCGCATGCCTTTTGGGTTATGCAATGCTCCGGGTACATTTCAAAGGTGCATGATTGTTGTATTTGCCGAAATGGTCGGTGAATTCCTAGAAGTCTTTATGGATGACTTCTCGGTCCACGGCGATTCCTTCGATTCTTGTCTTAGGAATCTGGACCGAGTCCTCAAGCGGTGTTGCGAGGTTAATCTGGTGCTCTCGTGGGAGAAAAGTCACTTCATGGTGATGGAGGGTATTGTGTTGGGGCACGTCATCTCCAAGAGAGGGATGGAGGTTGATCCTGCCAAAGTGGATGAGATCAGACGATTCCAGCCACCAACCAACGTGAAACAGTTGCAGTCATTCCTCGGGCATATTCGATTTTATCGGTAATTTATCAAAGATTTTTCAAAGATTGTTCGACCGCTAACCGAGCTTTTAGGCAAAGACATGGAGTTTATTGTCGATCATAAATGTCTTGAGGCCTTTAAGCAATTATAAAGGATGATCATGGATACCTTGATCCTACAAGCCTCAGACTGGTCTCTTCCTTTTGAGATCGTGACGGATGCCTCAGATTTTGTTGTTGGGCTGTATTAGGACAGAGGAGGGATGGCATCCCGTTTGCTATACACTACGCAAGCAAAGTGCTTGATACCGCTTAGTGTATTATACTGTTACGGAAAAGGAGATGCTTGCAGTAGTGTTCGCCTTGGATAAGTTAAGATCTAACTTAATTGGATCTAAGGTGATTGTGTTCACTGACCATACATCGCTACGGTATTTAATGGAAAAGAAGGACGTGAAGGCACGTCTTTTTAGGTGGATTCTACTTATCCAGGAATTTGATTTGGACATTAGAGGTAAACCTGGAAAGAAGAACGTAGTAGTTGATCACCTCTCTCGTCTCGAGGATCTTGATGTTTCTGATAATAAGCCGATTTGAGACTCCTTCCCTGACGAGTCGATTTTTGATGTCGACTCACTCCCATGGTATGCCAATATAATGAATTATCTTGTCTCCAAAAAAGTTCCCGAAGATTGGCCCAAGAGCCACATAGACCGACTGAAGTCGGATTCAAGACATTACCATTGGGAGGATCCGATCCTTTTCTTTGAAGGACCATATTGTCTCTGGAGACGGTGTATTCCTCAGGAGGAATATCAGAGTGTCCTTACTTTATGCCACAATCTGGAGGCAGGAGGACACCACTCCGGGAAGAGGATCGCATGGAAGGTACTTCAATGTGGCCTATACCGGCCAACTCTGTTTCGTGATGCGCTCACCTTTGCGAAGTCGTGCCCAGTATGCCAGCGAATAAGAACCGTTGGTTCCAAGGATGAGATGTCGATGCAGCCTATCATCATTTGTGATGTCTTTGATGCCTGAGACATCGACTTCATGGGCCTATTCCCGGTTAGCCGCAGATTTGAATACATCCTCCTTGCGGTAGACTATCTGTCAAGGTGGGTGGAGGCTATCCCAACCCAAGCTGCAGATAGCAGGACTGTCTGTAAATTCATTAGAGATCACATCATCTCTAGGTTCGGGATCCCCAAAGTGTTGATAGCAGATGGGGCTAGCCACTTCGTGAATAGAGATGTGAAGAAGCTCTTGAAGGATTACGACATCGAACACCATGTCGCTAGTCCTTACCACCCACAAACCAATGGCATGGCTGAGGTGTCGAATAGGGAGGTAAAAACCATATTGCAAAAGCTTGTCCGCCCAGACAGGAAGGACTGGTCTTAGATCTTGGATCAAGTCCTGTGGGCTTAGAGGACAGCTTACAAGACACCATTAGGAATCTCCCCATTCAAGATGGTATTCGGGAAGCCGTGCCATTTGCCCGCTGAATTAGTGTACAAATCAGAATGGGCAATGAAGAAGGTCAACTGGAACACACACCTAGGGCAGAAACAGAGAGAGATGGATCTGAATGAGCTTGTGGAAGTCAGAAACCGAGCATACGACAACAGTTTGATGTACAAGGACAAAGTAAAGCGTTGGCATGATAGATATATCAGACGAAAGACCTTTGTTCCTAGACAAAAGGTATGGTTGTTCAATGCAAGGCTGAAGGTTTTCCAAGGCAAGTTGAATTCCAAGTGGACGGGTCTATTCATAGTCCATGTTGTGCATGACAGTGGATGCGTAGAGATCTCAGATCTCACAGATGGAGCACAGACATTCCTAGTTGATGGACAATTGCTGAAGCACTTCGTCGAACCTAATGAACAGTTAGTTCATGTCGAGGAGATTGTATTAATGAGAGAGACAGACTCAGTTGATACACATAGAGTCGTGCATGAGACCTTGCAGCAGTGAGCTCTCGCCATCAGCAGCATCTAAAAAGATTCAGATCACGATCCTTGTACATACTCGCCAATCCTGTATATTATTTCCCTCCCTCCTGCAACTCTAATCACTCACCCTGGATCCATATCTTTTCATTACTATACTTAGGATGACCAGATTCTAAGTATAGGGGAGAGAGTGTCTCGAAACTGTATACTATTCGTTGTACATCCTCCATATCTCATCGGTCCTCATACTCACTCTTGTCCTATACTTAGGATGACCAGAGCCTAAGTATAGGGGGGACTGATGCCCATCATGTATATACTCATCCACTTCCCCTCTTGACCTCGTCTACCCCGTTTTTGATCTTCTTCTACACTTAGGCTGCCATACCCTAAGTATAGGGGGGCAGGACGACTTCTATACAATTTTTGTTCTTTAAGCTCTCCAACGCTTAGCACGAGCTATGTCTTCTTCCTCGCTTTTCGTGCTATGAGGATATAGCACACGCTAAGTATAGGGGGGCATGTATATATTACATATATACTTTACCCATAGCTCGTACTTTCGCGTATTTTTGTACATACTTACGGGGTGGGTAAAAATTGAGAATTTTTTTGTAAAATACACATATATTTGTAATATACTTGTATATTTTGACAAAAAATGGAAAAAATCAAAATCAAAGGCTTCTTATTTACTCTTGCACATCATCTCTTCATCTAAAAAAAAGAGTCTTGCATTTCATTCATTTACATAGCATGTCATCTACATGTCATCTGCATATCTTGCATATGCAAAGTGAAAAGCTAGTGGGTTCTGAACCAAGTTATGAGTAGATGTTGAGAAGGGACTTGATTTGATCTTGATCCACCTAATTTCAGAGGAACCATATAGGAACTGGAGTTAAGATTTCTCAGGTCAAGTAACTTAATTCTCTGAGTCCGCAAGTCTATGTTCACAGTCATCTTGATTAGTCTAAATAGAATATCTTGTGTACACGCATGATTCTTTTAAACAGTGACCTACCTTGGACAAGCACAATGCACATAGCTCTTCATTGATGAGGTGGTAAGGAGGTAGAATCCTTTAGCTTAGAGTAGCACATGGGTGGAAACATCCGTCCTCCTCTAGGGAGGGTAGTGCATCTCAACATAGTCTGGTGGTGTTGACATCTAAGGACGAGATGATGTCAGTTGCAATAATGCTTCAAAAGAGGGATAGTCTACTGGCTCAAGATGAAAAACTCCTGATGTACATGCTGCACCTTGTATATAGTTCGAAAAAAAAGAGAAAAAGAAAGGGAAAAGGAAAAAATGCAAAAAAACTCCAAAAAATTGGGCAGGCCTGAGTGAAAAAAATGCCTACCGGAGTATGTATATTAGCAAGAAGTTTACAGCTGGGTGGCTTGGCTACACTGGTTAGGCATCCTGGAACAAGTAGTTACACTGGCTACCATCCATTCTTTTCTCCACCCCCTCCTCTTGAGCTGGTCGCACTTGAACTTAGAAGACAATACCCCGCTCAACGAGGAAAGAGTTACTAGACCGGGGAATTAGAGTTACCTTGTTAGAGGAGGCTGATTCTTAGCCATTTCTGATGTGGAGAGTTATTTTACACTTACACAGTACAAGTAAGAATCATAGTCATCAGAAATTTGCGTCTGGGGATTTGTTCTGACCTGACTATTGAGGAGTCTTGGAAGACTTGTAGAACTTGATGTCTGTTAGGTCTTAAGTTCAAATCCCAATAAGGTTCCGCCACACAATTAATCCAAAGGTCGAGTCAAGCTCCATTTTCAACTTTTATTCACGACCTTGGTATGGAACCCAAAATCATTTTACTCTTGCATTCATTTTAGTTGCTCGGGTACGAACAAGGTTTAAGTATGGGGGTTAATGAATATGTGATTCATCACTTTTAAAGTTGAAAATAGAGCCTTGTTCCCAAGTAATTAGGAGCATATTTCCACCAAAATTGCATAATTAGCATTCTTGCATGCATTAATAACATTTGCATTTTAGCATTCACATCTGCATAAATAAGAAGCCCAATTTCACTTGTAAAAATCGCTCATCTGTATATATTTTACACTAACTATAAATCCCATAAATACGGTGTATATTACTAACAATACTACAAGAAAAATACCAAAAAAATTGCTAACCTGTAAATTTGACAAATAAAACCCCAAACCAAGTTAGGGACCATGGACCTAGAATGCACAGATCTCTCTCGTACAGCCTACTATCTAGGTCTACTCACTTTTAAATTAATATACATTCAGAGACCTTCAAAATGAGACCAATTTCATTCAAATCGGAGCTCGTATGCAAAATTTGGGTTTTGGGGGCCCCATTGTATACTATATGTATGTATATTTGTACCCTTGTATTTTATTACTCTATTCGACCTTATTTCTGTTTTTGGTCAACAAGAAACTTGTAGACCTCATCGACATCTACAACTTTCATGTTTTGAGTTTTTCCAAATTCGTCCATTTTCTCCCTCTTATTTCACATTCTTTTTCGACCAACCAGATTGGGCCACGTGGCGCCCTCCGGTTACGCCATGCGGCCCACTCCATTGTGAGCCATGCGCCCTTTTTCTCCACTGTCTGATGGCTTCCTCTTCCTTCAGATCCAAGCAGTCCACGACCGCATCAGCCGCTCGATCTTCCTCCTGATCTCATCCCCGCCGTCTGTCTCCGCCTCACTCTCCTTAGGCCACGTATCACGCTCATGGCTGTTGGATCTTAGCCCCGATGATTAGATATCATCCGCTCATCCCCGCTCAATCAACGACCCTTCGATCCTATGCCATATCTAATCTCCACCGTTCGCCAGTGCCCGTGCCTATGCCCGCCACGTGGCGCTCTCCGTCGCCCTTTGATATAGCCCGCCTGATCAAATCCTCACCGCCCGGCGGTGCCTCGCTCAGAGCCATTGGATCACTAGATCCAACGGCCGAGGCATCGTCTCCCACCTTCGAAAGAACCTCGCCCATTTCGCCCCCGCTTCACGATGGCTCCTCCCCCTTCCTATTTTTGGCGCCACGACAGCCACCTTCTCCGCCCATCAAGACCTCCACGATGTCGCACATACCTCCCTCATCCTCGCCAGCATCCATGATCTCCATGACACCCTTCCTCGTCGCTCCACACACTCCACGAACATCACCTCCCCATCACCTGGACCTCCACCTTCTCCCTTCAAATACTCCGCCTCCGACCACTTTCCACCCCATCCGCCCTTGCAGAGAGATTCCCAGAGCTCCCTTCTACCTGTTGGTGACAGCAATTAGGCAAGAGAGTGAACGACGACAGTGTTCTTTTCTCCGGTGAGATCCATGGCGTAGCACGTCGTGCCACAGCTTCTTCGACGAGTTACATGAGCTCGGGCCCGCTACCAACCCTCGAGCGACGATCAGGAGCTCTTCCCCGAGCCTCCAACCCCAGGCAGCTTCCTCCATTCTCCTTCGATCGCCTTTCTTCATTCCTCTCAATCTTCTCACCTTTTTCCTGACTTCTCTGATAAACTCCACGCCTCTCCGACCCTCCACCGAGCTCCGCCTTGGAGCTCTCACCTTTGAGCCATCATCACATCACCCCCACGACACTTCAACCCATCTCCTCCCACAGCTCCGCCAGTCATGGCAGAATATCACCTCTGCCCGATCATCACTTCGCCCTCGAGCCTCTCACACACCCCGTGCACTCCCCCGAGCACGTTGCACTTGATTTCTGGCACCCACTAACCCTGCAGGACCATTATATTCATTGGTCGGACATCACACCGGAGCTGCTTCAAGCTCCATCTTCCCCGACCTACAAACGACGCCAGCAGCTTCTAGAGCCTCCGGCGGTCTCCTGACACTTCCACGACCGATTTGGGCTATCCAGGAGCCACCGGCGAGCTTCCACGAGCACGGGGAAGGGCGGCTGAGCCAGAGCGACCTTGCCGGAGCCCTACCAAGTCCGCCGGAGGAGGCGGAAGATCTAAGAAGATGACGTACAGCCTCTTCACAACACGTCGCCCGCTTTCCGCCACTGTTGGATCAGAAGGATCCAAAGGCCATTGCTCCGCCACGTCGCATCTGCTTCGACATCCAGATATCGTTGGATTGATCGTCATCCAACGACCAGTATTGAGCCACGACGCCTCGCTCTAGCAGCCATCGTCACCGTTGGATCTTCCTGATCTAGCGGGTCCTTATCAAGCCACGTATCCAGCTTCCACCGTCGTTGGATCTCTCCAGATCTAACGGCTCAACACCAGCCACATGGAGCCTCCGAGCTTGTTCCCTGCCCCTAGGCTCGGAGCGACCGAAGCTGTCCCGAAGCGAAGCCCGAGCCTCCATCACCTTTCGAGCCTACCCCCCCCCCCCCCGTGTCTCTCACGTGAGGGCTAGGTAATTTGCACCGAGGCCCCTGCAAGTTGCAGAAATTGCATGTTGTAGTTTAACTTGTCCTTTATCTTTTATGACATGTGTCGTATTTTGTGAGCTGCATTGAATTCTTTAATATTATTTTGGTGGAATTCAACATATTTTGCCCACTGTGTGCTTAAAATTAAATATTAAATCATTTGTTTATCCAAAATCA
This sequence comes from Ottelia alismoides, assembly GCA_037367405.1. Taxonomy (NCBI): domain Eukaryota; kingdom Viridiplantae; phylum Streptophyta; class Magnoliopsida; order Alismatales; family Hydrocharitaceae; genus Ottelia; species Ottelia alismoides. The sequence goes on from JAZKJV010006496.1 coordinate 907,434, forward strand.
CCATAAAGTCACATTAGACTTAGGTTAAGTTTCTCTCCACTATGCCTAAAAATCATTGCATTTGCATGCATCACGAGGCCTGAATAAATCAAATAGTATTTTGCCTAATTGATTTTTAATAGATCCAATTTACATAGATTTTTAAGTTTATTAATTTTCATGGATTCCTTTTATATAGACCTATCTAGGATAATTTTATATCTAAAAATAATGTGCCTTGGTATTTATTAAAATTAATTATGCAAAAACAGCCCTGCATCCTTATTAAATTCATTTTTAATTCATTTAAAGTCTAAAAATTCCAAAAAAATGCAGTAGCTTAGTTTCATTGCATATCATCTTCTGGCCAAGTTTTATTAATTTTGGACTTCATTTGATTATCTTTCTAATTTAACTTACAAATTTGGCTTGAAATTGCACTGCATTTTCCTTAATTGCATAAAAAATATTCTTCTGTAAATCTGACCTCTAAATTAACTAAAAATTTACCTAAGGAGACAGCTGCCTCCCTGAGTTCGACCTTGGGCTTTCCCAAGTAAAATAAATTTGCCATTTAAGTTAATCGAACATTAAATTTGAGTGGTTTTTTACGAAGTCTCGATTACTCGACTGCAACGGACGACAAACCTAATTCAATTGATAACTCGGTTGAATTAACAAGGGTAGCCGAGGGAACGTCGGGCATTTTCATCTATGCATATAATTTAGTGTAAATTTTAATTCCTTGTATTGCATCCCACATGAAGGACGCGAGGAATCATTGTAAGTCTCCTTCTTAGCATGCATCATTGATTTAAACGCTTGCATTAGCTTTCTCGATCATTTACCTCAGTTTTACAACTTAGGATTAAAAGGAATTGGGATTGCTCGTTAGGCGTGATTTTTCTGTGTTCATATAAGACTCAAGTGATACATGAATTTTAATCGGGACTGCTAATCAAGGCGACTGTATATAAATTTGACATAAAATTAACCCTTGTATCTGGTGGAGAGAAACCTACTCATTCTTTGTAAGGACAAGAATCACACACTTAGGGTAGATCCAAGACTTGGAGACTTCATTCTGACTACTGAGTTTAAAAATGACTAGCTACTTCTCAGTGAGGGAACTATGGTCTCCCTTAGCAGATTGGGTGGTTAAAGGACAACGTGAAAGGCAGTGTCCTGAAGAAATACGGGTAGTTGTTCTAAGGTCTGTACTTACACCCATATTGGTTGAAGGTAGGTGCAACTAGCCGTACGAATTCGGGCCAGTCTTTGTGACACTCTCCTCCACCTAAAGCTCCACTTAATATGCTCAAATTGCAATCTTATCATGGTTCAAAAATCCATCTCCATCCCTCTCTTGAGAAGATGTCAATTCATGGTTCTCCTTACCCAGACTCCGTGGGCCCAACATACACGACCATGCTCGATACTCTTCATTCCAGAGGAACCCTCTATTCGAAATTGATCCCCCGCAACCATAGTTTCCCTCTACCCTGTTTACTCCACCCCTTCCCATACTTCTTCCTAGACTAGACCGCTCTTACATTCTGACTTTCATATGAGCACAATAGAGTGGGAAGATTTGAGGACGGAAAATAGAGTAAGCAATTTTGACAGAGAAACACGATTCCTGATTACTATGGACTTCTCACGTTTTGAACCATCCCCTACTCAGGTTGACTCTTTTCTTGAGTACATCCAATTTTCCTTCAACAATTCACGAGAAATCCAGAGTCAAGGAAATATGACTCATGACCAGAATACAACTCCAATAAATAATCACTACTCCACTCAGAGCTACATGCCAGAGTTACATCATGTGGAGTATGATTATTTATCACCAAGTCATGAGATGTTTGAGGATGACATTGCTCGGATCAATCATAGAGTGAACGCTTTGACTGAACAAATATATAATCACATATGATCAACAAAGAATTAGGAAGAAGTGAGGATCCCACCTTGCGAACCGCAAGTCCATCACATGACTTACATCCGGATACAGATACTACTGACCTCCGACCAACTGACTGACCATCGCACTAAAAATACCAAAAAAAATGAAAAACCAGAAAAGTCAAAAAAATATACAACTCTGAAATGGAAGCATTTTGCAAGAGTATGACCATAGAGCTTCCATTAATCAAGGCCATAGAATATGTGCCTGATCTTAAGAGATATGTGAAGAGTCGATTGAACCCTAAAGAGATGAGAAAGAAAAGATCAAGGATCGAATATCATGTCATATCTATGGCTAGTTCTTTGGTGATGAATCGTAAAACCAAAAGTCATAAAGTCAAGCGGTTGACTCAGATCACATGTGAAATTGAGGATACCATGTTCACTCGTGTTCGATTAGATGATGGCTCCACATTAAACATCCTCCCAAAATTCGTCTTTGATCAACTCAAGATCGGACAACTCAAAATGACGAGGGTGATCGTTCAACTGCCAGATTGATCTACCAAAAGACCGCGAGGAATCGTTTCTATCGCCGTAAACCTCCGAGGTGACAAGCATAAAGTGGACTTTATTATCTTGGACATTGAGCATCGTGGAGAATTGTATGAATCTGCTATCATTTTAGGATAGCCATTTTTTGCATTTGCCAAGGCAAATGTCGATTATGAGACTCAAGACATCAAGTTTCTGAACTCAGACCATAATGAACAAACCCTCAATGACACGACCTGCTCCGAGGAAACCCAACCTAAAAGCAACAATCATGATTAGGAGAGAACCACTTCAAATAATTAGACCTCTCCTCACGAAACACAAACACAAAACCTATGAGAGACACCTGAGAGATTGATTGTTGAACTAACTTGGGATTCTCACCACACATCCCACCCTGATACTGCTCCTAGGAGGAAATAATATTCAAGAGCTTATGAGGAATTGGACCATATTTGTGAAGATCGTCACAATTATTTGAGTGGTCCAACTTTTGAGTCAGTAGTCATTCATGAAATACTTGAACCATACAAGGAGCTGACTCATGAAACCTCTAATGTCACCAAAACTCACGAATATCATAAGATGACATCAACATCCCCAGCCATCACTCACAAAGCCACCATGAACATGCTCCCTCACCCAAAGCCTTGTATGACCCTACAAGAATTAGTCGATTTTTACGATGATTCATCTGACAAGGAACCCATAAATGCCACACCAGTTACTCATGATAGGGAGAAAAACTTAGATCAAATTCCTCCCTATGCTTCTCACAGAAATAAACCGAACAAGAAAGTCACCTTTGACCTTAGAAACCATGTGATTTCTGAAGAGTCCTCGTCCGTTCCTGGTGTGGTGCATCAGGTAAGTGTAATAAGTGCAACTATAATCAGGGGCCACTTACCTCTTGTTGATAATAGTTGGAGATCCTTTGCGTATGACTAATATTCCTTTGACGACGTCTCTGACGATGGTTCGACCTCTTCATCCTCCCCTCTTCACCACCTACTACAGCTCCATATTATCTCCCACCACACTCATGTAAGAAGGTTCTTCGCAAACCCGCTTAACCTTGTACACCCGTAAATCTACTTGGTCCCCCACCTGTATTTATCTGTCCATACTTAGGCTGACCTGAGCCTAAGTATAGGGGGATTGATATCATTTTGTATACATTACTTCTATTCTTTTTTTCTTACACTCGACCACTCCATTTCTTGTTCTTCTGCTATACTTAGGCCCTCAAAAGCCTAAGTATAGGGGGCGAGTCGACTTCCTTTTCTTTTCACTCAACTATGCTTGGTACGAGCTATGTCTACATTTCACTTTGTGCCATGAGGACATAGCATAAGCTAAATATAGGGGGTGTGTTTATATATTCTATGTACGTTATCCATAGCTCGTTCTTTAATCATTTTTTATCAAAAATTGGGTATGGGTACAAGTTGTGTATATTATGTATTCTTTACTAAATTATTTATGCAGATAATACCTTTTTTCAAAATTATGGGCTATAACAAGCTTTAAAAAAACAAAAAAATAGAAATAAATAAAATAAAACTAACTTAAGGTTTTATCACTAACATTTTCACTATTAATCAAAACTTGAGGAATAAAAGAATCTCAGGTTTTTAAGGCCATTTGATTCATAGTTAATAGACCTTATTCATTAGGTTTGAGACGTAATAATCTACACTTCCCTAGTTTGAAAGATGTGAGTGCTATATTGCATGCTTAATCTCTACCTTTAAGAATATGATCAACACATCACTTGTACAACTACATGAATGATGAGATGAGTTGAGATTTCACGTGAGGGACTGGGACATGAGATTTGAGTCTAGACCTGATTTTATGATACTCGAGGATGGGATAAAGTCGATGAAAGCTTCAAGAAACCTGAGTGTTAGAAAACACTAGCGAGTATGAGAACAAGTTCTCATGTTATCTTTTAACATTGACCTATGTGTCAGGGTCTGATGAAACTAAATAATTGTTGGTCAGTGTGTGCCAACTTTTGGTAAAGGCGGCGGAGCTAGCAAAAAAGAAAAGAAAGAAATATTGAAAGAAAAGAGCTCTCAAACACAAAGTCAAATTACAAAGAGCTTCTATCAAAGGTGAGCGCTTTTAACCATTTTCAAAGTGTCCAATTGGACCAAAGCTAATTAGGATCAATGAGTCGGGCTAGTACCTCAAAAATGGCTCTGCGTCATAAGTGATATAAGTCTGGGTGTAAGTATATTAGATACTTAAAGAATATAGAACTCAGTTTACTCCCAGGAAAACAAGTATAGACGACTCAATCTCTCTTGACGGGTACACGGGTCAACACCAAAAAATACGTGTTGAGTAATAAGGCTCTCGAGAGGAACCTTATTCCAATGAGAGGAATAGAAGAAAATATACAAACCTAAATCCTCCATCATATGGCCTGTCATATATACTTTCAAGTCCGACAAACTACTGAGATGGTAGATTGAATGCAAGAATAGATTTATTCCCTAGCGTTGAGGATTGGATCTTTAGGATAGTCTCTCGGATCAGGATTTTGAGTTTTGTTTCGACTCAATTCTCATGATTGCAGTACTAAATGTCATATCTCTTATGTTATATGTACAAACTGAGAGTCTGATAAATTAGAGAAGTTGGATTTCTTTTGACTAGAGCCGAGTTGAGCTTAGAATTTTGGTACTGCTAAAACCAAAGATTCGTAATGAGATAAGTCTTGAAATTTGCACATGCACGGTCAGGGATTCAACCTTCTAACCCATTAAATTTGCTTGGGGACAAGCAAAGAGCTACGTATAGGGGTGTGATGAACCCACGATTCATCTCCTCTATATGGATGTTTTAGTAAAATCTCCTTATTAAATCAATAATTAGACCCCTTAAAATTAATTAATTAACACTCATTAATTATGTTGAACTTAGGGTTAAAATCTGTAAATAAATAACCCTTGTTTTTGACCTGAATTGAGCTTATTATTTTTTGTACAAAAATTAGTTATTTTAAAATAATTCTTTCTCTAAATTATTCTTTAATAAATTAACTAACTTGATATGAAGAATTAAAACCACAAAAATCAGAAAATCAAGAGAAAATATAAAAATCTAACATTGCATATTTTGTACATATTTTATCTTTGTCAATTTTATTTTGCCTTTTTCTAACCTATAAAAAATCTATAAAAATTAGATTAAGTATGTATATATTGTTTATAAATTAATCCACTAATTAAAATTACATTAAAAATAAAAAAATTACGAATTGCAAAATTTAGTATTTTATATAGAGTACCTCCAAAAATACTTTTTGTACATTTGACCTCTTTTGATTTTGGGTCCTTTAAAAAAGTTGTAGATCTCGTCGAGTCGAACAACTTTTGTGTTGACACTTTTTGATTTGGCTTCATTTACTATCTCTTTCTGATTTTCTTTACTTTTTATCTTTATTTAATCTTATGTTTTTATTTTACTTTTATTTAATCCTTAATTTTATTTTAATTTTATTCTAATCTTATTTATATTTTTATTTCTTCTTTTTTTTCCTTCCCTTCTTCTTTTTCTTTCTCTCTCTTTTCTCCCTCTTGTTTCTCTCTCTTCTCTCTTCACTCCCGACATGTCATGTGTCGTGCGTGTGACCTCACCCTCTCCCAGGTCACATGTGCCATGTGAACCCCACCCCTCCCCTTCCTCCCCATGACCACCTCCGCCTCCTCTTGCTCCTCTTCCGTCCACCTCCTCCTCTCGTCGTCCCTCCGCATCCACCTCTCTCTTAACCACCGTCGATAAACCTCCCTCGTCTTCCATAACCGCAGCTCCCTCCTATAAGAGACCTCCTCGTTGACCTTCACCATCCATCCACCTTCATCGACTAATCGAACTTGAGAGAGAAAGGTGAGATCTGGGGTGGTGATAGTACCCTAGATCTCAGGCGAAAACCTCTTGGTGGCACGATCCGAGGTGCTCCCCGAGCACCTTGCTGTTACTCCACTTCGCGAGTAGTCGAGCTCTTCGCTCCCTTTGTCGTAGTGAATAGAGTGATAATCGATGACACACTTCGTTGAGCTGCTCAACCCATCTTGCGAATCGCCCCCACTCCTCCTTTGCACCATCAACAACTTTGTCCACATCACCTCCACCTTCATCGACTGCTGCCACTGCCACTTCGCTTTGACTTCAACTCCCATCGACAGTCGTTGCTCTGTCGTCTGCATCACCTTCTCCTCACACCAAATATGATGCATGGAATGATGATCAAAATTCAATTTTCATTGTAGTTTTAGCATTAAAAGGTGTTGCAAGATGTATTGATGTATGATGATGCAAGCACGAATATGTATTGAAATAGGTATGCAAAAATACAGCTTAAAATAATTAAATATATCATCAATAACAAAGGGATACACTTTCATTATCAATTGAAGCCTAAAAATAACGCATACTTATGTTAAAAATAATTGACACACTAACCATAGAAATTATCATGTTAAATAGAGTGTCAAATAAGTGAATTATCTATACCATTAGATAGATCATTAAATCGGTGTCACGATGAAATTGAAATCAACAAAAAAAGGAGATCGTATGCTCAAGATATTAGCAATATAGTCTAGGGGCATAAATCAAAAAATATAAAAAAAGGTAAATGCAAAAATATAACAAAAAGGTCACGGGAAGGGCATTTATGTAATTAATGAAAGTTGGTTGGGCTTTCATGCAATTTAATCATGTGTCGGGGTATTTCTGTAATTTTATAAAATGATTGCCCCCCCCCCTCGGGCAAGTTTCCCTGATGCAACACATGAAGCATGTGACCTGGTCCTTTATGCAATTTCGGGAGAAGATGAGGGTTTGTATGCAATTTGCTTGAGCATACACATGTAGAACACGTGGGTGAAGGCTCGGGATGAGGTTTGGATCCGGTGCAGGTGGCTCAGGCCACATGGGTGACCTGAGTGGTTATGTGCTGCCTCGATCCCATCGAGGCTCTAGCTTAGCTCCGAGGAGGCTGGTTTACTTCTTGTGGACTGTCATATCCGAATGGATCCAACGACAACTGCTTCCCCTAACTCCTCCTTGGTGCGACGACGTAAATAGAGCTTTGGCAAGCTCCCAGTTCCTCTACCTCGCTCCTGTTAGCTGATGGAAGGTCGGGGATGGTTCTGAAGCTGCAGGCAAAGATTGTAGAGAGGTGGAGAAGCTTAGAGGTGGCATGGATCGTTGAGTCGGCGCCGTCATATCATAGCCGAGATTTTAGAACAGAGGAGTTTCAAAACCTCCTACCACTGGTGGAATGAAAACCTGCATATGTTAGGGATAGCCGAAGCAAAGGTAAGTGCGTGCGAGTGAGTGATATGGGGTCCAATTCTGGCGAAGGGGCGGAGCACCAAGGTCTTCTCCAGCGAGCCAAAGAAGGAAGGGGGCGGTGGTGGACGAGGTTCTGGAGAATGGAAGCGATGAGCAGAGAGTGTCACGAGGATGGAGGATGTGAGGCAAAGCTCAGAAGGGTCCAATTGAAGGTGGAATGAAGTGTGTGTGGGTAGGGAAAAGGGAGAAATTAAAGAAAAGCAAGAAGGTGGATTTTACCTAATCGGGAAGAAGAAATAGAGGAGGTGGCTTGGGCTGAGGAGCTGGGTGGTCTTTCGGTCACCTCTCTACCTGGGCGACCGCTCCAGGGGGCTCGAGCATGCTCTGGGAGGAGCTGCAACATGGCCGGAGCCATGGGTTGATACCTGAGCTCCGGTTGTCGTCGCAAGGCCAAGTCCGACCTCCCCCATTCACAGGGAGGTGGAGGTCGCCAGGCCAAAGCCCTTGGAATGGTGGACGAGGGAGAACGGAGGTGGAGTAGGTGGATTTATATGACGAAGATCCAACCATTTCGAGTGATGATGTCAAGTTTTGAAACGATCCTGCGAAGAGGAGGGAGGCGTGATTTGAGATAGTGAAGGCTCCACGAGGGAGACAAGAGTTAGGGCTTAGTGGGGGAGCATCTAGGTAGTGCAGAGGGTGGCTGAGGTGGAAGCTAAAAATGGAAGGGGAGCAGACGTGGTGAAGGGTAATGACTGGCGAGGGAGATACGGGAGGCAGAAGATGTGGTCCTGGCTGTTGGATTTTACGATCCAACAACAATGAAGCAGCCATGGAGCGAAGGTCAGGATCAGATGGAGGATGTGGATACAAGGGCTAAGGGAGTTGTTGAGATGTGCAGTTGAGATGGAGCATAACAGAGATCCTACGGTGGGGGAGAGGAGAGGCGACATGAAGGGCTCTAGGTCGTTAGATGGGCAGTCATCCAATGATTGAGATGAAGGCGGAAAGGTGCACATGAGATCATATCTAGAAGAGGAGATCAGATGGTTGAGGAGCGAGCGGGAAGGGATGGTGGAGATGAAGGCGAGTGGAGGGGGATCCAAGGGCCCTGGATAAGGTCGAGTGGCGTGAGATGAGGCGAGCTACGTAGCAGCTCCATAGAGCGCCACATGGCCCATTGGAATTATTCAGGAATTGGCAAATAAAAGGAAAATACAAAATAAACACAATGAGGTTGAATTAGCAGAAGTCAAAATATGAAAGTTGTAGATCTCGAGGAGATCTACTAGTTTCATGTTGGACAAAAAGTCAAAAGAGATCAACTAGACAAGGAATATTTTTCTGGAAGTGTTTTTAAAAGATTAAAAAACTTGCTTTTAATGGTTTTGTGATTTTTTGTCTTTTTAATTTCTTTTAAAAATCAAAATAAATATATAAATATTTAATCTAATTTTTGGAGTTTTAATAGGAAATAAAATAAGGAAAGAAAATAAAGGGGTTAATATTTGTACAATAACTAGGGATAATTATAGGAGAAAGGCCAATTGTTAATTGAGCGGAATTAATGAAGATTTTGATTAAATAGTTTAATTAAGGAGGATAGTAATTAATAGATAATATGATTAATCAGATATTCATCATGCTCCAGGTTGAATAGTGCATGTTAGATTAGATCAAGTTCCCTCGATCCAGGTCATCCACTGCTCTTCAGGTCCCTCACGCGTAACTCACATCTCTTTTTTAGCGAATTGCACATTTATCTCGTTTGTCTTGTTTATTGCAATCAGGTCATTATACATATGTTTGCAAGCGAAGTACTTGTGCAAGTCCGCCCTTTGTATTTTTCTTATTTGCATTTAAATCCAGATCTGCTTCACATGAACTGATCATGTGCCTATTTTCTTAATTATTTTGAATTTTATATCATGAACATTCATTGTTTTTAATAATCATAAGAAAGTTTGTACATAATTGCGTTATATTCCCTAATATGTTGTTTTATTTCCATTACCTTTTATTGCTTGATTTCAATAATTACAATATCTCAAAAAAATCATAAAAATTATACTATCTCAAAAAATCTATAAAAATTATACTAAGTACCTAATAACTTGATCCATCTCCAATGAATTTTGTTTTGAAAATTAATTTCATTTTCTAATTTTAAAAATTCAAAAATCATGCACTAATCCCTGTTTGAACTTTGAAAATTCATAAAATTTGAAAATTATTTAAAAAATTCTAAAATTTTATATTGGTTTTATTTTAAAATATCGTTTCTCACATAATAAAAAATCATATAAAAATATTAAAAGAAAACTCAAAAAATTGAAGTATTTACCTAAACTTATAATAATTATAAAAAATATAGAAAATAACAAAAGCACCAGCACCCCCTTGTTTTAAAACTTTTCAACATTCTTTCTAGTAAAAATAGTTTCAGAAACTTTTGTCACTATTTGGCTTTTTAAAAACCAAAAGAGTTTTTTGTTTTCTGATAACTTTATTTTCCAAATTAATTCACTTTTAAAATCCATAAAAACATTAAAAATCATTGAAAAAACACTTAAAACAAAGACAAATTTCATAAAATTAAAAAAACACTTTATTCCTCACATTTAATTTGATTTATTATTTTTGAAAAATCCAAAAGGGTTCTTTTAAGTCTTTTTTTAATATCATTATACATAAATTGCTTTCAAACATTAAAAACACATAAAAATTAAGGTAAATTGCAAAAAATTGACCGATCTTTATATAAATTCCCAAATTAGGGACTGATCTTTAGTTTATAAGAAATAGGGGACCGAATTTTAACCTAACATTCTAGTCCCCAATACTATCACTGGACAGCTCAATCCATAATTTTACTTGACCAAATTACCCTTGGCTAAGAGCATCCTCCGCCTCTTCTCCTTCCCCTCGCTATGGATGACGGAGATGGGCCTCTAGGGCATGTTTGGTTATCGGGTTACCCCGGGGTAACCTAGTGTATCCCTCTACGTCCCTGGGTTAGAAATCCATCACAAGTCAAGGTGAAATCACATCACATTCCTTATTCCAACCCTCTCCCAACCCTCATAACCATCCAAACATCTAATATTCACAAGAGGATACCCCAACCCACCACATCCCAGTAATCAAACATGCCTCTAGGCTTCAACCGTAAAACGTGGTCGACCTTCAGCGCAGGAGTACCACCCTGCCCCTTTCAAACAATTCTATGTTATAAATCTCATGCTCTACCTCTCTTCCGCGGTGCACACATCCTCTCCCACCCTCTCTTAGATGGTACCCGCAGCCGACCGCGGTGGTGGAGATTTCTCAATCGTCCACGCAGAGCTGTTGGGGGAGATCTTTAGACGCCTCCCTCTGATCGACCGCCGTCACCTCCGCTCTGTCTATCTATCGTATCGTTGGTGGTTGAACAATTTCCCTGACATGGAATGCAAATCAACTTCTCTGCAATACTTTTTCTACAAGGGCAGTAAGAAGTCCATGTGGTTGATGACTCCCATCGGAAGGGGCACCCATCACGTCCTCTATAATGTCTGCTCTGCTACCACATTCAGATTAATCGACCTACCACCCATCCACTTCGTTGTTGGCATGTTCCCATGTGGTTGGGTGCTTCATGTGGACGACTACAGAGACCTCTGCGCCCTCAATATCCTCACGTGGGTGCACATCTGCCCCCCCTCTGCTCACCGCCTTCAGCGGCATTGTCGGAGTGGATCGCGATGCCTAGGGCCGCATCACCGGATACCTCTCTCGGAACACTGTTGAGAGCAACGAGCATTATCACTATTGGCCCTATGAATTGTACATCAACCAATCCTTTTATGTTCATGTTATCATCCTCTTCCCCAAGAGCAACTCCTCCTTCGATGTCCGAAGATTAGCTCATCGTCATCAGTCACGGGCTTTGCCAGGATATCTGTTATGCATGGGAAGGAGATGACTAGTGGACGGATGCTTGGCCACGTTTAACAAACAAAACAACCACGTCGGCTCACTTCTGACCCAAAACACCCCACAGATCCTGGCTTTAAAATTCTCGCTGCTTTGTTCTAGGGAGAATCATGATTGTCAATTTTTTGCCTCTATTTCATGCCATATACAGTAAAGATCTCCTCCCAACATTGGATGGTCATTAGGGGTACGTTCTACGACAATGACAAAGGTAGATGTTGGGGTGGAAGTTGGGGAACTTTATCTAATAAGAATATCCACGACAAGGATCAATGCTTTAAAGACGAAGTTCTTTATCTACGTCTGATGTGGTGTTGTATAAGCTCGATAAGGTCACCAACATCTAGGTAGTAGTTGGGGACCTTGGTGAAGATCTGGCCTTGTTCCTGGGCGTCAACCAATCGTTGGTGCTATCCATTCGTGACTTCCCGTAGCACGAATCTGATCGCATCTACTTCACTGACAATACCTGGGGGGATCCGATGTGCTCGAGTGGATGATAACGACAACTTCGGTGGCAAGGCGACCCATCTCGACGACGCGGACGCTGCCGAAGCACTCGAGCTCCTGTGTTAGAAGGTCGAGCACGTTGTCGCAAGGGAAGCTTAGAGACCCATCTACTTCGTCCATAGCGAGGGGAAGGAGAAGAGGCCGGAGGGTGCTCTTCACCAAGGGTAATTTCGTCAAATAAAATCATGGATTGAGATGCCCATTGACGGTGTTGGGGACTGAAATGTTAAGTTAAACTTTGGTCACTCATTTGTTACAAACTCAAAAGAGATATTTCACCCATAACCCTGAGTAATTTCGTAATTACCCTAAGAACCCTCGATAATCATGAATTACACACAAGACCTTGAATAACCTTTGCGTTTTACACCCATAACCTTACGTTAGTTTAGGTCATTAACTCAACCAGATAGCTGAGTTAACTTAAAATAATCTGTGATCTAACGGTTGAGATTAATCAAAAAAGAAAGAAAGAGATGAGGATGTGGGTCCGATCCTGGAGGACCTGAGGTGGGCTTGCGGGCGGGCAGGGGCAGGGGCAGGCGAGGGATGACGACTCGACCTGGGCTTGCAGGCGGATGCGTGGGTGGGAGGGTCGACTAGGCGGAAGCACGGGCATGGACTAAGGCTCGACCAGGCGGAGGCGCGGGCGGGCTTTCAGGCGGACGCGGTGCGAGCGGGCTTTCCAGGGGTGGCTACGGGTCGACCAGGTGGAGGCACGGGCGGGGGGTGTGGGGCTACGGGTCGACCAGGCAGAGGCACGAGCGGGGAGGGGGGATGGGTGCACGACCTGAGTAGGGATGCGGGGGTGGGTGCAAGACCTGGGGCTTGCGGCGGCGGGGCGGTGACCTGGGCTTGCAGGCGGAGGTGCGGGAGGGGAGGGGAGGGGGCTCCGACCTGAGACGGGCTTGCGAGCAGGCGGGGGTGGGGGGAGGAAGAGGGGGTGACCGGCGGGGGGTGATGGGGCGACTGGCAGGGGGTGTTGCTTGGAGGACGAAGGTGGGGAAGGAGGAGGAAGGGGATAGTGGTCTTACTTGTAAATAAGTGGCAGTTAAGGGGTATAAAATATAAAATACTTGACGGAGACCGTCATAGTTAACGGGAAATTGGTTGGAGATTAACACGGGGTTATGGGTGTAAGAGCTAAGTATTACTCAAGGTCTTGTATGTAATTCGTGATTATCGAGGGCACCTGGGGTAATTACGAAATTACTCAAGGTTATGGGTGTAAATATTTCAACTAAAAATCAGCCCCTAATTTGGGAATCTGTGTAAGAATCAGTCATTTTTTTGTAATTTACCGTAAAAATTAAATTAAAAATATATAAATCATAAAGTATAAAAAGATTAAAACAATATAGATACATAAAGAAGAGTCCTTAATTACCTTTCCAATCTTGGAAACTATGTCATATAAAGATTTTGATTGTTTGAAGTTTGAACAGTTTGTAGGTTGCAACAACAATTAGCTTTTGTCCGTCTTTTAAAACCCAATTGTAATGTTCAACAGTATGGTTAGGGTTCAAGTGCTCCCGGCATTGCTTACAGTAGTGGACGCTCCTCACAATTGTAATCTTGGGATCTAGTTTGGTTTTTTGTGATGTTCATCGAATCAGGATGCACATCTTCATGTGTTGCTTTGATTTTGCTATATGCACGGTCGTTTTTTATGCTGGTGATGGGGAACAACTCAAGAACTTAGTGATATCTGATAAGCGCTTTAGAAACCAATTAGCTCCAAGAATGGGTTCGAAATGAGAGGGCGTCTGCTCGAGAAACTCATGCAATCACCTGCACGAGAAGATATTCGGCCTAAAATCAAATAAAATATGATTTGCTCGAAAATGGGTTCTGCTCCAAAATACAAGTTTTGAATCCAAAATTCGAAAGAAATAAATGGCTTTAGGTAGAGTTTTACATGTCGATCAAGAGTGGATTCGATAAGCTTTCTAGACCATCAATCAACTGATGTTAAAACTAAAGAAACAAAAAGAAATCCGTGAAGGAACTTGCTTATGGTTAGAGGGGTTTAAGACCCTTCTGGTCTTTGCTTGATGCCCGACAAATGAGATGTTACGCACATCACTTGTGCATGATTTAGAGCTAGGAGAAGCTTTGGAACCTCTTCAGCTCTCCTACGTCTTCGCCCGATGGAACCTGTCCTTTGTCTGTCACCCTTTGGACCTCCCTCTCTCGCCCGCCCCGACATCCAGTCCCTCTCGCCCGCCGCCCAGAACCACTACTCCCCTCGCCCACGCCCTTAGGACCACTGACGTGGCATTGCTCCTGGGTAAAGCTGGTGGCGACGCCGCTCGTAATGGTGGTGCCGTAGTTGGGTTGCCACGAGTGGAGGAGGGAGAAAAAGAGAAGATGAGAAGTAGAGAGAAGGAAAGAAAATCACTGTTGGTTTTGTTGGAGTTTGATTAACTCAATCTTAACCCAGACAAATTAACTTAAGATGAGATAAATTAACGTTGGGGTTAGTGGTTTTAAATGGAGTAAGTTTGCGGGATTTATGTGATAATTATGATTTTTACAAGGATGAGCGGATAATTAGCAAAATTTATGTGGTTTGTTGTGTAAAAAAACCTAATATTTTTATATGTACTTTCCACTTTAACTTACCGACGATGTCGATAATTAATCTACCCGAATATAAAAACATAATTCAAAAAAGTGGCATTTGAGAAAAAGTAGACTAACATTTTTAAAAATCGATTAGATTTAAATATGGTATATAACATAAAAAAATGCTGATTCTATTAGTTTTTTTACTCTCTTTTGTGCCAGTGGGATTATTAATATGCACCATCTATACAAATAAATTCATCTGAAAGAAATCCATGATTTCCTAATATAGGTTGTGCTAGAGATCTTGGAAGTGGAATACATACTGAGATGAACTAACTAAAGAGAGTGCAGACATACTCAGAGTTCTTAAGGAGGTGACAATGATAGAACCCCGTGCTAAAATCCAATCGCGGCATTGCGTACCTTCTCAACCATGGAATCAGACTCGAGGAATCCGTCAACTTCGTGGTCCTTCGTGATAACTTAAAGGCGGACTGGTTAAATTCCATCTCGTTCTTGAGGATCCTCGTCTCCATTTGAGAGTGAACGGCAACCTTAATCGCCCTCTCCATGAAACACTCGGACATGGTGATGAATCAAAATAAAATACTGCTCGACAGGGGATGCCCTTTATCACCTTTGTTTATAGTTTTTACATACACGAGGTCGAAGTGGTCCCAACTGGGCCTGGGCTCGGGTTCGAGCTCGTTCGAGCCCAATCGAGCTAGCTTGGGCTCGGGCTCGATGAACTCGAGCGAGCCCGTTATTGAGTCTGATCTGGGCTCGAGCCAAGTCTAGTTCATTAAGGAAAATGTTATTTTTTGGTATAAAAGTATTTGAACCCATGACCTCTTCTTTGAAATACTGTCTTTCTTACCAATAAGCTACTATCAAATTACATCTCAAAAGCTATATTATATTATATATTGTAAGATTCTATTTACCAATAAAAAATACTAATTTGCTAATTATAACCTATAAAATATAAATATATTTGTAGCTCTATGTTCCTTAGAAAAATATAATATTGGTTGGCACATTAGTGGATAATATATATTATCAAATATGTTCCTATTTAAGGACGTATAATAACATGAGATCGTAATTAAGTCTACAATATGATATATATGGAACATTACCACGTTGGAATTCACATTTACGTATATGGACATATATAGTTCTAAGATGCCCATGGAAAAATTATATCAACCTACAGTTTGGTTGGGCATAATATACATATTTAATTACTACCTGCGTAGACAGCTACAACTATAGATATAACACTGATTGTTGAACATGCAACTCCTCTTGTGTGTGTATTATATATAAATATATAAATATAAATATTATATATATATATATATATTCTGTATCGAGCTCCTTATCGAGTTATCAAGCCGAACATGGCTCAACTCGGGCTCGACTCCTTAAGTCATCCAACCCAAAATTCTAACTCGGACTCGGCTCAATAGCTTAATAAGCTAGGGTCATGAGACCTTATCGAGTCGAGCTCGAGCCTGGCTCATCGAGCCTTAATTCAATAACCAACTCTATCCTTAACACAAGAACTCTAGATGCACCGAGGCTTGACGTTGCTTCCATTGAAGGGGATGATGGAGTTGATGTTGAATGTGAGCCGACGATCCATGGGATGAGGTAGCACCTCGCCTTGGGCTTGGTATCTCCTCATCGCCGTCATCAGAGGAGTGGACATCACCGAATGCAAGACAAAGAAATTGAGACTAATGTGGAAGGAGAGGGCGAGGAGGGACGGGAAGACAGAGAGAAGGATTGCAGGACCTTGTGCATCATTGACTTTTGAGCAAATACCATAGGCGACGACAACCACATTTGTACCTTTGTAGTCATCTTATCAGTGGCGATAATATTTACACCTCCATCTTCGTGTTCACCTTGACCAACAACGATAGTGTTAGTAGTTCCATCGTCATCTTGTCGACCACAGTGATAGCCACATTCCTAGTCATCTTCATGGCTAGTCGTCATCATCGTAACCGCCAACCTCAACGATGGCGAAGCTGAAGCCAATGAATTCGTTGTGGGAGATAATGGGAGTTGTGGGGTTGCGATAGAGGAAAGAGAGCAAAGTGACGATCTGATTTTGGATTAACATAATCACATGTCCATTTCTTTTAATTGCATGTGATCTTATTATAATGAATACGACAGTTACAATGTACACAATTTTGGATATAATAAATGTAATACATGAATTTGTGCATATGAGCAGGATATAACATCATGTTCATAGAATTTTGGACATGGCAATATACTTTTGGATAACCACAGCTAACTGTGCTCATACATGTTGAGTTTATCCACATCACATGCCCTGTTCTTCCTTTTGGCATGCACAATCCAGAGCAATGTGATTAAAAAATAGAAGAATAAGTGGCATGTATCCTGCGAATGTGGAATCATGGATGCGAAAGAATAAGTAAGATACATAGAATTAAGCGACAGATACGAGTGATCAATTGTGTGAACAATGTCCCCTCTGCGTACTATTAGATATAGATAGATTTGCAGTAGTGATACGATTCTATCTTCAAACCAGTGAAATAGTAGTACAGAGTGATTTCCTTGATAGAACATCCCCATCTCCCAAATGCCATGTCAGAATATCGAGCGACGAATGGTTCGTCGATCGACGAATCGTTTGTCAATCAATGCATCCTTTATCAGATCACTCGGCGAACTATTTTCCGATCGATGAATGTGTTTCCATTTAGATTATATATATAACTTAATATATAATATTGTTGCATTCGCCGTTTGGATTATATATATATACATATTAAAAACAATAGGATATCTTTCAAATGAGACTTGGTCCTTCCATCCATATGGAAGGCCAACCATCCCATTCGTTACCATCTTTCCATCAACGACTATTAAGAAAACCACCTTCCATAAGCAAAACCGCTTATCTTATGAGTGTCGTGCCATCCAAAAATGGAATTTGTTTTTCAATGGCAATTGTTTCCGTATTTTACGCTCCATAAAAGCCCGTAATTCTACCACTGCGCGTCAATTTCCCAGATCCTGTTTTCGAGTTCCTATTTCCAGAATTATTCTAAAGAAATGGGTGAAAAAGACGCCATGTTTGAAGATCGTATTTTCCAGAAATATTTTGAAGAAATCGATGAATCAGAGGTATTTTATATATTAAATATAAAATGTTTATGTATTTTGAGTTTCAAAAATCTTATTTTCATGCTTTGCTTTCAGATTGATATGTGTCAAATGTCCATAGAACAAGAAGAATTCGAAGCTATGATCGATGCCGGTTATTATATTTATTTTCTTATTTTTCTCAGCAACTAAGATTCCATCTTATCCAATTAACCATAAAAGTATATTACTGATTAACTAATTCATCAGAAATACATTTTTTTGAAAAAAATCTACTAAAGTTGATTTTATTATACAATAGTTTCATATAAACTTTTTACATAAACAACAAAATACAAACTCTTATGTTATTGTATTTAGTTTTCTCTAATTCATATATATACTTTATGCAATACAAAGAGGTGTCCCTATATACCTTTCTTGATATTAATATACTAAATATGCTTTTAAAAATACATTACTGAATTTGGTATGACTAACCAATTCATCTGAAATACTATTTTGAAAAAAGATATACTAAAGTTTATTATATTATACATTATTTTCCCATAAAATTTTAACACGAGCAACAAAATACAAACTTTGATGTTACTGTATTTGATTTCCTATAATACTAATATATAGTGGTTACAATACAAAAAATGTGCCTGTATACTTTTCTTGATATTAATATACTAAATAGACTTTAAAAGCACATTACTGAAATTGGTCTGATTAGTTGTTTCATCTGAAATACAATAATGCAAACAAAAATACTAAAAGTATTTATAATATACAAAATTTTACCGTAGACTTGTCAATATAGACAACAAAATAAAAAATAGATTGTGAGAGTGAATTAGTGAATTTGTTGTGGTTAACATATTCATCTGAAATACAAAATGTATTGTAAGATAGACTGAAAGTGTTTTTCCATTAAAGTCTTTTATTTTTCTATTTTTTGTAGATATTTTTATCATTTATTTAATAATATGTTAATTCAATTTTCATATTTCCAAAATAGCTTCTCAAAATCATTTTCAGAAGAACAATGCGATATTTCAGATGTTCCCGAAGTAGGTATGACATTTGGTTCAATAGAAGATGCATATAATTTTTATGAAATGTATGCAACTAGGACTGGGTTTAATGTTAGAAAGGCTGGTACTCGTCATGGCATAGAACATTGTTCGAAGAAAAAGATTGTTGTATTTAAAAGATTTTTATGTTGGAAAGAAGGTCACACAAGAACTAATGGTAAAAAAATCGAAGTTTCCACATTACAACGATGATAGTGAAGGGGATATATTCGATTTGGAAGAGAGAAGAGTTGGACGGGTTCGAACTGGTTGCCATGCATTGATGGAAATCAGTCTATGTCAAATAGAGTTGGATTGGATTGTGGTCAGGTTCATAGATACACACAATCATGAGTTAGTATCGCCAAACAAACAGAGGTATCTCAGGGCAAACAGAAGGTTTACAAAAACGACCAAATTGCTTGTTAAGTCTATGTCAGATGTTAATATATCTACCTCGAAACAATCCACCTTTATTGACAATGGTTGTTTAACCAATAGTCCAGCAGGTGGAATAGTCAGGGATATTTATAATCTTTATAGAAATCAAAAGAAAAGCAAGCATGGTTTAGATGCTCAAATGCTATTAGATCATTTTGCAGGTCAAAAGATGATGCCGGATTTTTTCTTCTCTTTTAAGGTGGATGAGGAAAATTGCATGACTCGCTATTTATGGATTGATTCTGTTTCAAGGCATGATTACTCCCTTTTTGACGATACAATATCATTTGATACTACATACAGAACAAATGAGTATAAATTAATTTTTAGATCATTCTGTGGTATTAATCACCATGGCAAAATTTTTTTTTGGAAGTGCTTTCTTGAACAGGGAAACCACTGATCCCTTTGTGTGGTTGTTTAATAGTTTTGTCCATGACATGGGCAAGCATCCAATTTCCATTATTACAGACGAAAATCCGACTATTTGCGTTGCAATTGCTATATCTCTTCCAAGTACAATCCACAAATTTTGTACATGGCATATTATGACCAAATTGAAGTCAAAGTTGGGATGCATCAAAGATATTGATAGAGCTCTAAAGTCTATTAGGAAACTTGTATGGGTGGAAAAAGTGTAGTATATTTTGAAAGTATATGGATTTTAATACTTGAGCAATTTGGTCTCCAAGAAAATAAATGGCTTTCTGAAAAGTTTTCAATAAGGCATTAGATAGATATATACTCTAAGGAGACATTCTTTGCTGGAATGAGGAGAACACAATGAAGTGAAAGCATAAATTCTTTCCTCCAGAGCCATGTTACCAAACAGAATTCATTATTGGAGTTTATAGCACGGTTCCACGTAGTACTTCAAAGGATTAGAGAGAAGGATAATGGCATGGATAATGATACAGTCAATTGGAGACCAAAGCTGGGATCACTTGGGCATTGGAGAAGCAAATGTTGATGTTATATACCAAAAGGATCTTCTACATATTTCAAAAAGAATTAAATGATAGTTTGATGCTGAATGCAATCATCTCTGGCGCAGGTGATGAGATAACTGAATATTCAGTCTCCCGGGTTGGTGAATCTGAGAACAGTTTTGAAGTATTAATTTCAAACAATACTTCAAAATTATCATGCATTTGTGTTAGAAAATCAGAAGCGGAAGCGAAACATGGATAAAATATAAAGAACACTAAGAACGCGGGATTTTACGTGGAACCCTACTCCGTGAGGAGCGGGATGAAACCACGGGAGAAGCCCTCAAAGGGACGGATATTCTATTGAACTTTCTCAATGGATACAGGAGGTCTGGGGCTCCTTATATAGCTTCGCCAGAGCCTCCAAGTCCCACCACTAGACGATGTGGGACTAAACATCGGATGAGGTAAATGGATCTCCTCCAGGATCCATTTACCCTGCTACAACACAACAGACGCATACACCTTATACTCCAACACTCCCCCTCAAGCTGGAGCATGCAATGCTCAGCTTGGACAAACAGAAATAAACTCAACTCAACGCTACAGGACACTACGGACAATATCAACCCAACGCGCACATTGCTGCAGTCGAGGACGTTGCTTCTCATGCCGTGCAGGTGAGGAGGACGAACGGGCTGGAGTGTGAGTCTGCTGAATCTCCTCGTCGGAGAGTATGTGCTCTGAACTGCGCCTGTTAGAGTCACTGCAACTGAAATGAGTCTCCTCGTCGGAGTACTCTGGCTCGCCACAATAATGTGGACAACTGCTCCATCTCTGAAAAAGGGTCGAACTGAAAAAGAGCAGTGGCTGTGCAATCCTCGTCGGAGTCCACGGTCGTTGGAGAATGGAGTCTGAAAATAGTCTCCTCATCAGAGAACTGGGTCTCTCCCATCTGGCTCAGAGAATGGTGCACTGCTCTGGTGTACCTATGATACCACATGAAAACCCTTGCCCTCAATGGCATAGGGAATGGTCCTCTGCTCTGGAGTCCCTATGGCTCACATGAAAACTCTAGCCGAACAACAACAAGAATGATGGGGACCTCGAGCAAATGATGGCAACATATGCTCATCCGACAATGACGGCAAACTCGTGTGTGTCTGAAACTGGAGACTTGGAAACAATGGTCGTCGAGTCTGAACAACTGTAGAGTCTGATGAACTGGTTGGTCTGGAGACTGGCATCTGAATCTGGATCATGAACAGACATGTGACTCTACATATACTCCCCCTTTCTCCCATACTTGTCGGAAACTCAACAATCGACAAAGTTGGGAGAAGACAAGATAAATAGGGGGTAAACAACAAGAACATGAAACTTGCGGCTTCGTCATTTTTTAATAAGCTATCATTTTTTTGAAACATTTTTTAAGCCGTTTCAATTTTTTTCAGCTTTTCATTTCATTTTTTTTGAAATTTCACGTACGATTTTTTAGTACGCATCTTCTTCTTTTTTTTTAAGCACAAACTTCGGTCTTCTTTTTAATCAGGCCCATCTTTCTTTCTTTCTTTTTTTTAACTGACGATGGCCCACTTGGGGCCTACCTTTCACCCCCCTTTTTTCCTTCTGGATAACTGTCAGCCCACTTAGGCATTTACAAGACTAATGATATATTTTTTTTATAACGTGGGAGACTTTAGGGTTTCCAACGGGGGAACCTTTCGTATCAAACGCCCCCGCAGGGGCCGCCGCAACTGGGAAAGGTGTGAGGGAGCGCAGAGGGGTCGTGCAGTGGGTCACCGCCATCGGAGCGGCGCAGATGCGCCTGAAGCATGCAAAGGAGAGATGCAACCTGGATCGTGCGCCGGGATTGCGGCGCTAAGGAGAAATCGAGCGCCGCCATAGGGGTTTCGTCGGATGGGGGCTTGCGCAAGTCTGGAAGAATCTGGAACGTCGCCGCATGGGCGTCCATTGGTAGGAGGAGGAGCGCCTGGGATCGCCTGGGCTCACGTAATCACCTGCTGGAATCTGCCATAGGGGAGGTCGTCTGCTGGTGCGTCGCGGGAGCCGCCGAGAGAGGAGAAGAAGACCTGGAGTCGCGGCCTGTGCCTGGTATCATGGAGGAGTCGGTGCCTCTGCTTGGAAATGAAGCAGCATCACTTGCGGGATGCGACACGATTAGGAGGATCGCAGCTATGTCCTGGGGCCTTCCGAGGAATCTCGTGCCAAGGGTTTCCCCGCGGCCTGGTGCTGCTAGATCTGGATCTTGCCGCTGAATGAAGATGGGAGGGAGACGCACCTCCTCCTTTGTTGGAACCAGAGACAATAACATCGGCCGTGATGTTCTGGAGCAGGAGCTCCGTTGATGATGGCCGCGACCTGTGGGGGTTTTTTTCTGAAGTTGCAAGCATGAATCTCTAGCGAGAGTCTCTCGATCGAAACTTCAACATGAGCAGAACTCCCGAAATTAAGGTTTCAATAGAAACCCTAACACAAATAAGAATAGAAATCGAATCTCGAATAAAATCAATGAACAAAAATCCTCAAGAATCGAACCCGCTCTGATACCATGTTAGAAAATCAGAAGTGGAAGCGAAACATGGATAAAATATAAAGAACACGAAGAACGCGGGATTTTACGTGGAATCCTACTCCGTGAGGAGCGGGATGAAACCACGGGAGAAACCCTCAAAGGGGCGGATATTCTATTGAACTTTCTCAATGGATACAGGAGGTCTGGGGCTCCTTATATAGCCTCTCCAGAGCCTCCAAGTCCCACCACTGGACGATGTGGGACTAAACACTAGATGGGATAAATGGATCTCCTCCGGGATCCATTTACCCTGCTACAACACAACATACGCATACACCTTATACTCCAACAGCTTGCAAGAAGATGGAATTTCAAGGCATTCCATGCAAGCATATTTTAGTTGTTTTGAAGACACGAAATTGTCAGCATTTACCAGATGAATTTATTCTGAAACGATGGACTAGAAATATAAAGATTTTTGGTAATTATCTTATTTATGGAAGAAGTGTCCAACAGGACAGAGCAGCTACTTTGAATAGAATTTGATCTGGTTTTATTGCTAGATCAGTGGATTGTGATGCTATATTTTCTTTTGCAAAAAAGGAGTTAGAAAGGATTGATAAAGAAATTCTTAAATTGCAAGCTTCATATCAAGATCAACCAACTGATAATAGACCTGTTCCTGAATCCAGATTAAATGTTGGGAATGATGTTGTTAGAGATCCAAAAAGGCAAGAACAAAGGGTAGTGGTTGAGGTGGTAGACCTAAAGGTGTCTCTATAGAATTATCAGCGCCAATGAATCAAAATGGAATAAGGGTAGGCAATGCAAATCTTGCAAGAAGTTCAATGTAGGTCATGATTCAAGGAACTGTAAACATAATTCTTACTCAGATAGGTATTTATCATTTACGTTATGCAATATGCTATCACAATTGTAGATGATTTTGATATTTTATTATGTTTGCAGTGAAGATGTCTCAAATATGCATAATTCAGATTCTTCTTAGGAGTTTTACAAGTTATTGAACTATTCATTATTCAAGTAATTGAATATAATCACTTCTTTGTACATTATTGTACATTATTCTTTTTGATGGTTTATACTTTGTTGTTTTTTTTCACACAGGTTATACAGTCAAGATATCTATGCTGTTGATGAGTGTTATCTATGTTGTTGATGAGTGTTATCTTTCCAAGGAAACACTCATTTGAAGAATTTGAAGTTTTTATTGAAGATTATCTATGTTGTTGATGTCTGCACATTATACCAAACTCAATATTCAAAGATTGCTGGTCTATTGGAGTTCATGTTATTTGAAAAATATTGATCTATTTTATCTATAAACAATCAGATTTCTATTGGAGTTCCATTTGTCCCTACAATGCATTTTTTTAAATTCAATGTTATATTGTTCTGTTTATGTGATATTCATATGATTGCTGTGAATGTGTTCAAAGAAAACACTCATTTGAAGTTTTTGAAGTATTTTTGAAGATTATATATTGGAGTTCAGTTGTATTCTTCATTTCATGTTATTTGAAAAATATTATTCATTTTGTCAGAAAACAATCAGATTTCTGTTAATAAAGTTCATTGTTACATTGTTCTGTTTATGTGCTATTCAGATGATTTCTATGAATGCGTTTATTTTTCCAAGTAGTGATTTGCTAAGTTAATACTCATCATTTACCAAATAACATGATTGCTATGAATATTCATCAAAACATGTTTGCTGTGAATGCTATTCATATTTTGTGTGAAAGAAAATAACATGATTGCTGTGAATGTGTTTCTTTTTCCAAGTTCTGATTTGTTAAGTTAATACTCATCATTTACCAAATAACATGATTGCCAGAACTTTAATATTTATTTATCAGTTCAAAGAAAGGTTTATTAGTTGCAACTTTATAAAACAACCATTTGATAAACGCAGACAACATTTCAAACATCTATTTGAAGATCATTTAGTAGTCTATCATTGTGATAAACATAAACATAATATCATATATCATTCGTAAAACATATAATATGCTAACATTTGAAATATATTGTTCTAATTTGTCAGAATATAATCACATTTCTATTAATAAAGTTCATTGTTATATTGTTCTGTTTATGTGCCATTCAGATGATTGCTGTGAATGTGTTTGTTTTTCCATGTTCTAATTTGCTAAGTTAATACTCATCATATTCATGTATTTGTTATACATAAACAACAATTCATTTGATAAATATAAACAAAAAAACATCCTCTAAATTCTGTGGAAGGAGCCAAGGATTGCTAGTACTTTGACATTTATTTATCAGCTAAAAATATTTATTAGTTTCTCAATCTTAATATCACATATCACCCGAAAAACATATAATACGTTAATATTTTCGTTAAAACAATCACCATTTCAATCATATTGAAATTCTTAATTTTGTGGGAGGAGCGAAGGAATGCCAGAACTTTAAACTTTATTTATCGGTTCAAAGTAAGTTTTCTTAGCTGCAACTTTATAAAACTAGCATTTGATAAACACAAATAACAATTCAAACATCTATTTGAAGATCATTTAGTAGTCTAACATTGCGATAAATATAAACATAATATCATATATCATTCGTAAACCAAACATGATATCAATCATATTCAAACAACTCAAAAATTTCATAACATCTAATGCATGTTTAGTTGTTTCTAACAAAATATGTTTTATCATTACACATTAAGGTGTGCTAGCATTCTCAACACGACTAGTACATATGATCGTGTTGGCTATTTCAGCTCTAATCTTGTGCACATCTTCATATTCGAAATCTAGGGGACTCTCTTCACAAAGTAGTTCCATCATCTTCATCACGTATACACCACAATATAGATTTGAGCAGGTTGTTGTGGACAATCTTTGACAAATAGAGTTTCCCATTGTATTAAGAAGTCATCCACTATATTTGCGCTAAAATATTTTGATATCCATCCAACCTGCACATTTAAAAAGTGTTATTGATTATATATTATTAATTTTATGCTACATAGAAATTCAAATATATCAAGCACATTGTTTCCTTACCCATTTGAAGAGGTCCTTTTTATGTTGCTTGTTTCCATTCATGGAATTGAATGTGAAATGCTTTTTGGCTATAAAATCTGTCACTAGAAGATGCCAGTGATTTCTGGTGTGTATTACCGTGAATACCTTCAAGATTCCCATCATTCTTTCTTCTTTGATGTCAATCTCTCCAAATTTTCAAAGTCGTCATCTATACCGGCTTCTACATTGTTGAGGAAGTATTGCTGAAAAGATATAGATAAAATCAATAACCACTTTGTACATTTAATTAAACTTTATATAATTTATTATAATTCTCACCATTTTGTACAATGGAGTGAACAAATATGGAACTGGTTCGTTTTCTTTGCAATGCCTATGACTCAATATATCCATGGACATGATAATAATATGCAAACAGTTATAATTCATCAGAAAATAAAAATGATGAAGTTTTCTCAATATTGGAATTCAGTGATACATATCGAATCCTCTACCATTCTTTCGTACAAGAAGTTATGTATTTTAAGTCCCTTGCAGTAGTTTCTTAAAGGTGAAAAATATGCTGCGTTCAATCTAAAAAAGAATAAATATATTATAGTTTATCATATTATGACAGAAAATGTTTCAAATTTTAAGTAAGAAATATAAATACTTATCTGCTGGATCTCTCAAAAATTCATGAATTCTTAATCGAACATTCTCAGAGTTGTCGTCGTATCCAATAAAATCTGTGGGCAGACCGCATAGATACTAAATATAGATTTTGTTAGTATTAAAATGTAGAAGTTTTTTTTCAGCATAAAAATTAGATCTAACTACTGTTTTGTTTTCAACAATACGACTTGAAATGCTGCTCTTCTTTGTATCCTTTTTTTTTCTTCCTGATTGTTGTTGTACTTCAATTCCAATACATCATGCTTCACTCCTTGCTTTAACCCTCTTTGCCATTGAGCTTGGACTAATAGCAAATTTCTGTTTTTTCGCTTCTTTGTTGTGTTTTTTCCATTTCCTTGGCTTGTTCAAAATCAATATCAATTCCAAGTTCAAAAGTTGGACTATACACAGGTCTGTTATCAGCTTCTTGATTGTCTTTTGTTTTTTCAATATCCACATTCATGGTCTCATTCCCAATGACAGGCTTTCCCCAATATCGTCACTCTCATTTCCTTGATGGTTAATCTCAATCTGGCTATCATCATTTCTTTTTCAACTGAAGCAGGCTCATCAAAATGTTCATTTTCGCTATCTAAAGTGTTGTTATTAGCATGATCATCATTTTCATTTTGATTCTCATCGTTCTCTACTATTGATGCACCATCCATGCAAAACCTTGTTCTTCTGCAAATCTCTGTTTGTCATTTTCTCCAAACTGAATCCCATTCTAGCAGTGCCCTCAACATTTTATTCTCATCCTCAAGACTCCTTAAATGGTCATTGTTATTTGAAACCATTTTTGTTTTTTCATTTCTCAATATTGAAGCTTCCAATTCTAATACCTTTCTAGTCAGAACTTCAATTTCTGCCTTATATTAACTGCATTTGCAATTTTCATTGTTTTTTTGTACATCGACTTTATTGCTTATTGAACATTTCCATTCTATCACATCAAACTTTTGATTGTTCTTGAGTCTCCCTCTTTTCAAAGGACCATCTTCAGGCAGGAGAATGGGTATATCAATAATAATATTTGGCATCCATATTGAGAACCCATTCATTGTGAACTTCTCAAATGGAGAAACGTATTCATCATGTCTAATTCTCACTATTTCTGTTTTCCCGTGATGCATTGAAATATGTATCTGTTCATGAATATGCAACAAATTTTTGGAATTTATTACCCTTTGTTATTTATAATACAAATGATGTGTAGAATTACGTGGTCATTTGTTAAAGACACCAATCGTCTTGTCAGGCCTTTTATTGAGCCGGACCACTTTCGGAATTCTGGTCGAAGATCACCGCTTACGATCATATCCTTGCAACAGTACTCCAGCATCCATACCTATTACAAGGAACTTATGAATAATCTATTAAAGAACAATGAACACTTATCATGTATAAATACTTACATAGAGGCAAGCTACACATCCAGTAAGGTATCCAAGGGTAATACGCGCTGCACCACGACGTCTCTGGTTTATTCTATTAACGATATCATCTATGTTAAATAGAATCAATCGTGCAACTGCATCAGACCAATTAAAAAACCTTGTATCTTCCAGTGACTCCACATAGTGCAAAAGATCCTTTGGAAAGGAATATGTTGAATCCGGGAAAAGAAATGTGCAAGACATTAACAATATTAGGCATGTCACATAAATAGAGACTGAGTTATCGTCGTTGTAGTGGTAGTACTCAGTCAATACGCTAACAAGTTTATGTCGGTTGAAATTCATGCCTTTGTCAAACATCTCATTAGCTATATAGCTTTTCCACTGCAAATGTTTTCCAAGTACTGAAATCGTATACCCCGAACTCGGAATACCAAGTATGAATCCAATGTCGTCATCACTAAAGCTCAAAATCTTGTTCCCAAATCTGAAATTCCTCCCTCCTTGATATTGCTCTACAATCCATTGAAGATTTTTCCGCTCGATTTCAATGCTCCCGATATTAATAAGTCTTGAAAAAGCAGTCTTGTTAATTAGCGGTTGTTGCTTTGGAGTTGGACGATAACTATAAATGAACTGCACGAAGTGATCTATAAAATACCTATGTTAGACGTACCCCTTGCCTGTACAATAAGAGTTGTGCTGACATTTAATTATTATAATCAAAGCATACTTAATCAAAGCATCATTTCTCCCTTACATCCAAAATTTTCAGAAGAGTTATCCCCTCCATCAGTGTTCAAATCAATTTGTGTTCTTCTTCCTTTAATCATCTTCGTAGAACTCTTTTCCGATATTTTTAATGGAGTTTTTCTTATAAGAACCATAGTAGACATTTTAAAGATGGAAAAAATTATTATTATTTTGTACCTCTGTTTGGCTGGATGTTCTTCCTTTTCAATATTGCAACTTCAGATGGATCCATTTCGTTACCATTATATCCGCTTACATCATCACAATCAAAATATGTGCTGCTCATTCTGTTCCTGTAACCAAATTTCGTCAGATTTATTTTACCTGCTATAGTATTTTGTATAAGAAAATATGTAATAAAGTAATGTTTATATTTTTTTCAGCTATTCAACTAAAAAAGAAGGTGAAATTATGTCAAACATTTTTATTTATCTTTATGGTATTTGTATTATTTCATACAATTTAAAAAATTACTTTTTTTCTAGATCAATGATCTTACGCTTTTTCTGAAAGTACTAACATCTCATTAGTCATGACCATCCCAAATATATTCTTATACATTCACAATAGTTTCATCATCTATACCATAAACCATATTTTTTATTTTTCTATAAGTTCAACATAAAAAATTTTTACTAAGGGATCAAAAAATTGAATGATAACCTGAATGATAACCTCTATGTTGTACAGATGATCGTGAAGTGCTTTTCGCTTCCAGGAGCCGTGTAATGTTGTATTCCGTGTTTTTGCTTCTTGTCCAGATCCTTCTTCATCGATTCGTAGAGTCAGTAGGGTTTCCCTGCTTCTCGGGCGATTAGTAACTCTCTCCCTCTCTTTCGCTCTCTCTATCTATCTCGAGTGCGAGGGTTACGGAGTGGCGGACTTCTCGGAAGTAATTATCCTATTTACTCAAATTAGTTCCACGTCACATCTGTCCAAATAAGCCTATTTTCTCGATTATTAAATCACACAATTACAGTTTTATTTGACGAGAGTCTTATGTTTTGTTTTTTATCAGTAATATTTGTATTATATCGATTAATTTTGTATTCAAAATACTAAACAACGTTAACTTTATAACTTACGATGGTTTAATTGTGTTTGCAATCCTTTATTAACTAATATATTATAGCGACAATGCGTTTTTAAATCAGATAATTAGATTGTATTTTTCCCTATTAAATCTGCCAATTTTTGTATGATCTTGTATTATGAAACATTATTTTGTATAATACATCCATTATAATGTAAAACAATTTAATGGAATTTAACCTAAAATCGTTATCTTCCAGTGTCATTATTCCATGTATAATCATCCATTAAATTTAGAGATTGTTTATTAGCATTACTTTAAAAAACACAGCTTTCATAGTACGGGACCAATTTCTTTTGTTTTCATAATATTGTTGTATCCCACATACGTTCTTCATTTGCATATATAATGATTGTTTTGTATAATACACGTGTATAATTGTATTCTAAATACCCAGTATTTGAAGCATGTTTTGTAACCTCTCGTATCGAATTTACTTTTTTGATATTCAGTCAACCCCTTAAATAGAAATTTCGTTATCAGAACTCCCATAATTATAGGATCAAATGGTTAAATCCTTTCCTTAAAAATAGCATCGGATGAAAACCGTAATATTTTGCTTTGTATATTTTATATCTCACTTCTCAGAACCATGTTTTGTTTAGTATTTTAAATTTTTTCTTTGTAGGATACATACATTATTTTGTACACAAAAACACATGTTCTTCAGCCATTTTTTGTCACGTTCAAAAATGTGAAATTTCTTTATTAGGCATTGATGAATCTCCATTTCATCACCTTTATTCTATCATTTTGGCCTCAAAAACTCCAGCAAATGCATATAAATAGCATTAAATTGTATATAATAGCATTCATGATTCATTGTATTAATTCCACATTAAATAAGGTTTTAATGCCAAAATTATAGAATAAAGAGGAGAAAAGAAAAAGGAATAAAATATTGTAAATATTTTATGACCCAAACCCCAAGACCAAGGCCAGCATGGTATTGGTCGACATGGAATAAAGTAGGGGGAGATAAGAGCCAGTGTACAATAAATACCTCATTTATTAATTCTTTCATTTATGCATTTTTGGCGCCTATTTTGTACATACTTATTTCTTCATCAAATAAAGAAACTTTGTACATGAAAGTTGTAGATAATAATGTAAATAAAAATACAAAATTGAGTTTGTGCAAAAATAATACCCAGTGTACATTTTATACACAGAATAAAAAGCCAAAATCTCAACTTCACAGACCCATATCTTGCAAATAAAAACTCCAAATCGCCCAAACTCACCTTTAATTGTATATAGCATTCCATAAACTATTTTATAAGATTGGTTTCATAATTTTTGGAGTCCATATGCAGAAGTTAGGTTTTCGGCCCTCCTTGTATATAGGACTGATTAAAATATGCATTTTATTCAATATTCATTATTTGAATAAATTCATATTTTTAGAATTTTGTAAATAATGTATATAATGCATACATATAAGAAAAGTTAAATAAAACCAAAATTAATTTGTAAAATAAAATAAGTCTACAAATTCATAGGCAAAATACCTATGCTATATACCTATATATAAATAAAAGGGATTGTATTCTTTTATTCTTTTATATTTTTATAATAATGTATACATTATACATAACTCGTTAAAAATGTAAATCCAAAATAAAAATCAAGAAAATATATTTAATAAATTAAGTATACAAAATACATAGGTAAAACACATATAAGGACACCTACATACACTTAGACCTATTTATTTAAAAATATAAATAAACTCATAAAAATCAAACAAAAATACTTTTATACTCACAAAAATAAATTATAAATTTATAAAATAAACCAATAAAATAATAAAAGAAAATAAACAAATTAAAAATAAAATACATCAAAATACATGTAAATACATACATATACGCATTATTCAAATAAAACTATAATAAAACACCTCGAAAAATTCAATAAAAATCATAAATAAATACTATACGAAATAATACACATTTTTTATTTTATAAGAAAAAATTAATAAAATCATTTAGGGTGTCAAATAAATCAATCTCTAATCAGGTCTTCTATTTTGTCTCGTAGCGGCCGACGTGGACCAATCGCAGGCCGGCCTTCGTTGACCTCTGGTCAACTGTCCCATCCAAAGGCCTGCGCCTCTGGACTGTCCATTCCCCCGATTTCATGCATTTTTCCCGGGCACACCATCCATCAATCGACAATGCTTCCTTCACAAGAATTGTTCCCTAATCTTCCATGATGCCCGCCAAAATCATAGATCAATTGGATATTCATTGGATCAGCCAATAATCGCCGGTCAATAAGGCTACTCGCCAATGTTTATAAATAACAAGCTCTGCCTCCTTCCTCGAATTCGGCCACTTTTATTCCAACCTAAAGCCTAGATCCTGCTCCTGGATTGTTCCTCGTGACAGGGGGAGTAACCCAGCACCTTGACTCGGTCGGAGGAAGGAGATTTTTGTCGTGGCGGAGCTCCGGCGTCCGCCCTGCTCCCTGGAGGCCCCCAGGTATAAGAGATGTCCTTTTAGGTGTTTTTAGTTAGCTTTTAATGTTAGTGTTTCATTCCAGTAGTTAGGTTAATTGTTAGTTAATTCCCTTAGCTAGAAAACCCAAATTTGAAGTTCGCTGGAGCTTGGCTCCGGCGACTTCTCCACCGTTGTTCCGACTGTCTCTGACCGCCCCGAGCATCCCATCTCGCTTCCCATCGCCTTCTCCATCGTTTCATCACCTCAGATCAACCCAGGGCCATAGGTCTTGGCGAATCGGGGCTCCACCTCCGCCGTTCGCCGGAGCCCCTCCGCCCACCTTTATTTTTGCGTTGCAGCTTCCAAACCCCGGGTCGAGGAGCATCGCCTCGAGCCCCTCTTCCTTTCTGTGCAGGTTAGGCGTACTACAACACGCCAGGAGACGAATCCCAAGCGAGCGGAGGCACCTGGAGCTCCGCTTCTTCATCGAGCTCGTGGCGCCGCTCCAGGGCCCCTCCGTTCGATCAGACACCTCCAGCAGCTAGAGAGCCCTGCTAGGAAGCTATTTGGACCATCAGATGTCCGAGGGAGCGCCGGACAAGCGAGCAGCACCGGATCAAAGGTCAGGAAAGAGGGAGTTCTTCCCTGTTCTTCGTGCCTTCGTCTTCACCGTCCGATCGCGGTTCCAGCCCAGATCGAAGCAGCACCGTCAGATGGAGCATCGCATCAACCGTCAGATCGGCTTGGCTGATCTAATCTCAGCCTCCCATCGGCGAAGCGTCATCAGGCGAGGAGGTGGCGACGCGTGGCAAGTGAAGAGCGCTGCGCCGTTGGATGCCACACCTTGTTTAGGGGGAAATTTCACATTCAGCCCCCTTATTTTTGTATTTATTATTTAATGCCAAAAAAGTTTCAGTTGTAAATAAAATGTATATTTTGCAGAAGGACCCCCGATGTTTTAAGATTTGCACTTTAGTCCTTCCGCGCCTCACGTGCAGCAACCACGTGAGGCGCGTGAAATTTTGCATTTAAACCCCGTCGGGTTCCTGTAATTACAAAATGATCCTGAAAATAAAAGTCCACGTGTATTTTTATTGTGATTTTTGCATGAATGCCCCTGAGAGATGTTTTATTTGCAAAAATACCCCTGCCATGCCATTTTATTTTTGAATGCTTTGTCTATTTGTTTTTTGTTCCATATTAAATCGAAAAATCTTGCAAAAATAGACTTAAGCTCATGTTTGGTTGTGCTTGAACGCCATATTTTTAGTTTTGCATTTTGTTGCATTTTTGCATTTATTAAAAATCAAAAACATGTCCTTTATTCCCTATCTAACTTATAAAATCCCAAAAAAATATGAAAATGCTTCGAAAAATTCCAAAAAAATTACCTATGGTGTATTTTGACCTATTCTAGTGTCAATCCAAAAATCCCTAAAAATCTCAAAAGGAAAACCTTAAAAATTCAAAAATACCCAAAAACTTCAAAAAAAATATAAAAAATCAAAGAAAAATCAGAAAAATATAAACTCAGGCCCCTATTCATGCTATATCTTATTATCTTTATTAGAAAAATAGTGTGGAAAATTTTTGAGGCTATTAGCTATTTTTAATGTCGATTTTTGTGACAGCCAGTACCTAGTCCACTGTTTGCTATTATTTAGCTATTTAAAAATACTAAAAATGTTTGCAAAAATACCCAAAAATCATAAAAACAGTAAAAAACCATGAAAATCCCAAAAAGACCTTAGCCCTGAATTTTTGACTATTTTTGAGTATTTTTGTAAAATATTATAGTACCCCTTTTATGTATACATATGTATTTCCAAAACAAAAAAAAGAAAAAAATATATATATATATATCTAATTAATTGTATTTATATATCTATTTATTAACCCTAATATATATATATATATATATAATAATATATATGTATACCTTTTATTATACTCATAGATACCTATATATATTATATGTATTATAAGCTACATACTAACCCTTTATGGGTATATATATAATTAATATATTTATATTATATGTATATTGATATATACTACTTAATTATTATATTAAAAAAAGAAGAAGAAAAAGAAAAAAATAAATATTTTAAAATTCAAAACCCACTTCACACACAAGGATGACTCTGAGATACATGTAGGCTACTGCATTTTTGTATTGCTCTCTGTGGTTCGACCTCTACATGCTTGTCACTGTACATTTTATGGTAGAGTCAATAAAGATTAATTCACATTTATTTTGAGCTTGATTGTTGTATTCTTTGGATTGTGGGTTAATTGCTGATCAACCCGGGTGTTCTATGAGTGGTCGCCTCAGCGACAACACTTTCATATTTTTCATGGTGACCCTCGTGGATCACCCGCGGTCATCAGATGGAGCCGTTGCCGTGGAGCAATGAGCATAGCCTAATTTATTTTGTCATTCTTGTATAAAATTTTTTTTTGATTCATCATTCATTTTTATGAGCAGCCATTTTTATTGCTATTAATCACCATGCTTCATTTATTCATTCATTGTGATTCTTTTATCTGCTCTATTTGATTAACTGAGCTATTCTAATGCAATCTTCTTTGTGACTTTGATGCGAGGGTCCGCCATGCGAGGATGTCTTCTTAGGAGGCCAAGGCAGCCGAGCTTGGAGGAGGATGGCCTTCTCTTCTTATGACCATCTGAAGAGTGCACCAAAGAAGCAAGGAGATGTGCATTAGATAGGCTAGACACTTAGGAGTATTTATTTTGTAATTTATGGTGAGAGAGAGACATTTTTGGCATGTAATTAAACATGACTCTACTCTTCACAATGAGGTCCAGTGCCCGGGTGATTGTTCACCTGGGGGCCTCATCGCGGCTTTTCGAGTTTTTATCGCCTTCTTTTATTTTGTTTTCCGAAGTTTTGAGCTTTCTGTCTTTCTTTTACTTTGTTTTGTGTGCTTGGAGCCCCTAGATATAGGTTGCTTGACTTGGTAGCTGGGTCCAAACATTAATAAGAATGCATGTTCCTATAGTCTACTTCGCTTGGATCTAGTCAAACTTAAACAAGCCGTTCATTTATCTCTTAGCCCTTGTGCCGCAGCGAGCCCTGTAAAGCGCTTTCTCCTAAGCTCAAGTGTGTTGAGTACAGAGGAGGGGTGAGCCAAGACCGGACCCTTTGGGCTAGAGATGAATGAGCGACTTATGGTTCTTCACGTTAATAGCAGGTTATGTTTAGGACAATTTTGTGCCTTGCATACCGACATGTAGATAGGTTTAAAAATTCTGTTTTGCATACCACATGGAGAGAGCTGGGATGCACTGTAAGTCTTCTAACTCAGCATGCATCATTCGGTTCAATGGTGAGATTTCCATCATGGAACCACTTGCACGGCTTTTCCGTTATCTCCCTCTGATTTTGAGCACCTAGGACTTAAATGAAAATCTACAAAAACGTTAGGCGCTGGTATGAAACAGATCCAAAAAAAGTGAAAACCAAAAAAAATAAAACAAGGGGACTGCTAAATAAACTTTGACCTTAATTAAAATTTGTAATGGACTATCATTGTACCGGGTTCATAAAGCCCTCATTATTTTCAGGTACCTTGGAGGGGGACCAAAACCCTACTCCCTTGAGCGAGTGCGACCCCTAAGGATTAAAGCCCAAAACCCAGTCTGCAACTGCCTTGTGTATCGCCTGGATTTCCGAAGTAATGGCGCTTCTATCGTACGTAGGCGAGTAGGACTTGGTTACCAATGGTGACTCTCTGTTGTGAGAGCATCGACCCTGTCCGAAGTATTGAGCATAGGCCACGCCTTCACGGGGGTGTCTGTCTCATCGTCCTGCGTCCGAGTAGGTTCTTGCACGCTCACGGGTGATTCCGTTGCGAGCGAGAACCGAAGTATTGGTTTCGCCTATCGGCTTCCTCTCTCTTTTCTTTGGCTGAGTAGGGATCCAGGAAGGGTTACAAGGACTCCAAAAAGTACAGACTACAGGTTACACAGGAGGAGGACAAGTACGGGATATTCTTCCGGCAGTACTCTCTCTCCTATAGGGTAGCGTACTAAGGACTTGTTATAAGATATGCCTGAAAAATCACAACTCTAAAAATGAAAAGATAATAAATAGCCGAGCTTTCACGGCTTCACATGGCGTGAGTTGATGAACCCGATTTTGTATTGTGTTTGAATGGATCTAGATTAAGGTTCAAAGATCAAGTTCCGTGCATTTGCGCACATTTTGTTGTTTCTCCCTTTGACCACCCCGCTCAACCGAGCCTTTCTACTGTTTTACACTCCTTTTATTCCTCGTTGACCATCGTATCATTCTTCCAACATTCCTACATTCTCTTGTGCTTCGCGAAGTTGATCCATGGATGGTTTCGCCGGGACCATGCTGACACCTACATCGATTCCATAGACTCAACTCCGCCAATAATTTCGAGGTGATTCCCGAGAACCCGATCCGGACTTTGCGGATCGATCTCCAGACTCCTCGTTTTCTACCTTTCTTTTGGCCACCCAATAAACTGGGATCACTTTTGTCCCGCTTTCGCCGTTGTGAATGGGAGTCGATCACAGTCTACATCCCTTTCTCATTCATAACATGCTGGGGTTGACCTGAATCCCAGCTTTATCACGGCAGCTGAAAGTTAATTGCAAGTGATATGATTCGGACTACCTCATTCTGCAGATAGAAGCCAGTGCGAGCCCTGGAGACCACTCCGGAGTTCATTTCGTCCGACTCAGACCCTAACATGGCGCCAGGAGGAAAGGGTAAGGGTCAGCAGCCACCACCAGAGGGGCAGGTGCCAGATCAGAACCAAGTCAATGCACAGTTGCTGGCATCTATCCAAGCCATACAGCAGCAGCTGACCGAGCAGGCCCTGACACAGACCGCATTCCAGGATATGTTGAATGACATGATGAACCGTGACGATGGAGGAGGAGGCAGAGGCAGAGAAGGTAGGGGAGGAGGAGGTGGAGGTGGAGGTGGTGATCCTCCTGATGATGACCTTGAATTACCACCACCGAAGCCGACACTCAAAGAAACATACAATCCGGGAGACAGCCAGATGACCGAGTGGATTCTCATTCCACCGGTACACGCTCACTTTGAGCTGAATCCCCAGTTCATAGCCCTTCTCCCTACCTTTCATGGCAACACCAATGAAGAGCCGTACATTCACCTGCAGCAGTTCTCCCGCATTTGCCGCACCACCCACTATCCGAATGTCCCCCTGGACATTGTCAAGATGATGGCTTTCCCCTTCAGTCTACAGGACAAGGCCCTCTATTGGGTCAATCATTTGGGAAAGGTCGTGACGACCTGGGAGGAGTTAAAGTACGCCTTCCTGCACAAATACTACCCTCTCGGTCGGCTCAACCAGATGCGAGCCCGTATTAGTAATTTCACCCAAGGACCACACGAATCTATACATGAAGCTTGGGAGAGATTCACTGATCTGCAAGAGAAGTGTCCCCATCATGATATCCCGAAGACCAGCTTGGTCCAGCATTTCTTTGGGGGACTGAATATCAAAAGCCAACGGCTCGTGGACGCAGCATGTGGGGGCTCCCATTTCAACAAGGATGAAGATGTTGTCTGGCAGATCTTTGAGGAAATGGCCGAAGGAGAGGTCGCCTCTCTTCATCCAAGGCATACCAGAAGCAGCCCCAGATCCTCCAGAAACAAGTTCACATGGCTGCATCCAAGGAAGCAGAGAGAGATGAGAGCTCCAACCTCAGCATCATCAGGGGCCATCTCTTTAAAGTAAATATCATTGAGAAGCGATCACATGACCTCGAGAAACTCGCTGTGATCGAGAAGAGGATCCAGAACCTGGATAAGCTATATCAGATCAACAAGTACCTCGAACTGTTGGTCGGCACGATCAACTCTGTCCAGTCGGCTCTACACCATCAGACGCTCCCGCTGAGAAGAAGGACGAGCAGCAACCACAGCATCAGCCTCAGTCGAGCCAGCAGCCACCGGCAGTCCAGCACGTGTACTACGTGCAGGCGCCCGATCAGGGCCCGCCGCAGCAGCAGATGGTCGTATACCAGCCAGAGTTCCTTTCTATTCCTGATCCAGTCTTCCCACCACCACCCCTGATCCAAGAAGTCAATGGGGTATGGAGTAATGACGCACTGCCGACCCGTCCTCAGGGACAACCCCAGGGTCAGCAATTTGCCAACTGGCAGTACCACCAACCTTAGGGTGGTCATTTTGGTCAAACCTCTCAGCCTCACCAGCAACACCAGCAACCTCCCCAATTTACACATCAGTGGAGGCAGAATTTTCCTTATCAACAGCAGCCGCAGTACCGCCACTCACAGCCTTTTCACCAGTACGCCCCCT
The DNA here is from genome assembly GCA_037367405.1 of Ottelia alismoides. Taxonomy (NCBI): domain Eukaryota; kingdom Viridiplantae; phylum Streptophyta; class Magnoliopsida; order Alismatales; family Hydrocharitaceae; genus Ottelia; species Ottelia alismoides. Next base: position 946,097 of record JAZKJV010006496.1, read on the forward strand.
CTCCGTAATATCAGCAGTATCCTCCTTCATCTTACCAACAGCTTCAACTTCCTGCACCACCGCAGCAACACCACCAGCAACAGCCTCCCCACCCATCTAGCCAACAGCAGCGTGGTCTGCACATTGAATCTTCTGATGTGTCCCCTGCAAATCCCACCATGGAGTGTCTAGCCCAGCTTGTTAAAGGGCTAGCGGAGATGACAAAACGGCTTGATGACCTGACCGCCACCCGAACCACTATTCCGGCACAGGTCGAAGCCAACCCCAACAACTTTAAGAAGAAAGAGCAGGTAGAATATAATGTCCAGTCCGTGTCTGATAATGATATTACTGTTTGTTCTAATGCTGTTACTCTCAGGAGCGGTAGGGCCTTGCCTCCGCCTGCTACTACTAGTGGGGTGAATAAAGAAACAAGTGGATCGTCATCTTCCGCATCAGTCGTGCCAACTCCAGGGGCGGGTGAGGAGGAAGAAGAAGGAGAAGCCAGTCCAGCCGTCGTGCCGTGTCAGCAGCAACTCCATCCAAAAATACAAAAAAATCAGCAAAAGCAAAAACACCAAAAAGAAGCTTGTAGCAGAAGCGAAGCCGCGCCAACCTTGGAGGAGCCGCCAGCAGCAACCGATCCCTCGCCAGCCGATGGAGCCGACGCTACTCTTTTTGATCGCCCCGCAGCACCTGCATTTTCAGATTTAGCTTGTACTCCTTTTTATAGTCCAGATGTACAACATTCTATGGGCAATGATTTTGATGTAAATAAGAACTCTCATTTCCCTTCCAGTGGTGTAAATATTCCTTTTCCGCATGCAATACAAAAATCCAAAAAAATTACAAAACGAAAAAAGGCATTGTCTGATCCAGGTGTTGTGGATATTTTGGATAAATTGACTGTTGAGATTCCCTTGTTGAAGGCCGTGGAATACATGCCAGCTGTAAAGAAAGGACTGAAAGAGGCATGTACTAATAGGCGTCGCCCAGCGCAAGACAACAGACGCCGAGAAGTAGAAAAGCATGTTCTATCCATGGCCACAGTTGCAGCTATCAGCAACCTCCCCCAGAAAAAGCATGATACAGGAGTACCTCTGATCAGTTGTGTGATTTTTGACCAGGTCTTCGAGCGTACTCTTCTTGATAGTGGTTCTTCCATCAACCTTCTTCCCTCGTCCATAATGCAAGAATTCGGGCTGGGACCGCTCAAGCAGACACGCATGATCCTTCAGTTCGCTGACCGATCCGTCAAGCAGCCCCGAGGTCTGTTGGAAGACGTGATAGTTACCGTGCAGGAGATGAGATTTCTAGCTGACTTTGTAGTCCTAGATATGGACTCACCTGCACCCCTGCTCCAGACCCCTATCATCCTTGGCAGACCATTCCTCCGTACTTCGGGTGCCGTGGTTGATTACGGGTCTGGAAAGATCACTTTCAGCTCGAACACCCACCAAATCACGATAAACATGAACAAAGCGCAGAATGCCACAACTGATGAGAGCCAGGCAGCCTCAGAAGCAGACTGTGATTTTATCGCAGAGATCAGAGATTCAGAGTTATCATTGGACGATCCATGGACCCGAGAAATCCTCACTCTTGAGGAGGACTCAGAAAGCACAGTCAGCATATGCTCCGATGATTCTTGGGAGACAGATTCTCAGATGCAGGCGCATCTTCTTGAGCATTCACTCCAGACCGAACATGATCAGCTTAGCGCAGAACCGTTCGGTGCATCTCCGGGATCTCAACAGGAGGATGAGGATGGTAGCAGCCTCAAAGTGCATTCCACCACCAGCATGGTCTCCGAAGTAACAGATAAAGTGGACAGATCAAAGCCAGAACTCAAGCCACTTCCTGCAGGCCTGAAGTATGCTTTCCTTACGAGTGAAGAGCAAATGTATGAGGTCATCATCAGCAGCAGGCTGAATCCGGATCAGGAATCTCGACTTCTCGAGGTTCTAGAAAAGAACCGCAAGGCACTTGGTTGGAGCGTATCAGACCTCCAAGGGATAAATCCAGCTCTGTGCTCACACCATATCTATCTAGAAGAAGATGCCAAGCCGTCCCACGAATTTTAGAGAAGGCTGAACCCTAACCTTCGGGACGTCGTCATGAAAGAAATCACAAAATGGTGTGACGCAGGCTTCATCTATCCCATCTCCGATTCAAAATGGGTAAGCCCACTGCATGTAGTTTTAAAGAAATCTGGGCTTACCGTGGTTATAAATGATAAAGGAGAGGAAATTTCAACTCGGGTACCGACATCCTGGCGGGTGTGTGTTGACTACCGCCGGCTTAATGCAGCAATCAAGACGGACCACTTCTCCTTGCCATTCATTGATCAAGTTCTGGAGAGATTAGCAGGCAAGGAGTTCTTCTGCTTCCTGGATGAGTACTCCGGGTACAACCAAGTGGCGATTGCCCCTGAGGATCAAGAGAAGACTACCTTCACTTGCTCGTTCGGCACCTACGCCTTCAAGAGAATGCCCTTTGGATTATGCAACGCACCTGCAATGTTCCAAAGATGCATGCTAGCAGTCTTCGTCGAGATGGTAGGCAGTTTTCTTGAGGTGTTCATGGACGATTTCTCTGTCTACGGTGATAGTTTCGATTCTTGTCTTGAGCACCTAGACAGAGTGCTTCAGAAATGCCGTGAGGTCAATCTAGTGCTCTCATGGGAAAAGAGCCACTTTATGGTCACTGAAGGTATTGTGCTGGGCCATGTCGTTTCCAAACGTGGCATGGAAGTCGACCCAGCAAAGGTGGATGTCATTTCAAATCTTCAGCCACCTCAGTCAGTTAAGAATGTGAGGTCATTCTTGGGGAATGTGTGATTTTACAGACGATTCATCAAGGATTTCAGTCGCATTGCCCGACCTCTGACAGAACTCTTGTGCAAGGAGACTGAGTTCATTGTTGATCAGCCGGTTCTCCTTGCTTTCAATCAGTTGAAGGAGCTTATCACTCAGGCTCCAATCTTGCAGCCTCCTGACTGGACTCTTCCCTTTGAGATAATGACCGATGCGTCAGATTTTGCAGTCGCAGCTGTTCTTGGGCAGAGGAAAGACAGAGCGCCCTATGCCATTCACTATGCCAGCAGAACATTAGATGAAGCACAAAGAAATTATACAGTGACAGAGAAAGAACTGCTGGTTGCGGTTTTCGCCTTAGAGAAGTTCAGATCCTATTTGTTGGGATCAAAAGTCACATTTTCACGGACCACTCTGCTATCCGGTACCTACAGCAGAAGAAGGATGCCAAGCCAAGACTGATTCGTTGGATCCTTCTCCTCCAGGAATTCGATTTGGAGATCAAGGACAAGCCTGGAGTTCATAATGTGGTAGCAGATCACCTCTCCAGAATAGAACAACATGAGCCTCTTCTGAGCAATACACCTATCACAGAAACCTTCCCTGACGAAGCTATCTTAGCTGTGGATTCTCTCCCTTGGTACGCTGATATTGTCAATTACCTCGCCTCTGGGGTAATACCTTCAGATTGGATGAAGAATCAGAAGAACAAATTCATGTCGACCATCCGCTTCTACCAATGGGAGGATCCTCTTTTATTCAGAGAAGGAGCAGATTGTATTTGGCGCAGGTGCATTCCTCAGACGGAGCAGTCTAGTGTCCTCGAGCATTGTCATTCGCTCGAATCTGGTGGACATCATTCTGGAGATCGTACGACAACGAAAGTATTGCAATGTGGCTTCTGGTGGCCCACATTATTCAAGGATGCAGCAGAGTTTGTTAAAAGATGTATTGACTGTCAGCGACTGAAAGGTACACTCACTGCTAAAGATTCAATGCCCCTGAAAATCATTCAAATAGCAGACGTTTTCGATGCATGGGGCATTGACTTTATGGGACCTTTCCCTAACAGTCAAGGTTATGAGCACATCCTTCTTGCCGTCGATTACGTGAGTCGTTGGGTTGAAGCTATTCCCGCCCGAGCCGCCGACAACAAAACAGTTTGCCAGTTTCTGAAGAAGAACATCATTTCAAGGTTTTGGATACCAAAGATTCTCATATCAGACGGGGGTAGTCACTTCATAAACAAAGAGGTCAAGAAATTAACGAAGGAGTACGGCATCGATCACCGTGTCGCGTCTCCTTATCATCCCCAGACCAATGGCATGGCAGAGTTATCAAACAGAGAAATCAAGACCATACTGCAGAAACTTGTTAGGCCAAACAGAAGAGACTGGTCTCAACTCTTGGACTCAGCTCTATGGGCATACCGAACAGCCTACAAGTCTCCCTTGGGCATGTCGCCCTACCGTCTTGTATATGGGAAACCATGCCATCTGCCCGAGGAATTGATCCACAAATCTCTTTGGGCAATCAACAATTGTAATTTGGACTCACGAAGAAGTGGTCAGAAGAGAAAAGACGATCTGAACAAGCTCTTGGAATTCCGAGACTGTGCATACGATAACACCTTGATGTACAAGGAGAAGGTGAAACGCTGGCATGACCGGCACATCAGACGAAAGACCTTCGACGTTGGACAGAAAGTGTGGCTATTTGATGCAAAGTTGCGGATATTCCCAGGTAAATTGAAGAGTAAGTGGACAGGGCCATTCCGAGTATGTGAAGTGCGTGACAATGGAAGCATCGCTATATCAGAATTGTCCCCTGATGCACAACCCTTCGTCGTCAACGACCAACTACCGAAGCCTTACCTCGAACCAGATGCATTCTTGGCCGTTGTAGACTCTATTCAGCTAGTGCACCACGATGACATCTCCACAGCACTTGCGGCATCAAAAGATTCAGACGATGTACTCCAACCATTGTTTCTCTGATTTTCTCCTTTTCTCCTTTTCTTCTTTTCCTTTTCTATTTTCTTTTTCTATCTAAAGGGTGCCACCTTGTAGACAGTTTTCTATACTTAGGACGTACTTTGTCCTAAGTATAGGGGGGATGTGCACCTAGAGTTTTTTTATTTCATTCCGATCCTCTCCATTGTCTCCTCTTCTTGTCTATACTTAGGAGTATCTTACCCTAAGTATAGGGGGAGACAATCTGAGTACGATCTGTGTATTCCCACCCTTGACCCTCCCTGCTTTTTGTACAGTCTGCTATACTTAGGATTATTTGATCCTAAGTATAGGGGGGACGGTCAACTTCTCATTCATTCATTTTATTCATATTTATTCTTTAGATCTGTCTATACTCAGTACGAGTTATGTCTTTGCTTTTTCCTTTCGATCTATGAGGACATAGCTCAAGATAAGTATAGGGGGGTCGTATATACCCTGTATATACTAAAAGCCATAACTCATACTGATTAATAAAAGACCACCTTCAACATAAAACAAAATGTAAAAAGTAGCTTTATAATAACGAAAGATGATTGTGAGTTCCTCAGACTCTTTGTAGTTGTACTGATTATTGAGTCAGAAAAATATTTTGTGCGAAACCTTATCTTTTGAAAAATCTTGTGAAATTTGTTTGAAAATAGTGTGTACAAGTATTCAATGTTTGAAAAATTAGTTTTGTGTGTAAAATTTATTTTCTTTGAGTGAAACCAAAATGTATGAAAATCAGTGTGCAAATGATTGTAAGAATTTGATTGACAAAATTGTCTTGAAAAATCTATCTATGATTGTGTAAACCTTTGTAAAAGGATTTTCAAATGCGTGAACATGTTTGCAAAATTATCTTGGACTATAGTTTTCAAAATCCTTGTGAAAAATGATTCTTGAATGAGTCTGAGGAGTCCGCACAAAATCTCTCATCTGTAAATAATGAATAAGCCCAAACAAAGTCTAAAAGAACCAAAACCATATTGAACATCAAATACAATTTTTCATCTTTGTATATACTGATTAATAAATCAGATACCTATACAGTATGATTTGAAAAATAGTGTGACCAGTTTTGAAAAATTTGATGTGAAATGATTTCAAATGTGTGAAAACATTTTGATTGCAAAACTTTTCTTTGTGTGAAAGAAAGGATTTGAAAAACCTATGTGCAAATGTCTTGAAAAATGCTTATCAAAATTATTGTGAAAATTGTATATATAGTGTGAAAAATCTTTGCAAAAATAGTTTTCAAACTTGTGTAAATGATTGCGAAAATTATTGTGTACTATAGTTTGCAAAATTATTTTCAAAAACTAATAAGAACACCATTACAGATACTTGTAAATCCTGAATAAGACACATACAAGTCTTGCAATAAAATTCTAAATAAAACACTTCATTCAAACCTGTAAAGTTTTTCGATATTCAAACTTTTTGTAAAGAAAGCAGCACGCCCGTGTAAATAATTGTATATACTTTTTGTATATGTCCAGTTCTTAAGTTTATTTGCAGAAATTCTTGGTGTAAAAACATTCTTTGATTCTTTCAAACTCTTTGTGAAAAAATTTGCATCATTCATTGTGCATAGCATAAGCATACCATTCATATTCTTTTTGAGTGAGCTTGATGATTGAATCAGTCTAATAAAGTCTAAAGCTGGAGCTTGGTTGGACCTTACCGCACCTAATTGCACTAGAGGTTTAAGGTACTTCAGGTCTACTCAGACTTAATTCTTTGAGAAATCAGGGCTGGGTTCAAGTCACCTCAATGGACTAACTAGAACTTTTCGAGACACACGTATGACTCTTACCGACCGTGACCTAACTTGGACACTTGCACCTTTCACTTGGCTCAACTCAGTTGGAGTGGTGAGGGGGTTGGATTTGCCAGTCTGAGACGCACACGGGTGGAAACATTCGTCCTCGTCTAGGGAGGGAAGTGCACCCCAACCTGGTCCAATAGCCATGAGGTCTAAAGACAAGAGATTGTGGGTTGCGATAAAGCTTCAAAAGAGGGATAGTCTACTGGCTCAAGAGGAAAAACTCCTTATGTAAATGCTGCTGTGAATAGTATGTTGAAAAAAAATGGTCAGGCCTGTACAAAAATAAAATGCCTGCAAAGTATGTACAAAGTCAATAAGCAAGCTTGAGTTCCAAAGACAAATATGTGAGCCTGCAGCTGGATGACTTGACTACACTGGTCTTGCATCCCGGGATAGGTAGCTACACTGGCTACCGTCCATTCTTCTCTTCACCCCCTCCTCTTGAGCTGGTTGCCACTTGAACTTAGAAGGGAATACCCTGCTCCTCGAGGAAAGAGCTGTTGGATTGGGAAATCATTGGGTTGTCATTTTGGAGAAGTCAGTTCCTTTATCATTTCAGTTGGGAAGAGCCACTATCACTTACACCGTACAAGTCAGCTTCATAGTTATAAGAGTTTGCGTATGATGTAGACTAGTTCTGACCCGGCTATTGAGGTGGGATGAACCGAGTTCTGTGACTATCGAAGGCTGTTGTATTTTAGAGCTGGTTCCCGACTAGGTTCCACACACATTCACACCCAAGGTCTGACAGGAGCTCCAAATTCAGATTTTGTAAGGACATGCATTGCACTGAAAGCACCCTTATTCACTCTATCTTTTCTTTTATTTTCCTTTTTCTTTTCTTTATTCTTTTTGTACTTATTGCATAAGTGTTTGCTAGGGACTAGCAAAGGCAAGTATAGGGGGGGTGATGAATCTCCATTTCATCACCTTTATTCTATCATTTTGGCCTCAAAAACCCCAGCAAATGCATATAAATAGCATTAAATTGTATATAATAGCATTAATGATTCATTGTATTAATTCCACATTAAATAAGGTTTTAATGCCAAAATTATAGAATAAAGAGGAGAAAAGAAAAAGGAATAAAATATTGTAAATATTTTATGACCCAAACCCGAGACCAAGGCCAGCATGGTATTGGTCGACAAGGAATAAAGTAGGGGGAGATAAGAGCCAGTGTACAAAAATACCTCTTTATTAATTCATTCATTTATGCATTTTTTGGCGCCTATTTTGTACATACTTATTTCTTTCATCAAATAAAGAAACTTTTACATGAAAGTTTGTAGATAATAATGTAAATAAAAATACAAAATTGAGTTTGTGCAAAAATAATACCCAGTGTACATTTTATACACAGAATAAAAAGCCAAAATCTCAACACAGACCCATATCTTGCAAATAAAACTCCAAATCGCCCAAACTCATCTTTAATTGTATATAGCATTCCATAAACTATTTTATAAGATTGGTTTCATAATTTTTGGAGTCCATATGCAGAAGTTAGGTTTTCTGGCCCTCCTTGTATATAGGACTGATTAAAATATGCATTTTATTCAATATTCATTATTGTATAAATTCTATTTTTAGAATTTGTAAATAATGTATATAATGCATACATATAAGAAAAGTTAAAGAAAACCAAAATTAATTTGTAAAATAAAATAAGTCTACAAATTCATAGACAAAATACCTATGCTATATACCTATATATAAATAAAGGGATTGTATTATTTTATTCTTTTATATTTTTATAATAATGTATACATTATACATAACTCATTAAAAATGTAAATACAAAACAAAAATCAAGAAAATATATTTAATAAATTAAGTATACAAAATGCATAGGTAAAACACCTATAAGGACACCTACATACACTTAGACCTATTTATTTAAAAATATAAATAAACTCATCAAAATCAAACAAAAAAACCTTTATACTCACAAAAATAAATTATAAATTTATAAAATAAACCAATAAAATAATAAAAGAAAATAAACAAAATAAAAATAAAATACATCAAAATACATGTAAATACATACATATACGCATTATTCAAATAAAACTATAATAAAACACATCGAAAAATTCAATAAAAATCATAAATAAATACTAGACGAAATAATACACATTTTTTATTTTATAAGAAAAAAATAATAAAATCATTTAGGGTGTCAAATAAATCAATCTTCTAATCAGGTCTTCTATTTTGTCTCGTAGCGGCCGACGTGGACCAATCGCAGGCCGGCCTTCGTTGACCTCTGGTCAACTGTCCCATCCAAAGGCCTGCGCCTCTGGACTGTCCATTCCCCCGATTTCATGCATTTTTCCCGGGCACACCATCCATCAATCGACGATGCTTCCTTCACAAGAATTGTTCTCTATCTTCCCATGATACCCACCAAAATCATAGATCATTGGATATTCATTGGACCAGCCAATAATCGCCGGTCAATAAGGCTACTCGCCAATGTTTATAAATAACAAGCTCCGCCTCCTTCCTCGATTTTGGCCACTTTTTAATTCCAACCTAAAGCCTAGATCTTGCTCTGGATTGTTCCTCGTGACAGGGGGAGTAACTCAACACCTTGACTCGGCCGGAGGAAGGAGATTTTTGTCGTGGCGGAGCTCCGGCGTCCGCCCTGCTCCCTGAAGGCCCCCAGGTATAAGAGCTGTCCTTTTAGGTGGTTTTTAGTTAGCTTTTAATGTTAGTGTTTCATTCCAGTAGTTAGATTAGTTGTTAGTTAATTCCCTTAGCTAGAAAACCCAAATTCGAAGTTCGCCGGAGCTTGGCTCCGGCGACTTCTCCACCGTTGTTCCGACTGTATCTGACCGCCTCGAGCATCCCATCTCGCTTCCCCATCGCCTTCTCCATCGTTTCATCACCTCAGATCAACCCAGGGCCATAGGTCTTGGCGATCGGGGCTCCACCTCCGCCGTTCGCCGGAGCCCCTCCGCCACCTTCATTTTTGCGTTGCAGCTTCCAAACCCCGGGTCGAGGAGCATGCCCTCGAGCCCCTCTTCCTTTCTGTGCAGGTTTGGCGTACTACAGCACGCCAGGAGACGAATCCCAAGCGAGCGGAGGTACCTGGAGCTCCGCTTCTTCATCGAGCTCGTGGCGCCGCTCCAGGGCCCCTCCGTTCGATCAGACACCTCCAGCAGCTAGAAAGCCCTGCCAGGAAGCTATTTGGACCATCAGATGCCTGCGGGAGCGCCGGACAAGCGAGCAGCACCGGATCGAAGGTCAGGGAAGAGGGAGTTCTTCCCTGTTCTTTGTGCCTTCGTCTTCACCGTCCGATCACGGTTCCAGCCTAGATCGAAGCAGCACTGTCAGATGGAGCATCGCATCAACCGTCAGATCGGCTTGGCTGATCTAATCTCAGCCTCCCATCGGTGAAGCGTCATCGGGCGAGGAGGTGGCGACGCGTGGCAAGTGAAGAGCGCTGCGCCGTTGGATGCCACGCCTTGTTTAGGGGTAAATTTCACATTCAGCCCCCTTACTTTTTGTATTTATTATTTAATGCCAAAAATAAAAGTTTCAGTTGTAAATAAAATGTATATTTTGCAGAAGGACCCCCGATGTTTTAAGATTTGCACTTTAGTCCTTCTGCGCCTCACGTGCAGCAACCACGTGAGGCGCGTGAAATTTTGCATTTAAACCCCGCCGGGTTCCTGTAATTACAAAATGGTCCTGAAAATAAAAGTCCACGTGTATTGTTATTGTGATTTTTGCATGAATGCCCCTGAGAGATATTTTATTTGCAAAAATACCCCTGCCAGGTCATTTTATTTTTGAATGCTTTGTCTATTTATTTTGTGCTCCATATTAAATCGAAAAATCTTGCAAAAATAGACTTAAGCTCCTGTTTGGTTGTGCTTGAATGCCATATTTTTAGTTTTGCATTTTGTTGCATTTTTGCATTTATTAAAAATCAAAGACACGTCCTTTATTCCTTGTCTAACTTATAAAATCCCAAAAAAAATATGAAAATGCCTCGAAAAATTCCAAAAAAATTACCTATGGTGTATTTTGACCTATTCTAGTATCATTCCAAAAATCCCTAAAAATCTCAAAAGGAAAACCTTAAAAATTCAAAAATACCCAAAAACTTCAAAAAAATATAAAAAATCAAAGAAAAAAAAATGTAAACTCATGCCCTATTCATGCTATATTTTATTATCTTTATTAGAAAAATAGTGTGGAAAATTTTTGAGGCTGTTAGCTATTTTTAATGTCGATTTTTGTGACAGCCAGTACCTAGTCCACTGTTTGCTATTGTTTAGCTATTTAAAAATACTAAAAATGTTTGCAAAAATACCCAAAAATCATAAAAACAGTAAAAAAAACCATGAAAATCCCAAAAAGACCTTAACCCTGAATTTTTGACTATTTTTGAGTATTTTTGTAAAATATTATAGTACCCCTTTTATGTATACATATGTATTTCCAAAACAAAAAAAAAGAAAAAAAATAATATATATATCTAATTAATTGTATTTATATATCTATTTATTAACCCTAATATATATAAAAATATATATATATATAATAATATATATGTATACCTTTTATTATACTCATAGATACCTATATATATATATTATATGTATTATAAGCTACATACTAACCCTTTATGGGTATATATATAATTAATATATTTATATTATATGTATATTGATATATACTACTTAATTATTATATTAAAAAAAGAAGAAAAAAAAGAAAAAAATAAATATTTTAAAATTCAAAACCCACTTCACACACTAGGATGACTCTGAGATACATGTAGGCTACTGCATTTTTGTATTGCTCTCTGTGGTTCGACCTCTACATGCTTATCACTGTACATTTTATGGTAGAGTCAATAAAGATTAATTCACATTTATTTTGAGCTTGATTGTTGTATTCTTTGGATTGTGGGTTAATTGCTGATCAACCCGGGTGTTCTATGAGTGGTCGCCTCAGCGATAACACTTTCATATTTTTCATGGTGACCCTCGTGGATCACCCGCGGTCATCAGGCATCCCTTAAATTCAAGAAATGATAGTTATTGTTAATCCGTTTTTGTAGAATAGGGTGGTTTTAATCATATCCATTGAAATTAGATCCGATGGTCAAAATGCTTGGCCATTCTTATGAATGGAAGGACCAAGTCTCATTTGAAAGGCCCTCACAAATAATATAATATTGTTGAGAGATGACAATCAACAAACCATTCAGAGATGACCATTTCTCAATAATATTATATATTATTTTTATTATATATAAAAATTCAAATATATTAAAAATAATTTATAATAATATATAATATTATTGAGAAATGTCAATCTGCGAATAATTTGTCGATTGCTATTTCTCAACAATATTATATATTATTTTTAATATATATAATCCAAATAACGAATGGAATAATATTATATATATCAAGTTTAATATATAGAATCCAAATGATGAACCATTCGCCGATCGTCAAATGGTTTGCTAAAAACAATGGTGATATTGTCAGAAGATGCATTGATCGACATGCGGTTTGCTGATTGGTGAACTGCTTGCGATCGATACCTGTTAGAAATCTCAAAATTAGATAACCTGACAGGATATTTGGAGGATGCGGATGCTCTGTTAGAGAAATTATTCAATAGTAGTATATTCTTTTTTTCAAGTCCGGTAATTTTGGGGGTCCGGGTATCCTTTTTTATTGATTAAAGAAAGATATTACAATAATACTCATATGAGGCATGATTCCTCTTACATGGTAATGAAGCTTGTAGCCTCCATGACCCAATCAACTCAAAATGGCCAACATGACCTTCAAAATAAAACCAATCACTACCTAAGTATTTCCTCCGTGCCTTTTCTTTAGCTTTCCTATGTTTTGGAGTCCTCATCTTCACTGATTCCAAAATCTTTTTCTTAGCAGGAAAAGTAAATTCAGTGTACTCTGAATCAATTTCATTAAGAATTACATCTGAATCCTCTTCTTCCTTCTGTCCTCATATTCTTCACGTGTCATTCTTTTTGCTTTATCATTCTTTAATAACTCAGAATCATTCGAAGGAATCATCAAAATACCCCATGAGGTATGATCAAAAATATCATTCTCCTTCGTTTGCTGCAAAGTACCATATATTCTATGGTGGAGGCGGTGAAAAAAAGGGATTTTTATCCGACAGATCCTATAAACTTTGCCAATCACCTCCACGACCTTTGAAACAATCTAATTCCCCTCTCGACCCCGTAAACTTGCCAACTCTTACCCCATGAACCCTCCAGGTAATATGTTTTAAGCCCGTGAGGGTTCTTGGAGTAATTTACAGGGTCGATGGGTAATTACGTTGTGCAAAAGGTCGTAGAGGCATTTTAATACGTTTATAGGGTGTGCTGGGTAAAAATCCAAAAAAACCCCTGTTAATTTAGGAGCTTTGCCAAGGGCAAAAGTGGGATTTGAGGACGAAAACTCGGATCGCACTTCTCCAGGCACCCACCGCTCCTCACTCTCAGTTGCCCCCTCAGCCGCTCGTCACCTCGTCGCCCTATCGTCCACTGCAGCAGCACCATCCCTCCGCCGCCGTCGCACAACTTATTCTGAAGTTCTCGTCGGTGCACTGCCGCCCTTCTTACACCCTCGTCGTCCTCAAACCCCTAGGGTCTCGCCGCCGCCCCAGTCTCTCCGGCACACGGCCCCTCATCATTGCTGATAACCTGCGGACGCCGATCCCATCGTTATGGTTTAATCTCCTCATCCACCTCTATCTTCTTCGTGTTTTCAATTCTTAGATTTGATACCCACATTTGGATTACTTGTTAAGGGTCGATCAAGTTTAATGGATTCTCCCTCCGAAACAAGAAGTTCTGATCCTGGATGTATAATATCCACCATCTTTGATCGTGACTTTGCATTCATGCTCGACTTATCACCTACTCTTACATACGTTCTTTTTGTTTAATAAAAGTGAAAGAAGGGATTTCCGGGATATTGAGATTTCATTATATTCCCGCAAGTCCTTCTAATATGTACTGCTGAAATTCATTCAATCTGCAATTCGGTTGCTGTGTGATTTTTTTCCTGCTACAGGTTTAATTTTCCATCTATACATATCGTGGAAAGCAATTCAATCTGCACTTTACCCTGAGGTTGCTGCGTGACTTCGTTGCCAGAGGGTTGGTCTTTCATTCATCAGCATCCGTCTGTTACATTTTCCTTCATAGTTTGATTCATTTCAGGTAATTTCACCATGCATTTGTTTCATCCAAATGTTTATACAATGCAATATTGATACGAGTTTAATTACTTCATTGATTCCCGTGGATGTATGTTATCAAAGACGGGCAGCTATATGTCTTTCCTTATAATAAGAGGGCTTCACTTAAAATTGTACCACAAGACTTTTTTCTCAATATTTTATGGAAGAATTTTTTATCGTGGTTTTTTTTTGCCAAATACAAATGTAAAATCCAACCATGTAGATTGAGAATATTCATTTTATTCTAGTGGCCTATATAAAATTTTATTGGTGAAGTCCTTAATCATGATATTGTATCCATCTTAACATGAGTGAGCATGTAGTGAAACTTTATGATTATCCAACAATCAATCCTAAACAAACATGTAAATCTTGATTGTTTCTCACCAAAATTCCCATCATCTTTGGATGGATCTCTACTAGAGGTTCATCCATCTTTACTCAAAAAATCCCATTGTCCTACTGATAGTCAATTCATAAGCATAAGTTATAACTCACCCACTTCCCAACCGTCTTTGCATATTATTAACAACCACAGGGACCGACCAATTCGGTAGACTGAAAGGTCGCTTATGAAGTAATGATTATACCGATTGTAGTCCTATTGCTTATTTTCACTAAAGAACTTTAATATTCTTTTAAAAGATGGTTTGTGTATATAACACGAGAAGGTTGAAGTAAACAGAAAGGCACAAACAAAATTGAAAAGAATGCAATCTACATGGTAAAACATGAAAAACATCCTCACAATCCATAGAATCGTACATGCTATGTATTTCCAGTGGAGACTCATATAAATTAAACAAAACAAAGATACTTTTTACATGTTTGTAGGTCTCACCGGGTAAGGATGTTTTTTTTAAATAGAAGATATGCTAACTCATACATCCCAAATATGCTTGAGAGAGAGAGATAATGATCAAAATAGAACCTTGAAGGAGTTGAACCACCTCCTCGTAGTAAAGGCATGAAATAACCTCCAGCACACCGCACCAATTTAAAAGAAAACTACATATATGAGTGAAAATTTTAAGACCATATTGACTCTTGAACTAAGTTTTTTGTGCAAATCTCACTCATGATAACAACTAGAAGCATTGACAACTGTAAGGGATGCAAACTTGAGGATCTTTTAGTGGCGTTCGATATTGCTGCTAATTACATATACTACACTTAATGTGCTACTATGATTGATTTGGACCTTTGTAATTATCCTGGATGACTAATATGGCTATTGATTTCATATTGGGAATCAATGCAATACCTTCTTTGCTAAGTGACAACACATGACTATTGACCAATTTGCCCCACTACAATCTTCCTCTACATAAAAAACTCATTACGTTTCACAATCAACAAGTGATAGTTTTCCCTCTGAATCATTGAGCCTCTTTTATAAAATGCAAAAAAATCAATAATTATTGATTGAGGAATACAACTTCTTTATATAAAAAATACTAGGGGTGCACATGGATCGGATCAGATTAGATTTTAGCCTAATCCGTGTCCAATCCAACCTTAACGAATTTTCACTTTTCTCAATCCAATCCAATCCATCAAATATTTGAATCCAAACCAATCCAATCCATCAGATTAAGGATTGGATCGGATTGGATCGGATTTTTATACTTACACATTTCCATTTAATAATTTACCGTGCAATGTTTGTATTTTATAACACACTAGTCTTCGACATTTGAAATATGACTTCAAAATTGATAATTTACATAGATATAATGAAAATAATATTTGAAGAGCGCATAATCAAATTAAAGTTGATGAAAACCATTAATCCATTATAAAAAGTTGAAGACCACACGATGAAGTTAAAGAATTATATTGAATTTTGTATCTAAGTTTCTTTTTATTAATGGTGCATTAGTATTTTTTAAATGATTTCCAACATATGATTTATCCATGTTACCAAAGATGGATGCGAAAAATAGTTAGATAACAAAAAATACGATTCCCTTGGATGGATATTGATGTAGTCTGTGATGTATCTAGATTGTTAATTTATGTCAAAATCAGATCACGCTTAAGAACTCCCTTCAAGGCACTATAATATAATCAACATTCAAGAATCATAAAACCTTCATATTCGATTTGGTATCCAAAACAAAACCGATGTAAAAACATAGTCCACCAATTGGCAACATGCCTCTCATTTAGTTGTCAGAATTGTGCATATAATCAAATAATTATTTTTTTTCTAAAAAATATAAATCAATTCGTATATCAATTTAATATGAAAAAGAATTCAAGTATGTTTGTTCGTTCTTAGATGGTATAGCACATCTCAACATATAGTTGATATAGTTTCATACATGGGTAAGGTAGCAAGCTGGAATAAGAAAGAGGGTCAAGAATAAAAAAATGCATGTGCTAAGTAATTGTCTAGAATCTATTTTCTTTTAACGGAGATCAAACGAGTTGTAGAGTATTTAGGGCAGATGGTGTCATGACTCATGACAGGAAAGGATGATATTGAGTGAGACAGGTGGCAACATTGTAAGGGCGGGCGACATTGTTATACTTAAGGGGGACAACGTTGTGCAGGAGAGGAGGTATGAAAATGGATCAAGACAGAGAGAGAATGGTAGTTAGATATTGGCGGTTGAGAGTGAAATGACGGGGAGATGGAATTGGAGTGGAATGTTCAAAGAGAGTTCACAACATTACAAGTTATAATCATATTTTATTATTGTTTAGATTTAGCATTTCACTTTAAGAGAAATAGATGTCTGCGGTAATAGGACTTGTATCCAACAAATATGTGATGAATGCCATTGATTATGATTTTATCAGAGACCACGGACTGGTGAAAATAGAAATTATGTATGTATTATATTTATATATGTAAATATATAAATATATGTTAACGGATTAGATCGGATCGGATTTTGATAATGATCCAATCCAATCCATACTTTAACGGATTTTAAAAATTCCAATCCAATCCAATCCATTAGAATGATAAAACCAAACCAATCAAATCCAATAACATCGGATTGGATCGGATTACGGATTTTGTCTGATCCATGTGCACCCCTAAAAAATACAGAAAAAGTTTTCCCCTTCAATATTTCAATGTAATTCATTTGACACATACTTATTTTATAGTTTACTTAGAATGCCATTTTGTTTGGATAGTATTAACATTTATGTACAAAATGGGTTTTTGAGTTAGTAGTAAAATGTCATTTTGTTTGGTTAGTAGTAAAATGTAGTATTTAACTTCATGTTTACATAATTATGTTGAGTTATCTACTCTGAAGAGACAAAAAACTACTGACTAACAAGAAGCTTGAGTCATCATTCTATCATGTTTTTACTATTATTTTACATGAACTATGTTTATTATGCAAAGGAACTTTATGCTATAACTATTTATTACGTTGAAGAAAAAATAAGGATAATATAACCATTTTATAGTCATTAGAGATTTGTAATCACATAATTCATGTCATTTTACCAAACAAAAAATTAGAAGGACTAGCTTCCACAACAGTCACCAAACGTTGTTGGTTCCATTACCATTTTTACAATTGACTTGGGTTTCACTCGGTTTAATAATGACATTTTTGAATTTAGGGATTTTTTCCTTTTCCCCTTTAAAATTTTATTTTCCTACTGTTGTATCACGTGGCTCACTTTTGAATCCCGTGGAAATCATTCCATTAACTTTCATTCATTGGCGTACACACTGAAGATGAGATGGATTAGCGAGGTTCGAAAACCATGAGAAAATGCGAGATAGAACACCTGATGATAACTTCTCTTATCATAAGATATAGTTTCAACCAGCTATTCGAGGATTAGAGACAACTATTCTCATGATTATGTGGATACTTTTATCGAGAATTATTATCTTACTGGACTTATGTGGGTTGCATGTAGAAGAAACAAATAGAGATCTTGCACTTGAAAGATGTCGATAGAATGACAAATTGAAAGGTTACATCTTACACGAATAAAGTGGTGCGACACTTTTCATCCTATATATGCAAAAGAAATCTATATAAAGTAATCACAAGCTCAACATTGAGCTTATTATTTTTTATTGCCACTATTAGATTTGAATGCATACGAGACTTTTACAAATCCCTGTGTATTTACTAAAGAGGAGGGAAAGCCGCATGTGTATTAATTTTCCTGTTAAAACTCTCTTTCGCCCTTGGACAGATATTTTCATTCTTGGCTTACATTACGAAAGCCACATAATGAATTTTTTACAGTTATAATAAAGTCGTGTAGGATCATTGTATTTGTTCAATATAAAAATGTTCAGTCAAACTCACTGAAGAGTTTTTTCTTCCATCATTTTTTCCCAATCTTTTTTAAATTTGAACTGCAATTTCCGCTTTTGTACATGTTACTGCTAATTCGTGCACCATGAGAATGTCTATTTGAGCTTGAATATGGTTGTTGTTGGTGTATGATCTGTGGATTTTGTAACTTATAACGCGGGCTTTACATGGATGCAATTAGACATGATAGATCCCATTATCAGCTGTATTTTTGAACATTTACACATAAGATATCATATGATTTAAAACTTCATTTACTGCGCAGCGCACGGGCATTTAACATGGAGAATGTGAATGAGGCACACCCATTCTGGAATTCTATAGAAAGCTCCGTTTTTTTGAAGTGCCTTTGAGCAACTGTGTTGTCATTCCATTTCAGAATATATATGTACAACCAACTATGTTACGAATGTACTGCTAGTATATAGCAAAAAAATAACCTAAATATCATGCAAATGCTGTGACTCTAATTTGGAGGATGCAACTTCTATTTTCATACCTGCCGAAATACAGAGCATGCTATTTGTACTTCTAGGGAAACTTCCTGAAGTTTGCATTGAAAAGTCCACCCGTGATGGAAGCTAGTTCTATGCAAAAACAAGCTGATGGATATAATGTTAGCTCATGCACTTCTACCGAGGCGAAGGATCCCGAGAGTTCTGTTTTGCACTTAAGTCTCGATAAGGATGATAAATGTAGCATTTGTCGAGTGTGCCAATGTTTAGAATCTGATAGATTGGGTGAGGCTGCATTAAGTTTGTTAAATATAATCCCACCATGTTTGGAAGGCTCTGATGTAAACATGAAAGATGCTAGAGCATCCTTGAAGACAATCAAAGATGTTAAAGATGAGAAGAACGACGTGATACAGCCCGGTTTCATTGAGCTTGTGAGTCCAGATGGAGAAATCCTTGTTTGCCGTAATGATATAGAGACCGGTTCAGGTCACCAGCATGATTTGCTGGTGGATCTGGGATGCTTGTGTAAAGGTGATCTTGCTCTTGCACATTATGCATGCGCATTGAAATGGTTTATCAATCATGGGTCAACAATTTGTGAAATTTGTGGAACCGTGGCAAGAAATATTAGGCCAGATGACTTCAAGAAGGTTTCAGCATGTTTGGATGACTATGAGGCTCAAACAGAAAAGGCTGCCAGGGGACAACCTAATCATGTATGTGTAGATGTCTATCCGGGTGATGATTCTGATGCAGCTGCTGCTATTAGGAGACTGAGGCTCAGTGAGATAATTTTGTGGTTTAATCCTCAACTCAACTCCACAACAGTTTCTCATGGTGCTCCTGATCAGTCTTCTCTTATTCTTCAAGAAAATGCTACAACTTCGGAAAGCTTGGCTGCCAAATGGGCCGTTGAGGGTACAGGGATATTAGTTGCCACAGGTTTACTAACTGTTACTCTTGCCTGGCTAATTGCTCCTCGTGTTGGAAAGGTACGTCCTAATTGGTTTTGCTTTATTTGTCCACTGAGTGTATTTTTTCTCAGCTATTTTTTTTGAAATCTAAACGCTCGGGGGATAAACTCGGTAGTGTTCACCCCTACTTTATTAAAGAAAGAGAGGAAACAAAGACAGGGAAAAAACGAAGAGAAAAAAGAAACTTTACAAGGAACCCGGGTCCAACAACGAGAGGGAGCTAGACCAACAACCAGTCAACAACAAGACATGCACAATGAGACATAATATTTTCTCTGTAAAACAGCTGTCCCTTGAAGATAGCTTCATTCCGCCCAAGCCAGATTGCCCAAATACTCGCCATGGGACGCAAGAGATCTCTACGGTCCCTCCTCTTGTTAGATAACATGGACTCCCAAAAGGACATCGAATCAATGGTGTTGAGCCAAGCCACAGCCACCGCCTCCCAGACGCCCATCACCTCCGGGTAGGTAAAGAAAAGATGATCCAGGGATTCGATACCAACGCCGCATAGAACACAAACCTCCGGGACAGAGCCAAACAACCTAGCGCAGCGATCCCTCGTCAACAGTCTCATCCTCCGAAACATCCAGAAAAAAACACCAACCCTCTCCGGAAGCCTCAAGCCCCAAATAAAGTTGCTGTCACGCATCAACACCTCCATCCACAAGTGCGTGGAGGAAGAAATCGTCAGATAAGACTTCCTTGTCGTGAAGGCCCCCCCTCCAAGCCCAGTGATCCCTCCCCCCCACGGGCCGAGACGCCCCACCGATCGAATCCAAGAGCCGGAGGAATTCGAGTAGCCGCTGATCGGAAAGGTTGTTACGAATGACGAGGAACCAACCATCCCCAGACCAATAAGAGGCAACGGAAGCATCCCCATCAGCCGCCAAAGCAAATAAACGCGGAAACCTCTCACAAAGAGGCGCCTCACCGGACCAAATGTCTTTCCAGAACCTGAAAACAAGTCCGTCACCTAGCATCGGAGCAAAAAGAGGTGAGAACTTTAAGATTACCGCCAGCACCCCTCGCCAGAACGGCGTCCGCGGACCAAGGCCAGCCCCCGACCCCGGCAACGGACCACCCACGCCATGGATGCTACGCAAAACCACAGAGCAGAAATCCTCGCTAGCACCCCATAATCTATTCACCCATTTCAGAAGAAGGACGTCGTTAACGTGGTCCAGCCGACGAATGCCAAGCCCCCCTCGCTCTTACGCTTTGTCACCTCCTCCCAACCCACCAAATGTAGCCCACTCGCAGACGCCCCATTCCTCCCCCACAGAAACCTCCGCATCAATTTTTCACTTCGAGCACGAATTCCTGCAGGCACCTGTCGGTTGGAAAGAAAATAAACAGGGATAGATGATAGGACCGTCTTAAGAAGGACGAGATGGCCACCCTTTGAAAACATAGTCGAGCTCCAGCCGGACAGCCGCAATTCCATCTTCTCCATCACCTTGGACCAGTCTCTCAAACGCGTCCTGCCCGTGTCCTGCGGCATACCTAAATAATCAAACGGCAAAGGGCCCGATAGAGAGCCCAAAATCAAACCGCAGTCAGCCGCCTCCTCCGCATCCATACCAAAGGGAACCACCTTAGATTTGTTAGTATTCTTGAACAGACCCGACATCTCACTGAACACCTCCAGAGTTGCCGCCATGGCAGAGACCTCGTCACCCCCCCAATGAACAAGATCTTGTCATCGACGTATTGAAGGAGAGGGACCACCGCCTCGCCGCAGGAGAAGCCCTTGGAGAGACCAAAATCGACCACCCGGCATGCCATCCGAGCAAGAACATCCACCGCCACCACGAAAAGGAGAGGCGCAAGAGGGCAGCCCTGCCGCACCCCCCTCCGCAGCTGGAAGAGACCACCCTCCAAGCGACCATTCACCATAACCGAGAAGGAAGCCGTAGTGACGCATCGACGCATCCACGAGATCCAAACCTCCGGGAAACCTCTACTCCTCAGAACCATGGTTCGAAAAGGCTAGCCTCGAGGCGGTCGAGGCGTACGCCTCGAGGCGAGGCGGTCCCTTTTAGCCTCGAGGCTTACGCCTCAGACCAGTCCTGTGAGGCGTGCGCCTCGAGTGGTCGAGGCGTAGCCTCGAGGCGGAACGCCTCGAGGCGGTCGAGGCGTTTCGTGAGGCGTTTTTGCTTTTTTTGAAGTATTTTTTTATTATTTTAATGGTTTCCTTAGTAGTTTAAGAAGCTTATCAATATCTGTTTATTTAGGATAATGATTATATAAGATGAATGCCTAAATATGATGTTTATTTCATGCCCATAACTTCATATTTACAATTAACGTATCCAACTATTTTGGCAAACTCTTACTATTTTACTCTTAATGAATGAATTCATAAATATTAAATTAAACAATACTTGTAACTTAACAAGATTTGCAATATATCAAGCAAAACAAAATGGATAAGGTTCATGGTTTCTCATGTTGCCTTATATTATATATTAGACACAACATAAATTTCTTCGACATATATTTAATCGAACTTTTAATTACAACAATATTTCAAAGATTTGCTCGAAATGGATATGATTCATGGTTTCTCGTGCGATCATATATTATATGTTAGACACATAACATAAATTTCTTCGATGTATAGTTAGTCATACTTTTAATTACAACAATATTTCATAGACATATATGTATTGTTTAATTCTTTCACAATATCTATAGTCATGAATTCCTCTTTGATTGGATGGAAATGTGTAGAAATGTATATGATGTTGTTGTATCTTCTATTTTGGGGTTCTTATCTTTATTATTTCATCATATCTTGTAGTGTAAATTATTATATATTGGGCAGAGAACATATAATTACATAGAGATATATATAATTGTAGTTTTATACATATTTTTCTATATAAACTGAGGCTTACGCCTCGACCGCCTCGAGGCTACGCCTCGCCTCGATTCCAAGGAGACCGCATCGTTCCGCCTTTCGTTTTTTCAAACCTTGCTCAGAACCGACTAAATGAAGCTCTATTCGAACAGTCATAGGCCTTCGCAAAGTCGACCTTCCATAACACCCCCCGAGTCCCCTCCCTGGCCCACTTCGCGACCATCTCCGAAGCCAAAACCGTAACGTCGGCAATCTGCCTACCACGAATAAACGCAGCCTACATCGGAGAGATGATTCCATCAAGCACCGGAGCCAGTCTACGCGCAAACACCTTCGCCACAATCAAGTAGAGAGCATTCGAGATGGCAATAGGACGAAAGTCCTCAATACGGTCGGCCGAGGAGGACTTCGGCAGCAAAATAATTAGAGCTCTATTAATCTTGTTAAATCCAGCATTACTCTCACAGAATTCACTAATGACCTCCAGAACCTTCCGACCCACCAACTCCCAGAAGTCTTTGTAGAAAGCCACCGAAAACCCGTCCAGCCCCGGAGAGCCATCGGCGTTAAGATCCCACACAACCTCTTTCACCTCCTCTAGCGACACCTTTCGCGTCAAGTCCTCTCAAAGCAAAGGCGAGAGCATATGAGCCCCAGCCCCCGACCATCTCCACCGCTTCGGGATGCGCCGTCGAGAGAAATCCTTGAAATACTCCACAATCTCCCTCCCCATACCCTCTTCCCCCACCACACGCTTGCCAGCGATCGAAATCGAACGGATGAAGTTCGAACGCCGCCTACCGCTGGCCACCCGATGGAAATATGCTGTGTTGGCATCGCCCCCCTCAACCACGAGACCCTCGACCGCTGACGCCATTCCACGACCCGTTTCCGGTCCTCCTCCTCCACCCTCTGTTGGGCAGCCGACCAGGCATCCAACTCCTCATCCCGAAGGTCTCTGACCCCCTCCAAAGCGTCCAAAGTGCTCACGACCTCCTCCGCCTCCCTCCTGGTCGCCACCCTCATTGCCCTCGATTCCTTCTTAAAGCGGGTCAAATTCTCAGCTATTTTTTACCCAATATTAAAAAATGGGAGTAAATCATTTCTTTTATTTCGTGCTTTGTTTCGCTGCCGCGAAGTTGGAAGTTCAACATTTAGGTTTTTTCAATCTGAAGTTCTATTTAGATGCTGATACCATTAATTTTTATAGACAATGGAAGATCTAGTTATTACAAAGTTAAGAAATTTATCCGAACTGTTTTTTTTTTGTGAAACAGGGAGAAAATGGCTGGTATAAAGTGCAGTGAAAAAAACTTCCAATGCATTAGGAAACACGCTTATTAGTTTGTTAATTGGTTGATACCTTTGGTCTTTTGTTGTTTTACTACAACATGATCTCGGCATGGCATCATAATGTGCACATTAGAGTTTTGTTTCTCACTGTTTTTACAAACATGAGGATAATCGAGCAGGGGTGGAATATGGAGAGGGAAATTGTGTCCGCATTTGTTGATGGACACTAGACGAGGAAGAGAGTGTTGGGAGAATGGGTTAGGATACTCAGTAGCTAAATATGGATTGGTTGTTTAGAAAATTGATTAGAGAATAAGCGTAATTAGTGGTTTCAAGAAACAAGTGGATTCAATGGTTGTTTCGGTGTAAGAGAATTGATTTTTTAAAGTTGTAGGTGAATCATAAATATTATTTTTTTTGAAAGGAAAAGGGAATTCATTGATAAGGTGCCCGCTCAAAAACTTCTTATTATAGTCACATGATTTAATAGTATACAACAACAACAACAAAGCGTTTTCCCACATTAAGTAGAGTTGGCTACATGGATTCTTTACCTCTATTCAGATCTATCTTGGGTCATTCTTGGGCTTAGATCCAAAAAAACTAAGATCTCTTCGTATAATCTCATTCCAACACTTCTTGGGCCTTCCTCGCCCTATCTTAGCCAGCTCAACATCCCAAAACTTGCATCTCCTCACAGGTGCATCAGCTGACCTCCTTTGCAAATGGCCAAATCACCTTAAGCGATTTTCTCGCATCTTATCCTTGATCGAAGTTATACCAACTTTCCTTCCGATGGCATCATTCCGAATCCGATCTTTACGTATGTGTCCACACATCCACCTTAGCATTTTCATTTCTACTACTGCCATTCTCTTCACATGTTTATGGTTCATAGGCCAACATTTATATCCATAGAGCATAGCAGGTTTCACTGCTGCTTTGTAAAACTTTCCTTTGATTTTTAAAGGAATTTTCTTATCACAAAGAGCAGTAGATGCTCCTCTCCACTTTAGCCATCTTGCATTTATTCTATTTGTAACATCTCCATCAATTCCCCATCATGTTGCAAAATAGATCCCAAGTATCTAAAAGAATTCTCTTCTGATTTTTATCGCCACCCATCTTCACCTCGATTCCTTCACCATTGCTTCCATAAAAAATGCACTCTATATATTCAGTCTTAGCCCTACTTATACGGAATCCTTTAGTCTCCAATGCATGTCTCTAGAGCTCAAGCTTGTCATTTACTCCATCTCTAGTCTCATCAATCAATGCTATATCATCAATGAATAACATACACCAAGGTATCTCATCTTGAAAGTGACTTGTCAACTCGTCCATAATAAAAAATGATTTAATAATATAGGGCTACAAAAGAAAGATAATCCAAAACCATAGTTATTTGGTGGATAAAAGCTCGTCCACCTAGTTAAACAACTCCCCATTCTAACCAACCACAGTGCCACATGAACTATTAATCGCTTCAACAACCCTATAAGATGATGACCCAAGGCGATCTTCATTTTGCGATATCCAATCATTAATCTTGATCTCCTTGAGGTTATGCATGCCTTCTTGTCAAGAGGCGAAAAGGCCTTAATTGCCTCTCTTTTCTCCACTTTGCCCAAACTTCTTACATACCATGACAAGAACTTCATTGGGATATCAAGGGGTCGACCTTGTCACGTGAATCCCAAACACAACATGCAATCTCGTTTGCAAAGATAGAAACTTTTGCTCGATTCCACTCTACCAATGTCAAATCGTCCTCCTCAATCGCGTCCCATCCTGTGAGGTCGTTCCCAAGATGAACTAAGGCTATTGGCTCTTCTACTACAATAGGACAAACGGGTGGAAGTACCATCCCATCCACGACCATAGGGAGGTCTCCTCACATGGGATCCCCTCTTCGTGAATTGTGTTTCCCAGCTCAAGACATCAAATCTTATTCTTTTACAGTAGAAGGCCATCATGTCCTTATGAGAATGCCCCGCATCTTTTGGTCGACCACCTACAGTTTAAACCCCTCCCCAAGCGCAAATCCTCATTCTAGCCATGACCCCTTGTCCATAAATGCCATCAAGAATGGCATGCACCACAACCCCAATACACTTGGTCATTGATCATGGAGCTACTATAGGAACCGCGTGACCACATGTAACTACAATCAGACCTAGGATAACACGTGTCCACCGATCCCGAAAACATGGTAATTCATGAAATAAGCTCTCGCACCATTGTTCAACCCGATTGCAGACTCAGATGATAATCCCTACCCGACCATTTCCGAGTATAGACAATCGAATTTGTTTGACACTGCCCAATAATGAAGTGACATCGGAGGAACCCTTCAGTGGAGCACAAAGATGTGGTTTCGGAGGAACAAACCCTTGATTTATCGCAACGACACCATGATTGCCATGCAAATTAATACTCATCAAGTGCTCCTTCTCCACCGAAGATCTTGTGAAAGATTCTCCTTGGAATTTGACATCGACGCCTCCTCAACTACTACTGGGAAGTAACTCGTTGTTGATTAGAGGTTCGACCCAAAGCAATAGTGTTTGTCCACCTCTCGATCACACGAATCCCCCCCACCAACAGTAATGGAGTTGATAGAGCTCCTCGTAGCTGCCCACTAGGTATGAAAATACTTTGCGTTTGCATCACACTCCTTCAATTAGGTATGCAACTCATACTTTTTGTCTTCATTTACCACGATCTTATGCTGCACTTGCTGCTTTTCGAACTTGCCATTGCTCAAAGGTCTACCACCCTCTAACATGCCCAGTCTGACAATCTCATCCTTCATAAGTTTCTTGCTCTACCGTTGCTGCCACATATATCCTTATTGTAGCTGATCAACATTTCTCGAGCATCGTCAACCTCAACCTTACAAAAAATGGTGAAGCCTTCTCCTACTATAAGTAGGGTCCGCTACATGGATTCTTGCTCAAATTCATGTTGAAAGATTCAACTATTTTTACGCTGGTTGTCGACTACATAACACAACCTCCACAAGGGGGATTTGAACCATGGTCTTTTGGGTGGTATGCACACTGCACTACCACTATACCATTTAAGTGGGTGCCAAGTCTGGATTCCATCCCGCAATAACCACGAGCACTCAAATCTGAAGAAAAATGCATGAGTGCTTTTTATAGAGCCCTTAGCTAATGCTGTATGATCCGACCATGACCGAGACAGAGATCTTATAAATGCCAACATAAGCAATAGCTACATCTCCATCTATAGAAAGAAGTGAGAATGATTAATGCCACCCATGTTTTGGCCGCAAGTTATCTCATAAGCAAAGATATTAATGGACTTAAATAAAGTACATGGCCATGGTTTGAAAGCTGTCCTCGATGGTGGTGTTGAGAGAAAATAATGAGTTGCATATTCATGAGGCCCTAGGGTTTTCTTATATAGAGGTGAGACCTGTTGGACAAATTACATAAAGAGAATGAAAAAATAGAAAATACATAAAAGAAGCATAAGATAAATAGTATCTCAACACTCCCATTCAAACAGGAGCATATATACCAATCATGCTTAGCTTGGAACATTTTTGGTAAGGCCCTCTAGCTAGGGCCTTTGTAAGTACATTTGATGTCTGATCTCCTGAGCTAACATGAGTATTGGAGATTAGACCTTTCTGTATCATGTCTCGAGTGTAGTGACAATCTACCTCGATTTGTTTGGTCTTCTCATGGAAGGATGGGTTGTTTGCAATGAAGGTAACAATCTGGTTGTCACATTGGAGATGCATGGGAAGAGGCACCTCAACAGTCAGGTTAGTAAGAACATATCCGACCAACATCATCTCTGTACTAGTTTGCACCATGGCCCTGTATTCTGATTGTGCACTAGATCTGACAACTACAGTCTGCTTCTTGCTCTTTCATGACACCAAGGAACTTCCTACGAACACTGCAAAGTCAGAAGTAGACTTCCTGTCCTTGGGACACCCCGTATAATCTGCATCTGCACACGATGTAGCTGTAAGGGATGTACCTCTGCTAAATAGAAGACCAGTTCTAGATAAGGCCTTTAAATACCTTAGAATCATATGGACTACATCCATATGTGCATGTCTAGGCTGCTCTATACATTAACCCACTTTGCTTACCGCAAAGAATATATCTGGACTGATGATAGTTACATAAAGAAGCTTCCCAACAAGCTCCCTGTACCTCCTCTTGTTGACCTCCTCAATGTCATCATCATAGAGCTCCATGCTCAGATCCATAGGAGTAGTGGCATGCCTGCAATTTGCCGTGCTTATCTCAGAGAGAAGATCTGCAACGTACTTTGGGTCATCATAAGACCTTGTTGGTTCCTGACAAACTCAAGTCCAAGGAAGTAATATAGGCTACCAAGGTCCTTGATCACAAACTGCTGACCTAGGAAATCCTTAGCAGCCTGGATGCCTTGCTCATCATCCATTGTAATAATAATATCATCAACATAAACAAGTATGGCAACATTACCTCTCTGAGTCCCCTGAACAAATAATGAATGATCGGCAATCGATCTCACGAACCCCTGTTGCTTTATTAGGTCTGAGAGCTTCTGGAACCATGCTCTTGGACTCTGCTTAAGGCCGTAGATGACCTTCTGAAGCATGCAAACCTTATGATACCCCCCTCAACAGCGAGCCCAAGTGACTTGCATGTAAACCTCCTCCTGTTGGTCACTATAGGAAATTCATTCTTCACATCAAGCTGATACATGGGCCAACCTCAAGTCACTGCAACTGATAGAAGTATATGCAAAGTAGAATTCCTGACCACCAGAGAGTATATCCTGATAGGTCACTCCATATGTCTGGATGAGCCCACATGCCACAAGTCTTACCTTGTAGCGATCTACATTGCCATCTGGTCGATGCTTCACCATGAATATCCACTTGCACCCAACAACGGATGCGTCAATTGGAGCTGAAACAAGGCTCCAAGTGCCACATGACTATAGCACGACCGTCTCCTCCTCTATGGCAAGACACCACTGACTGTCCTGGATGGCCTCCTGATATGTCCGTGGTATCTCCACGGCTGATAGTGTCACGATAAGTCTCTTGAAACCCTCTGAAAGTCTGCTTAAAGAAACTTGGGTTGAAAGAGGATATGAAGCACAAGAGTACGTCTCTGCTTTTGCAGAGCAATAGGCACATCGAGATCATCTGCCATCTCCGGAACTTGTAAGTTCCCTCTTGAGAGGGTACCTGCTCATCCTGTAAGGCATCCTACTGCATAGACAACTCAATAGTGCCATTAATAGAATCAATGTAAGGTATGCATGCTAGATGATGTGGAAGACTTGTGAGCAGGAGGAACAAAGCCAGACCTGTACGTAAACACACGTGGAAAAAACCGAGTCACGGTGGTTGGCGGTCCATAGGCAGCCACATGCGCAGGATTAGGTACTGGAGGTGGTGCTGGAGGCGACGGTGACGGTGGTGAAGGCGATAATGGAGGTGGTAAAGCAGGTGCAGGAGGTAGTAGAGCTGTAGGAGGTGGAGGCATGTAGACCACCTCATCATAGTCAGATGGGGCCAATCTGTCACCTGTAGGAGAGAAATACGTAACAGACTTAAAGAATGTAACATCAACACTGACAAAGCATTTCCGTCGAAGCGGATCAAAGCAAAGGTGCCCTTTCTGGGTACGCGAGTAGCCAACGAAGGCACACTTATCGAGGTGTATTGGGAAAAATGATAAAATTAATTATTCCAAAGAACCGCAGGGCTCTCATATATAGAGGAGTCGCCCATGGGTACGTTACATAAGATGGATGAAATGAATATAAATGTGAAGATAGTACATATACCTAATAATATCGCTATACTCCCCCTCAAGATGTAGCATAGATATCGATCATGCTCATCATGTATGCACACTTCTGAAAGGATCTTCTGAGTAAGGCTTTAGTGAAAATGTATGCAATTTGTTCCCCTGAGCTTACATGGAAAGTAGAAATAGAGCCTTTCTGAATAATGTCCCGCGTCTAATGGCAATCCACTTCAATATATTTAGTTCTCTCATGAAAAACATGATTATTTGCTATGAATACGACTGCCTGATTACCGCATTGTAATTGCATAGGAAGTTGCACATCAATATGTAAGTCAACTAAAATAGTTCGGACCCATATCATCTTTGTGCTCCCTTGTACCATAGTTCTATATTCTGATTCAGGACTAGACTTGGAAACCACGGTCTGCTTCTTGCTCTTCCAGGATACTAACGAGCTGGCAACAAATACAACAAAGCCTGAGGTAGACTTCCAGTCCTTACGACACCCTGCGTAGTCTGCATCTGCGCTAGCTGCAATAATGAGGGATATCCCTTTCTGAACAATAATCCTGCACGTAGAGATGACTTCAAGTATCTCAAGATCATATGAATTGCATGAACTAGGGATGAAAACGAATACAAATTTATTCGTATCCGTCTGTATCTGCATTCGTCAAATAGAGGATATAGGTGCCTTTTTCTCGTATCCGATAAATAGGAATGTGGATACGAATCCAAATGTTTTTGCTGAATACGAATACAAATATAATATCGTCAGTTTTGACTAATACAAATGTGAATACGAATGCTTAAATTTTTGAGGATACGAATACGGATACGAATACTTGTTTTTTGAAAGATACGAATATGGATACAAATATGGATATGAATACGAATATTCCAATTCTGGATGATACCAATACTTATATGGTACACAAAGAAGTAAGTTTGGTAAGTTTTCTTTTATTATTTAGTATTTAGTTATTTTTATGCACATATTCATTATTAAAATATTTAATATGCTTTTTATATATTGAAAATTGTTACGAACCAAAAATGCTTATAGCTTTTAAGTAAATTTGGACATGTATAATATTCGTATTTGTTTATCAAATACCCGTATTCAAATTATCAATATTCATTTTGCATTCGTATTCGTATTTTGAAGATATTATTTATTTTTTGAGAAACAAGGATATGATTTTATATTTTACACGTTTGTGTGATATTCGTACTCATATCCGGATTTTAAAAATGATAAGGATATGATGACACCTATATTCGTATCCGTATCCGACCCTTTTCATCCCTAACTGCATCCATATGTACCTGTCTAGGCTGCTCCATAAATTGACTGACTCGACTAACAATGAATGAGATGTCTGGCCTAGTGATAGTAATATAAAGTAGCTTTCCCACCAATTCTCTGTATCTTCTTCTGTCCACCTCCTATGTATCATCATCGTATAGCCTCATGCTATGATCCATATGGGTAGTGGCAGGTCGGCACCTAATCATGCTTGTCTCAGCTAGCATATGTGTAACATATTTTCTTTGGGTCATCATAAGACCCTGCTAATTTCTAGCAACCTCTAACCCCAAAAAGTACCATAGGGTGCCAAGATCATTGGTGACAAACAATTGACAAGAAATTCTTTTGTCTTTTTGATCCCCTGTACATCATTTCCTGTAACAAAGATATCATCAACATAGACCATAATAATGACCGTACCACTATGGGTCCTCTAAACAAACAATGGATGGTCTACATTTGATCTCCTGAATCCTGCTTCTCAATTAGGTCCGAGAGCTTCTGGAACTAGGCCATTGGACTTTGCTTAAGGCCATAGATGTCCTTGTGAAGTCTACAAACCTGTTGGCACTCCCCCTCAGCAGCAAATCTCATAGGCTGGTACACGTAGACTTCTTTCCTGGAGATCTCCATGTAGAAATGCATTTTTGACATCAAGGTGAAATAATGATTAATCATGTACTACAACTACAACAATGAGAATTCGAAGTGTGGAGTGGCGAGCAACCGGGGAGAATATATTTAGATAGTCCACCACATAGGTCTGAGTGAACCAATGTGCAACTAATTTGGCCTTGTAACGATCGATACTACTATCGGCATGGTGTTTGACAATAAATAGTAAACACCCACTTGCAACCGATAATATATGCTCCGGGAGGAGCTAGGACCAAGCTCCAGGTGCCACACAATTGCAGTGCATCGCCACATCCATCTCCTCTTCCATGGAAAGATGCCACCGACTCTCTCAAGGCTTCTTGGTAAGTCTGTCGAATCTCTACAACAGATAGACCAACTACAACATTCCTGAAATCCCCTTCCAAACGATTAAAAGATACATGGGAAGCAAGAGGATACAAAGCACACGTACACCTCTGCTTCTGAAGTGTAATAGGTACATCCAGGTCATTGGGGACCTCCTCAATCTGTATGCTAGCCTCTTGCAAAGCTTCTTGCTCAGACACATCTCCATACCCATCATAGAAACAATGTATTTAGAACGAACCTGAGGCGTGCTGGATGACGGGCGAGACCCATGAGCATAAGTCGACCGATGAGTATAAAAATGTGGCAAGGGTGGGGAAAGGGTATTGGATGGTGGTGGTACATGAGGAGGTGATAGAGGAGGTGAAGGCAGAGCAACGAGCACAACGAGAGGTGGTAATGGGTTTGTAGGAGGAGGTGGCATGTAGACCTCATCGTCTGAATCAGATGAAGTTAACCTACTGATCAAAAAATGTGACATCAACATTGACATAATATTTCCAACATAATGGATCAAGCATCTATATACCTTCTGCGTCCTGGAATACCCCACAAAAACACATTTGACAGCTCTGGGAGAGAGCTTGTCAAGACCAAGAGACAACTGATGGACAAAGGCAACAACGCCAAACACACGGGGAGTGAGTGAGAACAAATCCTTCTTGGAAGCAAATAAGGAAGTCCACGAGAAGAGAGCTGTGAGAGTTCAAGGGTAAAAAATTCCAATGCATTATCGGTTCACACCTATTTGACTATAGAGGAAAATATATTATTTAGTTCATTGATAAAAAAATTTTATCACATTCCCAGTTTATTCTTTAATAGGAAGACCCATGACAAATGAGAGAAATCATCTATAACCACTAGATAAAATCTGTGTCCGTGGTGACCAGGTACACGACTCGGACCCCAAATGTCTACATAAATCAACTCAAAAAGGGAGCTACTACTCCGACCTTGACGACTAGCGGTGATGCTTTCCCAACTAACACGCCTCGCATTGGATGGATGAGCGAGGTGAGATCTAAGGAAGATCATGACACATCTTCTGAAGAGGAAGGTAACCAAAGCGCACGTCCCACATAAATGGGGAGACTGATCCTGTGAGATTAGAGGAAGCACCAGCATACGGAGTGCAGATCAGTCGATAGAGGCCGCTCTGCTCACGGTCACAACCAATCATCCTGCCATAAGAATGTCCTGACGTACAAGGGAAGATGGGTCAAAAATAACACGATAATGTCGGTCTTTCGTAATCTGACTAATAGACAATAAATTCATAGAAAATCAGGAGCATGAAGCACATTTTGCAGACGCGTCGAAGACATCACACTGATCTCCCTCTGTCCTGCATCTGGAGAATGAGTCCCATCGACTATGATAATTGATCTGTTAGGGGAACATGTCTGTATCCATCAAACTAACTGATGTCTCCACACATATAACGGGACGCCCCAGAATACATAATCCATTATGTAATGTCAGTTCTATGATAACTAGTAAGGGCATAGATGCTACTCGAGATACTGACATAAGCATAGGCTGCAACATCCGAATGGCTTCCCTGAGCAGGTGAAGATGTATGAGAAGCAACATGAGGCATAATCTCCCTCAGTCGAGTAACCAAGTCCTCAAATATCCGTTCAGATGTTGTAGATGCAGAAGACTCGGCCTGCTTGGCTACATGAGCAGAAGCGGGAAAACCATGCTTTGGTTGCATGTATCCTCCAAGTGCCATGGACGATGGCAAAAGGTGCATGGCTGGCGAGTACGACCTCCTCTACCATGAGGTCCACGACCGCGAAACCGCGAAGAGCCTCCCCTACCACGAGAGGCAGCCATTGTAGAGGAGGTCTGACTAGAGAAAGAGGATGGAAATGAGATCTTGCTAAGCATGCGGTATGCTCTTCCATGGGAGGAGTGGTATCCGCAAGTATCTGAGAGCGAGCAACATCATACTCTGAATCAAGTGTTGCCAAAAATATACCAACCATGGTGGCGTTTCTGTACGCCTTCTGCTGCTCAGGGGTGGTTTCAAGGGGCATAAATCTGTGAAGCTTTTCGAACATGTTACAAAGTAGAGTATACAACGAATGCAGTGGACGATCATTCTGCTTGATCGTGAATATATCATGCTGTAACTGTAGAATCTTTGTCTCATTTCTCGTATGGGAATACGTATCAGTGAGAATATACCACATCGCCTTGGTGGTGGGTTTGTGCAAAACATCATTGGCAATCTCTACTGTCAGAGTGCCAGACAACACACGTGCATATGCATCATCAACCTCCCACGAAACATTTGCATTAGTCTTGTCAACCGACCACTCGATAAGAATGTGCTTCGTATCCACAGACTGCATCATGCTCATGAACTGCATGGCCCATAGTTCGTAATTTGTCACGTCCATCTTGACTATTGGTGCTGGACCTCGAAAAGCACCAGGAACAGAGATATCAACCTTGCTTTCTGACATATTTCCGGTTCAAGAGACCGAGGCTTGTAGATCGAAAATGTTTGTCTACACAGACATAGAGAGACATGGTTGCATGTGTAGATGAAGTGCAACCATATCCACGGAAATCGAGACCAATGTGATCACACGATCACGTTTCTAGAGCCCTAGGAGAGGGCTCTATGATCTACGAGGACGACAACAGCCATCGGCATGGCTGTGGCAGCCGCTGATAGGGTTGCAAGCGGTGGCCAGCAGTAGTGAGTGCCGCAGGAGGTGGTGCTAGATAGCAAAATGCCTCAAGGGATGGCCGTAGGCGGTTGTGGGTGGTGGCCTACAACAATAAGTGCCACAGGAGGCGGCGCAGGACCACCGCGGGCCGCAATGGTGGGCGATAACATGCAACAGAAGTCACCGGTGGTGACCCTGGAGAGCCTAGGTGGCAGTGGCTGCGCTGGCGGCAGTGAGGCAAAGGAGATGAAGGAAGAAGAGGGGCCGACGAGTGTCTACTGTCTAGGGTTGAAGTTTTGGTGGGGTACTGGAGCTCCGGTCTAGGACCGCCGCTCTGATACCATGTTAGGAAAAATGATAAAATTGTTTATTTCAAAGAATTCTAGGGCTCTCATATACAGAGGAGATGCCCATAGGTAAATTACATAAGATGGATGAAATACATATAAATGTGAAACCAATACATAGACCTAATAATATCTCTATAAGGTGAAGACAAGAGAAGATAACATTCAAAAGAAAGACTCTTTTAGATACTTGAGATCTATTTTGCTACATGATAGGGAAATTGATGAAGATGTTATTCATAGAATGAATGCAAGTTGGCTAAAGTGGAGAGATATGCTGCTTCACCTGTTGTGTTCGACCGAGGCCTGGGGGGCTTCGGGCACGATGAGCCTGCCTGGCCCTGTTGGGATGGAGCCACCATTCGCTGATAAGTCTGACCGCCCATTCGCTGGTGAATCTGACCGCCCTATCGTAGATTATTCTGCTATTGCATTTGGAGAGATGAGCTCTGGTGCGGTTCATGTAGGGCTCTGTGAGGAGGGGTCTGCGGAGACCCGTCTCGCTGAAGCTTCCTTGGCCTTCGTTTCGGGGGCTGATAAAAGGTTTGGAAAGAGGTACCGTAGAAGGCAGTGCGCTCGGGCGCAACACATGGCGCCTTCGCCTATCTCCGAACAGAAAGCAAGAATTGCGGAGGTGGCGGGAGTGGTGCAGATAGGGGGACTCTCAGCTGGTTCCAAATGAAGGTGCTTTCTTGGAACGTCAGGGGTCTGGGTGACCCAGAGAAGAGGCGTATTCTGGGATCGAGATTTGTAGAGTGGGGCTGTGATGTTGTCTTTCTGCAGGAAACGAAGTTGGATTCTGTCTTGGTTGTGACTTGGAGCTCATTTGGTGCGGGGTCGCTCTTCGAGTTTAGTTCGATTGGGGCTATTGGTTCTGCGGGTGACCTACTGGTGGCTTGGAAGAATTCAAGGTTTGTGCTTCGGGCGGAGCTGAAGGGCACCCGTGTTCTCATGGTGCTTTTGGAATGCCTTGCTTCGGGATCCTTACTTGCTCTTTCTTGCGTGTACGGGTCGTGCCAACCCTCGTCACGGCATCAGCTTTGGGCGGATTTGCGGGATTCTCGGGCTGCTTTCCACGGCTACCCTTGGTTGATTGGCGGAGACTTTAATGTTACGATGCTCTCTTCGGATAGGCCGAGGATGCGAGGTGGTCAAGACACTGGTTCTATGAATTTTGTGGAGGTGGTGGACTCTTTGGAGCTAGAAGTTTTGGATGTGGCTGGGACCAAGTTCACCTGGAGAAACTCTGGCTCCCGTTCCCGTCTTGATCGTTTCCTGGCCTCGACAGAGTTGTTGGAGCTCTTTCCTCTTTCCTTTGTTACTTCCAGACCGCAGACGAGATCGGACCACACTCCGATCCTTTGGGACTTTGGTGACCTTTCGCCTCTACAGGGGTTCTTCCGTTACGAGAAGGCTTGGCTACTGGAGGACTCCTTCAGGGACGTGAAGACGTCCCACTGGACCTCGGTTCCTGCTATTGGTTCCGCGGCGGTGCGGTTTGTGCGGAAGTTGTCCTCTTTACGGATGCGGCTGTGCGCCTTTAAGAAGGAGTCGAGGGAGGCTCACTGCACGACTAGATTGGCGGTTGAGGAGGAGGTTCGCGATCTAGACGCTATTGAGGACATCAAGCCTCTGACTGAGGCTGGGCTGATTCGGAGAGTGGAGGCTCAAAAGAAGATTTCTTATGAGGACAAGAAAAGAGTGACTGAGTGGAAGCAAAGATCCATGCACATCTGGCTCAGGGAGGGTGATGCGAATACGACATTCTTTCACAGGGTGGCTAGTGGGAGACGTCGTGGTAACGTCATCAGGTCGTTGGTTGTTGGTAGAGTCAGGGTGGATGGAAACATGGAGCTTGGGAGGGCAATTGCAGACCATTTTCTTGATTTTTCCTCGCGAGGCTCGAGAAGGTGATGAAGATGGATGGGGTTGGGCGCGGAGCGGCTTTCGGCTGCCCACGCCACTAGCTTGACTCAATCGGTTACCATGGAGGAGCTCCGGTCGATTGTTTGGAGTTTGAACGACGATGGCGCACCGGGGCCAAATGGTTTTCCGATCTCATTCTACAAGGACTTTTAGGATCTGGTTGGCTCGGAAGTGTTCGACGTTGTGTTGGAGTGCTACCGCTGCAATGCGGGGTTTGATCGCATCAATAAGGCTCTGATTGTCCTCCTCCCAAAGGGGGAGGGAGCGGACATGATTGAAGATTTTAGGCCAATTACGCTATCCAACGCTTTGTATTTGATCGTGTCGAAGGTCTTCGCTATCAGACCGAGTAGGGTGCTCGAGCATATTGTCTCCCCTTTTCAGTCTGCGTTCGAACCTGGGAGACAGATCGCGGAGAGCTTGGTTTTGGCTTCAGAGATTATTGCTGATTGGAAGAAGCATGAGAAGAAGGCTCTGCTCTGGAAGGTGGATGTTGCAAAGGCTTATGATACTTATAGACTGGCACTTTCTTTGGACGGCGTTGCATAGAAGGGGGTTCCTTGAGCTCTGGATTTCTTAGATGAAGCGTTGCGTGACTACTGCATCGTTGTCGGTCATCGTGAATGGGCGTCCTGAGGGCGGTTTTTTCAGCCGCAGCGGGACGTCAGACAGGGCTGCTCGCTTGCTCCTTTACTCTTCATCATTGCTTCGGATGTGCTTGCTTGTATGGTATCCTGGGTACAGGACAATGGGTTCACTTGTGGTTAGTTGAGGGATGGCTCGCGGATCCCTCTGCTGCAATATGCTGATGACACCATTTTCTTCATTGAGGGGGGCAACGGTGCAGCCAGTGGCATAGCGATCACTCTCGAGCTCTTTGGAGATCGGGGCTGGCTCAGAACACCAACAAATCCAAGGTGGTTTCGTTTGGCCTATCAGACGAGGAGGCGCGCCTGTGCAGTGATGTGCTGAGAACAACTTATGCCCAGATTCCCCTTCACTACCTGGGCATTCCTCTGAGCGTTGGCAGGACGAAACTAGTAGGCTGGTTACCACTTGTTGAGAAGCTAGAGAGGAGACTCACAGGGTGGAAGTCCTCGATTCTTTCCAAGGGAGGTCATCTGGTTCTTCTGAAGGCGGTACTCTCGGCCATTCCGATTTACTTCGCCTCTACGAGACTCATGCCGGCTGGTATTAGAAGGAGATTGGAGGGCCTGATGCGCCGTTTTCTTTGGGTCAAGAGCAGTCAGGAGGCCCCCGGCATTCACCTGGTCGACTGGGAGACTATCACTCTCCCGAAGAGTGATGGCGGACTCGGAATTAGGCGTCTTGATGCGTTGAATGAAGACCTCTAGCTGAAACGAGTGAACAAGATCTGGGGGAGCACCGAGGACCTTTGCACTTGTCTCTGCACCGGAGAGCAACAGTCATGGGTCGCGTCCTTCACATTTTTGGAAGGGGATTTTGTCGGTCATCCCTCGTTTTCGAACTTTGTTCAAACCGGTTCTGGGAAACGGGGAGTCTTTTGCCTTCTGGAAGGATGATTGGACGGATGATGGTGCGCTTTGTGACCGTTTCCCCCATTTATTTGCCTTGGTTGCGGATCAGGAGGTGCGTGTTGCTTCCTGCTGGACGGATGGCAACTGGATGTCGTTGTTTCGTTCTAATTTTTTGGATCACCGTTTGGAGGATTTTTTACTTCTGCTTGACCCCCTGAGGATCTTCGACGGCCCCTCTGGGATCGGGATCACTAGGTGTGGCGTGGGAATGGTTTCTCGGTCAGAAAGGCTTATATGACTATTTGTCAACCTCCTCCGTCGTAGTCGGCTGAGATTGCAAGAGACTGCAGGTTCTTTTGGGGACTTGGCCTCCCCGAGAGAATTGGCTTTTTCTTGTGGTCACTTAGAAGGAAGAGATTGATGACTCGTGACCGCTGCTAGGTTGCGTGGGACGATTTCAAACAGATGCCCTTTGTGTGGGACCAACATTGAGATTGTTGAACACCTATTCTTCCTTTGTCAGGTAACGACGCCAATTTGGGTGGTTCTGTATTTGGATTGGGTCGATACGAGGAACCTTGTTTCTTTTTGTGAGACCTTGGTGGCGGCCAGGCATCATCCGAGAAGGATCCTGCTTCGTCCGGTGGCCATTGTCTGGGTCATCTATTTGACCAGGCTTGCCCTGTTGTTCTCTGGACAACGGTTTTATAAGGAAAATATTTGTATCCAGGTGTCGGGTTTGTTAGACTCCTGGCTTCCCTATTGACTATCTTGTATTAATTTTTTGTTTCATTTAATGCATTTATGGGGCGGGCACCTCTGAGTGTTTCCCCCTCGTTTGGCTTCAAAAAGAGAGAGAAAATTCCTTTGAAAATCAAGAAAAGTATACAAAGCAGCCACGAGACCTGCTATGCATTGTAGATTTGGATAATGTCCTGTGAACCATAGACATGTGCAGAGAAAAAAGGTTTAAAAAAGTGCGAGGCGGTCCGAGGCGTTTTTCCAGAAACTGAGGCGAGGCGTAAGCTTCGAGGCGGTCGAGGCGTAAGCCTCAATTTTTTGGGAAAAAATAAAATTAAAGCAAAATACATTGAAAAAATATATGATAATATTAAGTTTTTCCAAAAACACATTCAAGAATAGTTTAGTACTAGTAAAAGATACAATACATAAGCGATGAAGGCATTGTGGTTCAAAAAAAGCCAATAATATATGAAATATCAAGTTCCAATTCCAACTTCAATAATTGTATATGAATTTTGAATTAAAGTCTATACTTAATAATAAAGTATAATGGAAACCATAATTTTTAGTGTTCGAAGTAAAAAAATACTAACACACCTTGAATCCAAACCATTTGTCTTGTTGGACGTTGTTGGAGAACCGTCATATGCATCCCCTCCTGTCATATCATACCCAACAAGACGGGGGTCTCGCTGCCCGGTCAACAAGCCTATGGGGGGGGGATCTAGGGGGGAGCAGGTGCGCTCCCCCCTGCGAGGGTGTAGGGGCAGCGCCCCGGCGATTTTTTTCACTAAAGATATTATTTTTATTTTGCTATTCACACTCAAATGTAATAATTATTTTAATTCACGTGTTTATTTGCAACCTTGCTTCTTCATATATAAGATAACTATTCTAAGATTCACAACTTATACAACCAAATAACAACATCAAGTTGCAAACTTGCAACTAATATAAAACATTTATTACAATTCAAACTCAAATCTATGTGCAATAGAAGTAGTATGTGTAGATGTATAACAAATTGAACACAACATATACAAGATCATGGAGATTCACTTGTTTCAAGCGACCTCTTCTCTTTGCATGGAGCTATATATAAAAATATGTAATGTTTAACATGGAAACAAAAATACAAACATAAAAAAATATAATGCTTATAGAAAATAGGGTTATGTGCAAAGCACATAACAAAAAAGGTAAAAAAGCCTTGTGTTCGAGGTTTACGCCTCTGCCTCGCCTCGAACGCCTCACGCCAAAGCAAGGCGTACGTCCCACCTAAAGGACCCGAGGCGTGCGCCTCAGGGCGATTTTGGCATGCCTCGCCTCGAGGCATACGCCTTTGCGCCTCGAGGCGACGTTTTTTAAAACCATGACAGAGAATGACAAAGCACAAATGAAAAATCTACAATGGATGTGTGGTCATAATACGAGAAGATAGAATTTTGAATGATGTAATCATAAGGAAAGTTGGTGTATCTTCGATATAGGATATGGTGAGGTAGAATGGCTTAAGGTGGTTCGACCATTTGCAAAAGAGTTACGCTGATGCATCAGTTAGAAGTTGCAAGATTTGGGATGTTGAGCTGGTTAAGAGAGGGCGAGGAAGCCCAAGAAGTTTGGAGGGGGACTATTCGAAGAGATCTTAATTACTTGGATATACGTCTCAGAATGACCCAAAATAGATCTGAATGGAGGTAAGAATCCATGTAGTCGACCTACTTAATGAAGGAGAATGCTTTGTTGTTGAGAAAATAATACGTATCATATTCATTTGTTCATATACAAGGCACACACAAACATGTCTACAAGCACATCGATGCCCACTTACCCACCCATGCACACACATACGCAACACATGCGCGCATACCTGCACCCTCGCATAGGCATGCACACACGCACACCCACCTACCACATCCACATGCACACCCATACCCACCTACACATACATGCACTCGCATACATGCGTACATGCGCGTGCACACACACAAGCATATGATATACACCCTTGCGCATTTGGCATATACTCTTGTGCATTTAAAATGTACTCCTGTTCATATGGCATATTCTCATGTTCATTTTGCTGTATTTGTAGTTTTTCTTATGCATATGTTGTATGCAGTTTTCATACGGATGGTTCATTTGATCAGCTCGCATACTTATTTCCTCTGAAACTTGAAAATACTGTTGTAGCATCTAGTGTGTGTGGCTGTTGTTTATGCATCTACTGCATATTGTGTCTTGTACGTATGGCATATACTCCTTTTCATTTTGGCACATTTGTGTATGTTCTCTTTCCTATGTCGTTCTCAACTTACATTCAAATTCTTTTGTGATTTCGTATTTTCTTTTCTTGGAGAATATTATATGTATCATATTTATTTTTTCATTTACAAACACACTCAAACGTGTCTACGAGCACACCGACTCCCATTTTCATACCCATGACACACACACACCCATGCTTGCACACCCACACCCAGACATAGGCGTATACACATGCACACACACCCACCACATCCATAAGCACACCCGCTCTCACCTTCATACATACACGCAATCACACACAGACTCATGCATACACACTCACACAAGCACAAGCACATGGTCACACACATGCACACACTACCACTATGTCCACAAACACATCCATGCTCACCCACCTATGTACACGTGTAGCACACCCACACCTACATACATGAACACGCGCATGTGTGCGCACACACACATGTCCACTCACAAACATGCACGCATGCATACACCCATGCATATGCTTACACACAAGCATACATACAAGTACTCGAGTGCATTGTACGTATGCGCACACCCACCCATGCATATAGGCGAACATACACAATCCCTCACCATGTCCACAAGCGCATCCACGCCCACTTGCCCATGCACACATGCATGCCTGCATAATCACACACACACATTTACACGCTCATGCACACACACGTAAGTCGGATCGCCAACTAGCTACTCGCTGATTACACCTTCTTTTGTGAACATTGTTTTTAACTTAGGCTTTTTGATCGCATGAAATAAACTCCTTGTAAGTGTCAGAAAACAGTAGGGTTAGCTAGTTAGGGTACCTGACGAGGTTACCCAATTTGACCCTATATGTGAGAATTTTCCAATGAGCACAAATTTCATTAGGATTGTAACTATCGTCTCATTTTACAAGTGTTTATAATCATTTTTAACAAAGGGAGCTTTTCTAATGAGCACAAGGCTTACTACTATTATAACGAGCACCCTCTTTTTACAATCATTTCAATCATTTTGAAAAATTATTTATTATTTTACAAATATTATATAATATCTTACTATAAATGATAATCCTCCCTTGCGAGGGTTGCATTAGATAGTCCACAACCATTGTAAAAATAGTCGAATCT
Source organism: Ottelia alismoides (assembly GCA_037367405.1). Lineage (NCBI taxonomy): Eukaryota > Viridiplantae > Streptophyta > Magnoliopsida > Alismatales > Hydrocharitaceae > Ottelia > Ottelia alismoides. The sequence continues at coordinate 988,573 of JAZKJV010006496.1, forward strand.
TTCAACATGGATTTGAGCAAGAATCTATGTAGCCGACCCTACTTATAGTGGGAGAAGGCTTTGCCATTTGCCATTTTATCTTACTATAAATGATCATTTTTATCATATATTAACTCTCTAAAAATGATATGTATATATAATCTTGTTGAAGAGTTTTATGTTTTTAGCATTGTTTTATGTATTTTACTTTCTCCGATAAAAAAATGGATTTTACTTTCCTTCTGTCCAGAGTGTGTAATTTACCTATTAGGGTTTCTCACCCATTTAAATGGTCTGATGGTAGTGCAGTGTGTCTACCACCCAAAAGACCGGGGTTCAAATCCTCCTCTTGCAGGAGTTACATTAGGTAGTTGACATCCAACGTAAAAAATAGTCGAGTCTTTCAGCATGGATTTGAGCGAGAATCCATGTAGCCGACCCTACTCATAGTGGGAGAAGGCTTAGAACTTTTAACCGACCCTACTTAATTGTGGGAAAAGGCTTTGTTGTTGTTGTAGGGTTTCTCACCCACTAGGATCTCTCTCTTCTATATAAGAGAACCTTTGGGGCTCTATGAATAACAAGTTTCATTTTACCACAACATGGTATCAGAGCAGCGGTCCTAGACCGGAGCCCTGATCCGAAACACTGCCCCACCCTTCAGCCCCGCGCCTCCAGCCTCACGCACACTGCCAACCTCCAGCATAGCCTCTCGCGTGCCGCCCTAGAGGCTGCAGAGGCTCCCGAGAGCCGCTCGCCTCCTCCGATAGTTCCCGATGCAACAACAGCCCTAGGCATTGTTTTTTGTGGCCGCAACGACTGTCTTTGCCGCTTGCCGCCTTCGATGGCACCGACTGCTACAATAATGGCCTCCATCCCTGCCTCCCTGCGGCTGCAGCGGCTGCCACAAGCCCTTGTCGCCTCCAGCTGCAATCCACAACCGCCCTTTGCGGCTTTCCCGATCGTCAGCGGCCCGACGTACCTTCGAGGTTGCCGCCCATAGGCAACCAGCTACCCCCACATCGTTTTTCGCTGAAGGCCGTGCCTGATTTCGCATTTTAGGGGTATTCTACCCTATTTTTCTTCAAATCAGACCCTCGTTTCTTCTTTCTATGGTTGTGATATGAGTTTACAAACACAATCATCGTGTTACATGATCATTTAGATACCGAGTTTATCGGTTTTGTGTTTCCGTGATTGTCCGTGATGTCAGAAAATAGCTTCGGTACACCATCCAAGAGTGCCTTTAAGGGTGCCGCACCCATTATGAAAATGGATGGAACAAACTACGAGTTATGGGCCATGCAGTTCATGAATATGCTGCACAATTATGGCAAGAAGCTTCTTCTAACGCAGGATGAATCGACAGACAAGACAGGGACCAATACCTCATGGGATGAGGATGGCGCATATGCCAAGGTTAGGCTATCTGGGATGGTTACTGTGGAAATTGCCAATGACATTCTAGGTCAACCCATAACAAAGGTAATGTGGGATCATCTTGCTGCTCCTTATTCTGATGATAAAAATGAATCCAAAATTTTACAGCTTCAACATGATATTTTTACAACCAAACAGGGTGACCGTTCGCTTCACGCCTTGTTTACTTCCCTACGGGGTATGTTTGAGAAACTTCATTGTTTCATACCCTTGACAGCATCCCCAGAGCAATTGAAGACCTACAGAGATTTGGTCATGACAAGTGTGTTCTTGGCAACACTCAATACAGAATATGACGCTGCTCGTTCTTAGTTACTGACCTCCAATGGAGGAGGCATATCGGAGATTGAGTCAGCTCAATATCTCCTCCACACCATCTCGGACATCATCTGCTATGGCTGCCTCATGTGGATGAGGTAGATTTACTTGTGGGAGGGATGGCTCCCGAGGAACAGGTGGATCTCACCCAATACAGACCTGCTCTTACTGTAATCGACCAGGCCATACAGAGGAGACGTGCTATTCAAAGCACTGGTACCCGCCATCAGTTAGGGTTGTAGAGCAGAACCCGACTACTCCTGGTACTTTTGATCATCGCTACGATGATTTCGTTGCTCGGCTTCGAGAGATTATGCCTCCAGCAACATAATCCACATGCTCCCACTCATTAGATATTGCGGCTTCTGCCTCCACATTAGGCACTACTCATGCTTTTTCTAGTCATTCCAGACCAGACTTTTCGGAATGGATCATGGATTCATGCGCATCACATCATCCGTGCGATAGACTTCAATTTGGCACATACAAACCTGCTAAGCCTGGTAGATCCGTTGTTATTGCTGACGGAACTCAATCCCCTATTACTGGACAAGGGGAAATTCATTTGACGCCAGCCATACATCTACAGAATGTTCTTCATACACCATCTTTTTCTATGAATTTATTATCTATCATCCAAATTACAAAAGATTACACTGCTGTGCGATATTTGACTCTAGTTCTCTTGTGTTTCAGGATATACTCACGAGCAGGGTGATTGGATGTGGCTGTGAACATGAAGGCCTATACCGTTTGTCTCAATCTCCTTATGTAGGTGCCACTTCTCTCTCTGCAGTATCAACCTCTCCGTATACATGGTATCTTCGATTTGGTCATCTTCCACTGCATAAAATTTGTTGTCTTATTCCTGGAGTTTCTGTTAAATCTACGTTTAATTGTGAGTCGTGTGAACTCGGAAAACATTACAGGTCCAGTTTTCCGAGTCGTCAGAGTCGTAGTACTCATGGTCCTTTTGATTTATTTCACCTTGATATGTGGGGTCGGAGTCGTGTTCTTGATCATCAGGGTCACATATATTTCTTGTTTGCGTAGATGATTTTTCTAGAGTGTCATGGGTGTTTCTCTTGAAGCTGAAATCTGAGGCCAGTATTGTTATTCAGAATTTTATTATTGAACTAAAGAATGTCTTCTTTGCTTCAATAAAATTTATTCGTTTTGATAACACCTTATGTTCTACAAACCTGTCTTGTTTCTTCCAAGCGCAGGGCGTTATCATCAAACATCTTGCCCACATACGTCTCAGCAAAATGGTGTGGCTGAACGCAAACATCATCACTTTCTTGACATCACCATGACTCTATTCATCCAAAGTCGTGCCCCACATTCCTTTTGGGGCGATGCGATGTCGACGACCTGTTACCTTATTAATAGAATGCCGTCCACCGTTTGGGTGAAAAAGCTCCATTTGCCATTGCCTTTCTTGATAAGGATTTATTCTCTCTTACCCCACGTGTTTTCGATTGTGTGGCTTGTTCATATACTACGACCTGGTCATGACAAGCTCGCTCCTAGAGCTGTCAAATGCATGTTTGTTGGGTACTCACGTACCCAAAAGGGTTATCATTGTTTTGATCCTGTTCGTGGCAAATACTATGTTAATGCTGATGTTACTTTCTTTGAGTCCATCATGTACTACTCTCCGATAGGTGATCGTATGTGCTCCTCTGAGTCATATGAGATTGTTGTTTTTCCATCACCACCACCACCACCACTTCCTCAGATCCCTCAACATGCTATCCATATTCCACTGCCTTCCCCAACATCCAACACGCCCCAGGTAAATCCTGAAAGCTTGGTTATGACTGATGGAACTAATAGTTTGCAGGATGATCATGCAGATATACAGGTTGAGCAGATACTACCAGTAGACAATGACCTAGGATGGTCTATTGACTTACGGAAAGGCAAACGGTCTTGTGCTCGATATCCCATGGCAGGCCAGGTTTCTCTAGAACGACTTTCTCCATATTTCATGAATTTTGTTGTGGGACTCTCCTCTGTTACAATCCCACACACGTATCAGGAAGCACTCCTAGTGAGTGAATGGCGCCTTGCCATGGAAGCAGAAATGGCAGCATTATAATCATGTGGCACATGGAGTACGGTTTCAGCTCCAACAGATGCATCTATTGGGGGATGCAAATGGGTGTTCACTGTGAAACACCGTGCATATGTTAGCATTGACCGCTACAAGGCTCGACTAGTGGCATGTGAGTTCACCCAGACCTATGAGATGGAATACCAAGATACCTTCTCTCAAGTTGCTCGTCACTCTACCCTTCGGGTTCTTCTTTCTTTTGCTGTCACACGTGATTGACCTCTCTACCAACTAGATGTGACGAATGCTTTTCTCTACAGAGATCTTCAAGAGGAAGTCTATATGCAACCACCACCAGGGTTTGCTGCCGAGGGGGAGACATAAAAGGTATGCAGGCTTCATAAGGTAATATATGGCCGTAAGCAGAGTCCGAGAGCATGGTTTCAGAAGCTCTCTGATGTGATAGAGAAAAGGGGTTTGTGAGATCTACTGCAAATCACTCCTTGTTTGTCCAGAGGTCTCAGAAGGGGACCGTTGCTATATTGATATATGTCGATGACATTGTCATTGCATGAGACAATACACAGGGGATCAAATCAACAAAGGATTTCTTAGGTCAACAGTTTGTGACCAAGGATCTAGGCAGTCTACGCTACTTCCTTAGACTGGAGTTTGTCAGACATCAGCGAGGTCTTGTGATGACCCAGAGGAAGTATGTTACAAATCTATTATTTGAGACATATATGACATGATACAAGCTAGCAACTACTCCCATGGACCCAAGTATGAAGTTCTATGATGATGACACAGTGAGATACAAGGAGTTAGTAGGAAAGCTGTTATATGTAGCCATCACCAGACCAGACATATCATTTGCAGTGAGCAAAGTGAGCCAGTTCATGGAACAATTTAGACAAACATATATGGATGCAATCCATATGATTTTGAGGTACTTGACGACCTTACATTTTACTGGCCTTTTGTTCAGTAGAGGAACATCTCTTGCCATTACAGCTTGTGCATATGCCGATTATGTAGGATGCCCCAAGGATAGAAAGGCAACTTCGCGGTTTGTAGTCTTTGTGGGAATTTACTTGTATCCTGGAAAAGCAAGAAACGGATAGTGGTAGCCGGTCAAGTGCTGAGTCAGAATACAGAGCTATAACACAAGGTAGCACAAAAATGATGTGGGTTAGATCAGTTCCGATCGATCTAGCGATTGAGGTACCACTTCATATGCATCTCCAATGTGACAACTAGGTTGCACTATTTATTGCTAACAATCCAGCCTTCCATGAATGAACCAAGCATATCGAGGTAGATTGTCACTACACCGGAGACATGATTCAGAAAGGTCTCATTTCTACCTCCCAAGTCAGTTCCAATGGACAAAAAACAGATGTGCTCACCAAGGCTCTAGCCAGAGGGCTTTTTCAGAAATGTTGTTCCAAGCTGAACTTGATTGATATCTACGCTCCAGCTTGAGGGGGAGTGTTGAAGAGTTTTATGTTTTTAGCATTGTTTTATGTATTTTACTTTCCTTTTGTTCAGAGTGTGTAATTTACCCATTAGGGTTTCTCACCCATTAGGGTTTCTCTTTTTTATATAAGAGAACCCTTGGGACTCTATGAATAACAAGTTCTCATTTTACCACAACAAAGCTTATGCAACATAGATTCATTTAGTCATGTTATTTTGGCATATGCTCCAGTTAATGTGTTGTTTTGACATATTTGTTAGTGTTATGCATATATTTAGGGTTTGCTTTTTTAGCAGAAATAATGTACCTTTGTTTGTTCATTTACTCGATTTTGGTACTTGTTTCTTTTACTCTTTTCGTATGTTTTTGAAAAAAAGGTACAACCTTGAGATGGGACCCACCACAAAACTATATTAATTAAATAAGAATTAACGTACAAAGGACCGGCAAAATGCATGACCTTACCATGTTCTCATATTTTTATGTACAAAAGACTGACTGCAAAAATTGAGCCTATTTCTAGCACCCCAAATGCTCGAAGGTGTGCAAAAGGTACTTTACCGTCCTCGTGAGAGTTGCTGCAGTGTCTCATGATTAGATCTTTAAAATGTAGTGCCATCCTCTGTCCTAAGTTCATGCCTGTCGCTCCCCAAAACTCACGGAATGAAGACATCGGAAGAAGAGATGATCCATGTTCTCAACGTTGTCTACTCATCTTGGACAAGTTTCATCCATGGTCTTAAGAACCTTGTCTGTACGATCCTTTGTGAAAATGCCACAATGTCTAAACAACAAGAAAAACACCTTGATTCGTTGTGGGATTCGATTCCTTTAGACTGCAGTGTTGCCGCATATCATCATGCACTTGACTCTTGAGGATCTAAGAAAGTTGTGTTGCAGTCTTTCCTAAAAACGATACGCTCGCCCGAACCCAGTGGTCTCTCCTAACTACATTGCTCTCCATATCCAGCAACTCTACAGACATGTGTAAAAAGTAACTAAGCCTTTTGCTCAAAAAAATCCACGACAAATGGGGGTACACAAGTACTGTTCGACGATGCCTGAGCCACCTTGTATCGTGATTAGACGACAAAGCATAAAGTCTGGGAAAATTGACACCAAAGGGGGCCCAATCTAAGTCCAATCATCCATCCCAAAACGAAACAGTTTTCTGTTATCAACTATCGGCCTCAACATATTCATCATTTAGGAAGGAGACGAGAGGTAAATACAAACAAATAGGTGGGGCCGACAAGGTAGCACCAAACCCATCTGCATCAAGCGACACAATAAGTCATTTTCCTTTCCCCAAAGCGTAACAATCCATTTGGTTAAAAACACCTTATTTATATGTTTAATCCTCAAAAAACCAAGATCCCCTTCTTTCTTCGGTCTTGTCACCATAACCACTCAAGGAGATGATTACCATTCTTTTCTGTTTAGTATCTCCCATAAGAAGTGTCTCATTAATGATTCAATGCTCTTACACACTCCAATTGGCAACATCCTGGTGGAAATAACAGAAAATAGGGATAGCAGAGAGAACATGCTTAAGTAAAACCAACTTTCGTTCTTTGGAGAGCACTGCAGTCTTCCACTCAGCCAACTTTCTCAAAGTCGATCCAAAAGGGGCGCCAATCCTAAGTATGAAATCTGCCTCCGATCCATGGGAGACCCATACAAGCAATTGAAAGCGAAGCACTAGGATCGTGAAGAGCCACAACCGCCTCTTGAATCTCCGTATGAGAGAGACCAAAGGGGACAAAATCTAACTTCTCCCTTTTAAGCTGAAGTCTTGACATGTCTCCAAAAATATCCATAATCAAAGATGCCTCCTTTGCTTGTTCCAACTGGCCTCAATAAATAGGCCCGTGTCGGCATATTGAAGAATGGGTATAGAAATATCACTGCGATGGCAACCCTTGTAGAAACCCTCGTCTAAAGTTAATCTCATCATAAGCGCCAATGTATTAAACAACACGAGGCGGTTTTCCGTCTATGAGGCGGGACGTAAGCCTCAAGGCAGTCGAGGGGTAAGCTTCAATTTTTAGAGAAAATACACAAATTAATTTTAATTTATTGTTATAAAGTCCTAAACTTCAAACATTCACAAGCTATATTATCATAAATCCTATTTTTTTTTTTGTAATTCTCACATTTAACCAAAACTCCTCAACCATCTAATGGAACCCTTCCTCCATAATGCATGAACGCTCAAATATGAAGAAATGCTGTGGTCTCCCTAACTCCAAAAGCAAGCGAGAAAAGCTATTTCGCCTCCACAGACATCAAAAGCAAACAATGCGTGATCTCGATTTAGAGCTCCTTCAAGTGTAGCGACAACCATCCACTTCAATAATCTCCAGCTGCATCTCGGTAATCAATGATGATAAACCGAGCGATCCGGCATCACATTTGCCTCTCATCCTTGGTCTGCCCTTCAATCACAATGTCACATTGAAATCTCCACCATTGATCCATGCCTCATCCCAAACCTCTTCTTAATGAGCTGTGTGTGTGGAGGATTGTGTTGATGGGGGCGATTCTAATTGAAGATCATAGCCTAAGATGATCAAGTCTCGAGTGAATCAAGTCCCATTCCCATCATTCAATTTTCTCTATTTCCATAAACGTTAAATCACAAAGATAACTTTTAGAGCGCACCGCCAATTCTCGTGTTCGTAGGCTCTTTTGAGTTTTTTCAACAAGCCAGTTCTTTTGAGTATCATATTGATCAGTTTTTAAAAGGTTAGGAAAAGGACTGATTTTGGGGTTGTTACATTATTTTCCGTTTCAAAACTAATAAATCTTGGCTTTAGAAGCCTACGGGGAGTCGTTGACATGGTAAGAGAGATCTCCCACATATTTTGATGGTAACCAAAGATTCGGTGGTGAGGTTGAAGTCCTTAAGCCTTTTAATAGTACATGTAGGAGTTGAGGGTTGAAAATCTAGCAAGGAGGAAAATGATGTTGGAGGTTGCGCCCACCTTGGGTTGGAGGTGGAGGTAGAGTACTGGAACATGGGGTTGTACAACATGAAGATGCAAAAACTCCTCGAGTCCTGATGGTTGTGGTTTGAAAATTCAGGAAGGGCAATTCTAAGATTGAGCTTTTCAACCCATTTTTTCTATTCTTCCTAATCGAGAAGGTTGGTATGAAGTGGATTGAGGACCTCAACCTTATTACGTTATACAAGTGGGTATGCTTGAACATTGCCAATTGTTGGCAAATCAGCAGCGAACATGTATATGTGAATAATATACATTATATGGAATTCCATTTTAGAAGATTTTATTTCATCATTTGAGGTGATCACCTCTCAAGAGATGACACACCCATGTTTTTTAGGGAAGGTTGATTTTTACAAGGCCTATGATACACTAATGCAGTCCTTCCTTTCATCATCACTTGAAAGGCAAGGTTTCTTAGACAAATGGATGGCATGGATGAAATGATGTATCGCTACTGTCTTTTTCTCTGCTCTTGTGAATGCTTGCTCAACGTGAGGATCAATTTATGAATAATATGGTGTTTAGTATGGGCACTCATTGACGTCATTAGTGTTTGTGCTTGCTGTTGATGCACTAATATATAGGGTGTCATGAATATTTACACCACATGGGATGCATGGTTTCGGTGGAGAGAATGATGTTATTACGACTATTCCCATGCTATAATATGGAGACGATACCATTTTTTCTTTGAAGGTGCTCATGATCAGGATTTTGCAGTGGGACACTTTTGGACTTTTTTGGGGAGCCTTTGGGTCAGTGAGTTAACCATCAAAAGTTCTATTTCACAGCTTTCCATATGCATAAACACTCCTCGACTTGTTCGGCGATGCTCTCTGCCCCATTTGAGCATGCTAATTACTTGAGCCTTCCTGTGGTCATCTCAAGATATAGTCATTGAACTAGAACTAGTGTAGGAGTGAATGGAGCACATGGAGGGGCGGCCTGCCAAGGTCCCGTCCAGGGGCTTGACTGGTTCCATTGAGGTCGGCACTTTCATCTGTACATAAGTGTTTCTATTGCTGCTCATGATCCCAGTCGGCGTCGTTCAGAGGATAGATGCATTTAATAGAAGTTTTTTTTGCATGGTGTTGGGGGTAGAGGTGGGGGAGGTTTGTCCCTTGTGAAGAAGGCTGACTGTGCCATTCTGTGATGGATGGGGGTAGGGGGGATTTAAGAATGTGGAATATGCTTTCCTTCGAAAAAGGATACTGCAATTGCTTAATATCATGGAGGATTTTTAGAGAAATATGTTATTTTAGTCATGGGATCAAATTTCAGCGAAATTCGATCGAATTTCGGTTTCGGTGGGTGACTGAAATTCGGCCGAAATGGCCTATATCGACCGAAATTTCGGGGGCCATGTTAACAAACTGACCGAAATGACTGAAATTTCGGTCGAATTTTGACTGAAATTCGGTCGAAATTTCGTTTCAGTACATTACCGAAGCGAAACCGAAATCCAACATTTAAGGCCTTGATTTTCGTGCTATGGTCGACTTGGATGAGCACACTAGGACGCCCGTTAGGATTTATCTATTTATAAAGGGGGTTGTTAAGGTGCTACCTATTTTCCCCTTATATTCTAATGTCAAACCTCGGGGACAAGATCCATTTTCTATATTGGTCTAATATGTGGTTGGGTCATGACTCATGACATGGGGACACGTTTCCTCGATTGATGGATGTTAAGATATTTTTGAAATTAGCATCTATCTGTGGCGAGTGGTTTAGTCCCACAGTGCTAAGGGGTGGGAATTTGTTGAGCTGGTGAGATTGTAAACAGTGGTTCAAATCCTCTAATTGATCTTGCTTTTACTTAGACTAGGTAAGGTGTTGTAGATGGATGGCCAATCACCATATTCCTTGTGGCGAAGATCTAATCATAAAGTGAAGACACTAAATGTAAGTTAATATTAAAATTTTCGTTCTCAATATTTACACAATTTGCACAAGAATTGATATATTAATTACATAAAAAATTTAAAATACATAGAGTAAATTTGCAGAATAATTTCTTATGCACAGAAGAAGGCCTAATCGGGACCTACTTTAGCCTAAAAGGGGTTGTTCTACTCACGAAACGAGGGCTACCTTACAAAGAAATAAGAATGGGAGGAGGAAAGGCTTGAAAAGGGGAAGCAAACAAAGAAGGCTGGATTCCTCTTGGGCTTGAAGACCAATATGGTTAATTTCTTTATTATTTGCTTTATGTAAAGATGGGTTTGGTCATGAGTTGGTTAAAAAAAGACTCCTGCTTGTGTTTCAATAGTTGGTCAACTATATCAAATAGTCGGTCCGACTATGACGTAGAAGAGGTCATCGGCTAAACAAACCTTTAGTCAGCCAATAGTCAGCCCGACCGAATAGTCGGTCCGACTATTTGGCCCACTGGCCGACTGTGTTTGACTGTTGAATTTTTTATTATTTATTTTTAATACTTAAGGGTTACTTAAATGGTCTAGTGGTAGTACAATGTGCCTAACACCCAAAAGACTAGGGTTCAAATCCCTCCCCCTATGTTGGTTGCGTTAGGTAGTTGACAACCAGTGTAAAAAATAATCGAATCTTTCAACATGGATTTGAGCAAGAATCCATGTAGTTGGCCCTGTTCATAGTGGGAGAAGGCTTTGCCATTTTAATACTTAATGGTCACTTGTTATCATGGTATCACCGCAAATATCAAATTCTATGTATATATATCTTGTTGATTGGTACTTTTGTCTTGGATTCATGTTAATTGATGATCGTATATGTATAAAAAAATAAGAATATATATTGGAAATAATTTTTATATTTAAAATAGAAAAAAATACGCCGAATAAACTCGAATAGTCATCCGGTTATCGATTATTCTTTATTCAGTGACCGTCCTGACTGAATATCAAATACCGACTTCTGCAACACTGACAACCCTCAAAAAGGATGTGGACTGTTGGTTGAAAAAAGTTGAAGAAAAATGGAGAACCACAAAAAAATGGTACAAAAATGTTGGGATTGACAAAAAATGTGAAGAAAACAAGGAAGGAAATAGATGTATTGTAACTCCCACATGGATATGGGAGATAAAGGGGTGTCTGAGAACACATCCGTTTTTGCATGAGGTGCATACTTGTGATCATTTGTTTATGATGTCCCCGTACTCATGAATCATGCTCGTAGTCTTAATGTGGATTATGTATGTCAAATGCTCATGGTAAAGGCTCGTTATGGAGAGATCCATAGACTCCATAATAGAAATCCCATTTTGAGCCAGTGTGATAGACGCTCAGTTCGAGGTTCTCTTTGAGAGGGATTCATTGTAGCAACTTCATGATAGAAGCTCTTTGTTCACACCATCAAATAGTGGCACCACTCACAGCAATCTCCATTGGAGAGATCCTTTTTCAGCCTTCCGTATTCAGAGTATTCAAAAACCCAACAACACTTGCATTTTCCCTAGATGGCAAGCATGAGAAGATGCAGTTTAGAGTTTGAGAGTTGTATTTGCTATACATACTTAGCTTGCGCATGTTGAGTGTTGTATTATCCAAGTTGGACATTCCATGCTCCAGTTTGAGGGGGAATGTTGAGATAATTGTGTGATTGTGCATCTATATGTGGAGAGTAGTTTAGTCCTACATGGCTAATAAGGGGATATTGATTGACATGATGGGGATATAATAGAGCCTCATACCCTATTTACTCATTGAGAGATTTTAATAGAAAATACAGCCCTACTGTCTTTCTCCTGCAGTTTTATCCTGCTCCTTTGGAGTAGGGTTCCACTTAAATCCATGTTTTTTTCCATTTGTTCATTGATTCCACACGTAAATCCACGTTTTTCCATTTGTTCATTGATTCGACATTTTTATTTTATATTTCCACAATGGATCTTGCATTAAGCTTACCTACTTTGTGGTTAAGGTTTCGTAGGGTTCGTTGAATGGGCGATCACACCCTTTTCTTCACATTTCTCTAATGCTTACTGCGATGATTTTACTTCTTTGCCGTCTCTTTTCTACTTTGCATTGCCGGCCCGGAGAAGGGGGTTGGGACTGTTGGTGTGAGATGGTAATACATCCTTCGTGATTGCCATGTATAAGCAGCTGTCTGGAGGTGAGGGATAATCAATCCAATGCGTATGGAAAACTGTCCCCTTTCAAGGTCAAGATTTTGATAAGTCTGTTGAGAAGAAAGCTAATAATTAGGAGGGTAAGAAGAAGGTGGGCACCGTTGGTTAATGTTACATGTCCTTTGTGCAGGGTTGGCGAGGAGGATATGTGCACTTGTTCTTTGATTGCTCTTTTGCAAGTGAAGTGTAGAATATTTTTGATAAAAAGGATGTATCTTCTAAGTCAGCGTTCTAGTGATTTTTCATGAAGGGGAGAAGAAAAGGAATGCGATGTGGTCTACATCTGGAGGCAGGATCAGTTTAGACCACTTGTCATGATTTGTGCAATTTGATTAAAGAAAAGGTGTTCTCTAGTCCGTGAGACATTATGTTGAGACTGTGATTCACTTCCTGTCCCATTATTGGGATATTTGGGAAGGAGAGTTGTAATCCTCCTATGTTAAGAGTGTCCTCATCTTATAGTTTGCACTGAGATTTTATGGAGACCATTAACCTCTGGTAGTCATCCTTTGTCCTATTAAAAAAACCTCCAATTATCTGTTGTAATTTAGGGATTTGGTAATTTGCCTATCCGTACCATATCAAAATCTGTGTCCTCATGGAACTTACAAACAAATAATGATATTGTACAACTTATAATCATATCCATGTTTAACCTTAAGTTTGCACTTAATTGAGGGGGTTTTTCTTACATAATTGGCCGTTTATGCATGTCTTCTTGAGGGTAGTTTTGAGACTTGTTCAGTTAGGGCAGATGGGAAATTGGATACTGCCAAGAGTTTCAGTTATTCGTGTTTATAGTCCTAACACATCCCTTGAGAAGTGTTTTGGTCAGTGTGGGTTCATATAGATACCATAGAACTACTTGTTACCTAACACCAAAATCAAGCTTCTGTGCTGTTTGTTCAGTGATTTTTTCTTACTAAATTTTCTTTTTTTAAAAGAATATGCTTTTCAAACAAAAAGTCCTGACATTCATGTATACCAGCTGTGTTTACTAGCTTCATCGATGTCTTATGCAGAGAACTGCTAGAAGTGGTCTTCATATTCTTCTGGGAGGCTTGTGTGCTTTGACAATTGTCATCTTCCTTCGCTTAGTAAGTAGCAAGTTTTTTTTACATGAATTTTAACATCTTATGCATTCACTTCTATTTTCTAATGTTAACTTATTGCGATTGGACATGAATTCTTTGGGTACGATAGTCATATATGATTTTAGTTACCATTGGGAAACTATTTCCGTGTATTCCAAGCTTGGACTTTGGTTTTCTATCTTTTACGCTTATCAAGTAGGAACATGCTGGTGTATGAAGTCAGAAAAGACATTCACGGACAGTGAATAAGAAATTTACAAGAAGATTCTGAATTAAAATGTTGAGATTAGGATGGATCATTAAAATGTTGAGATTAGGATGGGCTCCTCAGATTTTATTTGATAATATAGATGCCTATAAGTTTTTTTTTAATTTAAAAAGGGAGAAACACACATAGGTGCATGCCCAAATTTATTAAGAAAGTTAAAGGTTACAGAGGCCAGGACTCCGGAAGAGTCCGAGCATGATGAAGCACATTCTCAGCATAAAACGACCGGAACGGAAAACTACACCATTACAAGCAAGCCACAACACCCAAATTACCGCAATCGGTCTCTCTTTGTCTTCGGATGGAAGTGAGAGTTAAACATTGACCCCCAAACTGAAGCGATATTACTATAATCTAACCACTAGATCTCCACATCTATCCATGTCCCTCTCACTTTCATGCAACACGTAAAAAGGTGATCCGCCATCTCAACATCCATCCCACATATGGCATACGAACTACCCTTAGAGTAAAAAATGTGTGACCATCTATCTCTGGAGAGGATTTTGCCGTGACACAACATAAAAAAAACCTTTATGCGCATAGGAATCTTCTAGTCCCGAATCATCTTGCGATACCTAATCACCAGCTTAGGTAAAGGCTCCCATCCATTGAGTAGCATCTTATAAGACTTCTTCATAGAGAGATCCCCATCTCTCCTTACCCAATGGTCCCTGCCAGCGAGAGGTACAATACAAGATGCTAGTGTCTCCATCATATTAGGGAACTCATAATAGCGCTTATTTGAGAAGTCCGCTGAGGAAGTGGGCAACCAGGTCCCATCCACCCATGTGTCCCGCTACAAATGCATCCTAATCTACAATCGAGGCATACATGTGGGGGAAGCGACTGGCTAGACTCCCCCCATCTGTCCAGTTGTCATGTTAGAAAGAGAAGCTATGCCGATCCCCTAACCTTGGTTGAAAAGAATGAGGTAAGGCATGAAGCACATATCGGATACCTCCTCAAAAGACTGTCTTGAATTGCAGTGGGTGCATGTTCTTCAACCCGTATACCCTAGTTTTGTAGATTTTGTGGATTAATCTGCATCACATGCCATCATTATTATCCCAAATTCTCGTGACCCGCTTTAACGACAATGCTCCATTCATCTCCTCCAATCTAGCTACATCGAGACCTCCCTCTTACTTGGAAAGGGTGACCTTCCAATCAACCAAATGAAACCACGACCATCCTGGTTAGACTTTCCCAAAAGAATCTCCATAATCCATATTATCATCTCCAATCTATACCGTATGCTCATCAAGAGCAATCTTGAAGACATAACAGAAGACGGGGATGGCTACTAGAACCGCCTTCACCAATAGCAGACGACCTGTATGTGAAAGTATCGAGCTCTTACACCATACCAGCTTTCTTTCTAGCTTCTCGACCACCGGTAAC
This sequence comes from Ottelia alismoides, assembly GCA_037367405.1. Classification (NCBI taxonomy): domain Eukaryota; kingdom Viridiplantae; phylum Streptophyta; class Magnoliopsida; order Alismatales; family Hydrocharitaceae; genus Ottelia; species Ottelia alismoides. The sequence goes on from JAZKJV010006496.1 coordinate 1,003,740, forward strand.
CAATCAAAAAGAAGGGCCTATACCCGCTGAGGGGTAACCTAAGATACTTGATTGGTAGCGTGCTATAAGAGCACCAAATCCCTTGTGTACATCTCCGTTTCCTTGCCATCCATGCTAAAAGGAACCGTGGTTGACTTCTCCCTGTTTATCTTCAACCTCGAGAGCTTCCCATATAATTCTAAGGCCATCGCCATGCCCCTCACCTTCTCCACACCCCCTCAACAAAGAAAATGATGTCATCAACGTAGTGGAGGATCGTATTGGAAATATCCCCCAACGAGAAACCCGCTGTAAGACCATGAGCCATTACCTGATTAATCATATGTAGTAGTACATAAGCCGCCTAAACAAAAAGAAGGGGCACCATCGGAAATCCCTGTCTCATCCCCCTTTTTGGATGGAAAAAACCATCTTCATGTCGCCTATTCATTACCATCGAGTAGGAGGATGTGATGACACATCTCTTCATTTACGAGATCTACTTGTCTGGAAAAATCCGTTTAGCCAAAACTGACTATAAGAATCATCAATCTACTCTATTGTATGCCTTCAAAATGTCCACCTTTTATAGAACTCCATGGACCTGATGCCTACTCCATTCATCAACTATCTTTGAGGCCATAACTAAGCCATCCTCGATTTGCCTACCAGGAATGAGTGCCGACCACAGCGGGGACACCAAGATATCTAGGACATCATTGGGCCTCTCTGCAAAAACCTTGACTATGATTAGGCAGATTGTATTTGAAAGGGCAATGGGTGTAAAATCCTTCGCATGCTTCGAAACATCCTTTTTTGAAAGAAGGAAAATCAGAGTTCTATTAATTATGTTAAAGATCGCATTGCGTTGCACAAAATCTTTGAGAACTGCGAAGACATCATCACCCACCATATCTCAGAATTCCTTGTAGAAACAAACCGAGAAATCATATAGGCTCGACATACCATTCGCATTTATCTCAGATAGAACCCACTTGACATCCTCCTTTACGAAGGGTCTGGCCAATCGAGCGAATTGCTTTGTGGATAGACCATGCGCCTCTGACCCAACTCGCCTCCACTACTTCCACTCCACTCTCCTGGATGTGTCATGGAAGTAACCAACCGGGCCTTCGCAATCGCCTTTTCACCCTCTACTCAGAAATACTGGACAATCGTCGATTGAATGATATTTCTCCTCCATCATCTGCTAGCCACTGCATGGATTGATCCACCTTTTATTGGACCTCTGTTCCCATTCCGTCGCTCTCTTCCTATCCTCCGCTGCCACAAACTACAATTAACCAACCTGTTCTTGAAACTCCTCTGCCAGCAACTCCTTGGAGTCTTCCATCTTGTCCAACCTCTCAATCCCCGCTTCAGCCAGTGCTCTACCCTCTCTTCGAGCCTCCCTCACCTCCATTTTGTAAGTGCAGAGTCTCTTCCATACACTTACCAAATAAACACAAGTGATAGCCACCCAGAAGTTCATATGCTTGTCGAGGAGCTCAACAATCAAAGCAAATCTCCCCACCTTCTTAGAAAGTTCTCAAACAGATTACCATTCGATAAGATAGCAACCCCACTAACACTACCAACCTCGTCAATAATAGAGAAATTCGACATACGTCTCAACCGAAGTGATTGCTGAAGCAAATCGGTCCATCTACTTAACTTTATTTCCTGGAGAAACACGATATCGACTCCGTCTTTCAGAAGAGAACCAATGTGGCTTCTCTTCCTGGGGTCCCCTAGGCCCCTCATGTTCTAGGAAAATAATCTTCATTGAGCAATCTTTGTTTCACGACGGAGGGGATCACTCGGCATTTGATGGAGTTCAACAGAGCAAACCGTGAGCAACGACGAAGCAGAAGGCTGCAGACCCAAGAGGAGGTGTGCAGGGTGGACAGATTGAATGATGAGAGAGCTTTGATAACGAGGGGGGGGCTCTGTTGAGAGGCAATCACTTGGACGAGATCCTGCTTGAAGACAAAAAAGAGGAAGTGGCTTGGCGACAGAGATCCATGCAGAGATGGTTGAGGGAGGTGGATGCGAATATGAGGTTTTTCAATGTCATGGCTAGTGGGAGAATGCGCATGAATTTGGTACATTTGGTTGCAGTGGGTGGAGTGGTGGCAGATAGGGACAGAGAAATCGGGTGGCATTGCGGTCACACTTTCAGGTGTTCAGCAGGCGGCGGGCTCGATTAGGCTGGGGATGGCAGGGCAAGGGTGTCTCGCAGATTTCTGAATTGGAGGCGGAGGCTTCGGTGCAAGAGTTTATGGAAGCAGAGGCTAGGCAAGCAATTTGGCAACTCAGTGTGTACGAGCACCGGGCCTGGAAGGCTTCCTGGTTTGTTTTTATAGGGAGTTCTGGGAGACGGTTAAGGGGGATGTGATGGGGGTGTTGGAGGAGTCCTGGGGAGGGAACATGGTGTTCGAGAGATTGAACAGGGCGCTCATTTTCCTACTACTAAAGAGGGGCACCCCAACCAGGGTGGAAGACTACAAGTCTATTGAACCATCCAATGCCATATATCTCTTGGTCTCTAAAATTCTTGCGAATCGATAGAGAATGGTGCTATACGGGATCATATCACCTGAGCATGTGAAATTTATACCTGGTAGAGCTATGGAGGACGGGATCGTGGTGGCATCCGAGGTGGTGTTGGCTTGGAGGCGTAAGACTAAGGGAGTGCTCTGGAAGGTGGACTTTTTCAAGGAATACGTCTGCGTGGATTGGAGATTCCTGTGGGTTTCGTTGGAGAAAAGAGGTTTTGATGTGTCACTATGACATCTCTTGCTGTACGAGTTAATGGTAGACCAGAGGGGGGTTTCGTTCAACTGCAGAGGGGAATTAGACAAGGTTGCTCGTTGGCTCCTCTCCTGTTTGTGTTGGTGGCGGACGCTCTTGCTGACTGCTGAGTGCTCTGGAAGGTGGACTTTTTCAAGGAATACGTCTACGTGGATTGGAGATTCCCGTTTCGTTGAAGAAAAGAGGTTTTGATGTGTCACTATGACATCTCTTGCTGTGCGAGTTAATGGTAGACCAGAGGGGGGTTTCGTTCAGCTGCAGAGGGGAATTAGACAAGTTTGCTCGTTGGCTCCTCTCCCGTTTGTGTTGGTGGCGGACGCTCTTGTTGTGTTGAAGAGGTTGGTTATTGCTGGCAACTGGTGTTCTGGGTATACGAAGGAGGAGATATCCATCCCGCTCTTGCAATATGCGGAGGATACCATTTTGTTGATGGGGGTTGATGCAGAGAAGATCTGTCGTGCCTCTCAAGTCATGGATATTTTCGAAGACATTTCCGGTCTTTGAGTCAACATGGAAAAGTCGACGATGGTACATTTCTGCTTTACTGAGATGGAGCAGCAGAACGTGTCGGAGATGTTGGGATGCCCGACCTTGTCTCTGCCGATTACATACCTGGGGATCCCTTTAGTGGTGGGGACGTCAAAGGCTGGGGACTGGAGGATCTTGATGGAGAGGCTGGAGGTGAGATTGGCAGGATGGAAGACGACTATGTTCTCTAGAGGTGGGAAGCTGGTTTTGTTGAAGCATGCTCTCTCGATGGTTCCTATCCTCTTTTGTTCCACCAGATCACTGCCTGTGGGGGCGCGAAAGAAGATCGAGGCTTTGATGAGAAGTTTTTTTTAGCAGATGAGGGGCAAATCAAGAGGGGATTTCAATAAAAAAGCAAGAAGGGATTTCACCTAGTGAATTGGGCAAAGGTGACGTCCTCAAAAAAGAAGGGTGGCCTGAGGGTGTTGCGGATGGAGGAGATGAATAAGACTTTTATGACGAAGTGGGTGATCTGGCTGTGGGGAAGTTAGAGGATTTGGTATACCAGTTGTTGAGGAAGATCTATGGGATGGCCTTGTCGCTGGAGGTGAGTTCAGGGCAGCTACCCTCTTCGTTGTGGAAGGAGATTACTGCGGTTGCTCCGAAGATTGTAGCCAAGCTACGTTCGGTGTTCGGGGATGGTGCGAGGTTCCGCTTCTGGATGGATGATTGGACGAGGGATGGGGCTTTGGGGGAGCGATACCCACATCTATTCGGATTGGCTGGAGTCAGTGAGGTGACGGTTCAACGGGTCTCTGGTGTTCACTCCTGCTTTGTCGGACTATAGAGTGGAGGAATTCCTCGCACTGCAGATGTAGCTGTTATAGAGCGAGGGCCCGTCCTTGGGCAAGGATCACTTTGTTTGGGGAGATGGAAGATTTACGGTGAAGAAGGCATATCGCTTCTTGGTGGAGGACGTGATGATAGGGCAGGATGAGATTGGGGTTGACATATGGGGTTGATCTGGAGATGCAAGGTGCCGAATCATGTCAAGGTCTTCCTTTGGTTGTTCAGGATGGGGAGAATCCTCTCTAAGGATCGTCGGGGTCGGTTGCTTGGTGTGAAGGATGTTGCCTGCGATAGATGTGGTTTGGCGGTGGAGGACGCGAATCATTTATTTTTTTGAATGCCATTTCTCGGTGGAGGTGTGAGCCAAAGCCATCATCTCGTGGCTTGCGAGTCGAGATTGCATCATCTTTTTGGAGGGATATTAGAGCGGTTTGCGGTTTGGGCATGAAGACAATTCGCTTCCCGTTGCTATGGTCTAGTCCATTTGGTGCTCTAGGAATGAACTCATTTTTAGAGGACAAAGGTTTTACCCTGAAAATGTTGTGAATCATTGTAGGGCGATGTGTGTCTCGTGGCAATTGTGATACAATGTGATACGCTGCAATTCTTAATTTTAGATACACTTAACATACTTGCAACATGAGGTGGGTCCCAGTTTGGGAGGTCACCCGTTTCTTTCTAAAAAAACAGCAACACAATCACTTGCTATTATTCGGAGGCAGCTTTAATTTCAGCAAACATTTTCAGTGAAGTTCTCAATAAAAATGCAAGTGTGTAACTAAAGGTATTTACAAATTATTGTCATGTTATGTTTTAGGGTAGATCATGAAAAATTGTAGGAATAACCAAATAAGCACTGACTGGATTGGTGAATCGAGATTACCGGGAGATGAAGTAAGAGGCTATGGAGTAGAATATCCCCTCTTGATTTAGGGCTCGTAGAATCTCTGCTCAAGGCAGCAGTTGGACGGAAAAGGCGATGGAGCAGGATCAACAGGCGATGCAATAGGTGATGGAGCACCGCACGAAGGTCCAAAAAGAGGCGATGAAGCACTAGGTGATGGAGCAGGATCAGCAGTAGTTGGCGGCAACACAACTACACTCGAGGGCAGCAGCCCTCGAGGGCACAAATCTAAGCAGCAAGAGGCAAACGGTCTAAAAAAGCTAACTAAATGTCATGTACATTGCACATGACATTTGGATTCATGAGGCAACGACTCACACCTCAACGCCTTGAGGCATGCCTCATGATATTTGAGGTGCACGCCTCACTGAGGCTGTTTGAGGTGTGCACCTCGACGTTTTTTTTCTTCTGAAAAAATGCTTTGAGGCGTACGTCTCAATGCCTCGAGGCACGCTTTCAAAAATCATGTGCATTTATCAATATATCATTCTCTCATGCCTTTCCATATTGTATTAGAGCATCAAACTCACTTTGTGATTAAGGATAAGCCTACTGAGATATTTCCTTGGGCTGGAGGTGATCCATAGATGCAAAGGGATGGTATGCTGGGTGCCACAACGGCTTAGATCCCTATAGATCTTAAGGCCTATCTGTATGAAGTGGACAGGCTAGTTGATGATGGGTAGCATTGTCTGTTGGTGGGGAAGCTCCTCTATATCACAATTAGTAGACATGACATCTCCACGGCAATAGGGAAAATTACCAATAGGGAAAATTACTTAGCATGAGTAGAAGAATGCATGCTCATGAAGATGCAATTATGATGGTTTTGATGTACATCAAGGCTTCCCTCGAAAAGGGCCTCATCTTTAGAGCGAGATCATCATTAGATATTACAATATTATTGTGATGCATATTATCAGGGTGGATTGCAAATAGATTGTCCTCTACTGGTCTTTGCACCTTACCTCGGAGCCACTCTTGTCATATGGAGGAGAAAGAAACAAATATGGCCAAATGACGATAGAGTTGTGATGGATTAATGCATTACTTAATGATCTCATCTTCCACCAGACACAAATAACGAAGTTGAGATGCAATAACACAGTTTTCATGTATATAGAAAATAACCCAATGTATCACGAGAGGACTTAGCATGTAGAGGCTGATTGCCACTTCACCAACGAGGGCGCATGCAATCTTCCAGTATTATTTCTCTAGACGATACCACATATATGCTTAGTAAGGCACTTTCAAGAGCCAAATTTGAGAGATGGTATCATAATATGAGCATGTTATATATCTAAGCTCCATCTTGAGGGGCAGTGTTAGAGTATACGTGAGGGGTAGTGTTAGAGTATACAAGAGAGGTAAATCTTCAAGGGTAGTGCCACATTTTTTTATGTACTTTACCTAACCGTATCTTCTTATATATAGAGGGGTGGGGTTCATTCGTTAATAGACCACTCTCATTTCTCTTTACGGTAGTGTACACGTAAAAAGTGTTGATGGTGATATTGACCAATGATTATTCATTGATTTGGGGATTTTGTATTTGGTTTTTGATTCATCAGGATTTAAAATAATAGACAAGGCTTTGGTAAGTGTACCAACCATATAACTAGATCTGTCTCGAATTTGGTTGGTAATGTAGTGGCTCAAAAGACCATTGTTCTGTGTTTGAGATCACCGTCTAATTAAAAGTAAATGACTAAATCTATAACAAAAACACGTGATTTGGTATGTAGAGATTCAACGAGGTCAAGGTTCCTGAGTGGCGATCTCCGCTAGGCTACCATCCGGACACTCAAACAAGGACATACAAGTCAAGAAGATGACAAAGAGCCATACAACAGCAACAAAGCCTTTTTTTACAATTAAGTAGGATCGGTTATATGGATTTTTTCCTCCATTCAGATGAAAAGAGCCATGTTTCTATATATCAGTGTGGGTTTGTACGATCATTCCCCTTTGACCGGGGATTCTCTAACCTCGTGCCTTACTCCCTGTGGGAATATCTCTAATTTAGTAGTGCTCTTTGCGTGTTGATTATATGGTCATGATTATGAGTTTGAAGTTGGTTTGCCCAAAGGACTGCAGAGTAGACCAATACACATCTTCCATTCCAAGTTATGCCGTTAATCAGCTTCAAGGAACATCACAACATGAAATCATGACCGCATCATCAACAAATCTGGTCTGGGGTCAGTTAAGTCTGGAATGTGCTAGTTTTAGAAATAGCCATATACTCCTGCCTATCCAGTAATACTGATAGTGAACTTTCTCAACACTCTGCTCTGCATTCTAGGGTTTTACCTCATTTCTATTATGTTACTTGTACGGTGGGTTCACCACTCGCAGTGGTTAACTAGTTTATATACATCATATTGAGACCCATCAATATTATGGATCTTCAAATAGTGGATTCTGTAGAGATAGTTGATCGTCTTTTATGTTATTTATTATTTCAGTACCTCTCATGTAATTTACCCAAGGGCTCTCTCCCTATATAAGAGACCCGAGGGCTCTATGGAATGAATCATCTTAGTACTCTTTTACCCTAACATGGTATCAGAGCCCTAACCCTAATCTAGGGTTTCTCTCCACCGCCCCCCCCCCCCTCCGCCGACTCTCTCACCGCCGCCGCCCCAGGGCGCCGCCTGCCCCCAGGTTTCCGCCCAGCCCAGGGCGCCGCCAGCCCCCAGGGACCCTCTCCTTGTTCCGCCCAGCCCCCAGGGCGCCGCCGGAGCCCCACCACCTTTCGCCCCGGCTCCCTACAGCCGCCGCCGGGGGCTGTCTACTCGCTCCAGCCCTCGCCCAGCCCCAACCAGTCCCCGCCAGGCCGCCATCTTCCTTGGTAGAGGCTTCCGGGGCCTCTACTTGTCGCCGGGTGTCGCTTCTTCACTCGGTCTCGGATAGACGATGATGGATTCAAGTGCATAACGTCTACATGTGCACTTGAATCCTAAAAGTTGTGGTAGACAACCTCTTCTTGGTCTATCAATAGTCGTCCTTCTCCGGCATTATGTCTGAACAAAAGCTCGATCTGCCCGCCATAGGTGCGTTCGAAGGTTCAGCACCGATCGTCAAAATGGACGGGACAAACTACGAACTGTGGGCGATGCAGTTCCTCAGTCTCATGAAGTCGTGTGGTAAGAAGCACATTCTTACCGAGGATGAACCGCCGGAGAAGACAGGAGTCTATGCCTCATGAGAGGCCGATGATGCGTACGCCAAGGTTTGGCTCTCAGGTACGCTCACGACAAAGATTGCGAATGATGTTCTTCACCAGCCCACCACCAAGGCGATGTGGGATATTTTGGCCATGACGTACTCTCAGGTCCGCAACGAGACGAAGATGCTCCAGTTGCAGCATGATATATTTACCACGAAGCAGAATGGGAGGCCGCTTCATTCGCTATACACGTCGCTTCGTGGTATGTTCGAGAAGCTCTATAGCACCATTCCCCTCACAGCTACGCCGGAACAACAGAAGATGTTCCGTAATACCACGATGGTTGGCGTTTTACTCGCTGCCCTAGACCCGGAGTACGAGGCCGCACGCTCTCAAATACTAGCAGATGCCACTATCCCGCCGATGGAAGAGGTATACAGGAGGCTCAGTCGTGTACCTGTTCCATCTACTACAGCAACGGCACCTCTGTCTGCAATGGCAGTTTCCAGGGGACGTGGTGGTTCGTCCTCCTTTCGTGGCAGAGGAAGTGGTGGACGTGGACGCGGAGGTCGCATACGTTCCACGTGTTCATTCTGCCGCCGTACTGGTCATTCGGAGGATACTTGCTATTCCAAGCACGGTTTCCTTCTTCTGCACGTGTCACGGATCATGTTCAGGGTCCTTCAGCTCCTGCTACAGATCACAGGTTCGAAGAGTTGGTGGCACGACTTCGTGATATCATGCCACAATCGTCGCCAGAGGGTGCTGAAGTTTCTGATGTTGCAGCCTCGGCGTCAGCTAGTACATCCGCCTCTGCAAGTGCCTCAGGTAGTCCTTCAGTCTCAGCTCATTGTCATGATCTCACAGGATGGATTGTCGACTCTGGAGCTACCCATCATCTATGCCGTGAGAAAGATATTCTGCAGTCCTACAGAGCTGTACAGCCTGGTCGCTCTGTACTCATAGCTGATGGCACTCATTCTCCTATCATCGGTCAGGGGGAGACGGCTTTGCTCCCCTCTATGCACTTACAGAATGTCCTACATGCTCCAGAATTCTCTATGAATCTCTTATCCATTAGTCAGATTACACGTGATTTGCACCGTCGTGCTATTTTTGATCCATCGTCTGTTATTTTTCAGGACATACTGACGGGCAGGGTGATTGGCTGTGGTTCTGAGCACAATGGCCTCTATCGTCTAGTCTGTAACTCCTACGCTGGCGTCTCGCTGCAGTCCCAAGGCGCCGTATCTCCGTACACCTGGCATCTTCGGTTCGGTCATCTGCCCCTGCAGAAGATGCGTCACCTACTGCCTCAGATCTCTCCGAGTTCCTCCTTTCGTTGTGAAGCCTGTCAGTTAGGGAAGCACCATCGATCTAGCTTCCCAGGTCGTCAGAGTCGGATCAGTCGCTCCTCGTTTGAATTACTTCATGTAAACATTTGGGGTCCAAGTCGTGTCCCAGATCATCAGGGGCACAGGTTCTATTTAGTAGTGGTTGATGATTTCTCTAGAGTGTCCTGGACGTTTCTTCTTAAAAATAAATCTGAAGCAGGAAGTGTTATCCAAAGTCTTATTAATGAAATCCAGAATGTTTTCTCTTCTACTGTTAAGTATGTGCGAACTGATAATGCATTGGAGTTCTGCACTCGCTCTCTTGCTACCTTTCTTGCTTCAAAAGGCATTGTTCATCAAACCACATGTGCTTACACCTCACAACAAAATGGGGTTGCGGAACGAAAGCATCGACATTTTCTTGATATTGCTCGCACATTACTCATTCAAAGTTGTGCTCCATTATCTTTTTGGGGAGATGCTATACTTACAGCATGTTATCTAGTCAACCGAATGCCTACAACTGTTCTTGGGGAAAAGTCCCCAATCTCTGTTCTTTTCCCAGACAGAGATTTGTTTGCACTTACACCTCGCGTCTTCGGCACTGTTGCGTTTGTCCACCGTATCTCCAGGACTTGATAAGCTTTCTCCTAGGGCTATCAAGTGTGTTTTTGTGGGTTACTCCAGGACACAGAAAGGATACCGTTGCTATGATCCTGTCCAGGACAAGTACTATGTGAGTGCAGATGTTACTTTTTTCGAACCTGTCATGTATTTCTCACCTGCGGGTGACAGATTGGCCTCCTCCACTTCTCCAGATTCCGATGTCTTTGTTCCACCACCGCCAAGTCTGAGTCAATTCTCTACTCCACCACCACCACCACCACCACCACCACCTCCTCCTCCAGTTGTCCCTTTCACTAAGTTCTATACGAGGCGGACAGGCCCTGCTCAAGCTACAAGTCAACCATCCAACACGCCTCAGGTTGGTTCTGAAATTAACACTAACGATGGTTTAGATAATGCACCTGTGCAGGAACCTTTACTACAGGAGGAGGAGCAACCGGTCAGCACAGTCTTGGATGATTTGGACCGACCCATTGCTCATAGGAAGCAGCGCAGACAGTGTGCCACATATCCCCTTGCCTCTCAAGTCTCCTTTCATCGCCTCACTGGGGATTTCCAGAAGTTTGCAGCTGCCGTTTCGTCAGTTGAGATTCCACGGACATATCAGGATGCCATGAAGATTGACTGCTGGCGTCTTGCAATGGAAGAGGAAATGCGTGCTTTGCAATCTAGGGGAACTTGGTCTCCTGTCCCCATTCCTCCAGGTGCCTCAGTAATCAGTTGCAAGTGGGTCTTTACAGTGAAATATCATGCGGATGGCCGTCTAGACAGATACAAGGCCAGGCTTGTTGCACGGGGATTTACACAGACATATGGTGTAGATTATTTGGATACCTTCTCACCGGTGGCGAGACACTCTACCCTTCGCATCCTTCTGGCGGTTGCAGTGGTACGTGACTGGACCATATTCCAGCTTGATGTTAAGAATGCTTTCTTGTATGGTGATCTACAGGAGGAAGTCTACATGCAGCAGCCACCCGGGTTTGCTGCTGAGGGGGAGACTCAGAAGGTGTGCAGACTTCATAAGGCTATCTATGGCCTTAAACAGAGTCCTCGAGCATGGTTCCAGAAGCTCTCCCAGCTTATTGAACGACAGGGGTTCAGAAGATCAAATGCGGACCACTCACTGTTCGTCCGGAAGACCCCTAGAGGTACCATTGTTGTTATGGTATATGTTGATGACATATTGGTTACTGGAGATGATGCACAGGGGGTTGAGATAACCAAGTCTATGTTGGGCAGCCAGTTCATTACAAAGGAGCTAGGCACAATACGATATTTTCTGGGGATAGAATTTGCAAGAAATGCACAAGGAATGGTGATGACTCAAAGAAAATGTCACAGATTTGCTAGTTGAAACAGGAATGACTGGATGCAGACCTTCAAGTACACCTATGGACCCGAGTATGAAGCTGTACGATGATGATACTGAGGAGGTGGACAAGAGAAGGTACAGAGAAATGGTGGGTAAGCTCTTATACATCACTATAACTCGACCGGATAATGCCCTTGCAGTTAACCGGGTGAGTCAATTCATGGAGCAGCCGAGGCAAGTACATATGGATGCCTTGTACATGATATTGAGATATCTGAAGTCTTCCCCAGGCACAGGGTTGCTATTCAAGAAAGGTACAGATCTGTCTATTTCAGCCTGTGCAGATGCCGATTATGCAGGATGTCCAAGGGATCGCAAGTCTACTTCTGGATTTGCTATCTTCATAGGAAGCTCTTTAGTCTCTTGGAAAAGCAAGAAGCAGATTGTTGTAGCGAGATCCAGTGCCGAATCCGAGTACAGGGCCATGGCACAGGCAAGCACATAAATGATGTGGGTTAAAGCAGTCTTAGAAGATCTGAATGTTGATGTTCCCTTGCCTATGAACCTTCAATGTGATAATCAGGCAGCATTATTTATTGCTAACAATCCAGCCTTCCATGAGAGAACCAAACACATAGAGGTGGATTGTCATTACACTAGGGACATGATTCAGAAGGGCTTCATCTCCACGTCTCACGTCAGCTCAGAGGACCAGACATCAGACATATTCACTAAGCCATTGCTCAGAGGACCTTTCCAGAGATGTTCTTCCAAGCTGAGCATGATAGATATCTATGCTCCATCTTGAGGGGGAGTGTAGAGATAGTTGATCGTCTTTTATGTTATTTATTATTTCAGTACCTCTCATGTAATTTACCCAAGGGCTCTCTCCCTATATAAGAGACCCGAGGGCTCTATGGAATGAATCATCTTAGTACTCTTTTACCCTAACAGATTCCATTGAAATGAGGCAGTTTTGATTGTCATTTCCTCTGGACTATCTGGTGTAGAATTCTTTTATGTTTGAGATATCTACATAGTGATTGATGGTCATTATTTTTTGTCTCATATGGCATATTCCGAGGTATGGTTTGAAATGGGGTAGCAACATTAGTCATAGTCAAAATTGGGTCTATCTTCAAGATAAAGATTGGATAAGATTAGATAATGGAATTCACAATGAAATTTGTGGTGTGGTGACTCCCATCTTGGGAGTGCTCCCCCTCGTTCTTATTCAAAAAAAAAAGATAATGGAATTCACGTTGGATTGCAGTTGCCATGGACTCGTACATAGTTCATAATAGGGGGCAATGGTTTATTAGGATACTAATGTAGGTGTCTGTGAGCCTATCCCATTGCGAGCTTTGAACTGGGTATAGAACAACCTCTAACAAAAGCTGGTTAAACATTTTACCTCCTGGGATGACCATTGCTATAAAATCTCTTCTTATCTATTGTCCCCGAGTCAAGTAGGGTTTAAAAGGCTCTTGTTTACTAGAAAAGGGGGTTTGTACTTTATCCAATGTGAAAAAATAGTAGAGAAATCCAACCTATTTGAGCAGTGTCCGTTCTGCTGTAAAGTCTGGTAGTTCTATGCCAGCACAAACCACGTAAATCTTAGGATAAACTCTTGTTTTCTAGAAAAGGGGGTTTGTACTTTATCCAATATGAAAAAATAGTAGAGAAATCCAACCTATTTGAGCAGTGTCCCTTCTGCTGTAAAGTCTGGTAGTTCTATAACTTCTATGCCAGCACAAACCACGTAAATCTTAGGATACTAATTTATTTTATTATCGATGATTCTTTTACATGGAATTTAGAGTCATTGATTATTGTTTTACATGAGAGTTAGAATCGTAGTATTGGTTTATTGGTAGCTTGTCTGAATTTGTTGGTACTTGGTTATTGTGAGTTGTGGTGTCGATGTATCCAGTTCAAGAAAAAGGCAACTTCCTGGAGCTGATGTCCTGATTTTGATAGTATGTTTTGGTTGTTTCCAAAAGAATGTAAATTGCCATAACTATTATTATTAGAAGAAATCGTGCAAGTACATTAGCATTGGTGAAGAACTTGTAGCAGCGTGATGACTATATTCCTATTTGTATCCGTGGAGATAAAATTGAGATTATATGCATCGAGAAATATTGGAATTATCCTTTTTGAGAAGAAGAAGATTGCATTCATGTGGCGTCTGATGTCAATGTGACCGATGTCCTACTCCGTGGGATTTTTTCAAGTGTCGAACCTTCATAGTACTTAGACTATAAGAATAGTCATTCTAATAGTACCTCCTAACATGACTTCCTCTGACGTGTAATTTGATATTATGAAGGAATTGTTTAATGCTAAGATTGCATTCAGTCATCGAACCTTCGTAGTACTTAAACTATAAGAGTAGTCATTCTCATAGTACCTCCTAACATGACTTCCTATACTTGAGTGGTATGTGAGTGAATGCAATCTTAGCATTAAAAAATTCCTTCATAATATCAAATTTCACATCAAATCAAAATGTATGACTCCCATCTGTCGTCCACATGCTGCAGCTTATCAAGCTTGAGGTAATTACAAACGAGAGATTCCAACTCCACCTACCCAACACTTCAGATTGGACAAGTATACACATGCGCCGTAGGTAACCAATTATGTGGAAGAAAATCTAATCAGTATAGGGATGTCAAAAGGTCGGGTGTGTATATATATATTCCCAAAGCTGTATGCATTTACGACAATGACCTAGACTCGCTCATTCGTTAAATGGGTGATTTATAACAGGTACTCATATACCCATTGGAAACCCTTGCACCAATGGATGCCCGTGTATCCTACATAGGATCAATCCTTAGCTAGTATACACAATATTTTCACATGTGGATTACCGATAAGGATCACATGCAATATGGTGGGATACAAAGATTTGTAATGTGTTGGAAAAAATGAAGATTTTATGAATTATGCAGTTATTTTCTCTTCTGAATTGGTAAGTTTTGTTTGTTGGAGATACAAAAAGGTAGTTGAATATGAAACAATGGAAAGATGACAAATAATCAAGCTGGACTTTTATATATGTAGATTGGGAACTATCAAATATGTGTTTGATTTGACTAGTTTGACTAAGATTCAACACACACACGTGAAGATTTATATTTATATTTAGGATGGTTTCGGGTATTGTAGAAAAGGTTAGTGCAAGTGTCGTTGCAAAGAAGATTGGGTACATGTATTTCTGCTAATATCAGAAGGGTACGTATTAAAAGCCTTGTATTTTTCCTATTTTTTGAAATACACTATTCTCAATACGGTTGCATTTTTGCTCATCATTGTGAAAGATGGAGGGTAGAAAGAGAGTGGGGGGGTTGGAATGATGAGGGAAGGCGAGTTCTAATGGTGCTTAGGCGGTGCTCCACAGAAATTGCCGATGAATCCTGGATTCATGTACTTTGTACTAAACCTAAAATACTTTACAAATTCGTGCAAATACCCAGTAATATCCACCAATGTCAACATTAAAGTACTTGAACCCACTTAATGGTCTGATGGTAATGTAATGTGCCTACCACCCAAAAAACCAGGGTTCAATTCATGGGACAGATACCTTTGTGTGTTTTCCCCTCTCGTTTCGAAAAAAAAGGGAAAATACAAAGAAAGAAAACCTAGAAGAATGTACACTGTGCATATATTGTAGAGATATTTCTATATTCTATGCCTCTTTTCTGTTACTTTTATTTTCTTGTTTCCATCTTATGTAATTTACCAATAGGCCTTCTCTATACAAGAGAGTATAGGGTTCTCTGGAATAAACAATGAATCCTTTTCCTCCAACATGGTATCAAGCCAAAACCCTAGCCACCCACCAGCTCCTCTCCTCTCTTGTCGCTGCCTCCCCCGCTCCCCACCCTCTCCTCTCGAAGTCAGCCCCCTCCTCCCGCCGCCGCCGACGCCCCCCACCTCTCTCCTCTTCCCGCTGCCGGCCCCTTCCCTCCCTCCTCTTCTCGCCGCCGGCCTCAACCCCCTCCTCCCGCTGCCATCCCCAACCACCTCTTCCCGCCACCGACCCCTCCTCTCTTCCTGTCGCCGCCACCTATGGGTTTGAGTGCATATGTCTACATATGCACTCAAATGATCAAATCCCTTGATGTTTGTGTAGACATTTGTTATTTGGTCTACAAACCTTAGTTTCGTATCTCCAGTAAAATGTCAGAAAACAAGGTCTATACGCCCTCCATAGGCGCTTTCAAAGGTCCATCGCTCATTGTCAAGATGGATGGGACGAACTATGAGCTTTGGGCAATGCAGTTCATGAGTCTCATGAAGTCGAACGGTAAGAAGCACATTCTTATCGAAGATGAACCGATAGAGAAAACTGGGGTTTATTCCTCCTGGGAGGCTGATGATTTGTACGCCAAAGTCTGGCTTTCAGGTACACTGACGATGGAGATTTCTAATGATGTACTCCATCAGCCCACTGCTAAGGCGATGTGGGACATACTTGCAGTTGCAGCAACATACTCGCAGATGCGAAATGAGACCAAGATCCTTCAACTCCAGCATGACATATTTATAATCAAGTAGAACAAACAACCTCTTCACTCCTTATTTACATCCTTGTGAGGGATGTTTGAGAAGCTCTACAACATCATTCCTCTTACGGTAACTCCCAAGCAGCAGAAGGCCTTTGGGAATGCTACCATGGTGGGGGTTTTACTTGCGGCACTTGACCCTGAATATGATGCTGCTCGCTCGTAGATTCTTGCAGATGCTACTGTTCCTCCAATGGAGGAAGTTTACCGCATGCTTAGTCGGATTACGGTCTCGTCCAATACTCCTACCCAGCCTCTTTCGACGATGGCGGCCTTGATGAATCTCATATTCATCATGCTAAAAACTGCTAATTAAAATCCTAGCTTAACCATTCCAATAAAACCCCCCTTTAATTCTTTGTTTTTGCCCTGTATTATATTGTGTATAATTTACCATTAAATTATTGTATTTAATTTTACTTATTTTTCTTATATTCATTTTATCATAAAAAACCCCTAAAAATTAGGTAGAATAATTGTGTATAAATCACTGACCATTAGAAAGACTAAAAAAATACAAAAACAAATCAAAGATAAAAATCGATGTTTTTATCCCCCTAAAAATACCCCAAAAATACTTTTTGTATAAATGGCCTCTTTTGGCTTTTTGTCCAACATGAAAGTTGTAGATCTCGTCGAGACGGGCAACTTTCATGTTTCGACTTTTTCCTAATTTTGCCTCTAACTATTTCTTTTGTATTTATCTTTGTATTTATTCTTTGAATTTCTCTGATTGGGCCACGTGGCGCTCTCTGGAGCGCCCACGTGGCCCGCCTCCCCTCTCGACACCCGGCGCCCATCTGGGCCGTTGGATCCTCTCCTTCCCGCCTTCATCTGAGCCCTCCATCACCACCTCATTCCCAGCCGCCCGATCGTCCTCTGGATCAAATCCTCGTCATTCACCAACGCCTAAACCTCAACCGTCTGATCTCCTATCCTATCCTACGCCCCTCCTGCTTCCACGTCACGCCCAATCTTAGCCACAGGAAGCCCTCTCATCCGGTGGTCCCCAACACGCCACGTCTCCCCTCTCTCTCGCACCGTCGATCAGCCCCATTTGATGAACGCGAAATCCACTTCTTTAATAATCGATAATTGTCGTAGTATAGGAGACAAATTCGGTTAAGCAAAAACTACAGTCCTTTGAATGCTGTGGAGTATTTTTACTTGGCAAGTCTAGCAAGGTCGAACACAGGGACACGACTACTTAATATATTTATCAAATTTCGATTGATGAAGCACAAGGTGAATTAATTTCAGTTTCAGGTCCATAAGATGAACTATGCTATTTACAAAGTAATGCCATGATGTATGCAATTTTTAGTCGGTTTTTAATGCATTTATAAATTGATGGATGAGCAAATATGCAAGGTTCATGTATGCTAAACAAAAGATTACAATTATACCCTAAAAATATGAGCAACATAATAAAAAATGAAATCAGAGTCAATTTGATCACAACATGAAAAGCGGTCATCAAATCCAAGCAATAACCAGAAGAGCAGGGTCTCATTTTTCACATAAAAATTCACTTCTTTAAAAACAGTGGCAAATGAGAAAATTAGATATGTTAAGATGTAGGACAAAACAAGGATCAAAACGACACTAAAATCATGCAATTTGGACCTACGATGCTCAAGTTATGCTAAAAACAATGCAGGGGCATAATTGTAATAAAAATGCAAGAAATAAAAGGATAAATATTGCATTTAGGTCCCTGAAGGGACTTAAATGCAAATAAAAAAAACCGCCTGGGCCCCTTCATAAATTTTCCATAGCGCGGGGCATTTTATAATTTCTGAAACTTCGAAGGGCTTCTCTGTAAAATGCCCAGGCACGCACGTGAGGCACGTGCCTGGGGACCAATCTGCAATTTCATAAAACTTCCGGGTCTTTCATGTAATTTACCCAGGCCCTCACGTGCGGGACACGTGAGGCGCCTAGGCTCGGGCCACGTGGCACTAATCTGGGGCTTGGGTCGAGGTTCGGTGGGACCCGAGCCTGTAGGTCTGGAGAGGAGGCTCGGGCTGCCATGCGTCTTCATCACAGCCGTCCGATCTAAAAAGATCGGACGGCAACTGTATCATCTGGCTCCTCCGTAGGTCACCGGAGAAGGCGGGACTCCGACGACCTGCTCTTGGCTCCTCCGCGATTCGTGTCAGCAGCTGAAGGTCGGGGACGTTATCTGGAAGGCTGGCGAAGGTACTGGATGCACGGCGAGGCCCCGATGACGATCAGAGCTCGAGTTCGATGGAGGCTCGTCCAAGAAGAAAAGCTCGATGGAGGTCCGATGACAACTTCGTCCATTGAAGGTTCCTGCAAGCGTTAGTAATAGCCGAAGCGTGCGCAAGTGAAGTGCGAGCTCAATGAGGCGAGTGGGTGGGCCAGGGAGGCGACGAGAGCGGTGGCCGGTGGCTTCTTCTCCGGCGGAGTGGGAGAAGAGGGGAGTCGGAGCGGGGGAGGGTCTGGAGAAGGGAGATGGGGTCCGCGTGAATGACTGATGGATGGCGAAGCTCAGGGGGAGGTCAGGTGAGAGTGAATCGATCGGAGGTGATTGGCAAAATTCAAAGAAAAGAAGGGGGAAGGAGACCTCGTCGGGGAGGGAACCCGGTGGACGTTGGGCTTGGGTTGAGCGCCCTGGAGGTGCTCGGGTCATTGCCCGGCGAGGTCAGCCGGGCCTCGGAGCTCGGCAGAGCCTGGTGGCGTCCGCAGCATGGCCATGTGGCCATGGGTCGACACCGGGCGAGAAGCCGTTATCGCCACGACGCCCCGCCCCCTCCGCTGTCATCGGAGGGGCGGGGGAGACTGGGTTAAGCCTAGAATGGTGGACACGGTGACCGGAGATGGTGGGCGAGGCTTTATAGGAGGAGGAAGAACAGAGGTTACGTGCTGGGGGGGGGGGAGGGGGGCGTTTGACGTGGAGGTTTAATGGTGTGGCAGTGATGGTGCGGGTGTTATGGGGCGACGCGCGAGGATGGTGGAAGAACGGGGAAGGAGTTGGTGGTGTTAGACGAGGAGGGAAGGTCAGAGGAGCCTTCCAAAAATGGAAGGGGGCGATGGGTTGCGAGATGAAACGGCTGGGGGGAAGGGGGGTTACGCGAGGTAGGAGACGACTTCCCAGCCGTTGGATCTAGCGATCCGACGGCTAGGATGGGAGCGTGGAGGAACGGTAGAGATTAGATCATAGAATCTGATCGGCCGGCTGGAGGCGAGGCGAAGGTGAACGGCGGGGATTAAATCATAGGGCTGATCGACGGTGCGAGAGAGAGGGGAGACGTGGCGTGTTGGGGACCATCGGATGAGAGGGCTTCCTGTGGCTGAGATTGGGCGTGACGTGGAAGCAGGAGGGGTGTAGGATAGGATAGGAGATCAGACAAGTGAGGTTTAGGCGCTGGTGAACGACGAGGATTTGATCCAGAGGACGATCGGGCGGCTGGGAATGAGGTGGTGATGGATAGCTCAGATGAAGGCGGAAAGGAGAGGATCCAACGGCCCAGATGGGCGCCGGGTGTTGAGAGGAGAGGCGGGCCACGTGGACGCTCCAGAGAGCGCCACGTGGCCCAATCAGAGAAATTCAAAGAATAAATATAAAGATAAATACAAAAGAAATAGTTAGAGGCAAAATTAGGAAAAAGTCAAAACATGAAAGTTGCTCGTCTCGACGAGATCTACAATTTTCATGTTGGACAAAAAGCCAAAAGAGGTCATTTGTACAAAAAGTATTTTGGGGGTATTTTTAGGGGGATAAAAACACCGATTTTTATCTTTGATTTGTTTTTGTATTTTTTTAGTCTTTTTAATGGTCAGTGTTTTATAGACAATTATTCTACCTAATTTTTAGGGGTTTTTGATGATAAAATAAATACAATAAAAATAAGTAAAATTAAATACATTGATTTAATGGTAAATTATACACAATATAATACAGGGTAAAAACAAAGAATTAAAGGGGGTTTTATTGGAATGGTTAAGCTAGGATTTTAATTAGCGATTTTTAGCATGATGAATACGAGATTCATCATACCTCTATACTTAAATCATGCTCGTCCTCGAGCATCTAAAGAATGAAGGAGTCGGATTAATTCCTGACAGTGTGCGTGAAATATTCAAGGTTCGATCTTTTAAAGACCCTTAATTTAAGAGATCCTAAAATTCTGGGGTTTTCCAAGCCTTAGTCAGAAGGAATCCAACTTCTCTAATTATCAGACTCTCTTTTTGTACATATAATATAAGGATATGACATTTAGTATACTGCATTTCATGAGAGCCGAGTCGATGCATCACTCAAAGTTCCAGTCCCCAAAAGACTCTCCTCTAGACCTAATCCTCAATACTAGGGGATAAGTCTACTCTTGCTTCAGTCATCCGTCTCATTAGTTTGTCAGACTTGAAATGTTGATGGACGACCAGATGATGGAGGTAATGGGATTGTGTCTATTTTTCTCACCCTCACATTGGAACAAGGGGCCTCTCGAGTGCCTTTTTACTTAACATTTGTAAAATTTTTATACTGTTGATCAATGTGTCCGTCAAGAGAGTTGGAGTCGTATGCACTTGTTTTTCTGGGAGTACACCGAGGTGTGTCTTTTCTGAGTATCTAAGATACCTTCGACACCCAGACTTGTATCGCATACGATGCATGGCCCTTTTTGTGGTGTCAGCCCGACTCCTTGGTCCTAGTTAGCTCGTGGTCCAAGTGGACACTTCGAAAATGTTTGAGAACGCTCGCCATTGGTGGAAGCTCATTTGTAATTTGACTTTGGTAATTAGAGCTTTTTCTTTGACATTTCTTTTCTTTTGTTGGCTAGCTCCACTGTTTTTACCAAAAGTTGGCGCACACTGATAAACAATTTCCATTTAAGTTTCATCACACCCTGGCACATAGGTAAATATCAAAGAGATAGCATATGAAACTTGTTCACATACTGGCTAGGGTTTTGCTGACATTTAGGTTTTCTGAAGCCTTCATTAACTTTATATCATCCTCGAATATCATTAGATCGGGTCTAAACTCCAATCTCTAGTCCTAGTTCCTCAAGTGATATCTCATCTTATCAATCATGCAGTTGTGGAGGTGACTGTGCTGATTATATTTTTCTTGAAGGTAGAGATGAAGAGTGCAATATAGCACTCAAATCTTTCAAACCAGGGAAGTGTGGATATTTAAGCTTAAAATCCTAATGACTAAGGCATGTTAACTCAAACTCTCGAGATCACAGAATCAAGTGTCCTCAAAATCCTCAAACCTTGAGTGAATGTGAATGTGTCAGCAATACACCAACTCCTTGGTTAGTGAATTTTTTGTGTGATTTTTGTCTTTTGCAGATTTTTATGGGTTTTAATTTTGAGTTTTTTTTAATTCTTTGGAGAGACGATGACTGGCCCAGGCTCAAATAAAAGTATCCACTCTCAGCCAGTATGGGTGTAAGTACGAGCTCATAAACGGACCTGTGATCCTTAAGGACGGAGCCATATGCGGTGTCCTCTAAACCACCCACTCTGCTAAGGGAGACCGAAGTTCCCTCACTGAAAGTATCTACTAAGCCTAGTAGTCAAAGTCAAATTCCAAGAAGGATTTTTAATTTTTTTCATTTTTTTTGAAAAGGAATATTTACAAAAATTAATCCCTCAACTTTAATAAAACTTTTTACAAGGTTTTTACAACACTCAGTTCATAAGCTTACCAAAACCCAGCCCGAAAATAAAATTTAAAAAGTTAAAAAAAACACGAGCTAAGGCTAAAGTAAATATACAGTAATATACGGTATACCCCCTATACTTAAATTCTGCTATGTCCTCATAGCACAAGTGCCATGAAGCCACAACTCGATTCAAATATAGGGTGATATAGCGGAACTGAGGAGGAGAATCCCCTATACTCAGGTCAAAATTGACCTAAGTACAAGAAGACAATACGAGAGAGGGATGAGCAGGCAGGTTCCCTCTATACTTAGGCTACAAATAGCCTAAGTAAGGTCTGAATTAGGGGGGGGGGGTTGTTCTATGATACAAGGATGAGGGGGTTCGTGAAATATACCCACACAGAGAGAGAAAGACAGAGAGAGAGAGAGATTGAAATATACAGGGGGAGGATGGTGGGGGTGAGTGTGTATGTGCAAGTGTAGGTATGTGTGTGTGTGGGGGGGGGGGTAGATCATCGAGTGATCTACTCTTTTTTTAACATGCAAGAACTGAAAATAAATATGCAAATGCAAGTTTTTTTTACAGTATGCCATGCAATCTGACTGATTAAAAGACTCCAGAATTTCTTCACAGATTCTTTTGCGGCCTCTTCAGCGGAAGCTCCCGACTTCACGCCTCCATGAAGACCGAGCGTCCTCGATGATCATGGGCCCTGCCACAAAAGAGAAAAGTTAGAACACACAGAGAAATTAAATCAGCAGACATGAAAAAAATGAATCATGAAATGAGGAACTAAAAAAATTGAAATTATTCAACAAAAAAAATTAAAATTCAATAATTAAATTAAGCCGTGTCCCCGGCAACGACGCCATTTGATGAACGCGAAATCCACCTCTTTAATAATCGATAATTGTCGTAGTATAGGAGGCAAATTCGGTTCAGCAAAAACCACAGTCCTTTGAATGTTATGGAGTATTTTTACTTAGCAAGTCTACCAAGGTCGAACACAGGGACACAACTGCTTAATATATTTATCAAATTTCGATTCATGAAGTACAAGGTGAATTAATTTCAGTTTCAGGTCCACAAGATGAACTATGCTATTTACAAAGTAATGCCATGATATATGCAATTTTTAGTCGGTTTGTAATGCATTTATAAATTGATGGATGAGCAAATATGCAAGGTTCATGTATGCTAAACAAAAGATTACAATTATACCCTAAAAATATGAGCAACATAATACAAAATGAAATCAGAGTCAATTTGATCACTACATGAAAAGCGGTCATCAAATCCAAGCAATAACCAGAAGAGCAGGGTCTCATTTTTCACATAAAAATTCACTTCTTTAAAAACAATGGCAAATGAGAAAATTAGATATGCTAACATGTAGAGGACAAAACAAGGATCAAAACGACACTGAAATCATGCAATTTGGACCTACGATGCTCAAGTTATGCTAAAAATAATGCAGGGGCATAATTGTAATAAAAATGCAAGAAATAAAAGGAACCCCTTCATAAATTTTCCATAGCGCGGGGGCATTTTTGTAATTCCCGAAACTTCGAAGGGCTTCCCTGTAAAATACCCAGGCACGTACGTGAGGCACGTGCCTGGAGACCAATCTGCAATTTCATAAAACTTCCGGGTCTTTCATGTAATTTACCCGGGCCCTCACGTGCGGGGCAAGTGAGGCGCCTAGGCTCGGGACGCAGCCTCTGGCTCGGGCTACGTGGCAGCAATCTGGGGCTCGGGTCGAGGTTCGGTGGGACCTGAGCCTGTAGGTCTGGAGAGGAGGCTCGGCTGCCACGCGTCTTCATCACAGCCGTCCGATTCGAAACGATCGGACGGTAACTTTATCATCTGGCTCCTCTGCAGGTCACCAGAGAAGACGTGACTCCGGCGACCTGCTTTTGGCTCCTCCGCGGTTCGTGTCAGCAACTGAAGGTCGGGGACGTTATCTGAAAGGCTGGCGAAGGTCCTGGATGCACGACGAGGCCCCGATGACGATCAGAGCTCGAGTTCGATGGAGGCTCGCCGGAGAAGAAAAGCTCGATGGAGGTCTGATGACAACTTCGGCCATTGAAGGTTCTGCAAGCGTTAGTAATAGCCGAAGCGTGCACAAGTGCGAGCGCAATGAGGTGAGTGGGTGGGCCGGGGAGGCGACGAGAGCGGTGGCCGGTAGCTTCTTCTCCGACGGAGCGGGAGAAGAGGGGAGTCGGAGCGGGGGAGGGTCTGGAGAATGGAGAGGGGGTCCGCGTGAATGACTGATGGATGGCGAAGCTCAGGGGGAGGTCAGGTGAGGGTGAATCGATCGGAGGTGATTGGCAAAATTCAAATAAAAGAAGGGGGAAGGAGACCTCATCGGGGAGGGGAACCTGGTGGACGTTGGGCTTGGGCTGAGCGCCCTGGAGGTGCTCGGGTCGTCGCCCGACGAGGTCAGCCAGGCCTCGGAGCTCGGCGGAGCCTGGTGGCGTCCGTAACACGACCATGTGGCCGTGGGTCGACACCGGGCGAGAAGCCGTTATCGCCACGACGCCCTGCCCCCTCCGCTGTCACCGGAGGGGCGGGGGAGACGGGGCTTAAGCCTAGAATGGTGGACACGGTGACCGGAGGTGGTGGGCGATGCTTTATAGGCGGAGGAAGAGCGGAGGTTACGTGCTGGGGGGGGGGGGGGGCGTTTGACGTGGAGGTTTAATGGTGTGGCAGTGATGGTGCGGGTGTTATGGGCGACACACGAGGATGGTGGAAGAACGGGGAAAGGCGTTGGTGGCGTTACGACGAGGAGGGAAGGTCAGAGGAGCCTTCCAAAAATGGAAGGGGGCGATGGGTTGCGAGATGAAACGGCTGGGGGGAGGGGGGTTACGCGAGGTAGGAGACGACTTCCCAGCCGTTAGATCTAGCGATCCGACAGCTAGGATTGGAGTGTGGAGGAACGGTGGAGATCAGATCATAGGATCTGATCGGTCGGCTGGAGGCGAGGCGAAGGTGAACGGCGAGGATTAAAGCATAGGGCTGATCGACGGTGCGAGAGAGAGGGGAGACGTGGCGTGTTGGGGACAACCAGATGAGAGGGCTTCCTGTGGCTGAGATTGGGCGTGACGTGGAAGCAGGAGGGGCGTAGGATAGGATAGGAGATCAGACGGTTGAGGTTTAGGCGCTGGTGAACGGCGAGGATTTGATCCAGAGGACGATCGGGCAGCTGGGAATGAGGTGGTGATGGAGGGCTCAGATGAAGGCGGGAAAGAGAGGATCCAACGGCGCAGATGGGCGCCGGGTGTCGAGAGGAGAGGTGGGCCACGTGGACACTCCAAAGAGCGCCACGTGGCCCAATCAGAGAAATTTAAAGAATAAATACAAAGATAAATACAAAAGAAATAATTAGAGACAAAATTAGGAAAAAGTCAAAACATGAAAGTTGCTCGTCTCGACGAGATCTACAACTTTCATGTTGGACAAAAAGTCAAAAGAGGTCATTTGTACAAAAAGTATTTTTAGGGGTATTTTTAGGGGGATAAAAACACCGATTTTTATCTTTGATTTGCTTTTGTAATTTTTTAGTCTTTTTAATGGTCAGTGATTTATAGACAATTATTCTACCTAATTTTTAGGGGTTTTTGATGATAAAATAAATACAAGAAAAATAAGTTAAATTAAATACAATAATTTAATGGTAAATTATACACAATATCAGACAGGGTAAAAACAAAGAATTAAAGGGGTTTTTTATTGGAATGGTTAAGCTAGGATTTTAATTAGCGGTTTTTAGCATGATGAATACGAGATTCATCTGGCCTCCAGAGGCAGAGGAGCCTCTTCTTCGTTCCGTAGTCGTGGACCTCGTGGTAGAGGCAACTGCTTTCATCAGCCTTGCACCTTTTGTCATCGCCCAGGTCACGCGAAGGATACATGCTATTCTAAGCATGGCCTCAAATTTCAGCGAAATTCGATCGAATTTCTGTCGAATATCGATATCCAGTCGAAATCGAAATTCGACCGAAATGACCGAAATGACCGAAATATGGGGGTCCTAGTACAAAAAATGACCGAAATGACCGAAATTTCGGTCGAAATTCCACCGAAATTCCATCGAAATTCTGTTTTGGTCGGTTACCGAAATGGTGACCGAAATCGACATTTAGGGCCTTGATTCTAAGCATGGTTTTCCGGCCTCGGCGTGTGTAGCCGAGCATGTTGCATCTCCACCGGCATCTGCTTCAGGCCAGAGATTTGAGGAACTTGTTGCCAGATTGCGCGATATTATGCCCCCTGCCTCTACAGAATCTCCAGGAGGCAACTCGGATGTAGCTGCTTCAGCCTCTGCCAGTACATCAGCCACTGCTAGCACCTCAGGTAGTGCTTATGCCTTTACTTCCTGTCATGGATCTGACATTTCATAATGGATTATGGACTCCGGGGTGACACATCATCTTTGCTGAGACAAAGATAAACTTGCATCCTATATGGAGATTCCACCAGGGCGATCTGTTGTGATAACCGATGGAACTCATTCCCCCATCATTGGACAAGAGGAGATCAATTTATCACCTTCTATGCGTCTACAAAATGTATTACATGCTCCTGATTTTTCGATGAATTTACTATCTATCAGTCAGATTACGAAGGATTTGCGCTGCCACGCTATATTTGACGTATCATCTCTTGTGTTTCAGGACATTCTTACGGACAGGGTGATTGGCTGTGGCTGTGAGCAGGATGGTCTTTATCGTCTGTTCCGAACTCCCTATGCTGGCGTCTCCTCTCTGTCAAGTGGACCAGTCTCTCCATTTACATGGCATCTACGCTTTGGCCACCTCCCTCTTCAGAAGATGCGTCATATCTTGCCTCAGATTTCATCGAGTTCTTCATTTCAGTGTGAAGCATGCCAATTGAGAAAGCATCATAGGTCTGTTTTTCCTAGTCATCAGTCTCGGAGCAGTAGCTCCCTTTTTGAATTATTTCATGTTGACATTCGGGGTCCGAGTCGTGTTCCTGATCACCAGGGGCACATGTTTTATCTTGTTGTTGTTGTTGTTGATGACTTTTCTCGATTGTCGTGGGTGTTTTTGTTAAGAATAAATCTGAAGCAGGGGATGTGATAAAAAATCTTATAAATGAAGTGCAGAATGTTTTTTCCTCTACTATGAAATTTGTGCGTACGGATAATGTTTTGGAATTTTGTACTAGTGCTCTTTCACATTTCTTCTCGTCTCGAGGCATTGTCCATCAAACCACTTGTGCTTACACGTCTCAACAGAATGGAGTTGTAGAGAAAAAGCATCGTCATCTTCTTGATATCACTCGGACCCTCCTTATCCAGATTTGTGCTCCCATTTCTTTTTGGGGCGATGCAGTCCTTACAACATGTTATCTAGTGATTCGTATGCCATCCTCTGTCTTAGGTGAGAAAGTTCCTCTTTCTGTTGTTTTTCCTGGAATTATTCTCACTTACTCCTCTTGTCTTTGGCGCTGTTGCCTTCGTTCACCAATTGTCTCCGGAACTTGACAAGCTCTCACCTAGGGCTGTTAAGTGTGTGTTTGTTGGTTACTCTCGGACTCAGAAGGGTTACCGATGCTATGACCCTATAAACAAAAAATATTTTGTCAGTGCTGATGTCACATTTTTGAGTCTGTGATTTATTTCTCCTCTGTAGGTGACAGGTTAGCCTCATCCACATCTGATGATGAGGTCTACGCAAGCTTGCAAAAATCGGCCGACTAGGCCTACTAGTCGAGTCGGGGGGGGGGGAGGGGAGGGAGTAGCCGACTCGACTAAGCCTAGTCGGCCATTAGCCGGGCTGAGTAGTCGGCCGATTAATCGGTTGATTTTTTACATCAAGCTTTTATAATTTTTTTGTTTTTTGCTTTTTTTTAACAACAAACTTATTCTAATATGCTTGATGTTATATTTAATGTCAATTACTTCTTTTGTTTCATTATGTAAGTATAGAAAATGTACAAATCTATGCTAATACATAAGCAAACTTATTCTAATATGCAATAATGTTATATTTAAAGTCAATTACTTCTTTTATTTCATTATGAAAGTATAGAAAATGTACAAATCTATGTATAAAAATGATTTATATATTTAAAATAATTAAAAAATTCAAAATCGACTAATGGCCGACTAAATCTGATTAGTCGCCCGACTGTCGATTAATCCTTAGTTAGTGACCCCGCCGATCGAGTACCGACTACCGCTTTCTGCAACCTTGGATCTACGTACCACCTCCTCTATGTCAGTCTTTTCCCGTTCCAGTTCCCGTTGTTCCACCACCACCACCATCACCATCACCACCTCCTCCACAACCACCTGTTTCACCCTTCCGAAATTCTATACCCGTCTGTCTGTTCCTGCTCATGGTACTCATCAATCATCCAGGACGCCTCAGGTTTGTCCAGATATTATTACTGAGGGGTCTGATAATGTGCAAGTGCATGGATCTTTGCAGGAGAATAGCATACAAACGAGTATTGTTTCTGATGATCTGAATGTACCTATTGCCATATGGAAGCAGAAGCGTACCTGTGCATCATATCCACTTGCTTCACAAGTTTCCTTCCATCGTCTCACATGGGACTTTCAGAGGTTTGCTGTGGCTCTAACAGCCGTGGAAATACCACGGAATTATCAGGACGCCTTGAAGGTTGGTTGCTGTGGTTCAACCATGGAGGAGGAAATGGCTACTCTGCAGTCGCGGGGTACATGGAGCTTGGTTCCCGCTCCCCCAGGAGCATCTGTTGTCAGCTGTAAATGGGTATTTACTGTCAAATATCATGCAGATGACAGCCTTGACCGTTACAAGGCAAGGCTAGTGGCGCGAGGGTTCACTCAAACATACGGCGTGGATTATATGGACACATTCTCTCCAGTTGCACGTCACTTGACTCTGCATGTCCTCCTATCAGTTGCTGTGGTACGTGATTGGCCCTTGTTTCAGCTTGATGTTAAGAATGCCTTTTTGTACGGGGATCTGCAGGAAGAAGTCTACATGCAGCAACCTTCGGGGTTTGCTGCTGAGGGGGAGAGTCAGATGCTGTGTAGACTTCACAAGGCAATATATGGTCTTAAACAAATCCCACAGGCGTGGTTTCATAAGCTTTCTGAGCTAATTGAAAAGTAAGGGTTCAAAAGATCAAATGCAGATCATTCTTTGTTTGTCCTGAAGACTCCCAGAGGTACGGTTGTTATCATGGTGTATGTTGATGATATACTCATTACATGAGATAATACACAGGGGATAAAGATGGCAAAAGCATTTCTGGGCCATCCGTTTGTTACTAAGGATCTTGGTAGTCTACGATGTTTTCTGGGGTTGGAATTTGCTAGGAATGCGCTGGGTCTTGTGATGACCCAAAGGAAGTATATTACAGAAATGCTTGTTGAGACGGGCATGATTGGGCGTCGACCCTCAACTACTCCTATGGATCCTAGCATGAAGTTATATGATGATGATACATATGAGGTTGACAGGAGAAGATATAGAGAGATGGTGGAAAAGCTCATCTATAATACTATCACTAGAGCTGATATCGCTTTTGCAGTGAGTCGGGTGAGTCAGTTCATGGAACAACCCAGACAAGTACATATGGATGCCATATACATGATACCGAGATATCTAAAGTCATCTCCAGGCGCATGATAACTGTTCAGGAAAGAAACAAACATTTTTGTTTCTGCATGTGCTGATACGGACTATGCAGGATGCCCTAAGGATCAGAAGTCTACTTCAGGTTTTGCAGTGTTTGTGGGTAGTTCTTTGGTTTTTGGGAAAAAACAGGAAACAAACAATGGTGGCTAGATCTAGTACTGAATCTGAATATAGGGCCATGACACAAGCAAATACTGAGATGATGTGAGTTCAAGCTGTGTTAGAAGATTTGCTTATAGATGTACCTCTACCCATGCAGCTACAATGTGATAATCAAGCTGCACTATTCATTGCTAATAATCCTGCTTTTCATGAAAGAACAAAGCATATTGAGGTAGACTGCCACTATACTAGAGATATAATCCAAAAGGGTTTGATATCTACTTCCCATGTCAGTTCAGGAGAGCAGACTGCCGACATCTTCACCAAGCCACTGTTCCGAGGGTCATTCCAGAAGTTCTTCCGTGCTGAGCATGATTGATATCTATGCTCCATCTTGAGGGGGAGTGTAGAGATATTTCTATATTCTATGTACCTTATCTTTGCTTTTATTTTCTTGTTTCCATCTTATGTAATTTACCTATAGGCCTTCTCTATATAAGAGAACCTAGGGTTCTATGGAATAAACAACGAATCCTTTTCCTCCAACATATATGTATAGACTAGTCAAAAAAAGATAAGAATAAATAGGGTTGTAGATCTAAAATACTTAACAATTTCGTGCAAACACCCACTGATATCACATTCTTGCACAACCTCACAAGAAAGAACTTGATATTAGCATAGAAATACCAAAAAAAGAGCAAAAAGAAGAAAAAGCAAAGAAATATAATCAGAAAGATGTACACTATGTATAATATGTATATACTAGACTAGAACAATAAGAATAAATAGAGTTGTAGACCATAATTATGACCTTAAATTAGAGACCAAGTCCAAATCAGATTGACTTGATCTTTGAAATGATTCCTTTGCATATGTTGCATAAAAATAGGAAGGAAAACATATAAATATATATAAAAAACTTCATCCTCAATATTTGGGAAGAAAAAGTAAATCGTGGTCTAACATCTTCTCACATGCATATACCTATTTTTATACAACCCCAAATTGAACAAACTTGAGTTTAAACTTTATTGTACATTAAACACCCTTTTATAGAAGTACAAAAAAATCTCCAATATTTTGGTCACTTGCAAAGGAGTCCGGCTAATGCGCCAATTAGAAGATGCGAGATTTGGGACGCTGAACAGGCTAAGAGAGCGAGGAAGGCCCACGAAATGTTGGAATGAATTATGAGACTATCAAAAGGGATCTTAGTTATTTGGATCTAAAGCTTGATAGTGGCCCGAGAGAGATCTAGAAGGAGGTAAAGAATCCATGTAGCCGACCCTACTTAATGTGGGAAAAGGCTTTGTTGTTGTGTTAAAAG
Source organism: Ottelia alismoides (assembly GCA_037367405.1). Classification (NCBI taxonomy): domain Eukaryota; kingdom Viridiplantae; phylum Streptophyta; class Magnoliopsida; order Alismatales; family Hydrocharitaceae; genus Ottelia; species Ottelia alismoides. Next base: position 1,034,518 of record JAZKJV010006496.1, read on the forward strand.
TGAGGTAGACTTTTGGAACCCTTGTACACCCTTGTACAATAAACATTTTACAAAGGGCAAACTTGAAACATTTTGGTAGAATTTATTGCAGTTGTTTTGGGTCTAATTTTTTTAACATTCCATAAATAAACAAATAAAAATACAAAAATAAATTAAAAATTGTGTAGAGATACCAATAAAACCAAACCTCAGTTCTCAATATGCTAGACTTCCCTAACCAATATCTTATGTATATGAACTCCAATTCAACGCTACTCACCTTTGAAGTTGATATCTAAAAGTACCTAAGAATACTTTGGGTTTGAATATGGTTCAGTTATGAAAATTAGATATTGGGACTATATGGGTACTATGTTATTTAAACTTCAATAAATCATACATGACACACTTTACGTCCTTTTCATTTGTCATCAATTTTGTACATATGAAAATTATATTTCACACAAAAATTTAAAAATCACACAACTGTCGAAAATCAAAACGATACAAAAATAAGAAACCTATGAACATAGGTAATCTGTAGCTATGTAATTACAACTCTGTATAAATTGTAAAACCAAAAATCCTCAAAGATACAAACACGTGCCTAAAATACTGTATTACCATAATAAAATAAAAATTGCATATAGTATTAACACGAAAATAAAAAATAAAAAAAATAAAAATACAGATACTTTATACATGTAAAATACCTAAAAATTCCCATACTGAACAAATGGCCTAATATGAAAATTGTTGTAAAGTATAGGGCATAAAAATTCTAAACCTTTTGTTTTCACACCTTTTTTTATTTTTTCGGCTCTTTACTATTGTCATTGAAATTTCAAGAGTTTTCCATTTTTGGAAATGAGGTGACGACACGTCCATCATCATCCCCCCCACCGCCCACCCCCCAAAAAGAACCCACACACACCTGGAACGACTCCAATCTAACCGTTGGTCTTCACTGCCTCCCAACATCACCCTATTTGATGATTTTGGTGCTTGGCTGCATGGCTCATAACCAGAACTTTGGTTGAGCTGGGTGTGGAGGAGCTCCTTCTGGGTGATAGGAGATGGCGGGAAGAGGTCGTCATAGAGTACCTCCTCAAGATTGATCGAAACAATCGCCTCACTGACGTAGAGTTAGCCAAGCTTGGCTAGGGGCGATTACAAGTTCTTTCACCTGACATTAGCTCACCCTAATATTATATGACTAATGCCACTTTTTAAGTCCACCATAGTGATTATAATGCTTCATACTAAGATTTTTTATTCATTATTCTTTTCAGGTAGTACTATCCAGAATCAAATACGGACCTGCACGATATTGGGCGATTTTATTTGTTTTTTGGTTTCTTGTTTTTGGAATCTGGGCATCACGTGGACATGGCACCCACACCGCATAAGTAGATGCGTCTCCTACATCTCTTTCAATTGGTTTGTATACAGTACCTGTTCAAAATGTTTTCAGATGGCATATTTGTAGCCGTATCAACTGCTGCTTACCGTCAATAATTCGCGTTGCAAGTTCGAGTTGGTCCATCATAAGCCTCGGTGCTTTCTATATCATCTCTGGTAATTATGTCTCTTCTCCTTGTTCTTTCTGCACATGTAATTTCAGTTTTGGTGTTGGTCAAACTTTTTCCATAAAGGCAGATATCATGCTGCCAATCCTTATATTTAACTAGTAGTTGGACATTGTGGCCTCCTGAACATAACTTAGCTTGCCCTATTTTGGTTCTTGATTTGCGTGTAAAATCTAGTACTTGCATGGTTGCCAACATGCGGTGAATACTGTTTTTGTTGAGCGCATCTTACTAAACTCATGGTCGATGTTATACTAGGGTTGAATGCATATGTTACGTACATTGATAAAGAATACATGCAAGAAATACCTTATAAACAGTATGTACATGTGTAAGCGTATTATCACCATATATTGCAGGATATTTTACAAGGTGTAATATCTGTAATTGAAAGGAAGACTGAGAAAATTTAATATTTCCATCTTTTGATCTTTCATCTTAACTTCTTTTCATGTACCGCGATCCCTTAAAAAAGGCATTATAGGAAAATATGTAAAATCTGTTATCACAGGTCACACAGGTGTGAAGTGAGCAAAATGTTCTAGCAAAGATTCCGCTATATAAAATAAGCTATATAAAATAAGGCGATGCAAGCACAAAGGATATATGGAACATAGTAACTCAACAAGCCATATACTGGGGAATTTTAATGAGTTCCAATAAAAATTCATTTGGTTATATAAAAGCGTTTATCAGATAGTGTATAACTTTCACATTTATTTTTGTTACGAGGGTATTGAATGAATTTCAGTCGGCCATCACTATTTAGTATTTGCTTCCACAACGTCCGAGTAGGGCACGATTCTTTAGGGGTGTTCGTTTGAGGAATATCCCAAGAATAAGGGTGTCATTCCTCTCACCTCCCATCTCCTTCCTATTCTCACGTGTACATCTCTCTCTACTTTTATTCTACCCTTATTCGTATCCTTATTCCACTTTATTCCGATCTTTCTAGATGAACATGTATAATGCTTTATTCCAGCTTATTCTCGAATCGAACACATCCTTTGGGTTTTCATTTAGCATCAAAAATCTATTTAAATTATCTTTATAAACAACACTGCATGTTTATCTCATTAATCTCATTCATGCCATTTTTAAAGAAAATGCTTAAATTTATTCATGCTTTCAAGATCAACAATAACTCAGCCTTAGTCGACTCCCAAGCTTGAGTAAATTGAGGATGGTTACACGTTAAGTAGCTGACAACCAGCGCAAGAGAGACATATTCCTAAATAGTGTTCTTTTTAAGAACACTATTTAGGAATTTATCTCAAAACAATTCGAATATTTTCAACATGGATTTAAGGAAACATATAGATTTTGTCGGGATGTTCCCTACTAGTGATGTATTGCATTGCCCGAATGCAATGAGAAGTTGGCAAGGGTTCCTACATCGTTGTCCGGATGTAGTTCAAAATTTGCAAGGGTTCTCGCATGAGGAATATATGAGAGTAAATAAGCTAGTTCCGCAGTATCGCCGTTCGGATGCAGTCCAAAATTTATGAGGGTTCTCGCATGATGGACACATGTAAGTAAAGAAATTAGTGCAAAAGAGGTTGCAAAGAAAGTTACGGATATGTAGTTGGAATATTAACACATTGACTGGCAAATCGATGGAGATAGTAGAGAAGATATAAAGAAGGAAGATTCAAATAGTATGTCTCCAAGAGACAAAAGGGGCTGGAGAGAAATCAGGGGAGATCGAGAAAGCATGCTTTAAACTTTGGTATTCAGGTAAAGGTAAGGGTAGAAATAGTGTTGTAGTGATTGTTTATAATGATTTGAAGGATTGTGTGGTTGAGGTGCAAAGATTTGGGGATTGGATTATTTTGCTCAAAGTAGTGTTCGAAGAAGAAATTCTAAACCTCATCTCAGTTTATGCACCACAAATTGGTTTAGATGAAAGGATTAAGCAAACGTTTTGGGGGGATTCAGATAAAATTATGCAAGGAATCACACAAAGAGAGATGATTTGCCTAGGTGGAGAAATGATGCTTCATGGTATGCTAGTGTTCATGGAGAATATGGCTTCGAGGATAAAAATGAAGAAGGAAAAACCATTCTGGATTTTGTAACAACTTATGATCTTTTCATAACAAACACTCTCTTCAAGAAGAGGGAGTAACATTTAATTACTTATAAGAGTGGTCCGACTAGAACACATATAGATTACTTTACGTTGAGGAGAAGAGATCGATTGTGTTGCAAGATCGGAAAGTAATCCCAAGAGAAAGTTAGACAACCCAACATCGCTTTTTAGTCTTGTATGTGCAAATAAAAAGGTCTGTAAAGAAAAAGGAGGGCTTCCAAGATCACTAGAACTAGATGGTGGAATCATTAATTGAAGCAATTGGGCTTCAGGGAGAAGGTTTTAGAAGACTTATCTTCGGATTGTAACTGAAGTGCAAACGAGATATGGGAGACGGTAGCATCTTGTATCCGAAGGTTAGCCAAATAGATGCTAGGCGAGTTAAAGGGAGGAGCTCCAAGCCAAAAGGAGGCTTGGTGGTGGAGTGGAGGGGGTCAAGAGAAGCTCAAAATTAAAAGAGCATGTTTTAAAGCTAATGATAAAATAGATGAAACTGTCAAAAACTACGAAACAACGAAGAATGAAACAAAGAAGGCTGTAAACGAAGCTAAGTCAAAGGTTTATGAGGTTTTGTACAAAAATCTCAAATTTAAGAAAGGTCAGAAGGATACATTTTGGTTGGCCAAAGCAAGAGAAAGAAAGACCAAAAACTTTTCTTAAGTGAGATGAATCAAGGACGAGGAAGGTCACGCGCTTGTTAGTCAGAAGGATATAGATTAGATGGAAGCAATACTTCAATAAGATTTTCTTTGGGGAAGGAAATAGAGAGATCACTTTGGGAGATCTAGCTAGTAGTGAAAGTTACTTGAATTGTGCAAGCTATAGACGAATACAAAGGAAGGAAGTAGAGGGCTATGAGACCTGGAAAAGGTGTAGAACATGATGACATTTTTATAGAAGTTTTGAGAGTTTTAGGTGAGCGTGGTTTGACTTGGCTTACAAATTTATTCAATATTATATGGTGAAACAAGAAAATGGTTGAAGATTGGAGGAGAAGCATCATGGTGCCTCTTCATAAGGACATAGGAGATATTCAAAATTGCTCTAGTTACAGGGTTATCAAGCTTATGAGTCACACTATGAAAATTTGGGAACGTTGATCGAAAAAAGGTTGAGACAAGTTTCTAAAGTAAAAGAAAATCAATTCGGATTCATGCCAGATCGCTCAACTATTAAAGTCATCATCGACTTGCTGAGGAGAATAATGGAGATTTATAGAGATAAAAAAACAGACATCCATATGATTTTTATTGATTTGGAGAGGGCCTACCATTCTGTGTAGATATTGTGGAGAGTTTTGGAGAAGAGCAAGTTCATGTCATATATATTGACCTCATGAAAGATATGTATGATAGGACTTCATCTTGTCCAAGGATACAATTTGGGAAAACTGGCTATTTTAACATCAACATTGGTCTGCATCAAGGTTCAATTTTGAGTTCATTCCTTTTTACTTTTATTCTGGACGAGTTGACAAGTCACATTCAAGATGAGATACCTTGACGTATGTTATTCGTTGATGATATTGTGTTGATTGATAAGACTAGAGATGATGTAAATGAGAAGCTTGAGGTCTGGAGACATGCATTGGAGGCTAAAAGATTTTGTATAAGTAGGGCTAAGATTGAATATATGGAGTGCACTTTTGATGGAAGCAATGGTGAAGGAATCGAGGTGAAGACTGATGACTATAACATTCAGAAGAGAGATTCTTTTAGATGCTTGGGATCTATGTTGCAACATGATGGGGGAACTGACGGAGATGTTACTAATAAAATAAAAGCATATTGGCTAAAGTGGAGAGGAGCCTTTACTGCACTTTGTGATAAGAAATTTCCTTTGAAAATCCAAGGTTGTGAACTATAGACATGCACAAAATGGCAGTAGTAGAAATGAAAATGCTTAGGTGGATGTGTGAACAAACACATAAAGATTGGATTTGGAATGATGCAATCAGAAGAAAAGTTGGTATAACTACGATCGAGGATAAGATGCGAGAAAATCATTGAAGGTGGTTTGACTATTTGCAAAGGAGGTCAGTTGATGCACTGGTGAGGAGATGCGAGTTTTTGGATGTTGAGCAGGCTACGAGAGGATGAGGACGGCCCAAGATGTGTTGGGATGAGACTATACAAAGGGATCTTAATTTTTTGGATCTAAGCCTGAGAATGACCTAAGATAGATCTGAATGGAGGCAAAGAATCCATGTAACCGACCTTACTTAATGTTGGAAAAAGTTTTATTTTTGTTTTTGTTGTTTCAATATCAACAATGAATTTCAACAAGGTCTCGAACAGGCATGATAATTGTATAAGAGCTTTATTGCATTCATAGGTAACCATAACAATATGTCATCATATTTCAATGTTCTTTCACAAAAGATTGTATTAAGAATTATATCTTTAGTGATTCTTTCAATCATCTCATGCATGCTTCTTCAAGTGAATATTTAAAGCAAAGATTAATCGTAGGCATAACAATTCGTCAGAATTCTCATACCTAAATTCAATCATTTCCACTCAAAGATCTAAATTTAATCCATGTTGCATCGAAAATTTGATTGAAACCATTTTAGTCAGACGATTAAAGCATTATGCAATAACCTAAATCCAATCATTATATTCAATGTTTTCCACTCAAAAAACTGAATGTTAATCCAAACATTCTTAGTAGAAAAACTTAAATTCAAGCATTAGAACAACAAGATAAAGTTCAAACATTTTGAGCCATAAGGAAAAAAACATACCAATAGTTCGATATGATTTAATATTACCTCCCACAAAGTTCATGTGCTGGGAAATATGCATATTATATTCTATGAAATTTTTATGTTATTAATCACTCTAATATATGATGAATTATAAAGGTAAGGGTTGTGGTAAAAGCTCTCAAGATTTTAACAAAATGGTTGAATTTAGGTGGTTTGCAAATTTTGGAATTCAAGTTTTGTATAGGTTACTGTGTAATACTTGAATTCCTGGTTATTGTCTAATATTTGAACTTATGTTATTGTCTAATGGTAAGATTTAGGTTGCTCTCCGAGTCTTGGAATTTAAGTTTCTGACATGACTGCTTGAATTTAGGTTAGTGACTGAAAATGCATAAACTAGTTCACAAGCTCAAAATGTTTGAACTTATCTTGTTGTTCTAATGCTTGAATTTAAGTTTTTTTAAATCAAAGAATTATGTTTGAATTAATATGCCTTAGAACCAAATGATCAAGAAGGTGGATGAGGTCTTTACCTCTCTTTTTTTCAAGGATCAATGCAAATACAAACCACATGACCATGGTTTCGGATTCCACAAAATATTGGCAACATTTCACTGAAATTTCGGTTTCAACATTTGATTGAAAATTCGAGCAAAATGCCGATATGGAGGCCTTCCTTCACAAGTATTGCTCGATTTGGACGAGATGTGACCGAAATTTTTGTGATATTTCGTTTCCACATGGTGTCGATACGATATCCGATATCAAAATTTAAAACCTTGACATGACTTTGCACCACGGAGACCTTCACCATAGGAATGTGTTTATTTCTCGACTTCTTGCTATCTTGATCAAGATCTACAGCAGACTCCACCTCCATTCCTTCGCTATTGATTATATCTTATAATCATGTATCAAATCTAATCATAAACGTTCTAATCATGGAGTCAAAATGAAGAGTAATGTTTCCCTCACTATTCCTCATTCATAGGCATCTCCTTTTGAAAAAAAATATAAATAACTACCACTTATCTAACTCTCTTATCCGTCTTTATCTTTTCCTGCAGAGAATAGTAAATAACTACCGCTTTATCCCTTCTTGTTCCTCCTTATCCTCTCTCGCCAACTGAACGGAAACACTGTCTTATCTCTCCTTATCCTTTTTCCTTATTTCTCTGCTTATCTCACTCTTCTCCCTGCTTGTATTCCATTAAGTAGACATGTCATAATCCTACGAATAAACAGCCACTGCAGCTCTACATATACAGAGGACACGGATATGACATCTCTATACATATGACATAGGTGATGAGAACAAAAAAAACTATTTACCAAGATTTGTATATTAAAAGCAGATGGGCAAAACTTATACATCATTTTCTCATCTCCCTCGCAAACAAAACCAAAACCCTAAGTGCACTCCCCAAGGAGAGCTCTTAAGCCACCACTTTGCTCATTGCTCAGATACCTCGGGAAGACGATGCTGAATTTGATCCTCAGGTCTCCCCTCTGGCCCTTGCGGCTCGCTATGGGCATACCTTCACCTTTGATCACCTTCTCGTATCCCGGAAAGATGATCTCGTCTTCGAACGAGCATGTCATCTTCTCGCCGTCCAGTCGTCTGAAAGAGAATTTCCAGCCAGCGAGCGCATTCACCAGGGGGACTTCCACCTTGAGGACGAGGTCGTTGTCCACCCTCTTGAAGTGAGGGTGAGTCTTCTCCGTCACGAGGAGCGTGACGTCAGATGGGATGCTGCCCGGTCGCTCGTCCCCCATCTCTTTTAGCGTGATCTTGTGTCCCTTTCTCCAACCCGGCTTCACCTTCACTGTCTGCACCTCTTCCTTCTTGTAGATGATACTGCAAGAAACAAGAGAATTTTTTTGTGTGAATATCTTATTTCAGAGAGATCATAATTAATTAACGAGATATTGGACCCTTTCCAAATAGAAATTTTAGGACCCTACTTGATCATGATGTTACAACTAAGGACTATTATTGTAAACTTTTTCTCATATTGTATTAGCTGCTTGGACGAGTCAAGTCACACATACCACAAGCATTGGCACTCCACATTTGCCCTTAGAACTTTGGATTCCAAACAGATACACTACACCAACCCTAACTTTCACCAGCAAAAATTTAGGATTCCAAACAGATGGACACTCCACATTTGCCATCAAGTGGGTTCGCGCAGAGGGTCCCTCAGTCAGGTGAATCTCTTCAAAACACCGTGGGGTTATCTATAATCTCATAATAAGCTGGTCACATCACGGTTACATCTGTCATTGTCTCTCAAACTAACTGAATATGAACAGAGGTTAAACCCTATTTATTTATTGTCTATGGTAATTACTAAACAGTTCGACGTGCGCAAGTGCGTGGTGGAGGTGGGCGAAGGAGAATGGTCCACTTGGCAGGGGGAGTATGATGCACCAAGATGCCAAAAGGCACATAGATCCACTGGTCTGATACACATGTCAAGGGCCCCCCAACACTAATCACACATCCTTCCTTATCCTCCCACGAGCCATCCATTAATTAAATATTACAAATATGGAGTGACAAATGTGGTCACCATCGTATCCCCCACACTCTTCTAATCGAATTCAATGCAACACAATTTAAAAAAAAAGCAATTCCAACATCTTCTTCCTTCAGAAAGCTTCTTCTAGCAGAAAGTAAACGAGAGGTTACATCAGAACCAAGCACTGTAGTGATTATGTGAAGTCCCACCACCCAACAAGATGGGGTCTCGATGTACATGAGTAGTATATAAACTACCCTAGCGTTAGGACTCTCTATATCTTATGCATTCCGTCTTTCTCCACACAGCGAAAACCCATCGCCGTCACTAAAGACGTATCCCAGTTACAAGCGAACCTTGTAAATCAATATATCTTCGTGCTTGCGTGTTTGATCGTTTGTGCATGCTTCCGCGATTCACAACAGATTAATTTATCCATATCATCCAGAAGAATGGACTCTGGGAAAAGGAGCATGCTCCTATTTGGATATTGAACAGTGTGCTATTATTAACTATGTTAGGCGAGACATAGCCATCCATCTGGTCCTCTATCACCAACGAGAAAATAACACAAAGAACTATAAATTCAAAGTTTGATCTATATATAAAAGGTCTCAAGCTTTCTGAAATTTCCCAAAAAGAAGTTAGACTTTCATCCTCGCCTTTTGTGAAAACTTCATTTTTTGAAAGGAAAAAGGGCATCCATCGTATAGTTGTGTGCCCAAATTGCAAAGACTTCTTTTGCACCAAAGCATATTTAGCATAGGGTCCATTTTTCCAACATATTTCATGGTGTCCAATCAAATTATACGTAAGTACTGTCAAAGCATTCCCCTCTTTCGTCTGTTTATGGAAAAAAATAGATGCTAAAGCAAAATAAGAAAATGCATCCCTATAATTAGAAAGCTAATATATTCCTATCCTTTTGTCGGCTTATAATACGAATTTACTTTTTCCTTCAGGGAAGAAGACAGGAATATACGAATATATTTGATTTTGGATTTTCGATTAAAATGGCAATTCATTATAAATATTTCATTTTTTAAAAAAAATAGTAGATCTTTTCCTAAATGTAATAATAAAATTTAGGATAGATTAACATAAATTTTGATATAAAATCATATAAACATAGCTTATGTATAAGCACTAATCTCCTTAATACAAGTCATAATAACTAGTAATAATAAATACGTTTTAATCAAAACTATAACCAGAATGCGAGCTGAATACGTGATATATGCATACTAATAAGCAACATAGATCGTAGAATGCACTAGAGAACGCAGTTAACCGTATTTAGGAACATGATTACTAGTAATATCAAACTCTTGTTAGGGGAACTATTTAATTACAATTCCTTATCACGATACAAGATGATTTTATGCCAAATTAAGCAACCATTTATATAATGATCACATCTGCTACTAATCTCTTATTCTACATTACTCAATCCCTAAAACCAACCAAGCAAAAAAAAGAACAAATCACAAGTTTTTCGAGCATATTTGATTTTAGTGAGGAGCGTTCCCTTAAAAGAGACGAGCAACGTACCCATTACTGCCGACGACGTCTCTGGTGTACCTCACCTCCTTCCGGCACCCCCTGAAGAGCTCCTCCAGCGAGCACTCCATCTTCCTCTCGATCGGCGGCGGCTTCCGCTTGAAGTACGAGGTACCCATATCGGTCCCGACCGCCCAAGGCCGCAGCACCGCCGTCCTCCTCGTCCCGACCTCTCTGGAGGATTTCGTCGAGCAGGTATCGGGCACGGAGAGCTCGCCGCCGACGAGAGCCTGCAGGGGAGGGGGAGCTGGCGTGAGATGGGAGGTAACCACAAAGAGAAACGGGCGGGGGATCGACGGGAGAGGGACCTCGTAGGCGCGGGTGATGGCGGCGAACTTGGCCTCGGCCTCGCGCTTGGAGGAGGAGGGGTTCTTGTCCGGGTGCCACCGGCGGACGAGGGACTTGTACGCCTTGCGGACTTGCTCCGGGGAGGCGTCCTTGGGGAGGTCCAGCTCCTCGTAGAACCTGGTCCTGTCGCCCATCTCGCTCTTGGCTCTGTGCTGTGTGTGGGGGGGAGAGAGAGAGAGGTGATGGGGAGGAGGAGGAAGGGAAGGGGGGATGGGTTTGGAAGTGTCGCTGTCACCGTCGATGGTCTCTCTCTCTCCGCATCGCTGGTGGCCTTGTCATCTTTTCCTTCTCCGTTCCAACTTCATGCTGCTTTTAAGGTTGGCGTTAAAAATGGAAGAGGAAGAAACCCATATCATCTTGTCTGTGTCACTTGACTTCCAAAATAGTGATCTCAAGAGGTGTAGAATTTAGAAGGAAGTTATGTCTTTACTTAACTACATTTCATGTGGGACAAACAGATATTTTCCCACAATAAATGCCCTTCTTCCAATTTCCCAAAAAAGATTATTCAAATTAGGTGATCTTTAACTACTGGATATATTAGATATCAAATTACTATTTTGTTAAGTGTAAGAGAGGACTCTTCTAAAAATAATTATTAATTAATTTTCATTTAATTAAATAGGTAGGGAGTTGAATTATTTAAAATTTTAGATATCAATCAACACATTAAGTGCGGATTTGGAGAACCAAGTCCAAATGCAGCATCTCTGGTGCCAATTTGGATAATGGTTTTTGTGATTTTAAGACCATGCATGCATGTTATTTAATATTCACCATGCATCAATCATGACAAGAATGATGTGATATATATTTAAATATCGTGCAATACATTAAAAAATGTGTGGATTGAAGTTATAGAACACATGAAAGATTTTAAGGCCATGCATGCATGTTATTTAATATTCACCATATAGAAGGAAGCCATGCAACAATCATGACAAGAATGATGGGCATGACTCTCTAAATCAGCACTGAAGTATTGATTTGGACTTGTTGATACCTAAAATTTTAAACAATTCAACTCATATATATATATTTATTTAATTACGAATTAATTAATGATTATTTAAAAAGCCCAGTAAGAGAATTAACTTATTATTTAGAGAAAATTACAAAAAAATCCCTAAACTATAAACCCTATTTCAACATCATATCTAAATTTTAAAATGTAATAATTTGGTACCAAATCTTTAATATATTGAACCTTCATGCTCAAGATGTCACGAGGAGATGAAGGATGCGAGCCATTTATTTTTCAAGAAAATTATAAAAAATCCCTAAACTATAAACCCTATTTCAATATCATATCTAAATTTTAAAACGCAATAATTTGGTACCAAATCTTTAATATACCGACCCTTCATGCTCGAGATGTCACGAGGAGGTGAAGGATGCGAGTCATTTATTTCTCAAGAAAATTACAAAAAACCCCTAAACTATAAATCCTATTTCAATATCATATTAAATTTTAAAATGTAATAATTTGGTACCAAATCTTTAATATACCAGCCCTTCATGTTCGAGATGTCACGAGGAGGTGAAGGATGCGAGTCATTTATTTTTCAACTGTAGAAGCTTTGCTGATGTGTGGTCCACCCTAGGGAATCAGGAGGTCCTATGTAGCGACATGGCAGGTTTTTTGGAATCCGTATGTGAAAGATGGATAGGCACAGTGAGAGAGCATACTAGATGCTTGACACTTTTGTGGGCGATTTGGTTGGTTAGAAATGGTGATGTGTTTCACAAAGATAGAGTGTCTAGTGACAATATTGTGATGCATGCTAAGGCGCTCGCCGATGGGTGGATGATGTAATTCTTGCTTTTTCTCATCGCCTTACACGGACGAGCCTATAATATTTTTTAAAAGGTGATTAATGTGAAGTTTCTAGGCACACACCTACACAGTGGGGGTCTTTTTTTATCTTTCAAAAAAAACCAAATCTTTAATATTTGTCTCAGTATGGTTTCGACCTGTTGTGATTTAAGTTTGGAAAGATAAACCGATCAACTAAATTTCAAAAGTCAAAGACTACATTGATATAAACGTTAAAGATCATGTGCCGCATTGTTATCTTTTAAAGTTCAGGTGCGACATTGGATTAGGTGTATAGTTCAAGAACTTTTGTGTAATTTACTTTATTGTAACTCCACTAATATCCTCGTAGACCTTGGAATGTATAGATTATCCTTGCAAGCATCGTATTAGCAGAAATACTCCTAGAATTTTACCATTGTTAGTTTGTCATTATTAACGATGTTAAGTTAATATTTTTTGAATAAACATATATGGTCATGGTTTACACATATGTTCTTTCTATCCACCTTTGTATTTCTCTCATCACCACCTCTTCCTTCGACCCACTTCTTGAAAAATACATCTTACTAGAATATCATTTCGACTTCTATAGACCAGTTGTTGGAATCCCTTTACTAATCCATGTTGGAGATGGAGCTCAGAAAGGGTAAGATACCGCAACATGTGGGGGCATGCTCTGAGAAGAGAGGAAGACCATGAGGAAGCTCCACCGCATACGACATAGGCGATTTGGAGATAGAGTTTCAGTAAGGGGGAGATCCCACAAACATGGAGTGGGGGGTAGGGATGATGCTCCATTTAGAGGTCCGAGGTATGATGAAGGAGGAGGGAGGGGAGTAGGATGATGAATATATGATTCATCTATTCTGTACTTGCATTTTGACCTAGAATTCTTAACAGACACATGTAAATTATTCTTAATATCACCATCTTATACTTATGTCCTTATAAACAAGCACATGATATCAACATTACAATAACACAAATAGATAAAAGTAAGGAAAATAAAATAAAAGGAGACACAAATGCATGTACAATATGCGCGCGCATGCACGTACACACACATAGACTGACAAAGAAAAATCAAGAATAAATAGGGTTGTAAATCATATTTATGACCTTAATCCAACGCGCTTGACCTAGCTCTTTCTTTTCCGGTACCAGACCTCTGGGGAGGAGATGAAGTCCTGTGTCAAAAGGCTAAACATCTTTTCTTGCGAATGATCCACCCTCTGTTCAATTTGGGAGCAAGTTAGATTGACTTTGTTGATAAATAAACAAGGAAGAAATTTAGAAAATCCTTTGGAATCATGATTATATATATAACACACATGTGTATCATGTACATAAACTTCACACATATTTTAAATTTTATCTTCTTTATTTCTCTAATTGGAACGGAAACTTATTCTCTTGTTACTTTAGTTTTAACAGTGACATGCATAATTGTTGCAAGTCGCTCGCATAGTATGTATCTTTGATTTGCAGATTCACATGTTATTTCGGTATTTAAGAAGCTATCTGTTGACGCATTTTGAGTTATTATGTATCTTCGTTATTTTATTTTCTTGTTAGTCTCTTTATGTAATTTACCCATAGGCTACTCTCCTATATAAGAGAGCCTTGGGCTATGGAATAGACATCTCATTCACGTTTCCCAACATGGTATCAGAGCGACGGTCCTAGACCGGAGTTCCTGAAACCCTAACCCTAACCCTACCCGCCGGCTCTCTCTCTCTCTCTCTCTCTCTCTCTCTTCTCTCCGCAGATCGACGCCGCCGCCCCCTTCAAGCGCCTCTCCAGGCGCAGGCGCACATCTGCGCACGTCTCCAGCGCACTCAGGCGCATCTGCGGCAGGATCTCCACCGTGGGGCACACATCCAGGCGCCTTGGTGCGCATTAGCGCACATCCAGGCGCGTGTTGGCGCACATCCAGTGCATTGGCGCACATAGGCGCACATCCGGGGTGATACCAGGCGCACATCCAGGCGCGCATTGGCGCACTCCAGCAGGCGCATAACCTCCTGCATAGGCCCCTGTCACGCGAGTGTGCGCACTGTCACGCACACAGTTGCGTGCGTCTGTGCGCGTGAAAACCTCCAGTTGAAGCACTCCAGTGCGCGCGTGTTTCTAACACGTGCGTGCGTGCCCTAAGTCTCAAAAAAAAACCTAGGGCACAGCCCCAGATCTATATGGGGTTAGTTGTTTGAGGTCTACACAAGCAACTAATCCCGTCTATGTCAGTGTAGACAAAGATTATCTTCTCTCGGTCACTCCAGTCTTCCGTTTCCAGTATGTCAGAAAGCAAGGCAGATATCCCATCTATGGGCGCATTTCGTGGTCCAGCGCTAATTGTCAAGATGGATGGTACGAACTATGAACTGTGGGCAATGCAGTTCATGAGTATGATGAAGTCTACGGGTAAGAAGCATATTCTTACCGAACCCGAGCCTGCAGAGAAGACTGGAGTTCATGCCTCATGGGAGGCTGATGATGCTTATGCCAAGGTGTGGCTATCTGGCACATTGGCTATTGAAATCGCCAACGACATTTTACATCAACCTACAGCCAAAGACATGTGGGATATCCTGGCAGCAACGTATTCACAAGCAAAGAACGGGACGAAGATTCTGCAACTGCAACATGATATCTTCACGATAAAGCAGAATGGTCGTCCACTACATTCTCTCTATACATCATTGAGAGGGATGTTCGAGAAGCTCTATAGCTTCATGCCTCTTACTGCCACACCAGAACAATAGAAGACGTACAGAAATGCGACGATGGTGGGTGTGTTTCTTGCTGCACTCGACCCAGAGTATGAGGCAGCACGCTCACAGATTCTGGCGGACTCGACTATTCCTCCCATGGAGGAAGCTTTTCACAGACTGAGCAGGATCACAGTACCTTCAGCAGTAGCGAATCAGAATCCCTCAGCTATGGCGGCCAACAGAGGCCGCGGATTTCATCATCAGGGCCGTGGACGTACTCCTCGTGGGAGAGGTGGCCGCACTAGGCCAACATGCTCATATTGTCACCGTGTCGGACATACTGAAGATACATGCTACTCGAAGCATGGGTTTCCTGCATCCGCACGAGCCGCTGAACAGATAGAGCCCCCGTCTGCTGCTTCACTGGATCAGCGATTTGATGACCTGGTTGCCCGCCTCAGGGGCATTATCCCACCATCTGGTCCAGCACCGACTACAGAGAGTCATACTGATGCTGCTGCTTCTGCTTCTGCCTCTGCTTCCACTAGTACTTCAGGTAGTCCACTTGCACTTCACAGTAGTAGATCTGATACACTGCCATGGATCATGGACTCCGGCGCTACACATCATCTATGTGGCGACCAGAGCCTACTTACAGGATACACACAGATTCCTCCAGGACGGACAGTAGTTATTGCCAATGGCACGCATTCTCCTATCACTGGTCAGGGGGAGATTAGATTGACGTCGTCTATGCAGCTCAAGAATGTTTTACATGCACCACATTTTTCCATGAATCTGTTGTCAATTAGTCAGATTACGAAGGATCTTCATTGTCGAGCTATTTTTGATTCATCTTCATTGATTTTTCAGGACATCCGTACGGGCAACGTGATTGGTCATGGCTATGAGCATGGAGGCCTTTATCGTCTGAACCAGACCCCGTTTGCCGGAATCACTGCTTCTCCCGCAGACCAAGTTTCTCCTTTCCTGTGGCATCTGCGCTTTGGTCATCTACCGCTTCAGAAGTTGCGTCTAGTCTTACCTTATAGTCTTTCTCACACACCTATCCAGTGTGAGGCGTGTCAGTTGGGAAAACATCACAGGTCATCTTTTCCCAGTAGTCAAGGTCGGAGTAGTAACTCCAAGTTTGAGTTGTTTCATGTCGACGTCTGGGGTCCAAGTCGTGTTCCCGATCATCAGGGGCACAGGTTTTATATTGTATTTGTGGATGACTTCTCTAGAGCATCATGGGTATTTCTAATGAAAAATAAATCTGAAGCTGGAAATATTATTATTCACTTTCTAAATGAAATTCAGAATGTTTTTTCCACAACTGTCAAAATTCTGAGAAGTGACAATGCATTAGAGTTGTATACCAACAGTCTAGCCAACTACTACTCCTCTAAAGGAATTGTTCACCAAACATCCTGCGCTCATACGTCTCAACAAAATGGGGTTGCAGAAAGAAAACACCGTCACCTACTTGATGTCACAAGGTCACTTCTCATTCAGAGTCATGTTCCGTATTCCTACTGGGGTGATGCAGTCCTTACTGCATGTTATCTTATAAATCATATGCCCTCGTCTGTCTTGAATGAACAGATTCCTTTCTCACTCGTTTATCCTGACAAGGATCTGTTCACTCTTACCCCTCGTGTGTTTGGGTCTGTCGCATTTGTCCATCAGTTGTCGCCTGGTTCTGACAAGCTCTCTCCTAGGGCTGTCAAGTGCGTCTTTGTGGGGTACTCCAGAACTCAAAAGGGGTACAAGTGTTTTGACCCTGTGCGTCGGTGGTATATGATCAGTGCAGATGTTACATTTTTTGAATCCGTTATGTATTTTTCAGAATCCGGGAACATGCAGTCACCACCTATATCTCCTGAGACCGTATTCATGCCACCACCACCACCACCACTGCCACCACCACCACCACCGCAACAACAGTATCCCCGCTACCATTCCACTACACCCGCAGGCCGCCTCAAGCTCATGGTCCTGACCAGTCAACTAGCTCGCCTATGGTATGTGATGAGAATGTTAATGTTGATGAATCTAACGACATTTCTGAGCAGGATGCATTACAGGAGCATGGTGATACCACAGAGGATCTGGATGTTCCAATCGCTCTACGCAAGCCGAAGAGAAGCTGTGCCAAATATCCAGTATCAGCAGCTATATCCTTTGAGAGGCTATCTGGACACTTCAGGACGTTTGCATTGTCACTTTCAGCTACAGACATTCCACGGAACCACCATGAGGCTTTGCAGGATTCTAGATGGCGGCTAGCGATGGAGGAAGAGATGGCGGCTCTTCAGTCTCGAGGTACATGGAGCTTGGTTACTATACCTCCAGATGTCAGCCCAGTCAGTTGCAGATGGGTGTTTACAGTGAAACATAATGCAGATGGCACTATTGACAGGTACAAGGCACGCTTAGTTGCAAGGGGATTCACACAGACATATGGGGTAGATTACCTTGACACGTTCTCCCCTGTAGCTCGTCATTCCACTCTGCGGATACTCTTGTCAGTTGCAGTTACTAGAGACTGGCCGCTCTATCAACTGGATGTGAAGAATGCTTTTCTGTATGGTGATCTGCAGGAGGAAGTTTATATGCAACAGCCACCAGGTTTTGCTGTTGAGGGGGAGTGTTCCAAGGTTTGCAGGCTACATAAGGCCATCTACGGCCTTAAGCAGAGCCCCAGAGCATGGTTCCAGAAGCTGTCAGACCTCTTTGAGAAACAAGGATATAAACGCTCCAATGCTGATCATTCCTTGTTTGTACAGAAGACGGCAAGAGGTATTGTTGTAATCATGGTTTATGTTGACGATATCTTGATTACAGGTGATGATGACCAGGGCATTAAGCAGGCAAAGGAAAGGCTGGGGACCGAGTTTGTCACCAAGGACCTGGGAGTCCTTAGATATTTTCTGGGGCTGGAATTCGCCAGAAATCCGTATGGATTAGTCATGTCACAGAGGAAGTATGTCACAGATCTACTGAGTGAGACAGGTATGTTAGGGTGTCGACCTGCTACGACACCAATGGACCCCAGCATGAAGCTGTTTGATGATGACACAGAGGAGGTTGACAGGAGAAGATACAGAGAACTGGTAGGAAAATTGTTATATGTCACGATCACTAGGCCAGATATATTATTTGCAGTGAGCCGTGTGAGCCAGTTCATGGAGCAGCCACGTCAGGTGCATATGGATGCAATACACATGATACTTAGATATCTCAAATCTTCTCCAGGTAAAGGTCTGCTATTCAAGAAAGCAAAGGAAATTTCTGTCTCAGCATGCGCAGATGCAGACTATGCAGGGTGTCCTAAGGATAGGAAGTCTACCTCAGGGTATGCCGTCTATGTTGGAGATGCACTAGTCTCATGGAGGAGCAAGAAACAAACTGTGGTAGCTAGATCCAGTGCTGAATCTGAATATCGGGCTATGGCCCAGGCCACTACAGAGATGATGTGGGTGAAAGCGGTGCTGACAGATTTATGCTTAGATGTACCACTTCCTATGAACTTGGAGTGTGATAATCAGGCTGCGTTGTTCATTGCAAACAATCCTGCATTCCATGAACGGACCAAGCACATTGAGGTGGATTGTCATTTCATACGTGATATGATTCAGAAAGGATTCATTGCCACATCTCATGTTACTTCAGAGAACCAGACTGCAGATATATTCACCAAGGCATTGTTACGAGGTCCATTCCAGAAGTGTGCTTCCAAGCTGAGCATGATTGACATCTATGCTCCATCTTGAGGGGGAGTGTTGACGCATTTTGAGTTATTATGTATCTTCGTTATTTTATTTTCTTGTTAGTCTCTTTATGTAATTTACCCATAGGCTACTCTCCTATATAAGAGAGCCTTGGGCTATGGAATAGACATCTCATTCACGTTTCCCAACACTATCAAAAGATCAACAACGCGATTCAAGAAATTTCACTTTCTTGTTGCATTTTGGTTTGTAATTGTATTACAAATTTCATTTACTGTTTGATTATCAGTTATAATATTAAGATCGTCAACAAAAAGTTCCTAATATATATCAGCTCAGAACTTGCACTTGATCGATTGTCTTCCAGCAGCTAATCGACCATCATCTGATCAAACAACCTTGAGCATTAATCGACCGATCCATGATTGCTTTTGATATAGTTCTGATCAACAAACCAGTTGTTGTTCATCGAATACTTCATGATCGACTAATTTAGATCCCCGATCTATCGTCTTTTGATATCAATTCAACATCTCTTTAAGGACTACTTTTAATCGATTAGCAAATGTTGACTGGTTGATCAACCTTGCATGAGTGATTATTTTAATTAGACTGATCAATCAATATAATAATATCTTCGTGATGTCTTGCAAAACTTGTGTATTATGGCCATATTTCTAAATGTCTGGTCCTGCTACTATACAAAGGACCCCTTACCCATTATTAAAAGACACAACACAACGTATAACAACAAAGCAAAATCTTCTGGAATTGTTATGCTCTCTTTTTTCGATTTTCAAGATTCTTGAGAAATTTTAAATAGATTTCAAGTTTTCAAGAGCTGCTTTGACTATTCCAATCGGTAAAGGCTCTAAAAGTTAGCATTTGATTGTCTCCGGGCTCTCAAACTCATAACTAATCAAAATATTTTCTGTAGGCAATAGCCTTATTGTTGATATTTTTCAAATGATTATTTAGTTCATCTGTACTACTTTTGTCAGAGAGACTATTATTTCTTATGTTCATCGATGTAACTGCTCAGTAATATATATTTTTTGTCGATATAACAAAAGATCTCAGATCTCAATGTTAGATCCAAGTGTTGCAGGTTTCTAGGAGTGTCAAAATCTGTCCAATACAATAAGACCAGAGGACAATAGAAGTCTGCCCATCTTCGATGTTGCCATGATGTTTGACTTTGATGTGTTGACCCAAAATTGTAAAGCATTTGGTTTGTGGTCTAAAGCTTTGTAAATTGTTGAGTTATTCTCACAAAAAACTTAGCATAGTGAAGTAGTTGATTGGCTCGGCTGATCCGAAATCCTAAGTAAAATGACTTGAGTCATGGTTTTCACCTACTTGGATTTCCACTTAAATGCCTCCATGCATCGTGATTGACTGGTTTGCTGGTTTTTACTCTTTAAACTCTACAAATTATTCTAAACTAGCATACAAATTATATATAAATATATATAATAATATATATTTTTATATATTTATATATATAAATATATAATTTTCTCATGTGTTGCATCCACAGACACTCTCATTTTAGAATGATTCTTTTCGCATTTTTCATGTAGAAATCTATATTAAAATATAAAAAAATAGCCACCACAATAACTAAGAAGAAAACTAAAATCCTGATTGGACAAACCAACTTCGTAGGCATGTTATTATTTATAAAGCATCAAAACTCGCCTTTAAACTTTATTACACATAAAATACTATTTTATACAAAAAAATAAAAAGGTAAAGGAGAGGGTTTTGGGATTTGGATTCCTTAGTACAATTGTCATAAATAAATACCAAAATTTCTTATTTTCTATACATTTTAATCCTTTTTGCCCAAATTATCTGTACCTCTCAAGAAAAGTGTATAAAATTATGAAAATAAAAAATTTATCGTGTATATATCAATAAAATCCTATCCTTAAATGCCAATATCTTTATAATCAAATGCGTGTTTATATTGCATATAAGCCACATTCCGGTCGATTCATCCATACTTTCATATATTGCCCAACTATAATTAGTTTATTAGAGGAAATCCCACTGCATACTGGGTGGGAGTTGTAAGAGCGATAACATCCACGTACGTCTGTGAGAAGGTGGGAGGAAATGTCCTTGGCATACCTCACTCTCATCTTCACTAAGGTATGATCTTTTTTTGGGCGAGTATGCCAATATGATCTTCATGAAGTGCGAGGCTTTGAAATTGGAATTCATTGGGATTCCCTCTGGGGGAGCCAACATCTCATCCTTTTTATGAAATAAACCCCTCTCGGTCAAAGACTAGTGATAGGCAGTCCCATGGAGCTTTCGTAGACAGGGGTGTCAACACGACATTGACCCACAATAAACCCAAACTACTCAGCTTTAAAATGATATTTAAAGATACTCTAAAAACTAACCTAAAAATAGTTTAGTGGTGGATAGGGTTCATTTCTGAAAGGTATATTTTGTTCAATAAATTGCGCAAGGCATATTTTAGCTCCTTTTTGCATGTTCTTAATTTTGTATATGTTTTTTTGTATTTTATTTTCACAAAGAAATATAATTACCGTAAAAACATTCCAAATCAAAAAGATACAAAGTATTAAGTTTATACATAGGTCAAAAATACTTGTAAATTTACTTATGCAATTATCTCTTGTATAATTATAAAAATAGAAAAATCCACAAAATATAAGTAAGTGCATAATATCTTGTATAATGATAATTAATATACCATGAATATATGTTCAATAAGAATAAAAAATAAAAATAATAAAATAATAAAATATAGGTATTTATACGTATAAAATATCCTGAAGCTTTGTACTTAGATGCAAATGGTTGAATCTACTATTTAAAAAAAGTGTAGAGCAAAAAAATATACAAAATTTTATTTTGACACTTTTGAATTTTGAGACCATTTACTATTTTAATTTGATTTTACAAGATTAGATTTTGAATATAATTTTAAGCCACTGACATGTGTCAACACCTTCATCTTCAACCTCCCAACTCCCCTTCTAGGCACGACTCCCTCACCAACGATCCCTCTTCACCATGTCTCCATAATCTCCCATGTCGACCATTCATTTCTTGAACACCATTGATCGATAAATCATCACCTCATTTCTCCTACAAAATTCCTAACCATCCAAAATATAACCTATAACACCTCCATTCAATACTCAAAAAGACTCTATCATGCCATTATCAAAAAAGACCACCTCCTTTGTGATACAAAACCCTATGAGTGTACTCTAGGTTATTGAAACGAGATATTGGAGAGGGACGTGTCGGTCTAAGGTCTTTTCGACCTTATCTAAACCTGATGAATATCCATTTCATCACATTTATTATGTCATTTTGGTCTTAAAAACCCTGGCTAATGCATGTAAATAACATTGCTTTGTACAAATTAAAATTCATTATTTATTCTATTTATTGTATATAAAATATAATTTTTAATGCCAAAATTATATAATAAAGAAAAGAAAAAAAGAATAAAGTACCAAAGGTATTTTATGACCCTAAACCCCGAGACCTAGGCATCTTGATGACTGGATCGACAAGGAATAAAGTAAGGGGAGGTAAGAGACAACAATTCATAAAAAATCCTCATTCATTTATTCTTCAATAAGTCCTTTTTGGGGCCTATTTTATTTTCTATTTTTATACCATCAATAAAGAAACTGTATAGATGAAAGTTGTAGATAATAATGTATAGAAAAATATAAAATTGAGTTACACAAAAATAATATACAGTGTACATTTTATACCCAGAATAATAAGCCAAAACCCAAACTTCCTAGACCCATATCTCCTCAATAAAAACTCAAAATATATTAAAATTACCTTAATTATAAATAACTTTTAATAAGCTATTTAATGAAGGTGGTTTCATTCAATTTGGAGTTAAGATGCAAAAGTTAGATTTTGGACTCCTATTGTATAGTATACCTGAATAAAATATTCTTTATTATTTTTATAATTTATATTTTTATAATTTTAAGTATTGTTTAAAATATATGTATATATTTAGAATGGAATAATCCATAAATAAATATTAGAATAAAACAAGTATACAAAACACATAGATGAAATACCTATACTTATATCTACATGTTATATGCCTTATTTATTTAAGTGTACATAATATATCAAAAAATACATTTATGTATATAGAAATAAGTTATAAATATATAAAATATTAAAGTAAACTAATAAAATAAAAAATACAAAATAAAAAAATATTCCAAACACAGGTTAACATACCTATAAATATACTTGTAAAATTAACTTGCAATAAATAAACTTGTAAAAATAAATAAAAATCATCTTGAAAAACTAAATAAAAAATAAACATTTTTTATGTTTTAATAAAAAATAATAATATCATTTACTAATTTATTTTAATTTATTTTTGATTTTTACTTCAGTTTTATCTTTTTGCGGATGATGTGGCCTAATCAGGCCACGCCATCCGTTGACTGGAGTCAACTCCTCTGACCTAGGTTTGAATTCGTTAGAACCTCGCCTTGACCTATCTTCCTAGATTTTTTACGAATGATCCTTGCATTATTTTGAGTCAATATCTTCTTGACTTTTCCCCCTCGTTTATCCACCATTCATACCACTAGCATTCCCTTGACGGCATGTCTCTGCATCAAGCACCATTCCCCGAAGTAGTCGCCCATGAATAAAGCATCGTCTTCAAGCTATCTTGACTCCTCGATCCTTCTTCCACCCACGAACCCTAGGTTTAAGCTTCGAACTTGGTGACAACAGGAAGATAATCAACATCTCAGGCATGTTGTTCGGCGTCGAATTGAAGTGGTCCAGCTCCTACGCCGTCCTCCTCCCAAAGCTCTGCTTCAAGCACGATAGAGACTGTGAGCTTATATTTTGCTTCATTTCTTTTACTCCTTAGCGTAGCCTTAGTGTAGTTTCATCCTTAGCTTTGTGTTATTTTGCTTATTTTCCCGTGATTTCCAATTCCATCGTGCGGTGGGCTCCAGCTCCGCCACCTATTTCCAATCAATACTGACTACTTCTATCATGCCTTTCACCTCCACCTTCTTCCTCTCCACCTTCTGAACATCCCACACACCTTCATCCATCTCATTCCTACATGGATTGAGCAACCCGATCTCCTCCTCAACCACATCACTGGAGACCATCATCTCGACGCACCCCTCGCCCATTTCAACCCCTGAAGCTCTCTGGAGCTTCGTGATTTTGTCCCTAATCTTCTCCTACAGGATACGAAGAGAAAAGACACCCTTTCAAGGGGCATCGAAGCCCAAGAGTACCCCCAGGTCGTGAGCCTTGCCGGACTTATTCCAGTGGGTCTCGAGCCATTTTGAAACCATCAGTCGATGCAGAGGAACCCCGTGAGTGTTTGGAGCTATCCTAGTGCTCCTGGGGACGACGAACGAGAGAAGGAGGGCAGATTGAACTTCATCATGGCAGTGTTCTTCCGTTGTTCTTCGTGAGTGCCTTGCTACCGTCCGATCTCACGCCCACGCTCCAACACAATAGCAGTTGTTGGATCTCCAGAGCCCTCCACTGTAGGATCCTATCTAGGGATCTAATCCAGACTGTCGGATGCCGAAGGGGTATCGACCGCCCACTTGTTGATACATGGAAAAATGATGTTCATCTTGCTGTTCACTCGCTCTTATTAGGGGGTAATTTACATCTCATAATCCCATTTTTGTCGTACTTAATTCTGGTCCTGTAATAATTTATATTAGTCTAAAACTCTGTGGTAAATTTGCATGTGCACCCCTATATTTTAATTAATACTACACTTTGGTCCTGGCTTAATATGAAAACTTTCTTTGGTAGCTGTAAAATTTTTAAATAAATTGCATTTTGTTACATGACTTTATTTTTAATTGCCAAAATATCCCAGCCAGTTCATTAATTTTTGTGCATGTTTTTTATTTATTAAAAATATCATCTATGCTCCAAAAATTCTCAAAAAATAGGGTTGAGTGCCTTCTTGCTTGGAGATTCACACAATATTTTTGCATTTTAATGATAGACACTTTTAATATTTATTAAAAATCAAAATAGCATATTTTTGTCCCTTCTTGAAATAAAATCACCAAAAAAATATAAAATCATTTTGAAAAAAATCCAAAAAAATATATTTTGTTTATTATAGTAGTTTGAGCCTTCCAACCAAAAACAACTAAAAATTGAAAAGGAAAACTCATAAAAATTAAAAGCTCCAAAATCCTTTATAAAAATATAAAAAATTCCCAAAAACTCAAAAAATATTTAGTTCTATTTTATATTTCTCTTTATATTATTATTTATTTTTTAAAATTGATTTGGAAAATTTTTAACACTTTTTATTATTTATTTCCAAAACAATTCGACCTATTTATTTAATCCGTATTTTCAGATATTTTTGATTTTTAAAACACATAAAAAATAGTAAATTTTTTTCCCAAAATCACAAAAATAGTAAAAAAATTATTTAAAATCCATAAATACTTTATTTCCTATATTTTGATTATTTTGGTAGTATTTATACTTGTAGTACCTTATATTGTATAAATAGCTTTATATCCTTATATTACATAATTAAAAAGAAAAACCAATTAAAAATAAAAAACATAAAAAGAAAATAAGAATTATAAAAAATAATTAAAAATAATAAAATTAAAATTAAAAAATATAAAATTAAAAACCAACAAATATTTTAAATTGGTTAAGTGTTTGAAAGATAAATTGATGTGTTGATTTTTATCTCATTTGCTCTAGACCTTTGTTTGATGTATTCGACCCCTACATATTTGTCATTATATATCTTTAGTAGGGTATAGTAAATTTTAGCCCAATCTGATTAATTGCTTAATTATTGTGTGGGGTAATGTTGTTTGATCACGATTATTGAGCAGTCGCCTCAGCGATAGTGAGTCTGATTTTGTCAGACCATTATCAGCAGCTCTGATACACACGTTGGACAGAACCCTAAAAAGCTTGGAGGAAGATTCCACACCTCAACAGATTTGTCACGATAACAAATGTCTTTCTGATCTCCTCAACAAACAATTCACCCATTTAACTCTAGATTCAGGCGAAACTTCAAATGTAGATTTGTATCCTTTTGTTAATTTTATGTTTCTACTTTAATCACCCATACAATTATGGGGTGTGATTGTGAGTGAATGCATAAGTGGGGAGATTGTTATTGTATGAGCATGCATATTTTGATGATAACAAAACTTATGCAGTTAGCTTGTTTTCATCGAACGATCACAATTTTGAATATTTGGTTGGTAATCCAATTTTCACCGATCGATCATATTTTTTAATTTTGATCGATCATATTTTTAAATTTTGGTTGATCATCTAGTTTCAAGTGGTCGATCATATTTTTAATTCTAATCGATACGGCTTTGAAGATAGCCTTGCAAGTAATCACAATTAATATAAGAACTAGAGAAAAACTCAATAATAAAAGGTAGCGATCATCCCAACATCTCTGACATCTTTCATGCCAAATTTGTATGATCAGCATAAGAGCTAAAGGAAAGCAGACATGAATGTGAAGGTTGGAAATGAAAGTATGGCCAGCAATATTTTTAAAAATAAGTCGAGCCCCGTCTAAAACCCATGGATGCACTAGGATTAAGACATCCTGGATGTAGCACATCCAAACAAGTAATGACTGATCGACTCTTTGCCATTATGATAATGATAGAAAATAGTGGCCATTTCGGTGCTTCTTGATTTAAGCATTTCTTGAGTCATGATTTTCTTCTTAAAGAAGACCATTTGAAGTAACTAACTTGATAAGGAGTCTTAGAGTTCCAATAGGCTTTATATGTTATATCAATGATACAACTAAATAATGTGATGATAAAAAAACGATTTGATTTTGATTTTTATCTAATATTTTCAGTTTTATCTGATTTTTTATTTTTTTACTAGTTAATGGGGGGGGGGGGTTAAACCTTGGCCCTTTAAGTGGAGCACACTACTTCTACCACCAAACTATTAGAGGGGCTCTATCTGATTTTTATATGTGTGTTTTAGTTATGCATTATTGCATCATTACCCCTACACTACAAGATATTAAAAAACTATCCAAATATTCCTATTTTAAATAAAATCCCTATGTTAAAAATCAAACAAAATTACCTATAAATACCAAGTACTATATTCTATTCTACATTACATCTATTTTCAAAAAATATATTCATTTATTTCATAAATAAAAAATGATCGATAAAATTAGTTTTCAACTTTGAAAATTCATAAAAGTTCAAAAAATATTGTAAAAGTTCCATTAGATATATTTTATTGTATATTTCACATACACAAAAACAACATAGAATTATCAAAGGAAAATCCCTTAAAGTTTATATATTCTAAAACTAATAAAAAAATATAAATAATCACAAAAAATATAGTGTACCTTGTTTTAAAGCTATTATTATTTACAATATTTAAAAATAAATTCCAAAAACTTTTTCACTGATTTCTATGTTGAAAATAATAAAAACAATACATATATTTTACTAATTCATTGGTTTAAACTTTAAGTCAATATAAAATCTATAAAAATTTCTAAAAGTCTTCCAAAAATCAGTAAGAAAATAGGAAAATATCAAAAATAAAATCATTTTGTTTCCACAATTTAACTTTGTTTCCTATTTTTGAAAAATAATCTAAAAAGACTTTTGTTCATTACTTATATATTAATAAATCTTTTTTATTAAAATCATAAATGTAGAAAACACTAAAGTCTTAATAACTCTAATTGTTAACCTTGAAAATAATGTGCCTCCCTCAGTTCAACACTCCCATAATCATCGTTATACGCTTTAGTTTAGGAGTATGAAAAATGAAAATAACTTTTTGTGAATCGAATCGATTGATGCATCGACGTTGTTTTGCTTATAGAACATTAGGTTGATTTTCTGCTTCATCAAATCCTAAGTTCCTTGAGCATTTTAAAGGCATGATGGCTTGCTTCTACTTATTGATCTATGATATGAAGTTGTTAACGTAGTTATAAATTTTGTGAAATACGTAATCCTACTGCATACTAATATGAAGTGAGACATCTTATAAAGACTTGGAGATTCTTGTTGATCCTCAAAGATACCTAACCTTTGCAGTTTTTTTGGATATTTTGTACTTAGTTAAATATTTTTACTTAAATACAATCATTCAAATGTAGTGTGTGACATAAAGACATGGACTTAGATGTATCAAGGCACCGATGCATGGAAGACCCTGTTCCTAAGTTCTTTGGGTAACTCGGAGCTGTACCACTTAGAACTTAGATTCTTTAAATTATGGTCTAATCTTTCACCATTTTTACTAAATGAAATTGCAATTAATTTGGGATATTTCATTTAAACACTTGGACCGATATAAAGATAATAACCCAATGGAGCCATGAACCTCATGAACTTTGGGTAAATTGAGTGGTGGTTCAACTTGAACTTGTAATAGGGAAAGGAAAAGATATTAGGTTGCACTACGAGGATCTAATGATACATATATCTGATATAACGTTTTCCTAGAGGGTCTTGTCAATCCACAAAGTGAATCAACAGTCGTCGAAGCGACCACTCAAGAAAATCATTAAATTCAACAATTAACCTACAAATAGATATAAAGCAATGCAAAAATAAAGTGTCAAGTCAAAATTTATTATAACTCTACAACAAAGATGTGTATATGTGCAAGTATGTGTAATGGTCGAACACAAAGAGCAGAAAAGGATAGATCGGGAAAATGAATGGACAAAAATGATTGTATGTTTCTTTGTCTATTTTATGTGGGATTTGAATTTTATATTTTTATTTTGTTTTTATATTTTTGTATTATATTTTTAATTTTATATTTTTATATTTTTTTCTTTTAAGTATATAATTTATGAAGACTATATATACAATAATAGATAATATAGATATAAATATAACTAAAAATAACGAAAAATTATAGAATTAAATATTTTTGTGTTTTAAATAATTTTTTACTATTTTTATGATTTTTTAACGAGTTTTGCTAATTTCCATACATTTTTAAATAAAAATGTCCCAAAACAGGGATAAAATAAATGGGCCGAATTAAAATAGAGATGAAAAATATCAAATAGTATTAAAATTTCTCAAAATTAATTTTAATTTATAAATAATAATGTAAATAAAATTATAAAATAGAAAATGCTATTTTTGAATTTTTAGGAATTTTATAAATTTTTATAAAGGATTTTGGGATTTTTTAAATTTTAAGAGTTTTATTTTTCTATTTTTAGTGATTTTTGGTCCGAAGGTTAAAAGTACATAAATAAACACAATATATATATCTATTTGGAATTTTTCATAAAGATTTTATATTTTTTAGATATTTTATACTGTAGACGAGGACTTTTCGTGCTCTAAATGTTTTTTAATAAATAATAAAAGTCCTAAAATGTAAAAATAAAATTAGCAAGTGAAAATGTGTGCAATTAGGAACCCATGTATTTTGGGTGATTTTTGGAGCACAATAGCTATATTTAATAAATAAGACAAACACACAAAAAATCAATTGCTAGCAGGGACATATATGTAAATAAAATAAAGTACAAGTACCAGACTGCAATTAACCAAAAATATATAGTGTGAATAAAAATTTCTTGGACCAAAATGAAATACACATAACTTCAAGGGCCTTCCTACAAAATGCCCGCCTCACGTGGGACAACACATGAGGTGAGTTGGCATAGACCAATATGTAATTAACCAAATTCGACGGACACTTAACAAAAATTACAAAATAATTTGAGCGGTCAATGAAAGTTTAAGTTCCAAATTTTAAATACAAAAAGTAGTAGGGTTTGATGCGCAAAATACCCAACACAACACGGGAGTGTACGACTGATATCTCTTCATTTGCAACGCATCCTCTCAAGGCGCGACAATGACGCTTTGTTCTGAATGACTCGGATTACATCCCTGGTCTGGATCTAATGGTGGAGGCAAGCACTGATCAAACGGAGGTTGGAGCGCACGAAGAACACGACCAAGATCGACGACGTGGGAGTGCTGAGGATGAACTGGGATGAAGCCTCACATGAGCGAGCTTCTTCTGATTGGATTCTCCTCCTCTGATGCTATGGATACTCCAAAACGGCCCAAAAAGACTCCAGTCATGGTCCTTTATCAACTAGGGGCTTAAAAACATCCGGAGGGGGCACAGAAGCTCACCCATGAGGGTGGAGGAGTAGAGGTGCTCCAGGTTCCTCTGACGGGACGCAAAATCGACCTAGATGGGCCCTTGACCTTCAGAACCTATAAGCAAAAGCATGGGCACGTGAAAACAAAGATCCTGGGGCATTTATTAGTGAAGGTGGATGTACGGGTGGTTCGGACGGTTGTGCCTCTGTCGAGCAAAGGATTGGAGGCATGAATGTTCAGATTCATGATGGATCTAGTTGAGCGAGAGAGGTGAAGCATGGGGAAACGTGGAGGAAAGAAGATGATGGCGAATGGCGGGTCGATCACTGGTGGAGGACGGGGAATGGGAGTTTGCTGAAGCTGGGCTCCGACGAACTTCGAAGGAAGGGCGTTACGGTGAAACACGCGAGTAAAGTATAAAATAAAAACTGGAAATGAATCTACGGACTAAAACTAGGCTAAAGGCAAAGAAAGAAGGTTATCTCAGTGGTCGGAAACCACGAGATAGGACCTTGACGGTCGGTGGCCAGAGATGGGTGGAACGCTTCCTTGGCCTTTGCCTAACTTAGGTACAATCTACTGGAGGAGAAGCTATCACATTCTCCGGTCCAGAGCACAAGAGAGATGGGCCAAAGCTAGGTCAAAGGAGGTTCAAAATCGAGAGAAGGAGGGAACTGCTGTTTTGTACATGCGACTGAAATAATGGGAAGATCAAGGATGCGTGCATGATTCAGTGGGCCCATTGGCCAAGAAATCATGCCCACAAGTAAGGTGGTGGATCGAGGAAGAAAAGGTCAGAGTGAATCAGCCCTTATGGATGCTTGGATCCTTGAGGAAAAAATCAAGAAATAGGGGTCAAAGATATATCTGACAGAAGCTACATGGCGAGTTAGAGAGTTGACCGTTGGTCGATTCTCCAAGCAACCTGGTTGGTCCACGTGGACTAATCTGAAAAAAACCCTCTGAAATTATTTATAAATTAGTTAATAAATAATAAACAATTTTATTAAATTTAAGTTATTAAAAAGGTTATTATTTTTATAGTATTTTATTACGATTTTTATTTATTTTTAGAGGTTTGTAATTACAAGTTACTTTTTAGGAGTTCCTTTATAGGTATATTTACATATGTTTTGAGTATTTTATTTTATTTTCTATTGTAAATTTTATTATTTTATTTTTCTTATTTTATATATTTATAACTTTAAGGAAAAGGGAGTATGCACCGGCAGGTGCAGCTAGCTAGCTTCACCCGACCATTTTTCTTATTGGTTTTTTATTTTTTTTTGAAAAAAAAACTTATGGAGATTTACTTAGTTTATTGACAAGAACATGTGTTTCAAATTTCATGCAAAACAAACACTCCTATCATGCCCATCTAGATATGGTCAATTTCAATAATTCTGAAATCGTTAAAAGTCATAGCCTTGATGGAGATGATAGAAATGTCGAATTTAGTTGAAATTGGTATGATATCATGGTGATATATGGTGATTTAAATCCCCCTAGGTTTCATTTCAAAAACACAAAAAACCAATGAAAAAAATGGTCGGGTGCAGCTAGTTAGCTACACCCGTCGGTGCAGCTTCCCCAACCCCTTTCTTATATATGTAAATATATTTTTATTATATTTTTCTGATGTAATATATACACTTAAATAAATAGGTATATATAATATATAGGTTTGTGTATTGTATATTCATCTATGTATTTTTGTATTTTATTTTATTTTAATATTTTATTTAGTATTTTATTCTAGTTGTAATATGTACATATATTATAAATAATATTAACAAAATTATAAAATTATAAAAATAATAAAGAATAAATAAAATGAATATTTTATTAAAGTATATTGTACAATAGGGGTCCAAAACCTAACTCTCACACCTTAACTCAAAAAAATATGAAACTGCCTTCATTAAATGGCTTATTAAAAGTTATATATAATTAAAGGTGATTTTGATAATTCTGAGTTTTTATTTAGGAGTTAAGGGTTTGTAAAGTTGAAATTTTGGAAACTAATTCAGAGTATAACTTTTACACTGTGTATTGTTTTAATATCAAATCAAATTTGTATTTTTCTATATATTATTATATATAACTTTCATGTAAAAGTTTCTTTATTTGAGATATAAATAGAAAATAAAATAGGTCTCAAAATTGAATAAATAAAGAATTAATAAATGGATTTTTATTGTATTAATTGCCCTCATCTCCCCCTACTTTATTCCTTATCGACCTTGTCATCAAGATGCATTAGGTCTCATGGTTTAGGGTCATAGAATACCTTTGGCATTTTATTTTTTTCTTTTCTTTTCTTTATTCTATAATTTTGGCATTAAAAAATAGTATTTTATACAGTATTTATACCACAAAGAATGAATGATAATTTGTGCAATTTAATGGTATTTACATGCATTAGCTAGGTTTTTTAAGACCAAAATGATAGAATAAAGGTGATGAAATAGAGATTCATCAATATCCATCATACACATGTTATCTTTCTTGTGACAAGGGTTGCTTACTTGGTCGTTGCATGTAGCCTCGAAGTGACTAGCAACGCCTTGGATTCATACTCTTATGGCTTTTCATATGAGATTAAGTTTCAGAATAGTTACTCAATCATATATAGTAAGTGGGAGAATGATGCAAATAGGTTCACGACCGCTCCTATAACGTGGTTGTATCTTTCTTCTTTACTAAGTGATCAAAGTATGATTAATAACTCGAGAATAAAGGCAACAATCAAGTATAGCCATCATCTTTTCAGTTGCATACTCACTAGTTATACTTGGTTGGTCAGTGGTTCCTTTCTTAATGATGTTTTTTATGTGATCAATTACTTCCGCTAAATAATATCATTGATAACCGATTATTTTGTTAGTGGATAATGTCATATTATCTTATGTGTTGTTCGAAATACATGCTGTCACATCATGCTACTTATGCTTAGATAACTAGGATTGAAAATGAACTAAAAGTACATGTACTAGACTTGGAAATGATTATGAAATTTGTCAATAAATTTCAGAAATGACATTCATTAAGTTGATCGTCCTGACACTATTCACCTTGATATAACATGTATATTTTCTCTACTTGGATAGCTTTATATCACTTAAACTTTGTGACCCAGCTTAAAGAATGTTGTATTACACGAGGAAGGAAGTTGTAGATTGTGATAATAACTGAATTTGATTGCAGCTATCATGCAAGATTTTATTATATCTCATTATGTTTCATGTTTTATATAGACAGTCATCATATTTGATTGGTTGTGATTGGAGACATGGTATTGGTTGTATTCATCATTGGACGACTGATATTGACTAAGTGAGACAACATATTTAGATATTAACTCCTCACACTGGAACCTTTGGATCGGGTCCAGATTGGAACAAGGTGATGATATTATAGTTAGGAATTTTAAAGGTATAAGACGCAACTATGAAATATATAGGTGCCAAAGTATCATGGCATTACTTTACAACGATATGCATGTAAATTTGCACAACAATTAAAAAAGAGATTTCTACACGCTTTGCCCTCTACACTTTTCTAATTACGGTCTAAAACCCTCCATAATTTTGAATTACACATAGAACCATGAATAGTTACTCTGTTTTATATCACTCTGTTAGTTTACTTCACTAACTCAACTATTCCCTTGAGTTAATTTCAATCCAATGGTCAATATTTATAGAGACATTTACACCCACAACTCACATTCTCCAAAATCTCCTTCCTCTCCCTCCCATGTCCCCTTCCTTGCCCCCCAAAACTCCTCCCTCGATTTCCGCCTCCACATCGATATTGTAGGGCATGAGTGCAGAGTAGTGCTTGTAGCACGTAGTGGGTTTTAGGCCACAAAGCACATAGACACTTCAAAGTTGAGAAAGAGAGGAGAGGGAGTAGAGGAGGAAGTAGTAAGGCGGAGTGAATATTTTTTAAATATCGCTAACTTGAAGGGCCGGTTGAATAGTAAATATACAATGGTTTCTGTCAAATGAACGGAGAAAATGAATAGAAGTTAACACATGATTTTACGTGTAATTCAGAATTATAAAAGATTTCACGTGTAACGATGATAACGAAAGTATAAAGAATTACATGTGTAAAATCCCTTAAATGCATATATTTGGATATGAAAATGGAACAGTTGATTAGTTGACTTCACAGGCGGAGGGACATGAGGATTGACAAAGAACGAGAGAGCAAGCGAATGGAGACAATTGTATTTATTTTCTGTCACAAAACGTATTCGAATACCATAAAATTTGTACATTCTGAATCTTGACACCAATAAGGCAATAATGGTGAGAAGTTGTGAGTCCGACGTATTAGGATAAGCCACTGTTGTTATCTTTGCCATCATCATCACCATCAAATCAAAGAAGTAAAGAGGAAGAATATAACATCGATCAACATCAATCCCGAGGGACGGAAGGTATAAAGTCCCTTTTTGCCGACATTTTTATTCATCAAGCACAGTAGTATATCCAACATGTATACATGTGCCTCCTTTATGCTTGCTCCAATCTATTGATAAAATACCTATGGGCGTTAATGATATGCAAACGAGCATATACAATTTTCCATATAAGGTATCGAAGGAGGGGAGTTTATCACAGGGAAGGGCAAAAAAATTTACACAAAATGAGGATGACACGAAAATATTTTCCAGAATAGGCATATATCAGCATACCATTTGCTGTGGTGCGGTAAACGGTTTGCCGTGTCACATAAAGGGATGTGAAGGGGTTGAGAATCCAGATTTTCAGCGCCGGTGCACGTTTTTGCCGTACATGTGGCACGACAAACCATTTACCGTGTGCGAGACATCAAACGACAAACGATTTGTTGATATATCATTCTGAGAATTATTTTCAATCCGTCCCCTTGAATTGATAAAGGGGGCCAAAAAGGAATGACATGACTTTGGAAGGTAATCATTTTATTATTTTTTTATCAATAATAGTTTAATATTTATTATTATATCCATTACAAGAAAATATTAGTATATTGATTTTTAAATCTTTTATTATATTGGCTGATGTTTATTAAATAGACAAAGACGATATGTATCAGTCGTAAAATTAATTTTTTATACTTAAATTTAATGATGGATGTCATATTCGTTGCCATAGTATTAGCGATGGATCACATAGAATGCTTGTTCGTTGCTATTTTCAAAATTTTAGCCAATTGCCACTAAATTTTCTATTATTGTCAGTGATGGTCTATGTCGCAATGCTTATCTGTTATTATTTTTCAAGGCTTTAACTATAGCTAAAATTTTGAAAAATAGTAGTGGATAAACGTTGATATATGGATAATCACTAATTAAATAGTAATGGATATAACATTAGTCATTAATTTCAAGTATAAAAATAATTTCTCAATGAAAACTGCAACACAATTAGTCTAAGGAAATGAATAATTCAATATTCTTCGCCATATCTTCTGAGGTCAAATATATAATAACATAGATTACTTGTTGTTCCATTCTTTAAATTTGCAACAGATATTGTATTTGTTTCTACATTCATTGCAATGAATCATATAACAACGATTAGTCGTTGACTTTTCTTGGAAGATTTCTCGCGAAAAATTAGATCGCCAGTGACTCAAAAAGCCATAATCAAACAAGGATCAAGTTGTTATTTTTTAAAAAAAATAAATCTCTATTTGCTTCTCTAATTGTGATAGATATAAAATTCCTAATATTTTATTTTCTTTTTCATGCTAGTAAGTTAGAAAGAGAGCATATGTTCAGAAGTTGTAGTACAAGACCCATATGAATGGGAAGGAGGGAAAGTCTTGATGGTCCAATCGTGAGGTGGGAGAAGTAATGGTTAGTATATTAAAATAACATAAGTTAATAATTTTTTTTAAAAAATATGTGTTATATTTTTTCCTACTTGCATTTCGGGAGTGATATTTGACACATAGTTTAGGAAAATGACTTCAGCTCTGTTTGATAAAGTACTTTGAAAACATGTATATTTAACATTTCTATATTTGATTAATTTATTTTTTAAATCTAT
Source organism: Ottelia alismoides (assembly GCA_037367405.1). NCBI lineage: Eukaryota > Viridiplantae > Streptophyta > Magnoliopsida > Alismatales > Hydrocharitaceae > Ottelia > Ottelia alismoides. Next base: position 1,070,824 of record JAZKJV010006496.1, read on the forward strand.
ATTTTTTACAATAGAATTGATTATATGTATTGCAGGAGAGAGATGTTGATTTCATCAATAAGAAGCAAACACTTGATAGTTTTGTAATGGAACAGGTTGTGCCGATCAGCGGAAGCATGCGATAAAAGATCGCGCATCTGAGCCATTACCGATTCATGCATGATAATCAATGAGCATACAAAGATCATTCTCAAAATGATCTATAAAATCCAATTCAACCAAGAGTTCCATTATTACAACATTAATAAGGGTATACTTTGCAAAAGAAACTAAATAATTTCACAACATAGCTCTCTGTTCCAGTGTACATACAAATATCCACCATAAATCATGTAATTATCCATACTACACTGAAAGTCTCGTTGAGTTTGCCATATGAATTTGAGTGCTTAGTCGAACTTGTTCTTTACCTGAAATACATAAACATAATTTTGCATGAGCCTAATACCCAGTATGTATCGGGGACCATGCATTGGAATTTTACGGTCTTTCAACCTGATACATTTCATGTACCTGAGTATCCATGGAAAAATATCATTGTGTGTCTAGATGTCTCATGCATGTCTAAGTCGTTCCTAGCAAGTTCCATATTGGTTCTTTCGTAAATATGAGTATGCATGTGCAATATACATAAAAATACATAAGCTATCATTGTTCATCATAAGTGATATATTTCATGAAATCCATAACATGTATATGTATCCTTTATCAATTAGATCATTCTTCCGTATTAACCCCTTAACTAGATTTTGCATGCCTTGAAAGTTTATTATTCTTAAACCATTTCCTTGTATAACATATAATAGTTTATTATTTAATTAAATCATTTTCTCACATAACATGTACTGATTTATTTTTATAAACTATTTCTTTCATAACTTGTAATGATTTATGTTTACTGCATACTTGTAATGATTTACTGATATAAACATTTATTTCATAACTTGTAATGATTTGTCTTTATAAATCATTTCCTTGCATACTTGTAATGCTTTACCGTTATAAACCATTTATTTCATAACTTGTAATGATTTATTTTTATAAATCATTTCCTTGCATACTTGTAATGGTTTGTTTTTAGAAATCATTTTTCTTGCACAACTTTCACAAAAGTATCTTGTTATACGTTTTCAACCGCTGACACTTGCAGTCCATGACATGCCATGACAGTATATGTACAACTGTAGAGGATTTAGTTTTTACCTCTATGGTTCCTTGCAACCACATGCCCCTTGCGACGATAACATGACAATGCAAGTACAACTGTAGAGGACTTAACTTTTGCCTCCACGGTTCCTTACAACCATACGCCCCTTGCGATGTTGCCCCTTAGTCTAACACGATAATTGAACTCTAAAGGTGGGTCCCATCATTAGGTGTAGCACTTAGCTCCGCTTATCGTTATCGTGCCGTTACTCATGTTAAGGAATTGAAACTCTTTTAATATCATTTCCTTTTACCATAAAAAACATAATGTAATAAGACATTTCATTAATCAAATTAATAACTTCTACTCCTTGTAATTGATTGTGGATTTCTTATAGTTGGATATTATAGTGGCTATAAACTGCAACCAAATCACCTAGTAATCTAATTTTATTTAGTTAGGGAAATGACATGCATGTGAAATGTTCTATAAATATAGTATGCCAATTAAATTCCTTCAATCTTATTACTCATAAAAAACATAGTTAGTCTCACTGCACTGTGTGATTTGTATATGCAATTTACTAGTCAGGGACTAAAACATACAGTCTGTTTATGTGTATCTATTTCTTTAGTTTGTACTTTATACATATTGTTCATATATTTATTCGAATTGAATCTCTTATATCAAAACAAAAGTCTCACTACCAAACACACTAACATCACAACTTATAAGGAGGGTCAAATTGCAATGATTTCTAAGGTTATGACGAGTCCGTGAAATTAATAAAACCATTCAATGCTAGCAGTTGTATTTCTAATGCCTATTTTGTTTCAAATTAATATATGTGCTACATTTCCAATTATATTCAACGACCAATTAATGACTAATAGGAATATTCGCACCATACTATTTCCAAACCAAGATTGATTATCAAAATTTCTCATATGATGATCTGAGTCTGCTTGATGTAATCATCTTTGGCATGAAGAACGTGTATCAATGATTATTCGTCTCTCTCTTTTTAATCATTAAATAACGACTCTATATTTTTGTGAAAAAAAATGTTCATATTTACTAATCTTGACCTACGGATCATACGAATGGAGAAAATTAAAGGTTAAAACAATCATCACTTACAAATCTAATTCATAGCTTATGATACAATCTTAAACATTAATGATACAAATAGTCAAAGCTTCATGATATTTCTCGAATACGTATCTTAATATTCGATGCATATGTTTAGATATCTTGTCTCAAATCGAGTTGGTATAGAGGTCTTATAATGGATATATTAATATTCATTTGTTTACCCTACGGATCTGACATATACACTTACATAACTTATCTCGAATCAAGTCATTACTTATATGTGTTATCCTACAAACATGCACATACATTTGTAGATTGCAACCCTAAGCCGATACATTCCTTAGGTCCAAAGCTTGACTCTCTTTGACATGGTCATTGTGACTTTTTCTGGCCCTGTATCCGTACTCTCCTTCTTCTTCGATTCAACACATTCATTTCTCGTGACGAAGAGAATCTCCTGTAAGATCTCTCCTCTCCTTGAATATGAATGTGGGAAAGGTGACATGTCAATTTTATGGACTTATGGTCTTTTAATAATTGATAATGAGGTAAATTAATTGGGGTAATAAAAACTCATTCAATTGGCTATTTAGTAATGCAACAATGATAATATGGAAAAGATGGAAATTTGGTTGGAGGAAATAAAGGAATTTGAATTTTTTTAATCTTTTTATTTCTTAAAAAAATCACGGCCATTACAATCTACCACCCTTATAAAAATTTCGTCCTTAAAATTTCTTCGAATCTGATAATGTCGAAGAAGTGTGGATATTCCCTTGTATCTTGCATTCTAGCTTCCAAGTAGTTGTTTGATAATTGACTGACACGGTTGGTCATCTTTTCAATCAGAAACCGCATAACTTCTCATCAAAAAGTAAATTAGACTGTATTGTCAAGGAACTTTGTAATCGATCACATGTGTAGGGTTAGGATCATACTTTTCTCAACATCGACACGTGGAATACATTATGTAACTTTGAATAATCATGCGACAATTCAATGCCCTAAGTCATCTCAAGAATCTTTTCTTTTATATCTCAAAGGATCCAAAAAGAAACATCTCTCGTTTGGGAGATTTTCATAAACACATGTTCTTTAACTGCACAGCTCAGCTCTCTTCTATGAAAAAATACTATAAGATTTCTGTCTATTTTATGATGTCAACAATCTTCTTTAAATAGATCAACACCCTTCATACTAGTCTGAACTAGCTCTTGTCTCAAAATATATTTCTTGTCAGTATCAATTCAACATGAGGGTGATCTATAAAGTCTCCTATACAATGCTTCCTAGGGAGTCATCTTGATGTTCGAAGTGTAGTTATTATTATAAGCAACCCTACTAATGTTGGAACCTCATGTAGTCAGATATTCAAGAACAAATTCTACAATGCATATCCATATTTTCGCCAACATAAACATCGCTATAGATCCATTATTCATTTTATTGTTATGCATGGGTGAATAGTGTACATTGACCTATGAGCATCGTTTAAGATCTATTTCTTTAACTCGTTGTCATCCAGAATCCAAAACCTATCATGGTATATCACATTTTCATCGACTCCATTTATGAAATAAGAATAGTCTTTCTTGGATGTTTCAATCTTTTTTTGAGATCAACACCTTTTTTACATCATCTAAATCCTTCTAATTTCACCAACCTTTTCCCACTGCATCGCCAAACTTTTAGTGTAAAGATTACTACTACTAACTCCAAGTCAAGAGTATGGTAGTTACACTCTTAAATTCTTATTGACACAATGTATAACCAACAACATTTTCATTTCATATAAAGCACTCCTATATTTTGTATCGACCGAATCAATGTGAACCACTAATCCTCTGGTGTATAATAGTAAGCTTCAAGACAGAGTCATGCCAATTCTTACTTTAATCTTGGAAAAGTTCATTCATATTCTTCTGAATGTACAAACTTTGCATCCTTTCTAATGAGATTTGTCATCATTATTGCGATACATGAGAAAAATTCTACATTGATCACCAATATACCTTGTCACCCTAGAAATCCATGAATCTCTAAAATATTTCTCAACAGACTCCAAGGTAATATATCTTTCATCTTAATTCTTCCAGCTTCAATGTCAATAATCACTAAATATGACAATACTAAGGAATATGATTATGTCCAACCCGATGTTACACTTAGAGCACTTCACATAGAGCTAATGCTGATAAAAGATTTTAAATACAATATCGAGATGTACTTGGTACTTCTGCAGATCACTGAAGTATATAAATAATATCATCCATAATACGATCATACATTTACCATGATCTTCTTGAAAAAATCCAATTCATAAGCTGTGTAAAAGCTACAAGAGAACCTTATGAGATAAAAATGTATGATAAAACAATTGACAATGCTAACCAGTAATCTCAAATCTGTTTCTGAAATGTCCTTCTCTTTTAATCAAACTTAATGACAATTTAGATGCAGATTGATTTTCGAAAAATCTTCTCTTTCCTCATCAAATGAATGAATCATTGATCCCAAGTAGAATATATTAATCCCTCAAGTCATTATATCCAACTATCTTTGAATATGATTTTAAACTCTTTAAGTTCCCCATGTGTCATTCTATACCTTGAAATTGATGTCATTCCCAACAAATTATCAATGGGGAAATCATTTCCTTATGAGAATGTAATATTGAAAATATCAATGGAGAAATCAATATCTACACAGGTGATCCTAAAAAAGATTGTCTAAATTGACATTCCAACCCCCCATATGTTGAAGAAGATTTTTCGCGGGTCTAAATATGTCTCACACAAGGCGGAGACACGGTCGCTGTGGCAATTTGCAAGAAACCCTACTTCAGATAACAATTAACCCACAATAATATTCAAATAATGAAAATACAGTGTGGAGTTAAAATTTATTACAACTCTACAACAAAGATGTGTACACGTGCAAGTATATGTAGAGGTCAAACACAAGGAGCAAACTAGATAGGGCAGTCAGATAAATCATAAAAACGATTGTGTGATTCTTTGTCTATTTTTTGTGAGTTTTTAATTTTATAATTTTATAATTTTTTATTTTTTAGTTTTATATTTTGTATTTTTCTTTTTATATTTTATATTTTCAGATTTTTATATTTTTTCTTTTTAATAAGAAATATAGAATATAATAAACTATATATAATAATAAATAATATAGATATAAATAACTAAAAATAACTAAAAATTACATAATTGAATACTTTTTGGTTCTAAAATATTTTTTGCTATTTTTGTGATTTTTAGTGGTTTTTTACTAATTTTTATTTATTTTCAAAGTAAAAAATACCTTAAATCGGTATTAAATAAATATCCGAAATTGAAATGAAGAGGGAAAATAGCAAAATAGGTCCAAAATTCTTCAAATTAATTTTAATAGATAGATAAAAATATAACAAAAATTATAAAATAGGAAAAATATATTTTTAGATTTTTAAGAATTTTTAATATTTTTAAACTAGAATTTGGAGTTTTTTTATTTTTATATATTTTATTTTTCTACTTTAGGGTTTTTGGTTTCTAGAGTTAGAAAATAATTAAATAAATATTTTTTTTATTTTTTTTAAAAATGTTTTATATTTTTTTGATTTTTATACTATAGACAGGGTAAAAAATGTTCAAAACGATTTTTAATAAATAATAAAAAGTTCCAAAATTGCAAAATAAAAATACGACGTGGATCTGCAAGTAATCGAGGGCGTACATCTATTTTTCGGTACAATATCTATTTTAAATAAATAGGATTAACACAAAAAAATTGCTAAACTGGCACCGGCATATATGTAAAGCCAGGAACCCCTGTACAATTTTTTAAAAATATTATAACTGGAATAAAAGTTTCAGGACCAAAATGAAATTCATAAAATAGCGAGGGCCCACCTGCAAAATACCCACCTCACATGGGTCAGCATGTGAGGTGAGCTAGCGTGTATTTGTTTGCAAATATAGATACTGTGAGGGTCTCATTGCAAATTTTATAAAAATAAAACAATAATCGATGCAAGTTTACATACTAATAATTAAATACAAAAAAATTGTTGGACAAAAGTGCAAAATACCCAACCTAAGGCATGGATCCAACGACTGAGCTCCTCCCACTTGCCACGTGTCAGCCTGTAGGTGTGCAATGGCGGTTTGATGATTAACGGTCAAGATCAGATCGCCTCGCAGATTTGTCGGTCTGGAGCAGGGCTTATCCAAGGGTCCACGATCAAACTGGGCCATGTTCTTGATCCTACGACGGAGAACTCGGTGGAGGAACTGGGAAGAAATATCAGCGATGCGAGCTTCCTCCGCTAATATCTTCCTCCTCCGTTGTTTCTAACAGCTCCATAGGTGTCCCATACACTCATGGCAAGTTCCTCTATTTGTTGGGGGGCACAAAAAGCATCAAGGTACACCGGAGCTCCTCCACGAAGTCAGGGAATGTGAGAAGTTCCAGGTACCTCTGGCGAGTGGTCGAAATTGCTCTCAGTGGTCCTTTGTCCTTCGTTCTTGCACACAAAGCATACCAGGGTCGAGGGAAAACTACCTTGACCCGATTAGAGGGGAATGGAAGTGGGGGAGGTGAAGCGACGACAGCTCCGACGAGGCGGACGAGTTGGAACTCCGAGATCCTGCTCTAGGAAGGAGCAGGGTGAATGGGATGCCTCGAGGCATGAAGAAACGATAGGGAAAGACAGTGGGGGTGAATGTGATGTCAGAGAGACGATCGAGCACAGTGGGAGATTTGTCGGACATCAAGCTCTGACGAACTTCAAAGGTGGCGATTACCGCTAGATCATGCAGTAAAAATACAAAATAAATGCAAGAAATTAACCTAGGAACTACAACTAAGCTACATAGCAAGTAACCAAACCTCGAATCGTCCGGGAAGCCAACGAGATTGACCTCGACGACCATGTGGTCGAAGGTGATGGAATCACCTTCAAATCTCTCCCTAACTCATCTTCAGTAGATGGAGAGGAGGTTGTCACTGATGAACGTCAAATTTTGCCTCTTTAAAAGTTGATAATTGTCACAGTATAGGAGGCGAATTCGGTTCAGTAAAAACCATAATCTTTGAATACTGTGGAGTATTTTTAACTTGGCAAGTCTACCAAGGTCGAATGCAGGGACACGCGCCTCTTTAATCTATTCATCGACTTTTGTTTAATATGTGATTATCTTATCAATTTTAGGTCTTCATGCAGATGTGCATACTAGAATGCATAACAATGCAATTATATGACACATGCATTTTTGTTTGACTTTTCAATGCAATTTTAAGAGGATGCAAGATGAATGATATGCAATCGATGAGTATCACAAATAGCCCTAGAATATCACATAATTGAGCATTAGATTATAGCCTTAATTTCATAGTCAAATTGAGCACTAAAAGAATGCGAACAATCATCTATTAATGGTAGAGACATATAGAACAAAGACACTATTTAGCAATAAAAATTCATCATATTTCATTTAGTGTCAGATGAGAAAATTAATTATGCCAATAGATATATGAGGAAATAAGGAACGAAGCGATACTAAAATCATACAATTTGGATCTACGATGCTCAAGTTATGCAAGAAACAATGCAGGGGCAGACGTGTAATAAAAATGCAAGAAATAAAGGATAAATAATTACAAATAGGTCCTTGGAGGGACCTATTTGCAATTCACAAAAATCAACGTGGTCCTCTGTAAATTTCCCAATGCACGTAGGGCCATATATGTAATTCTTGAAACCTACAAGGGCCTCCCAGAAATTTACCCATGTACGCACGTAAGGCACGTGCCTGGGGATCAAAATGCAATTACCAAAATGTCAAGGGACTTCTCTGTAATTTACCCAGGCCCTCATGTGCTGGGCACATGAGGATCCAGGGTCGGGAGGTGGCGCAGCTTCGAGCACACATGGAAGGCGTTGTTGGCTCGGTGTGAGGTTCGATGGCTCTGAGCCTGCTGGTTCGGCAAGAGGTTCGGACGTGCAACGTGTCGTCATCGGGAACGTCCGATCCAGATGATCGGACAGTCACTACTCTTCGTGCTCTGTCGTGGTCCACCGGAGGAGGTTGCGCTCCGGTGGCCTCCCTATGTCTCCTCCGTGCTCTGAGGGGCAACCTGATGGTCGAGGAAGATCCGTGAGGCCTTAGCATTGAAGCTCGAACGACAGAGGAGGCACGGGGATGGCCGGTAGCTGCTGGCGATGAAGGATCACTTGAGGCGGAGCTGCAGAAGATGCCTCCGATGATTCTCCGATTAATGAAGGGTCTTTGACCTGCAAGCATTAGGTGTGGATAGACGAAGCACGTATGCGTGTGTGCTGGGGAGTTGAGTGAGGTGAGATGGAGGCCACAGAGTTACATGAGGTGGAGGCTGGGGAGCTTCTTCTCCGACGAGATGAAGAAGAAGGTGGATCGGAGCGGGGGTGGTTCTAGAGAAGGGAAGGGGGTCGGTGTGACTGATTGATGGATGACGGAGCTCAGGGGATGGTTTGTGGCTGGTGAGGGTGAAGATGGATGTCGGAAAATTTATAAGAAATTTTAAGAAGATAGAAGAAGGGTACCTCGATGAAGAGGGGAATCCAATGGAGAAAGAGGCCTGGGGTGAGCATCGGAGGATGCTCTGGGTCGTCGCCCAGTGTGCGTGGCTGTGCACGGAGCTGGAGCTACCGCTGGTGGTGGCGAAGCTTACATGGTGGAGGCGCCATGGATCTCACCTGGAAGCAAGGTTGTCGTCGCGTCGACACCGCCCTCCGCTATCACCGGAGGGCAGAGGAAGCTGGGCCTAAGCCCCACGGATTGGTGGATGGGGGTAAACCTGGTGGAGGGGGTGGTTTTATAGGGAGAAGGTTGCATAGTTATGGTGGTGAGGCGGGGTTTTTAAACAGATGTCTTGATGGCTGGAAGTGATGGTGGAGGCGTTGCTGAGATGCACAAAGGAGGTGGAGGTAACAATTACTTGGAGATGGCGTTTTGAGAGGAGGAGGTGGTCAGAAGTGGTTTCTATAATAGGAAGGGGGCGGGTGGCTTGCGAGGGTAACGACTAGGAAGGGAGGCCAACGGGAGGTAGGAGATGAGTGCTTAGCTGTTGGATCTTTTGATCCAATGACTAGGATGGAAGTGTGGGCGAGGGATATAGATCAGATCATAGGATCTGATCCTATGGCTGAGATATAGGCGCCAAAGGGCGGCCCATATGGAGAGGTGAGCATGATCGAATGGCTGGGAAACGATGGGTGACATGGCGAGATGAGGGCCTTAGGATGGTAGTCTGATCATGTGGCTGAGGGGTAGGCGGATACAAACAGTGGGGATCAGATCTCATGAGAGATCTGATGGCTGGAAGTAATACATGGATGGACAATCGGGATGGAGGCGAGTAGGAGAGGATCGAGCGGTTGCTGGAGAGGCCGGGTGGCGTAAGGGAAGCGGGCCACGTGGGCAGCCCAGAGGGCGGCACACGGCCCAATCAGAAAATTTGAAAATAAAAAAAAGAAAATCTAAAAGTTTCATGTTGGACAAAAAGCCAAAAGAAGTCATTTGTACAAAAGATATTTTTGAGGGGTAATTTTAAAGGGTAAAAACACTGATTTCGGGTTTTGAGATTTTTTGTATTTTTTAGTTCTTTTAAGGGTTAGGGAAATTATAGACAATTATTTAACCTAATTTTTAAGGGTTTTTAATAATAAATAAAAATAAGGAAAATAATTACAATAAATATATGTTAATTAAGCATAGTTTATACACAATATAATACAAGATAAAATGAACGAATTGTCAGTAATTTTATTGGATTATTTAAGCTAGGGGCTTAATAATTGTTTTTTTGCATGGTGAATACGAGATTCATCAATCACCCTCATGTTATCCGGAGCACACGAAAGGGAGTAGAAACGAGGGCCAAAAGGATTCGATGAGAGAGGAAGGCCGGGGAGGTTTTGTACAGGATGGCCAAGCATGAGGGAAGATCGAGGGAGATCGGCCAAATCCGTGATGCATTCCTCGAGGAATCACACTAGCATGCCTGAGGGATTATAGAGGAGGAAAAGGCTTGAAGGAATCCCCACCGATTAGTTAAAGAATCGACTTGAAAAAAGGCGAGAAGAAGGGGTCAAACAAAGTCCAACAAACTGACATGTGTAGGACAACTAGTTGACCGAGGTCAACTAGTAGAGCCTCCTGGTTGGTCCACGTGGACCAACTGGGAAAAACCTGCCCGAAAAAAGTTTATAAAATATAAAATAATTATTAAATGATTTTATTAATTTTAAGGTAAAAAATAAAAAAAGTTTATTATTTTCTATGTTATTTTATTATAATATTTATTTATTTTTTCGAGCTAGTTAATTACAAGTTACTTTTTAAGGTTTTTTATAGGTATATTTACCTACGTTTTAGGTCTTTTATTTTTATTTTATATTTTTGATTTTATTACTTTCTTTTCTTATTTTATAGAATTATAAATTATTTTTATATACTTGAATAATTTTTTGTCTTATTTTTATGATATAATATAAACACTTCAAATAAATAGGTATACTTATTATATAGGTATAAGTCTAGGTATTTCATTTATGTATTTTATATACATGTTTTATTTTAATGTTCTATTAATGGTTTTATTCTACTTTTAATATGTACGTATGATATAATAATATTTAAAAAAATTTAAAAATATAAAATTACAGAAATAATACAAATAATAAATAAAATGATTATTTAATCAGGTATATTGTACAACAGGGGACCAAAACCTAACTTTCACATACTAACTCCAAAAAATATGAAACCACCTTTATTAAATAGCTTATTAAAAGTTATACACAATGAAAGATGCTTTTAATATATTTTTAGTTTTTATTTGGATGATATGGATCTGTGAAGTTGGAATTTTGGGAACTTATTCAGAGTATAACTCTTACACTGTGTATTGTTTTGGTATCAAATCAATTTTGTATTATATATATTATTATCTACAACTTTCATGTACAAAATTTCTTTATTTGAGGTATAAAAAATAGAAAATAAAACAAGTCCCAAAAATAAGTAAATAAAGAATTAATAAATGGGATTTTTATTGTATTATTTGCCCTGATCACCCCCTACTTTATTCCTTGTCGACCTAGTCATCAAGATGCATAGGTCTCGGTATTTAAGCTCATAAAATACCATTGGCATTTTATTCTTTTTATTTTCTTTTCTTTATTCTATAATTTTGACATTAAAATAACATTTTATACAATATTTATACAACAAAGAATGAATGTTAATTTGTGCAAATAAGGGGTATTTACATGCATTAGCTAGGATTTTAAGGTTAAAATGATAAAATAAAGGTGATGAAATGGAGATTCACACCATACCACATCCATATCTCCAAGACATGTATATGATTATAGTATATGATTATGGATATGTTGTGCAACACTTAAATGCCAGTTTACTTGTTTCTTATATGCACATATAATCTTTTATACTTCCCTAAGACTCCTGAATTTTATCACATACTTTTTAATCATTTTATTCACATGTCAAAGGTGTAAGAATCTTGATCTCTTACCATTATTCGGGTAACAAAAATGTAACATTCAATAGAGAGTTAAATAAAATAAATCCACTTAATGTCAAGCATTTCCAAAAAGAAGATTGTTCTTGCACTCAATTTATCATGTATTTGATCCATATTTCTGGTAAAATGTCTCATAGATGATATTCTCCTCCTTAATATAGTTGGTACATTCAATGTTGATGTTTGCTCTTGTATTCAATGCTTAATTTTTTTCCATCTCTTGTTCTCTGTCAAAGATGAATGCGTTGTCATGTATAAAAAGTCTCAAAATAAGTCTATCAAAGCCACATGCTTGATGTTTTTACTATTGAGTCATCAATACCATCAACTCATCTAGTAGTTATTGTTGTATATCCTTGACCATCTAATTGTATGGTGACTTTTCATGACCACCCTTAACCTCAATTCCAAAATGAGGGGCCATCTGATTCATAAAATACTAAGATCAAGTAGTTGCATATAATACCTAGATTTGACTCTATTCATCTCAATTGGATCATTTTCTATTGTGGATATCTTATGTTTAAAGGAACTCTAGCTCTGATTCCATTTGTAACGGAACGGATCCTACCGTCCGGTAGAAGAATGCGATAAAAGATCGCACGTCCGAGTCGTTACCGATTCATCATGGCAATCAATGAGCTTACACAGATCATTCTCAAAAGAATCCATCAAATCCAATTCAACTAAGAGATCCATTATTACAACATTAGTAAGGGTATACTTGCAAAAGAAACTAAATAATTTCACAACATGGCTCTCTGTTCCAACGAGCATACATATATCCACCATAAATCATGTAATTATCCATAGCACACTGAAAGGCTCGTTGAATCTACCACACAAACTTGAGTGCTTAGTCGAACTTGTTCTTTACCTAAATAAATAAACATGATTTTACATGAGCCTAATGCCCAGTATGCGTCAGGGTCCATGCATGGGGATTCTAAACGTTACATTTCATTTAATTGAGTATCCATGGAAAAATATCATTGCGTACCTAGATGTCCCATGCATGTCTAAGTCATTTCCTAACAAGTTCTATATTGATTCTTTCAAAAATATGAGTATGCATGTGCAATATACATAAAAATACATAAGCTATCATTGTTCATCATAAAGGGTATGTTTCATGAAATCCATAACATGTATATGTATCCTTTATCAATTAGATCATTTTTTCGGATTAACCCCTTAATTAGATTTTGCATTCCTTGATGGTTTATTATTCTTAAATCATTTCTTTGCATAACATATAATGGTTTATTCTTTAATTAAACCATTTTCTCACATAACATGTACTTGTTTATCTTTATAAACCATTTCTTTCATAACTTGTAATGATTTATCTTTATAAATCAATTCCTTGCATCTTGTAATGGTTTACCATTATAAACCATTTATTTCATAACTTGTAGTTATTTATCTTTATAAATCATTTCCTTGCATACTTGAAATGGTTTACCCTTATAAACCATTTATTTCATAACTGGTAATGATTTATCTTTATAAATCATTTTCTTGCATACTTGTAATGGTTGGCTTTTATAACTTAGTTTTCTTGCATAACTTTCATGAACATATCTTGTTATATGTTTTCAATCGCTGGCACTTGCAGTCCGTACAACTATAGAAGACTTAGCTTTTGCCTCTATGGTTCCTTGCAACCATACGCCTTTTGCGGCGATAACATAACCGTGTAGGTACAACTGTAGAGGACTTAGCTTTTGCCTCTATGGTTCTTTACAACCATACGCCCCTTGCGGCATTGACCCTTGGGATAATACGACAATTGGACTCTAGAGATGGCTCCCACCATTAAGTGTAGCACTTAGCTCCACTTATCGTTATCGCACCATTACTAATGTTAAGGAAATTCCAACTCTTTTAATGTCATTTCCTTTTACCATAAAAAATACAATGTAATAAGATATTTCATTAGTCAAATCAATAACTTTCTCTCCTTGTAATTGATTATGGATTTCTTATAGTTGGACATTATAGTGTATATAAACTGCAACCAAACCACCTTGTCATCTAATTTTATTTAATTAGGGAAATGACATTCATGTGAAATGTTCTATAAATATATTATGCCAATTAAATCCCCATAATCTTATTATTTATAAAGAAACATAGTTAGTCTCACTGCACTATATGATTTGTATATGCAACTTACTAGTGAGGGACTAAAACATATAGTTTGTTTATGTGTATCTATTTCTTTACTTTGTACTTTATGCATATTGTTCATATATTTATTCAAATTGAATCTTTTATATCAAAACAAAAGTCCTCACTACCAAACACACAGACATCTCAACTTATAAAGAGGATCGATTGCAATGACTTCTAAGGTAAGGACGAGTCTGTGACATTAATAAGATCATTCAATGCTAACAACTATATTTCTAATAGCTATTTTATTTCAAAATTAATATATGTGCTACATTTCCAATTATATTCAACAACCAATTGATGACTAATAGGAATATCAAACCATACTATTTCCTAACCAAGATTGGTTAAAGAGAATCTCAAAGTCCTTACTAATACCACCAAGTTTAATTAACCAAAAAGGTATCCATGTCTACAACAAAAATTTCTCATATGATAACATGAATCTACTTGATGCAATCATCTTTGGCATGAAGAACTTGTATCAATGATTATTCATCTCTCTCATTTTAATTATTAAATAAGGACTCTATATTTTTGTGGAGAAAAAAAAATCATATTTAGTAATCTTGTCCTACTGATCATGCAAATGGAGGAAATTACTTACGAATGTAATGCATGGCTTATGATACAATATCAAACATGAATAATACAAATAGTTAAAACTTCATGATATGTCTTCAATAAGTATCTTATCCTATGCATATGCTTAGATATCTTATCTCAAATCGAGTTGGTATAGAGGTCTTGCTGTGGATATATTAATATTCATTTGTTTAACCCTACGGATCTGCCATATACAATTACATAACTTGTCTCGAATCAAGTCATTACTTATATGTGTTATCCTACAAACATGCACATACATTTGTAGATTGCAATCCTAAGTTGATACATACCTTAGGTCCAAAGATTGACTCTCTTTGACTTGGTTGTTGTGGCTTCTTCCGACCTCGTATCCACACTCTCCTTCTTCTCCGATTCGATAATGCCATCTCTCATGATGAAGAGAATCTCCTGTAAGATCTCTCTCTCTCTCTCTCTCTGCTTACGAATGTGGGAAATGTGACGTGTGGATTTTATAGCCGTATAGCCTTTTAATATTTGACTACGAGGTAAATTAATTTAGGTAATAAAACTCATTCAATAGGATATTCAATAATGCAACAATGGTAATATGGAATAGATGGAAATTTGACTAGAGGAAATTAAGAGATTTAAATTTTTTTATCTTTTTATTTCTTGAAAAGGTCACGGTCGTTACATGTTTTCCTCCATATTATGTTGAGGAACATCGACATTCTTATTCTGCTTATGGCAAGCCGTCTTATTCACAATCACAGTCATCACAACAACCAACTCCTTATTTAGAGTCTTATATGGCGATAAAGATAGAGAACATGACAAAACTGCATATTTCACAAATTATATGTAAGAAATCTCCTTCTTGTATGCAGTATTTTCACAATTGTTTAATTCCTCACAATTCTCTTATATATCGTTTACTTATAGGTCACAAAAGCCTACATCGCAGTATCAAGAAATTGATTCTAATGAGGAAGAGAAGGAGAATGACCCAAAAGAAGAAGCACACATGTATGCAACATTTAAGGTCAGGGAAAAGAGAAAGAAGAAATCGAAACAAAGTTTGATGTTAAAGATTTTTCGATCCAAAAGAGCACATTTGCTCGCCCACTCTGCTAGAGAGCACTTGGCATGCATATGTCGAGCTTGTTATACATGCCAATTGACCTTTTCTTGTAGCATTTTAAACGTTGTTAAATTTAGCACTGATTAGTAATAATTTTAATAAATAAATCAATAGAATAATCATTGTTATATGTAACGATGAATATGACATGTGTTGCTAACTACAAGAACAAACGATGATTTGACAATGAAATTCGTCGTTATATCTTTATATCGAAAGTAGGGAAATAGATATTTAAAATATTTTATTATCATTGGTCAGCTTTGTTGTAGTGGAATAATATCATATTTATATGTTTAAGACAATATAATGATAGATTTTGGAAAAAACATGACTATAGATCCATTTGGTTGTAGTAATATTAATTCATACAACGAATGTTATTCTTTATGAAGTTATCTTATAATCTTATTATTCGTAATGGATGGCATAGTCATTGCTAAATATCCAATAAAACCATTATCATCAATGAATATTTTTATTGAAATGTATACTAATCGTTCCTAATATAAAAAGAACTAAAGAAGAGAAAGGATAATCATTGTTATACGATTTGATACTAGAATATAGCAACTAATACGACATTCGTTCTGAATTTATAGAACATTTGAAGATATGTCGCTGTTATAACTTTAACATCGGAAGATATATCAATGAATATTAATTTATTCATTGCATGCTCATTGTAGTGGACATGGGTATGGCGAATATAGCCGAAGATGATATTTATTGCATAGGTGACAAAGCCTTATTGGACCAAGTAAAATTCCTTCCAAAGCTTTTTGAGTAAATTTCACCTTGTCGGTATGATGGCATCATAATAAAATTTAAATACAAAGAAATAGCTCTTAGTCTAAGAAATGCATTCATTCTTGTTGAGGTAATTTCTTGATAATGAATACATGAAGTTTGTTTGTGATATATCCTTCTCATCAAGAGATTTGTGTTTTGAGATAAATATGAGGATAAGTAGTACTTACTTTCTTAGGTTCTATACACCCGTCATTTATCAACGCAATTCTTTAGATAAAGACTTCGTTTTTCCTCTTTCTGGACATGTTTCTCAGAACATGGAATGCATTTGAGATAAATACGTGGATAAGTAGCACTTACTTCCTATCCTATATTTGGTTGTTGCAATAAGGAATGAGGAATAAGTTATACTCAGATGGACATCGAGTGCTTGGATTCGAGTGTCAGGCTCACTAAAATAGGATTTTTTAAGGAATATTTATACTCATAACCCTGAGTAATTTCGTAATTACGTATATAACCATGAATCACAAATTACATGAGAAATCCCAAATAGTCACTCCATCTCACACCCATAACCTTCTGTTAGTTTAATCTATAACTCAACCACATCATTGAGTTAATCAAACATATGTTTCATCTAACAGCTATTATTAAAATGTAAATAAAATTAAATTAAAATCCTAATCTCCCACCCCTCCTCCATCGACACCCTTAACCCTCCAACCCCGATGCCCGATGCCCCCTCTCCTCTATCAATGTCGCCTAAAACCCCTGCCCCCCAGCCTCCTATGCCCGAGCCGACACCCTCAACCCTCTAGCCCCGATGCCCAATGCCTCCTCTCGTCCATCATCACCACCTGAAACCCCTCCCCTCCGGCCTCATATGCCTGAGCTGACACCCTCAACCCTCCATCCCCGTTGCCCGATGCCCTTTCTCCTCCATCATTGTCGCCTGAAACCCCTCCCCCCGTCCTCCTACACTGGAGCCGACACCCTCATCCCTCCAACCTTACTGCCTGATGCCCCTATCCTCCATCATCGCCTCCTGAAACGCCTCCCATTCGACCTCCTATGCCCGAGCCGACACCCTCAACCCTCCAGCCTCGTCGCCCGATGCTCCCTCTCCTCCATCATCGCCGCCTGCCTCCTTCCCTCCCCCCCTTCCAGCCCCTTTTGCTCGAAGTTCCCTTCCTTCCCGCATTCTTCCACATGAATCCCATCTCCTCCAGCCCCTTACACCCGAGGCCCCTCCCCTCCAACCCCCTCTGCCCGAAGATCCCTCCCCTCCACCCATTCCTCCTCTCGAATCTCCATCTCCTCCACCCCCCTCTGCCCAAGCACCCTACTGTCCAACCCCAATGGCTAGAGCCCCCTCTCTCCATCTATTCCGCAAGAAACCCTCTCCCCTACAGCCTCGGTCCATAGCTTCAAGTTTTCAGATGGAATAAACAGTAGGAGCTCCTCCCATGGTCCTCTTCTTTCTCCTCCTCCTCTCCTTCATCGACCGTAACTATGGTGGAACACCACCCCCAACATAGTGTGGATCGTCAACAGGCGGAACCCCATCACCAACTCCATCTTTTGGATGACACCTTTTGCAAATGTAATTCAGTTCAAGGGGTAAAATGATCAAAATTCGACTGATTCCGTCGAAGATAACGGAAAGAATGGATGGAAGTTAACACAGGATCATGATATGTAAGAGTTAACCATTACTCAAGGTTCCTTATGTAGTTTGGGATCACACAAGGTTATGTACGTAATATGAATTTACTCAGTGTTATGGGTGTAAATATCTTTTTTAAATTCATTTTCCAAAAATTTTACCTAATGGATATTTGAAACTTACTATATATAGATATATAAAAAATCACATATATCTACCGTGTATAATATATTTATCTTAGAGGACGGGGAGGCTGCTACATGTAGCAGCCAACGTGGCTGCTACATGTGACAGTTTCCCAAAAAAATATTTTTTTTTTCAAAATTAAACCATGAATATTCATCTATATATCCCTCATACATTGTATTAAAATTTCGTCAGAAACAGAGACTCCTATGCCCTCCATCTAGAACACGTCGATTACAGCAAATTTCAGACCGTTAAAATTATCTTTCTAGATGGAGGGCATAGGAGTCTCTGTTTCTGACGAAACTTTAATACAATGTACGAGAGATATATAGATGAATCTTCATGATTTAATTTTGACAAAAAATAAAAAAATTTGGGGAAACTACCACAAGTAGCAGCCACGTTGGCTGCTACATGTAGCAGCCTCCCTTTTCACTTAATCTTATCGTGTCAATTTCCAGGACGTTTATATTGAATACTAAAGTTTCGAAATGTATAATTTGGATAATTGTGGAGCATGTTCAATATATGTCAAGGACTTGCAATAATGTTAAAGTTTAAATGGATTCATACGATTAAATCTTCGTAAAAAGGATAAAACCTAATATTTTTGGAAGTAATGCAGTACTATAAATCTATCTATCTAAATGATTCGTATCCTTCCTTGCGAGTATGGAATAATTGGAAGGAGAAATAAGTTAAGACTCATCTACTTGAAGATGAGGACTAAATGAGAAGATTACAATTCTCCTTTTTGGCTTAAATGGTTAAATATTATGAACAAAACAATGGAAATTCGCTTATTTTGATATAAAACTGTATTTATAAGCTCGTTCTTCTTCCTTTCTAACAAAACATAAATTAAAATAGGATTTCCGGAAAAGATAAAAGCCAATGGAATCCTTCGGAGTTCGAACATTTCAAAGCTATGTACATTAGTTTCTATCTTCTATTTTCTTTCTAAAAATGTAAATTAGCTTGCCGACATGTGTAGCCTAATCTAATCTAAACTAATAGACATTGCATTGGAACTTTCTATTAATCGCAAACCGATTAGTAAAATATAGTTTTGACTTTTGAGAGACAAACCAAAGAGTTTGATCCGATTATTCAAAGATGCGCTCTTTTGGGTACCATAATAAATAATTTAATTAAATTTTTAGTGTTAAGCGTTCATTCTCGGTATTAGGGACTCCATACCTTATTCTAGCATATCTTAATATGTTTTAATACATGTGGTCTACGTGACAAAAGAATTTTATTTTTGTTATTTTCACCTCCAACTAAAAGATATATGTTTTGGGTATTCTAGTTTACTAGAGTTGGACATGAAAAATAATGTATTTTTTTGGATTGAGATTTATAAAAATTATCTTGCACATCAAATTTGGATCTAGGCAATGAGAAAAAATCAGTTGATATATTTTTCGTTGTTACATTTATAGAACAATGAATAATGTTTCATTCTTTGAATTTTTAACAAATATCATATCCATTACTATATTGATAGAAATAAAACATATGATAAAGATGATAGTGTTAACACTTTTATTGTAATAGTTGCTTTAGTAATGATTTGTGTAAATTTTAATGAAAAAATCATTGAATAATTGTTGTTTCATCACCCTTCTACCATGAATATTAAATTTATTGCAAATTATAAGAATAGAAGACAACATCAGAAGTTATGACTATGTATATTCTGTAATGATTGTAAATTTGCAACGTGAGGGTTGATCATGTGAGGGTCAAAAACTGCGAGAGCATAAGAGCAGTGAATCTGAACCATTAGATTCTGCTCACCTCTCTCATCCTCCAATCAATCAATATAATCTAATAGTCCAGGCTCATTTCTCTCATGCTCTCACAGTTTTTGGCTCTCGCAGGATCAACCTTCTTTGTAATGTATCTTAAATACATTCTTATACATACTAATAACTTCTCTCATATTTAAAAATATATAAAATTTAATGTGACATCTATGTGTATGTGTGTGATTTATGTAACATAAGTTTAGCCGCAATATGCCAATATCGGCAAGTGATGTGATTACATACACCATTTCCCATGAATAATGTGATTATTTCTAACTAATTATTTTGAAAAAAAAACAATTTGTAAAATATGAATATTTTATTCTTGAACAGATGCATTACCTACCATCCTAAGTAGTATATATTTCGGCTACCAACGTAGACTTCCAATTGGACAGCTCTAGATAATGATAGAAAATAGATGGAATTAACCGGAAGATTCTCTTCTTATGCTTGATGAATAAATGATTAGGTAGAAATAGGACCCCAATGCACCATAATCTCCATTTTCTAACATAGGCATTATCACTCTCCCATTCATGGAGGTTTGACAAAAATTCCATTAGGTTTACCTTTTAGACTATATTCATTTGGAGAATAAGCACTGGAACCTAGTAAAATTCCTTCTAGAGCTTGTTGAGTAAATTTCACTTTGATGGTATGATGGCATCATAATAAAATTTATATACAAAGAAATAGCTCTTAATCTAAGAAATGCATTCATTCTTGTCGAGGCCATTTCTAGACAACGGATACATGAAGTGTGTTTGTCATATACCCTTCTGATCAAAGAGAATTTGTGTTTGAGATAAATATGTGGATAACTAGTACTTACTTTCTTAGGGCTCGTTCGGTTCGGGAATAAGCAGGGATAAGGATTGGGAATAAGGGGAATAAGGGTCTATTCTTTGTTCGGCTGGAGAATAGGAATAAGGAGAATAAGGGTCTATTCTTTGTTCGGCTGGAGAATAGGAATAAGGAGAATAAGGTGAAATAAAGGTAGGTAAGGTGGGATAAAGATAGGAATAAAAGTGAAATAAGATGGAATGAGGAGGAATAAACGTACCACGGGAAACCGTGTTGAATGGAGAATAGGCCCCTTATTCCAGGGCCTATTCTCCAAACGAATAGGCCCCTTGTTTTTTCTCTTTCTGGACGGTACAAGATTCTCATAAATGGAGTGTGTTGCAGATAAATACGTGGATAAGTAGTACTTTCTATCCTATATTTGGTTGTTACAATAAGGAATGATGAATAAGTTATACTCCGATGGACATCGAGTGTTTGGGTTCGAGTGCGAGGCTCGCTAAAGTTGGAGTTTTTTAAAAAAATTCCTTTTCCAAATATTCTACATAATGGATATTTGAAACTTACTTTATATAGATATAGCAAAATTCACATATATCACCATGTATAATATATTTATCTTATCGTTTGAATTTCCAAGTCATTTATATTGAATACTAGAGTTTCGAAATATATCATTTGGATTATTGTGGAGCACGTTCAAGATATGTCGAGGACTTGCAATAATATTAAAAATTTAAATGGATTCATACGATCGAATCTTCGTAAAGAGGATAAAAACTAATATTTTTGGAAGTATTGCATGCAGTACTATAAATTTATCTACATGATTCGTATCCTTCCTTGCGAGTATGGAATAATTGGAAGGAGAAATAAGTTAAAAGTCATCGAGTTGAAGATGAGGACTAAATGAGAGGATTACAATTCTCCTTTTGGCTTAAAATGGTTAAACATTATGAACAAAACAATGGAAATTGAATTATTTTTATATAAAACTTTATTGATAAACTCATTTTCCTTTTTTTCCAACTAAACATAACCTACATCACAACAAAATTTGACTATAGCGGCGATTAGTTGATATTTCGAAAAATAACAACAAATAAACATTGCTATATGAACCGTTGCTAATGATATTGTGACATATATACTATTCGTTGCTAAATTCAAGTACGAAAACTCATTTCGCAATGAATAATATCATCGTTATATATTTAACAACAGTTAATTTAGTGACAGATTTTGAAAAAAGCATCATTGTAGCCTAATTTTGTTGTAGTGATAAAGAAGGATTTCTGGATAAGATTAAAGCCAATGGAATCCTTCGAAGTTCAAACATTTCAAAGCTATATGCATTAATTTCGATCTTCTATTTTATTTCTAGAATTTAAATTAGCTTGCCGACATGACTAGCCTAATCTAATCTAAACTAATAGACATTGCATTGGAACTGATATTCAAATAAAGTGTTGACTTTTGAGAGACAAACCAAAGAGTTTTATCCGATTATTCAAATAAGGATGCGCTATTTTGGGCACCATAATAATTAATTTAATTAAATTTTTAGTGTTTTGCGTTCATCCTCGGTATTAGGGACTTCATAACATATTCTAACATATCTTAATATGTTTAATACATGTGGTCTACGTGACAAAAGGATTTTATTTTTGTTATTTTCACCTCCAAAAAAGAGATATGGTTTGTGGTATTCTAGTTTACTAGAGTTGGACATGAATGCATTTTTTTGAATTAAGATTTATAAATTGATAATTATCTCGCACAACAAATTTGGAGTAAGGCAATGAAAAAAAACAGTTGATATATTTTCCGTTGTTAAATTTATAGAAGATGTTTCGTTCTTTGAATTTTTAACAAATATCACATCTATTACTATATTCATATAAATAAATCATATAACAAAGATGATGCGATAACACTTTTACTGTAATCGTTGCTAATTTAGTAATGATTTGTATAAATTTTAATGAAAAATTATTGAATAATTGTTGTTTCAATCACCTTTATACAATGAATATTAAATTTATTGCAAATTACAAGAATAAAAGACAACATCATAATGGTTGTAAATCTGTAATGTATTTTAAATACATTTGTATACATACTAATAACTTCTCTCTTATTAAAAAATATATAAAATTTTAATTTGGCATCTATATGTATCTTTGAGGTTTATGTAACATAAGTTTAGCCGCAGAATCGTAAGTGTATCTTTGTGATGTGATTACATACGCCCATTTTCCATGAATAATGTGATTATTTCTTACTAATTATTTTGAAAACAACAATTTGTGAAATATGAATATTTTATTCTTGAACAGATGCATTACCTACCATCCTAAGTAGTATATATTTCGGCTACCAACGTAGACTTCCAATTGGACAGCTCTAGATAATGATAGAAAATAGATGGAATTAACCAGAAGATTCCCTTCTTATGCTTGATGAATAAATGATTAGATAGAAAGAGGACCCCAATGCACCATAATCTCCATTTTCTAACATAGGCATTATCATTGTCCCATTCATGGAGATTTGACAAAAATTCCATTAGGTTTATCTTTTTAGTTCATATTCATTTGGAGAATAAGCTCTGAAATAAGGGGTTAATTTTTCGTTTGGGCGTGGTTCTCAAGAGTGCGGCTGTTCCCATCCACATCTCATTAGTTCCCCTTATTTCACCCTTATTCCTACATATAATCCACCTTACCCACCTTTATTCCACATTATTCTTCTTATTCATTTCTTTCTAGCCGAGCAGAGAATAGACAATTATTCTCCTTATGCATGCTTATTCCCGAACCGAACGCCCCCTTAAGCTTTTCTTACGAGTGTCAAGTGTCAGCCTCCAAATCAAACAGTTAATACATGATTAGAAAATTGGTACCTTGGTCTTTGATTTCTAATCTAAGCAAGTAGCTGTCATGGTGTCAAGATCACCTTCCTTTCACACTTAATTGGGAGTGGGGTACCAAATTGGCTTCTTTATCAGAGTTGGAAAGATATTTTTGGCTGTTGGTCTTTAAGAGGTACAATACATAAGGATAATTCATACCTCTATAAGGTCATGAATAATTTATACCTTTATAAGGTTAAACAAAAACATAAGGATAATAATAACTTAGTTATTTTCTCCCCAACAAGAAAATTGACCTAAGACAATGAATAAGTTGAATATTCGTTGTCATATCGTCCAATGTTAAAGATATAATGATGGATATTATCCATTGCCAAATTATCTTTTATACTTATAATTAGCAACGAATATCATATTCATTGTTAAAGGTTCATATAATGATGATTTTTTCTATCGTCTTATTCATTATAATTTATATTAGTCGTTGCTAAGTTTAGTAATGATTAGAAGAAAATGTCAACAAATAGCTGTTGCTATATGATTCGTTGCAAGGAATATAGCAACAAATATGATTATTCATTGTGAATCTAAGGAAATAAGCAATAAATAATATCCGTTGTTATATATTTAACTATGAAAGATATGGAAATAGATATTTCATTACCTTAGGTCAATTTTGTTAGAGTGTCATAATTTGCTTGCGAATCTGGAACTTCAATGTACTAAGTTATAGAAACTAATACAACCATTCAGATTCTGTGCACCTTAACTGGAAAATGATGAATACTCATTCATCACTCTTTATTCTTATATTTTAGCTACAAAAACCTTTGCAAATGCATGTATATATTTGTAAATATAAATAATTACCAAAAGCATGCATGGTGTAAAAAGTAATAATTAGCATGTTTTTGTGCAAAAATAAAAGAATAAAGATTAAAAATAAAAAGAGAAAATATTTAGAATAAATATTGAGCAACCTAACCCAAGGGAGGGCTCAGCATGGGCCAGACCGCATAAAAGCCAAAGTAGAGGGAGATAGGGGCTCATGTGTGTAAATATATTTGTAGATATAATAAAAATATTTTCCTCTAAAAAAATAAAATAAAAATAAAAAAATA
This sequence comes from Ottelia alismoides, assembly GCA_037367405.1. Taxonomy (NCBI): domain Eukaryota; kingdom Viridiplantae; phylum Streptophyta; class Magnoliopsida; order Alismatales; family Hydrocharitaceae; genus Ottelia; species Ottelia alismoides. The sequence continues at coordinate 1,095,765 of JAZKJV010006496.1, forward strand.
GAATAAAATGACTTGTATATATTATATATATTTATAATTATAAAAATCAAAACAAAAGTAGAAAAATTAAAAAGAAAATAAAAAGAGTCACTTGTGTATATATTCATCATGTACATACAACCACATCCATATTTATTCCACCTTATAAATAAGTAAAATTAATTTCTATAAAAACCTGTATATATATTCTATCTTCTATGTTGTAAATAAATAAAATAAAAACAACAAAAATAAAAACAAAATAAAAAGAACAAAATTAAAAACCAAAAATAACATTGTAAATATACCTTGTACATAGATGTATATACTTATTTATTTCACCCTTGTTTATAAATAATAAAAATAAAATAAAAATATCTTTTTATTCCTAATTTTATGATATAAATAAATAAAATATAAAATGGGAATAAAAATGCACAAAAATAACAAATTAAAAATCAAAAATAAAAATCCTATATTGTATATATACCTATATATAGCCCTATTATGTAAATACCTTATTTTCATTTTGAAAACTAATTAAAATCACAAAAAATAGAAAAAATTAAAACAAATATTTTTCATGTTTTAAGTTTTTATTAAATCGGCCATTTACTATTTTTAATTGATTTTCCAAATCATTTCCAGATGGCTGCTTCCCATTGGTCCACGGGGATGTTGACCGCCCGGTCAACTCCCCCCTGTGGACCACTTCCCACGGATCTGTTTCGCGGACCCATCTTCTCCCAATTATCCCCTCCAGATCCGATCATTATTCCGCCAAACCCAAGGTCCTAATCACTCTCCTATAATCCGGGAACCTCGCCCGATATTCAGCTTAGGGATCCGTGCTCCACAGAGCCGGACCCATCCCTTTCTTCCCAGACCTTCTACCGCATAAAAGCCGAGCTCCGCCTCCCATTTTCCCATCTTTGGCTCCCCACCTTTCAGTCCCGTGACCTCCACTGCCTTCCCTGAGGTGACAGCTCTCCGTTGGCAGTGTCGAAGAGAGGTGTAGGTGACCGGACCTCAGATCCGGCGAGCTAGCGCCGCCATGCTCCGCCTGAAGCAGGAGCTCGAGCCTCGGGCCACGACGACCCGTGAGGCAACGACTCAGAGCTAGCCCAGCTCATCCCCAGTCGACTCGACCACCCAGGTAGCCCTAGTTTCCTTTCCTGTTCTTTAATTTCTAGTTTCGCCCAAATCTCGCCGTTGCCGTTCACCTCCGATTCCGGCCACACCCACCTTCGTATCGATCATCGGACCGCACCATCACACTCTCCTTCTTCCCGCACACATTCTACGCCCCTCCAATCAACCCAGCTCGCACATGAGCTAGGGTTTCGAGCTCCACCGTCTACCCCCTCGCCGGAGCTCGACCGCCCCGCCTCACCGATCATCATCACCCCCTCTCACAGGGTCGAGGCACTTTTCTCTCGACCCGCGAGTCTGCTGGTGTATTTTGCAGGGACATCCGAGCCCATCTGAGGGCTTGGACCATTTGAAGCAGCAGCTTGACCTCCGCCGGCCCCACCTGAGCTCCTCGGAGCTTCGTCGGGCCATCGGAGACCATCATTGGACGCGGAAGGCCTCCACGACTCTTCGCCAATCTTCTGTGGCCTTCGAGGAGGACGCCAGTACCAGTGGCGAGCCGGCGAAGTTCGCCGGCCATCAGTTCGTCCTCCATCCTCCGCAGTCGTTGGATCGACCCCAGGCTCCAGTTCATATCCTAGCCGTCCGTGTGAGGAGCAGTTCTGACCGTCCGATCTTTGGGAGACTCGATCCAGACCGTCGATCGACGAGCGTCAGCCCCAACGCACCAGAGTCGACCGATCCCACATGTGGCGAGGCCATCGCTGTTCGATCAGCACGAGGACTCCAGCTTTAGGACGCCACCCCTTCCCAGCCGTAGATCAGCACACGTGGTGCCCATCTGACGGCCTCCTTAGTAAAGGGTAAATTATCCCTTAGGCCCTTAGCTTTAGCTCTGTTTAGTTTTAGTCCTGTAAATATTTTTAGCATTTTATTTGTGTTAGGTAAATTGCACATTGGACCTTATCTTTCCTGTTATTTGCATGTATACCCCTGCCTGTAGTGTGTCACGTGCATCTACACGTGTTCTGTTGGGTTATTTGCATGCTTGTCTTTGCAGTTATGGGTTGTTATTGAATGAATGAAACCTTTTAGTTAATTACATATATACCCCTGTGCGTGGTTTATTTGTGCATGTGCGTATATTTTTGGGTATTTTACAGTAAAGCCCTCAGACTTTTGGTACTTGTTACCAATTAGTCCGAGAACTGTATTTTTATTGCAATTAGGTCCTTGTGTGCCCCAGACACGCGCCTCGCGTGTGACGTCTTGGGATTTTTGCACCAGACCCCCTGGAACTTCTGGTATTTACGTACAGGTCCCTGTGCACTGTACCTAGGTTTTGATTTTTGAATAAAATATCAAATTCACTCCAAATTCAATGAAAATTGGACACATGGCTCCTGCAATGTTTTAAAATTTCTAGAATTTTTGGAGACATTTTTGGTTTTATTTGATATTTTTAAAAATTCAAAAACAGGCTTTATCTTTACTGTCTGATTTAAAAATTCACAAAAAATATTAAAACTCATCTAAAAAATACAAAAAAATTAGTTGCTGTGTATTTTGTCGTGTTTGATTTTCTGACCAATTTTGTTCATTTTTCATTATATAAAACTCATAAAAATTGAAAAACACCTAAAAACCTATAAAAATTCTAATAATTAATAAAAAAACTAAAAATAATAATTCCAGTGGCCAAATTTTCTTTGTAGTTTCTACTATACAGGAAAATTACCTCAGGTTTTTTAGGGATTTTTAGATATTTTATCTAAGTCCCCCAAGCTTGGCTGGACATTGTTGTTGTCTTTTTGCACTGTTTTATTTTTAGAAAATCAAATAAAAATTAGAAAAATACCAAAAATTACCTAAAAACGGTAAAAAATATAAAATACATAAAAACATTTTTATTTGAATTTTGGTTGATTTTTGAGTGCTTTAATAATTGTTTGTATTTGGCTTATTCACTTGTTTTCTTATTTTCTTATTTAATTAAAAATCCAAAAAAAATTATAAAAATTAAAAATCCACCAAAAAATACATTTCTTTTATTTTACTCTTTTTTAGACTACTTCGTAGGCCGCAAGGCCATCACGTGCTCCCTGAGTCCGACCCTGGTCGCTATACCAGGCTAATCTAATAGCCAGGACCGCTATCGCATTTATTTGATTTTGATTTGATTTTGGTGGTCTGAACTTCATTTTTCTTGATTGACCGAGAAACTCTTGAGCGACTGAGGTCACAACGACCGTAGCTCTACTTCTTTACCTTAGTTGCTCGGGTCATTCGGTCATCAGAATGGTGCCGTTGCCAGGGAGCACGGCTTAGTAGTTTTTATTTTTCTTTTTTTTTTGTTTTCTTTCTCGCGGCTTTCCGCGGCTCTTTCTGAGTCCGCGGTTTTTCGTGGCCTTTTGTTTTTCTCTTATTTTTGTTTTATTATATTTTCTTTTATTTCTGTTTTATTTTTGTTTTTGTTTGATTTTGCCTGGTTATTCTATTTGGCATTTCTGCACATATACACTGTTTATATTTCTGCTTTGATTTGATTATTTTATTTAGATTTGACACTTGTCTTTTTTCTTGCGAGGGCCCGAGGACCGAGGCGGTAGCTTTCGAGAAGCCGGCGCAACCGCGGGATTCGGAGGCGGCTCCCTTCTACACAGAGCCGCAGGAGAGCGTGAGAGAGAGACTGAGTGGGCGAGGATTAGTTTAGGCTTTATTTTTAATCATTTGATTAATTGTAATAATACAGGGACGGACTGTGGACTTGGACTCTTTAGCGGGTCTGTTTCACCGAGCACCGGTGTGCTCGGGGGACCCATAGGATTTTTCGCGGCTTTTCGCGGTTTTGTTTTTCTTCGCTGCCTTTTACGGTTTTACGCGGTTTTTCTCGAGCCCCTAGATTTAGGATTTTCTATTTGACTGTGTCGTAATTAGTAGGATCCAAACACTTAATTATCTGCCTGCACCTATAGTTCGTTAATTGGATCTACTAATAAATCATTAATAAAAATAACTGACTCACTCCCTTCGAGCCTACGTGCTGTAGCCTGCCCTGCCAAGCGCTGCTCCTGAACCTGATGTGTCGGGAGGAGGAGGGGGAGACCGAGACCGGACCCTTTGGCTTGAAGGACCTGTGACCAGTTTGACGGTTCTGTCGAGTAGAAGTTGCCTGCTTAGGACTCGGTTTTCACCGCTGCACCATATAGGTAGTTTCTTTCTTGTCTTTCAATTCTGCGTGGATCACTTTGCATGTAGAGTGCTGGAGACAGGTATGCATTTCTATCTTTGCATGCATCATTGATTTCATCGTGCATCGGCTTTTTCGTCTTCTCCCCCTGTTTTTGAATAAATAATTAGGAGAACCGATAAATTCGTTAGGCCTTTTGTTTTTATTGAAAAAATATTAAAAAGAAAAACAATAAAATTGGGACTGCTAAAACTATTGACCCTAAAAGACACCTGATCTAAAAATTTGTCTTGGGGAGAGCAACCCCCTCATTGTTTGGTTTGCTTGTGCGAGAGAGTGACCTGTACACTAGGTAGAGCCCACCGGTACCTTCCTCGACTGATTACCGACTCTTTAGTGCGGGATAGTCGGTTGGGGATAGTATCAGGTATCCCAGCAGGTCACGTAATCGCTTTGATATTCTGTTTGTTCACCATAATAAAATATACAAGATAATTTGACCGAGCCTTTACGGTCTTCAGCTCGCGTTGCGTTGGTGAACAGAGGGGTTTGTTTTCTGATCATAGTTTCTCCAAATCCCATCCGCCTTACTCGCTACATCACGATGATGGGTAGACGATCTCTTAGGCAGCCTGTGGTTGCATCGCTTTGTGGCGCGTCTACCCGTTCATCTAAGTTGGCTCGCGAGAGCCGAGACCAGCTCTCCGAGCCCGAGTATGATTCCACCATGTTCCCCCTCGACCCCCTTTCTTTCGGTTCCGAGAGACCAGTGCCAGAGGAGAGATTAGCAGATTTATCGGCACCTGAGTTTGGATCGTTTGGTTTTACAGATGCCATGGCCAGCAGTTCAGAGGATCGCTCCCGAGGTCCACAGCCTGAGCACTTTGTGTTGGACCAGGGCGCGATCAACTCCACCCTGATCGCCTCCCTCGAGATAGTTCAGCAGCAGTTGAGGGATTAGGGAGCGTTCATGCTAGATATGAGGAGAGAGATGGAGCAGATGAGAGCAGAGAGAGAGAGCAACGGAGAGACGTGCCAAGGATCCCAGATGATGCAGTCGCAGCAGCCGCAGCAGCCGCCGCCGCAGCGGCAGCTGCCGCGGCAGGAGCGAGAGAGCCACCGAGACCGATGCGGGAGTTGCACAACCCTGGATCGACACTGATGCATCATTGGGTCGTGCTACCAGCTATCGTGGGGGACTTCAAGTTCCCCCCGAACACCTTACAGCTTCTCCCCCGTTTCCACGGGCTCGCCACCGAGGACCCCATCTCCACCTCCAGGAGTTCCTCATGATTTGCAGCACTGTCCACGACTGGCAGGTGGGCCAGGACACGATACGGATGATTGCCTTCCCCTTCTCCTTGGTAGATAGAGCAGCCACCTGGCTGAAGCATTTGGGGAAGTTTGTTTACACTTGGGAGCAGCTCCGCACCGAGTACTTACACAAGTACTATCCACTCGGGCGGACCAATGTAGAGAGAGCCCTTATCAGCAACTTCTCCATGCTCTCCAACGAGCAGTTCCATGAGGCATGGGAGAGGTTCCGAGAGCTGACTGATCGATGCCCGCACCACGACATTTCCAAGCCCAACCTTGTGCAGAGCTTTTTCAGCGGGCTGACACCAGAGCTCCAGGGCTTGGTGAACGCTTCTTGTGGCGGGTCTTACTTCGTCAAGGATCACGACCAGGTCTGGGCCATCTACGAGGAGATGACCGAGAACTACATGGTGATGTCTCAGACCATGTTGTATACTCAGGGTAGACCTTAGCAGCAGCCAGGACCCGTGCAGTACCAGAGGATAGCACAAGTCGACACCGGTCCTTCCAGTTCATCCGCAGTAGCAGCAGCACAGGCAGAGTCATCAGCTGCGGATATGGATATCATTAGCGAGAAGTTGGATCGGATGGAGCTGATAGAGAAGAAGTAGTTCCAGGGCATCACTCAGATGGAGCAGATGGCACAGACTCTGAGCGACATGAAGATCCAGCTCATGTGTCTCCATGAGGCACAGACGGCTCCACAGCCCCGTCTTCAGTCGCGAGGCACTCCAGGCAGCAGCAGCAGCTCGTCCCAGCGCTCTAGCTCACACCAACAGCCTAAACAGGTTCACCTTGTACAGGCGGAGCCGTACCAGCAGCTGCAGCCCACCTACCAGTCACCACCATCTCCAGACTTGCAGATGGTGGTATACCAGCCGGATCAGCCTCTGGCAGTGCTACCGCCACCCCAGTATGATGCAGAGCCGTTGATGGATGTCAACGGGATTTGGTATCACCACCCTCATCCTGGTATCCGATATGACCATCCCGGATTCATGTGGGAGAATGGAGGTACCCAGCCCCAGCAGCAGCCATCTGGTCAGGGAGGCCAGTACAGTCAGCAGAGAGATCACCAGCCGCAGCAGCAACCCCAGTGTACCCACCACCACAACAGCAGCAGTCATCCTACGTTCCTCGTCCCTATCAGCAGGTTCAGTCTTGGAGGCGTGATCAGTAGCCTCATCAGCAGCAGCATCCACCCACTTACCCCTCTCACCAGCACCAGTTCCAGCAGCCTCATTACCAGAGAGGCTACCCGTCGGGCTCCCATGGTCCACCATACGAGAGCCCCGCCTTGGACGATATAGCCTGCCTCCTCACGGATCAGCAGGCTACTTTCAGACGGGAGATGGACGAGTTCCGCCAGGAGATGCGGGACATTGTGAAAGGGAAGGCCGCCATCCCTGCCCAGATCGAGCCGAACCCCAACAGCCTGAAGCGGAAGTCTGAGCAGGTATCTTACACTGAGTATGCCACTCCTAGTGATCCATTTGATGATATGTCTGCAGACCTTTTTGATGCTGATTTTGTCACACTTAGGAGCGGTAGGACACCAGCAGGCGGCGCCTCGTTTGAGCGACAACACGAGGACACACCGAGAGCGCCAGATGAGGAGGAGGAGAGCAGTACTGAGGCCGCTCGAGATGATGACGGTGGTACTGATGCCACCAAGGATGCTGACTCCACAGGCGGTGCTGAGGCCGCCATTTCACCAGTTCGAGGAGGTGGTACTGAGGCCACTCCTGATGCCGAGCCAGAGCGCGGTACTGAGGTCGCGAGACGTCCAGTTGATCCAGCCGATGGTGGTACTGAGGCCACAAGAGTTCATGTAGAGAGATCTGTTGTTTTTCCTTCCCCTGATGTATCTCGGAACCATGTTGTGAATAAAGGAAAAGGTTTGGTTTTTCTGGTCCCACAGTGGTGCTTGATGTATGTGCGGATCCGGCCGTCGAGCCGTCTAGACCTTTTCCTAGTCCTTCATCTGAGAAGGACCCAGTGATCCCCTTCCCTAGAGCCCTTCAGATGGAGAAGGGGAAGAAAAAAGAAAATCCAAAAAAGAGAGATCAGGAAGAGTTCAGCCAGCAGATGATAGATCATTTCCATATCCAGCTGACTCTTCAGGAGGCTTTGCAGCACATCCCCCTTCTTCGACGTTCGTTGAGAGACAAGACTACAGTCAGGAGGAAGAGGAGGAACCACTATTCAGAGATCCATGTGGTGACGAAAGCCACGTGTTTCGCGATCCAGAACCGTCTGCCGGCCAAGAGGCCAGATTCAGGAGCCCCTTATGTCAGATGTCACATTAGAGAGCAGAGGTTCGACCGGACTCTATTAGATAGCGGATCGTCTATCAACCTCCTTCCGGCAGCCCTTCTCGACCGTTTCGAGTTGGGCACTCTTAGACAGAGCAGGTCAGTCCTTCAGTTTGCTGATCAATCTGTCAAGAGGCCGAAGGGGTTGTTGCGAGACGTTGTCGTCACTATTCAGGGCATGCAATTCCCCGTGGACTTCGTAGTGTTGGACATGGATATCCTGATTCAATGACCGATACCCCCATCATTCTCGGTCGTCCGTTCTTGGCCACAGCCAATGCGGTGACTGACCATGATAGCGGGAAGGTAAACTTTCGCGTAGAAGGCGAGAGTGTACAAATAGAGACGGTCGAGGACAGCAGATCCAGAGACAGATCATGCTCAGAGACCACATCAGACACAGAGCAGTTAACAGATGCCAGGCTAGACAGCCACCAAGACTGTGATTTTGTGATCACAGACGATGAGGCAGCATGGGCAGACCCTGCAGCACAGGCCATCCTCTCATTTTCGGATTACGCTGATGCAGAGATGACAGCATAGGAGAGCCTGGAGAGCACATTCCTGGTTCAGGATACTTCAGTGGCAGCAGAGCCGGTTCTCGACCGCGACACAGATTCTAGTGATGATGGTGGTACTGAGGCCACCTTGTGTGATGGTGGTGCTGACGCCACCTTTGATGATGCAGATCCCTCGGAGTCAGAGTCTGAGTGGGAAGATTGCGAGGATTACATGCCAGACCTGAGTTCCACAGAGCCTACAGCTGAGGAGGAGGTAGATGCCGAGCAGAGCAGAGACAGTCAGTCAGAGCAGCCTTCTCCAGTTTCTGAGATTGAGAGAGAGTTTCATTTCTCCCATGCAGATTTGGCAGCATTTACAGAGACATTTCAGAGGCCAGATCCACCAGCACCCAGCTGTCCAGAGCTGAAGCCGCTCCCTACTTCCCTGAAGTATCGATTCCTTGTGGGTGAGCCTAAGATGTACCCAGTCATCATCTCCGCCGATCTGACTGGAGAGTAGGAATCCCATTTGATGGGGGTTCTTGAAAAGAACCGCAAGGCAATCGGATGGAGCGTAGCAGATCTCCATGGGATTAGTCCATGACGGTGTTCCCACCATATCTATCTCGAGGATGGGGCGAAGCCGTCGCGTGAGTTCCAGCGACGGCTGAACCCCAATCTGAGAGAGGTTGTCATGAAGGAAATCTCGAAATGGTGGAGCGCAGATTTTATTTATCCCATTTCCGACTCCAAGTGGGTCAGCCCCTTGCATGTGGTGCCCAAGAAGACGGGCATCAAGACTGTGATCAGTGAGTCGGGAGAGGAGATTGCTACACGAGTACCCACTTCTTGGCGGGTCTGCGTTGACTACAGGAGACTCAACCAGGCCACCAAGAAGGACCATTTCCCCCTGCTTTTTATTAACCAGATCATTGAGAGACTGGCAGGGAAGAGCCATTATTGTTTTCTGGATGGGTACTCGGGCTACAACCAGGTGGCCATTGCTCCTGAGGACCAGGAGAAGACCACCTTTACCTGTCCCTTCGGCACATACGCCTTCCGACGCATGCCATTTGGGCTATGCAATGCCCCTGCGACTTTCCAGAGATGCATGTTGTCGATCTTTTCGGACATGGTAGGGGAGTGCTTAGAGGTCTTCATGGATGATTTCTCGGTTTACGGCGACGGATTCGACTCCTGTCTTGACTGCCTAGACCGAGTACTCCAACGATGTATACATGTTCACTTGGTGCTATCTTGGGATAAGAGTCACTTCATGGTGACTCAAGGGACGGTGCTTGGCCATATCATCTCCAACAGGGGCATGGAGGTTGATCCGACCAAGGTAGATGTCATTAGAAAACTCGCACCACCGTCCAATTTGAGGCAGTTACGGTCATTCGTGGGGCACGTCGGTTTCTACCGACGATTCATTCATGATTTCAGCAGGATTGCCCGGTCGTTGACTGACCTACTGACGAAAGACACCGAGTTCCTTGTCGTTGACAAGTGTCTTTCGTCCTTTGAGACTCTCAAGCAGTGTGTTATTGAGGCTCCTGTTCTCCAGCCACCTGATTGGTCCTTCCCATTCGAGATCATGACGGATGCCTCCGATTTTGCCGTGGGGGCCGTGCTGGGACAGAGGAGGGATGGAGTACCCTTTGCTATCCACTACGCTAGCCGCACATTGGATTCCGCCCAGCGGAATTATACGGTCACAGAGAAGGAGATGCTAGCCGTAGTGTTCGCCCTAGATAAGTTCAGATCTTACATCATTGGATCTAGAGTGACCTTGTATACTAATCACACCGCCATCCGATACCTCATGGCAAAGAAGGATGCCAAGGCCAGATTGACTAGATGGATCCTTCTACTCCAGGAGTTCGACATTGAGATCAAGGATAAGCCTGGAATCAAGAATGTGGTGGCGGATCATCTATCCCGGTTAGAGCAGCCAGAGGAGTCTGAGCATATTGATCCCATTTGTGAGACCTTCCCAGATGAGGCGATCCTTGCTATCGCCTCACTCCCGTGGTATGCCGATATTGTGAACTTTCTCGTTGCTGGGAAAGTCCCACAAGATTGGCCCAGGCAGAGGCTTGAGACCTTCCTTGCGAAGGCCAAGTCCTACCACTGGGAGGATCCCATCCTTTACCACGAAGGAGGGGACATCGTCTGGCATAGGTGCATTCCTCAGGAGGAGCACCATAGCGTCCTCATTTACTGCCACCAGCTTGAGGCAGGAGGACATCATTCTGGGAGGAGAACGACACAGAAAGTGCTCCAATCCGGCTTGTGGTGGCCTACCCTCTTCAAGGACTCTGATGAGTTCGTGAAGAGGTGTACTGACTGTCAGAGGATGGGCACTTGTGGATAGCGTGATATGATGCCGATGCAGCCCATTCACTTCTGTGAGGTTTTTGACGCATGGGGCATTGATTTCATGGGTCCATTCCCTAAGAGTCAGGGATTTGATTACATTCTGTTGGCCGTTGACTATGTTAGTCGTTGGGTTGAGGCTATCCCCGCCCGAGCCGTTGATGCGAGGACAGTTTGCAGATTTTTGAGGAAGCACATCATCACACGGTTCGGGGTACCTCAAGTATTGATTTCAGATGGGGGGTCTCATTTCATCAACGACCAGGTGAAGGCCCTTGCTAGCGAGTTCAGTATAGACCATCGTGTTGCTACACCTTACCATCCACAGACGAATGGTCTAGCCGAGGTGTCGAACAGGGAGATCAAGACTATATTGCAGAAAGTCGTCCACCCTGACCGAAAGGATTGGTCACAGCTTTTGGACTCGGTCTTGTGGGCATATAGGATGTCTTTCAAGACACCATTGGGCACATCTCCCTTTCGCCTCGTATATGGAAGCTGTGCCATTTGCCTGTTGAGCTGAGACACGTCACTTTGGGCAGTCACTGAGATACTTATGGATCCAGATGGTGTATGAGACCAGAGGAGGGCAGAGTTAGCAGCCCTGGAGGAGTTGAGAGATACCGCCTTCTCAAACAGCTTACATTATAAGGAGAGAGTGAAGGAGTGGCATGATTCTCACATCAGCCACAAGCATTTTGAGCCTGGACAGAGAGTATGGTTGTTTGATGCGAGGCTTCGTTTATTTCCAGGGAAGCTACAGAGCAAGTGGAAGGGACCCTACTTGGTGAGAAAGGTACACGACAACGGTAACATTGATATATCCGAGTTGTCTTCTGGGAGTACCTTTCAAGTGAACGGCCAGCGGCTCTAGCCATTTCTAGATCATGAGCCGCGGGTCGTTGATGTTGCCCCGATTCATTTTGCGTGAGATGTGGTCTTTTGACTCACATCTATTGCATCTCACGCCTGATTTTCACTGATCTTCTGACCTGTGTAGATCCAGATGTCCATATCATCACATTCTTTAGTCCCACATCCCAGTATTCATCCTTTGATTATGCTATACTTAGGGGATACTTTACCCTAAGTATAGGGGGGATGTAGGACCTTTGGGTATTTCTTTTGTTTCTTTCTACCCCTGTTTTGCTGCCTATACTTAGGGATATTTTACCCTAAGTATAGGGGGTAGACCCTGTACATTCTCCACTCGGTTTTCCCTTTGTGTACAACCTGCTATACTTAGGATTACTTGATCCTAAGTATAAGGGGAAATCCGAGAGTCTCTTGATATTCTATTCATTCATCTTTGTATATAGCCTTCCTTTTCACTTTCCTATACATAGCACGAGTTATGTCTTCTTCATCGCTCTTGACTTTGAGGACATCGTTCGAGGTAAGTATAGGGGGGTGTGTATATATTTCATATATACTTTACCCATAACTCGTACTTTGTGTGAGTGAGTAAATAAATAAAATGGCTAAAAACCTAAAAATCATAAAAAATTAAAAAAAAATTCATGTACATAAACATTCTTTCATTTGCACATAAATAGCTGGTGTACAAATTATTTTTTTGTAAAAATGTTTTCAAAAATCTTTTGTGTAAAGCTTGTGTAAATATTTTCTTATCAAAATTATGTATACAGTACAAAATTTTTCCAAAATGTTTTGAAAATCAAAAGTTTGCAAAAATCTTGTGTAAATGTGTGTAAATACTTTTGCAAAACTTGCACTTCATGCATCATCCATTCATGATTTCAAAACATTTTTCAAAAATTTTGCATGATTGTAAAATTTGTATAAATAGCATCTTTTGTACATATGTAGATAGTTTTTCTGGATTATAGTTGACATTTAAACTAGCCTGGAATCAAATTGAGAAATGGAGCTTGATTAAGATCTTAATCCACCTAATTTATAAGAGGAACCTTATAGGGCTTAGGTTTAAGGCTTTTCAGGTCCATGGTGACTTAATTCTTTGAGTCCACTAGGCTATGATCACATGTCATCTCAATGAGCCTAAGTAGAGCACTTAACAACAACACATGACTCATATAGACAATGTCTTTACTTGGACACCAGCACTTAGCACCGAGCTCTCTACGGATGAGGTGGTGAGGAGGCAGTCTTCCTTGACATGGGGTAGCATATGAGGGTAGAACTTCTAGGCGGAACCTCTCTTCTTCTTTTAGTGAAGGAAGCGCATCTCAACTTGGTCTGGTTGCCGTGAGGTCTAACGACGGGAGTTGTGGGTTGCAATAAAGCTTCAAAAGAGGGATAGTCTACTGGCTCAAGAGGAAAAACTCCTTGTATATATGCTGCACATGTATATGTTGTATAGATGCACTTGAAAAAAAATGCAAAAAGAAAATAACTCCAAAAAAGTGGTGGGTCTGATAGAAAATGATAATCCCACCGGAGTATGTATATAGAGTGCAATAAGCAAAGCTTGAGATTCATGTCCCACCTTATGTAGCTTGCAGCAGGGAGACTTGGCTACACTGGTCATGGTCCATTCTCTTCTTCCTCCTCTTCTTGAGCCGGTTGAACTTGAACTTAGAAGGGAATATCCCGCTCCTCGAGGAAAGAGTGACCAAATTGAGGTCATAGAGTTACCTTGTTGGGGAGGGTTGTCAAGTTGCCATTTCTGAGGTGGAGAGCTTATACTTCACATTCACAGGACAAGGAAAGATTCAAAGTCTTCAGGGTTTGTGTTGGGTGACTTGTTCTGATCTGGAGTATTGAGGAGTCCTGATTATAGATTAGTGGAACTTAGAGGCTGTTGAGTTTTAAGCTTAAGTCCAAATAAGGTTCCGACACATTAATAATCCAAAGATCTGATCGAGCTCCATACCTCAATTTAATGAAGGCAAGTTTAATAATCAACCTTGATCCATGTACGTTCTTCTCTTTTTCTTTCTTCTTTTTCACTTCTTTTTCAAATAAGTGTTTGCTAAGGGACTAGCAAAGTTAAGTATAGGGGGTGATGAATACTCATTCATCACTCTTTATTCTTATATTTTAGCTACAAAAACCTTTGCAAATGCATGTATATATTTGTAAATATAAATAATTACCAAAAGCATGCATGGTGTAAAAAGTAATAATTAGCATGTTTTTGTGAAAAAATAAAAGAATAAAGATTAAAAAGAATAAGAGGAAATATTTAGAATAAATATTGAGCAACCTAACCCAAGGGAGGGCTCAGCATGGGCCTGACCGCATAAAAGCCAAAGTAGAGGGAGATAGGGGCTCATGTGTGTAAATATATTTGTAGATATAATAAAAATATTTTCCTCTAAAAAAATAAAAATAAAAATAAAAAATAGAATAAAATGACTTGTATATATTATATATATTTATAATTATAAAAATCAAAACAAAAGTATAAAAATTAAAAAGAAAATAAAAAGAGTCACTTGTGTACATATTCATCATGTACAAACAACCACATCCATATTTATTCCACCTTATAAATAAGTAAAATTAATTTCTATAAAAACCTGTATATATTCTATCTTCTATGTTGTAAATAAATAAAATAAAAACAAAAAAATAAAAACAAAATAAAAAGAACAAAATTAAAAACCAAAAATAATATTGTAAATATACCTTGTACATAGATGTATATACTTATTTATTTCACCCTTGTTTATAAATAATAAAAATAAAATAAAAATATCTTTTTATTCCTAATTTTATGATATAAATAAATAAAATATAAAATGGGAATAAAAATGCACAAAAATAACAAATTAAAAATCAAAAATAAAAATCCTTTATTGTATATATACATATATATAGCCATATTATGTAAATACCTTATTTTCATTTTGAAAAATTAATTAAAAATCATAAAAAATAGAAAAAATTAAAACAAATATTTTTCATGTTTTTAAGTTTTTATTAAATCGGTCATTTACTATTTTTAATTGATTTTCGAAATCATTTCCAGATGGTTGCTTCCCATTGGTCCACGGGGATGTTGACCGCCCGGTCAACTCCCCCCTGTGGACCACTTCCCACGGATCCGTTTCGCGGACCCATCTTCTCCCAATTATCCCCTCCAGATCCGATCATTATTCTGCCAAACCCAGGGTCCTAATCACTCTCCTATAATCCGGGAACCTCGCCCGATCTTCAGCTTAGGGATCCGTGCTCCACAGAGCCGGACCCATCCCTTTCTTCCCGGACCTTCTACCGCATAAAAGCCGAGCTCCGCCTCCCATTTTCCCATCTTTGGCTCCCCACCTTTCAGTCCCGTGACCTCCACTGCCTTCCTTAAGGTGACAGCTCTCCGTTGGCGGTGTCGAAGAGAGGTGTAGGTGACCGGACCTCAGATCCGGCGAGCTAGCCGTGCTCCGCCTGAAGCAGGAGCTCGAGCCTCGGGCCACGACGACCCGCGAGGCAATGACCCAGAGCTAGCCCAGCTCATCCCCAGTCGACTCGACCACCCAGGTAGCCCTAGTTTCCTTTCCTGTTCTTTAATTTCTAGTTTCGCCCAAATCTCGTCGTCGCCGTTCACCTCTGATTCCGGCCACACCCTCCTTCGTATCGATCATCGGACCGCACCATCACACTCGCCTTCTTCCCGTGCACGTTCTACACCCCTCCAGTCAACCCAGCTCGCACATGAGCTGGGGTTTCGAGCTCCACCGTCTACCCCCTCGCCGGAGCTCGACCGCCCCGCCTCACCGATCATCATCACCCCCTCTCACAGGGTCGAGGCACTTTGCCCTCGACCCGCGAGTCTGCTGGTGTATTTTGCAGGGACATCCGAGCCCATCTGAGGGCTTGGACCATTTGAAGCAGCAGCTTGACCTCCGCCGGCCCCACCTGAGCTCCTCGGAGCTCCGTCGGGCCATCGGAGACCACCATTGGACGCGGAAGGCCTCCACGACTCTTCGTCGATCTTCTGTGCCCTTCGAGGAGGATGCCAGTACCAGTGGTGAGCCGGCGAAGTTCGCCGGCCATCAGTTCATCCTCCATCCTCCGCAACCGTTGGATCGACCCCAGGCTCCAGTTTATATCCTAGCCGTCCGTGTGAGGAGCAGCTCCGACCGTCCGATCTTTGGGAGGCTCGATCCAGACCGTCGATCGACGAGCGTCAGCCCCAGCGCACCAAAGCCGACCGATCCCACACGTGGCGAGGCCACCGCCGTTCGATCAGAACGAGGACCCCAGCTTTAGGGCGCCACCCCTTCTCAGCCGTAGATCAGCACACGTGGCGCCCATCTGACGGCCTCCTTAATAAAGGGTAAATTATCCCTTAGGCCCTTAGCTTTAGCTCTGTTTAATTTTAGTCCTGTAAATATTTTTAGCATTTTATTTGTGTTAGGTAAATTGCACATTAGACCTTATCTTTCCTACTATTTGCATGTATACCCCTGCCTGTAGTGTGTCGCGTGCATCGACACGTGTTCTGTTAGGTTATTTGCATACTTATCCTTGTAGTTCTGGGTTGTTATTGAATGAATGAAACTTTTTAGTTAATTGCATATATACCCCTGTGCGTGGTTTATTTGTGCATGTGCGTATATTTTTGGGTATTTTACAGTAAAGCCCTCAGACTTTTGGTACATGTTACCAATTAGTTCGAGAACTTTATTTTTATTGCAATTAGGTCCCTGTGTGCCCCAGACACGCGCCTCGTGCGTGACTTCTTGGTATTTTTGCACCAGACCCCCTGGAACTTCCGGTATTTACGTACAGGTTCCTATGCATTGTACCTAGGTTTTGATTTTGAATAAAATATCAAATTCACTCCAAATTCAATGAAAATTGGATACATGGCTCCTGCCATGTTTTAAAATTTTCTAGAATTTTTGGAGATATTTTTGGTTTTATTTGATATTTTTAAAAGGTCAAAAACAACCTTTTTCTTTACTGTCTGATTTAAAAATTCGCAAAAAATATTAAAACTCATCTAAAAATTACAAAAAAATTAGTTGCTGTGTATTCTGTCGTGTTTGATTTTCTGACCAATTTTGGTCATTTTTCATTATATAAAACTCATAAAAATTGAAAAACACTTAAAAACCTATAAGCATTCTAATAATTAATAAAAAAACCTAAAAATAACAATTCCAGTGGCCAAATTTTCTTTGTAGTTTCTACTATACAGGAAAATTACCTTCAGGTTTTTTAGGGATTTTTAGACATTTTATCTAAGTACCCCAAGCTTGGCTGGACATTGTTGTTTTCTTTTTGCACTGTTTTATTTTTAGAAAATCAAATAAAAATCAGAAAAATACCAAAAATTACCCAAAAACAGTAAAAAACATAAAATACATAAAAACATTTTTATTTGAATTTTTGGTTGATTTTTTAGTGCTTTAATAATTGTTTGTATTTGGCTTATTCACTTGTTTTCTTATTTTCTTATTTAATTAAAAATCCAAAAAAAATTATAAAAATTAAAAATCCACCAAAAAATACATTTCTTTTATTTTATTCTTTTTCAGAGTACTTCGTAGGCCGCAAGGCCATCACGTGCTCCCTGAGTCCGACCCTGGTCGCTATACCAGGTTAATCTAATAGCCAGGACTGCTATTGCATTTATTTGATTTTGATTTGATTTTGGTGGTCTGAACTTCATTTTTCTTGATTGACCGAGAGACTCTTGAGCGACTGAGGTCGCAACGACCTTAGCTCTACTTCTTTACCTTAGTTGCTCGGGTCATTCGGTCGTCAGAATGGCGCCGTTGCCGGGGAGCACGGCTTAGTAGTTTTTCTTTTTCTTTTTCTTTTTGTTTTCTTTCTCGCGGCTTTCCGCGACTCTTTTTGGGCATGTTTGGTTGCAGGTTTGGAATGGGTTGGGTTGGGTTGTGAATAGTAAACTATACCTTTGTGAATAGTAAACTGTGAGGAGGATTGAGAGGGTTGGAAGGAGGGGTACACCGGTATACCCCAACCCAACCCAGTCCAACCCAGCAACCAAACATGCCCTTTGAGTTCGCGGTTTTTCGCGGCTTTTTGTTTTTCTCTTATTTCTTTTTTATTTTATTTTCTTTTATTTTTGTTTTATTTTTGTTTTTATTTGATTTTGCCTGTTTATTCTATTTGGCATTTCTGCACATATATCCTGTTTATATTTTCTGCTTTGATATAGTTATTTTATTTCGTTTTGACACTTGTCTTCTTTCTTGCGAGGGCCCGAGGATCGAGGCGGCAGCTTTCGAGAAGCCGGCTCAACCACGGGATTCGGAGGCGGCTCCCTTCTGCACGGAGCCGCAAGAGAGCGTGAGAGAGAGACTGAGTGGGCGAGGATTAGCTTAGGCTTTATTTTTAGTCATTTGATTAATTGTAATAATATAGGGACAGACTGTGGACTTGGACTCTTTAGCGGGTCTGTTTCGCCGAGCACCGGTGTGCTCAGGGGACCCTTAGGATTTTTCGCGGCTTTTCGTGGTTTTGTTTTTCTTCGTTGCCTTTTACGGTTTTACGCGGCTTTTCTCGAGCCCCTAGATTTAGGATTTTCTGTTTGACTGTGCCGTAATTAGTAGGATCCAAACACTTAATTATCTACCTGCACCTATATTTCGTTAATTGGATCTACTAATAAATCATTAATAAAAATAACTGACTCACTCCCTTCGAGCCTACGTGCCGTAGCCTGCCCTGCCAAGCACTGCTCCTGAACCCGATGTGTCGGGAGGAGGAGGGGTAGACCAAGACCGGACCCTTTGGCTTGAAGGACCTGTGACCAGTTAGACGGTTCTGTCGAGTAGAAGTTGCCTGCTTAGGACTCGGTTTTCACCGCTGCACCATATAGGTAGTTTCTTTCTTGTCTTTCAATTCTGTGCGGATCACTT
Source organism: Ottelia alismoides (assembly GCA_037367405.1). Classification (NCBI taxonomy): domain Eukaryota; kingdom Viridiplantae; phylum Streptophyta; class Magnoliopsida; order Alismatales; family Hydrocharitaceae; genus Ottelia; species Ottelia alismoides. The sequence continues at coordinate 1,114,354 of JAZKJV010006496.1, forward strand.
TGCATGTAGAGTGCTGGAGACGTGTACGCATTTCTATCTTTGCATGCATCATTGATTTCATCGCGCATCGGCTTTTTCGTCTTCTCCCCCTGTTTTTGAATAAATAATTAGGAGAACCGAAAAATTCGTTAGGCCTTTTGTTTTTATTGAAAAAATATTAAAAAGAAAAACAATAAAATTGGGACTGCTAAAACTATCGACCCTAAAAGACACCTGATCTAAAAATTTGTCTTGGGGAGAGCAACCCCCTCATTGTTTGGTTTGCTTGTGTGAGAGAGTGACCTGTACACAAGGTAGAGCCCGTCGGTACCTTCCTCGACTGATTACCGACTCTTTAGTGCGGGACAGTCGGTTGGGGATAGTATCGGGTATCCCAGCAGGTCACGTAATCGCTCTGATATTCTGTTTGTTCACCATAATAAAATAGACAAGATAATTTGACCGAGCCTTTACGGTCTTCAGCTCGCATTGCGTTGGTGAATAGAGGGGTTTGTTTTCTGATCATAGTTTCTCCAGATCCCATCCGCCTTACTCGCTACATCACGATGATGGGTAGACGATCTCTTAGGCAGCCTCTGGCTGCACTGCTTTCGGGCGCGTCTACCCGTTCATCTAGGTTGGCTCGCGAGAGCCGAGACCAGCTCTCCGAGCCCGAGTATGATTCAACCATGTTCCCCCTCGACCCCCTTTCTTTCAGTTCCGAGAGACCAGTGCCAGAGGAGAGATTAGCAGATTTATCGGCACCTGAGTTTGGATGGTTTGGTTTTGAAGACGCCATGGCCGGCAGTTCAGAGGATCGCTCCTGAGGTCCACAGCCTGAGTACTTTGTGTTGGACCAGGGTGCGATCAACTCCACCATGATCGCCTCCCTTGAGACAGTTCAGCAGCAGTTGAGGGATCAGGGAGCGTTCATGCTAGATATGAGGAGAGAGATGGAGCAGATGAGAGCAGAGAGAGAGCAACGGAGAGACGGGCCGAGGATCCCAGATGATGTAGCCGCAGCAGCCGCAGCAGCCGCCGCCGCAGCGGCAGCCCCCGAGACCGATGCGGGAGTTGCACAACCCCGGATCGACACTGATGAATCATTGGGTCGTGCTACTAGCTATCGTGGGGGACTTCAAGTTCCCCCCGAACATCTTGCAGCTTCTCCCCCGTTTCCACGGGCTCGCCACCGAGGAGCCCCATCTCCACCTCCAGGAGTTCCTCATGATTTGCAGCACTGTCCATGACCGGCAGATGGACCAGGACACGATACGGATGATTGCCTTCCCCTTCTCCTTGGCAGATAGAGCAACCACCTGGCTGAAGCATTTGGGGAAGTTTGTTTACACTTGGGAGCAGCTCCGCACCGAGTACTTACACAAGTACTATCCATTCGGGCGGACCAATGCAGTGAGAGCCCTTATCAGCAACTTCTCCATGCTCCCCAACGAGCAGTTCCATGAGGCATGGGAGAGGTTCCGAGAGCTGACTGATCGATGCCCGTACCACGACATTTCCATGCCCAACCTTGTGCAGAACTTTTTCAGCGGGCTGACACCAGAGCTCCAGGGCTTGGTGAACGCTTCTTGTGGCGGGTCTTACTTCGCCAAGGATCACGACCAGGTCTGGGCCATCTACGAGGAGATGGCCGAGAACTACATGGTGATGTCTCAGACTAGGTTGTATACTCAGGGCAGACCCCAGCAGCAGCCAGGACCCGTGCAGTACCAGAGGATAGCACGGGTCGATGCCGGTCCTTCCAGTTCATCCGCAGTAGTAGCAGCACAGGCAGAGTCATCAGCTGCGAATATGGGTATCATTAGTGAGAAGTTGGATCGGATGAGCTGATAGAGAAGAAGCAGTGCCAGGGCATCACTCAGATGGAGCAGATGGCACAGACTCTGAGCGACATGAAGACCCTGCTCATGTGTCTCCAAGAGGCACAGACGGCTCCACAGCCCTGTCTTCAGTCGCGAGGCGATCCAGGCAGCAGCAGCAGCTCGTCCCAGCGCTCCAGCTCACACCAGCAGCCTAGACAGGTTCACCTTGTACAGGCGGAGCCGTACCAGCAGCTGCAGCCCACCTACCAGTCACCACCATCTCCAGACTTGCAGATGGTGGTATATCAGCCGGATCAGCCTCTGGCAGTGCTACCGCCACCCAGTACGATGCAGAGCCGTTGATGGATGTCAACGGGATTTGGTATGACCGCCCTCAGCCTGGTATCCGACGGGATCATCCCAGATTCAGATGGGGGAACGGAGGTACCCAGCAGCAGCCATCTGGTCAGGGAGGCCAGTACAGTCAGCAGAGAGATCACCAGCCGCAGCAGCAGCCCCCAGTGTACCCACCACCACAGCAGCAGCAGTCATCCTACGTTCCTCGTCCCTATCAGCAGGGACAGTCTTGGAGGCGTGAGCAGCAGCCTCATCAGCAGCAGCATCCACCCACTTACCCCTCTCACCAGCAACAGCACCAGTTCCAGCAGCCTCATTACCAGAGAGGCTACCCGTCGGGCTCCCATGGTCCACCATACGAGAGCCCCACCTTGGACGATATAGCCCGCCTCCTCACGGATCAGCAGGCTACTTTCAGACGGGAGAAGGACGAGTTCCACCAGGAGATGCGGGACATTGTGAGAGGGAAGGCCGCCATTCTACCCAGATCGAGCCGAACCCCAACAGCCTGAAGCAGAAGTCTGAGCAGGTAGCTTACACTGAGTATGCCACTCCTAGTGATCCATTTGATGATATGTCTGCAGACCTTTTTGATGCTGATTTTGTCACACTTAGGAGCGGTAGGACACCAGCAGGCGGCGCCTCATCTGAGCGACACCACGAGGACACACCGAGAGCGCCAGATGAGGAGGAGGAGGAGAGCGGTACTGAGGCCGCTCGAGATGATGACGGTGGTACTGATGCCACCAAGGATGCTGACTCCACAGGCGGTGTTGAGGCCGCCATTTCACCAGTTCGAGGAGGTGGTACTGATGCCACTCCTGATGCCGAGCCAGAGCGCGGTACTGAGGCCGCGAGACGTCCAGTTGATCCAGCCGATGGTGGTACTGAGGCCACCAGAGTTCATGTAGAGATATCTGTTGTTTTTCCTTCCCCTGATGTATCTCGGAACCATGTTGTGAATAAAGGAAAAGGTTTGGTTTTTTCTGGTCCCACTGTGGTGCTTGATGTATGTGCGGATCCGGCCGTCGAGCCGTCTAGACCTTTTCCTAGTCCTTCATCTAAGAAGGACCCAGTGATCCCCTTCCCTAGAGCCCTTCAGATGGGGAAGGGGAAGAAAAAAGAAAATCCAAAAAAGAGAGATCAGGAAGAGTTCAACCAGCAGATGATAGATCATTTCCATATCCAGCTGACTCTTCAGGAGGCTTTGCAGCACATCCCCCTTCTTCAGCGTTCGTTGAGAGACAGGACTACAGTCAGGAGGAAGAGGAGGAACCACCATTCAGAGATCCATGTGCTGACGAAAGCCATGTGTTTCGTGATCCAGAACCGTCTGCCGGCCAAGAGGCCAGATTTAGGAGCCCCTTATGTCAGATGTCACATTAGAGAGCAGAGGTTCGACCGGACTCTATTAGATAGCGGATCGTCTATCAACCTCCTTTCGGCAGCCCTTCTCGACCGTTTCGAGTTGGGCACTCTTAGACAGAGCAGGACAGTCCTTCAGTTTGCTGATCGATCTGTCAAGAGGCCGAAGGGGTTGTTGCGAGACGTTGTCGTCACTATTCAGGGCCTGCAATTACCCGTGGACTTCGTAGTGTTGGACATGGAGATCCCTGATTCAGTGACCGATACCCCCATCATTCTCAGTCGTCCGTTCTTGGCCACAACCAAGGCGGTGACTGACCATGATAGCGGGAAGGTATACTTTCGCGTAGAAGGCGAGAGTGTACAAATAGAGACGGTCGAGGACAGCAGAGCCAGAGACAGATCATGCTCAGAGACCACATCAGACATAGAGCAGCTGACAGATGCCATGCTAGACATCCACCAGGTCTGTGATTTTGTGATCACAGACGATGAGGCAGCATGGGAAGACCCCGCAGCACAGGCCATCCTCTCATTTTCGAATTACGCTGATGCAGAGATGACAGCAGAGGAGAGCCTGTTGAGCACATTCCTGGTTCAGGATACTTCAGTGGCAGCAGAGCCGGTTCTCGACCGCGACACAGATTCTAGTGATGATGGTGGTACTGAGGCCACCTTGTGTGATGGTGGTGCTGACGCCACCTTTGATGATGCAGATCCCTTGGAGTCAGAGTCTGAGTGGGCAGATTGCGAGGATTACATGCTAGACCTGAGTTCCACAGAGCCTACAGCTGAGGAGGAGGTAGATGCTGAGCAGAGCAGAGACAGTCAGTCAAAGCAGCCTTCTCCAGTTTCTAAGATTGAGAGAGAGTTTTAGTTCTCCCATGCAGATTTGGCAGCATTTACAGAGACATTTCAGAGGCCAGATCCACCAGCACCCAGCTGTCCAGACCTGAAGCCGCTCCCTACTTCGCTGAAGTATCGATTCCTTACGGGTGAGCCTGAGATGTACCCAGTCATCATCTCCGCCGATCTGACTGGAGAGCAGGAATCCCGTTTGATGGGGGTTCTTGAAAAGAACCGCAAGGCAATCGGACGGAGCGTAGCAGATCTCCATGGGATTAGTCCATCATGGTGCTCCCACCATATCTATCTCGAGGATGGGGAAAAGCCATCGCGTGAGTTCCAGCGACGGCTGAACCCCAATCTGAGAGAGGTTGTCATGAAGGAAATCTCGAAATGGTGGAGCACATATTTTATTTATCCCATTTCCGACTCCAAGTGGGTCAGCCCCTTGCATGTGGTGCCCAAGAAGATGGGCATCACGACTGTGATCAGTGAGTCGGGAGAGGAGATTGCTACACGAGTACCCACTTCTTGGCGGGTCTGCGTTGACTACAGGAGACTCAACCAGGCCACCAAGAAGGACCATTTCTCCTGCCTTTTATTGACCAGATCATTGAGAGACTGGCGGGGAAGAACCATTATTGTTTTCTGGATGGGTACTCGGGCTACAACCAGATGGCCATCGCTCCTGAGGACCAGGAGAAGACCACCTTTACCTGTCCCTTCGGCACATACGCCTTCCAAGTCATGCCATTTGGGCTATGCAATGCCCCTGTGACTTTCCAGAGATGCATGCTGTCGATCTTTTCGGATATGGTAGAGGAGTGCTTAGAGGTCTTCATGGATGATTTCTCGGTTTACGGCGACGGATTCGACTCCTGTCTTGACTGCCTAGACCGAGTACTCCAGTGATGTATAGAGGTTCACTTGGTGCTATCTTGGGAGAAGAATCACTTCATGGTGACTCAAGGGACGGTGCTTGGCCATATCATCTCCAACAGGGGCATGGAGGTTGATCCAGCCAAGGTAGGTTGATCCAGCCAAGGTAGGTTGATCCAGCCAAGGTAGATGTCATTAGAAAACTCGCACCACCGTCCAATTTGAGGCAGTTACGGTCATTCCTGGGGCATGTCGGTTTCTACCGACGATTCATTCATGATTTCATCAGGATTGCCCGACCGTTGACTAACCTACTGACGAAAGACACCGAGTTCCTTGTCGATGACAAGTGTCTTTCGTCCTTTGAGACTCTCAAGCAGTGTGTTATTGAGGCTCCTGTTCTCCAGCCACCTGATTGGTCTCTCCCATTCAAGATCATGACGGATGCCTCTGATTTTGCCGTGGGGGCCGTGCTGGGACAGAGGAGGGATGGAGTCCCCTTTGCTATCCACTACGCTAGCCGCACATTGGATTCTGCCCAGCGGAATTATACGGTCACAGAGAAGGAGATGCTAGCCGTAGTGTTCGCCCTAGATAAGTTCAGATCTTACATCATTGGATCTAGAGTGACCTTGTATACTGATCACACCGCCATCTGATACCTCATGGCAAAGAAGGATGCCAAGGCCAGATTGACTAGATGGATCCTTCTACTCCAGGAGTTCGACATTGGGATCAAGGATAAGCCTGGAGTCAAGAATGTGGTGGCGGATCATCTATCCCGGTTAGAGCAGCCTGAGGAGTCCGAGAATATTGATCCCATTTGTGAGACCTTCCCAGATGAGGCGATCCTTGCTATCGCCTCACTCCCGTGGTATGCTGATATTGTGAACTTTCTCGTTGCTGGGAAAGTCCCACAAGATTGGCCCATGCAGAGGCTTGAGACATTCCTTGCGAAGGACAAGTCCTACCACTGGGAGGATCCCCTCCTTTACCACGAAGGAGGGGACAGCGTCTGGCGTAGGTGCATTCCTCAGGAGGAGCACCATAGCGTCCTCACTTACTGCCACCAGCTTGAGGCAGGAGGACATCATTCTGGGAGGAGAATGGTACAGAAAGTGCTCCAATCCGGCTTGTGGTGGCCTACCCTCTTCAAGGACTCTGATGAGTTCGTGAAGAGGTGTACTGACTGTCAAAGGATGGGCACTTGTGGACAGCGTGATATGATGCCGATGCAGCCCATTCACTTCTGTGAGGTTTTTGATGCATGGGGCATCGATTTCATGGGTCCATTCCCTAAGAGTCAGGGATTTGAGTACATTTTGTTGGTTGTTGACTATGTTAGTCGTTGGGTTGAGGCTATCCTCGCCCGAGCCGCTGATGCGAGGACAGTTTGCAGATTTTTGAGGAAGCACATCATCACGCGGTTCGGGGTACCTCGAGTATTGATTTCAGATGGGGGGTCTCATTTCATCAACGACCAGGTGAAAGCCCTTGCTAGCGAGTTCGATATAGACCATCGTGTTGCTACACCTTACCATCCACAGACAAATGGTCTAGCCGAGGTGTCGAACAGGGCGATCAAAACTATATTGCAGAAAGTCGTCCGCCCTGACCGAAAGGATTGGTCACAGCTTTTGGACTCGGTCTTGTGGGCATATAGGACGTCTTTCAAGACACCATTGGGCACATCTCCCTTTCGCCTCGTATATGGCAAGCCGTGCCATTTGCTTGTTGAGCTGAGACACAGGTCACTTTGGGCAGTCACTGAGATACTTATGGATCCCGATGGTGTAGGAGACCAGAGGAGGGCAGAGTTAGCAGCCCTGGAGGAGTTGAGAGATACCGCCTTCTCAAACAGCTTACATTATAAGGAGAGAGTGAAGGAGTGGCATGATTCTCACATCAGCCACAAGCATTTTGAGCCTGGACAGAGAGTATGGTTGTTTGATGCGAGGCTTAGTTTATTTCCAGGGAAGCTACAGAGCAAGTGGAAGGGACCCTACTTGGTGAGAAAGGTACACGACAACGGTAGCATTGATATATCTGAGTTGTCTTCTGAGAGTACCTTTCGAGTGAACGGCCAGCGGCTCAAGCCATTTCTAGATCATGAGCCGCGGGTCGTTGATGTTGCCCCGATTCATTTTGCGTGAGATGTGGTCTTTTGACTCACATCTATTGCATCTCACGCCTGATTTTCACTGATCTTCCGACCTGTATAGATCCAGATGTCCATATCATCACATTCTTTAGTCCCACATCCATGTATTCATCCTTTGATTATGCTATACTTAGGGTATACTTTACCCTAAGTATAGGGGGGATGTAGGACCTTTGGGTATTTCTTTTGTTTCTTTCTACCCCTGTTTTGCTGCCTATACTTAGGGATATTTTACCCTAAGTATAGGGGGGTAGACCCTGTATATTCTCCACTCGGTTTTCCCTTTGTGTACAGCCTGCTATACTTAGGATTACTTGATCCTAAGTATAAGGGGAAAGCTGAGAGTCTCTTGATATTCTATTCATTCGTCTTTGTATATAGCCTTCCTTTTCACTTTCCTATACATAGCACGAGTTATGTCTTCTTCATCGCTCTTGACTCTGAGGACATCGTTCGATCTAAGTATAGGGGGGTGTGTATATATTTCATATACAGTTTAGCCATAACTCGTACTTTGTGTGAGTGAGTAAATAAATAAAATGGCTAAAAACCTAAAAATCACAAAAATTAAAAAAAAATTCATGTACATAAACATTCTTTCATTTGCACATAAATAGCTAGTGTACAAATTATTTTTGTAAAAATGTTTTCAAAAATCTTTTGTGTCAAGCTTGTGTAAATATTTTCTTATCAAAATTATGTATACAGTACAAAATTTTTCCAAAATGTTTTGAAAATCAAAAGTTTGCAAAAATCTTGTGTAAATGTGTGTAAATACTTTTGCAAAACTTGCACTTCATGCATCATCCATTCATGATTTCAAAACATTTTTCAAAAATTTTGCATGGTTGTAAAATTTGTATAAATAGCATCTTTTATACATATGTAGATAGTTTTTCTGGATTATAGTTGACATTTAAACTAGCCTGGAATCAAATTGAGAAATGGAGCTTGATTAAGATCTTAATCCACCTAATTTATAAGAGGAACCTTATAGGGCTTAGGTTTAAGGCTTTTCAGGTCCATGGTGACTTAATTCTTTGAGTCCACTAGGCTATGATCACATGTCATCTCAATGAGCCTAAGTAGAGCACTTAACAACAACACATGACTCATATAGACAATGTCTTTACTTGGACACCGGCACTTAGCACCGAGCTCTCTACGGATGAGGTGGTGAGGAGGCAGTCTTCCTTGACTTGGGGTAGCATATGAGGGTAGTACTTCTAGGCGGAACCTCTCTTCTTCTTTTAGTGAAGGAAGTGCGTCTCAACTTGGTCTGGTTGCCGTGAGGTCTAACGACGGGAGTTGTGGGTTGCAATAAAGCTTCAAAAGAGGGATAGTCTAGTGGCTCAAGAGTAAAAACTCCTTGTATATATGCTGCACATGTATATGTTGTATAGATGCACTTGAAAAAAAATGCAAAAAGCAAATAACTCCAAAAAAGTGGTGGGTCTGATAGAAAATGATAATCCCACCGGAGTATGTATATAGAGTGCAATAAGCAAAGCTTGAGATTCATGTCCCACCTTATGTAGCTTGCAGCAGGGAGACTTGGCTACACTGGTCGAGCTCCCAAGGATACATGGCTACACTGGCCATGTTCCATTCTCTTCTTCCTCCTCTTCTTGAGCCGGTTGAACTTGAACTTAGAAGGGAATACCCCGCTCCTCGAGGAAAGAGTGACCAGATTGAGGTCATAGAGTTACCTTGTTGGGGAGGGTTGTCAAGTTGCCATTTCTGAGGTGGAGAGCTTATACTTCACATTCACAGGACAAGGAAAGATTCATGGTCTTCAGGGTTTGTGTTTGGTGACTTGTTCTGATCTGGAGTATTAAGGAGTCCTAATTATAGATTAGTGGAACTTAGAGGCTGTTGAGTTTTAAGCTTAAGTCCAAATAAGGTTCCGACACATTAATAATCCAAAGATCTGATCGAGCTCCATACCTCAATTTAATGAAGGCAAGTTTAATAATCAACCTTGATCCATGTACATTCTTCTCTTTTTCTTTTTCTTTCTTCTTTTTCACTTCTTTTTCAAATAAGTGTTTGCTAAGGGACTAGCAAAGTTAAGTATAGGGGAGTGATGAATACTCATTCATCACTCTTTATTCTTATATTTTAGCTACAAAAACCTTTGCAAATGCATGTATATATTTGTAAATATAAATAATTACCAAAAGCATGCATGGTGTAAAAAGTAATAATTAGCATGTTTTTGTGCAAAAAAAAAGAATAAAGATTAAAAAGAAAAAGCGGAAATATTTAGAATAAATATTGAGCAACCTAACACAAGGGAGGGCTCAGCATGGGCCTGACCGCATAAAAGCCAAAGTAAAGGGAGATAGGGGCTCATGTGTGTAAATATATTTGTAGATATAATAAAAGTATTTTCCTCTAAAAAATAAAAATAAAAAAATAGAATAAAATGACTTGTATATATTATATATATTTATAATTATAAAAATAAAAAAAAGTAGAAAAATTAAAAAGAAAATAAAAAGAGTCACTTGTGTATATATTCATCATGTACATACAACCACATCCATATTTATTCCACCTTATAAATAAGTAAAATTAATTTCTATAAAAACCTATATATATTCTATATTCTATGTTGTAAATAAATAAAATAAAAACAACAAAAATAAAAACAAAATAAAAATAACAAAATTAAAAACCAAAAATAATATTGTAAATATACCTTGTACATAGATGTATATACTTATTTATTTCACCCTTGTTTATAAATAATAAAAATAAAATAAAAATATCCTTTTATTCCTAATTTTATGATATAAATAAATAAAATATAAAATGGGAATAAAAATGCACAAAAATAACAAATTAAAAATCAAAAATGAAAATCCTATATTGTATATATACCTATATATAGCCCTATTGTGTAAATACCTTATTTTCATTTTGAAAAATTAATTAAAAATCACAAAAAAAAGAAAAAATTAAAACAAATATTTTTCATGTTTTAAATTTTTATTAAATCGGCAATTTACTATTTTTAATTGATTTTCCAAATCATTTCCAGATGGCTGCTTCCCATTGGTCCACGGGGATGTTGACCGCCCGGTCAACTCCCCCCTGTGGACCACTTCCCACGGATCCGTTTCGCGGACCCTTCTCCCGATTATCCCCTCCAGATCTGATCATTATTCCGCCAAACCCAGGGTCCTAATCACTCTCCTATAATCCGGGAACCTCACCCGATCTTCAGCTTAGGGATCCGTGCTCCACATAGTCGGACCCATCCCTTTCTTCCTGGACCTTCTACCGCATAAAAGCCGAGCTCCGCCTCCCATTTTCCCATCTTTGGCTCCCCACCTTTCAGTCCCGTGACCTCCACTGCCTTCCCTAAGATGATAGCTCTCCGTTGGCGTTGTCGAAGAGAGGTGTAGGTGACCGGACCTCAGATCCGACGAGCTAGCGCCGCCGTGCTCCGCCTAAAGAAGGAGCTCGAGCCTCGGGCCACGACGACCCGCGAGGCAATGACCCAGAGCTAGCCCAGCTCATCCCCAGTCGACTCGACCACCCAGATAGCCCTAGTTTCCTTTCCTGTTCTTTAATTTCTAGTTTCGCCCAAATCTCGCTGTCGCCGTTCACCTCCGATTCCAGCCACACCCACCTTCATATCGATCATCGGACCACACCATCAGACTCGCCTTCTTCCCGCGCACGTTCTACGCCCCTCCAGTCAACCCAGCTCGTACATGAGCTGGGGTTTCGAGCTCCACCGTCTACCCCCTCGCCGGAGCTCGACCGCCCCACCTCACCGATCATCATCACCCCCTCTCACAGGGTCGAGGCACTTTTCCCTCGACCCGCGAGTCTGCTAGTGTATTTTGCAGGGACATCCGAGCCCATCTGAGGGCTTGGACCATTTGAAGCAGCAGCTTGACCTCCGTCGGCCCCACCTGAGCTCCTCGGAGCTCCGTCAGGCCATCGGAGACCACCATTGGACGCGGAAGGCCTCCACGACTCTTCGCCGATCTTCTGTGGCCTTCGAGGAGGACGCCAGTACCAGTGGCGAGCCGGCGAAGTTCACCGGCCATCAGTTCGTCCTCCATCCTCCGCAGCCGTTGGATCGACCCTAGGCTCCAGTTCATATCCTAGCCGTCTGTGTGAGGAGCAGCTCCGATCGTCCGATCTTTAGGAGACTCGATCCAGACCGTCGATCGACGAGCGTCAGCCCCAGCGCACCAGAGCCGACCGATCCCACACGTGGTGAGGCCACCGCCGTTCGATCAGCACGAGGACTCCAGCTTTAGGGCGCCACCCCTTCCCAGCCATAGATCAGCACACGTGACGCCCATCTGACGGCCTCCTTAATAAAGGGTAAATTATCCCTTAGGCCCTTAGCTTTAGCTATGTTTAGTTTTAGTCCTGTAAATATTTTTAGCATTTTATTTGTGTTAGGTAAATTGCACATTGGACCTTATCTTTCCTACTATTTTCATGTATACCCCTGCCTGTAGTGTGTCACGTGCATCGACACATGTTCTGTTGGGTTATTTGCATGCTTGTCCTTGTAGTTCTGGGTTGTTATTGAATGAATGAAACTTTTTAGTTAATTGCATATATACCCTGTGCGTGGTTTATTTGTGCACGTGCGTATATTTTTGGGTATTTTACAGTAAAGCCCTCAGACTTTTGGTACCTGTTACCAATTAGTCCGAGAACTTTATTTTTATTGCAATTAGGTCCCTGTGTGCCCCAGACACGCGCCTCGTGCGTGACTTCTTGGGATTTTTGCACCATACCCCATGGAACTTCTGGTATTTACGTACAGGTCCCTGTGCACTGTACCTAGGTTTTGATTTTGAATAAAATATCAAATTCACTCCAAATTCAATGAAAATTAGACACATGGCTCCTGCCATATTTTAAAATTTTCTAGAATTTTTGGAGACATTTTTGGTTTTATTTGATATTTTTAAAAATTCAAAAACAGCCTTTTTCTTTACTGTCTGATTTAAAAATTCCCAAAAAAATATTAAAACTCATTTAAAAATTACAAAAAAAATTAGTTGCTGTGTATTTTGTCGTGTTTGATTTTCTGACCAATTTTGGTCATTTTTCATAATATAAAACTCATAAAAATTGAAAAACACCTAAAAATCTATAAAAATTCTAATAATTAATAAAAAAAACCTAAAAATAATAATTCCAGTGGCCAAATTTTCTTTGTAGTTTCTACTATATTGGAAAACTACCTCCAGGTTTTTTAGGGATTTTAGATATTTTATCTAAGTCCCCCAAGCTTGGCTGGACATTGTTGTTGTCTTTTTGCACTGTTTTATTTTTAGAAAATCAAATAAAAATCAGAAAAATACCTAAAATTACCCAAAAACAGTAAAAAATATAAAATACATAAAAACATTTTTATTTGAATTTTTGGTTGATTTTTGAGTGCTTTAATAATTGTTTGTATTTGGCTTATTCACTTATTTTCTTATTTTCTTATTTAATTAAAAATCCAAAAAATTTATAAAAATTAAAAATCCCCCAAAAAATACATTTCTTTTATTTTATTCTTTTTTAGAGTACTTCGTAGGCCGCAAGGCCATCACGTGCTCCCTGAGTCTGACCCTGGTCGCTATACCAGGCTAATCTAATAGCCAGGACCGCTATCGCATTTATTTGATTTTGATTTGATTTTAGTGGTCTGAATTTCATTTTTCTTGATTGAACGAGAGACTCTTGAGCGACTGAGGTTGCAACGACCTTAGCTCTACTTCTTTACCTTAGTTGCTCGGGTCATTCGGTCGTCAGAAAACCACCTTTATTACACGAGTATCTCAGTTGATAAGTTTGTAAAAGTGCATGCATCACAGGTAGGGGTGTCAGAAAATTCTCAAGTTCGATATTTGCTCAGGTTCGGCTCGCTAAAAGTTTGATTCCGATTTGATTCGGAAATAAACGAACCGAACCAGAACACACATTTGTGATCGATTAAATAAACGAATCGAACTTAAAACCATAGTTTCGCTCAAGTTCGATTCGTTAAAAGCTCGATAAACAAATATATATATATATATATATATACATATTTACAAATCCTTATCCGCTTAAGTGGACCTTATTTTGAGATAAATGGATTGTATCATATAATAAGTGAATTTTATCTGGAGATAAGTGAATATTTACGAGATGAGTAGGTTTTATCTCAGTATAAACTATCCTAAAATAGACAGGCACATCGTGGTTACAACTTTCATCATCTATGTGTCTAGTATTTTTCCCATCTTTGTCATCAAATCAAAAGAACAAGTATAAACCTTACTTATCTCACATCCCCACATTATTCCTTATCCTCATCTGAACGAATATAAAATTATATTATAAGTATACTTTTTTCAAAAAGATGAATCCCTATTAAACTAATTTTTCAAAAGATGAAGAAGAGTTAGATAAAGAAAAAAGTAAATGAATGTTTATTCTAATTATAGACACATATACATATTCTTTCTTTTCACTCCCTCTTATTAGAGAATTCTCAAGTTCGATATTCACTTAGGTTCAATTTGATTAAAAAGAGATTCAATTCAGATTCGATTCGAAAATAAATGAATCAAATCTAAACACAAGTTTAGGCTTGACTAAATAAAAGCACCGAACCTAAAAAATGTAGGTTCTCTCCGTTTAAACCCCTAATCACAGGCAACTATATGAACTATTCTGAGAGAAGAGATCCCCATTCTGAGATCGGATCCCTAGGGTTGTGGTACAGATATAAGGACATGGCCGTTTTGAAAGGAAAGCTATGTCACGTCAGGAGAGGAAGGAAGATAGTGAATCTAGAAGAGAGGAAGTCCCATGACGTCGAGTAGAAAGAAGATGAGTCGACGTGACATGGCTCCCCATGATGCAAGGAGGTCAAACAACTAGATTGTGCTCAAATCCCCAACAAATGGCTATTGTAACATCGACACCAGGGGGTGTGGCTGAATGACATGCGAGAGGAGAGAGGGGGAAGGATTTTTCTCTAGGTTTGGCCCTGTCCTTTCCGAAGCAGAAGATTATCCCCAAAAGTTCGCAGAGGAGGCAAGGAAGTAGTAGATAGAGGTCGAAGAGGAGTTGGAAGATATCACAACAAGTAAAAGTAAAGGGCAATGTTTTGTGTTGACCTAGTGGAGGTCGAATGAAGCAACTTTAATTATATTTGTTATATATTTAACTACATATGATACACCAATGAATAAAAATTACTCCTCGTCTTAGATCAAATTTGTTGTATTTTCAATACACATTTTAACGAATAAGCCAACAAAAAAAATTATTGTTATATTAGTCATTAACAATATATACGACATTGTTTGCTAATTACAAGAACAAAAGATAATTTTACTATGAATAATATTTGTTGTATATCTTTGACATTTTTGGAAGATATGGCAACACGTAGTCAAATATTCATTGACTTAAATCAATTTAGTTGTAGTTTATATTATGGTGTTGAAGTGTTTATTGGTATTAAATTTTACTATAAAATTGGCATATGACAATGAATAATCTGAATAACATTGTATACAGTGCTCGGTGTGAATTTTAAAAATCAAGCAATAACTAATATCCATTGTTATACATTTAACTACACAAAAGATGCGACAATGACTTTATCCATTGTCGCGAGCCAATTTTATTGCAGTGAAGAGTAAGATTTATGCGATAGAGATCCCTTTATCCGAAAGCCAGTCGTCTACGAAGGTCTTAAAATACTTATAAAATGGTATTCATTATAAGGAAGGACCAATTGTTATGAAAGACATCAACAACATTTGTTCGGAGATTCCTTCATTTGAGAGCCATCCATATCTTTTGATGTATATCAATGTGATTGGAAAAAAATGACAGGATAAGGAGAAAGTTCCTTTGGTGTGGCAACATAAGCATGTTGAATAATGCGAAGGTTGCTTGGAAAAAAATTTACCGCCCAAAGTCATGGGCGGGGCATACTAGCTCTAAGAAACTTCAACAACGCACTTGCTAAAACCTCTATCAACATTATAGAACACGAAAAACCATGGCTTTTGAAAATTGGCAATAGTGAACTCACATGACCGTGGAAAGACTATTGTGGGAAATTCCTCTCTTAGGGTGGAATTACTATAAATGTCGAGATTATAATGCAACAAGAGCCAAGAGGTATTCAGTTCAAAAGGATTATCTACTTGGAATGCAAGGAATATAATTGGTTCAAGAGATTACTGGAAGGGCTCTTATTCATGAGCGGAACCAGGAACTGTATTAAGGAGGGGCCAAGTATACGTGCATCATTTATTCTTAAAATGGAAAAATAATTTATTATAATTTTAAGTGATATTTTTAAATAAAATAAATATTTTCAAATGATATTTTTTTCATTTTTTTAAAGTTACGATTTAAAATTTATTAGTATGATTAGATTTTCAAATAAATTATTATTTTCGATGGTGGTTTTTAAATATTAAATCTAATTGTTTAAACTTTTCTAAATTCTCCAAATTATCAACTAAAATTTTAAAACAAAAAATTCCATGTTTAAAAGGAAACAATAAAGTTTATTTCATTTATTAGGATGTCTAGAAATAATAAAAGAATAAATACACTTTAATCTCATTTAATATCAAATTGTACATGAAATAATTTTTTAAGGGGATTCAAACCTCTTTCACAAATATAATAACACAACAATTAACCACCATGCCATTAAGTGAGTGCCAGTTTTTTTTACACAATCATAACTAGTTTCATATTCAAGGAGGGGCATATCAAAACTCCAATACATTATACAACAAAGCAATGATAGGCTACTTTCTTCTGGAGGAGTCTCCCAAGAATTTCCTATTTCCTTTGGCTTCTTGTGCATAACAAAGCAATCACTCAAGACTTGCTTTATAAATTTAACATTTCTTCTGTCAACCGATGTTATTTTTGTCACTCAGATGCGGAAAATTATGAGCACATGTTTGAAGCATGTAACGTAACATGACATATCTTTAGGATGGACGGCCTCAAGAGATTAACGGTTAATTTCAAAAAGTTCTTTGATTGCACCTCTTTGTCGATGAATTCAACTGCTTCTTAGCAGATTATTGTAAGGCGAGCATCTCTCTGGTGGTCGATCTAGAGAGTCATTTGGAACTTTTTATTATTTCTTTGGATGCTACTTTGGTGATTTCTTTCTATTTCTTCCGATGTTATTTTTTTATTCTTGAAATTCGCAATGAATGCCTCAATAAATTTTATTATTAGCAGTCGTTGAGGGCTGAAGATGGTTTTGATTATTAGCAATGTAGCACTGAATTGTCATTATGTGATTATGATAGATAATGTCATTGCATGGTCATTATGTGGCTGCGGACATTCTAATTGATCAGAATGAATACTTATGATCGAAGGACAAATGGCCACACATCAAATCACAAGATGTTACATGAATCTTACCATGCAAGCATCCACATGATCATCAAAACCTAATTATTTCGTCGTGATTAGACTATGGATACTCTATTTTTAAATCTATGCTAAGGACTTGAGATTGGATGGATGCATACATATATAATAGGCTGTTATTAAAGAGACATGATGTCGAACCTTACAATAAAACATAGGTATTATTTAAATCCCTTGCTGATTGAGAAGGGCACCACTCTCTGATAATGCAAATAGTCCGGACCTGATTAGCATGGATAATTTAATTTAACAACGAGATTTAAAAAGGATGTGTAAAAATGTATAATGCTTGCAAGCTGACAGATTCAATCATGTATATTTCAATAAGCTATCAATCTTTAGTTGGAGTCAAACTTGTATCCAAGGTAAGGTTAGGTTGTAACCAATTCGAGTGCATGAGATTTTTTTTACGTGGATGGATAGCTTTATTGCTATATAATCGAATCAAATATTTTCGAATTCAATTGATTTAGATTCAATTATTTCTAAAAGTTTTGAATTGAACTCAAACGAATTTTAAACAAAACTGTTAACTTTAGTTTAAAATTGATTTATTTTGCTGTTAAATATTCAAATTCGATTCATTTTATTTTGAATTTGAATGTTAGTTGATGTTTTCAAGGTTTATAACTAATTTTATATTATTTTTTTAATTTAAATGATTTATTATATATGGCTATTTTTGAATATAAATAAAAAATTTAAGAAGATTCTAAGATGAAGGAAAATACTCATCATAAATGTATAATGCTTTTATACCAAAATTTTATACTTACTATATGTTCATTGATATCTTGTTCTTTTCTCTGTGGTGAACGAAATAACCTAAAGGAATAAAAATCATATGAGCATTGAATGTCGGAGAAAAAATTATAATTACATGTGCATGTGCACATATACATGCTCATGTGTGTGGGTACGGGCATGTGTGCATGTGAGTGCAGCGCACATGTGCATACGTGCACGGGCGTGTGTGCTTGTGCGCATGGGTGCCGACATGTGTGCTTGTGTTTTCTAATGACCATAAGGCTTATTGGATGTCTAATGAGCTCTAAATCTAGAATATCATCTGGTTTGATGATCAGGTTGAAAGTAAAGCATATTCAATGGACTATTTCCTTATATGAAGGGTTTTCAAATTCGAGACAAACAAAAATAGATCCCAAAATGTCATTGCCGGTCATTTATTTCGAATTATATCATATGAACTTACACACACGAATAATTCTTTGCTATTTCTAAGATCGGTCTTCTATGGTATGCATATATTGTGAATTACTTAGTTGTTTGAAAAATTCTCGAGCACGAAGCATGGAGTAAAAGTCACATCCTCTCGCAATTTAGGTGAGCCAATAGAGAGGCTTAAGGTTACTATGATGGACAATCAAGGGTGGATGGGAGAAGGAGAAAGAGAATGACCAATACGAGAGTTATTGAGAGTTTGGTCTCTTTATACTTCTCTCCCCTTTGAATTAGGATTAGGAGGCTTGAGTTGAAATTCCTTGAGAAAAGAGGGAGGCCAAGCCACTTCTTATGTAGCCTATAGGGACGATCAAATAAGAGGAGTAAAGAGATGGAATTAAGGTTTTAAAAATCGAACCAAGCATCATATCAAGAATTTGTCGGTTTTGAATTTTTATGGTTGGACCCATGAGACCAATCAGTTTAATCGATGATGACGTTAGCAGTTTATACAAACCGGAAAATATCAAATCATTGTATTGTTGGTTTGGTTTGTATTATCCAACCAGGTAAAACCTAGTTAGACCAGTATTTCATATAATAAAAGTGAATAATGCTTTACAAGTTTTTTCAATGACACATGCGCCTTTCCAAGTTTTCAATAACACTTAAGTAATACATCTATTTTTTACAATTACATGTGCACTCATATATTTTTAGAAAATTCATAGTAGTGGCATGTAACGGAACGGGTCGTGCCGACCAGCGGAAGTATGCGATAAAAGATCGCGCGTCCGATCCGTTACCATTTCATGCATGGTAATAAACGAGCAACAAAAATCATTCTTAAAAGGAACCATAAAATTCAATTCAAGCGGAAGATCCATTATTACTACATCAACAAGGGTATACTTGCAAAATAAAAACTAATTAATTTCACAATATGATTCTCTGTTCCAGTGGGCATACAGATTTTCACCAAAACTCTGGATGAGATGCTTTTTTACCAATGAATCATCATTTTTTCCTCAACTCTAGTAATAATTATTGTTTATCCATGATCTCATGATTCAGTGAGGACTCATGATATCAGTTCGCTTCATTCCCATGAAAAGAGTCCATGTGATTCAGGAATACAAAGTGACGACTACTTACATGTAACACCTAAGTCTTAATCTATGCATATAAGTCTTAGACCGCTATGGTTGTGGATATCGTATGCCCAGAGGAACTCTAGCTCTGATACCATTTATAACAGTTAGGTCGTGTGATCTACTATTGCATGCTTCCACTGATCGGCGCGACCCGTTCCACTACGTGGCCTTTTTATTAGTATATTTGTACTCCTATATTATACCAACATAAGTACTATTGTTATTTTCTAACAATATAGGGGCACATGTGTAATTGCTAAAAAGTAAAGGGTATACATGTTATTAGAAAAATTTGAAAGGGCACAATAATATATATATATTATCAAATTCATAAAAATACATAACTATGATGTACAAAATTAACAATTTTAACACTATTCAAACTTCAATTGATGACAAGTGTTGTTAATTTACCGCTTCTCATAAGATGACTATATTAACTTCTTTGTTATGTGGAGCCATCATTTGTTGCTATTAGAAGAGGACAACCTTAAGCACAATTTGGTAAGACAGAGGCGATGCTTGTAAAGCAGAAAGCAATATTGAGTCATTGGTACATATGGAAGGAGAAGAGATAATAGAGTATTATACAATATGTTAGAATGAAACTAGATGATGAATAGTTCCTAAAAAATACATATAAATAATTATGAATTATTTTTTTAAAAAAAGATGGTCGAACGGGTGGTTTGGTTCAATTGTTTCAACTGGGTTAATGTCGTCCAATCGAGTTTTGATTGATTTTGACTTATTTTTATTTTTTGATAAAAAAAACAAATGGTTGGGTTGTTTTTCTTCTAGTTCTTTGTTTAACTAGTTCGGTTTTTTAAAACATTGGTTGGAACTCTCTACTCTTTCTCCTCATTTGAAATCTATTTCATCTTTGACTTGGTCATTGATAATAGTGGAATTTAGTTATAATTCCATTAATTACCATAAACCATCATTAGATAATCATAATTTTATCCTATTAATTAGTGAATCTCATTCATTAGTCCAAAATAAAACGTAAATCCAATTTACATATATTTAGTGGAGAATATGAATCTAACTCACATCAATCATATTCAGTTCTTATTTTAAATATAAATCCAATTCATATTCATATTAATTATTATTGATCAATATCCATATTAATTAAGTGCCAATCACATGAATCATATTTACATAAATCTCAACATGACTTACATTCATATTAATATTAACTATCGTGGATCTGTATCCATATTCATTAAATATCAACTATGTAAATCATATTTGCATATACCCATACTATTAATCAACGATAATAATAGTTATTCTATGAAATATCAATTTCTCAATATAGAGCTCCTAACCTAATTAGGGCTTGTGAGCTTCATGAATACTTGTATATAATATAAGGGATTATATATACCACATATAATGATTTGTTATTTAGATTTACATATCATGTCAAGATTTAAACCACTATGATTTATTTAATTTTATCAAATATTGAACATTTCTCTAATAGACTTCGAACACTTTCAGATCAATTTCCAACTCATTGGATCTAGAATATGATTATGTGAATTGAGATTTAGTCTAATTAACTCTCATTCATTTAGAATCAAAATTGAGTGACAAAAATCCATCAAATTTTATCATTTCTCAAGATGGACGCATCATGTTATACAATCCATTATCTGAATTTTGATCCATATAAAATTCCCAAAAAACACACCGTACCTCTCCCAAATCCCTAACCGAAGCGTATCCCCATTCCCTCCTCCCTCCCCTCATCGGAGCTCATAAGATCGACGATCCAAAGCCATCACTGTGCAGAGAAGGTCGAGATCACCCTCGTGCGCATGTTAACAACGACAATGGAGTGTCGCCACCACCGTCCAAGCACATCACTATGGGGAGAACCAGTACTCTTCATGAACAATAAGGATGGATCCTTGAGGTTATGCATAGACTACAGACAACTGAATGAGAGAATGATCAAGAACTGTCCACTCCCACAGATTGATGATCTATTAGATCAGTTACAGGGAGCAACAATGTTCTCCAAGATTGGTATGCGATCATGATACTACTAGTTGATGATCAAGGATGCAGACATGATGAAGTCTGCATTTCGTACTAGATATGGTCACTATGAGCTCACGGTGATGCCTTTTAGACTTACGAATGCACCTGCCACATTCCTGTATTTAATGAACTAAGTCTTCCGTCTGTACTTGTTCGTGATCATATTGTTGATGATGTTTTAGTAAACTCCCATGATGAGTATAAGCATTAGTCCCATATTCGCACGTGCTGGAGACACTCCAAGAGCACAGGTTGTATGCCTAATACAACAAGTGCGAGTTCTGACTTTCTGAGGTGGCATTTCTAGACCACATGGTTTCGGAGGGGGGGGGGGTTATCAGTCAACCCTGCGAAGATAGAGGCAGTTGTGTCTTGGGAGAATCCCAAGACGGTCATAGAGGTCCGTAGTTTACTTGGCCTCATCGAGTATTGTTGAATCAAAATACGAGCCGGTCTAGTTTTCTACACAAGGCGAGAACATTGTCGTTGAGGCGACCATTCACGAACTTCAAATTCAAACAACAATCAACCCATGATGAATCCATGATTATTCTACTCTATATGGATGTTTTAGCAAAATCTTTTTAATAAATCACTAATTAAACTCCCTAAAATAAATTAATTAACATTCACTAATTAGAGATAAATTCTGTCCATGTTCCTTTTCTAATCAGATGCTACCACAGTCCTTCCACTCCTGAGTGACATATTATTAACATCGTCACATGAAAGAATCTCATGCTCAGATCTAAAAGTGTCCGAGTAGTATACCTGACCGAAGTGCTGTTACGACTGAGAACTATTTATGCTATTAGGGTTAGCATGAACCTGGGGGAGAATGGAGGTTTATGGTACTGACTACTCATCTTGCCATTGGGACAAGCGGTCGATGTCCGCCCACATGTCCTGAATCTCATTCTGGTAGGAGTGTTGTTTCTGTTGGGTTGATGTGGGTAGTTCGAGCTCTGTTGGCTCGCCTGATACTATCCTTGACGGCCGTATTGTTGGTGCTACTATCTCTGTTGCTGGGGCTGGTAAGGTCCAGGGCTAGACTTTACAGGATGAGGTACAGAGGTGAATATGTTGTTGTTGAAGGTCAGGGGTGGTGCAATTATTGGTCCCCCATACTTCCCTGCTTAGCAGGTTCCTAGGGCTACACTACACCATTCACCTCCTACACTTGTAGAGGCTCCTTCGTCGTTGGCTCGGCTGATGGTGGTTGTTGCTGGTAAGATTGGGTGTAGGACAGGTCCTCTACCCAAGTATAGAGTGGCTCTGGCATCAGCTGCTCATGTACATGGTATACACAGAAAATGGGAGCAGCAGATGTAGTCGTGGCATGTATCTTAATCTTGATACCTTCTCAAATAACTCCTCCATCTGCTTCGGAAGCATGGAAAGACTATTGTCCATCATCCTCTTATCGATCCACTCAATAACTATCAACTTGTCAGCTATGATCCCCATGCTAGGGATCAAGACCTCTATGAGATCAACCACAGTCTTCTTCCCCAACTTAGATAGGAGTGAAATGGGGGACTCATGAATATGCCATGCTGGCAGTTGTGAGCGACTTGTCTCAGCCATTTACTCGAATACCTTCCAGACAGTATCCGTTCCTCGTGATGGGTAGCTACCTTCACAGGCAGCACTCACTAAACCCTGCACCTTAGGATTGAGACTGGTGTAAAGTAGTTGAACCAAGATGTTGTCATCCATGCCATGACATGGACACTTCTGCAATATATCCTTGAACCTTTCTTAGGTATCACAGAATGGTTCATTGGGTAGTTAGGAAAAACTCGTGATACATGTCCGCACCTGATTAGTTCTATTCAAGGGGTAGAACTTCTTTAAGAACAGGTCCTTGAACTGACCATAGGCGGTCACCACTACATCTTGGTTCTTGAGCCAGTAATCCGCCTTATCACCCAAGGCAAATGGAAGGGCAACGAGTTTAATATAAGCATGTCTAACCCTAGGGCATTTAAGGTTAGCACAGACGAGCTCAAAGTCACTAAGAATGCATACTACATTCCCCTTAAAGTACGGTGGCAAATTCAAAAGTTGTGGCTTCAACTCAAATTCAACCTATGCCTCTATGGGACTTAGGAAGTTTTGCACTCTAAACTGTAATGGATTATAGGCCGCATCCATGGATGCATAAACGCCTACGTTCAAATGCCCAATCTGAGCTTTAAATATTGCATTCTGTTACTCAGATGCGACAATCCTAGCTAGTATCATCTACATGGGGACCTCATGTTGTTCCTCTCGTCGTTCTATTTCTTAGGAGGTATATTGAATGAATCTTCTTCAAAACCTTCACCAACAAATGGGATCAAATTATAAGAGGTTTTTTTAACTCAAATCAACTTCACCAAGGCAAAGGTCTTCCTCGGTGAGTAGGAAAGAGAGGAAGGGATTGGTCGATGTGTGACAATCCTCGATGTGTGTAAATTTGAACTCAAAAATGTGATGAGTCTAGGGAGGTCCAAGAAGTGAAGGGACCTCGAAAGATGTACTCTTTGGAGGATTCAATGATATCTTTGCACATTCAAATAAAAATCCCCCCAACTAATCATCTTTAATGTCAAAAAGGAGCGTAAATGAACATAAGAGGCAAGGAGAATCTATGCTCTATAGGGCATGTAAATGGGTGGAGAAAACTCATGCAAATCAAACACAATGCAAATCCTTTAAGTTCATCAACTTCACCCATGAATATCATAGAGGTTCGACCAAATTATCTTGTCAATTCTAGTTAGTGGTAATATAATCTTCTAATCCATTACACACATGGTGTCTCCATGCACCTAGTGGTTCTCCTATATGCTCTCAATCAATGAGATGATCTTCTCAAGCTGTCGTGTTCAATATCACATCCCAAAGGAGACACACATGCTTACACAACCAAAATGTACACTAAGGTCGAAGGTAAGCCCTTGCAGCTCCAAGCCTGCGAGAGTCGGACCTAGAGACTTAGGGGAGCAAGTCCAGGGATTTCAGCTCTAATATTAATGTGTGCACCCTCACCCACTTTGTTCGGGGGCAATGAGAGATTTATGCACCCGTAAGACAAGTGTTCATTTTATTCCAAGTTGTTTGAATCGACTTGCTCAATTCACTTCCAATTTTAGAGTTAGCATTATCACTTGATATTAATGTGAGTACAAAATACACGTCCACCGTTCAGTCCCTTTTCCTATTAAGCCTTATGTTATAAAACCAAGAGAGGAATCGGAAAACAGAATGCAAGCGAGAAACTACGATGAATGATCTGAAGAATTTATACTCACAGTGATTCCCAGCACTCTCCATGTGTTATGCAAGATAGAAATTTTAAATTTAACACTAAATGTAGGCAAGTCGATGAAAAGTCACACCTAAATAGGGTACTATTAACGGGGAAGAATTCGATTTCAATTTGACTAAGTCGTACATGTTTGAGTGTGTCTAGTTAATGAATCTTTAATGATGATGGATCTTATTTGATGAAGAGTGTCCTAAACTACGAAAGGCACAAACATGTTTGAATTAAGCTATTATGTGGCTATCCTAATTTCACCACTCAAATTGAGAACCACTCTCGACGCCACTACAACAATAATAAAAATTAATGGAGTCTAGTCTCTTTAACAACCGCGAGCTCTCAAACAAGAGCCGTTGAAAATGGGGGTAACTACCTAAATTGTTACAACAATAATTACAATAAATAATTACACTAATGAAATGGGATAACTACTTATCTAATTAGCTTAATCTCTCTCTCTCTAATGTGGTTGAGTAGACCCTCTTCAGTTCGAGCACCAAACCCGAACTTACATGTCACTCCTCTTCGAATCGCTTCGTAGGCCCCGTGTCAAAACACCGTATGGTCAGAAAAATCTTACGAGAAATATCTATTCAGATGAATAATTAAGAAACACAAGACAAGAACAAAAACTAACACAAAACAAGTTTAACTTGAATAGATCAAATTTCACTAAATCATCGAAATTAAACCTAATTAAATACTCTAATCAAGGCATGTTCCCGACAATGGTGCTATTTGAGAAATGCTAAACGGTTATTTCAATAATGAAATGTTGTATACGAGTGCTTAACTATTAATCAGAATCGAGATGTAATATCTCTGTGAAGAGAACTCGGTCTAATTTCTCCTGGATAAGTCCAAGGTCAATCATAGGGACACTACCGATTAGAATATCTAATTGGATCCTAAGATAGGTGACATGCTACTCTAAGATGCTACATAGGTCAATCTATGCAGAAGTGCTCAAAATGGCTACATGAATTTTATGATTTTTTCTATGCAGATTATTTTAATGGTACAAAATAATGACAAATACAAATAAAACACAAGGCACATAAGCATACAACCAACACAATTTAAGCTCTGGTAGCATCCATGATCCAATTATCCAAAGGATCAAATATATCATCGATAATCTGGCATTTATTGGCCTAAGTCATCAATGCATCATTTAATTCAATCACTTTTTATTTCAAATCCAACTAGTCCTCCTAATTCATAATTAATCAGGAAATAATAATCACAAGGTCTAGCATAAAGTTCATGATTGTATCATTAGATTACAAACCAAATCAAGGTGTCAATAGAAAATAGAAACATTAGGTCAATTAATCATGCACTTATGAGGAAATTAATCAAGTTTAAAAACTCTAAACTACTTTGAATTTCAATTCAATCAACACAAGTCACATCATGGATTTAAACATGTCATGTTAAAGAGCATGACATCCATTTTCAAACAAGATCAATTTCGCTAAATTTGGATTTAAGGCTCAAAATATATTGATCAATAAAGTCAAGGACTTCATTGCAAGAACAACTCAACAAAATACTTAACAAAAAGGACTGAAATGCAACACATACAAGCCGATAGGACATATAAGAAAATTAGCCATGCACAGGGATATAAATGCAAAAATAATAACTCGATAGGGTTTTATCTGTAAATTCTCCAGACAACACGCGCTAGACCTAAATACAATTATTTAAACTTTGGGCCATGGCACTGCAATTTTCCTAGTCACGTGATGTGATTCACGTGGGGGCTAGGCTTGGACAGGTAGCTACTTCGGGCGATATGGTGTGCTCAAGTGCTTCGGAGTTGGCTCAGGTCGCCTGAACCTCCTGTTTGAATCAATGCTTTGACCGGAGCTAAGATATAATCTGGACCGTTGGATCAAATCAAGAAAACATGATCCGACGATAGCTTCTTGTCAATGTTCCTCTTCTCCTCCGAGCAGAGCAGAGGTCAGGCGGAGCTTCGTTGGTGTGATGAAGTTCCCTTGCTTCTGTGTGAAGTCTGGAGGTCGGAGAAGCTTCCTCATCCCCTCGTGCACACTATTCTACCGCTTTTATTTATGCTTTTTTTATGCTTAAACAACTGCTTATTTTTTGTTACATGGTCTTCCCTATTTGTTCATGACGAAAGGGATGAGAACATTTCTATGTTTATCATGTCTTTCTATTTATGGAAATTTATTGTTATCAATGTTATCTTGTCATCTTTAAAATGTGTAAGCATAGATTTAAAGGGAGATGTTTTTGATAAACAACTTATAATGATTAGTCAATTTTGTAGTTACCAAAAGGAGAAATTTATTGAAACACTATTTTGATAATAATAAATTGAAGTTTTTGAAAAGGGGATAATTATTTTATCCATGACACTAACATTTAGTGTGAAAATCAAAGTATCTAAATCTATATATCATTAAGTTTTTACGAAAAGGTGATATTCGTGGATGACAACTGATGGAGCTCAGGAACGTCTAATACGCTTTTATTATTATTTAATCAATAGTAATAATGTAGTATAAAAAACATTACACAAAGTATTTCATGCAGCATTCCACAGTTAGAAAACTTTATAGGTGTTTTCTGAATTATTGCACTAGTACACAACCTCCCGCATTGATACACTTATAGCATCGATACATTACCATGAACCAATATGCATATACTCGTTCTTGTACCTAAGAAATCGTGTATCTTTTGCATTGGTACACCTGACTTTGCATTGGTACACTTTGTACTATTGAGATTAAAATTCATAATTTTGGATTATATATTCTTGATAACTCAAGTGCCACCATACACCCAAACTTACAAGTACAACTTGTACTTTGATACATGCAAAGATGCACATATACACTAGTAGTTGATGGATATTTTTTTAGCAGTTCGTGTGCAAATACAATTTGATCCTTTAATATTTAAAAAACTCCTCTAAGCCTACAAAAAGAACCCCATTCTACATCATATTAACCCACAACAAGATACACCACTTCTCTACTTACTCATATCTCAAGATACTCTTTAGTCAGTTTCTAAACTAAGAAAGACATCGTGAAGCTACAACATGAACTCTGTGTGTTCATGCTCTCAAGGTTTGCTACAAAAAGCTTCTTGCTATGCTTTTCTCTTGGTTTGCATTTCGCATTCAATTTACTCTTTAAAAGGACTTATTTAGAATATTGTATTTATCTTTATTCTTAGCTAAGAACCATTCTGTGTGAAGGTAATTCTCTCTAAACAAAAGATGACCCCTCGGTAAGATTGCATATCTTGAGACACTCTCCATGAATGTATTTTTTCTTTTGTTGAATATAAATCGTGGTAAGTTGTGTGCTTTGTAAAAGGTTTGAAATACATAAGAAGTAGTCCATATAGTGAGTGTTTCTAAGTCTTGGGAAGGCCAAGCTTAAGCATAGGACGTAGACCGTGTGAAGAATGAATTTGTTTAAATCATTGTGGGCAGTAGTTTGCTTGTATGATTGTTTTATCTTTGATTATTTTAAGATAGGATGTTAGGTGATCCTCTTTTTTTTTTGCAATACCAATATTCACTCCCCTTGTAGTGCGTCTTCATAATCACCATTCTCTCATAATGGAAATGCACCCTTATCTAGATGGGTGCACTTAAAGGTCATGTTGCCAAAGGTGCATCTTTAGGCATAAATAGTTTGTAAGATGCCTCTTGTCTTCCATACTGGCCTGTCATACTCTTTGATTTGCACATCCAATATGAGTCGTTGAGGAAGCTACTAGAAAACAAGCAGTTCAATGTTTGTTGGGGGTAAGGGGGTGGTATTGCGCTGGGAAGATTTATTTCTATTTAATTGACCAGCGAAATGAAGTAAAGTAACAATGCTGGAAAGGAGCAAGAGCCACTCAACTATCAAGGTATTATAGTATTGCCAAAGAGCGGATACGCGAGATGAAAGAAAGTCATGGAATACAATCTATTACGATCGCACTAACCTCGAGCATTCTCAACACCCATGCATGCTACAAGTTGTAGACCTGGATACTGAAGTATGTGTTCCCAATTTTTTCATCCCGTGATAAGGTCAAACAGAATGTATATCAATTAACCATATGATGATAATATCAATCATTTGCTTTAAAAAAGCATACATTGATTTTCTTAATATCATATCCTTTTTTTTAAAGGATGACCACGGTTTAATTGACTTGACCTAATGCATCTTGAGTGAGCATTATTTCTATATTTATCAAACATAAACCTATATGATTTCTTTGAGAGATCATGTACACATATATCTTCATATGCACACCATCTTTCTGGTATATAGAGTATGTCAAGGCATCAACCTAGTGGTATATCAAATACACCTACTTAGATTTGTGTGTGTCCAATCAAAGGATGATTATCATATTGTAATACTCCATGATGCGAGACTTCATCTTCCTCGATCTTGTTAACTCTTTAACTTGACTAATTCAATAACTCTGGAACTTTATTCCTATATAGAGAACATGTATCAAGAGTATCAATCAAACATTACTCTTTAGAGAAGATGGCTCTCTTCTCAAACCGGAGATCATCTTTTAGGAAAACATTATCGATGATAGTTGTGTCCTTGATCTAACTTGAAAAATGACATGAACAATTATGCAATCTCAAACGTGTTTTATTTCAGATATGCAATGATATAAATGTAATATCAAGATGAGCTTATATGTCCAACAACCCATTCGTCTCTATTTATAGTCCATGAGGAGCTGTGTGCATCCGTAAAAAAGTCTCATATGATGATTAAGAGAATTACATTAATCAATTAAAATAAAAATCAAGAAATTATGACAGTCTTTCCATCAAACTTGGATTACAGATTAATTAAGTTGATATTGTCGATCTTTGATAAATTTTTAATGATCATTAAAAATTCAAATTAGGATAAGTTCCCGTATAGAGGGAGTATGTCTGATACACTCGATAAGTTACCATATAGAGGTAACCTACTTGACACACCCTTCCCCTTTGCACTCTTACAAATGTCCTTTAGCCTCTAGTGTTCACATCTTTTCTACCATGTTTGCATTGGGCTTCTTGTCTAGTCTTTGCATTTTCTTCAATGCACAAGCTTCCAAGTTGGCACTCAACCTAATCAATTTAGATATATGTTGAAGGTTACTCATTGATTCCATACTAAGTTCCTTGTTAAGGATATTGATAGCATGTTGAAGCAACCAATTAATTGATGTAACCCTTTAATTATTGCAGTCCATTAATATGCAGACCATTAATGGTCCCATGTATAACCATTATACAGATCTAAAATTTGGAAGGGTTTTGTAAAATGTTTTTGTAAATCGGTCATTGTTGAAATTTGTATTTTAAGAGGAGGTAAGTATCTAGGATTATTGATAAACACAAATTATCGGAGGTCTAAAGAGTATGTCTCACACAAGGCGGAGACAACCGAGGTCGCTGCGGTGACCCACAATAAAATGTATTTAATCAACAATTAACCCACATTATAGATCAAGCAATAAGAAATAAATGTGGAGTTAAAATTTATTTTTAACTCTGCATAAAAGATGTATAGCAAGCAAGTATGCAGAGAGTTCGAACACAAGGAGCAAACAGGGCAGATCAAACAAATGTGTGTGTGTGAGTGTGAAGTGTGTCTACACTATTCTAGCAAATATTTTTGTGGGTTTTTAATTTTTTTAATTTAATTTTTAATTTTGTATTTTGATTTTCAATTTTCTGATTTTTATATTTTATATTTTATATATATTTTTTTCAATATTGGAAAATATAAACAAGGTGATAAAAGAGGTGATAATATATTTATAAAAATATGCAAAAATAGCCAAAAAAATTCAGAAACAAAATCTTTTTGGTATTTTTATGATTTTTTACTATTTTTGTGATTTTTTGGGTATTTTTCAGAATGTTTTTGGTATTATTAAATAGCAAAATAAAGGAAAACAGGGAATTAGCTACTGGATGGGGGTAAAATGGGAATTAAAAATATCAAACAGCCACAAAATTTTTCCAAACTATTTTTAAAATAAAGAAGATAAAATATAGAAGAAACGGGAACTGAGTTTATATTTTTGTAAGTTTTCTATGATTTTATATATTTCTTTGAAGTTTTTGTGTATTTTTGAATTTTTAAGGTTTTTCTTTTGAGTTTTTTAGGGATTTTTGGACTGACACTAAAATAGGTTAAGATAGACAGTAGGGAATCTTTTTGGACTTTTTCGAGGTATTTTACTATTTTTTGGGTATTTTCTAAGCTAGACAATGCTGAAATGTGGAGTTTTTTATTTTTAATAAATATGAATATGCAATAAAATCAAAAACTAAAAGAAGGGCGTTAAAGTACAAGTTAACAGGAGCTTAAGTTTAATTTTTGAGAATTTTTCGATTTAAAGTGATGCCTTAAATAAATGGAGCAAGCAAGCACAAATTAAAGGCCTAGCAGGGGTCTATATGCAAATATCCAAAAGTCCAGGGGCCTCCAAGCAATTTTCCACAAAATATTGTACTGAATATTCGAATTTATGGACCAAATACAAATAAGTAAACCCATAGGGGTATCAGTGCAAAAAGCCCACCAGGGCGCGTGACTAGCACGTGCCTGGGAGGGACTAAAGTATAATTTCAACAAAGCTCGAGGGCTTACATGCAATTTTCCCAAAAAGATAACACTTAAACTACAAGTTCTGGTACTAAAATGAAATAACTAGAGAGCCGAGGGCCCCCTTGCAAAATGCCCACCCCTCACGTGAACAGGTCACGTGAGGTGACGTGGAAGAGGACCTATGTGCAAATTTCTAAAATCCGAGGGCCTAGTTGCAAATGTTACAAAATATTTAAACTACTAATAAATGTTTTAGGACTAAAATAAATTTACAAAAATAGTGGGGGTGGCTCTGCAAAATACCCTCGCTAAGGAGATCGAACGGCTGAGAGCCGTTCACTTGACACGTGGCGCTCCCTCAACGCGCGATGGCGGTTCGAAACGCATGGCTGCGATTAGATGGTCGTCGATGATCGGGCGGCTCAGGTGCGCTTGATCGGACGGCTCCTGTCACGTCTGGGGCTCCCTGATGATCCAACGGCAGAGGCGGCTGGTGGAAGAACAGGGAAGAAGGTCCGCCGTGGCGACCTTCCTCCGGCGATAGCGCCTCTCTCCGGCGGTCGGCGTGCTTCAAAATGGGCCCAGGCGATTGCTGCAAGGTCCCTCTCTTCGCCTGGGGTCTCAGAAGATGGCGGCGAACACCAGGCCCTCTTCGCGACGTCAGAGAAGGAAGAGCGGCCCAGGTACTTCTGGTGATGACGAATACGACCCTAGGTGCTTCAAAATGGAAAGACCTGCACTTAGAAACGTTAAGGAGGTCGAGGGCAAAATGCCTCAACCTCCATGAGCTCTCGAAATGGGGGAACGGCGAGATGGACACTCACCAGAGTTGCGCTCCGACGAGGTAGTTGAACAAGTGATTTGATGGTTGATTTGATGAGAAATGAAGATCTGGATAGACCTAAGACTACCAGGAATGCAACGAGGATAAAAAGGAAGCGAAGAAACGGCCTCAATGGCCGGAGCCAGAGGGAATATACCTCTACAGCAGAGCTCGCCGGAGGTGTGGAACACGCTCAGATCAGTCGATGGTCTACCGCCTTGAAGCAAGGAACCTGGAGCTGTCACATCCAGGTAGCTCGAGCACAACTCAGGGGGGAAAGATCTGGGTGAATCGCGGTTCAAATTTGAATCGAGCATCAGGGTTTTCTTAAGTAGGGTTGACGGTCGTGGGGGAAAGACCGAGGTGTGGTGGTTGATTCAACGCACGAAAGCCCAGATGAACATCTGGGCGAGCATGAGAGATGAGAGAAGATCAAAGTTGCAGAAGGTTGCATCACCAGAAGATGAAAGACCTAGCCTCGAAAAATTCACAAAAGTGGGTCAAAAATGAGGCTTGGCAGAGCTACATGACCTAGGGTCACCTAGTTGACCAGAGTCAACTAGGGTTTGCGCATGGTTGGTCCACGTGGACCAACCAGGAAAAACCCTGATTAAACTTTTATTAATTCATTTAAAATTAGAAAAAGGCCGAATTAAATTATGATTAATAAATAAAAAATATTTGTTATTTTATGTAGTATTTATTATGATTTTTAATTATTTTTATGAGACATATTTTTAAAAGTTGCTTTTTACACCCTATATAGGTATATTACCTATATATTTTATTCTTTTACTTTTATTTTGTGTATTTTAAATTTTATTATTTTTATTTCTTATTTTATATAATTATAAAATACTTTTATACACATAAATATATTTTTATTTTATTTTTCTGATATATTTTGTATACTTAATAAAATATAAGTATAAAATGTATAGGTGTAAATATAGGTAAGGTATCTATGTATTTCATTTACAAGTATTTTTATTTTGAGTTTTATTTATGTTTTTATTCTAATTTTAATATACATAATTATTATAAGTAATATTTACAAAATTATAAAAATACAAAAATACAAAAATAATGAATAAATAATAAATGGAATATTTTAATCAGTACAACTGTACAATGTGGGTCCAAAACTCAACTTTCAAACCGTAGCTCCGCCAAATGCGAAACCACCACCATTAAATCGATTATTTTATTCTATATACAATTAAAGGTGAGTTTGCTACATTTGGAGTTGTCATTTGTGAGATACGGGTATGGGAAGTTGGGATTCTGGAATTTTATTCAGACCATAACTTTTTATCTGTACATTATTTTTGAGTGAAATCAATTTTGTATTTTTCTTTATTAAGTAATCTACAACTTTCAAAACTGAAGCCGCGTCTTCAAGATGTGGCTTCCATGTGTTTTTTCCCATGTAAATAAATCCCAATGGAAGCCGTGACTTGAAGTGACGGCTTTCTTGAGGTACTTAACAAATTATAAGTTCGCCTAGGGATTCCGTGGAATAAGTTTCCACGGGTACTGTCCAGACAAATTTACTTCATTTAGATCAATTGAACCACATCAGAAGAACACATGAAGAAGAACCAGGAAAGGGAAGAAGGAGGAGTAGCATCATGATAGCTCGAAAAGAACAAGAAAAGAGACGAAAAGGAAGGAAAAGAATTACTACCTGGTAGTGGGTGTGATCGAATCACCTGAAGGAGATGAGAGAGCTCGATTAATTTTTTTATTTTTTTTTCAAAATTTCTTCCGTGGATTTTCATCAATATATCCCTATATTATGTCATTAAAATTTCGTGCGAAACAGAGACTCCTACGGCTTCCATCCAGATGGGGTTGTTTTTAGCAATTCTGTTACCGTTAAAAAAAGACTATTTAGATGGAGGTCGTAGGAGTTTCTGTTTCACACAAAATTTTAATGACATAATATAGGGATATAATGATGAAATTCTACGGAAGAAATTTTCAAAAAAATAAAAAAATCCGGGCGAAATGGGGCGATAGGTCCCTAAATGAATAAAGAATGAATAGAATAATATAGGTATTTGACCCTTATCTCCCCCTACTTCATTCTTTGTCGACCTATCCATCAAGATGCCTAGGTCTTGGGGTTTTGGATCATAAAATATTTACAATATTTTATTCTTTTTCTTTTCTTTTATTTATTCTATGATTTTGGCTTTAATTACAGTATTTTATACACTAATTGGATGCACATGCATGAATGCTAAGATGCTATATTTAAGGCTATTTACAGGTATTTGCTAGGGTTTTTGGTGCTAAAATGATAGAATAAAGATGATGAAATGTGGATTCA
Organism: Ottelia alismoides; assembly: GCA_037367405.1. NCBI lineage: Eukaryota > Viridiplantae > Streptophyta > Magnoliopsida > Alismatales > Hydrocharitaceae > Ottelia > Ottelia alismoides. The sequence continues at coordinate 1,148,702 of JAZKJV010006496.1, forward strand.
TCAATTATCTTCCTCCTCTCTTCGGTTATAGAACTCTCTAGAATTTTTTTATTTCTTCTCTTTTTCCATAAGCGAAGAACATTCTAGAATAATTTTGTATTATTTATATGTTGTATGGCTATTATTTATATGTTGTATGGCTCATCCATAAATAGATATTTTTGTCAAATGAATGGGACAACGAGAAGCATTTGAATTATCTCCAAAGGAATCTCTCCCTTAATCTTCGACATACTCCCCCCCCCCCCGCCCCACTCCCATTTTCCTTTTTGATATGCTATTCCTTCCTTCAACCATCCCCATCTCCCCTCTTCCGTGTGTTATCTACTACACCACCATAATCTCACTCCACCACCTCTCCTCCTATTCACTTCTCCCCCATGCCCATCAACCTCTACAACTACCCTCCTCATTGCATTGCCATGTCAACCTCAACATAACTACCACCCTTTTGACACCAACCTTCAAGTTTGTGTGACTCGTATCCTACCGCATTGGATGCTACCACCAATCACCACTTTCCTTGGGACAGTGGCATCTACTACAACAGATAGAATACATCAATTGGTATCAGAATCACTACATGATGTCATCTTCTTACATTTGTCATTATGTTATCTTATTTCCTTTTTAAAAAATCTCTTATCCTTTATAATTTTTATTGCATCACCACAAAAAAACAAAGATTATTTTTAATTAAGCCATTTGTTATTTTATATCTTTTATTTTATAAATTGCATTACCATTATTTTTTAAGCCTCACACACATATTTTATTTCTAATTCCCTGCATAAAAATATATTATTTTGAGCTTTCTTATCCATTTACATATTTCATAAAAATAGAAGATCAATCCAATCGTATGGACATAGGAGGATGTTATTGATGTTTTGAGAGGATAAATGGCTATCCTCATAAATAGAGTTGGTAAAGGCCACAGTAAGGGTCTGGTAAGTCCTCAAGTAGACACTTTTGTCGACACCGTCTCCACTACCATTCCCCTTCTTCAACCTCTTCTGGATTAGATAGTTTGGTCTTCAATTTGGAAGTAAATCTCTTGAGGATAAATCTCAAAATGAAGATGGCATCCACCCCCTAGGCAAGCTAGGATCGTGGTATTCGCATTGAAGGTTTAGATTTTGACTAATGTCACGCGATCCAAATTTTTTTCTTGATTGGTTGGATCATATTAATCACTTCTTCCATTGGAAAGATCTATCTAGTGCGGAAAAAGTTCAATTTATAACCCTTACACTTAAAGGTTATGCATTGCTTTGGTGTAAACATCTCCAAGATAAGTGTAGGTGTAAAGGAAAAGATCGAATCCATCATGGTCAAAGATGGTGAAGAAACTTAAAGCTAAGTTCCTACTTAACGAGTATAGATAATACATTTATACTGGGATGCAAAATCTAAAGCAAGACAATCACAGTGTAAAAGAGTGCACAAAAGAGTTTTAAACAATTGAATTACAGCTCGAGATCGGTCTTATTAATCTCACACAATTAGCTGTCGTTGTGTGACCGAACTCAAAGCCCAATTGGCAGCTCAACAATCAACCCACAGAATAAAAATGAAGCAATAATAGCAAGTGTGTAGATGGAAATTTATTATAACCCCACGATGAAATGTGTATAGTGATAAGTATGGTAGGGTGTCATACACAGGGAACAATACGTGGTAGCACTGATTATTATTTATAGATAAATAATAAATAAATAATAATGTGTGTTTGTACAATATTCACTAAATTAATTGATTAATGTTTGTGGCTTTTTATTTTTATTTTTTATGTTATTTTTTATATGTTTATTTTTTTTATTTTGATTTTATAATTTTTATATTCTTTTTATAATTTCTATTTTCATTTCTTTTTCTTTTTAATATATTATATAGATATATATACAACTATATATGTAATATGTATAATATAAGTAATTTATAATATAAAATATATAATAAATATACAAAAACATAAAAAACCTAAAGAACGGTCCTTTTATTTTTAAAGGATTTAAAATATTTACAAATAATTTATAATGATTAATAGTATTATTAATTATATATAGCTATATATAGGTATATTATACAAGATAGTGTATTATAATTATAAATATACCTATAAATAGTTAAAATATACAAAATAAAATATTTTGTGTTTTTAGTAATTTTCTTATATTTTTGTGATTTTTTTGGTAATTTTTGCTATTTTTAGGTATTTTTAAAGTCAAAAACATATAAAATCGGTGGCTTTTAAAATAGTCGAGTTGATTTGAGACTTAAAAATATAAAAAAGATCAAAATTTCTCCACATTAATTTTAATATGTATATACTAATATATAATATAAATATAAAATATAAACTAATATTTTGGGTTTTTCAGAAATAATTTGCAAATTTTTTCAGTGTTAGAGGAGGTTTTTTATTTTTAGGGTTTTGTTTTGTTATTTTTTGTGAATTTTGGTCTGGAGTTATAAAATAAGATAATAAATAGTGGTTATTTTTTTCAATTTTTAGAAAGAGGTTTATATTTTTTGGAATTTTTAAGTTAGATAGGGAATAAATAGCACCTAAATCAAATTCAATAAATGGAAAATCAAATAAATGCCAAATTCCCTGACATAGCATGGACAAGCATGATTTAAGGTACTTAAAATATTTTTTCCAAAATTAAATGAGCACGTGAGCTAATAAAAGGAAATGAAAAAATAAAATACAAGCAGCTGGTAAGGGTATTTTTGCAAATAAAAATAACTACGAGCGGGCAATGTTATCGGAAACTTTGTACTGAAATTCAACATTTTAATTTTAAACTTTAATTACTAAAAACCGCTAGGGTCTATATTCAAAATGCCCGACCCACATGGGGGACCACGTGAGCTTAATTGGCAAGGACCTAAAAGTAATATCATCAAAGTCTGAGTGTCTCCTTGCAATTTTTATAGAGATTATTAAACGGGTTTAAATTGTTACATGACTAAATAGAAATAAAACAAAAGGTGGGACATTTGTGCAATCCCCCCCCCAAAAAAAAGATGCGCTATCATGCGGCTCTAATTCTTCACTTCGAAATGTGACAGGTCCGGAGGGCACGATACAACTTCATCTTCGATGTTTGTGATTAGATCTCCAGATGAGATCCAACGGTTGAGCTTCACCTTGATCGAACGTCACCTGCTCCTTCAGGACCTCTGTTCTTGATCGAATGACAGGGGATGGACCAGGAAGAACTCACATGTGGCGAGTTTGGATCTGATGATGCGCGAGTCTTCGAGCACCTAGAGAAATGTTGATCGGCTCCTCTCGCTCCTTCCACTATTTCGTACCTCCTAGGAGGGTTGAGTGTATAGGGCCTGCTGATCAGGCCCTGGAGCTCGATAGGTCTATTGAAAACCTGGGAGGGGGCTCGTGGATCAATTGGCCCTCATATAGGCCCTTCCAAATGCAAGACCTGCATGATAAGAATGAGAAGCACGGGGGGAGTGTTCTAGGTTATTATTGGTGGCTTTCAAGGTGGAAATAGATGTGGCGGTGAGGTCTCAAGAAAGGCTAAGGAGCGAACCTCGGTGGGTCAAATACAAAAAAGATCTAGGTGGATTGTGAGGTGCGGATGATGAAGAAATGAAGAGGGTGAAATGGATGGGCAGTGAAGGTTGGAACAAGGTTGTTACGGCGATACACGATGGATGGAGCTCAAAAGCTCTGGTGACCTAAGATTGAGCTATTCTACACTAAATCACAAAATTAAAGCACCAACTAAATACGGAATGAAAAGGAAGAAGTTAGAATTATCTAAAATGCAACGAAAGAAACCTCAACTTGGCTGGAAACCAAGGAGATCAGACTGCCAGGAGCAGAGCTCCAGCGATGGTTGTGAACCACCTCCTACGTCGCTCCTCCTCGTTACAAAGCAGGGCAAGCAACTCCTGTCACGAGCAGTGTCGCCAAGAGGTGCTCCGAGGGGCCAAGACTACGCAAAAAGGGGAACTAACCTCAAAATGAGGTGGAGAAGGGTATTTATACAAGCAAGTGGGGTAGATACTTCGATGGAAGGTGGTGTACGAAAGAAGAAGAGATGGTGAGGGAGATATGGTGGGCAGAGACCCTGAATAAACAATCAACATCTTTCATGAAGGAGTGTATCATGGTGGAGAAAATTCAGAAAGAGCGGGGTTCAGCAATCTGATAGGGCTAGACCCAAGGTCAGAGGAGTTGACCTAGGGTCAACATGAGGAGAGCTCCTATTGGTCCAATTGGACTGCTAAAAGACAAGACATAATAGAAAAGGATAAAAAAATAACAAATAACAAATGAATTAACTAAATAAATGTGAAAATATAAAAAATGTTCATTTTTTATAGTATTTTAGTACGATTTTTAATTATTATTTTTCGAGTTAATTGATTATGAGTTATTTTTTTACAAGTATAAATATAGGTGTATTATCTATATGATATATATCTTATTTTATTTGTATTTTAGATTTTATTATTTTATACACATAATTTATATATTTATAACTTATTTAAATACACTCAAATATATTTTTATTTTATTTTTCTGGAGTTATTTGTCCATTGAGATAAATATGTTTATTTACTATACAAGTATAAGTATGTACCATTCATCTATATATTGTAATACCGTTTTTATTTTATTGATATTTTAATTGTTTTATTCTTATTTTATGATGTATATGTATTTCATATAATATTTGCAAAATTACCAAAATATAAGAGAATGAAAAATATAAATAATAAATAAAATGATTATTTTATTCAAGTATAATGTACAATAGGGGTCCAAAACCTTACTTTTGCGTCTTAAATTCAAATTAATGAAACCATCTTAATTAAGTAGTTTATTAAAAGTTATATACAATTAAAGTGCTTTTGATGAATTTTGAGTTCATATGGAGAAGATACGTATCTATGAAGTTTGGATTTTGGTTTTTATTTTGAGTGTAGAAGGCACATTGTGTATTATTTTTATGTAAAATAAATTTTCTATTTTTCTATGTGTTTTTATCTACAAATTTCATGTACAAATTTATTGATTCGATGTATAAATAATAAGAATAAAAAAGGTCTCAAAATTCAATTATTAAAGAATAAAAATTAAGGTTTTTATTGTTGTTTCTTACCCTTATCTCCCCATACTTTATTCTAATCAACCAAGACAATTCTTGACTCAGACTTGGGGTTTAGGGTCATTACCTTTGATCTTTCATTTCTTTTTCTTTTCCCCCTTTATTCTTTTATTTTGGCATTAAATATAGTATTATATATAGTATAAATGAATTAATAATTGAATGTTATTTTTGAAAAATTAGTGCTCTAAACATGCATTTAGCTAGGGATTTAAGGCTAAAATAGAGGAATAAAGGTGATGAGGTGCATATTCATCACCCCCTATATTTTCCTTTGTTAGTCCCTATTAAACACGTATGCCTATAAGTGTAAAAAAGAAAACAAATAAATAAAAGAAAAAGAAAGAACTTGGACTGATCTAAACTTTCAAATTGGTCTTCATAAAATCAAAGTTTGGAGCTCAGTCGGACCTTTGAATTTTTAGGTTGTTTGGAACCTTGTTTGAGATCCGGACTTGAAACGCAATAGCCTCCGAGAACCATGAAACTCTACCCAAGTCTCCTCAAAAGCCAAGTCAGAACAAATCGATGCCATACACAGTCCCTTATGACTGTGAGTCTATCTTGTACAATGTATGCGATATGTAGCTTCTCTCGACTGAAGCAGCAAAAGTCAATATTCTCCAACATGGTAACCCTAATTTCAAAATCCTATAACTCTTTCCTACAGAAGTGGGGTATTCCCTTCTAAGTTCAAGTACAACCGGCTCAAGAAGATGAGGTGGAGAAGAGAATGGACGGTAGCCAGTGTAGCTACCTATCCTAGGGTGCTTGACCGGTGTAACTAGGTCATCCGGCAGCAGGCTCACATACATATTTGACTTTGAAGCTCGAGCTTGCTTATTGAGTCTATACATGCTCCGATAGGAATTGATTTTTCTTTGACTTTTCTATTTTTTGGAGTTTTTTTCTTTTTAATTTTGATATTTTTTGAATACAGTATACAATAACATTTATGTATGGACTTTATTTCTTGGTCCAGTAGACTATCCCTCTTCTAAAGCTTTATTGCAACAGGTTGCTTGACCGGTGTAGCCAAGTCATCCGGCAGCAGGCTCACATACATATTTGACTTTGAAGCTCGAGCTTGCTTATTGAGTGTATACATGATCCGATGAGAATTGATTTTTCTTTGACTTTTCTATTTTTTGGAGTTTTTTTCTTTTTAATTTTGACATTTTTTGAATACAGTATACAATAACATTTACATATGGACTTTTTCTCTTGATCTAGTAGACTATCCCTCTTCTAAAGCTTTATTGCAACCCACGGTATTCCTTCCTTGGACCTAATGGATATTGGATCAGGTTGGGGTACAATGGCCACAGATATGTGACTTTTAATGTTTCCATTGGTTTTGTCTCATGCCAGCAAATCCAGCCCTCTAACACTTCAACTGAGTTGAGCAAGGTGCAATGTGCAGTTGTGCAAGCTAGGTTATTATCGATAAGAGTCATGCATGTGTTCCAAAATATTGTACTCAAGCAGTCAAGATGACACCAAACTAAGTCACGTGGTCTTAAAGAATTAAGCCAAGTAGACCTGAAATGCCTCAATTCCAGTTCCAATAAGATTCTTGTTATTAAGTGGATTAAGTTCCAACCAAGCTCCAATCTTCGAATTTTACTTAGACCGGTTCAATTATCAACATCAATCCGAAAAATGCAAATGTTGTGTACAATGCAAGGAAAATATTTTTGTGATGTGATGTTCTAGTTTTGATCTTTTTATGGATTTCGAAAAGATTTGGAAAATGTTTTGGAGTTTTGAATTTTACAAGTTTTTATGGATTTTTTAAAGACAAAAGGTTAGAAATAATTATATGCAGGTATTTGCACGGGAGTGCATTTGTTATTTACAAGAATTTAGGGTTCAGGAATGTACAGAGTTTATAAAGATATTTATTTGCTTGAATCATGTACATAGTTCTCAAAATAATTTGAAAATATTTCACAATCTTTTTGAAAACTTTATTTTTAAATAGAATAATTTGACAAATAGTTTTTCCAAGCATTTACAAAATTTGAAATCATTTTGCAAAGAATTTTCAAACATTATGTATAGATTTTTCAAAATATTTATGCAACTATGTTCAAAATCATTTGTAAATAGATTTTCAAAATATTTTATTCAAACAAAGAAAAGAAATTTTCACTAACAAAATATTTTAGAAAGGTTTGAATACATTTTGCAAAATAATTTCTAAATAGTTTTCAAAAGATCTTTCAAAGAGATTTTCCAACCATTTTTCAAATATTTTGTAGAATATTTTTATTTGATTTATTAATCAGTATATATAAAGGATCGGATGTTTGTTTTATTTGTTATTAATTAGTCATACTATTGAAAATACGAATCGCCCACCCCCACCCCATACTTAGGATCAAGTAATCATAAGTATAGCATATTGTATTCAACATGCAGGGAGGGTCGAGGGTGGGAATGTACAGATCACAACTCAGTCTGTCTCCCCAATACTGAGGGGAAGATACTCCTAAGTATAGATAGAAATATCAACAGGAGAGGAGACGGTTGAGGGGATCAGTAAATACTGATAAAAAGAAGAAGAAAACATTGGTGAATGTATGCATCACTCCCCCTATACTTAGGGTAAAGAGCTCTAAGTATAGGCAATAACAAGAATGATGAAATCGAACGAAGAAAGAACACTCGACTCGCCCATCCCCTATACTTAGGATAAAGTACGTCCTAAGTAAGGAAAACACTAGGTATGATGTGGATGAGTGAAATGTTAGATGGAAGGAAATAAACAAAAGCAGATATATAAAGTGGAGGTCGTACAGAGATCAAGAAGGTAGAAAATGTACCTTCTTGCGTGATCGTTGAGGAATGGATCTAACAAGGTGCAAGTTCATATCGGGGTCATCATCCGACTCAAACCGACCAACATAGACATGGTATAGATCCTCAACAATCTCAAAATAAAATGGCACGAACTGGTCAGTGGAAGTAGTGTGGTCAGGTTCGGCCTGGAAAGTCTCACAGTTCTCAAAATGAAAAGGCACGAACTCATCATTGGGAGTAGTCAGGTCAAGTATGGCTTGTGAAGACTCTCCTAAGTCTGCCTTCCACACTAAGGTGTCTATGATGTAAATACCACGGATGTCATCAACACATCGCCACATATAGGATGAGGGGAATCCAAGGTCTATGTTTTCTGAGTCTTCCTCCCTAAAGAGGAATTCTCGGGTCTCGGTATTATCCATGATAAAACAAACCTCTCTGATATCATCAAATAGATCATAGTCCTCGAGGTCGGTTGACATGGGTACGCTCTCATCAAATGTGCATCTCCGTCCGTGGCGGGTGCAGTGAGCAAGACAATGCTCTCATCAGCAAAATGAAAGTGTACCTCTCCAGACCCATAATCAATAATGACTCTCGCATATGCATGAAAGGGTCATCTCGGGATGATTGGAGAGTGCTCTATGGGGGTGGAGGTCTCCATGAGCAATACAACAAAATCAATAGTGAAGCTCTTGCCCTGGATATGAATGACAGTGTTCTCAAGAATACCCCTCGATCTCTTTATGGATCCATCAGCAAATTGAGAAATCATCCTGGTTTTCTTGAGAGGCCCCTAATGAAGAGATTGAACAAGCGAGAAGGGTATTATGTTAATCAAAGCTTCGCCGCCAAGGATCATCATCTACACAAGGATGAATAAGTGCAATCTGTATAGTATCATCCTTGGGGGTGGAGAAGGTGGAAACTTTGGTGAATGTGTGTGTGGTCGTAGGGCATGGCAATGGTGCCCTCTCCTCACAACTCAGCTCGGCAAGGTGTCTCACATTATTATCTTCTTGTATTTTTCTCATTTTTTGTATTTTGGGCGATTGCAAGCTCTCATGGGTGTCTCTAGTGAATCCTTGGCATAGGCAGGTGAAGTGTCAGTCTGGCTCTTATTTATACTAGTAAGGTCATCTATCCTCTGCTTTATTTGCTCCACTACCTGGGTCAAGTACTCAAGAGCGATATCCATAAGAGGTGACTCCAATAGCTCAGTCTTGGGTGGGTGAGATGGTGGTAAATGTGATGGTGTTGGTGGGTAAAAATCATAATCTGATGCTTGAAACTATGGATAAGGCGGATATGTACAAAAAGGAAAATCAGGAGCAAAGTCATCCAGATAAAATGGAGGTGAACTGACTGGAGAGTAAGAAGGCTATGCGAAGTCCGGATAAAAATAACTCCAGTCAGCCATCTTCGAAACAAAAGATGGGGATCGGGAGACTACGATGGTCAAATCAAGATATGCAAGAAAAAGTTGCAAATGCATAGAGAAGATCGAGGATGCACACAAACAAATACAAATATAAACAAACAAACCCTTCAATTCACCAACTCAACATAGTGATGACCCTGAAAGTTCGATCTGTTTTATCTTGTCCAACTTTAGCCTTATGTGAGAAAACAAAAATATCTACAAGCTCACAGGTGCAGTCACCAAGAGTGGTTGTATTCTAGTCAACGATGCACACCTACTAGAACACTGCGGTAGAACTCCTCAAGAGGGTCCAAAAAATTATGCATAGCAATGCTATGGTTCCCAGGTCTATAGATGTGGTGTTTCGTAGAACTGGGTTTGTCATCCAAAAGAGATTGGTGGTGCACCTTGTTGCCCATCTCCCATCGATCTCTATGTAATATCTATTAATCCTGTGAAAGTTTCACAAGCTATACATATAAAAAATTGTTGTGAATTTCAGAATATATTATTGACTTTTGCAACAAATAATGAATATCATTTGTTATTTGTATATTTAACATTACGAGATATAGAAGATATAGTAACGATTTTATTTTTTGTAATTGTTCTGATATATAGCCATAACTACCGAAAGCTTAAATCAAAAGGTAACTAGAAAGGATTTAGTTTAAGCTCTTTCCTATGATCGGAAATGGTCGAGAAGCCCCCAACAAGTGGTAGAGATCTATAAGATACATGTGTGTCATTGTCGGAGTTTTGCACGAAGCTCAACCTTTCGATTATGGGTCTTAATGCGACCTACTATTTTATGCGCCAAACTGAATGCAACAAATCCAGGAGGTGAAAGTGAGTTAACATGAAATGAAGTTAATTTACATTAATGAAAAGCAAGAGAGAAATTAAGGTGGAGATTAAGGAAGAGGTGTATTGCAATGTCTTTCATATGAGTTCATTCCTTTGTTAAATTGTCACTGTCGACTGTGGTGACTTCTATGGATAATATTGTTTACATATTATCGTGGAAATGCACACGAAAGAGATGTGCTATAGCATGTGGAATGTACTTCAGATAGCGATTCTTTTTGCACGTCGAGAAAGCTCGTTGTTGAGCATCTCATCCCCCTCAAATCCCAATTTTTGTGCCCCACTTGCTCAGAAAAATAAAAATCAAATTCCTCAGCCGATCTTAGCACTTGACGTGAAGTAAATAATTGACTGATGAAAAATAATTGACAAAGTCCGACATAGCTCAATCGATCTCAACACTTGACTTGTTAAAAAGAATTTAGCGAAGTTGGAATTTAAAAGAGTACAAAATTAGATTTACTACATTTGGGATGTAGAAGTATCTTTGTAGAGGCAATTTAGCGAAGTTTCTATTATCCTAATATGTGATATTACGACTACAAAGTTGGAATATCCCTAAGACGATTGCGTGAAAAGCTAACTTGTTATCAAATGGGATCATTTTCCCTGAGTCACATTAGGCTCCCTAATCCCCTTAAATAATAGGGATTATGGTTAGGGTTTGCATAAGAGGGAGAGACCATTCTAGGAAATACCAGAAATGCCCTCCACACATATGGTACTCCATACATATGGTAATTCTCAACACTCCCCTTCAAGGTGGAGCATATAGATCATACATGCTCAGCTTGTTACAATATTTCTCGAACTGGACCCGTGCGAGCGGTTTTTAAATATATCAACAGCTTGTTATGTAGATAAGACACCCCGCGTGCGTAATAGCCCTTTTTGTATGAGATCTCCAGTGTAATGACAATCAATCTCCACATGTTTTGTTCGTTCACGGAACATGGGATTATTTGCAATGCATATTGCTGCTTGATTGTCACATCTAAGTTCCATGATATCCTTAGATTTGACATGAAGATAAGTTAGTACGGACTTGACCCACATGAGTTCAGTAGTTGTTTGTGCCATGGCTCTATATTCGCTTTCAGCATTTGACCGTGACACCATTGCTTGCTTCTTGCTTTTCCATGTGATTAGGTTTCCTCCCAGATATGTGCAGAAACCTGTAGTAGATTTTCTATCTCGCAAGCATCTTCTGTAGTCTGCATCTGAATGGGCTACAAGGTAGAGGGTGTTATCTTTGTGAAATAATAATCCTTTCCCAGGAGATTGCTTGATGTATTGAAGGACCATTATGCAGGCATCAAAGTGAGCTAGAGTAGGTGAGTCCATAAACTGACTCAGTTTTCCTACTGCTAGGGCAATGTCTGGACGAGTAGTAGTGAGGTAAAGCAGTTTTCCCACTAGGCGTATGTATCTACCAACATCTTCTGTTTCTCCCTCCTCGTATATTCGTCCTTTAGGATCCATAGGGATATGCACCGGTTTACAACCAAGCATTCTTGTTTCCATTAGCATATCAGTGGCATATTTTCTTTGGCACATAAACAACCCATGCTTTGATCTGGCTATTGATGAATCCATATTTCGTCATCTTTATTCTATTATTTTGACCTCAAAAATCCTGGCAAATGCGTATAAATACCATTAAATCCAGCATCTTAGCATTCATGCATGTGCACGTAAATAGTGTATAAATTATTGTATTTAAAGCCAAAATTATAGAATAAATAAAAGAAAAGAAAAAGAATAAAATATTGTAAATATTTTATCACCCGAAACCCCGAGATCTAGGCATCTCGATGAATAGGTCGACAAAGAATAAAGTAGGGGGAGATAAGGGCTAAAATACAATAAACATTCCTTCATTCTTTATTCATTTTGGGACCTATTTTTGGTTCCACTTTTTATACCTCAAATAAAGAAAGTTTGTACATGAAAGTTGTAGATAATTAAATAAATAAAAATACAAATTTATTTCATTCAAAAATAATGTACAGATAAAAAGTTATGATCTGAATAAAATTCAAGAATCCCAACTTCCCAGACCCGTATCTCTCAAATAAAAGATTTAAATACGTCAAAGTTACCTTTAATTGTATATAATTTAAAATAAGCTATTTAGTGGTGGTGGTTTCATGTTTGGCGGAGCTACGGTTTGAAAGTTGAGTTTTGGACCCCTATTGTATACTTGTACAGATTAAAATATTCGTTTTATTATTTATTCATTATTTTTACAATTTGACATTTTTATAATTTTGTAAATATTATTTATAATATATATGTACATTAAAACATGAATAAAATACAAAAGAAATACAGAATAAAAATACATGTATATTATACATAGGTATAGGACCTATAAACATACATATATTATTACTACTTTTATTTTATTAAGTGTATAAAACATATCAGAAAATAAAATAAAAATATATTTAAGTGTATAAAAATACTTTATAAATTTATAAAATAATAAACAAAATAAATAAAATTAAATTCTCAAAATAAAAATAAATTATTAAAATATATAGATAATATACCTATAAAGGCTATAAAAGGTAACTTATAAATTAATACCTCAAAAAAAATAAAAATTACCATAAAATAATTTACAAAATAATAAACATTTTTTATTAAATAACCTAAAATTAATAAAATCAAATACTATTTTTAAATGATTTTTCAATCTTTTTTCAAGAGATTTTTCTTGGTTGGTCCACGTGGACCAACCAGGTGGTCTGGACCGTTGATCGAGGGTCAACTGTCTGACCCCCCTTCTATGCCTCTGTCAGACCGTGGTTTTCGAGCCTTCTTCACGATTTTTTCTAGGCGAGACCTTTCACTGTTTCATCTAAGTGTCTTCTTGACTTTTCTTCCCCAATGATCGAGGATGCTCGCCCAGTGCTTTCCTTGGGCTTTGGATCATCACAGCGCCCGTTGTCCCTTGGTCTTCATGCCTCGACCACCATTCTTTCAAAAAAACCCATTTTTCCTTCCTTTGATCTTTGAACCGGCTTTGGATAGCTTCAGACCTCCGGGAGTGGGTAGGGTGAGCCTCAAGTGGCATAGGAGACTCCCCCCCCCACCCCCCGTCGAGGTGCGGCAAGGTTAGGAGCCCGGTTCCAGCCATCTCCGGCCATGTGATCGTCGAGGTACCCACTCACCATTTCTGGTTCTATTTTTCCATTTTTATTGCCTTTTTCTTGCTTGTTTTTATCCACAGTAGCATTAGCAACACAACCGTTTTCCATTTCGCTCGAAATCCAGCCACTTGCCCTCGCTTTCACCTCGCCAGAGCTAGCTCCGGCGAGCTTCTCCCTCACCGCTCCCCACCATCTTTCACCACTTGGAGGTGTGCGGCAATTTGCCCATGCACCCTAGTAATCATTTTTGCAGGTCTTGAGCCTTCAAGTGCACCTGGGTGCGATTTTGGGAACTCGCCGGGATACCTGGAGGAGCTTTCCTCCTCCTTCTCCTCCGGCAAGCTCCAGTGTGGACCGTGCCTTTTTGCAGCCCCAGAAACATCGAGGATTCCTCCAAGAATAGACCAGGCCAGTTTGCAGCTCGAAGGAGTGTCGGAGGAGGGAGGCGGAGGTCGGAGAAGCTCGCCCAGCCACGGGTTCTTCCCGTTCTTCGTCGTCATCTTCTGGCCGTCAGATCGGGCCTGATCTTGGAGGCAAGCAGCAGTCGTTGGATGACGTAGGCCTCTTCACCGTCCGATCTCCCAGGGACTTCTGATCGTGGGCGTCCATCTGAACCGTCATCGGCCCCTGCGGGTTTGACACGTGGTGTTAAGTGAGACATCTCAACCGTCGGATCTAAAAGCGAGGGCATTTTGCAACTTCACCCTCGCTTGTTTGTGTATTTATTAGTTAATTTATAAACCTTCATTTGCCGCTTTATAGTTTTGTAACATTTTCACTAAGGCCCCCAGGATTTTGTGTTATCACATTTTGGTCCCCGCTAGGTCACATGCTTTGCACACGTGACTTGGCAATTTTGCAGGGATACCCCGTTACGTTTTATATTTAATATTTAGTGCAAACACTTATAATTGCAGTAATATATTTCTGGCGTAATTGCATTTAAGTCCTCAGTGTTTTGGATAATTGCGAATTTGCCCCTGACAGACACGTGTGCTACGTACGTGCATCTTAGAGATTTTTGTAATTGTGCCCCTACGGACTTTTTGATTAATGTTTAGTCCTTAAAAGTTCAATTGCAGTGTATATTTTCTGGATAATTTGCTTATTGGCCCTCTAGCTTTCTCATATTTACACAAATGCCCCTGCCAGCATGATTTTTCTTTATGTTTCTAGCATTTATTTGATGCATCTATAAAACCCCAAAAATTCACAAAAAATAGACTAAAGTTCCTATTGGCTTGCTCATTCACACCATATGTTTAGATTGCATTTTTATTGCATTTTCATAATTATTAAAAATAAAAAACATGCATTTTCAGCACTGTTTGCATTAAAAAATCCATAAAAATAGTAAAACTTTTTGAAAAATCCCAAAAAAATATATATTTTTTGTATTTTAGTGTCTTTTAGCTTCAGACCAAAAATCATTAAAAATTTCAAAACAAAAACCTTAAAAATTAGAAAACTCCAAAAATCTTCCTAAAAATCTAAAAAATTCTAGAAAAAATGCAAAAAATATAAACTCAGTTTTTATGTTCACGTTAATCTATTATCTTTGATTTGAAATTAATTTAAGGAATTTTGGATACTGTTTGTTATTTTTATCCTCATTTTAATTCCAACCAGCAACTTTATTCACTGCTAACTTGTATTTTTTACTTTAAAAATACCAAAAAAATTGGGAAAATCTAGAAAAATCACACAAAAAATATAAAATTATAAAAAGACCAAAAACATTTTATTTGCTGAGTTTTGATTATTTTTCCTTATTTTTATAAATACTCTATTATTCTCTTTTCTTATATTGTGTACATATTCTATTTATAAAAATACAAAAAATATAAAATATCAAAAGAAAATATAAAATCAGTAAATTAAAAATCAAAATATAAAAAGAAAAATGAAAAAAGAAATATTGAAAAACCCACAAAAAATTGCATACTTGTAGACACTTGATCACACACACATTTTGAGCATTTTTGCCCCGTTCTACCTGTCTGCTCCCTGTGTTCAACACTCTACACATACTTGCACTATACACATTTCTGTAGAGTTAATAATAAATTTTAACTCCACTCCTATTTTCATTGCTTGATTAATATTGTCATGGGTTAATTATTGATTAATTAGGGTTTATTGCGGGTCGGTACAGCGACTTTGTCTCCGCCTTGTGTGAGACATCTTAAACCTGCAATAGATCCTAGTTATCAGCTATCTCAATCCCAAGAAGTATCGCAACGGTCCCATATCCTTAATCACAAATTGTTCTGTAGGGTGTTGTTTCACTTTGGCAATTTCTTCATAATCATCTCCTGTAAGAATGATGCCATCAACATACACTAGCATTGCTATTGTACCCTCCGAACTCCTCTTTGTGAATAAGGAGTGGTCGGATGATGATCTCGTGAGCCCAATCACTTGTAGTGCTTCAGAAAATTTATGAAACCAGGCTCGAGGACTTTGTTTTAGACTATAGATCGCCTTGTGCAAAAGACATACCTTCTGACACTCCCCTTCTTTCTTGAAACCATGAGGTTGTTCCATGTAGACAACTTCAAGAAGATCACCGTATAGGAAGGCATTTTTGACTTCTAGTTGATGTAATGGCCAATCAAATTCAACTGCAACAGCAAGGAGAATCCGTACTGTCGATAGGTGAGCAACATGTGAGAATGTGTCGAAGAAGTCGATGTCATATGTTTGTTAAATCCTTTAGCAACTAGGCGAGCCTTGTATCGTGCAATAGATCCATCTGGGTTGTATTTTATCGTGAACACCCATTTTGAGCTGACTATTTGACAATCTGTTGGCGGATCCATAAGTGTCCACGTACCTCTGGACTCAAGAGCGGTCATCTCTTCCTTCATTGCTTGATACCAATGCAGATATGTAAGGGCATCAATGTGGTTTTTAGGTATGACCATGTTCGAGACAGCATGTGCAAAGTCCTTGTAGGTAGGAGCAAGCCTCGAAAATGACAAGACAGCAGAGATGGGGTGCCTTGTGCGATACAAAGATGGACATTGTCGTGTTGTACGATGTTAAGCTATTGGAAGATTTTCTGAGTGATCACAATTACATGTATTTTCGTCAGATACTACGTCCTGAGATGGGGAACATACCTGAGGAGGTGGTACGGGCGTAGAAGGAGAAGGTAGGGGCCCCTGTGGAGTTGGTACAGGTAATGGAGAAGTTGAAATATTTGGTGGGGTGACATGGGTGGTAGATACAGAGAAGTAGGGAATTGACTCAAAGAAGGTAACATCTGCGCTCGCATAGTGTTTATGAATCCGTGGATCAAAACATATGTATCCTTTCTGTTTTGTAGCATACCCTAAGATGACACAATTGATAGCTCAGGCAGCAAGTTTATCTCTACCTGGTGTGGTTAGATGAACAAATGTGGTACAGCCAAAAACTCTCGGTTGCACAAGATAGATGGGTTTGTTATGAAAGAGAACTTCAATATCAATAGGGATTCGTTCATGTAGGGTTGTAGATGGCATTCTATTAATAAGGAATGTACCCGTGAGGACTACATCACCCCCAATAAATGGATGGGACATGATAGTCAACAAGCAGTGTGTGTGCAGTATTGAGAATGTGTCGATGTTTACGTTCGGCCACACCGTTTTGTTGGGACGTGTGAGGACGTGTTGTTTGGTGTAGAATCCCTCGATTGGAGAGGAAGTTTTGTAGGTCATGTGACAGGAATTCTTGTCCATTGTCAGATCGGATGGTTTTAATTATACGATCGAATTGAGTGTTTATTTCAATGATGTATCGAGTAAGGAAACTATAAGCAACAAATTTTATTTTTCAAGAGAAATGTCCATTCTACTCGAGAGTAATCATCAATCAGGACAAGATAATAACGATGTCCCAAGTGGTTAGGATACCGACTAGGGCCCCAAATATCCATATAAACGAGATCAAAGATTTCAATAGAATGCTGATTACCAGAGGAAGGAAAGGTGACACGGTGATGCTTCCCAATCTGATAGGCTTCGCAGTTGAGATTAATTGAGGGGGACAGCTGTGGGAGAAGGTGACGAAGCTTGTGGACTGAGGGATGACCTAGTCGTTGATGCCAAAGGGTAGTGGATGACTGGCCTACAGAAATTCCAGAATAGACAAACATGCTAGAGGGGTAGTCAAGGTGGTAGACCCCGCCTTCTTCATGGCCCGTATCAATCGTCCTCCCAGTCAGTATGTCCTGAAAAACACAAATGTTCGCATTAAATATAGCTCGACAGTTAAGCTCCTTGCATAATTGGCTGACCGAATGCAGACTAAGTGGAAAATCAGGAACTAGTAAGACATTATTTAGCTCAATTGTAGGGGTGAGGTACACATCCCCGATGCTTTTTACCGGTGACGATCTACCATCTGTTACTTGAATGGTTTTTCCTGGCTGAGATGGATGGAGTTCCGGATGAGGCGTGGATATCCACATAAATGGGTGGAGGCCCCCGTATCAATAAGCCAGTCAGAGTGGTTATGGTGGCTAGCTAAAGCAAGAACGGTAGTGTTTGAGCGATGGCAACGATATCTCCGGTGGTTGCATTGGGGTTCATCTGAGACAACAGATGCATGAGATCCTCAAAGTCTTTTCGAGGGATCTCGGTTAAACCTCCTTCAATGTTTGTTGTTGCTGCTCTGGCTGAAGGTCCTGGACGACCATGCTTGTTGTAGCATACTGCTTTGGTGTGCCCTAATTTGTGACAAAAAGAGCATTGTATAGGTGATTGGCCTCGTCCTAGAGATTGACGACCATGACGTCGGCCCCTGAAGTTGCCTATGAAACCTCGCCCGGAAGCTACGAGAGACGTTGTTTGGCTCATAATCTCTATAAAAGGATTTGAAGGAGGAGGTATTCTACACAGCTTGTTGTATGCTTCCTCCATCGTTGGAAGAACAGCTGCAGTAATCATCTGATCCCGAGGAGCTGCAAAGGTTGGATCCAATCCACAAAGGAAGATCATAGTTGCCATATTATGCCGATGTTGCCGCTGTGTGGACAAGTACATAGAGGGGTACAAGCATCGTAGCTCGCAACAAGGGATTTGAGAGCCGAAAAATATTCTGATAGTGATCGCCCGTTCTATGGCATATGCATCAATTCATAAAAAGATTGATACATTTTGGTAAAGTTTTTGTCATGTCCATAGGTGGTGAGCAATGACTTCCAAATGTCGTGCGTACTATCGTAGTAAACTAGTTCATATGCTATCCTATCGATAACGCTGACCATTACCCATGAGCTTACCATGCCATTATCTTTGACCCATGTGGCATTTTACCAACCTTATTGGTTGGTTCGGCTTCTAATAGGATGTGTTCCTTGTCATAACTGTGTACAGTCATTAGGAAAACACGAGACCACATTGAATAGTTTGTAGCATCTAATTTTGTAATTGATCCGAATGAGGGTAACTTTGCATGGTTCCCTCCATCGACTTCGGATGCAGCAGCATCATTGGACGCCATATTTGTGTTGTCGGCACTTATACGAGGGAGGGCGAGCGATCTCCTATTTGTTTTATTTTCAAGGATTATGGAATGATGCGTATCAAATACGTCACGACATCAAAATATAGTCAGCGACCTGAGGTTGGAATTCATGGCTGTGAACAGATTACCAATGCATGAGAATCGATACAGCGGAATCGATTTCTGAAGGCCCTGCATAAAGGAGAGGGAGGAGACGTGTTAAAGGCGATGGCATGTTAAATGTGTGCGGTCTGGATCTCCAGGAGGCGCTGATGCATAAGATTTGCTGACACAGAGGCGGAGACGAGGGAGTGCAGGTCTGAAGACAGAGGGCTTGTTGGTGGCTTGCTGGGGGCGATCACAAGTGGAGATGTAGTCGGAGGCACACTCTCTGGAAGTGGTCGGGGTTGCAGTAGGGGGCGATTGGGGGGCGATAGGGCTCAGTGATAGGGGGATCGGGGCGATAGGTGGCGATGGGGGTCGAGGCGATAGGTGGCGATGGGGGTCAGGGCGATAGGTGGTGATGGAGGATCGGGGGCAATAGGGGAATCACTGTCGCAAGGTTGGGTTGCAGGGGGGATAGTGTTGGGTCGCAGGAGCGATGAGGGGTCAGGGGCTATGGGGGGGTCGGTGGCAATCGGCGATGGGGGACGGGGGAAACGGATGGTCGGGGACGATGGGGGGTCAGGGGCGACGGGAGTCGAGGGCTATGGGGGGTTGGTGGCGACGGGAGGTCGGGGGCGATGGAGCGTCGATGTTGGCAGGCGATTGAGAAGGGACGATGGGGCAGGTGTCGGGCGGGGGAGGAGGGACAGGCGTCGGGTGGGGGAGGGGAAGGTCGTTATGGCTCTGATACCATGTTATCAAATGGGATCATTTTCCCTAAGTCATATTAGGCTCCCTGATCCCCCTTATATAATAGGGATTAGGGTTTGGATTTACATAAGAGGGAGAGACCATTCTAGGAAATACTAGAAATGCCCTCCACACATATGGTAATCCATACATATGGTAATTCACACATATGGTAATTCTCAACATAACTCAACCCTGTTAACATATTCAGAAGGATGGCTGGATAAAGTTCTTCATGTGTATCGACCATGGCTTCCTTATCTCCATGGCCTATCTCAATCTAGGCAATTGTGTGCCTCCCAAAACTCTCTTTGACACGCGAACTGCATACATGTATGCATACAAGCATGAGTGAAAGTATGGGTAAATGTGGTTTGTTTACATACAGACATAAATTTAGACATATCTTCTAATTAGAAATAATATAATGAATTGTAAATAATTTTGTTATGCGACAGTTGAAACGAATCTTCAAGCTAGAGCCAATCACAAATATGAGGGTACATGCTTATGTTTTTTTATGTTTCTTCTTCACAGTTAATAAAAGTATTTGCATGAGAAGTTGTTGAATTTAATGCCAAAAATAATTGTTAGCTTCTAAGGATCGTGTGTGGGGTTAATCTTTGCTTTGATCATCCAATCTCTAGCAGCAAATCTTGGAGTTACCACTGGTATATATTGTTCTTAATTTTATACAAGTATTTATGAAATACATATACATGTGTATCTATGTATTTATGTATGTTTATTTTATAAAGAAAACTTTATATTATTTGTAGGGAAGCATCTTGCAGAGTTATGCAAGGTCGAATACATGAAGATCATCAAGTTGTGCCCATATGTTCTTGCTCAACTAGCTGTAATTGCTGCAGACATTTCTGAAGGTATGTATTAAGAAAGTTCAATTTCATGTAAAAAGATGAATTGAATCAATTAGAACTAGTTAAATCCCATTGACGAGTTAGATGTAGGGGCAGTAGAAGAGTGATGGCAGATACGAACGAGTTTTGAGAGATTGAATATGGATCAATTCATAAGGAAGAAGTGAAACTTATAAATCACTTCTTCATTAGAAACTCGAAACGTTCATACAATACTTTAACACATACAAAAAGAGGACGTATAATGCTAACAATACGCGAGGAAGGACTTACAACACTTGAAACTTGGTGGAAACTTGTGGTTGTTTTGTATGTTGTTTCATTTTATATTTCTTATGTTCAAATGAGGATCCCTTAGGGAGTATTTATGGGCCCTCCATGCGGGTCGAGATGTTTTAAATGAGATATCTAAAAATCACTGTCATCTTGTCCATCAATAAATATATATTGAGTGGATATGTGAAATATCAAAATATTTGTCCATCTGATCTTTTCATTCTAGAATATATTTTCCATGTAGATTATTCTATTATAATTATCCACATGTAGGCGGAAAAATCTAGCCTCATATGTACAAGGATACTTTTATAATAGGAAGCTGATTAGGGCAAATTATTTATATTTCAACACCCCGTTTAATTTCTAATTTGCATGATCCTTCTGAAAGTTGGAAATTTATTTTTAGAAGTGTCTTTGTAAGTATACATGAAAGTTGATATGCTATCATGGTGAACTTATTTTATCTTGATCTTTACTTTCTTGCATGTAGTGATGAAGAAGTTCAATATTCTTCTTCGCCCATAGACGGATTTCTCATTATAATGATTGGCATATTGTTTCACAATGTAGTTGTTGGAAGATCTTCAACTATTTAATATCACATGTTGCACATGAAATAGAGATATATTCATATCCTACATTAGAATTTATTTTTGGTTGCTTCATAGACTACCATGAACTTTGATTCTTTTTTTACAATGTAGTTGTTAATCTTCAATGGCTCACAGTCATATAAATAAACAATATGAGTTGATCTATAAATTTCATTAAGAGAGCATACCTTTCGTTGATGTTGCTCTTACTTAGAGATATTTGATTTGAATGGTCTTTCATTCTGATTTTAAAGGGAAAATATCATCATCGTTTAAATTTCATTATCTATTTATAATCTGTTTTTTTTTCATTATTGGAGATTATACCATTTCATGCAGATGACTCATCAAATATCGCATCTCTAGATATAATCAGTTTCTTTCCTTAAGTTCATATAGTCTGTAAGTTTTGGTTCATCACAATTTCCAATAAAGATATATTTTATTTTTTATCATCAAATTTTTCTTGTTTAACTTGAGATGATATATGAACATATGCAATGGAGTTGAATATTTTAAATGACTAACATTGTCATTTCTTTCATACCAAGCTTCATAAGGCATTTTATCCAAGCACTGCTTTGCTTGGATATCTTATTCGATATGTATATTGAATATTTACTTCTTCTAATTAAAGTTCATAAGGAAGATCCTTAGCTTGTAGCATGCTTCTTGTCATCTTGAATACTATTTTATTTATTCTTTAGCTACTCCATTTTGATGAGGAAATTTTCTTGTTAGTTTCTCCTTGATTCTTTAGACAATACATAGGTCTAGAGATTATTTAGATGTAAATTCTACACCTCGGTCTGTTTGATTTTCAGCAAATTCTTTTAACTTGATGAAATTAGAAAAGACTTCTCTCTTTTTTTGAGGAAGTATACCCGCATCATTCTATTGTAACCATCATTAAATAATAGAAAGTATCCAACTCTATTGAGACATGGTGCTTGAGCTAGTCCACAATTATCTGCACATATCAAACGAAGTGGATCTCTCTCCCCATGATGTCCTCGTAAACGACAATCTATGAATCTTTTCATACATAAATCCTTCACAAATATTTTTATCTTTCTTGATGAATAGGAGTCCAATAACCAAGTTAATCTACCTTAATAATATGAGGCTTCCAAAAGTTAGTTGTCATATTTCTACTACCATAAGAAGGAAGCATCTCCTTATACAGATTTTATGGCATAATCTTCTTTCATAGGTTGTGATAATGTAAAAGCTTTATTTTCAGCAAGTTTAGTGTCTATAACTACTTATCATCTCTTTGTATTAAAGATTTTACGCATATCATTATCAAATATTGTAAAATTGTTAGTACTCGTAAGTTGCCTAATACATTATATTTTCACTTGAGTTTGCACCTTTATTGAACATAAAGCTAAGAATATTTTTACTACCCATTAATGCACTGAGATTCACAAAATCTCAAACGATGAAGACTTTGCATTAGGGAAATCCATCTTTGAATTTGGGGCAAGTTCTTGAATAGAAATGAAACCCCTACAAGCAAGAGTTTGCAAGTACATCTGGGATGATAGAAAGCATGTCAAGGCAATTTTAAAGAAGTTCATTTAGGATCTCTCCACTTAGGCGAGTACCATACAACGGTTGGGTATTAAAATGGATAAGAAGATGAATATGTAGATGATGAATCTTAGATTCATTATATAATTATGTCAATATCGTCCCATTCTATTAGATAAATCACATATTCTAAGATATATAATTATTTTAGAGAATGATATTATATGCATATCAGTTTGCATGATTTGTCAATCCATTCACATGTGCAGTCACATATTATTCTTCACCTCGTCTTTATTTACACCCCGATTATGAGAAAAGGAAATTATAAGCATGCATAATAAACTTTATGGAAAATTAAATGGCACAATAAAGAATTTCCTATAAGTTTCCACATACAAAGAGAACAATAATTACATATCCATAATGGGATTACAATATCTACATTCTAGGTAATCAACATCTACATATGTAAACTCAAGCCATTATTAACAATAATAATAATTAATTTAAATATCTAGTAATGATGGTTGTTGGAATAAATGGATAACCACCAGTTGGCTAGAAAATGGATATGATGCACGTGCACCATCCCATTGGAATAGTAAATGGCAAAGATAATGGTGTA
This sequence comes from Ottelia alismoides, assembly GCA_037367405.1. NCBI lineage: Eukaryota > Viridiplantae > Streptophyta > Magnoliopsida > Alismatales > Hydrocharitaceae > Ottelia > Ottelia alismoides. The sequence continues at coordinate 1,172,373 of JAZKJV010006496.1, forward strand.
AACACCAAAAGATGTAAAAACTTGTGACGTTGGAATAAAAGAGCGTTGATGTTAAAAGGCATGAAATACCTTGGCGCTAACGAATGGAAATTGCCATCATTAACAAATACAAAATAAATGCATGGATGTCTTGACGTTAAAATGAAAAGGCATGAAATGTTGTAGAACGGCCTATGACCAAGTAGGTCAAGAACCGCCGCTGGTCGTTGCGGAGCCGGCAGTTACGACGACCGGGTCTTACGGAGGCCGTCACCGCAAGGGGCGTGGATGAAGGGGGCGAACGTGGCGAGGGTTTACGCCATATAAATGACCTCCCATGGGGAGGGGAATGAACACAACACACATCAGAAGCTCGCTAACGGGAGCCCCCCTCCCATCTCCATAATCCCTCTCTCTCGATCTCCCTCTCACGCTCTCTCGCGCACAAGAAAAGGGTGTACCTCGTAAAGATCGTAGATTGGTATCAGAGCCACGAGCGCGGCTTGCCTCGTTGCCTCATCCGAGCACGATCGATCGGTCTCCATCGTAACCGACGTCCGTGCCTCCAAAATCGAGTCGCAGGTTGAAGCTTCCTACTGCTTGTGCATATGGTACATCTAAAGGTTTATGCCCCTTTCCGGGACACTGACTCTTACTGAGTCTTTTTCCCATCACAAGTGGTGTTGGAGCTGGAGTGTTGTTCTGCATTCCAAATCTCCTTAACACAGTATGCAAATATCTTTCTTGACTAAGGCTCAATATCCTTGAGTCCATGTATCTTGTTATTTGAATTCCAAGAACATAGGATGCTTCGCACATGTCCTTCATCTCAAATTCATTGCTCAATTTTTATTTGATTTCATTTAGCATTTGTATGTCATTACCTGCGAGCAGAATGTCATCAACATATAATGACACGATTGCAAAACTGCTCCCACTCTTCATGACATACACACAGTTATCCAATTTATTTGAAACAAATCCAAATTGGATAACTTTCTCATGAAATTTGAGATACCATTGCCGTGAAGACTGTTTCAAGCCATATAATGACTTTCTTAACTTGTAAACCTTTTCTCCTGACCTTCAACCTGAGAACCATCAGGTTGTCGCATATAAATCTCCTTCTTTAATTCTCCATTAAGGAAGGTCGTCTTCACATCCATTTGGAATAATTCCAAATCCATATATGCGACTATGGCTAAGATCATCTGAATCGATGCAAACTTAGCCATTGGAGAGTAGGTTTCCTGGAAATCTATTCCAGTTTGCTGAGTATAACCCTTGGCAACTAATCTGGTTTTGTATTTATCAACAGTATCGTCAACTCGGTACTTTTTCTTTAATACCCACTTACATCCTATGGATTGCCTACCTTATGGCAAATCACATAATTCCCTAACACTGTTTCGCTCAATTGAGTTCAGCTCATCTCTCATGGCGGCCGACCATGATTCCGACTCAGATGAAGTCATAGCTTCATCAAAGGATATGGGATCTGTACAATCCGCGACATCCTCATCTACGGTGTAGCACAACGCCTCGTATCCATAGAAATGGTAATCTTCCATCCATGCGGGTCGTGTTCTGGGTCTCTTATTGTCGATTATACTCGTGGGTTGTGTGGTCCACCCACTTCCTCTAAAGGATCATCATGTTCCATAGGTTCATTCTCTGCATTTGGATGATTGATATCATCCTCAAGTTCTTGTCTAATACTCAAGTCGTCTTCATTGTCATGTAGGAAAATCAGAGGATCTGATTCCTCTACTTCATACTCCTTTTCTTGATGAATTTTAAGAAAAGTTGCATCACGACTTTCGATTAGACCTTTAATTTCATGGAAGAACCTATACCCTTTAGAATGTTCGCTATATCCAATAAATTTGCACTTTAATGTCCTGAAGTCTAGCTTGTCTCTAAGCTGACTTGGTACCAGAATATGTGCTACACATCCCCTTTTCCGGAGATGGCCCAACTCGGACTTTCTGCCATTCCATATTTCATATGGCGTTGATTCTACGGACTTGGCGGGAATCATGTTCTGTATATAGTTCGCAGTCAACACTGCTTCTCCCCAGAATTTCTTGAGAGTCCTGAGTGTAAAAGCATACACCTTACTATGTTCATCAAAGTTCGATTCTTTCTTTCTGCTACACCATTCTGTTGTGATGTATATGCCATTGTAGTCTGCCTACGGATGCCTTCTTCATGCAGTAACCCTCAAACTCCTTTGAGGTATATTCCCCACCTCTATCTGTCCTAAGAGTCTTGATTGGTTTTCCCAATCCTGTCTCCACTTCCGTCTTATATCTCTTAAATGTTTCAAGTGCTTCTGACTTTCTTCCTAAGAGATAGACATAGGAGAACTTCGAGCAGTCATCAATGAATGTTATAAAGTATTCCTTATTTCTATGAATCTGACGCTCAGTGGTCCACATATATCTGAATGGATCAAACCTAGTAACTCTGTTGATCGAATTCTGGTTGAGAAGGATTTTCTCGTCATTTTACCGGTCAGACAGTGTTCGCAGGGCAATGTCCTTACACCCATGATTTTAGGCAACAGATTTGCCTTAATCATTTGATTCATCTTAGAATTTCCTAGATGACCCAGTCGCATGTGCTATAAGTCATAATCAGACAAATAACACAAGGAATAATCAGAAATGACATTCATTGATTCACTAGAATTTATTACAGGAAGACAAAACAGGTCATGCTCGGGCACAAACTTTCCCATCGCATAGGCCTTCTTATTCTTGCCTATAGATACACGCTTATTATAAACCTAACTTCGAAGTCTTTCTTGAGTAGCACTGGGACAGATATCAGGTTCCGACGTATCCCCGGGGCATATAGTACATTATTCAGTACCATAATGTTATCTCCCAGGTCAAGTATGTATGTCCCAACACATTCCACGTCAAGGTAGGTGTTGTTCCTCATGAAGATCCTCTGTTCTCCTTTGCTCAGTTCCTTGAAGTCCACCATGCCTTCCTTCGTCTTGGCGATGTGTCTGGTTGCTCCAGAGTTGATCCACCATCCATCACTGTCCATGATGATGGAGTTGCATTCCATGACAGCCGTGAATTCTGTTTTCTTTTTGCCTTTATTTTCAGGTACTTTAGAATTTCCTGGCTTCTTCTTATTGGGGCAATTGACCTTGAAATGGCCATATTTACCACAACCGTAGCTAGATCCACGTGGGTATTTCCCACTCTTTTCCTTGAAATTCGCCTTGGAGGGGCCTAGCTTTTTCTTCGCGTGCACGGCATTTGCTTCTTCTTCTTCCTCGACCTCAAAGATCTCAGCTTTCGATCTTTGTTTAGAGAGGTCTTGTTCGATTGCCAGCTATGCAGGTAGGTCCGTCACAGACTTAATGTTGCCATTCATCCGCAGAGATGTGGCAACCATGTCGAATGACGGAGGGAGACTTCCTAGTATGGCTACGATCTGCATCCTCTCTGAAATTACGCAATCAACAGCCGCAAGATCCTTGGCCATCACGATCCTCTTGTTCACGTGCTCGAGGACGCTTTCAGATTCCTTCATTCTATACGAGTTGTACTTGTGTAGAAGAAGCTGGACGCTCACTTCGGATTTGGAGTGATATTTCTCCTTAACTGCGGTCCAGAGCTCGTAAGCTGATTCACAAGTCTCAAAGACCCGAATCAGATTCAAATCCATGTGGGTAAACATAAAGCTCCTAGCCCTATTATCCGTTTTCTCCCACTCTTCGCGGGACCTAATTTCCTCCACAGTTGGATTTTCAGATAAAGTTGGGTCGGGTTTGTCTATGATGGTGTGTATGCTATCGTGTAGCAGACCATAGTAGATCTTTCTACTCCACAATTCATAATAAAAAAATGGAATGTGGGTATCCCTCTCTCTCAAACTCCCTCTCACGCTCTCTCGCGCACAAGAAAAGGGTGTACCTCGCAAAGATCGTGGAAATGCATTGGCACCAAATGAAGAGGTGCGGATATAATTGTGAGAGAACGCAACTTGCTGCTGAGAATAACCATATAGATGTGTATAAATATCACAATGAGCATGAGGCTTCGGCATCGGAGAATCATCAAGCATCTTCCCCATTCCATTCGATCATTCATCACCATTCTTACAACCAATTCTGCTTTCAACCTATTCTGTCATCATTTAATCCAACAAAACTCCACCACTATAATTAATCATACATCGATGAAATATCGAGGTGATCTCGTCGACTTGTGATTCGGACCCCCAGTGAATCTGTCTCCCGAGGCTCCACCCTGAATGCCGTCAAAACATCATAGACGTCCGCCAATCATTATTTTCTCGGACCTTCTGCAAATTTGACTTCAGAGGCTTCCTCCCAAGTTGTCGGCCACCATATTTTTATTATCTTACCTTTATTTTATTACTTTACATTTTTATATCCATCTTATTTTGTTGTCTTCTCTTTCGTGCAGCTATTCGTCAAAACCATCGCGATGATCCATATCTATCGATGATTATCATTGACTCTTGGAGAACTGGGATGTGACTCGAGGTTCGAGCTTGATTCGTGGTTGTAGTCGCATCCAACTCGCCTCGTCGGGATATCCACGCGAAGAGTTAATGCGTACGAGTCCAATTGAAAGTTGCCGCATAGAAGAGGAGTGATCAGCACTTACCGACATGCGCTATTGTCTTCTCCAACTTTCATTTTAATTGTTGTTATTCAAACATTCTGCAACAAACTCCTCAATCTATAAAAATATTTTTATTTGCAAAAATAAAGTGCAGAATTTTCCTGTCCATATGGATTCGATCCTTACTTACCCTATACTTTACCTTGCGCATAATATAAGTTAAATATGATAATTTATTTGTTTGAAGTGTGTTTTTATGGGTCCTCAACGACTATCTGACATAAAAATCCGGTACTTAAACCTTTTAAAATATGCCTCAACAGTAGTCATTCCCTCAATCTGCATGAAAATTAGCTTTTGCAGTACCAGTTTGATGTCATGATCATAATACAAGTTTAGGACCTTATTTTGTCCGCTCGAATACCAAACTTGTTGGGACCGAGTTGATTGGTGGTAAATACAAATGAGTCTTGAGAAATTGAATATGGATCAACTCATAAAGAAGAAGGAAAATTTATAAACTTCCTTTCAACGGAAATTTGATACCCTCACACAAGACTTCAACTCATACAAAAAAAAAGGACTTACAATGCTTACAAGAAAAGGGGAAGGAACTTACAACGCTTGGAACTATGTGGATACTTTTGGTTATTGCGGGTATATGTGGGCATTGCATTGTGTTTCTTTTGTTCTGTTTCTTCTCATGTTCAAATAAGGTTCTCTGAAGAGGAATTTATAGGCCCTTCCATGTGAGGGGATATTTTAGGTGGATATGAGAACCATACACATATTTATCCACCTCTTCTTCATCCTACAATATTATCTCCACAGATGTACGGATATGTTGCTTGCTTCCAACATAGAGATAGAGGTTATAAATTATATTTTTTTTAATAAAAAGAATTCCGCACTGAGGATTGACAAAAATCATCTATATAGGAGGTCCCTTTATCAATACTATTTATGCATCCGGGGAGAAAGCATACATGTTCAAGCTGATGTATACAAATGATAATAGTTTGATGCAGAAAGTAAATAGATTTTATGGCAACACATGCAGTGATGGGACAGGCTTTGCACTCGATATCCTGTTCAAATTACCTGTGTGGATCGGCGTCTTTCTCCCAGGATTCAGCACCCTCCTGCTGTTGGGTTTTCAGAGATACGGGGTAATTTTATTTTATCGCTTTTCTTTTTTTTGTCAAATAATCAATATAATCTTAATTATACACAGAATTGACTTCAGCATCACAAAAGATGTATGCCTCAGCTTCCCATTTATCGTGGAATCTGAATAAAAGAATACTTTTTGGAAACAGCTGCGAGAATGATGAAAACAGGGCAACAAGACATTTGTTGCTGTCTTGATCATGTCATATCAAATCCTGACATCGATAGGGATTCCGAATTTGTGACCCAAAATCGACTGCCTTAATATATTGTTTACTAGTTTTCTAGCAATATCACAGCACATTTTCAGTGCAAGTGATTATTTATTTTTGATTTTTTTGTGACAGAGATTTGTTGTTCGCGCATTGCAGGTGAGGAAGCTGGATATCTTGATAGCGCTGCTCGTCTTCATCATGGTGGCGTGTTTCTTTGGTGAACTCAGCTACGTGAAGCCTCCGGCTGACGAGGAGCTCAAATGGCAAGGACACCACAGCAGATGCCATCGCTCTCCTGGGCGCTCTTGTGATGCCGTGAGGACCTGTTTCACTTCTTCATACTCTTCTACCATTATTCCATATGTATGTGTATATATTCTTTTGCATTTCATGCAGACACAATCTCTTCCTTCGCTCAGCTCTCGTGCTCTCCAGAACGGTGCCGGCCACAAGGCGAGGGGTCGATGTAAGTTTTAGACCGAATCTGGAGACGCAAGATTCGAACTTTGGGTGTCCATTTGATCTCTGATGTGAATCTTCACTGTGGGTGCCCTCTTGCTTCTGCTCCAGGATGCTTGCAGGTACTTCCTCATGGAAAGTGGGTTCGCTTTGTTTGTCGCACTGCTTATCAACATCGCAGTCATGTCTGTATCTGGAACTGTTTGCCGTGCCTACCATCTCTCAGCTGAGGATGCTGAGAAGTGCACAGACATGTGTTTTCCTTCTTAAGGCTTCCACCGACTAGTGCCAAGCAGTTTCTAAATAACAGTAGTATATGATGCCTTCATTCTGAAATGAAAAAGGATTTTCTTTGACAGAATATGTTGGGAAAATCCAGTTCCACAGTTTACACGATAGCACTGTTTGCATCAAGACAGAGCTCGACGATCACCGGTACATATGTTGGGCAGTACATCATGCAGGTAGTGGTTGTTAAGTGGCTGTAAAGTGCAAGTCCTCGTGTTTTCTGGTGAGATGAATATGACTGGCATGCTGATTCACTGAATCAGGGGTTTTTGGATCTCAAGATGAAGAAGTGGCAACAGAATCTGCTTACTCGATCTGTCGCAATAGCCCCTAGCCTCATTGTTTCCATAATTGGTGGCCCTGCAGCTGCAGGGCGGCTTATAATCAAAGCTTCGGTAATCTATCTGCACTGTCATATTGGTGTAGCTTTTGTATTGTAAAGGTATTTTAAAGTACTTTAACATACATGGTATGTCCATCCTGCTAATTACGAGGACGATGATTTGCATATGATTCTGTCCTTCGAGCTGCCATTTGCGCTCATGCCACTGCTCAAATTCAGCAGTAGCAGCACGAAGATGGGTCCCCACAAGAACTCCATTTATGTGAATGTTCTCCCTAGTCTCTCAACTTGGTCACGTTTTGATCTATGCATTCTCATGTCTCCACTTCAATTGCAGGTAATCGTAGTGTCTTTGATACTTGGATTGGGAATAATCGCCATCAATGTTTACTACCTCAGCACCAGCTTCGTTAGCTGGCTGATCTACAGCACGCTTGGCATCGTTGTCCCCCCCCCCCCTCATGGCTCTGTACATCATCGCAGTCCTCTACTTGATGTTTAGAAAGGACACAAAAGTAACTTTCATTGAAACCGAAACATCACAGCTAGAGATGGGCAACATATGCCATGACTGCGACAAAGCTCCTTACAGAGCGGACCTTGCAGAGATTCAGCTTCCAGATTAAATCCGTTTTTTCTTCAAGATGGAACTGGAAAGTTGCCTCCAATTGGCAGCAGTGTGCCTGACAAGTCACTTATAAGCTGGAGAACTATAAAATCTTAGACTAGTTTTTGTGGGAAAGGATGAGGTTGTAATGAAGAAAATGGAAATATGGTCTTAAATCTAATGAGGTTTGGCATATTTAATGTTCCATTGATGCTTGGAGTTTCAGAATAGGATGTGATTGAGGTGGGGCTAATGGAAGTTGGAATGGGAGCAATGAAGGTGTGACGAAGAGGATAGCGAGGAAGGGAAGAGGTGTTATAGTGTTGCGCAAGGGTGGTCCAAGGCAACAGGGGCCATGCTCCCAACACGAAAGCGACCACGCGCTATCTAAAAAGCATCAGTTGGTAATTGGTTAAGTAAACTTTGATAGGCTAATTTGATCCTGAAAAAGAACACAATCGGACCATTTTGGTAAACCGCAGGGGAACCTATTTAATGTAGAAAGGGCTAGATTACGGTTTTAAGTTTAGATTTATAAAATGTTTCCGTATTGGCAAATATCATGTCTTTCTATTTAAAACCAGCAATGATGTGTTGCAGCCTACATGTATTGCTAAGATTCGTTTAAATGGCATGACCATATTGCAACGTAGGTCCAAATAAGAAAGATCATGTCTAACTATTGTTCCAAAAAGATCAAATATTTCCCGAATTAAATATGTGCATAAATGTCACATAACGTTATATCATGGCAGCAATGCAAAGACCATTAACTCTTCCAGAGAAACTGGATATTTTGCTGAAGAAACATGATATATTTTCAGCAAGGAGCACCCGACCTAGGATGAAATGTTCCTCAGCAGTCTGTCATCAAAGCTCTAGAATGAGCAAAACTGCATGTCGTCATTCTTCTGGCTTCTCAGCCAAATGTCATTTCCTGTGTCTGGTCACTGAGCACACGCATCGCATAGCTCGTCACATCCATCAGCTGTAGATATTCGTCAGCTCCATCGATGAGACACTGCAGAAAAGAAACAATAGTTGCATCACCTACATAGATGCAAATAAATGGGACTAAACTTGGAATGTTAAACAAAAGTTCCATCAGCTGTAGGTATTCGTCAGCTACGTAAAATGTAATTTGATGTTAAAATCTAACTCGACAATTAGAAAAATAATTAACTAGATTATAATGAAATGTTAGAGCACCATGTGCACTACCATCAACTGTTATTGCATCATTACATGTGTATATGGAATCTAACATCCCAAAAATATTTTGCACCTCACCTTATCTGCACTTGCTAATCTCTTGCAGATTTTGGCCTTCTGTTCATCAGAAATATCGTCTGCTGCAACAATCAGGTCGAATAACTGAAAAATGAATCTCAAGTCAGAACCGCGTAAAGATAGTGCTGCAAACGAGTATTTCAATGGCGAAAAACATTTTCTGACTGTGAAAATATTATTTGGTTGAAGAATTAGGAGGGTAGAAGAGAAAACTCGCCCAATGCAAGGGATTTGAGAAAAGAATCATGGAGATCGCGTGGAGAGAAAAGAGAGAAGGGGGAGAGATAAATAGAGAAGCTCCAATTTGATTTAACTTCATATGTCCCAATACATAACCCTTTCCATCGTTTATATAAGAGGGAAGAGGGGATTACAATCAAAATTAAAAGGAAACAAATAAAATAAAAATCCCAACAAATCCTAATTATCCTCCAACATTTCTAACAAACTAACTAATTAAATCATAAATGGACTCCAACCAAATAACTAATTAATTTGAGATCACAAAAAATCTCGTTAATTTTAAATTGATATAAAATTGCACCAGACTCAATTAACCATAAATAAAATTACCCCAACTCTAGTTAATTGACTTTAATGTTAATTGATGAAAAATAAAAACCTAATTTAATAAACGTTAAAATCTGAACAGAGAAGAACCCTAATTGAGCTCAAATTCATCGTTACACGCTGCATCAATAGGGAGGAAAAAGAGTTGAGCCAAGAGGCGAGGGACCTGCAAGAACATCTGGGAAACAGGATAGCCCTCCGCAATCACGTTGTTGACTTCCCTATTGCCTACATCAAAATCGTTCGACTTGCATGCTGCAAAGAGCGCTTGAACGACTTCTTGAGGAATAACCTGTAAAATCGGGACAACAGAAGTGATACTTACCAGAAACTCATGACTATACTTAGATGGTGGCAGAAGTATCGTTAATTAAATGTACAAAATATTGACAAGCAGATAAAAGAGACAATACCAATTTCATTTAGGCAGATACGAAACCATCGGATTCATGCAAATGGGCAACAACCAAAATCATGCAAAAGGGCAACCACGTCGAGGAATCTAGCAAAAATTATCATAGGTTGCAAGAGTTGGGATTTTCTATATAAATAGCTAGAGATCTTAGATTTTACATCATTGGGAATTCAAGGAACTGATTCCCACAACAAACAAGTGGATGACCTGGTTTTACATTTCAAGAGAACAAAAGGCTGCGACACAGCTTATTAAGTGCACCTCCACCATCATGATCAGACCATGTTAGCTGTGTGAAACTTCAAATGATTTCTTCAATAGCATGCACAGATGAATTCTATCTCTACCACAGTCTAAGCTTTATCTTCCGTTCCTTAATTCTCTAATGGGTATGTGGAGAAGGTTGAGAATGAATGACTTGTTTATTCCATATATCTATGATTTTTAATATAGCATGAAACACTAGAGAGCGAAACAAAAGAGAATTATATAGATACCCCCGAGGGGTTACTGGACTCGACGAAATAAATAATACATGCAAAAATATGATAACTCTAACACTCCCCCTCAAGTTAGAGCATATATGTCGATCATAATGTCCAACTTGGAAATAAGCCAAGAAACATGTCTCTTAGATAGTCCCTACATGTCAAAAATATAATAACTCTAACACTCCCCATCAAGTCGGAGCATATATGTCGATCATAATCTCTAACTTGGAAATAAGCCAAGAAACATGTCTCTTAGATGGTCCCTTTGTAAGTATTATCAGCGCTGAAAATTTGTAGTAAAATGGGGAGTACATATCTTCCTTTCTCGTGTTGCATCATAGAAAAAATGGTTGTCAACTTCGATATGCTTGGTTCGCTCATGAAAGACTGGATTGGTGGAGATATATGTTGCAAGAAGACCAATTTCTGCCAAGGAGACTAACCAGGTAATCTCACACGTGACCGGAGCCATTGCTCTATATTCTTATTCTGCTTCTGCATAAGACCTGGACACAACTATCTGCTTCTTGTTACGTCAGGTAACACATTTCCCTCCAACGAACATTGCATAGCCGGTGGTAAATTGTTTGTCTTCAGGAAAAATGGCATAATTTACATCAGCATAAGCAGTGATGTTGGTGTGGTTGTTGGCCTTGTAGAAAAGGCAACACCTACAAATCCCTTCAGATATCGAAGTATCACGAGAACCTCCTGTCAATGGATGTAACATGGTCTATCCATATGCTGGCTAGCTCTGCTGACAATATGATATAGCAGGCCTAGTAACAATAAGGTATAGTAGTTTACCAACTAGGTTCTATATCGTGTAAGATCTTCAAACTAAAACTCAGGATCAGCAAAGATGGTATGCCTCCATACCTCTGCTAGTATTCCAGATGGATTGCATCCAAGCAATCGTGCCTTTGTAAGAATGTCTGTGCAATATTTCCTATGTGATAAATGTAGCTCCTATGTATAGTACATATTGCCTCTATGTCCAGAAAATAACAGATTTGACCAAGGTCCTTGATTACAAACACCTTCTGGAGGAAGACATTGGTCTATGCAATACCTGCTTTATCACCATCAATTATCACCATATCATCAACATAGACAGTCAAAGCAGCGACATCAGTAGGTTGTCGTTTGACAAAAATGTAGTAGGCAGGTGCCATCCTCCAAAAACCAAGGGAGCCAATCTCAGTGGTGTGTTTGTCAAACCAAGCTCGTGGACTCTGCTTAAGACCATAGATAGTCTTACAGAGTCGACATACATACTCCTCAACAGAGTACCTGAGGGTTGCATCATGTAAACCACTTCCTCAAGATCGTCATATAGAAGGCATTTTTCACATTAAGATGGAATATGGGCAACTCTTGTTGACTACAATGGAAAGTGTTAGTAATATTTAAAATATTTGGTTCTTATTTTATTATTGTAACCCCCACTAGGGGCACTTATGTATTTTTCCTTTCGAGCTCTCTAGGGTTTTGTCCTATATAAGAACCCCTAGACCTCTAGAATAAAACAAGCTCTTTTATTCTCTTGTTGCTCTCAACATGGTATCAGAGCAGCGGTCCTAGACCGGTATTCTGACCTAATTCCCTCCCCTCCCCACCAGCCAGCCCCAACCAGCAACCCCGTGCCACCTCGTATGGCCTCTCCCCACGCGTGAGGCCTCGCCCTTCCCTGGATGCTTCCTCCCGCGCCTCCCCAGCCTCGCACGTGAAGCCATGTGCGTGAAACCCTCACGCACCTCCAACCACGCCGCGCGCCTCTCCAAGTCTCGTGTCTATCCCCGTGCGCGTGAAGGCCTATCCCCGTGCGCGTGAAGGCCCCGTACGTGAAACCCAGCCGCTCGCGCCCATCCAGCCTCGTGCCTCTACCCCTGACTGCCGCCCTAGCGGCCTCTCGTTTGCTGCAAGCCATGCTGACCTAACAACCTCTCATCAGCAATTTTTTTCTGCCAGCGATATTTCTACCGCATCATATCAGCCCAGTCGCACCATATCAGCAGTACGCTCTTTCTAGTTCTGTCGGATCATTGAATTGATGCCTTGCTAGGTCTACATGACCTGTGTGATTACAAGGACTATCCAGGTCACTTTTTCTTGACCTTTTACGACCACCATAGCATCTACAGAACCCAAGGCCATGTACCCTACTCCTTATATGACGATACAGGGCACTTCTATCAAACTCAAGGGCTCCAAGAACTATGTTTTATGGTCTAGATCCTTCAAAGTATTTATCGGTGGTCAGCGAAAGATCTATGTTCTTACAAAAGATCTGCCCAAGGAGATGGGAAAGAACTACGAAACCTGGTACGTCGACAACTGCCAGGTGATTACTTGGTTGACCAACAATGTCGGCCCAAATATAGCCTCCAACTTTCTTTACAAGGAAATTGCAAAAGCGATGTGAGAGAGCCTTGAGAATACCTACTCCCAAAAGACAACCAAATCCAAGCTCTCAGACATCTACATAAGGATTTGGTCAACAAATCAGGGCGATACATCTCTAGTCGAGTACTACAGACTCCTCACAGGCCTGTTTGAGGAGCTCCTTATTTTTCGGCATGCTTGTTGTGATAAACAGATTGGTGAACGATCAGAATGGCAAGTATTTCACTTTCTATCAGGACTCCATCCGCGATACAAGTCTGTAAAAGACTAGTTTCTAGTTGTTGCTGCACTACCTACTCTTGAGACCATATATGGTCGACTGCAGGAACTTGATTCTCCCTCTCCCCAGTTATCTACAGAGACTATTGCCCATCTTGCTAAAGGATGGCCCAACTACCAGGGAGGATGCGGTCGTGACTTTAGCCGTGGTCGTGGCCGCGAGGTTAGACGCAGACGCGGACGTGGACGGGATCCTGCCACTGCTCGCTATCCGGCATGCACTCACTGTGGACACTGGAATCATCCCTCTGAATGATGTTGGGCAAAGTTCGGCATGCCTACTAATGCTAACAGTGCCTATGAGACTATCTCATATGAGGATTCATGTGATATTGCAGAAGCCTTGCCAGATCAACCGTCTGGTGATAGCCAGACATCTTTCACTGCGTCTGAGTATGCTCGTCTACGTCAGTTGTTACAAAATTCTGCCAGTGACACTAGTACCTCTGCTCCGACTACGAATCCAGCTACTACTTCAGGTACTCTTGCCAATGTTGCCTCTGCATCCAGTCTTGCATGGATAATTGATTCTGGTGCATCCACTCATCTGACGGGAGAAGGTAGTCTTCTCACCTCTGCACACCCTTCCTCTGTTGTGAGGACTGTTCGGGTTGCTAATGGAGCACATTCCCCTATCACTACTGTGGGGACTAGGGAATTTTCCTCCAATCTCTGACTTACTGATGAGCATTGTGCTCTTGATTTCCCGCTTAGTCTCTTATATGTTCACAAGTTATGCCAGGAACTTAACTGTTGTGTGATATTTGACGAATTCTTTTGTTATTTTCATGACATCCGGATGAAACAGATTTTTGGTGAGGGACATGAGAAGAATGGCCTATACTATCTTGATATCCCCTCTGATTCTACTTTTACAGGTGTTTCATCTATATCTGTTGATCCTGTTCTTTGGCATCTTCGCCTTGGCCATCCACCCGCCAAAGCTCTCTTTAATGTTCCCCGAACTTTCTACGCTCACGCCCTTTGAGTGTGAGGCATGTCAGTTCGGAAAACATCATCGAGTGTCCTTCCCTGCTTGTTCAGAACCTTGCCGCAAAGTTCCTTTTTCATTAGTCCATTGTGATATTTAGGGACCATGTCCGGTCCGTACTCTGAGTGGACATAAGTACTTTGTTGTTTTTGTCGATGACTATAGTCGTTCATCGTGGGTCTATCTGTTAAAAGAACGATCAGAGATTAACAATATTATTAAGAATTTCTTTCAATATCTCAAGAATATTTTCTCCTCCGGTATTCAGATTTTTCGATCAGATAATGCATTGGAATTTACTCAACACGATCTAACCACTTTCTTTGCATACCAAGGCACCATTCACCAATCATGTCCATACACTTCACAACAAAACGGGGTCGCAGAAAGAAAACTCCGACACCTGCTAAATATTGCCCGATCCTTCCTTATCCAAATGAAAGTTACCAAAACTTATTGGGGGGATGTTGTTTTGACCGTTGTCCATCTTATCAACAGGGTTCTATCTGTATCCATAAATGGATCCGCCTCATTCTCATTACTCTACCAAAATGAGTTGCCCTTTCCACTACCCTTACAAATTTTTGGATGTATTGCATTTGTTCATAACTTTCATCCTACTGACAAACTCTTTCCTCGTGCAATAAAATGTGTTTTCTTTGTTACTCTCTTACTCAAAAATGTTACAGGTGCTACGATCCAACCGGACATCGTTATTATATATCTGCAGATGTAACATTTTTTTAGCAGACAAGTTTCTTCACACAACCTGTTACAAATATTCCTCTTGATCTTCCACATCCACCCTTTGCATATAAGCGAAAACATAAATCCGATCCACCAAATGTTCCCTTATTTATGCCTTTATTACAAGATGATATGCCTAGTACTTCAAGTATCCCTCCATTGTTGTCCTGGATGATCCTGAGGATCTTCCCATTGCTCTACGCTGAAGTAAGAGGCTGTGTATACTTCATCCTATGTCTCATTTCACTTTTATTGCTAGTTTATCAACAATTGACAGAAGATATGCAGATGCTCTCATGATCATCTCTATTCCGAGAGATCATCACAGTGCTTTGCAGACTTGCAGTATTCAGGTTGGCACCATGCCATGGATGAAGAGATGGAGGCTCTTACCTCAAGAGGGGCATGGGATCTAGTGCAATGCCCTCAAGGGACTAGACCTGTGGCATGCAGATGGGTCTTCATGACCAAACAAACACCCGACGAGTCAATTGAAAGATTAAAATCTCGATGTGTGCTAAAGTCTACTTTGAGACATTCTCACCAGTTGCACGAATGGGTTCTATCAGAACTATCCTTTTTGTAGCCACTAACAAAGCGTGGCCTATCTTCTAACTAGATGTGAAAAATGTCTTTCTATATGGAGATCTTGATGAAGAAGTCTACATGATGCAACCTCCGGGGTATGAGGTCGAGGGGGAGTACGTATGTCGACTTCGCAAGGCAATATAGACTGAAACAAAGCCCAAGGGTATGGTTTGACAGACTCACTACAAAAATCAGCACTCTTGGCTTTCAGAGAACAACATCTGACTATTCTATGTTTGTCAGAAGATGAACAAGCGGTATCGTTATACTGGATGTTTATGTAGATGATATGGTTGTCACAGGTGATGATGATAAAGGGATTCTAGAAACCAAGACTTTTCTCCAAAAAGTGTGTCACTAAGGACCTTGGTCCATTACGCTATTTCTTGGGCATAGAGGTACTATGCACTACAGAAGGTCTTCATCTTTCTCAGAGAAAATATTGTCTGGACATCCTTGCTGAAGCTGGGTTACTTGGATGCAAGCCTTCGGGTTTATTCCAGCATACCCGAAGAAACACTCCACATCCTCGGATCCTATCTTCGAAGATGTTACTCGATATAGGAGCCTGATTGGTAAACTTCTCTACCTCATTGTTACCAGACCAAATATCTCTTATGCAGTAAGCAAAGCTAGCCAACACATGGAGCAACCTTGTTACAGTCACTGGCAGGACATTCTTCAGATACTACGATACTTGAAGGAATCTCCAGGGTGTGGTCTTTTTTACAGGGAAAACGGATACAATAACGTTATTGCATATGCTGATGCTGATTATGCAAGTTCACCAAAGGATCGGCGCACCACAGGATATGCTATGATAGTTGGAGGAAATCTTGTCACTTGGAGAAGCAAGAAACAGACGGTTGTATCCACGTCTAGTGCAGAAGCAGAATACAGGGCAATGGCTCAAGCAACTTGTGAGATCACGTGGCTATTAACTTTTTTACAAAAACTTGGCATTATGGTCACTGCGCCTATTCCACTATATTGTGACAACAAATCCGCTACTTATATTGCCACGAATCTTGTGTTCCATGAAAGAACCAAGCACATATAGATTGATTGCCATTTTGTTCGGGATGTTGTCAAAACTGGGAAGATTACTACTCCTTGCATTACAACTGATCTTCAGCTTGCAGATGTTTTCACTGAGGCCTTACCCAAGAAGCGCCTTATATGGATAATTTTCAAGTTGGGCATGATCGATAAATATGCTCCAACTTGAGGGGGAGTGTTAGTAATATTTAAAATATTTGATTCTTATTTTATTATTGTAACCCCCACTAGGGGCACTTATGTATTTTTCCTTTCGACCTCTCTAGGGTTTTATCCTATATAAGGACCCCTAGAACTCTAGAATAAAAAAGCTCTTTTATTCTCTTGTTGCTCTCAACAGAAAGATTAGTATGAACTGAGCCTAATCTGATCACAAGTGAGAAGGTCTCAAAGTAGTCCACCCTGTAGGTCTGAGTAAAGTCCTTGGACACAAGTCTGGCTTTCAATCTATCAATCGTATCATCTGGAGATTGCTTGATCGTGAAAATCCATCTGCAGACAACCGGCTTTACGTTAGGCGGGCAAGGTGCAAGAACCCATGTCTCCCTGGATGTAAGAGCGTCCATCTCCTCATTTATGACCCTTTTCAAGTGGTCCTGCAACGCACCATGATGATCATGGGAATAATAATAGGCACGGCATATGTACGTCTATCACAACTAGAGAAACTGTCAGCGGAAGTACAATATGAAACAAGACGCACATTATCTCTTTGTCCGCCGTAGTGTTATAGGCATGGAAGGCCGTATCCCGATATATCGGCGATATATCGCCGATATATCGATATCGACACGATATTGATATCGAAATCGATATATCGATATATCCGATTTCAGGCATTTTCTTCAGAAAGATTCCTAGATATAGCGATATATCGGCGATATATTGGCGATATATCGCCGATATATCGATATCGACACGATATCGAAATGATATCGATATCGATATGTCCTTCCATGGTTATAGGGAGATCAGGCGGAGATTGCTTGGTCGTGCAGGACCATAATGTTATAGGAAGATTGCTTGGTCGTGAAAACCCATATGCAGACAACCGGCTTAATGTCGTGCAGGCAAGGCACAAGATGCCATATCTCCTCGGATGCCGGATGTAAGAACATCCATCTCCTCGTTTATGGCCCATTTTCAACCATGGTCCTGCGATGCACCATAGTGATCACGGAATAATAATAGGCAGGGCATCTGTACATCTATCACAACTAGAGAAACTGTCAGTGGAAGTAAAAGATGAAATAAGATGCATAGTACATTACCTCTTTGTCCGTCGTAGTGCTATAGGGAGATCAAGCGGAGCATCCCAACAAGCAGTGGTGGGGACACTTAAAGAAAGCACCTCCGGTAAATATGGAACATATAGTGGAACAGCATCAGAGTGACTAGTACGCTTTCTTTTATAGATGATAGGCCATGGTGGTAACTTGAAGGGTATGAAACTAATAGACTGTGTGAAGCAACTAGTCTGTTCAAAAAAGATAACATCAGTAGAAATGTAGTATCGGTCACCCACCAGATCATAGCACTTGTGCACCTTTTGGGTGCGAGCATTGTTTTAAAAAGCGCCGCCTCGAGGCGCAAAGGCGTACGCCTCGAGGCGAGGCGCAGCAAATTCGCCCTGAGGCACACGCCTCAGGTTCTCTGGGTGGGGCGTGCGCCTTGACTTGGCGTGAGGCGCTCGAGGCGCGAGGCGCTCGAGGCGAGGCGGAGGCGTAAGCCTCGAGTCATGAGGCTTTTTTTTACATTTTTGGTTATGTGCTTTGCACTTGACCTTATTTTTTTTGTTAGCATTATATTTTTTATGTTTGTATTTTTGTTTACATGTTAACCCTTGCATATTTCTATATATTAGTTGCAAGTTTGCAACTTGATGTTGTTATTTGGTTGTATAAGTTGTGAATCTTAGAAAAGTTATCGTATATATGAAGAAGCAAGGATGCAAATAAACACGTGAATTAAAATAATTATTACATTTGATTGTGAATAGCAAAATAAAAACAACATCTTTAGTAAAAAAAATCGCCGGGGGCGCTGCCCCCACACCCCCGCAGGGGGAGCGCACCTGCTCCCCCCTAGACCCCCCCACAGGCTCGCTGACCGGGCAGCGAGACCCCCGTCTTGTTGGGGTATGATATGGCAGGAGGGGATGCATATGACGGTTCTCCAACAATATCCAACAAGACAAATGGTTGGGATTCAAGGTGTGTTAGTATTTTTTTACTTCAAACACTAAAAATTATGGTTCCTATTATACTTTAGTATTAAGTATAGACTTTATTCAATACTCATATAGAATTATTGAAGTTGGAACTTGATATTACATATATTAGTGGCTTTTTTTGAACTACAATGCCTTCATTTTTATGTATTGCATCTCTTATTAGTGTTAAACTATTCTTGAATGTGTTTTTGGTAAAATTTAATA
Organism: Ottelia alismoides; assembly: GCA_037367405.1. NCBI lineage: Eukaryota > Viridiplantae > Streptophyta > Magnoliopsida > Alismatales > Hydrocharitaceae > Ottelia > Ottelia alismoides. Next base: position 1,191,323 of record JAZKJV010006496.1, read on the forward strand.
TTATTATATATTTTTTCAATGTATTTTCCTTTAATTTTAATTTTTTTTCCAAAAAATTGAGGCTTACGCCTCGCCTCGATTTTAGGAAAAACGCCTCGGACCGCCTCGCGCTTTTTTAAACCTTGGGTGCGAGAATACCCAAGAAAACACATTTAATGGCACGTGCAGACAGTTTATGAGCTTAAGGAAATTATGAACAAATGCAGTACAACAAAAACACATAATGTAAAGGAAATGGTATCTCATCGGGATAAAGGAGGGAGAATGGGTGGTCCCTTTTATAACAAATGATGGCACTATTTTTATAAGGTGGACGGTAGTAAGGATGGCATCCCCAGGAAGGTCTTGCGAACCTTCATATGAGCGTGTAATGACCGAGCAATGTCAAGAAGGTGACAAAGATTCCTCTCAGTGATATTCGTTGTAAACAAATCTGGAAAGAAATCATGAAGATTTGATACACGGATGGCCGCTCGGGCTGGGAAGCGAGAGCACTGGCGATGGGTAACGAAGGTCGTCGTACGCGATTGGGTTGGTCCTCGGGAAGCAGACGCAATGGGTTGGGGAGTGCGAGGGCTAACGCTCATGAGGGAGAGGAGGGTCGGGGGGATGGGATCTGGTTTCCCACAGGAAGAGGGGGCGGCGTTGCTTCCGGTGCGGCGATGTTGGTCACTTGGCGTCATTTTGCAAGCTCCAACCTCAGTGCTTCGCTTGTGGCCGGGAGGATCACGTTCATGCATCCTGCCACGGTGCGGCGTCGGGGGCCCGCAGCGTTGTCGTGGGGGTAAAGAAGGAGATCTTTGTGCAAGGGTCGCCCACCGGGATCCAAGATAATCGCTCCTTTGCTGATGTTGTCGGCACTCAGCAGTGGTCGCGGGCTGGAGGAGCCAGCAGGGATCCTGATTGGATCGTAGAGGGGGATTGGTTTTTCGATCTTGTCGATCTGGGAGGGTGTTGCTTCTTTGCTCGAGGATGGCTTTGTTGGTGATGTGGTTGGCCTAGGGGGAACCAGTGTTGTGCAAGGGGTTTGTCTCCGACTCAAAAGGCGTGTTTGCTTGCGTCGGGTGGTGGCATTGCGATCTCTTGGAGGATGCCGAGGTTCGCATATGGAGAGGGACAGGGTCGACATGAGCGTATCGCGTGTGCGGTTGGAGTGCCCTTCTTGTCGCGGTCGGTAGAGGTCCTCATAGTGAAGTTGGGAAACTTGGGAGAGGTGGTGACGATCATCTCCGATGGTCAGTCTCCGGGTTCGGACCTGTTGGTCACCTTGGTCCTGCTGCGATGCTTTGGGGGTACGCCGTTGGAGTCGTGTTCTTGCCTCGTTGTTGATCGGGCATCGTTCAAGCTGCTGGTGCGGTTGCTTTCGCCGCCACCTCCGCCTTCTCTGTCAGAGTTGTCCTCTCGGTGTTTCGTTGCGCCGCCGGAGGCGGTGCCAGCTCGGTTGGAAGGCGATGGGTCACTTTCGTTAAAAGGTGAAGGGTCTCCTTACGTGGAGGAAGAGGGCTCGTCTTTTGCGGAAGGGGAAGGTTCGGTGCAGATGATCGAGGAGGCAGATCCCTCGAAAGCTCTTATGTAATCTTCTGTTCTGGGCGAAGCGGTGCAGTGGTCTCGAGGGAGGCACGGTCTCTCGGAGCCTCATCCTTTGATTCGGGGCCCCTCTTTGAGTCGGGTTTTTGGAACGGGTTGGCGGACTTAGATCCTGTCATCCAATTTTCGGATCCATCCTTCCTCGACGGATCTGTGATTCGAGTTTCGCTGCGGCCGACTGCTTGTCGGGTTGATGGGTTTCTCTTTGAGTGATTTCGGGCGAGCGGGTCCAGCTTTCCCTCCATGAGCTAAGCAGGTGCCTGGTCTCCTTTCCTTTGCTTGGGTCGATGGCGACTGCTTTTCTCTCGACCGATCGGCGCAGGTTGCTTCCAGGAGCTGCTCCCTTCTCGTTTCATCGTCCAGTGATCTGGGGATGTTGTTGCCTCTCAGGGATCCTATTCCGGCCTTGGTCCCTCCGATGATGCCATGCCCAGGGTTGCGCGGGACACCTCTTGTTTCTTTCCCCCTTCGCACGACCGCTGGTGATGCTCTGGAGGTTGGTGGTGACTCGTCCCGCTCGCTTGGGACATCGGTGGGCGAGGTGCTAGTCGGGGGACTCCCATATGGCTGCCCCTCGGATCTGCAGGTGGGAGATGGAAGGCGTCTGGTGAAGAGGTACATGAGGCGACATCAGTCCAGGGCTTCGACCCTCGAGGTCTCGGATTTGAAAAGTGCGGTTGCCTTGGCGGCAGGTGATGTCCACACCTCGGGATTGCCACCTGTTCATCAATAAAGGTCCTATCCTGGAACGTTAGGGGACTGGGTGACCCGGAGAAAAGAAGGGTGTTGGGATCTAGGTTCACCGAGTAGGGTTGTGATGTTATCCTTGTCCAAGAGACGAAGCTTTCCTCCGTTTATGAAGTGTTGTAGAGATCTTTTGGTGCATGTTCCGTATCGAGTTTCAGGGCCATTGCGAGTGGCCTCTTGATCGTGTGGCGTGACTCTGCTTTCACCTTCCGGTAAGAGTTGGCAGGAACTCATGTTCTTACGGTTGTCCTTGAGTGTATGCAGTCGGGAACTCTTGTGGCCTTTTCGAATGTATACGGGTCGTGTCTTTAGGACTATAGAGATGAGCTCTGGGCTGACCTCGGAGATGTGTGGGGTGCCCCTCCAGATAGTTCTTGGCTAGCAGGGGGTGACTTCAATGTCACGTTGCTCTTTTCCGACCACCCCAGGCTTGGGGGGGCCAAGATCCGGGTTCAGAGGCCATGGCTAATCTAATTGACGACCCATTTTTTGGAGGTTTTGGATCCTACGGACACGAAGTATACTTGGAGGAGCGCGGGTTCTCACTCCAGGATCGACCTTTTCCTGGCTTCTCCTGAGCTCATGGAGACCTTCCCCCTTTCCTTTCCTTCCTCCAGGGCCCGCACGAGATCGAACCATACCCCATTGGTGTGGGATTCAGGCGCTACCTCTCAAGTTCGGGGATTCTTTAGATTTGAGCGGGTATGGTTGCAGGTTGAGTCCTTCAGGGACATGGTCTCTTGTCAGTCGTCGTCTTTTGAGGTGTCCGGCTCGACAACCTCCTATGTGGCGCAGAAGTCGGTTTTGTTGCGGCAATTTCTTTGTCGTTTTAAGAAAGAGAATGGGGAGGCCCGCTTGGCCATGTGGGCGGCGGCGGAGGTGAAGGTTGCTATGTTTGACGCGTTGGAGGATGGCAGGTGTTTGAGGACGTCAAAGTTGGAGTAGAGGGCTGCGGCTCAGAGGGTCATTTTTGCAGAGGACAAGAGGTGAGTGACGGAGTGGAGGCAGAGATCCAAGATGACGTGGCTCAAGGAAGGGTATGCAAACACGACTTTTTTCCACAGGGTCGCGAGCAGGAGACGGTCTCGTAACTCTTTCCAGTCGCTGGAGGTTGGTGGGGTCAGCGTGGAACGGGATAGAGAGATGGGGCGTGCAGTGGCAGGCCACCTCCGGGATTTCTACAGTAGGGGTGATGATCGTCCTTGGAGGGGGAGTGGGTTGGGGGCATCTCATATCTCAGAGGAGCATGCTAGGCTCCTGGTGCAGGAGATCACCATGGATGAGTTGAAGAGCGCAGTATGGAACCTGAATGCAGATGGCGCGTCGGGACCGGACGGTTTTCTGGTCTCTTTTTACAGGGAGTTCCGGACTGTGATTGGGGACGAGATAGTGTAGGTGGTTAGGGAGTGTTGTCGTTACAATGCCGGTTTTGAGAGGGTAAACAGGACCCTCATCTTCTTGTTGCCCAAACATGATACATACGTGTCTTTGGATGACTTTAGGCCTATCGCCCTCTCCAATGCAAACCTGATTGTGGCGAAGGTTTTTACTACTAGGCTGAGCAAAGCGTTGGACCACATTATTTCACCGCTGCAATCGGCTTTTTTTCCTGGTAGGTAGATCGTGGACGGTCTTGTTATGGCTAGTGAAATTGTTGGGGATTGGAAAAGAAAGAAAAAAAAGGGGCATTTATGGAAGGTGGCTTTCTCAAAGGCGTATGATACTGTGGATTGGCATTTTCTCTAAGCAGCACTGCACAAACGGGGCTTCCCTGGGCGCTAGATTACGTGGATGAAGCATTGTGTTACTACGGCCTCGTACTCTACTTTAATTAACGGACGCCCGGAGGGTGGTTTCTCCCAGCCACAGAGGGGGTGACGTAGGGTTGCCCACTTGCCCCTTTGTTGTTTGAGATAGCGACTGATGTTCTGGCCTGCATGGTGGAGCAGGTGGTGGCGACCAGGCCCTCAGATGGTTTTTCCATTGAAGCCATCTTTATTCCTATGTTGCAGTACGCGGATGATACAATCTTTTTCATCGAAGGGGGCAGGCGTGAGGCTAAGGGAATGGCAGCCACCCTCAAGATTTTCAGTGAAATGTCTGGTCTGGTCCTTAATCGTAGCAAATCTACCTTCGTACCTTTCAGTTTATCGGCAGAGGAGGCCCTCCTCTGCGACGAGGATCTTGGCACTGCTTGCGGCTCTCTCCCTCTTTGTTGCATGGGCCTCCCTCTTGGCGCTGGCAGAATCAGGCTGTCAGATTGGTTTCCGGTTGTGGAGAAGATGGAAAGGAAGTCCTCTAGTTGGAAGGCGGCTATTCTGTCATGGGGGGTCGCTTGGTGCTGTTGAAGGCGGTTCTTGGCGCTATCCTTATATTCATTATGTCTCCTAGCCACAGAGGGGATGAGGTAGGGTTGCCCTCTTGCCCCTTTGTTGTTTGTGATTGCGACCGATGTTTTGGCCTGCATGGTGGAGCGAGTGGTGGCGACCAGGCTCTCGGATGGTTTTTCCATTGAAGCCATCTTTATTCCTATGTTGCAGTACACGGATCATACAATCCTTTTCATCGAAGGGGGCAGAGGTGAGGCTAAGGGAATGGCAGCCACCCTCAAGATTTTCATTGAAATGTCTGGTCTGGTCCTTAATCGTAGCAAACCTACCTTGGTACCTTTCAATTTATCAGCAGAGGAGGCCCTCCTTTGCGACGAGGATCTTGGCACTAATTGCGGCTCTCTCCCTCTTCGTTACCTGGGCCTCCCTCTTGCCGCTAGCAGAATCAGGCTGTCAGATTGGTTGCCGGTTGTGGAGAAGATGGAAAGGAAGCCCTCTGGTTGGAAGGCGGTTATTCTGTCATGGGGGGGTCGCTTGGTGCTGTTGAAGGCGGTTCTTGGCGCTATCCTTATATTCGTTATGTCTCCCAGCCACAGAAGGGGTGAGATAGGGTTGCCCTCTTGCCCCTTTGTTGTTTGTGATAGCGACTGATGTTCTGGCCTACATGAAGGAGCGGGTGGTGGCGACCAGGCTCTCGGATGGTTTTTCCATTGAAGCCATCTTTATTCCTATGTTGCAGTACGCGGATGATACAATCTTTTTCATCGAAGGGGGCAGACGTGAGGCTAAGGGATTGGCAGCCACCCTCAAGATTTTCAGTGAAATGTCTGGTTTGATCCTTAATCGTAGCAAATCTACCTTGGTACCTTTCAGTTTATCGGCAGAGGAGGCCCTCCTTTGCGACGAGGATCTTGGCACTGCTTGCGACTCTCTCCCTCTTCGTTACATGGGCCTTCCTCTTGCCGCTGGTAGAATCAGGCTATCAGATTGGTTGTCGGTTGTGGAGAAGATGGAAAGGAAGCCCTCTGGTTGGAAGGCGACTATTCTGTCATGGGGGTCGCTTGGTGTTGTTGAAGGCGGTTCTTGACGCTATCCTTATATTCTTTATGTCTACCCGTGTCATGCATGTCGGCATCTGTAAGCGGGTGGAGAAGTTGATGCGTTGCTTCCTTTGGAGTAGGTCGGGCCATGAGGGTGGCGGGATCCCCCTGGTGAACTGGGAGACAGTGACGCAGCCGAAGTCGGACGGCGAGCTTGGTGTCAAGAACCTGGAAACCATGAACAGGGCGATGTTGCTGAAGTGGGTGGGTAGGTTATGGGGGCAGAGCGAGGATATTTATTGTAGAGTGTTGAGGTGCATTTATGACATTAGTCATCCTGATCGTCTGGTCCAGTCATCTGGCATGCACTACTCGTCGTTCTGGAAGGGGATTATTTCAATGTTGCCCTTCTTTTGGTAGTGTTTCAGCTAGTTCTTGGGGATGGGCGCTCCTTCGCATTTTGGACGGATAACTGGTCCGGGAATAGATCTTTCGCTACTAGATTCCCTCGCATGTTTGCTCTTGCAGCTGACCGTGGTGCCTATGTTGCTGAATGCTAGGAGCATGGTAATTGGATGCCCTCTTTCTCTACTAACTTTTCGGATCAGTGTATGGAGAAATTCCTCCAACCATGGCCTCAAATTTCAACGAAATTCGGTAGACCTTCTGAATGTCGCGATCACAGGGTTTGGAAAGGCAACTCTTTCTCTGTTAGCAAGGCCTATGGGGCAATCTGTAGGCCAACGGCCTCAAGGACGGGCGTCGTCATTAGAGATTGCATCTTTGTTTGGAAGCTAAAGTTGCCGAAAAAAGTCGACTTCTTCCTTTGGCTACTGAGGAGAAAGAGAATTATGACGAATGATCGTTATGCGAGGCTCTTCCCTAATATATCTAAAACATGCCCGCTCTGCTTGAGACAGGTGGAGTCTATTGACTACCTCTTCTTCCTCTGCCCAGTTACGTCCCAACTCTGGGTTGGCTTTGGTCCAAGATGACTCAACACTCAAAGCTTGGAGAAGTTCTGGAGCTCACTTGTGGAGGCAAAAGATAAGCCACGTCAGGAGATTCTTTTTCCGTAGGCCCTTGTTTGGGCAATTTGGTTAACTAGAAATGGGGTATTATTTTCCAACCAACGCTTTTATTTTGAAAATGTAATCATGCATACCAGGCTTCTTGTTGAATCATGGCTCCTGTAAGTATATTTCTACTTATCCCTTAATAAAACTTTGGGGCAGACACCATAGCGTGTTACCCCTTTTCTAACTCAAAAAAAAAAGATTCCTCTCAGCTACCCCCATTCTGTTGAGAGGTATGGGGGCAGGAGGCAAGGTTGCAGAAGTCGGCAGTCGGTACTCAGTTGGCCAGGTCACTAACTAAGGATTAGTCGGCAGTCGGACGACTAATCGAATTTAGTCGGGCATTAATCAATTTTGAATTTTTTATTATTTTAAATATATAAATTATTATATAGATACTCAATCATAAATTTGCATAGATTTAGCAATTTTCAATTTTATAAGAGCTAAAAAAAGAAGCAATTGAAGGAAAAAAGTAGCAAGTTAAGAAAAAATGTTTGCTACATAACATTAGCTAATGTTCACTAACAGATACAACATGTCAAAATAAAAATAATTCAAGCAAGCATGAAGCATCAAGTAAAAAGTCATTCATCTCAATCAAGGTCATCATCCAAATCAATCTCTTCTTCTTCATCATCTCCATCATCTTCTTCATCATCTATGTCTTCAGGTAGAAATTCCTCTTCTTCATTTATAGGTGCAACATTTGAGCTTGAAGATGAAGCTCCCTTGCCAAGTTCACCTTGTTGGCTTCTTCTCAGCTCCAAATTCTCTTCTGCGCCACTTGCATGAGACATTGCACCCCAAGTCAATCCGGAACCTGGAAAGACCTCCTCATCTTGAGCTTGTACAATAACCTCTCCAATCCATTCACGTAAATGTGCACGATCACGAGAGGAAAGAGGATCTTTTCCTTTCTCACGACGATGTTCCATTAGGTTGGAATTAAAACGAGCGTACACAAGATCATTTAGCCTCTTTTTCTCCAACCTGCCTCTCTTCTTGGTATGGATCTGTAAGCAACATAACAAAAATTGTGACTAATGACTATATCAATTACTAATTTACTACTAGTATTTCTATTAGGTGGGTCACTAGAGTCATTACCGAGTCAAACCTACTCCAGTTGCGCTCACATCCAGAGGATGTAGAAGTCAATCTCAATATCTTGATGGCCATGTCTTTCAAATGTGGTGCATCGTCTCCATAATTATACCATCAATTAGCTAATAAAATATAGAATGGTTAAGTCAATGAAATCATCGATGATCCAAATGACATTAATGGAAAATAATGCCTGAAATACCTGGATCGAAATTTTCATCACTTCTCATCCTCTGTCTCACGGCTAATGGCTTCCCAAATGCCCCACGACCATGTCTATAATCAAGAAGCTCCTTTGTGGTGATAGCATCTTGTATATCCAAATCTGGATAAAATCTTTCCATGCAATCCATAAAACATCTCTTCACCACAATCTCTGCATCACCACCACACTCCGTGAAAAAGAAGTATGGGTTCAAAAAGTAGGCCGCTAGATGTAATGGAGTGTCAAGTCTGCCCTTGGTCTTGGAGATACAGCGTCCACAAAAAACTTGTAAGATGACTCCACGCTATTAAAAGATGCAATTATCTATCTCTTTGCCTCTTCAAGCCCTCCATAAACAAAGCCCAAGGATGGGCGGCAATCCGCATCTACCACACGCAATAGACAAGGTTGCAAAAATCGGTAGCTGGTACTCGGTCGGTTGGGTCACTGACTAAGGATTAATCGGCAGTCGGACGACTAATCGGATTTAGTCGGGCTTTAATCGGTTTTGAATTTTTTAATAATTTTAAATATATAAATCATTTTTGTATGTATATTCTTATATATTTACATAGATTTGTACATTTTTTATATTATCATAATGAACCAAAAGAAGAAATTGAATTTAAATAAAACACTAAGGTGGTGTTCGGCTGCCGGGTTATCCATGGGTGGATAACCCGGATTTGAGTTTGTGTGTTTGGTTGGTGGGTTAAGGGTTGTGAGGGTTTGTGTGATGTGATTGTATTGGAATTTGAAAAAGTTGATAGTTATTATTGTATGATTGTATTGAAATTTGAAAAAGTGGGTAGTTGTTGTGATGTGATTGTATTGAAGTTTGGAATAGTGAGTAGAAGTTGAGTATTTTATGATTTTTAGATGATATGATGGTATAATATATATTTTTTTGATGGGAAGGAAGTGGGCCCCACAAGTGGGTTAGAAGTGTGGGTTTTGGGGGTTTACCCACCCAAAGTGGGGGGTAAACCCCCAACCGAACGGGGCCTAAGCATATTAGGATAAGTTTGCTTTAAAAAATAAAAAATAAATGGTATCTCCAAGCAAAAACCGATCGACTAGTTGGCCTTAGTCGAAATTAATCAATACTCGGTCGGCCACCCCACCGACTAGACTAGTCGGACATACTAGTCGGGTCAATCGGGGGATTTTTACAACAATGGCAATAGACGAACCAAAGGTGAAAAAAATTTGATTGCAAATGCGGTGTGGTTTTACAAAGTAGCGGTGAAGACTATGGATGATGCTTGTTCTCCCTTTTTGGTCTTGTACCATTTGCAGGCCCTCCACTCATCTGACGAAAACATCAACTTAAGCTTGTCTTTTTTCTCTAGAATGCTTTCAAGAGTGAGAAAAGTAGTAGCAAACCTCGTTTGCCCTGGTCTAGCAATGTCTCTCATGTTTGTAAACTTCTGCATCAAGCTCAAAGTTTTAGTGTGAGCATAAATAAAAATCGTGAGCATCCTCACCTTTTTAACTGTGCTCTTCACTTTCGAATCTTTGCTGATCTCCTTCAAAGTAAGATCAATGGAATGAGCAGCACAGCAAGTCCACCATATTTGGGAATATTTTGTGAGCAGCAATCTCCCTACTGCTACATTTGCCGAAGCATTATCCGCAACAACTTGAACAACATTCTCCACACCAACTTCAGTTATGCACTCATCCACGAGCTGAAAGATGTACCCGACGGGGCGTCTCATCAGAAGCATCTATGGACTTCAAAAATGAAGTCCCCAAGGAGCAATTGACACAGAAGTTCATGATGCTCCGTCCTCGCACATTCGTCCATGCATTAGCCATTATAGAGCACCTTGTCTTCTTCCATGTAATTCGATGACATTGCAAGTCATCACATATTTTCTTGACCGCCTTCCTCAAAAATAGATCACTAATCTCATACCTCGTAGGAATCTTCAGACATGGGCCATACATCCTAATTGCCTCCACCATCTACTTGAATTGTTTCGTGGTCAATGCATTGAAAGGGATTGCCGATGTATATGCCCAGTTGCATATATATGAGACAACCCTTTCACGATGGTCCTTGGATAAAGCATCATTTATGCTCATCTGGCGTGTTCCTTAAACGGCTACAGTTTGTTCCAAAGATTCGGAAGATCGATGCCTTTTAGCAGATCCAACATCTCCAGCAATGCCAATATCAATCTCGTCTCTCATCTCAGCAACCTTAACGGCTTTCTAACTCTTCTTTCTAGCAACATCATCCAAGTATGATATCATCTTTTTCATCTCTTCGTCCACCTTAGGACATGCAGCCACGTTGCCTTTACGCTGTGTAAGATGTTGCTTGAACCTAAAAACCCCTCCGTTCACCACCTTCTTGCACAATCTATAAATAACCGTGTTCGGATCCCCACGGTTTGAAAGGTATCCAAATTGCTATGCAGGATCACTTGATCCTGGCGACACATAGAAGGACGAGTTGCTACCAGAAGCGACATTCATCGGGGGTGTTGCCATCTACATTGTCAAAACTCACAAGTTAAAAATTGATATAAACAAATTAGTAAAACTACTAATTATTTTATACTAGAAATATGACAAACTAAACCAAATGCAATATCCTCTTATCCAAAACAAAAGAAAAAACAGTGATTTGGTGACCAATCCCTTAGTATAGATTGCAGTGAAATATTATATAACATAATCTAGTCATTTAACTAATGAAAAATTATAACATATAAACAGTGATTTGGTGACCAATCATTTAGTATAAATTGCAATGACTAAAAACAGTGATTTCCGATGTACAATTGCAATGAAAAATTATTATCTAGTCATTTAATAAAACTATTAGACTATTAGTATAAATTCAGCTTATATGATTCATGGCTTGCATATGACATAACAAAACATAATTATACATCACCTAATTCACATTACAACATCTTAAAAAATTCACATTATAACATTACAACAATTATGCCATTTGATATATGTGTAAATGGGCCATATAAAATGATGATTCAGGAGCATTTTTGAATAAAATCTAAGATCTAGAAAGCTTCTTCTAGATCAGATCTAGAAAAGAACTTAAAAAAAAACTTATAAGATCTGGAAATCTAAGATCTGCAAATATTAATTTGACAAAAAAAACGTACAAAAAACCCTAATATCGCAAGTTGCAACACTGCCAACAATGGTTGAAACACAAGGAATTCGAAATTTTTGTTTTTGTAACAGAAAAGTTAAAAAAATGGAAACCCTAACCTTTTTAGGTTCGCAACGCTGGTTGGAATGCGAGGAGATCGAAATCTTCTCACAGGAGCGAGAGGAGATGGCCGCGATGCTTCTGGAGCGAGAGGAGAGTGTCGCGATGCTGCTGGAGCGAGAGGAGGTGCGGCGAACAGAGGAGTTGCCGCGTGGAGAGTGTATCGCAGATAGCAGAGAGAGAACGCAAGGGTTTCGATTCTTTCGAATTGAAATGGGTCTCGGGTTCGAAGCATCAGGGACAGGCACCAAACATTTCTGATTAAATGGATATCCGGATCCCCTTGCAAAAAGCGCTCGATTAGTCGACCGATTAGACAGCCCGACTAGTCTCCTTACCCGACTAAAGGCCGATTACCCTTAGTCGACTCGCCCAGGCCACCGATTCGCTTAATCGGGCCGACTAGTCGGCCTAGTCGGCCGATTTTTACAAGCTTGACAGGAGGTTTGATGAATAGTTCTCTGAAAGTCAAAAACGACACCAAATCATGTCGAGTAAATTCAAGTGCATTATCACTCATCATAATCTAAATACAAGCAGAGAAGGAAGTTTTAATGAACTAAAAAAAATATTTGACAATCTTATTAATCTCATACCGTTCCTTTATTAAGTAAACCCAAGAACATCTGCTATGATCATCAATAAAAACCTGAAAATATTCATAATCTCCAATAGTGCGGGCGAGACAAGGTCCTTAAATATCACAGTGAACGAAAGAAAAGGGTACATGTCGACTGGGCTCAATCTCAAAAGGAAACGAAGCATGATGATGTTTTTCGAACTAACACGCCTCTCACTCAAATGGCTTCAGTGAATAAAGTCTGGGGAACATCATAAAGAGAGCTTTGGCAAAGGGATGACCAAGTTGTAGATACCATAGATTCAGATCAGATGAGATAGACACAATACAACCAAAAGTAGAATTATGTACGAATATCAAGGTAGTAGAGTCCATTCCTCTCATATCCCCCACAAAAAATCTGCATCATCTAGATCACCTGAAAAATAACAAAATAGCTCATCAAAAATAACACGGTAATTCAACTCAGTACACAACTTATGAACAGATAGCAAGCTTAACGAAAAAATCAGAGGTATAATAAACTCCAGTAAGACAGAGTTTGGAGGAAAACTCCATGGACCCATCAGTGGTAACAGGGGCATAAGCCCCATTAGCAACCCTGACCGACTCTACAGTGGAAGAAGGTAGGGAGGACAACAGACTACCTTCTCCTCTCAGATGAGTCGAGGCACCGTAGTCAATGATCTCAGCAGGCGCTATGGTTGTGGTTGATTTGGCTATGGTACATAAAGTAGTGGCCAGAAGTGCAGTAGTCTCACTGGTAGTGACATCAGATCATTGTAGCAGTTGCATCAGGCGTGAATAGTTTGTTGTAGAGAGTCGGACGGTTGCCACTGGTCCTGATCAAGTGTCTTTGTCTTGTAGTATCGTAATCAAATGCAATGTTGACCTATGGCGGTATCTGAAATTTAACTCAACACCTCGCAAATGGGTGATTTGTCTTCTAGCAGTTAATACATGACATGCGGCCACAACCACGAGGTCCACGACTATTGCTAGAGCGGCCTCCTCAACCGAAAGAAGCTAGAAACGTAGATTTCTCCACTACAGTGGAAACTGAGTATGGATAGTAGAAATCTTAATCTGTTGTAGACGACTAAATATGACCTCGATGGATGAAATAGTATCAGATGTAAGGAATTGTTCCTTCACATTATGATAGCAAGTATGTCAACCAATCTGAGATCTGTAGATCAGCCATTTTGATCTCTTTGTCACCTATTTAGTACAACATGTAACTGAAATACGGCAAGCTCCTCATAAAGTCCAGTAAGGTGACGATAATACTCCGCCAAAGTAGAATCTCCCTGAGATGTGGACCAAATCCGCATGTAGATGTTAGCCAAACAGGACTTGGTAGTCTGTTGTGAGTACGTATGTGCCAATTCCTCTCACATCTCCTTGTCGATTTCCTTTTACAGAAGGTTCGCCATGATGCAGGGCTCCGCATTGTTGGTCATCCATGTCATGACCTGATACTATGATAGTTGTCTCCAAGACAGGAATCATAATCCTTGTCTTCCTTCTTTAGAGGCTTCCTTTGTCAAGATTGGTATCTTCCTCTGACCTACGATGAATATCTTGAAAACCTGAGACCATAGCACATAATTTTTCGTTCCCTTGAGTTTGATAGAAGTTCCATGAATCATCACGGAGGGTGTAGAAAACAAGGGTTTGATCTCGGTGGGAGTCGTGATCATCGTGATCAAAGGTTTAGAGAACCAAATAGATCTAAGATATGCTTACTCACGCATCAAAACATACGTAGGGACCGTTATCCTTATTTCCTATGCACGGCACGAACACCAGTGATTGTAATGATCTTACCCCCTCCCTAGAGCGGCTATAGATGACCTAATGTATGAAGATGGCGGTTCCATGCACTAACAAAACATAGATCTAATGGGTTCTAATTGGGGTTTCCACGCTCACGACACAAACAGAGCCTCCAAGCCGGATGCGATGGTCTATAGTCGATGGCGGCATAGCAGTGCAATACCATGATGGCTCACTCACCACCAGAGCCTCCAGGCGGTGGAACCCTCGTATGTGAAACCTCATGCAGAGCCTCCAAGTGGTGGAATCCTTAGATGTGAAACCTCATGCAGAGCCTCCAGGCGGTAGAACCCTCAGATGTGAAACCTATGATGGGTTTGAATCCCTTGGGTGATGGGTTCGAAAACCATAGGCGATGGCTTTAGGCAATGGAATGACCAACAGAAGACTCGAAGCCTTCAGGCGATGGAGGGTGATGATGCATGGAAGCACCAACCAATGGCTTCATGCAGCGATTATGCCTAGAAGCACCAGGTTGTGGCTAAGATCCCTGCATCGGGCCCCCAACGAACATTGGACCTGTGCAAAGAACAACGACAATAGGTTCGGTTCCTCTTACGGATAAGAAAGAGAGAAAGAGGCTGGAGGTGGCGGCAAATTTGCTTGGCACAAACCCGCATCTAGGATCAATGCTCTGACACCATGTGGAGAAAAAGTTGAGAATGAATGACTTGTTTATTCCATAGATCTAGGGTTTCTTATATAGCATGAAATCCTAGAGAGCAAAACAAAAGAGAAATATATGGATACCTCTGAGGGGTCATAGGACTCAACGAAATATATAATACATGCCAAAAATATAAGAACTCTAACAAGGTTCTTTATGTAATCTTCCACTATACTCCAGACTCATATGGGTCTATGGTTTAGTAATAATCAAGTGATTCATTTCTCCTGTGTGATATCAGAACAGTGGTATAATGAGTAATATTATATCCATATGGGAGAAAGAATGAGTGAGGGCGGGAGCGGAAGTGGTGCGGGAGGCGGCAAGAGTGGGAGAGAAGAGGGAGGAGGTGGTAAAGAGAGATAGAAGAGCCTTGGTTCTGGTTATCGGAGGGCCATCCGGATCGGAGGGGGTAGCAAGGAGTTGCGAACGGCCGACGGGGAGGTCGTCGATGACAACGTCAAGGGAGGAAAACCTTGGATAGATGAGAAGAAGCGAAGGTCTTGGCAGCTGAAATCCAAAGGTGGAGTGATATCATGGTGCTTTTGCTGCAACGCCGAGGATCACATTTCCAAGACTTGTGTGGCAGCGAAGCCACTGTGCTTCTGATGCGGTTGTTCGGGCCATCGTCGGAGAGAGTGCACGGTCAAGGCTATTGGTCGAAGAAACAGGCACCGCTCCCGGTGTCCCACGAGGCAGATGTGGCTGATGGCCACTAGAAGGCTTGGTCAGAAGAGGATTTTGTTCCTGTTTTACGTCGTTTAACTAAGGGAGCGACAATCGAACAACCCTCAGATGGACTCCTAATTGGGGAAAGCGAGGAGGATGCCTTGAGAAATATCTGTGATGGGCTATCGGCGACGAGAGTGGTCGAAGTGGGGGTAGATGTGCTCGGTCTTCTGGGAGTGATGCTCTGTATGAGGGGTTTATCGTCGAGAGGAGCGAAGGAGGTGTTGAATGGGGCCTTGAGGGATGCTTGCCACAAGAATCGGGGGGGTTATCCTGTGGCGAAGACCTCGGTATCTAGATGGAGCTTCAGGGGATGTTGACGCTCTATGGAAGATGAAGGTTTGGGGCATCCCGCAGAGATGTCGAAAGGTGGAGGTTCTCCGACAGACGCTGCTACATATAGGAGAGGTCGTGGAGCTTTATTGCTCTGGTATGTGATCGGGCGAGGAGTCGGAGGTGGTCGGTCTAATGCATGAATCGAAGCCACCGGCATCGATGAGGACGACAATGTAGCTTTAGTGTCACGTCATGCGCAGCACCTGCTTGGAAAGCTTCAAAGGCGAACCCAAGTTACGCTCCTCGCACTGCACCGCAACAGGCCCTCCCACCCTCTGCTACTCCCCCCCCCCCCCCCGCGAGGCAGGCGGGCACGCGCGGAACCGCAGATCACCAGGCCCGCCTTAGGAGCCGCCCACGCACGTGCGGGACCACTGGACTCCCCAACATTCGCGCGATGCTTGCCTCCTCCATGCGCAGCACCCGAGTTCACGTCATGCGCAGCACCCGAGAATCGCAGCCCCGCATAGCCGGACCCGTCGCTGCCTCCCCGATCGGAAGCGGAAAGGCGCCGCAAGGACCCATGCCCGCGACTGGGAAGAGATTCGCGCCGTACCCTTGATTCGCTCCGCGCCCGAACATCGCCCTCCAGAATCGCATCGCTCCCTTGAGTCGCTCCACGCCCTAGAATCGCGCCGCGCCCGAGCATCGTGCCGCGCCCTAGAATCGCTCCGCTCCCGAGCATCGCGCCGCGCCCTAGAATCGCTCCGCCACACGCCCGAGCATCGTGCCCGAGCATCGTGCCGTGCCCGAGCATCGCACCGTGCCCGAGCATCGCGCCGCACCCTAGAATCGCTCCGCCACGCGCCCGAGCATCGCGCCGCGCCGAGCATTGTGAAGGTCTTCATGTGGAATTTTAGAAGGGGTGGACTCTTAATTGGGGACCGTTTTACGTGGTTCGTTCCAAATGCGGACCCAACATGCTTGCGATGTATATAGGATGTGGAGGATGCAAATCATCTTTTCTTCAAGTGCAGGTTCTCTTTGGAGGCATGGACCATGTTTGGGAATCACGCGATGCGTTTGCATGTTGGGTTTCTGGAAATCCATTAGGGTAGAGTGGAATGGCACTGAGAAGGAGTGATCTGGGTACTTATCTCATATCTGGGATTGCCAAAAGTGGTGTGATTTTTCACGGGACCATGTTTATGATGAAAATGTGATAGCGCATGCTAAGGTGCTAATTGAGAGTTGGAACTTATAATTTTTGCCCTTCTTTTCGCCTATATTACGCTTGTATTTTTTATTGATGTGATAAATTGTGAAATTTTTAGGCACACACCAATAAGGTGGGGTCATTTTTCCTTTTCAAAAAAAAGTTCTATCCATATAGGCCTCTACCCCCTCTACCAAAATCCTAACATAAAGGGATATGTGCCACCTTCTCATGCCATTGAGACCCAACTTCAGGCAACTAGAGCCGTCGCCAGTGGCCGCCAACAGCCTCGAGTGCTGCCACTAGGTGCAACAGCAGCAGCATCAGGGCTGGCTGTAGCCACCAGCATCTGCCAGCAGCATCCAGCACTGCCTTTACTGCTGCTAGGCATTCCTCCAGCACCACCTGGAGCCTGCCGCTAGCCACCAGTAGCCACCAATGTTATCGGTGCCACCCCCAAACACATACTCAACATCGATAGGCCACTGTCCAAATATAAAAAAAATCCGAACACCTGCTCAACCGCGCATGCGTAGAAATCTTCCGATCCACAGTTTCCATGTGAACCTAGTTTAGGGTTGTACTCTTCTTCGAAGGATTGGTCTTATTGATGCCGACATGACGACTGCTGAGGCAAAGCTGCTTGTGCCTGCTTCAAACATGGTTGTTCAGGGTGGGCGCGCACGCACACACGCACACACACACATATATCAAATTAACAGGTGTTGAATACAAGGTGTAGACTGGGAAACCTTGATAGTAACTACTCATGGGAAGTGTTAATAAACAATCTAAAATAGATGTCAAAAGCACTTGCCCCAGAGACACTGATTAGATCTTTTGCAGAAATGGATTGTCCAAACAACCTCGCTGCACTCTGAAAATTAGAAAGAAAACATGATATCCTTTAGAAATTATTTTCAACAAAGAGCAAGAGAAGAAGATTGAAATAATCTCCTGTAGTATTGTCCTTGGAAGAATGACAGAACATACTTGTAAATAGGTTATCGCTCGCCGAAGATCGCCTTGAGAGATAGCACCAAGGGTGGAAATTGCCTGCATGGAGATGTGAGCACCACCAGCTAAGAAGCCAATTCAAATTGAGTATTAAAGACAAATATGGAAGCTACTCTAAACCTCAGCATCCAAACTAAGATCCTCTTCTTTACAAATGTGCATAATTCGACTGCTCATGATTTCTTCAGAGAGTGGTTTGAACCTGAACTTTGCACATCTGGATGCCAGGGGCTCTATGATCCTGTTATCACATAATTATGGTATAAATCTATATAAATTTACTTTATAAAATTGAGAACAACAATAATGAGTAAAAATTAACAAACTCTAATAATACCTGCTGATGTAATTGCAAATAAAAAAGAACCGGGTTACTTTGGAATAAGTCTCCATGGTGCGACGCAAAGCATTCTGTTGGCAAAAACAAAGTTAATGGAGAATGTTCAAGTACAGTGTCATCAGAAACTCGATGAATACAGGATGTATTGTGGAAATCAACTGTCCTACCTGTGCATCTTCTGTAATTGAATCTGCCTCATCTAGAATGATAATTTTGTAGGGAGGGCAAGGGTAGCCACTGGATTAGAAAAGAAACAAACAAGTTAGCAAGTACTTCTTAATACAACTGAACGAAGCTTTTCCAACATTGTGGGGTCAGAATTCGCAAGTACTACACAGGAAAAAATGGCAAAGCCCTTGCCCACTATAAGTAGGGTTGGCATGTTGAAAGATCCGACTATATCGACTACCTAACGCAACATCCACACGGGGAATTTGAAACTACATACAGAAAACGTACATAAAATGACTAATGAAAATGTAAAGATGGTGATAGAAGCTGATAAATTGTAAGAGGCGCAGCATCAATGGGATACAAAAATCCCGTTTATCTCTTTAGGTGGCGTTCGGTTGGGGGGTTACCCCCAGCTTTGGGTGGGCAACCCTCCAAAACCCACACTTTTAACCTACTAGTGGGGCCCACTCCCTTCCCATCAAAAAAATTATATATTATACCATCATATCATCTAAAAATCATAAAATACTAAACTTCTACTCACTATTCCAAACTTCAATACAATCACATCACAACAACAACCCACTTTTTCAAATTTCAATACAATCATAGCATAATAATTATCAACTTTTTCAAATTTCAACACAATCACATCACACAAACCCTCCCAACCCTTAACCCACCAACCAAACACACTAACATAAAAACGGGTTATCCACCCCCGGATAACCCACCAACCAAACACACCCTTAGATATGTCGTAGGACGACCAAAACCCAGTTATAATGCAGCATGACTCGCAGCCATTAAATAAAAATCAATAACCAAAGTCTGGTTGTAATGCAGCATGATGAACACACACTAGATACAATAAGTAAAGACTGGTTACATCTTCCATCACTCAATCAATAATCAAACCCGGCTACAATGCAGCATGACTAATACCCACTAAAGAAAAAGCTATCACATGCTTCGATATTATTTCATCCAATGAGCTCAAAATGCGAGACCACCGTTGTTTAAATTAGATCACGCTGTCTTCCGTAAGTATGTTCCCCTCTGCCAATGCTTTAAGTCCTAAAGCTCCTCCGAAGTTCATCAAAACTAGAAACATCAGCCAGGATATTATCATTAATCTCCAAACGAGATTGCCAATCGGACAGTCCACATCCTTCTCACCACTTGATGCAAATAAGAAAACGCGCGATGATAAGAAATAAATTTTGGTGGTGGTATTTTTTTTGGTAGAAGAAAATGGAGGGGTTGAGAAGAGAAACTCGTCGGAACACGAGGGGTTTGGAGGAGAGAAACGTGAAGACCACGTGGGGAGGGAGAGAGAGACGAGAGAGGGAGATAGAGAACGAATCTCAATTTTTCATATCAACTGAACTCTTTAACACAATAGCCTATCATCCCTTTATATAGGAGGGATGAGGTTACAAAAATAGAAACTCAAATTCAAACTAATTATCCTAATTTGACTCTAACCGACTAACTAACTAATTTGAAATTCAAATTGAAACTGACTACTTTGAGATCACAGGCGATCTCTTTTATTTAAACAAAATTACGACGACTCAAAATAAGCGTAATTAAAATTAACGGATAAAGGTAGAAAAATGCGGCCCTATTTATCCATTTCACGATGCCTCAATTCTCCTCCGCTTGAAAAATTCGTCTCCCGACGAATTGCTGGATCTGCAGGCTTGGAGGTTGATACGTCAGCGTTCTCGATCATCCCATGGAAGAACTACTGTGGAGCGAATGGCAGAATCCATGCGTGTGTGGCGCGAATGTTGGCGACGTTGGCCTCGTGACGGAAGAGTAGGTGTGGCGCACATGCGGGCGCCCATCCGGGTTTCGTCCCTTTGACATGGTGCTTGAAGAACTGATGGGGCATCTTCATGACGAACAACTCGGCCTTTGGAGAGTCCATAGCAAAGCAATAGCACAAATAGAGTAGAGGAGGAGATGTGGCCAATGAATTAAGCCATGGGGCCTTTGAATAGGTGAAACCCATGATCCTAATCCTAATTGGATAAGGAGGCCATCCAGATTTTGTCCTTTCAGCACTTCTTTTTAAATATTCCTGCTCCAGGGGGTGGAATGCAATTTTCGTACCTCTTCATCTCTTCTTAAGTTACCACCAACCATATTGTTTAAACAAAAATTGGGTGGGAGTGTCTTTTTGCAATTTCCACAAATCAGCCCCTTTGGATCCCCAATTTGAAGGGATTCACTTTTCACGGGGGCGGCTAGGGTTCTCGCAGGGGCAGCACGCGGTCGATGAACGGTAGCCTGTCTGTGCGCTATCTGCGCAACTGGTGGGATCTCGCAAGGGCAGCACGCGGTCGATGTGCTGGTGGGTGGCCGTGTTGGCGAGGATGGAGGTTGCGCCACAAGGGTTTCAGGGGCGGCAGGAGGGGGTGTTGTGGCTGGGGTTGGCAGCACATGAGGTGAGAGGGCTTCATCGGGAGAAGGTGGCGACAACTGTGGGGCAGGGGGGGTCGACGATGGTGCATAGATTGCGGGAGGGGGTGCTGGGGGTGCGAGGGCAGCGGGTGGGTTTTGCGGTGGTTGGATGACATGGAAGGAAGGGGGCGACGACAGCATGTGGCCGTGGAGGGCGTTGGGTCTGGCGTTGGAGGGCAGCACTGGGGATCGTACAGGGAAGAGTGACGGGGTTGGGGGCTCCTCTGCGCACAGGGTCAGTGGGAGGGGTCGCTGGGGGTGTGGGGGTGACAGCGGATGCGGGGGTCTGTGTTGCAGGGGATGCGTTGGTGGAAGGAAGGGGAAATGGCGGTGGTGGTGGGGCAGGGAGGGTTGCCGGGGAGAGCACGGGGGATGGGGGTTGCACCACAAGGGATGCAGGGGCGGAGGGGTCCCTCGAGGGAGCCGTGGAAGGTGCCGGGGTCAATTTCGAAGGGGTTTTCAAGTCTGAAATTACCTGGACAGCAGTCGGATCGACGTTTTTTCTTCCGGAATGATCTGGACAGCGAGCAGGTCGGTGTTGATGACGAGTTTTTCTTTGTCAAAATTCCGGACAGCGGCATCGGTAGTGGAAGACTTTGATTCGGTCGCGCATAGGGTCTCGAAATCAGCCATCGAATCTTGTAGTTTTGTTTGGAAATCAAGCAGTATGCCCAGCATCTCCTTGTCATAAGCTTCGTTGGATCGTCGTGTTCGTTCCGATGAACGAGGGTCTTTCGTCGTATGTCGGCGCGAACGTCTGGACGGATCGTTAGATCATGAGGACGATATGTAGGCCATGCTCTGATACCAAATGATGCAAATAAGAAAACGCGTGATGATAAGAAATAAATTTTGGTGGTGGTATTTTTTTGGTAGAAGAAAATGGAGGGGTTCAGAAGAGAAACTCGTCGGAACACGAGGGGTTTAGAGGAGAGAAACGTGAAGACCACATGGGGAGGGAGAGAGAGACGAGAGAGGGAGATAGAGAACGAATCTCAAATTTTCATATCAACTGAACTCTCTAACACAATAGCCTATCATCCCTTTATATAGGAGGGATGAGGTTAGAAAAATAGAAACTCAAATTCAAATTCAAACTAATTATCCTAATTTGACTCTAACCAACTAATTAATTAATTTGAAATTCAAATTGAAACTGACTACTTTGAGATCACAGGCGATCTCTTTTATTTAAATAAAATTACGACGACTCAAAATAAACGTAATTAAAATTAACGGATAAAAGTAGAAAAATGCGGCCCTATTTATCCATTTCACGCTGCATCACCACTCCTGCAAATGGGGCATGTCTTTTCTAGGGGTACCCCGCCTTCTCCTACAGATATTTGTCGCTAAAATTTTCCTCCTTAGTATCCAAGCATCTAAGCGCACCTTTCAATGGTGGATTTTTCCTTCGAGATAAAGCGGCAGTCTAGAGTGAAACACCAGTCGAAGCCTTAAGATGCTTTCTCAGAGCATTGTAAGCTTTGGCAACCATGAAATCATCATGCATCCACCGCCAAGCATCCAACAATTCACCAATCCCTAGGAACTACCCCTCCTGCAACATGATTAGGAAGAAAATTGTGCATCCTCTGGTCCGATGGGAGTCTCAAAAGTTGACGGCCATACACCACTCCAACATTGTGTTAGCAATTCCTGACTGTCTATTGCATGGAAACAACCTGAGGTAACAAACACCCCTTTCCCAGGCAGGTAATTGAGCAAGAACTTGATATCCCCTCCACTACAAATGCACCTTAGAAATGGGGCCACTTTCAATACTTTCACCATCAAACTTTTCCATTATAGAGGCATTCTTTGGCATCCATACACTCTGATCTGGATAAATATACCCAGTAACAAACTTACATTCTTGTAAAATCTAACAAAAAATTTCACCTAAACCTAACGACTTCAGTGCAAATGCCCTCCACATCCGACTGCTAACAGCACCCCACTTCACCAAGCATTTGTCAGAGCCCTTTTCCTGAACTCCGTTTCAAAAAATATTATGGAATAATTAATTATGTGAAAATATTTTATGGATCATGTTGAAAATCAAAAAAATGTATTTTTTTCCTTTTTTATTTATCTTTAAAAAAAGATGAAATAGTTGCAATGAATATAAAATGAAAATTATTTATTTATAGGTAAATGAATTGCAAAATAATTTTGCAAAAAAATCGATATTTGTTTTACATCGCCAGGCAAAATATTCTGGGTATCTAGGGAATAGTTCCTTTAATGCAAATTTTCCCTATATACATTCTATTTTGTATTTTATTATGGATTATTTCTATTCAATTGAATTAATACTTTGTCGGCGTAAAATATTTAATATCAAATCAAGGATATTATGGCATGAAAATATATCTCCATATTCGCCAGCATCTGATAATAGACATGAATATATGTAGAGTGTTGGCAACACGAAGAAACCACCTCCAAACATCAAGCTGGCATCTAACATGCAGCTTCCTCTTCATCATTTTCATCATCAGCCAGCAATCAACAGACCTACACGACGAGCCGTAAATGGTAGACCAAGGTAAATCACTGGCAGTTGTTTGTGTTCAATAGACACTGCCATCTCACAGCTCCCAACCTCTTCAGCTTCTACGCACTTGAAATGATTAATAACAAGTCGCATATCAAGTTAAAAACATGCATAAGTGCCCTCAGACAAACGCCTATTGAATCGAACCCCAGCAGAATTGTGCTGTTGACATATTGAAAAATCCTTGGATGCTTCTAGCTAGCCCCAACCACAGAGAAACTCGAGAATAGCCCACTCTGACATGCTTGAAATGCCCCTCGAAACCAGGACTGCAGCCAGGACAAACAACATAGGTGCAACAGTTCATCCCTCCTTACACCCCTCACCTAGATATGGCCATCCTCACATCTGCCATTCACAAGATAGAAAAAAAGACAGAAAGCCGTAGTAACAGTCCATTCATCTAAGACAACTGAATATCAGGAAAACCACACATCCACAATGTTCTCTGTAAAATGACCGGTAAAATATACATAAGCTTTCGTAAATAAATCCTCCATAAGAATTCCTTCACCTCGGCGATGGAAAATAATTCCCAAAGCAGCAAAATAATTTTCCATCATGGATTGGACAGTAACACACAGGCTGGACTAGTCTAAGCAGACATTCCAAAATTCCCATAAGATCCAACACCTAAATCTTGATCATGATCAGGTATAGAATTGGATAGCAACAAGCATACGTTAAATAAGCTCATGTACACAGGAAGCAAATATTTAGGAGATGTCAGAGAAAGCGGGTGAGGGGGAGCAAAAGTTGAGAGGGCGGAGAATAGAGGGATGTCCATGAGGAGACGAAAAATCTAATGTCATGGTTGGGCTTTATCTCCCACGACAAGAATTTGTAGAAGGAAACTCAGAAACTAGCAGTACACGAAGTACACGATCTTTTTCGAGATTTCCCTACTATTGGAGGAAAGGATTAGTCCTCGACCGGTTTGTAGATACGATGCATGTAGCTACCACACTATAATTTTGATGCTGATTGATGCATGCTGTCAACCATTAGAGGGAGTGGAAAGGAGTAGGGGCCTCTCTCATGCGTGGAAAATGTGCAGTATTGGGAAATCCCATGGATCCCTATTACGGAAGGGGGCCTCCTTTTTTAATGTGCCCCAGTTAACTGCATACCTTCTGATCGGGCGGTTACTGTAGAGGGAAAAGAATTAATTGCATCAATGAGAGGTCATTGGGTTCTCTTATATAGGAGAGGAACCTATTGGAAAAATTACATGAAGAAGACAAAATAAATAAATAATAAGAAAACTGTAAAAAAGATAGGAAATATCTCAACACCCCCCCCCTCAAGCTAGAGCGTAGATATCGATAAGGCTCAGCTTGGAACAACATCTCTGATAAAGCCCTATGGCTAGTAAAAACATTTGTTGTCTGATCCCCAGAGCTGACTGAATAGTGGCAATAAGGTCCTTCTATATCATGTCACGGGTGTAGTGACAGTTCACCTCTATGTGTTTGATCCTCTCATGAAAAGTTGGGTTGTTGGCAATGAAAAGAGCAGTCCGGTTGTCACATTGGAGGTGGATCTGACCCATATCCTCTTTGTGCTAGCCTGCGCCATGGCCATGTATTCTGACTCAACACTCGATCTGGCAACCACGGTCTGCTTCTTGCTCTTCCAAGAAACCAGGGAATCCCCTAAGAACGCAGCGAAACCGGAAGTAGACTTCCTATCCTTTGGACACCCAGCATAATCTGCATATGCGGTAACTGAAAGAGATGCATCTCTATTGAACAGAAGTCTCGTACCTGGTGAAGTCTTCATATACCACAAAATTATATGGACCGCATCCATATGTGCATGTCTGGGTTGCTCCATAAACTGACTCACTTTGCTCTCGGCAAAGGATATGTCAGGCCTGGAAATAGTCACATATAGTAGCTTGCCAACAAGCTCCATATACTTCCTCTTGTCGACCTCCTCAGTGTGATCATCATATAGCTTCATGCTTAGGTCAATAGGAGTAGTGACAGGTCTGCAATTTGCCATGCTTGTGTCTGAAAGAAGGTTTGTAACACACTTACTCTGGGTCATGCTTCTGAAACCATGCTCTTAGACTCTGCTTAAGTCTGAGAGCTTCTAGAGTGAACACCCATTTACATCCCACAACGGATGCGCCAACTGGAGCAGAAACAAGACTCCACTTACCACGTGACTGTTACGCAACTATCTCCTCCTCCATGGCTAATATCCACTAATTGTCCTGAAGAGCCTCCTGATATGTATGTGATATCTCCACGGCTGATAGTGCCAAGGTAAACCTCCTGAAATCCTCTGACAGTCTGCTCAAGGAAACTTGAGATGCAAGAGGATAAGTAGCACACCTACGTTTCAGCTTGCGCAGAGCAATCTGCATTTCAATGTCATCTGCCAAGGGCACTTGCTCAATCTGTATGGAATCCTGTTGCACAGACAACTCAGTAGTACCATCAGTAGAAACAATGTGCTCATTACATACTTGAGGCGTGTTGGATGATGGGCAAGACCTATAAGCAGGTGGACCGAGCGAGACCTGCGAGTAAAAACATGTGGCAAAAACTGAGACACGTTACGAGATGGAGCCACAGAAGCACGTGCAGCTGCAGGAGTAGGTGTAGGTGGTGGCGATGGTAGTGGTGGTGGTTGAGGAGGTGGTCGTAGAATAAGAGTAGAGGGAGGTGGTGGCACGACAGTAGGAGGAGGAGGCATGTAGATCTCATCGTCAAGGTCGAACGGGGCTAGTCTGTCGCCAGTAAGAGAAAATACAAGACAGACTCAAAGAAAGTAACGTCGGCACTGACAAAGTATTTCCGCTTGAGCGGATCAAAGCAACAATACCCCTTCTGGGTACGAGAGTAGCCGGCAAAAAAGCACTTAATAGCTTTGGGAGAGCGTTTGTCACGACCTGGAAAGACGTCATAAACAAAAGCAACTGAACCGAACATGCGAGGTGTAAGAGAGAAAAGATCCTTCTCGGGAAACGCAATCGAGAAAGGAATCTTCTCTCCTAACACAGACGAAGGCGTGCGGTACACCAGATAGCAAGTTGTGAGGACAACATCTCCCCAGTAGGCATGAGGAGTACGACTATGTATCAACAATGTTCGAGTCACATCACTTTTACGCTCGGCAACACCGTTCTGCTGAGATGTATAGGCACATGAGGCCTGATGAACAATGCCAAGAGATCTAAGAAAATCAGAAAGATGTAAGGTGCAAACTCTAAAGCACTATCAGATGAATATATTTAACATTGGCAGAAAAATATTCATTATCTCATTAATAAAAGATTTGATCACAGATCCAGCCTCAGATTTATTCTTCAATAAAAAGACTCAAGAAAGTCTAGAAAAATCATCGACAACAACAAGATAAAAACGGTGTCCCTAGTGATCAGGAACACGACTCGGACCCTAGATATCTAAATGAATGAGCTCAAATAACTGAGAACTGCTCCGACTCTGACGGGATAGAAAGGAGAAACGATGACGCTTCCCAAGCTGGCATGCCACACACTGGAAGGAGGATCTTGTGGAAATCTGAGGGAAAACATGACAAAGTTTCTGCAGAGGAAGGAGGCCAAAACGAAGGTGCCATAGATATGGTGAGACTGGTCCAGTAGGTATAGTAGAAATGCCAATATGAGGAGGTTGGACCAGTCTGTAGAGTCCCCGCTGCTTACGGCCACATCCAATCACTCTGCCCATGAGTATGTCATGAAACACAAGAGATGAATGGTCAAAGATGGTACGACAATACAGATCCTTAGTAATCTGACTAACAGAAAGTAAATTCATCTGAAAGTCAGGAGCATATAAAACATTCTAAAGACGCATGGACGTCGTCATATGCACCTCCCCCTGTCCTGTAATGGGTAAGTGATCGCCATCGACAATGGCAACCCATCTACCATGTGGTATGGTCCTGTAGTACCTCAGTTGTGCTTTGTCTTAACAAAGATGATGGGAAGCACCATAGTCCATAATCCACTTTATAATATCTGCACCATTACTACAAGTAAAAGCGTAAGCGATATCTGAGAAGCTCGAAGAGGCTCTGGTTGCTGTTGTACTATCTGTAGTGGTGGTTCCTACAACAGGAGTCATGATCTCTCGAATACGAGAGACGATATCATCCAGACGAGGATCAGCCTGGGAAGCAAGTGTATCTAAAGGCTCAATATGTTCTGCCACACGACCAGAAATGGGATATCCATGCTTTTGATAGCATATATCCTCTGCATGATCCGATCGACGACAAAAGATGTAAGGGTCAAGTGGACGCCCAACGCCTCTGCCACAAGGGGTGCGTCCTCTAGACTGGGTCATCACTCCTCGACCATGAAAAACGGCTATAGCTGGCGAGGGATGAGGAGTGATCGTAGGAGGCATGATAATTTGGTTGAGACAGCTATAGGCCTCTGTTAGAAAATAGGAAGCGGAATAGAGCATAATCTAGAAATATGAAACTGGAAGAACATAAAGATTTCCGTGGAACCCTACTCCGTGAGGAGTGGGATGAAACCACGGGAGAAGCCCTCAAAGGGGCATATCTTGCATTGCTTTTCTCAATGGATACAGGAGGTCTGGGGCTCCTTATATAGCCTCCACAGAGCCCCCAAGTCCCACCACTGGTAGATGTGGGACTAAACTCTTGGATGGGGTAAATTGATCCTGGAGGGATCCATTTACCCATCTCCCTCATACATGACGCATACAACGAAGTACTCCAACACTCCCCCTCAAGCTAGAGCATGTAATGCTCAGCTTGGACAAACAGAAAGAAACTCAACTCACGTTACGGGATACTACAGACAATATCAACTCAACGCGCACAACTGCTGATGTCGAGGACGTTGCTTCTCATGCCGTGCAGGTAAGGAGGACGAACGGGCTGGAGTGTGAGTCTGAAAAATCTCCTCGTCGGAGAGCATGTACTATGAACTGTGCATGCTAGAGTCACTGCTACTGAAAATGAGTCTCCATGTCGGAGTACTCCGGCCCGCTACAACATGTGGACAATTGCTCCATCTCTGAAAAGGGCCGAACTGAAATGACCGTGGAAGTGCAATCCTCGTCGGAGTCCACAGTCGCTGGAGAATGGAGTCCGAAAAGTCTCCTCGTCGGAGAACTGGGTCTCTCCCATCTGGCACAGAGAATGGTACACTACTCTGGTGTACCTATGATACCACATGAAAACCCTTGCCAACATGGCATAGGGAATGGTCCTCTACTCTGGAGTCCCTATGGCTCACATGAAAACTCTGGCTGACAAAACAAGAAGAAGATGGGGACCTCGATAAATGACGCAACATGTGTTCATCTGAAAATGACTGCAAACATATGCGTGTCTGAAAATGAGTCTCTCTCTCTGGAGAACTCGAACAAGGGGCCACTCAAACATGGAGTGCCTCTAACTTAGACTCTGACCAATCTGAATGTCGAGCCTGAAATCTGAACATCTGTAGAGTCTGGAAAATATGATCGGGCATCTGGACTGGAATCTGAACAGGCATCTGGAGACAGGAGAACTGAACTTTGTCTCTGAATCTGGAATCTGAATCATCAAGATGATGCAGTATGATGCCGAAGAACTCTACACTATACCCTACCTTTCTCCCATACTTGTCGGAAAATGGACATCGACAATGTTGGGAGAAGACAACAATAATGGGGAATGAATAAACCAAAATAAGTCGTCGTCATTTTTTCTCGGCTTTACAAATCATTTCCTTTTTTAAAATTTACGTACGGCTTTTCCTGCCCCCCCCCCTTTTTGTACGCGCCTTTTTCATATATATTTTTTTCGAAACAAATTCTCTTTTTTTATAATTTTTTTCCTGAAACACATTTTTTTGGTACTGGACCCTCGGGTTTTTTTCCAGCCCATCATCACTTCCTTTTTTTTTACTTGGGCCCTCAAACAACCCCCAAAATGTTTTATTTTTAAACCTAACGCAGGAGCCCCTTTTTTTGGGGGGGGGCTATATTAGGGTTCCCACTTGGGGGAACCCCCTCGTGTCCAAGCGCCGCCCCGATGGGGGGCTTTCACGCACACACAGCCTCCTGTATTCCGGAGAGGAGGAGCGCGCGGGAGGTCTCAATGACGATCTGGAGTCGAGGCCGCGTGGAGGAGAGACTGAGATGGGGGGCTGGAGCGATGATGCAGTGTCGCCGCACGGAGTTGCTAGGTCACGCGACACATGCGTGGTTGCGATGCCGCCTGGAGTGCAATACAGGGAGAGCAGCGCCACTTGAGGAGGGGACTTCGTGCGGAGAGATGCACAGGGGTCTCATCGCGCCTAAGGATTCACCACCGTGCGGAGAAGGGGACTTCGTCTGGGGAGTCGTGCGAGGGCTGCTGCACGATGCGGTTAGAGCAGCCACCGTCGATTTAGGGTTCCTTCTCGAGAGGATGCCGCAACCTCAATGTTCCGCCTAGAGAGGTTCTGCGCAAGTAGGTCGGATGTGCGTAGATGTCGCGCGCTATTGAGAGCTTCGTCATGGAATAGTATGCGTCGTCGAGGTCTCGTTCATCGTGCGAAGACGGGCTTCATCACGGTATGGTTGGCTGGAAATCTCGTGCGAGGCCTTCTGCGAACCGGGAATTGGGTTTCCAGCCGCTTAGATGTCACCATGGCTTGCGCGAGGATCTGGAATCAGGGCCTTGGTTGGAGTGCACCCGCCATAAGAAGAGCAGTTGCCTGGTGCTGCGCGGGATCTCGCGCCACCTACGCAAGCAGATTCCGAGGATCTGTGACTACAGCCTGGAGTTAGGGTTTCAAAGAAAACCCTAGAACATGATATTGAACTAGAGCCAATCTGAATATGATCTTCATGAAAGAACAATAATCGAATCTCGAAAAAAAATATGATTATAAATCTTCAACAAAATCCCACGAGATTCGAACCCGCTCTGGTACCATGTTAGAAAATAGGAAGCGAAATGATAAAACGGAGCATAATCTAGAAATATGAAACTGGAAGAACATAAGATTTACGTGGAACCCTACCCCGTGAGGAGCAGGATGAAACCACGGAAGAAGCCCTCAAAGGGGCATATCTTGCATTGCTTTTCTCAATGGATACAGGAGGTTTGGGGCTCCTTAATCCTTATATAGCCTCCACAGAGCCTCCAAATCCCACCACTGGTAGATGTGGGACTAAACTCTTGGATGGGGCATCTCCCTCATACATGACGCATATAACGAAGTACTCCAACAGCCTCCTCCATGGGAGGTATGGTAGCTCCAGTGAGAAGCTGAGTACGTGCTACATCGTACTTTGTATCAAGGCCAACCACAAAACTCCAATCATCGTAGAGTTCCTATATGTCGTTTGTTGCTCAACAGATGTCGTAATAGGCATATAGCTATGAAGCTTCTCAAACATGCCACGGAGTGAACTGTAGTACACGTGGAGAGGACGACCATTCTGCTTGACCTTGTAGATGTCAAACTGCAGTTGAAGAATCTTGACCTTGTTGGGAAAAATAATAGATGTATATCATGTATTTATTCCGGTAACCCTAGGCTCTCTTATATAGAGGAGAGACCTATGGGTAAATTACATAAGATAGACATAAAGAAATAAAATAACCGAAACGGTTCATAGGAACATAGAAATATCTCACACTCCCCTTCAAGATGGAGCATAGATGTCAATCATGCTCATCTTGGATGAACACTTCTGAAATAGCCCCCTGAGTAATGCCTTGGTAAAGATATCTGCAGTTTGCTCTCCTGAACTAACATGAGAGATAGAAATCAAACCCTTCTGGATCTTATATCTAGTATAATTGCAGTCTACCTCAATATGTTTCGTTCTTTCATGGAATGCAAGGTTGTTTGCAATGAATAAGGCAGCTTGAATATCACATTGTAACTGCATGGTAGAGGAACATCTACATGCAAATCTGCTAACACTGCTCGAAACCACATCATTTCTGTACTTGCTTGTGTCGTAGCCCTATACTCAGATTCGGCACTTGATCTAGCCACAACTGTTTGTTTCTTGCTTTTCCAAGAAACAAGAAAACTATCAACAAATACTACAAAGCCCGAAGTAGATTTCCTATCCTTAGGACACCCTGCATATCAGCATCAGCACATGCAGTTACATAGAGAGTTGATCCTTTCTTGAAAAGTAATTATGCACCTGGAGAAGATTTTAGATATCTCGATATCATTTATATAGCATCCATGTGTACTTACCGAGGTTGCTCCATGAACCGACTCACTCGACTCACTGCAAAAGAGATATCCGGACTGGTAATAGTAACATAAAAGAGCTTTCCCACCATCTCTCTATATCTCCTCTTATCAACCTCATATGTATCATCATCATATAACCTCATGCTAGGGTCCATAGGAGTAGTAGAGGGTCGACATCCAATCATACTCGTCTCAACAAGCATGTCTGTAACATATTTTCTTTGGGTCATCATAAGACTCTGCGCATTCCTAGCAAATTCCAACCCTAAGAAATACCTTAGGGTGCCCAGATCCTTAGTAACAAACTGACGGCCTAGAAACTCTTTTGTCATCTTTATCCCATGCATATCATCTCATGTAACAAGAATATCATCAACATAGACCATTATGACAACAGTACCTCTAGGTGTCCTCTACACAAAGAGTGAATGGTATGCATTAGACCTCTTGAACCCTTCTCAATCAAATCCATGAGCTTGTGAAACCATGCCCTTGGACTTTGCTTAAGGCCATATATCGCCTTATGGACCATAATGGTGGAGGCATGCCTCACCTTGGACTTCTCAAACAAACTCAGACCCGAGACCTCCCCAAAATACCCATAATGGTGGAGGCATGTCTCGCAGGCTCCGGGTCTCCATCAATAAACAACATCGTGCCGTCAGCGTACTGCAGAATGGGGACGGAAGTGATGTCTCTCATGCACCCAGCGCAGAAACCATTAGTCATTGCCAGTCTCATCATCACTGCCAGCGCATCCGCTACAATAACAAATGGAAGTGGCGCAAGCGGGCATCTTGCCGCACTCCCCACTGAGGCTGCAAAAAAAAACCTCTCCGGTCTGTCATTCACAAGCTTTGAATACGACACCGTTGTGATGCATTTCTTCACACAACCAATCCATCTGTCAGGAAAGCCTCTCTTCTACAGCGACCACCAAAGGAAGCGCCGGTCAGCGCAGTCACAGGCTTTAGAGAAATCCACCTTCCAAAACACTCCCTTTCACTTCTCCCTCTTCCAGTCCAGCACTAACTCCGAGGCCAGGACCCAAGAATCTGCCATCTGTCTGTCGGGTACAAAAGTCGTCTGCTCAGGCGATATGATGCCCCCCGGGACCCTCCATAAGCGATTCGCTAGAACCTTGGCCACGAGCAAGTAGATCGCATTGGACAACACGATAGGCCTGAAATCCTCCACACGGACCGCCCCCTCCCGCTTTGGCAGCAGAAAGAGGATCGCCTTGTTCAGGTACTCAAAACCTCGGTTGCCTTCCTCGAACTCACACAGGACCGCAATCACATCCTCCTTCACACAATCCCATAACTCCCTGAAAAATACATCGAGAACTCATCCGGACCCGGGACTCCATCCGCATTTAGCTGTCAAAGAGCCTGCCTAGCCTCCTCCTCCGTGATAGGCATCACCAGGTTTTCAGCCTCCTGGGTGGAGATGCACCCTACACCCTGCCCAAGCCACCCCCAACCTTCTCCTCTCGTTCTCCTGGAGAAAGCGACGAAATGTGACATGAATTGCCGACCAATCTCTGCATCACTCTATGTATTCTTTTATATATTTGTTATCTTTTATTTGTTTATGTATTCTCTTTTCTTTCTGTCCACTCTATGTAATTTGTAAAATATGTTTCTTCTCTATATAAGGAAACCTTAGGACCATATGAATAAACTCTATTTCCCTGAACAATCAATATATTTTCTAAAATTACATAAATAATTTGGTTAAACTCTATTTCCCTCAACAATCAATATATTTTCGAAAATTATATAAATAATTTGGTATGCTTATAGTACATAGTAGCAGCACAAAATATTTTGTCCCAAAACGCAATTTTTTGGACCTTAAATAAATAAACCTCCATCAAAATTCAAAAAATATTAAATATCCATAAAAAATCAAAAATTTCATTTAAAATCCATAAAAATTATAAAATAGAAAAGAAAACATTTCATATATTTTCTCTTATATTTTCATTAGAATGTACTACTGTACATAGATCTTACAAATAGCTATTTTCTACACCTCTTTCTCACTTAAAACAATAAAGATTTCAAAATCCTTTTTTAAAATCAAATAAAAAAATCAAAAATCAAAAATAATAGTTAAAATTGAAGATAATAAAAACAATAAAAAAACAAAAATCAATAAAAAATTCATAAAAAGAAAACATACAAAAAAATCACAAAATACAAAAAGAACCAAAAACACTACCAAGTAAGAAATATGCATAGCTGCACACCGTTAGCACTTGAAACTTATCAAAAACACTATCGAGTAAGAAGATCTGTCTAGTGCCTCCCTAAGTTCGACGCACCTTATCTTATCATTATACATGTATTTTGAGGAATATGACTATAATTTTTGTTTAAATGGTTTCAAGTTACATTGACACATCCAGTTAGGATTATAACTCCTACTTTTAAAAACTCGACTCTAGTAGTTTTAAAGGCATACGCTCTTGCCCTGTATATAATGCTAATTTTATGATATTTTGATGTGAGATTGGGTGAATTGCTTACACGGTTTTGGGATGATTTACGATTAAATTCAATCTTGCCAGAGGTGCAAATTATCAAAATACTGCTTTCTGTTATAATACTTTTACTTGGGAATCCATATGAAATGTCATAAAACGAACGATGAATGCTCTAATGATGCTTATATGACATGTTTAACGAACCTCATTGCATGTTATTATATCATGGCACTTGAGAATAAATTTAAATGCATAAGTGAACATGTTATTATGTTTCAGGAAGATTTGATAAAAGCATGCTAGCTTATAATGTGCTCCCGTTGAATATTTCGAAGATAAAATGGAATAATATAAGCATAGAAGAATTCTTCTCCAGCAAACCACTTATGAAATATGAAACGTTTATAAATGCCATGGATTTGGATTTGTGTTGGATAAGATAGGAGTGCTTGTTGCAGAGAATCTTCCACGACAAATATAAGGGAAATGAAACCATGAATATTAAAGAGATATATGCAATTGTGGGTAGTAGTGTAAATAAAAATATGTAGATTATTAAGTTGAAGATAATAACTTGAGGAAAGCATGAACCTAAGGAGCATTGAGTAGAATATGGTGTGGCTCAAACATATCCCGGGAGAGAGAGATGATACATCAGTATTGTGGAATCTAACCAAGTAATGGACAATCCGAGAGGTTGGGATAGACCCTACCCTAGCTTGGTGCAATGAGGGACATCTCGAGTAGTCACTCTCTTACTAGTTGTGATGTGCATGCGATGATGGACATCCCCAACAGCTACTCATGCGCAAGTATTATGAAGAAGAAAGATAGTAGTTATTATCTTGAGGCCAATATGGATGTGTGTGTGTGAAATGGGCAGTTTTTGCTGTGTTCATTTCTTTTTCATCTATCTTCTAAATAAAAGTGTGAATAGTTGTGTAGCACATCAAATGTCCTTTCAATTGATCGCAAGCGTCACTAGCAATCCCTTGTGAGTGCATCTTGATGAAATGGTTTTTTCTAGCAACGTTGGTTGCTTTGAAATGAAGGGTAAATTACGTCAGACCTATAAAGCATGATTTGTAGAAAGTCAATTGTATGCGGTGCTACTGTGCTTGTTTCAAAGGAATAGATGCATCCCCGTCCCTAATACTTAGTTTTGCCTTTGTTTTTATTCTTGTCAGGACAAACAATTCACAATAGTTTAAGAAGTAACAAATTTCGGCAACTGACAAAACCCTGCAGATTTTAACTCAATAGAATGAATAGATAAATAACATCAAACAACTGAAGAAAAATACCTCACGCGGTGACTGGAACTGACGGCAACAGCAGCAAAATCTTTTATTTTTGTCCGCACTACATTAATTCCACGATCATCACTTGCATTTAATTCAAGGACCCTTGATTTGTACAGTTCAGGCCTGACAAGCATTTCAATATATCTTGATTTCTCTCCCAATAAACACATAAAACACTATTATAGCTTGTATACTGGGTTTTACTATGAATTGTAATATCAATCTATAAAAGGAATACAGAATACCCTTCAAAATGTAGGCGGGTTTATGACAAGGGCGTCGTTTAAGTAAACAGATAAAAGCATTTAAATCGGTTTCAGATTTTCAAAGAGACTGATGTCTAGCAACCTGAATCACACTGCAACAGGCACGTCAAGCTCATGGTTATAGGCCACAAGTATTTAATATGCCAAGAAATTACTTTATGGGTATATGAGAGATATGTTTTTACTGAAAGGAAAGCCATAGCAGCATCCGTGTAGAAAGTCAAAGCAACGCAAAGGAATAACAAACTAACAGAGTCCTCTATAGTTGCATTGTAATGCCATCTTTTGAACTTGGCTTAAAAGAGATAACTAGATTGAACAAAACATGTATTTATTTTAAGTACCGGTTGGCCAAATCTAAAATTAGTTACTTCAGCATTGGGCATCCTCGATCATACATGCGAGGTTATATTCCTACAAAATTGATCTCCAGTCAACTTCTTGAGAAGCATGCATCCACGAATTATCTTAAATTTGAGGCCGATTCTGATTACGCCTTTTCTCTGAAGGCATCATTGTTTCATAGTTATGGCATATGGAAACATGTTTAGTACTTGGTGGCATGACCCACCATTTTTGTGAATCCGTGTTTATTCCAAATGGTTGCCAAATTATGAAACAATGATGCAACTTTGCAAAAATGAGCAGATTGCACCATCAACAACAAAGAAGCTGCTTTTGATGTTGTCTGAGTTTAGCAATAGCCAACGAGTAATCCCAAAAAGCAACATTATTTCCGACATCGGGGCTCATTTCTTAAGCGCTTATGCTAATGTCTACGCCTGCATCAAGTTTGATATTTTCTTGAGTATTTTAGTCGAGTTTGCAATTGGTATTCTTGTTGACATATTTATGGTTGCAGGTAACAACTTCTGAGATGCAACCATTCTAACTGGCAACAAAATTCCACGCTCGCAACGGAGACAGTCACACAGAATGTGATTAAAAAATGATCAAGAACAAAACTCTCGGCCAACATAAATGCTAAGGATGACACGTACATGTTTCTTGTCTCTGTTCAAATCTACCTAGGATCATTTTTCAGACTTGCGTAAGAGACAAGATCTAGCTTACTTATTTCATTCAATATACATCGAGAATATTGGTTCAAAAAATGTGCACCGAGAATAAATGTGTATATGTCATCGGATTCCAAACGGCAGATGGTACAAAAAAAAAGGACCAACTTTTTACAAAAGGTCGAATCGAGAATTCGTGCATTACCCAAAGAGTTGATGGGCAATAGCAAGGGCGGTGGTGGTCTTCCCCGTTCCAGGCGGTCCGTAGAACAGCATGTGAGGACACTGGAAACACCAAGGAAACATCACAAAACCCTATGAATGAATGAAAAGATCGGATTTTGAAGGTGGCTCATCTGACCACTCACGTCGGAGGTCTCGAGGGTATTGGTGAGGACCCGAACCACCTCGTCCTGGTGGGCAACGTCCTTCACCTGCTTCGGACGGCTGCATTGATCGAGGGAAGGAAATGCAGATGTAAGAATTTTACTGTGGGAAACGGATCGGAGGAGAGGGGAGAAGGTGAGGATCGTACTATTTCTCGACCCAAGGTTGAGATGATTGCAGGGCGGGCGCCATGGCTATGTTCTTGCTGCTCTAGCTGCTCTCCCTCTGCTCTTGTTTAAGGGCTTTGGCGGAAGGAGTACTGAGTGGCAGGGGTTTTTGGTATTTGGTCTTTGAGAAGAGATGAAAGGAAGGATGAAATAAATTGTTTGGGACATTCATACAAAACCACCTTTTGTACATAAAAAGATATTTTTTTAAAAGAAAAAAAGGGCCCCACCGTATAAGTGTGCCCAAAAACTTCACCATTAATCATCAAAAAAATACGCACAAGTAAACAGGTCAGTTACAAAGTTAAATCACATGTTCTATTGCTATGTTAATACTCTAGCATACTCAACGATATTCTCTCCATAGCATCGCTCCTGACGAAAAATCACGCCTTTCCTGGCCAACCAAATCGCCCAAATCATAGCCACGCAGCTCGATCTACCCATCTTTGTGCCATTCCAGTCTGCACCAATGGACTCCCAGAACCTAACCACACCATCTACACAAATTGTATTGTTCCCGAAAAGCTCACATGCTTTCCGTGAGCTCCCACACCCAAAGAAAGCGTGATATGCATCCTTCACCTCACCCATACATCACATACAAACCGGATCAATTGACTGAACAAATCGAGCAAATCAATCCCCAGCCAAGATTCTGCCCCTCTTGAACAACCATAGATTAGAAAGACCTTCACGCGTGTTGAAACCTTCATTTCCGGATCCTTCTATAATTCGTTGTACATCCTCCAGGGTCAAAGACCACCGACCCCTTCAAAACCTTGTATGCCTTACCAACCGAGAACACCCCATCATGCCAGCTACAACAGTCTCGCCCCTCAGTGGGCCCAGCCACATTATCCAACTCCGCCAGCAATATCATCAGCTCCTCCAAGCGCTGGTCTGATAGCTCAAAGCGAAATCTAGGGAAGGAGTGTCCATCCCAGGTATTCGCCACAGAGCAACTCGGGTCCACCGCCAACGGCATCAACCTCGGGAATCCGATGCTCAACAGTCCATGCTCGCTCCAATTGTCAGTCCAGAACTTAAATCCAGTGTCGTCTCCAAGGATGGTCTCAGAAAAGGATGAATCTCCTGCATCACCCCACAGATCCCTCGCCAAAAATACGAAGGCGTGCGCCCAAAGATCCCGTGCTCAGGCAGCGAGGAGCCATTACCATAGATCTTCATCATTAGTGTGCAAAACAAGCTACTGCATTCACCCCAAGTTCGAGTAATCCACTTGCTGATCAGAGCATTGTTCATCTCCTCCCATCTGTGCACTCCCAAAACGCCATCGCCCTTTGAACAAGAGATCGATTTCCAATCTACTAAAGGTATCCCACTCGACCATCCTGACGACAACCAAAAAAAGCATCTCATGATGCTCTCAAGTTTGTTCCTCACTTCCACGTGCAGGATTCTGGAAGACAAAAAAATAGGGATTGCAGACAGAATTGAGCACAACAGCACCAACCTTCCACCTCTAGATAGACATACAGACTTCCATCCCGCCAACTTCCGCTCCATCTTCTCCACCACAGGTAGCCAATCTTCCAGATGCATCTTCCCACTCATCAGCGGCACCCCATGGTAGAGTGATGGTAAATCCTTGCGAGGGGAAAGCAACCAGCCAGTGCAAAGA
Organism: Ottelia alismoides; assembly: GCA_037367405.1. Lineage (NCBI taxonomy): Eukaryota > Viridiplantae > Streptophyta > Magnoliopsida > Alismatales > Hydrocharitaceae > Ottelia > Ottelia alismoides. The sequence continues at coordinate 1,230,026 of JAZKJV010006496.1, forward strand.
TCAATTTCTACATCCTCCAAGCTGAAAGGGATGCACTCTGGTTTGACTCTATTGAGTCTCAATCCCGAAACAGCACCGAAGATATCGAGGACCATCGACATGCCTCTATAACTCTCTGCACCTCCTTCCGCAAATAATACCGTGTCATCCGCATATTGAAACAAAGGGATTGAAATATCCTCCTTAGTGAAACACTTGCAAAATCCTATCGTCGCTGCTCGTGTAGACATAATAGATATTGCATCCGTCGCAAGGATAAAAAGTAGCGGAGCCAAGGGGCATCCCTGACGAACCCCACGTTACGCTGGAAGAAACCTCCCCTCGGCTGGCCATTCACAAGAACAGCACAAGGAGAAGTCGTGATGCACCTCTTCATCCACGAGATCCACCTATCCGGGAAGCCACGTCTAAACAGGGATGCCCAGATGAAACACCAATCCATCAATCATAAGCCTTTGGGAAGTTGACCTTCCACAAAACTCTCTTTGTGTTTCATCTGTGCTTGTCTGCAATAATCTCTGAAGCCAATACCATGCTATCCATGAGCTGTCTACCATGTAAAAAGGCGCTCTGTGCTGGCGAGGTGATACTTCCAATAATTCCCCGCAAGTGGTTGTCTAAGACCTTTGCCACAATCAAATATATTGCATTGGATAATGCGATTTGTCGGAAGTCCTCGATCTTTGTTGTTGCGTCCTTCTTAGGAAGTAAAAATTTGAGCGACATAGTTTCCCTTCGCAAACTCCAACATCATTGCCAGCACCTCTTCAGCCACGAACTCCCAAAACTCTATGACGAAAAACACTGGGAACCCATCTCGTCCCAGGCATCCATCTTGGTTTAAGCCGAAGACTGCCTCACGAATCTCTTGCAACCCGAATAGCCTTGTCAACAAGTCCGCCTCAAGGTTTGAAATGCTCTCCACCCCCAGTCCCAACCACCTCGATCTACAATATGGCAAGCGCCTACTCATGCTTTTGAAGTAACATGTAACCTCTCTTGCAATTGCCTCCTCCCCATGAAACTTCTTGCCACCAACTTCGATCGAGTGGATCAAGTTCTTTCTCCTTCTTCCGCTTGCCACCGCATGGAAAAATTTAGTATTCACATCCCCCTCATTCAGCCATTTCTGTCGAGATCTTTTTATCCACTTGATCTTACGCTTCCTATCCTCCTCCTCAATGATCTTCTGTATCATCCCCCTGTTTACCGGCTCCTCCTCATCCAGCCTCTTGTTGTCCTCCAGAATGTTCAATCTCGTTGCTTCCTCGTGTACATGATTTTGCCTCCATGTTCACTCAGCACATGAATCTCTTTTCAAGATCATTAGCCTTTTCTGCATTCCTGCAAAGCTTCAACGTGATCCGAACTTTCACTGAGCCCTCCACCACAATCTTCGACCAGAAGGTACAAACCAACTCATGGAACCCTACTCAAGCATCCAACATCGCTCAAATCTGAAATATGACGAGCATCCCCTCCCACTGCAAGAGTCAAAGCAAAGCGATGTGTGATCTAATCTTGATCTGGAAAAAGATGTAATGATTGCTAAATTGAACAGTTCATGTGCCTCAACAGACAGTTAGGGGTGTCTATCGAGTTCAACGAGCCGAGTTGGCCTCAACTCGGACTCGAACTCGATAAGAAACCTAAGCTCGAACTCGGGCTCGATAAGGATCGAGCCTTGTATCACCAACTCGAACTCGAACTCGTCGAGTTCGAGTTGACTCACGAGCCTCTTATCGAGCTACGAGTTTCTGAGCTGGCTCATGGGCCTCTTATCGAGCCGTGAGCTTCTGAGCTGGCTCATGAGCCTCAAAACGAGCAGGCTCATGAACCTCTTAATGAGTCATTGTTCAATTTTATACATTAAATTATGCAAATGACATTTGTAATTTTGATTTTTTATACTCTTTTGTGTAGCTTTTTGGGCAAGAAAAATGTTAACCTCTAGTTTAATCAAACTCAATGTGGAAGTTTTGGTATATATATTTTTAATTTTTTATTAAGAGAGAAAACGAGTTATCGAGTCGAGTTTCCGAGTTGAACAATGCCCAACTCGAACTCGACTCGATAAGCTAACGAGCCATAAAACCCAACTCGGGCTCAGGCTCGTTAAGGTTTCGAGTCCGGCTCACGAGCCCTTAACGAGCCGAGCCCGAGTTGAGCTCATCGAGTTCGAACTTTCCTGACAGCCCTACAGACAGTAGAAACTTGTCAATACGAGAGCGAGAAGAAGCTCTCCTCCACGTATATTTGCGATTTGTCGCGTCTATGATTTGTCACTTGTATTTGTGATTTGTACGTAGAAAGATATCATTTTATAAGTTGGGATTATTACTATCCAAATACCTCTTATAATTTTGTATTTATATGCTAATCCCTTTATAGTTTATATTTAGACACATGGTATATCTATTTGTTATCTTCCATCAATTATTCTCCGCTAAATTTTACAAGAACCATCAAATATTTAGAATTTTAATCCTTTAGGTGCATATTTGGAATATGTTACTCCTCCTTCCTTATCTCCCTCTTCCTCCCTCTCTCCAATCTTCTCCATCACCCTCCCTCGTCATCCCCATCTACGATGGGCAATGCTGCCTTACCTATCATCGTAGTCATAGACCCACCCCTCCTCTTCCCTCTCTCACATCCTCCTCCTCGATTTGTGAGCATGTGGCCACCATCGTGCGCTTCACCATTATCGTCGCCAGCACTCATTCACGACCGCATCTGTCACACCCCCATCCCTCATAGCTACCACCACCCACATCCCCACACCCACTCCCTCTCCTACCATCCTCCTTGATTATGGTCGCCCCATCCCCATCCGTCACCCCCACCACCACCACCACCATCGACAACCACATCCCTACTCTCTCTCTCATCCTCCTTTTATTGGACATGTGAGCCCATGGCGAACTATTTATATAATAAATGTTATTGTAATCTTTTTGTATATCGATAAAGTTATTGATTTTCACTCCATACGTGAGAGTAATGAATGCATGCATTTATGAGGTCCCTTTACACATGTATGATTATGTACCATGGCCATCTTGATAATCATACAGTAGTTGATCCAATGGTTGGATCGTAGAGGATGGTGTTAAGATAATATCTAAAGAGTTAGATTGATGACTTAACTAGCACCGTTAAATGATTGCCGAGAAAGAATAATCAGCCCGAGAAGGAGATGACAATCCTTACTTCAAAGGTTGATATCCCGTCGACCTCTTGATGTAGGTCCTCTGCAAAGGAATGGAGATTCGGATGTGTCAGATATGTTAAGTCAAAGAGTTGACTTAGCAATATTGAGAAAACCAATACATATATTTTTATGTTATCATGATGCATGCATGCATCCTCTGATCGAAGATAGATGTATTACAATATGCATGAGTATGTACATTAGGTAGACCATTAAGTTGATGTCCTAATCAAGGTATATACACCGGCGACCTAGTGTGCATACAAGGGAATATGAGTATTACAATCTCTCAAAATGATCATACAGGTTCACTACCAAACTCGAAGACACAAGCTCACTCATGAGATATTGGGACAAACAAAATTCCATTGACGGTGTTCTTGTTGTGGAAGCATGACAAGATTTGTAAGTATGATGTATACTTTTGGAAAGTATATGATCGATATCAACTCCTAGCGATCAAATGAGAAACTTAATGATAAAACCATGAAAAAACGGTTCAAATATGATCAGAACTTCGATTTACTCTATGTATTCTAGTATGCAAGATGTACGTGTATTAGGAATACTCGAGGGTGACGTGATCTTAATCGGTTGTATAATCGTGACACTTCCATTCCGAGGGAGTGATGAAACATGGTTGAACTTTAATGACTTCACTCAGTAGACTATCTACCTAATATTGGTCCAAATATTAGACATTGATCTGAATATGATTCGGATGCAGTGAGAAGATTGTATACTCTATCTGACTTGATCATACATCTTTGAGGGGTCTTCTAGATTTGGATACGAGATTAGATATCATTATCCAAATTACTATACATGGAATTTACAGCCGCCCAGTCCTTATCTCCAAGTATCCATGGAGAAGGTACGTTGTTCATGAAAGGGTTCGAGAATAGTTCTATTATTGATAATATCCTAGCATTGGGAAAATGATTATTAAAAGGGATTCATTTATCATTAATAATATGGATATGATCTGCATTATTTGGACTTATATAGAGAGGAATCTATGATGGTTTAGTTATCAGAGATGAGAATAATGTGGATAACACTATCCAACAATCGTAAATATTACATATATGGATCATAATATCATAGAAAGACTTGATTATAAATAGTATTTGCAATTTTTAAGTTCACATGAATTGGAATCACATTATATAATCAAATGTAAATGTGATATATGTTTAATACTAGGTCATTGAACATGATTCATAATTATAAATGACATGATTAAAAGTGTCATAAAATAATTTGAAGTTGCTTTAGTGAAAACTCAAGCAATAATTTTGCTACAACATGTGGAAGATTTGATGGATATTGATATCTCATCAATTATGAAAGGAGAATGAGTCTCTCCACTCCTAATAGGAGTGGACGGTCATGGAGAAGCCTCCATGGTAGCCGTCTACCCCCTGTTTGGAAGGAGGATCTCCTCCTTCCTAATTCTCCCACGTATGATTGAATTTAATGAATTAATTTGTTGAAGAATGTCTTCAACCTATTATTTATTTTAAAATAAATCATAATTTTGCAAGTTGTTGCAATAAAATCTTGACCATTGGTCCAATTAGGAGTGCATTAAGAGTACATCCTAGCCATCCAATTTTGTAAAAAAGAAATGTTAACCTAAGAAGCGACATCCAGATTCGAATAATCCGAATTCGACCTGATTAAGGGTATGTGCGATCAATTTATATGCAGTTAATATTGAATAAACTTAGATCGATCCATCGATCACAGATCAAAATCTGTTCAATCGCTATTGACCAAAAAATGATTGCATCGTAAAGCGTGCTACCAGAAAAGTCGCAGTGCAATTGGAAGTCATAAAAATAATTCAAGACCATCATAAATTTCATCTTGACAAAATAAGACCAACAAAATAGACCGTCCGTCGATCGGAGGTCGTTTGATAATTTGAAATCACAAATTTTGGTAAAAAAAATCAATACTGTATTTCGTCAATTTCTGTATCCATCTCGGATAAGAAAAGTCTGAAATTTATATCGTTTGATCATCATGTACAGGCAACCGAAACAAGATATTATACATGAGAATCGAAAATACAATGTGAAAATACGGAGGACACTGATATCACAAATAAGCAAGAGAGAATGGTTTAAAAATAATAATTTTAAATTTAAATTATTATTTTCAATTACAACACATTGAAGTGGTTGTGCATTCTTCTCCATTTGGGTGAAAACCCCTCCACCTGTCAACTCGTATAACCCCCTTATTGTTTATATAAACAACCAAAACCCTCTCTCTTTAATCTTTTTTCTCGTCCAATTCCCACGAAGGATGCCCGTCTCCCTTTCTTCCTCTTCCTCTCGATTCTGCTGAAGAGCATCTGTTCATGTAGCAGCTCTGTGATGCTCTGATAGGCAATTGTTGCTGCCAACTTCCAGCCAAGTAGCCTAGCTACGGTTGGCTGCTACTACTGCAGCAAGAAGCTGGGACTCGCTGCAGCTAAGGCTAATTTTAATCCCTTATATAGCTATTGATTTCATGCTTTTAAAATGAGACTTTTTGGGAAAATGCATGCATGTTAGATCTAAATAAATACCAATATTTTATTGCAATTCATTTTTTAAAATGGTAAAGATTTGAGGGCATTCTAGCATGAATTTGTGTCAATTTTTAGACCATAATAGTTGTATTTTGTACGCTTAATTTGTAAGGATTGGGGATGAATTACGTGAGGATTAAGTCTAACTTCATATCTGATTTTAGAGCCCATGTTCTTGAAAATTTAGAGATGCAAAATTGGGGATTCTTACATATATATGAGATGAAAATTTAGAGATGAACAATTACATATTTCATATATAAAATGTATAAGATTTGGGGTTAGTTGCATGTGGTCGGGGATCCAATTTCAGACCATTGAATAGATATTATTTTCATGTTGATCGAGGAAAAATTTAGTGTGATTACAAGCAATCAAGTCAAGTTTAGGGCACCAATTAGCCTACGATTCAATGGCAAAGATATTTGGGGATGATTTAATATGCAAATCGAGTCTAATTGTATACTCATTAACAGTGGATTTTCATAATTCAAATACGACGATTTGGGGGTTTTTACATGAAGATTCTACTCACTAAAAGTTAATAAATGGTGGATTTTAGATCTGAATTTAAGACCAGATTATGTCTCTTGATTATGAAATTTAAAAGATCAAAATCAGGGGTGAATTGCAGAGAATTGAATTTAATCCTTATCTAGTGAGTAACTCTAAATCTCATGAGTTAAATAATAAAAAGTTGGGTAATCTGACTTAGATTTGAACTTAGATCCAGATACATTAAGCAGCTTTTGATCTCATGATTGCAGAAGTGATAACCTATGATCACAAGGATTGATCATTTTCAAGAATTAATCCTTTAGGTGTACCCTACTAACTATAGATCATTATTTTTAAGATCATCGACCAAATGCCTAGATCTATAGAGTTAACTACAACAGAGATCGAGAAAGAATGAGAATCAAGTAAGTATATAAAGTAATGTCAGATAATGGTGTCGGTCATGGTGACCCTTACATGGTTACATCTGACCGTGCGAGTGCGTGGTGATCCTCGGCTGGGCGGGAGAAAGGAAGCGCAGTTGGGGCAACGACCGCCTAGTGCGCAGGTCTAGGATCACATTCCTTTTTATATATTTTTGCGTGAGCTCGTAATGTTTTTACGCTTCGATGGGATCCATGTTTTGAACAGTTCCGTTGACTCTGTTTCAATAGGGTGCCTAAGCTGGAGGACCATTGATTTTGGTTTTTAGTGCTCTTTTTGCCCGTACCGATCAGGCTGATTTTCTGGAGAGACTCTTCTAGAGAGTCTCTCACACCCATCTCAGGGGCGTAGTTTTGGAGTAGGCCTAGCCCTCTACTGGACCGCACTTCCACTTAGAGGGTGATATGGATGAGTCTCTTAGGAGACTTCCTCACCGCTTGAGTTTTGTTTATTATTCCGGTAATAGGTCTTGGAGAGAAATGTAGTGATTAGATGGAGTTGAGCTTGGTTACTACTTAGTGTTGGCAACAATTGATTTTAGTTACAATTGAGTTGACAATGTTCTCAAGAATTTTTACTGTTCAGCCAGTAGGTCCGGCAAAGAAAAAATCATGAGACAGAAATCATCAATCAACGACATTTAATCAGAATTCAAAACCACTATTTCAGATATTATGAGAAGCTAGTGGATATGTTGGAAACTTAGTTAGGATGAATTATACTCCACCGCATGCCTATGGAGGCACCCCGACCATAGGGCATTCTTAATACCTTAGAGTAATAATGAGAGGCCACACTCAAACCAAGACCACTGACTATCCACTAGACTTGAGAATTTTACACAGACAAAGCTCAGATCATAGACCCATCATCCTCAATACCAAGATCCATCAACATGATCTATAAGTAATAAAAAGATGATAATCTACACATGGGTCACTAATTAATATATGAAAATGTTGTATATGGAAAGTTATGGGATGATGAGCGATCGATTGATTTACATACATAATAGCTTGAAAACCAAGTTCCACTCAAGTAGCTTGTTAATTTTAAATATCAACACCTATCTACTTGCTTTCTTTTGAAATCACTGAATTACCTACTATTTTTAATATGCTAGATTGTATTCAACATTTGTTGGCATTTCTCTTGTTCCTTACATGTTTGGCAGGCAAGGTGTCTACATCACGGTAGATTGACAGCTAGACGCCAAGCTTCCGCAGTTTCTATTACGGTACACATATTATAGTTTTTGTACAAGATAATGTAAATGCTTTTCTTCTCTTTGGTTATATTTGGGATACATGTATATAACATCAGCTTCTTTTATTACATGTAACTTTATATGAAAATTAATGCAATGTTAATTGGAGACACTTGTTGTTAGTTATGTGATTGTTTACAATTGTGAATGTCATTTGATTCGTGAAAAACTTTCCCTAAAGTTTAGTAACCTAATGTGATCGATTGCAAAAATAATATTACGAATGTTGTGTAGACGAGTAATTATGATCCACGGACGTCGCATTCTGGTATCAGAGTCGTAGTACCCCACTGCACACATTCGTAGTATAAAATTCCAATCGCATTAAGTTATCGGATAGCAACAGTCCTCCAACTTGTCGCAAGTATGAGAGGGAAGTATGACATTCAGATTCAATAACCACAGACATCACTAATTGAAGATTATTTCTGCATAGCATCCATGAAGAGAAAAGCACTGTTACAAATTTTAGTGAACATCAACTATTATGATTAATAATATTGGTTCTCATGCAGAACCACGACGTCCAGAGCTGGCCAAGAGATGGTGGATCCATTGGAGCGCATTTTGACCGCCCACACCAACGTCCAACAGCAACAGACTACCCTACGAGGTCAACAAGACTAGATTTTGGCTCAGCATACGGAGATCGCATGCAGACAGACTGACACATAGATGAGATTCGAGGAGCTCTCTGACTACACCTATCATTCATCTCATGATGGAAGACAACAGGATCAACCACAGTCTGTAGAGGTTCAACAACCTCAGTTTGATGATACACATGAGGAGATACCAGTACATGGAGCCAAGGATGAAATTATGGTACAGAGCAGAACCAAGTACTCTTTGCAGACGAGAACACACATGAGCACTCCACCATTCACATGCATCGGTCAGTTCTCACTTCCTATCAAGGTGCCAATGTGCCCATGTTCGAGGGCACTGAGACATCTGATGAGACCGAGTAGTGGCTGAAGATGGTGATGAAGGTACTTCAGATGATTTGCGAACTACGAGACTCGTGGTTAACTTTTATGGAGTATTCACTGACAACATTCACCGAGAGATTGTGAGAGGTGATAGTTTCCGAGCTGGGATGTGAGCCCACATGGAATGATTTGAGATGAGATTCAGATCCCACTTATTTTATGGGAAGTGGAAGGAGTCCCAGTACCGATTATTTGTAGAGATCATACTGGAGCGGATGATAGCTAGACAATACTACCTACGTTACACAAAGCTGTTGCGACACACACCAGCAGTCGTTGCATTTCCAAATGAGTATCTGGAGAAGTTCATCATAGGTATGAGTATAAAGGTGCATGAGAATTTGGCCGGACTACGTATCACTTCTATCTCTGAGGCTACTAATACGATAGAGAAATTTGAGGACATCAGAGAGGGATATTTTGTGGGTTCATTTGGAGAGGCACCTATGCCACGATGATAATTTGGAATGATTCGACGATAGTTTCAGCAACAGAGGTCAGCCAAGCAGTTTTGTTCTTCAGATTCGATATTTTCAGGCGGTGCTCGCTCATCTCCATCGACTACTTTAGGAGGAGCATTCGCCAGATGTGACACTAATTCAGCTCAACCATCTGGGTCATAGAGAGTGGACAGACCCACGGCAAGACTAACTCGGAGCACCGACATGACGACTACGCCTACCCAGTCAGGTTGATGTTTCTTGTACAACATGTGGGACGTTACCGGTCTTAGTGCCCCCAGGCTTCTAGTGAGCTTTGACCGTAGACACAACCTTCACAACCATACGCACAACTGATGAATATTAGATTCAACATGCTAACATTGGTCAATTAGGCTATGTTTCCCAAAATCTATATGCATTTAATAATTAATATAGCATCATTAGCATTCTTACATGTGTAAATAATATATGCATTTCATCAGGCATAATTGCATAAAATAAGGAACCAAAAATCCCAAGTGTAAATTGTCCTAATAAGTTGCTAACTTCCCATATTTTTAATTAATTCATCTTAAATCCGATTAACCTAAAATGAATTTCATTGTGTAGCTATTACTAACAAAAATTAATAAAAAATACAAAAAATGCTAACTCAAATAAATGACAAATAAACCCAAAATCTAATTCACATCAGACAGACTAAAACGCGCATATCTTCCTCATCACCTTTCGATTTTTGTCTACTCACTTTTAAAGTACTCCATTTTCAAATAACTTCAAAACAAGATCAATATCATAAAATTCAGATCTCATATGTGAAAGTTAGGTTTTAGGCCTCTTTCGCGCATTTTATCTTTTTGTGATGTTGACGAGCTTTTAGGTACATAATTAACATGTTTTATTTTATTTCTTTTCATTTGTATTATTGATGAAAGTTTTATCAAGCTGTACGAAAATCCAAATCCAAATCGAGAATGAAATCAAAGAAACTGATTGTGTCCAAGTAACCTCTTTGAGTATGTACGAAATTTGCTTGTTTCGTACTCTTATTTTATTTCCCTATTTTATTATTTATTAAAAATCCAAAAAAATAGATTAATGTGTAATTAAGTGTCTTTTATTTTATCTTATTTTCTAGATTTTTCATCCTCTTTTAAAATTACAAAAAAATACAAAACTCCAAAAAGCTATTTTCTATACACATGGAGAACCACCAAAAATACCACTTTGCACAGATGACCTCTTTTGCTCCTGATCCCTTCATAAAGTTGTAGATCTCATCGAGACGAAAAACGTTTGTGAAGTAATATTTTCGATCAGAGGTCTCCTTCTATTTCTTTTCTATTTTCCTTTATCTTTTTAATTTCGAAAGTTTTTTATGACATGTGGCATCACCTGGGTGTGCCACGTGTCACCGACCATGAGTCCCCTCTATGTCATATGCAGAGCACGTGACCCGACACACCTCACCCGGTCACGTTCTTCGCACGTGATCCCTGCCCCCTCCCCTTCCCAGCACCGTTCGCCCTTCCCCTGCAAACGCCGTCGCCTTACGTCTTATGCCCACCGCCAATCTTCTCCCTCTACAGTCGCTACGCAGCCACCGCGTAATGGCCCGTGCCTCCGCCGACTCCCCACAATCCCCAGTCGTTGTGACTGCACCCTCATATAAAAGAAGCCCCCCTGCCGCACCCACAGGTCATCCGCCACATCCGCCTTAAGCTTCGACCCTTAGGAGGTGACATCTCCAGATTTTGTCGAGCCATCACGCAAGAAGGGCAGGCGTGATCTAGGGGGCCTTACTCCGTGTCGCATAACTTCATCCTTGTTCTGCCGAGCTCGGGCCTCCTCCGCCAAAGGTCCTTGAACGAAGACACTCCAGGAGCTCTGAGCTCCTCGCTTTCAGGCGATTTGTCACCTCCTTCGCCTCCTTCTCTTAGTTCATCTTCGAGTACATCATCCCCTCTCCCATATTCATCACCTATTCCGCCCACACCTTCGATCATCTTCCTCATGGAAGAAGAGAACCCATGTCCTCCTCGATTCAACAAATCTCGATGCTCCTACTCGCATAGACCCCCATCTTCCTCTCCGTCAAACCCCTTCGCCCAAATTCACCCCGACTCTTGCAAAGAGTCGAGCTCCATATCCTCCATCTTCTCAGTGTGCATAGGATCATCGCCCTCGGTCCATTCCCTCACCATCGTTGGGCTTGGGCTCAAACTTTACTCGCTTGTCTCTTTGCTCTTTCGCCACTAATATGTAGGTCCGCTCTCGACGAGGCCCACTGCCGGAGCTCCCTACACTATGCTGCGTACTCGATCGTGTGTCAGCCGAGCTCTGCCTCGCCTGCCTTGAGATGAGGCCTCGTCCAGCTGCTCTACCCAACTCTTTCGATGTTGCCCACTACCGCCCGCCGCCTCCACCTTTCACTTTCACCACCATTGGATCGGGTTATCCCGTGATCCGATGACCCTCCTGCCTCTACGTCGACACCTCCAAGCCTTTAGGCTCGGGGAGCCAAGCCTTCGCGTCGCATGCCACGTACCACCTCGGGTCGCAGTCAAGCCTTGTAATCCAAGCCTCAAGCTCGATGTCCCGAGCCTTGGCGTACCTATCGAACCTAAACAGAGCACGTGACCTGCACGTGAGTTGCGGGAGAAATTGCTGAGAGACCTTATTCTTTCCAGGAATTCACTAAAACATCCTTGCCATCCAAGTAACGTGAAACGCTCGTGCCTGCCTAAGCAATTGTAATAAAGGGCATGCAGATTTCATAAATTGTAGATAAGTCCTCCATGGACTATCTTGCAAAGAAAAGTCTTGTTTTCTACTATATTTTAGTCCCTAGATTTCATTTGAGCATAACTTTCTCATAGAACTTCATTTTTAGCATATAATATGTCGTTTTGAAGTTATTTTCATGCTCTATCATTTTGCACAATTTGTGGATAGATCTGAGGCTACTTATCGAGTTTTATTATTTTAGGATCCATTATAATCTTTGTAGGCTGGATTATTGATATATTTTACTTTATTGAGAAAAGATGATCTAATCTGCAGGGACCCATTTGAGGAAATGTAATTTGATTAATTCTTCATTGGTAGTTGATCTTCTCGATTAAGGAATTAATTTTTGTTGGGCTAAATCGAGGAGATTGATTAGATTTATTTCCTCGAAATCATTGATCATTCTTTGAGGATTGAATATTTAGGACATATATTCTTTATGAGAATTATCAATGATCTATTTCGTAGGAGTTAATTGATTGGTTAATCTTATAGCATGCAGCCAGGATTTCATCTTGATAAATATTTCTCGTGAGTTTCTTGTAATCTGTGCATTCATTTTAGGATATTGATATTATCGTTGAGATTAAAGATTCTAACCACAGACACTGAGCTCCACTTTTGTTTATTTTATTGCATCTTCCCCATTTCATTGCATCATTTTTAACAAGAAAATTAACACAGTTATTAATTAATTATTTAAATTAATTTAAGGTCACACAACTAAAAATCATTGTTCTCTGTGTTTGACCTTGGTACACTTAACAAGTAAAAATACTCCACAACATTCAAAGATTGTGGTTTTTGCTGAATCGAAGATCGTCTCCTATACTACAATTCTTTTTTATTAAAAAGGCAAAATTCGTGCTCGTCGAATGGCGTCATTTTCAGGGACCAACATATTTTTAGGGTTTTACATTAATTCTTGTAATTAATTTTCATGAAATTAACTTCTATGTCAATTTTTTCTTTCTTTTACATTTTATTTTATGCATTATATTTTGCTTATCTCTCTTTCTACAGATACTAATCGCATCTTCTCTCCTTGCAGATAACTCAGAGCGATTTTTGGATATAATTCAAGGGTTTGCAAAGAAGACTGATTTTTATTTTTTGTGTGAGAGAGTTAGTTTATTTTCTGCATTATTCACAGGGTCCCTCTCTCTGAACTCTGTTAATTTGTAATAATTCGGACTAGACTTCTATTTGGTGTGTCGGGTATGTTTCAACCCCTTATGTGTGGTTGGGACCCGACTTTAGTGGCGTAGGAATTAGGCACATATACGCTAGCTTAGTTATTTTTTCTTGTGCTCCTAATTTTTACGCCACCCATCTTTCACTAATTGTATGCACTATAGATCGTTCTACCTAGCCAAAATCTGAAATCCGCTCTTCCCGCTAATAGAACCATTTGCCTAGGGCATTTTTCATATGTGCATATCATTCAGTGTAAATTTAAATTCCTTGTATTACATCCCGCATGAAGAACGTGAGGAATCACTGTAAGTCTCCTTCTTAAGCATGCAACGTTGATTTACATTTGCATTGGCTTTTTCAATTCTCCCTCTCAGTTTTACAACTTATGAATTAAAGGACCTAGGACTTCTCGTTAGGCGTGAACTTCTGTGTGCATCTAAGACCTCAGCGATAACCTTAATCTAAAATCGGGACTGCTAATCAAGGTGACTATAAATATCCTAATCTAAAATCAAGCTTGTTCATGGTGGAGAATAACCCACTCATTATTTGTAAGGACCAGATCGCACACTTAGGACAAAGACAAAAACCAAAAATTTTTATTAAGACTATTATTTTTAGAAACAATTAGCTACTTATCAGTAAGGGTTTCTGGTAGTCATTTTATGGTCCAACTTCCCTTAGAAGAGTGGGTGGTTTAGAGGAAACCGTGTAAGGCTTTGTCCTCAAGTAACATGTAGTCGTATTTTACAGTCCGTACTTACACATATATTGGCTGAGAGTAGATGCAACTAGTTGTATGAACTCGGGACGGTCTTTGTGAAATATTTCAGCACCTAACAGCTCTGCTTAGTTTTCAAGATTGCTTTGTCATTGAATTAAAATTAAAAAGACAAGCAGCCGAGCCCTAATGTGCCATCACCAGTGTTGAGTGGTGAATTGATGAGTTTGATTTGTGTTTGTTTTATGTATGTCTTCTGTACATTTGTACATCATGTGGATTCTTCCTCTAATTATTTCTTTGTGCTCTAAACCACCCTTTTCATCCGAGATGGATTCTTCTGGAGTTTTTCGTTCGGACTTTACGAACGAATCCCCGAGCTCCTCAAGTAACTCATCTCTTTAGTTTTGAGATGACCCTCTTCTCTAAACCTTGTGGTATGGGGACGAACCTTTTCTCCAAACCATGGTTCACTCTTCACCTATAGGGATTAGTCAACCCTCGACTAACCCTCTCTCCTACTCCCTTCCTGCCAAAGAAACTTTCATCCTTGGCAAAACACCTAAACCTTCAAGTATGAGCTAACTCAGATTTATGTGCATATGAAGGTGAAGAAGAAGTCAAGATGCTTCCAAAGAAGGACGAGAATGACAATGACCCTATCTGCGCACTTCTGGCTAGAGTAACTGTTGTCGAACAACAAAATGAACTCCTTAGAGCACGAATGGTTGAACTACAACGTGGTGAATCTACTATGGAAGATACGTACCACCCTGGATTAGATGAAGATTATAATTGGTTGAGGATGGTACTCCCCGAGGATGCGTTCGAGCACAAACCGTATTTCCTCGCATTGTTGCCTGAGTTCGGAGGGAATAATCACGAATAACCATATACCTTCCTCCGTGACTTCGAGCTAGTCTGTGCCAACCTATGCCACCCTAGGGTTGGTCAAGACTACATAAGAATGAGAGTTGTCCCCCTTCTCCTTGATTGATAAGGCGGCTTACTGGCTGAAAAACCTAGGGGAAGTGGTTACCACATGGGCCACCTTCAAGACACTATTCTTAAAGAAATTCTACCCAGTAAGTATAACTAATCAGATGAGGATCAAGCTCACGAGCTTCACCCAACACCAAAGCGAGCCATTCCATGAAACCCGGGAAAGGTTCACAAATCTAATCCTGAAATGCCCAGGACACGAGATAAGAAAAATGATGTTGGTCCAAAGTCTTGTCAGCGGACTGAACCCTGAGACTCAAGGGTTAGTGAGTGCACCATGCGGAGGAAGCTACATGGGACGCCGCGAGGACACCGTCTACAAGGTGTTCAAGAAACTGGCAGAATCCAGCCGTGCACAGACCACCGGTCAGGCTTACATAGCCAACTTTAAAAAGATGGTGAGTAATATGTTAATTGATCAGAACGTCGACATGGAAATAATAGTTGATAAGATAACCATGGTTGAACAAATTTATAAGAATGCGGACGAACTCCATAAACCATATGATATGGAGAAATAGGCTAAATTGCATAAGCAAATGGAGGAACTGACTGATAGGGTATCTAAGATTTAGATACCTACCCTGACTTCATCCCTTGCCCCCATACACCAAATTCACAGCATTCAAGAGCAAGGGGTAGGGCAACAGATCCGTTGAGGTGGAGACCAAGTCTTTTCCCATCAAACAGAAGAAACCTCCGCTCAAACTATTTACAAGGAACCTCCACAAGTCATGGAGATAAACGAAGTCTGGTATAACCTGGATTCTATCAACTGATCGGTTCTAAACTCTACTCCGAACCCTCGTCCACCACAATCTCGGCCCATCTACCAGCCTCAGCAACAGCAACAACAACACCGTCAGCAGTACCGTCAGGGTTATCAGAACCCGCAACCTCAGCAGGTTCAGTATCAATGCAAATGCCAGTAGAGCCAATTCCGACAGTATCAGCAGCCTCAAGCCTAGCAGGGCTAGGGGTCTTCCTCTTCTTTGATCTCTCCCGAACTCCAGCGAGTGATGGTGATGGAAAGATGAGTTGACTGCACCCCAAACCGTGATTCCAGCTCAAGTCCAGGCTAATTCAAACAGCCTCGAGATAGAATTCAGGATTAGTATCTGGATATTATTTACATGAATACAAGATCTTTTGCATGATGACGCTTATCATATTTCTCTTAGTAGCGGAAAGACCGTAACCATGCCTGGTCGAGCTAAAGAACACAGTGACATAACCCCGGTGTCTACTAATATACACAATTCTGGGGAAGAAGAGGAAGAGAGGCATGAGGAGGAGAAAGAAAAAACTACCACCCACACCACCCGTCGAGCACTACACCACTGAGGACCCCTGAGAGTCAGAATCTGAGTCTGAAGAAGCGTCACCAAGACATCTGCAGCAGTCATCCACCAATTTTCCTGTGTTTGGTTCCGTCAGTCTGGGTCCTGTAAATACATCCAATTCCTCATTTAATAAAAGTGATGTTTTTTTTATCACAATGAGTCCATTCCTTTCCCCCGGACTCTTACGTCAGGAAAAGAAGAAAAACATAAAAACCAAAAAAATAATGGAGAGATGGCCTACATCTGCAGAGAATACATCAAGGTCACTTTGTTAGGTGAGATGATAGAAAGAGACCCGGCTTTTACAAATACCTAAAGGTGAAATGCACGCCAACAAGGAACATAAAAAAGAACCCTGGTCGAACAAAGAATCACATACTCTCTATTGCCACACCTCGTCTGATAAAAAATGAGCGACCAAGGAAGAAAAGAGACATGGGTGCTCACTTTGTAACAAGCCAGATCAAGGAAATCAAGTTTGCCCGAACACTATTAGACAATGGCTCCTCCATCAATCTCATGCCTACAACTCTATAGAGCATCTAAATCAAGGTCCTCTTAAGAAGTCTAGAGCAGTACTTCAATTCGCAGATTCATCAACTAAGAGACCTAAGGGAAAAATTAGAAATGTTGTCATCAACATAGAGGGACAAAATTATGCAGTATATTTCATAATACTTGACACAGATGTCCCTAGAAAATGGAAAGATTCTCAAATGATACTATGGAGACCCTTCCTTAGAACCGTCGGAGCTCTATTTTATTACACTCTGGGAGAATCCAGTTTGGAGAAGTTGAACTTAAAATGAAGCAAAACTAGGTTTTAACAACCTGACATCGAATCTAGCATCAAATCCAAAAATTCAGAACCTGAGGCGGAAAATATAGAAGCAACAGTTGAGCCATGGAGACAGAACCCGACCGCAACGATGGAATCACTCTCGTCTGGAGAGGACATTATTGATGAATTAATATGCCAGCTCATACTTGCATCTTCTTACACTCCCGGAGACTCAGAGGTCCCTCTTGCCCGTCAATCCATTCTATTTCTGGACAATCATGGAGTGAAGTAAACATATCGAGCACAAAATTTGCCAAACCACGTCGTATCTTTAGCGATCCAATCCCCAAAACAATTAAGATGGTGGTTTATAATGCTACAAAAAAACAATCAGCATCGCAACCCGAATAAGCAATGATAGAGCCAGATTTTGTGAATGATACAAACTTACCCGAGCTCAAACCATTGCCCCCTACTCTTAAGTATGCATTCCTTGCGGAAAATAAGGGACAATTCCCGGTCATCATCAGTTCACATGTGACCAAAGAGCAGGAAATCCGCCTGCTTAAAGTTTTAGAGAAAAATCGCAAGCTATAGACTAGAGATTGTCAGATCTTCAAGGGATTAACCCAACCCTTTGTTTACACCATATTTACCTTGAGGATAACGCTAAACCCTCCCGCGAATACCAACGTAGGTTGAATCCAAAATTACAGGAAGTGGTTAAGACTGAGATCGAAAAATGGTGTAAGATTGGTTTCATTTACCCCATCTCAGACTCCAAGTGGGTATCACCTTTGCACGTCATCCTGAAAAAGTCGGGACTTCAGATTATCACCAATGAAGAGGGAGAGGAGATCAGGACTTGAGTACCCACATCGTGGCGCGTCTGTGTGGATTACAAGCACATGAATGTCGCAACGAAGAAGTATCACTTCCTGCTGCATTTTATTGATCAAATTTTGGAGAGATAGGGAGGAATAGAATACTTCTGTTTCTTAGATGGGTACTCGAGCTACAACCAAGTAGCGATCACCCTAGAGGACCAGGAAAAGACTACTTTTACATGTCCTTTCGGTACTTAGGCATTCAAGCACATGCCTTTTGGGCTCCGCAACGCTCCCGACACATTTCATTGGTGCATGATTGCAATTTTTGCCGAAATGGTTGGAGATTTCCTGGAAGTCTTCATGGGTGACTTCTCGGTCCATGATGATTCATTTGATGATTGCCTAACGCACCTGGATCGAGTCCTTGAGAAGTGTAGGGAAGTGAATCTGGTGCTCTCTTGGGAGAAAAGCCATTTCATGGTAAAAGTGGGCATCGTGTCGGGGTACATCATCTCCAAGAAGGGAATGGAGGTTGCCCCTGCCAAGGTAGATGTGATCAAGAAACTTAAGCCACCTACCAATGTTAAACAAGTGCTGTCTTTTCCGAGGCATGTCAGATTTTATAGGAGGTTTATTAAGGATTTTTCAAAAATTGCCCGACCGCTAACTGTCCTCTTAGGGAAAGACACCGAGTTCCTTGTATATCATAAGTGTCTTGATGCCTTTGAACTTCTCAAAAAGATGATCATTGAGACTCCCATCCTTTAAGCCCCTGATTGATCTCTTCCCTTCTAGATCATGACAGATGCTTCAGACTTCGTAGTAGGGGCTGTGTTTGGACAAAGAAAAGATGGAATCTTGTATGCTATCCACCATGCAAGCAAAGTTTTAGATCCAACTCAGAAAAATTACACTATAACCCAAAAGGAAATGCTTGCAATAGTCTTTGCTTTGGAGAAATTTTGATTTCTTTTTAGGGTCTAAGGTGACAATATACATGTATCACTCAACCATCTGATATATAACGACGAAAAAAGATGCAAAAGCACGTCTCCTCATATGATACTCTTGCTTCAGGAATTTGATTTGAAGATTACAGATAAACCTGGAGTAAAGAAAGTGGTGACTGATCATTTATCACAGATCGAACAAGACAAAATCATGATTCAGAATCTATCCGTGAAACCTTCCCAGATGAGTCAATTTTTTGCTATTGACTCTCTCCCATGGTATGCCGACATGGTTAACTATCTTGTCTCCAAGAAAGTTCTCCAGGGTTGGCCCAAGAACAAAATAGACCAACTCAATTCGGAAGCCAGACACTACCATTGGGAGGATCCGTTCCTATTCTTTGAAGGTCTGGATTATATATGGAGGAGATGTATTCATCATGAGGAATACCAGAGTGTCCTCAATCTCTACCATACCTTGGAGGCAGGAGGACATCACTCTGGGAAGAGGACCGCTGAAAAGATACTACAATGTGGAATTTACTGACCGACCTTGTTTAAGGATGCCAACAATTTTGTCAGGTCATGCCTGGTCTGTCAGTGAATGGGAGGGACTATTGGTCCCAAAGATGCCATGCCTATGCAACCAGTGATAATTTGTGATGTATTCGATGCATGGAGCATTGACTTTATGGGCCCATTCCCTAACAATCAAGGACTTGAATATATTCTTCTTGCAGTAGACTACTTGTTTAGGTGGGTGGAGGCTATGCCTACTCAAGTAACAGACAACAATACTGTATGCAAGTTCGTGAAAGATCATATTATTTTGAGGTTTGGGATCGCTAATGTATTAATATATGATGGGGATAGCCACTTTGTCAACTGGAAAGTGAAGAAGTTGACTAAGGAATACGACATCGAGCACCGTGTCACTAGTCATTACCATCCACAATCCAATGGCATGACCGAGGTGTCAAACTGGGAGGTCAAAGGAATTTTACAAAAGCTTGTCCGTCCTGACAGGAAGAACTAATCCCAACTCCTAGACCAAGTTCTATGGGCTTACCAGACAACCTACAAGACCCCATTGGGCACCTCCCCATTTTGAATGTATATGGAAAGCTGTGCCATTTGCCCACAGAACTCGTGCATTAATCATAATGGGCAATCAAAAAGATCAATTGGAGCTGTCACCAAAGAAAAAAAATAGAGAGATGGATTTGAATGAATTATCATAAATCCAAAATCATGCATATGAAACAACACCATTTACAAGGACCGAGTGAAAAAATAACATGACAAGAACATCCGAACAAAGACCTTTGTCCCAAGGCAGAAAGTATGGTTGTTTAATGCAAGATTGAAATTTTTCCAAGGTAAATTGAAATCCAAATGAATAGAACCCTTCATCGTGAGAGAGGTGCACAATAACGGAATTATTGAGATCTCAGAGACCATAGACATCACGTAAATTTCAATAGTCAACGGTCAGCTGCTTAAACATTTTGTCAAATCAAGTAAGCAGTTAGTACAAGTAGAGCGGATCTCCGGATGAACCACCTCAGTTGTCCATCACTCAGGGCTCTATATTAGACGAAAGACTCAAGCACCCCGGATGAACCACCTCTTCCATAAAAATTCCATCACTCTTCTATATATCCATCACTCCGTTCATCTCCCCGGTCCCCCACCTGTGATTACTTCCTATATTTAGACTGACCTGAGCCTAAGTATAGGGGGACCTGTATCATTGTTTATACATCACTTCTATTCTTTTTCTTTATGGTTCAACTATACTTAGTATGAGCTATGTCTGCATTTTACATTGTGCCATGCGGACATAGCACAAGCTAAGTATAGGGGGGGTTTGTATATTTTCTACATACTTGATCCATAGCTCGTACTTTAATTGTTTTCATCTAAAATCGGGTATGGGTACAAGTTGTGTATATTATGCATATTATATTCTTTATGTAAATAATACATGATTTAAAAAAATAAAAACAAACCTTTTTTTGCATAAAAAATGCTCATAATCTTGCATTTCATTAAGCATCTCATGCATTCTTTAGTTGGTATATTCTGGACACGTTCACTATCACTCAAGGCTTAAGGATTTGAAGATACTGGATTTCTGAGATCTTGAGAGACTGAGTTAACCAGCCTTTGTCATTAAGGTTTTGAACTTAATAATCCACACTTCTCTAGGTTGAAAGATTTGAGCGCTATATTGCACTCTTCGTCTATGCCCTCTAAAGAATATGATCAACACATCACTTTCACAACTGCATGATTGATGAGATGAGTTGAGCTATCACTTGAGGAACTGGGACGGGTGGTTTGAGTCTAGACCTGATTTAATGATGCTCATGGATGGGATGAAGTAAATAAAGGCTTCAAGAAACCTGAGTGCCAACAAAACCCTAGTAGCCTGCATGTGAACAAGATCGCATGCTATCGTTGGATATCTACCTATGTTCCAGGGTGTGATGAAACATAATTTAATTGTTGATCAGTATATGCCAACTCTCGGTAGAAGCAGTGGAGATAGCCAAAAAGAAAAGAAAAGAAAAGAAAGGAATATTCAAAGAAAAGCTCAATCATTACAAATACAAATTCTATGAGCTTCCACCAAAGGCGAGCGCTCCCAACCATTTTCAAAGTGTCCTCTTGGACCAAACGCTATTAGGACCAAGGAGTCGAGCTAGCACCAAAAAAGGGCTCTGCATCGTATAGTGATACAAGTCTGGGCGTCGAAGGTATCTTAGATACTCAAAAGAGACACACCCCGGTGTACTCACAGGAAAATAAGTGCAGACAACTTTGAATTCTCTTGACGGATACATTTATCAACAAATCGAAAATATATGTGTTGAGTAATAAGGCACTCGAGAAGATCCTTGTTCCAATGTGAGGGAGAGAAAAATATACACAATCCTATGCCCTCCATCATCTGGCCGTCCATCTACACTTGCAAGTCTGACAAACTAATGAGACGGTGGATTGAATGCAAGAACTGACTCATTCCCTAGTGTTGAGGATTAGGTCTAGAGGAGAGTCCCCTGGACCGGGACCTTGGGTGACATATCGACTCGACTCTCATGAATGCAGTACCCTAAAAGTCATATCTTTATATTTTATGTACAAACAAAGAGTCTGATAAATAAAGAAGTTGGATTCCTTTTGATTAAAGCATGGCTGAGCCTAGAATTCTAGGATCACTCAAATTAAGGGTCTTTGATGAATTGAGCCTTGAAAATTCACATACACAGTCAAGGATTTGTCCAACTAAGTCACCCATTCTTTGATGCTCGGGGACGAGCATGGTTTAAGTACAGGGGTATGATGAATCTCATATTCAACATGCTAACATTGATCAACTAGGCTCTATTTTCCAAAATCCATATGAATTTCATAATTAATATAGCATCATTATCATTCATACACGTGTAAATAATATTTGCATTTCATCATACATAATTGCATAAAATAAGGAACCAAAAATTCCAAGTGTAAATTGACCTAATAAGCTGCTTACTTCCCATATTTTTAATTAATTCATCTTAACTTCGATTGACCTAAAATCACTTCCATTGTGTAGATATTACTAACAAGAATAAATAAAAAATATAAAAAATGCCAACTCAAATAAGTGAGAAATAAACTCAAAATCTAATTTTCACATCAGACAGACTAAACGTGCATATCTTCCTCATACAATGTCTGTCTGCGTACTTTTAAATTACTCCATTTTCAAATACCTTCAAAACAAGATCGATTTCATAAAATTCGAAGCTCATATACGAAAGTTGTGTTTATGCCACTTCTGCGCATTTTATATTTTTGTGATTTTTAACCTGAGCTTTTAGGTACATAATTAACCCATTTTATTTTATTTCTATTTCATTTGTATTCTTTGATGAAAGTTTTATAAAGCGGTAAAAAATCCAAATCTAAATCAAGACTAAAATCAAAGAAACTGACTGTGTCCAAGTGACCTCTGTGAGTTTGTACAAAATTCGCTTGTTTCGTACTCTTATTTTATTTCTCTATTTTCTTATTTATTAAAAATCCAAAAAAATAGATTAATTTGTAATTAAGTATCTTTTTTTATCATATTTTTTCTAGATTTTTTATTTCCTTTTAAAATCACAAAAAAATTTACAAAACTCCAAAAAGTCATTTTCTATACACACGGAGAACCACCAAAAATACCACTTTACACAGATGACCTCTTTCTCTCTCGGTCCCTTCATGAAAGTTGTAGATCTCGTCGAGACGAAAAAATTTTGCAAAGGAAAATTTTCAATCCAAAATCTCCTTCTATTTCTTTTCTATTTTTCTTTCTCTTTTTATTTTTTTGGTGACACGTGGTAGCCCCTGAGCATGCCACGTGTCATCGGTCATCAGGCCCCTCTATGTCATGTGCATAGCATGTGACCCGACACACCTCATCTAGTCACGTGCTCCGCACGTGACCCCCTCCCCTTCCCAGCACTGTTCGCCCTTCCCCTACAACCGTCGCTGCATTACGCGTAACGCCTACCGTCGCTCTCCTCCCTCTGTAGCCATTACCCAACCACTGTGTAACGACCCCGCGCCTCCACCGACTCCCCACAATCCCCAATCGTTGTGACCGCACCATCCTATAAAAGAAGACCCCCTGCCGCACCCACATGTCATCCGCCACACCCGCCTTAAGGTTCGACCCTTAGGAGGTGACATCTCCAGGTTTCGTCGAGCCACCACGCAAGAAGAGAAGGTGTGATCCAGGGGGTCTTACTCCCTCTCCAGAACGTCGTCGTCGTTCTGCCAAGCTCGGGCCTCCTCCTCCAAAGGTCCTTGTGCGAAAACACCCTAGGAGCTCTGAGCTCCTCGCTTTCAGGTGAGTCAACACCTCTTCCACCTCCTTCTCTCAATTCATCTCCGAGTACATCCACCTCTCTCCCATATTCATCACCTATCATGCCCACGCCTCCGATCTTCTTCCTCCTGGAAGAAGAGAACCCATGTCCTCCTTGATTCATCATATCTCGACACCCTTGTTCGCATAGACCCCCCATATTCCTCTCTGTCAAACCCCTTCACCCAAATCCACCCTAACTCTTGCAAAGAGTCGAGCTCCAGATCCTCCATCTTCTCCGCTCGTTCAAACCATAGTGAGGATAAGAGGGACATAACTATCCAAAAACTCCTCCTACACAGCCTCCTCCTCCGGACCCTCTTCCGTCGTTCTACATCCTCCGACCCCTCCTCCACTGCCCCACGCCCTCCGGTTATCACCATCTCCACCTTCATCAGGTCGTCAATGAGCCCGGCCATCTTCTGCAATTCCTCTCATCAGCGGAGTAGAGCCGCAACATGGTCATCATCCCCATGGACTTCTTCTCATCACTTGTGTACTCCCTTCTCCTCCTTGTTCTCACTCTCCTCTACTCATGCTACTGCTACCTCTACACCCACCATCGCCTCTCCTCTAACGGCAAAGCTCTCCTCACCTCCTCCTGCTGGCTCCTCGGAGTGCTCCTCGACTACGTCAACCACCATCGCCACCTCAACTAAATCACCGACCTCCTCGCCTCTACCCCACCCCGACTCTCATCTTCCACATCTTCGGTCAGGACTCTGACATCAAGGCCTCAAATGTCGAATTTCGGTTTCCTTTCAGTAACCCTGAAAAAGGAATTTTGGTGGAATTTCGGTGAAATGGCCGGAAATTCTGGAAATAACTTGAAATCTCATTTTTTTATAAAATTAAGATTTCTGATGTTTTTTTGAAGTCTGGAAGGTAGGGGGAAACACTCGGTGGTGTCCGTCCCATGGAAAATTATTCCATAATAAAAATTGTAAAAACAAGGAAGAAAACACAACATGCACCGGCCTCACAAGAACACTATAACACCCAGTCCTCTACCATGCGTTTGGCAAACACCCCCACATTCTCTTTATAAAATCTTTGACCCGAGAACAACAAGTCATTCCTTCCTCGCCAGACTGCCCATAGGATAGCCATGGGATAAAGTCACTCCCTCCTTGGTCTAGTCATATTTGCATGGATCGAATTCCAGAAGGCCTGAAAGTCGTCGATGCAGCACCAAGCTAAGGCAACCTCCTGCCATATTTGAGAGACCAAGGGGCAAGAGAAAAAGAGATGCTCCACAGATTCAATCGCATCATTACAAATAAGGCACCTGTCCGAAATGACGCCAAGGAGCCTGGCACACCGATCTCGCGTCATCAACCTCTTCCTCCTGAGTAGCCACGGGAAGAACCCAAAGATTTCTGATGTTGGTCAATCATTAGATGAGATAGAAATACTCATTTTTATTATAATAATAAGTTGTTTTCATGATCAAGGCCTTAAATATCAGTATCGATCACCATCTTAGAGACTGGCTGGAATTTCAGTGAAATGGTCAGAAATTCTGGAAATTACTTGAAATCTCAATTTTTTATAAAATTAAGATTTTTGATGTTGGTCAAGCATTAATTGAGATAGAAATACAAGTTTTTACTATAATAATAAGATGTTTTCATGATCAAGCCTGAAATATCGACTTCGGACACCATATCGGTGATTGACTGGAATCAAATTTTTGTACATATGATAATATTAATTTTGAGATTTGACATTGAAATTTTCCTTCAAGCCCAAAAAGAAGTAAAGAAAAGCAATGGTTTTATATGCATAGATGCCTTTCAAATTGAAATATCATATATTCATATTATAATTATACAAGTCCACAACCACAAAATTATGTAACATGACACATGAAATTCCAATCACATAATGTGCATACATAGATGCACTACCTTACTACTAGTAGTAGTCTAGTACCATTCACGCTCCAAATCTGGGTTCTGCTCCTTTGTCACAAGAGCACCAACCTTGCCACTTGATCGGGGGTGATCTTGGGCTAAAGTCTGATCAAACCCTCGCCATGGGTGGAAGAGTAATATTTATAGGATGAAGTCCAACATGGGTATGAATTCAAAATGGGCGAGATTAGAGGCACAATTGGAAGATCTAAGACGTTAGCGATGAATTTGAATAACCGGGTGACAATTATGGAGAAGGGAGTGGGAGCCGTAAGAGGCAGACGTACGTGGGAAAAAATTGGCGAAGGAATGCCATGTACAAGATCCGTTTGGTTTGATTCTAGAGCCACCCATTCTTTCATTGCTTCGAGATTATTGAGTTCATTAGGTAGAGTTGCAGATGCTCTATATCCCCCTTGTCACATCCATGGTCCAAGTGGCCAGTTGTTCGCCATTTCACTGATAGTCTAAGACTTACCAGTGCTGATTGACGGTGATGAGATGATTACAGAATGTCTACTACTACAACTTGATGAGTTTGATTTGATTTTAGGCATGGATTGGTTATAAACTCATCATGCATTAGCTGATTGCTTTAGGATGATGGTTGCTTTCAGAACTCCAGGCTTACCCGAGTTTACCTCTGAGGGTACATTACATGACTCCAAAATGGAGTACATTTTAGTATTGCGAGCTCAGAGACTTGTTGATCAGGGATGCGATTCATGCCTAGCATTTGTTAGAGAGACATCCGATCACGAGCCGATGACCCAGTACATCAGAGTAGTATTATATTACCCATATGTATTTCCTGATGAGTTACCAAGTTTACATCTTGAGAGAGAGATTGAGTTCGAGATCGCATTATTACATGATACACATCCGATCTCGATGGCCCCTCACCGCATGACACCAGCTGAGTTAAGAGAGCTGAAGGTGCAGTTGCAGGAGTTACTTGACTTTGGTTTCGTGAGGCTGAGCACTTCACCTTGGGGTGCTCTAGTTCTTTTTGTCCATGAAGAAGGACAGATTGATGAGATTGTGCATTGATTAAAGGCAATTGAACAAGAGAACAGTGAAGACATTATCTCTACCGCTCATTGATGATTTGTTCGATCAGCTACAGGGATATTCGGTGTTTTTGAAGATCGATCTTAGATCAGGCTACCATCAGCTGAGTATTCGAGAGTCAGATATTCTGAAGACAACTTTCATGAATCATGACTCGATATGGACACTATTGAGTTTATGGTGATGCCATTTGGGCTCACCAATGCCCTTCAGCATTAATGGATATGAAACACATGATTTTCCGTCCATACTTGGATAAGTTTGTGGTGGTGTTCATTGATGATGTGTTGATTTATTATCAGAATGAATGGATCACACGAACGATCTGAAGATAGTCATGGACACATTACGAGAGCACAAGTTATATGCAAGCTAAGAAAAGTACGAGTCTTGTTATCCCAGATCTCATTCCTTGGAATGTCATTTCTGGAGCAGGTATCACAGTTGATCCTATGAAGATTGAGGAAATTATGTCTTAGGAATAGCCCAAGATAGTCACTTAGATTCAGAGTTTCCTTGGATTGCATGCTATTACAGACGCCTTTGTCAGCGAGTTTTCAATTGTGTTCTTTCCTTGACGTGGTTGACACAAAGGAGTCCCTTTTATCTGGGATGTTTCATGCAAGCAGACCTTTAAGGACATTGAAGGAAAAATTGATGACTCTGCCCATTCTTGCACTACCTTCAGGCACCCAGGATTATGCAGTCTTACAGATGCCTCAAGAGAAAGTTTAGGAGTGGTGTTGATGCAGCGAGGTCACGTGTGAGACGCCCTCGGATCTGGGTACACATTTACAACACATTCACGGTATTACATTCATAAAAGATCACACAAGTTATGTGAAAATATGGAGAATTTTTTTGCGTTTCTGCCATGACATTTCACAATTCAAGTAACCACCGCAGGACTAACAATAGAATGTACCACCAAATTTCCATTCATTAATTTCCATATATAATCAAAATGTACAAAAGAGGTTGACCATGTATACATATATCCCAAATATGCAGAAGAGAAAGAACACATTTTATATCACAAACTGACCAAAATCGTGAGAAAAGTACAATATCGTCTGTAATAGCAGTGAATATCCGGAATCATCAACTAGCTACTGAGTTGCATGCTACTTGCCTGCCACATATGAAAGGTACAAGAGACGTCAACAAGTACTGGTACTTCCCGAAAACTTATTAAAATAAGCATGCATTTAAGGTGATTGTAAAAGAAACAAGTAGTAAGGCATGAACATTTAAAAAATCCACAACTACTTGAAAAATTAGAACTACTTGTTATGAAAAAGATTTTTAAGGCTACTTTAAGAAATGTCCCAAATTTTACCTACTACCTTATATATGCCATATTCTTATATAGTAATTAATGACTCATATGTAATTATATTAATCTCTTGTTATTGAGATATAATTATGAAATTTGATAATGGAGAAGATTTAGGTTTTGAACTGACTCTTGATTTATTTATAATTCTCAAGTTTAGTGGATAGTCGGTGGTCTTGTCCTGTATGTGACCTCACTCTATGAAACTAAGGAATGAAGAGTGCTTTAGGTTGGAGTGCCTCCATAGGCATGCGATGGGGGTATAGTGCATCCTATTTAAGTTCCCAAGATGTCGACTGACATAATTATATTCTAGCCAACACAACTTATAATTGATTTCATCTTTTAGCCAAGATTCATTACACTTCATTTCGAGTTCAATTGTAACTCCTCCAATTTCAATTGCAAATGATTCAAATGTGACTCTAGATGATTCAGATGTAGCATGCCCAAGCATGTTGGTGGAAAGTAACCAAAACTCAAGCGGTTAGGAAGTCTCCTAAGAGACTCTTCCCATCTCGCCCTCTAATTGGAAGTGCGGTCCAATAGAGGGATATGTCTACTCCAAAATCACGCCACTAAGACGGTGAGAGAGACTTCTCAGAAAGTCACTCTAGAAAATTGCCCGACTAGTACGGGCATACGATCTCGTACGAAAAACTAAAAAGAAAAGAGGATCCCTCTCATGGATATCTTAAAATAGAGGGTCAACGGAGTTGGTCAAAAGTCGGGATCCTGACGACCGTAAAACAATACGAGCTCGCGTAAAACTGTAGAAGGGACTGGGATCCTAGACCCGCGCACTTGGCGGCCGAAGTCCTAACCGAGTTTCCTTTCTTCCGCCCTGTTGAGGGTCACCACGCCCTCACACAATCATGTGTAAGGGTCACCATGATCGTTACCGATTCATGACCTTCTTCACGTGCTTGTCTTTTCATCTCTTCCTCATTTCTTCTGTAGTTAACCGTGCAGATCTAGATCTCTTAGTTAATGATTTTATTGATACCACTTTATGATAACTGACCAACTAGGCCTTTAATCAAGGAAGGACATATCGATATCGACATCATATCGATACAATGTCGATACCGATATATCGTCGATATATCGGCGATATATCGACGCATATCGCTGACAACCTGTATCCATTGTTCTATTTGAGATGTCGATACCCGATATATCCATATCAGCGATATATCGGTGACCTGTCGATACAATATATCGCCGATATATCGACGATATATCGCGATATGGCGATCCCTGCTTTTAATATATATAATGGTAGATTAAAATAATGAATTACTTAATAAGATTACTTGGTGTAACAATCTAAACATCATTTGATGGCTTGATTAGCTTGGTGTAATGATCTAAACAATCATTTGATGGCTTCATGTGGAATAGTATTAATATTCTCAATAATTTTTTTAAATCAGATTCTCATTTACATATGAAAAGCTTTTTACCCTCAATGATAACCTGTAAATCCGAGCATTTTTTTAACAGTAGAAAATTTATCCAATTTGGCAATATTCTTTAAAGGTCAAATAACCAACAATCTTGTTACCCTTAAATCAGTCAAATTGTAGAGGAGGATATTAATGTACCAACTGGCCACCTTTGCATGTGTTCATTTCATAGTAGAACTGAATAATTGAAAGAAACTCATGTGATTGTAGATTGGGTAATGCGTTCAGAAATCCTCCATAATAGTGTGATGAAACTAATAATGTCTCAACCAAAGATGACATTTAATAATTTTGAATGAACTCAAGTCTAAGTTGACAATTATGAATATGATTCTCCATCTATCTTCCATATTATTTCATTGTCATACAATCATTGAATAAATATATGAGACGCATAACATGCTCAACTTATACGTCTTCGATTATTATACCAACTTACCAGGTATATATCCCTTTATTCTTTTGATTCAGTAAGAATAATTTAGTCATACTAAGCTTCAGGTTATAGTTTCCCATATTTTTACAGGCTGAACAAATACACACACAACATAGATATAACAAATTTCAAGAAATAGAAAAAAGACAAAAATCATTTCATCTATGTGCCCTTAGGCACCACGGTAATTATAACCTTTCCATACACTATCCTAATTGAACTTTCTTTTTATTTAATCAGTTATTGAAAGATGAGAACATTCCAAGTTAGGATACTACATATATGAACTTATCAGTACGTTATCCAGTAAACAATTAATCATTATATTTTTTAGTTCCCAACATTTCTATAATCCTGGATGTAAGGATTTTATATTAACTTCTTTAGTTAAACTCAAACATATCTTAATTAAGAGGAGAAATACGTTATCTTAAAAAGAATCACATAGGGGCAGAAAGGAAGGTTTGATTAGCAAATGTATGGCAGCAAGTGAGAGGTTAGGGATTGTACATGTGATTTCCCAATTTGAAGGAGTATCATGCTTGAGTTGATCCTGCATGCAATAGGGATGGAAGGAAATTTAAAGATCTCGAAATCTGCATACAACAATTCTATTGGAAGCAATAGTAGCAGATGTAGCTGCTATTGAAATGGTAGCAATGGAGTCAATTGCAATATAAAAAGGACTCCCTTCGGGTGTAGTATCTCAGCCCAAAATCTGTAGCAAGAAAATGGGGGGGGGGGGGGAATGGGGTTCTCTCGTTGAGTGTTTAGGGAAGAAGAAAGAAAATAGGAAAATGGAGAAATAAGCAGAAATGGAAGGGATGAGGATGTCTTTCCTCATTGGAAATTCGCTCAAATAGAAAGGAGGGAGGGGAAGGTTTCGTCCTGGAACCTTCCTCTTCAATATATTATATTATTATATTTTTTTTACTACTGTCTTTTTTTTGAATAAATAGCAGCAGTCTGCAATTGCAACTAATTTTTTTATTTTTATTATATTTATTATTATTTATTTATTTTTATTTGAGATATAAATGTCTCTCATATTCGTGCCTCGAATGTTGGATTTCAACACGCAAAATCTTGATTTGATCGTCTCTAAACGATGATCAAAATGAGTATAATATTGATATATTTTAAATCGTGTTTGAATCTTCGAAATTTCTGAGATACGGTATCAGTTTTTGATTAAATTCTGTAAAAGTAAAATACCAAATGATCTCTGATTGATGAACGATCGATTCCGTTGGTCTTGACTTGTCAAATCAGATTTAATGACGATTTTGGTTTGTTTTACGATTTTCGAGTTTGTGTCGCGGCTTTTCCCCGACATGTATTAAGGTACGATTGACTTTAGGTCGATATCGCCTGAACGGCTTTTGATTCACATGATCAATTTAAGTTATTTAAATTGTTTGCTAACTTTATTGGGTTTAGCAGAACCTAATCGGGTCGGGTTTGTACAGATTCGGATGTTACAAATATAAAAAAACCTCAAAGGGAGTCTCATCCTCGAGACTCGAGTCAAGTTTCCCACGCGTCTTGTTTGGATTCCATTTGACCATAAAAACCTCAAAGTTTTTTGACCCCATAAAAATCTCAAAGGGAAAACAAGCCATATTCTTTTAGTAGGTAATTAATTAAATATGCTTGTTTTAATGATTACAAGAGAAAAGCTGCAGGTATCGTGCCCGTATGTCGGCTTCGATCTCCCACATAGCCTCTTCGATGCCGTGTTGGTGCCACAACACATTGACCAATGGAATCTCCTTGCTGCGAAGCTTCTTCACAACGATGTCTAGTATCTGAACTGGCCTCTCTTTATATGTCAAATTTGGCTCCACATCAAGATTCTCATAGCTGATGATGTGTCAAGGGTCGTGCACATACTTTCTCAAGTTGGATATACGAAATACGTCGTAAATAGTAGAAAGATGTGGAGGAAGGGCTACTCGGTATGCCACCTTCCCCACTCTAGCTAGAATCTCAAATGAACCAACATATCGTGGCGCCAACTTGGCACGAACGCCAAATCTCGATATTCTCTTCATGGGAGATACACAGAGAAATACCCGATCTCCCACATGCAATTACAGGAATGTGTTCAGATTAAGTCATAATTGCAAAAGGAGTAAAAGAAAAGGATTGGATATCTGAAACTCCAAATCTCTTCTTCTACGGTTTGCATAGCTCTTCTAGCGGCTCTGTATCGTTAGAAGCTTCTGCCTCACTAGATCAACAACTCTCGCAGTCTCCTCTAAGAGATCTACGGAATATAAAGCATGATCACCTACCTCACGCAGCTGAGAGGTGTGAGGCATCTCTGCCCATATAAGTCTTTGAATGGTGCCATGATGATACTGGAATGATAGTTGTTGTTGTTGTACGTGAATTCAACAAAAGGCAGATGGTCCTTCCAAGACCCTTTCCACTCTAAAGTACATGCGCGCAACAAATCCTCAAGCGTCTGAATGCTCCCACGTCGGTCTGCAGATGATATGCAGAACTCATCCTCAGCTCTGTCTGTAATGTTGACATAAAATGATACCAATAATTCGACGCAAACCTCGAGTCTTTGTCACACACCACCTCGCGTGGTATATCATGAAGTCTGGTGATATTCTGCACATATAGTCTGGCCAATTTGGACGGGGCATGGATCATGATGACACGTATGAAATGGGTTGACTTGATCAAGCTGTCAACAACAACCCAAATAGAATCATGGCCACCTGGTGTCTTTGTCAAACCTGTGACAAATCCATAGAAATACTCTCCCACTTCCATTCAGGAATGGGGAGAAACTGCAATAGCCCTATTGGTCTTTTGTGTTCTGCCTTGACCATCTGACAGATCATGCATCTGCTGACATGTTGCGCCACAACGCGCTTCATTCTGTCCCACCAGAAATGTCGATGCAGATCACGATACATCTTTGTGCTGCCAGGATGGATGGATAATCATGAACTATGTGCCTCATCAAGAATATTTCTATGCAACTACTCATTGTTGGGCACAACGACCCAGCCAGCTTTCCGTAAAATAGATTCTACCACAACAAAATCATTAATCTCATCCTTGATGGCACACATGTATCTGTCTCGAATCCATGGATCTGTCCTCTGGCCATTTACAATGCGATCCCACAAACTGTTGAATCGTGGAGGCACGATAGTAGAAATGGATGCGCTCTCCTAAGGATGCCAATTGGTCAAAGATGCGAGCATATCCCATGTGTATAGCCATTTCATCATGCCCTCTGCATGAGCTCTCCTGCTAAGTGCATCTGCCACTACGTTTCCCTTACCGAGATGGTAAGAGATCGTGCAACCATAATCCTTCAGTAACTCAAGCCACCTGCGTTCTCTCATGTTCATGTCCTTTTGATCGAAGATGTACTTCAAGCTATTGTGATCAATAAAAATCACGAAATTCATTCTATAAAGATAGCGGGCCCAGATCTTCAAAGCGAAGACAACTGCTGCTATTGAGCGGAATCTTTCGGGTTTTGAATTATAGATATGAAAATAAATGCACAGTGGTCATTGAAACCCTAAAAATCCCACAACAAACAAATTTTTTATTTTGTCAAGTCCAAATAATCACAGAAAATGTAGCAAGAGAAATTGCTATTTAATTAACCCGTATAGCTAACATGACTGAACTCAGGAAGGCTACAATTCACGATGGTTATTATGTCAATGAAGAAAATCAATGAAATAATGAAGGAATTCTATGAACACTATGCTCAATTTTATGTGATTTTAGTCTTTATATATTTTTATGAATTTTTTATTTTTAATTTTTTATTTCCTGATATTTTGTTTCCAGTTTTGCAAATTTTTAATTTTCAAATAAGGAACAATAAGTATAAGGGAAGAAATACACACACCACACTCTTTTGTATTTTTTAAAATAGTCAGAAATG
Organism: Ottelia alismoides; assembly: GCA_037367405.1. Classification (NCBI taxonomy): domain Eukaryota; kingdom Viridiplantae; phylum Streptophyta; class Magnoliopsida; order Alismatales; family Hydrocharitaceae; genus Ottelia; species Ottelia alismoides. Next base: position 1,264,147 of record JAZKJV010006496.1, read on the forward strand.
TCTAGAAAATTATGGAGAAAATATTTTTGAGTTTTAAAGGCTTTGAAATATTTTTGAGACTTTTTGTAGAATTTTTAGATGTTTTTTGTATTTTTCCAAAAAATCAAATAGTGGCAAAAATGATAAACAGTGCACAACCTCGAGTAATTTGCAACTTAAAAATATTTTAAGTGCCCAAAACTCATGGAAACTATTTCTATGCTAAATATAGACAAATTTCTATCAATAGGAAGTGAAATCACAATTTTTTGGATTTTTATAGAATTTTTTTGTGATTTTTCTAAGATTTTTGATAATTTTTCAATTTTTTAGTTTTGAAAAGAATTAATGCATGAAAATTGAGCAGGAATTAAAAGACAATAAAATAAACTATCCTTTTTTTGGATTTTTAGAGTAATATTCAAATTTTATGATTTTTTGAATTTCAGGAAGAGAAAATGACACTGTTTTTTTATTTTTAATAATAGCAAATCAAAAAATGCTATGAAAATTTTATGCTAGAAAGAGACACACATCAGAAGTATGCACAAATTTTTGAAGAATTTTCAGAGCAATAAAAATATTTTTTTCAACGAAAAGACACATGCAAACATGAGTCTAGATAACAAGACTGAAATGCAATAGTGATTATTTTAGCATCAAATATAACACGAAGTAAAGAAGGGGCGGATTTTGCAGTTTACCCAGGAATTAACGTGTGGTGCACGTGCTTTGAATCTGGAAGACTCTTCGTCACAATATTCAGAACTTTAGGGGTCGAAATGATATTTATCCAATATTTTTTAAATCAATCTAGGGTTTGTGTCCTTCGTTTCTTCTCAAGATGGGGCACAAGGGGGTCGCCGCCCCTGTCTTCCTCTCCAAACAGTGGGTCGCCCGGAGGATCTAGGGCTCGCGGCTGGTACGCCAGGCATCAACGGAGATGAGAGCGGAGAGAGATAGGCGTGTGAGCTCGCACGACTGGCGGATCTGGGCGGTTGAGCTTGGCGATAGTAGAGGTGAGTGTGGGCAGCGTCAGGTGAAAGACGGAGATCGCCTCGCGATAGGACGGTGCACATGTGCATGGGGAGCATGGACTACTTGCTCGCGGAGGAGCTGGCGGGTTCCAGACGGAGGAAGCATTGCGTGACGACGCGCGGCTCTGGAGCAACACACATCCCGGTAATCGATAGGACTCGCGTCGGTGGCTGGAGGTGCATGCAGCAGTGGATCTGGAAGAGAAGGCTGGCGAATAGCAAGCGTGCGGTGGTCAGTGTTGGATGGGTGGATGCGGCGGACGGTGCTGGAGTGGCACATGAGATGGACGGTGTTGGATTGGCAGATGCGACGGATGATTGATGAAACCCAATTTCATCATCTTAATTTTCTATTATTAACCCCCTTGCTTAAATATGTGTCAATAAAACCCAGATAATGTCCTGTAATTATCAGAGTTCTTAATAAATTAAAACAAAAAAAATGACAAAACTAAAATCCGTGGTATTTTTAGCCTTAAAAATACCCTCCAAAATATTTCGAGTCTTTGTTTGATCTCATCTCCAGTTTTGGTCAACATGAAACTTGTAGATCTCATCGAGATCTACAACTTTATGTTTTGAGTTTTCTCAAATTCGGCCATTTGTACCTTCAAAAGTCAACTGGAAGATCAAAATAATCTGATTGGGCCACGTGGCCCGTTCTGGGTGAGCCACGTAGCCCACCCCCTTGCTTCAGCCGCCCGCGCCTCTGGCCATTGACGATTCCGAAAATGCCAAGTTAAGAAGTTATTTTTAGTCTTTGTTCGTGGTACTAATGATGTGTCGTTCGTTGTAGGCGGCGATCGGAAACAGTCAAGAAATAACCACAATTTTTAATCAAATTTAATCAAGTGGTTTTTATGTTTATTTTACTTGGGCAAGTCCCAAGGTCGATCACAAGGAGGCAAAGGAACAACCTAGAGTTGTGTCTATCCAAGTTTGAGTTCGGTTTTCAAGGCGGTCTTTTTTTGGAATTTTTTTTCAATGCAATATGAGATGCAAAGTGCAAGTTCGGCCTATTTTAGGGACTAAAATGTAAATTTCAATCAAACGATGTCCGAAAAATACGAAACTTGGCCACAATGTAAATGACGATGAAATGAGTACACTGTAATTTTTTTTGGAATTTTTAGATGCAATATGATTTTTTTATGAATTTTTAAATGCAAACAAATTAATTTTCAATATTTAATTTTAATAAATATTAAACCTACTTATTTTCGAGAACTAAAATTATCTAAGATCTACCACTAGGTAATGGATCTTAGAAAAATCCTAGACCTCAAAAATGTGGGCTTTAATACCTATTAAAAATTAAACAATGAAAGATGCAAAATGATTTTTACAGAGCAAATTATGCATGCAAATGCAAAGATTTTTTAGCACAATGTCAAGCAAAATAATCTCTACACTATGTGATTTTTCGGAGATTTTTAAAGCAACGGTTAATTCACTATGAATTTCAAAGCTCAAATTGGGCAAAGTATGCAAATTTCCACAAAATAATTTTTTATTAATTAACCATCAATCACAAAAAAATACCCACAATATGTCAAAGTGTAGAGAGTCAATTAACAAACATCATGCCATTTTTAGATTAATAAAATGCTGCAATAAAGAGGTCCAAAACAGGGGGAAACACAGGGGTAAAAGTGCAGTATAAATAAAATAAATAAATAAGCAGAGGGGGACCTAAATGTAATTACCTAAACTGGGGGGGGGGGATTTCTGCAATTTTGCCAGAGGAGCGCGTGCATAGCACGTGCCCTCTGGGCAGTGGTCTGGAATGCAAATATGAAGGAATCCCGGCCCCGTTCTGTAAAATCTCCACGTTGTCACGTGCTAGGCACGTGACTTTGGTCTTCAGTGCAAATAGGCGGTCGTCCGGGGTGCTGGATGCAATTGACCCAAAGGTCACGTGCTCAGCACGTGACCCCTGGGGATGAGAATGGGCCGTTGAAGTTCCCTCGGCACGTGCTTCTCACGTGCGAGGGCCTCGGGACTCGTGCCCGGTGGTGCAGCGACGTAGGTGGAGGAGGGCCGGCGGAAGGGACGTGACGTCGGCCTCCCTCTGGCCGACACACGGCCTAGAGGTTGGCGTAGGAGGCGGCCTCGTGGCTGGAGATGTCGGCGATGGCGCTGCGGTCGGAGGAGCTTGGCGGCGGAGATGTTGCGGCGTCGGAGGCGGAGGCGTAGGGCGGAGACGGAGGCGGTGATGGGTCGTAGTTGATGTCGTGGTCGGAGAAGACGATGGTTGAAGGCGGAGTCGTAGGCGGTGGCGGTGGTTGGTGAAGAAGTCGGTCGTGGGCGATGTCGAGGGCTCGACGCAGCAGCGGAGCTTGTCGATGACGGCGAGGCGTAGTCGATGGCGAAGAAGATGATAGGCGGTGGCGATGTTTGCAAAGCGGAGAGGAGGGGAAGCTCCGAGCGGAGCGGATAGCTCGGAGGCGAAGAGATAGAGAGAGAGGGAGAGAGAGAGAGAAAGAGAGAGAGGGAGAGAGAGAGATACCTGGAGGATGGGGCTCTACGGTCGATCGCCGGAGCACGGCAGGAAGCTGGTGGCGCTGCAACGGCCGTGAGGATGCGACCGGATCTCGTCGACGTCGAGGGAAACCCGGGCTGTCACCACCGGGCTTCGAGGTTCTATCGGCGGATGAGGGCGATTGGGGGTCGGAGGTGGAGATTAAATAGGGCTCTGGGAGGCGGCTGGTGAGGAGATAAGGGTCGGCTGTTGACGAAGAAGGCGGGGGCAGTTGGGCGGTCAATGGGGCGGCGGCTGCGGAGATATCAGAGGAGGGCCGGCTGATGCGGAGGGCCGGTGGCGGCCGTTGCGGAAGGGGGGGGCGTTGGTTACGAAGGGCGACGTTCTGGTGAAGACGACGATCGATGGTCGTTCGATTGGCCGAGATCGAGCGGCCGAGATCGCGCCACATGGCGGTCAAGAGAGAGGGGAGAGCGTGGCACGTGCGGAGCACGTGCGCCCTATTTAAGTTTTTTTATAAAAACGATATAAAAAGGCCTGAAAACGACTGACACGTGGCGACCTCTGAGGCTGCCACGTGTCAGCACCAGAAAAATCCGCGAATAAATCCTTTGTAAAATCAATAAAAAATAGCAAATGACCTCGGATCGAAAAAGTTCCTTCACGAAAAATGTTCGTCTCGACGAGATCTACAACTTTCATGAAGACATAAAAGCCAAATTCGGTCAAATGTAAAAAGTGAATTTTTGGGGTATCCCATGTGCATAGAATACCTTGATTTTGGTTTTCTAATTTTTTTGTCATTTTTAAACAAGATAAAAATCCAGAAAAATGTGAAAAACTCAAAGATAAATACAAGAGACCTTAATCTAATTTTTTTGGATTATTAATGAAGAAAATAAGTACATACAATAGAGGTCAGAAAAGCCGCGAAAATATACAATGTACAAAAGAGGCCCAAAACCCAACTTTCACATACGAGCTCCGATTCACTTGAACTTGGTCTTGTTTTGAAGGTAATTGAATGTATATTAGTTCAAAAGTGAGTAGGATCAAATCAGACACTGGATGAAGAAGATATGGGGCTTTTAGTCCGAAAATCCTGAAACTAGGGTTTGGGTTTTTGGTCCACTTTCCTGGGTTAATTATGTTTTTGTATTTTTTTTACTTATTCTTGTTAGTGATGTGTACACAGTGGAGGTGGTTTTGGGTTATGCGGTGTTAGCTGAAGGGAGTTAAAAATAGGGGAAGTTAGGCTATTTACAGGTCATTTTTGGCTTGGATTTTTGGCTTCTTATTTTATGCAGAAATTAACGCTAAAATGCAATTCTTATGAAATCATGCATGAATGCTAATTATGCGAAATAAATGCAGAAATGCAGTTGATTTTGAGGGACTTGAGCTTAATTAATGAGACTTAGAGTGATGAATCCGAGATTCATCATCCCCCTATACTTAAACCATGCTCGTCCCTGAGCATAAAAAGAAATGCCATGAAGTGAAATGAGACTGGGTTCCATACCAAGACCATGAACTGAAGGTGAGAGTGAGACTAAACTCGACCTTAGGATTAATAATGTGTCAGAACTTCTGTGAGACTTAGAATTTTAAAATCAACAGCCCTCAAGTTCTAGACATCATTGTCACAGTTTCGGCTCAGAAGTCTTCTTAGATCAATCCTCTTCCCAAAGTATACCCTATGAACATTGAATAACCGACTCATGTGTGTGAAGGGTTTAAGATCTTCCCATCTAGAATGCCAGACTACCATGTTCCTCTCTCTCCAGTAACTCGTCCTCGGGGAGTCAGGTATTTCCTTCTAAGGTCTGTCGTGCTGTGTTCACAATCGAATGAGGGAGAAGATAGAAGAAAGAGAAAAGAACTGGAGGGTGGCCAGTGTAGTCACCTCTCCTTGTGAAGATGGCCAGTGTAGCCCAGTCTCCACCAAGATCTGCAGGTTCTGAAGCTTGGACCTTTTTGGTCGGATTTTTATTTGGTAGAATGCTTCTTTGCATTTGGAATTTTTGGTTGTTCTGCTTGGATCTTGTTGTGCCCCTACGGATATAGAATCTTTTTGTTCCGTACATTTTTTGGGGTCTTAGAAAAATTGTGCCCAGCCGTCCATCCCTTTTCCGAAGCTTTATTTCAACCCGTACTCCGGTCTTTAGATTTCCACGCTACCAGAAAAGAGACTCACACAGTCTTCCAACATCCCGTCTGAGTTGAGCTAAGTGCATAGTGCGAGAGTGCGAATTAAATTCCCTATTCCAGAGTTGTACCCAGAATGAAGAGACCAGGTTAGACACTAAGAGTCAAACGCTGCACATTGTCATGTGGAACTTAAGGAATTAAGTCTAAAAGACCTGAAGCTCTTAAAATCCTATTTCTCGGTGAAGTTCCTCTGAAAATTAGGTGGATTAAGGTCAAGTCCAGACCACTCTCGATTTCTACTCATAACTCGGTTCAGAACCCAATGACTTTTCACAGATGCAAATGTATGTGGTGTTGGATGAAGTGCGGGTGTGTGCAATACATACACATTTTTTTTAATTTTTTTTGTTTTTATGCAAGGGATTTTTTTCGTTAATACCCAACCCATAAATACATATAGACTTACGCAAAAGTACGAGATATGGGTAAAATGTATACATAGTATATATACAGACCCCCCTATACTTAGCGAGTGCTATGTCCTCAGAGCACAAGAAGCGTAAAGAAGACATAGCTCGGGCTAAGCGTAAGGGAGTGAAAAAATAAAAAGAAAAATGAAGCGGTTTGGATATGTGAATGAATAGAGTATATACAGGTGGATGTTGGTTCCCCCTATACTTAGGCTGTGGACAACCTAAGTATGGAAGAAGGGTGGAAATGGAGCAATTAGGAGTCAGGAGAAGAATGATATATACAGGTGACATCGGTCCCCCCCTATACTTAGGCCTTGGCCTAAGTAAAGGAAGAAGCTGTACAAGGAGGCCGATGTGGTCGGGAGGGAGGGTGTGAATGATCAGATAGATTTTCAATGTCCTCGCTCTGTGTGAAATAGATGACCTCGACTTGAACTGTTTGTTCTTTGGGTGATTCAATGTATGGCTTCAGCATTTGTCCATTTACTGAGAACGGTTGTGCATTCTCTTTGAGTTCGGCAATATCTACGCTTCTATTGGTATGCACATCGACAACAATGTAGGGACCCGTCCATTTTGATTTTAGTTTCCCATGAAAAATCTTCAACCGAGCATTAAACAACCACACTTTCTGTCCAGGGACAAAGGTCTTCTCTCGAATGTGTCTATCATGCCATCTCTTGACCTTGTCCTTATAAATTACACTGTTGTCATATGCCCGATTTAGGATTTTAATTAGCTCATTCAGATTTAGGTCTCGACATAGTTTCCCAAGGTGACAACTCCAATTCAACTTTTTGATCGCCCATTCAGATTTGTGAATCAATTCTGCAGGAAGATGACATGGCTTGCCATAGATCATCCTAAAAGGTGAAGTACCGAGTGGAGTCTTATAGGTTGTCCTATAGGCCCATAGAACTTGGTCCAGCAGTTTCGACCAATTCTTCCTATCGGGACGAACCAACTTCTGGAGAATGCTCTTCACCTCTCTATTAGAAACCTCTGCCATGCCATTAGATTGTGGATGATATGGGTTGGCTATTCTATGCTCAAATTTGTACTCCTTAGCCAAAGATCTCATCTCCCTGTTCACGAAGTGGCTACCTCCATCAGAAATCAATACTTTTGGTATCCCGAACCTCGCAATGATGTTATCTTTGATAAACTTACAGACGACTTTGCTATCTACGGTTCGGGTTAGAATAGCCTCTACCCATCTTGATAAATAATCCACCGCTAACAAGATGTACTCAAATCCATTGCTGTTGGGAAAGGGACCCATAAAATCAATCCCCCATGCATCGAAAACATCACAGAAAATCATTGGTTGCATGGGCATTTCATCTCTATATCCCATAGTCCCTCCCATTCTTTGACAAATCGGGCATGACCGTACAAATTCATTAGCATCCTGAAATAAGGTCCGCCAGTAAAATCCACATTGGAGTACCTTGTGCGCGGTTCTCTTTCCCGAATGGTGTCCTCCAACCTCGAGAGAATGATAGTGTGTGAGGACACTCTGATATTCCTCCTGAGGAATACATCTTCTCCAGACACATTCCGGTCCTTCATAGAACAGGAAAGGATCGTCCCAATGGTATTTTCTCGATTCTGACTTTAATCGATCAATCATTTTTTTGGTCCAACCATAAGGAACCTTCTTGGAGACAAGATAGTTCACTATGTCGGAATACCATGGCGTTGAATCAATGACGCAAACCGATTCGTCTGGAAAAGTCTCCTTGATTGGTCCGATATCAGGATGATCGTTTTGCTCGATTCGGGAAAGGTGATCAGCAACGACATTCTTTATTCCAGGTTTATCCTTGATCTCTAAATTAAACTCCTAGATTAACAAGATCCATCTCAAAAGTCGTGCCTTAGCATCCTTCTTATCCATGAGATATCTAATTGCTGTGTGATCTGTGAAAATTGTCACCTTGGAGCCCAATATGTATGATCTGAATTTTTCCAGGGCCCAAACAACCGCGAGCATTTCCTTTTCAGTCACTGTATAGTTTCTCTGTGCAGGGTCCAACACTTTGCTCGCGTAGTGAATCGCATAAGGAATTCCATCTCTTCTTTGTTCGAGTACCGCTCCGACAGCAAAATCCGACGCATCAGTCATGATCTCGAAGGGAAGAGACCAGTCGGGAGCTTGTAATATCGACGATTCACATATTTTCTTTTTCAGGAGCTCGAAGGCCTCTAGACATCTGTGATTCATAATGAACTCGGTGTCTTTTCCTAAGAGCTCTGTCAGTGGGCGGGCGATCTTTGAGAAGTCTGGAATAAACCGTCGATAGAATCCAACATGCCCTAAGAATGACCTCACTGACTTGACGTTGGTTGGTGGCTCAAGTTTCTTGATCACATCCACCTTGGCAGGGTCCACCTCCATTCCCTTTTTGGAGATGACGTGCCCCAACACGATACCCTCAGTCACCATAAAGTGACTCTTCTCCCAGGAGAGTACCAAATTGACCTCCCTGCATCTCTGAAGGACTCGGTCCAAGTGTGCTAAGCATGTATCAAATGAATCACCATGAACCGAGAAGTCGTCCATGAAGACTTCCAGGAAATCACCAACCATTTCGGCAAATACGACAATCATGCACCGCTGAAATGTGCCTGGGGCATTGCAAAGCCCGAATGGCATGCGCTTGAATGCGTAAGTACCGAAGGGACATGTGAACGTGGTCTTTTCCTGGTCCTCGGGAGCGATAGCTATTTGATTGTAGCCGGAGTACCCATCAAGAAAACAGAAGAATGCTTTCCCTGCAAGTCTCTCCAATATTTGATCAATGAATGGCAGTGGGAAGTAGTCTTTCTTGGTCGCAGCATTCAGGCGCCAGTAATCGACACAGACGCGTCACGACGTGGGTACTCGGGTTGCGATCTCTACCCCCTCCTCGTTGGTAACCATCTGGATTCCCGACTTCTTCGGGACGACATGAAGGGGGGCTACCTACTTGGAGTCAGAAATGGGGTAAATAAATCCTGCTTTGCACCATTATTTCTTTCTTCACCACTTCCCGAAGATTGGGGTTTAATCTTCTCTGAAATTCACGGGAAGGTCTTGCATTATCCTCAACATAAATTTGGTGCGAGCAGAGAGTGGGGTTTATTCCTACGAGATCCGACACAGTCCAACCTATGGCTTTTCGATTTCGCTCAAGGACTTCGATCAGTCTGGATTCTTGGTCCACGGATAATGATGAGCTAATGATCACAGGGAATTTTTCTTTGGGTCCATTGAGGAACGCATACTTCAGTGTGGGAGGAAGTGGCTTCAGCTCTGGCAATTTCTGAATCGTCGATCAAGTCTGGCTGAATGAATTTTGCTCCTGGCTCAGTATCGGTTGACGGTGAATCACTGTGTGAGATGTTGGCTACCAATTCCGAAGAAAAGTGAGTCGGATCGCTAGAGTAGAATGGTAATTCGGCCAGAGCCACGTCCGACTCATCATCGATTGACTGTCCCAAAGGTGATGGAATTGACAAATCCAAGAGGATTTCTGTGTTGTCAAGTGTGTGATAATCTGGGGGTCTAGAAGTCTCAGAGACTGCATCGTGTATTATTTCTTCTTCTGAGGATGTGCTTTCTATCTGTATGTCTGGCAGTTGGTCCCATGGCCCAGTGGTTCTGAGGAGATTGCATTCTGATGTTTCGGCGTCTTCAGTTGTGGACTCGGAATTTGGCCTTTGCCACTTTGTTTTTTCATTTCCAAGTCTACTTCTCCGCCTGGAGAATGGAATTTCATCATGCCAGATCCGTAATCGAATACAGCCTTAGCGGTTCTTATGAACGGTCTTCCGAGAATGATTTGTGATTCCTTCCAATGGTTCGGGATTTCCATATCCAGGACGGTGAAGTCCACTTTGTATTCTGTTCCCTCAATAATGATGATGACATTCTTCACTTCTCCCTTAGGTCTTTTAGTCGATTTATCAGCAAATTGGAGTAACGATGAAGATTTCTTTAGAGGGCCCAACTCCAGTCGATAATATAAGGCTAAGGGTAGAAGATTTATGGAAGATCCATTGTCGAGAAGTGTGCGTGTGAAAGCTATGCCGCCAATGTGACTCTCCACATAATGGGCGCCCAGATCCCTTTTCTTTCTTGGCAGATGCTGGTTTTTGACGCATTTGGTGGTGGCAACTGTCAAGATATGAGTCTCCACAAATTGACTTGTTCGCTTTGTACGAGTCCGGGTGGGGGTGCATTTTGCCTTCAAGTATTTCTGAAAGGCGGGACTACCTGCCACGTATTGATCAAAGGGTACTTTGACTGTGATGTTTTGTTGGCAGAATTTTTCCATGACTGGGTCATCTTTGATGTTTTTCTTTTGTTTTCCTTTCTTTAGGGCATGGGGGAAAGGAATAGAAGCATTTGAGACAGGAGATAGAGGGTCAGAATCATAAATAAGAGCATCTTTATTCGACTTGGAGTTTTTATTACAATCATAATAATCAAAATCAGGTTGCTGAAAAGGTGACAAAGGTATTTTTGCAGCAACTAGAGGTTCAAGGTCCTCTGCAGACTCCATAGATGCTTTCCCTTTATCTACTGCTGGGATCTTCGGGCGTCCTTCATCTTCCTCCTCGGAAACATCCTCCGGTTGATCTTCCGAGTCTTCATGGTCTGATTCCCTTGCCCGGTCAGGTACGACCACGGTCCTTCCGCTCCTGAGTGACATGGCATTGATTTTGTCAAACGAAAGGATCTCATGTTCAGATGTGGAAAAGTCTGGATAGTATACCTGGTTATTGTGTTGAGATGAGTTGAATTTGTTGAAGCTATTGGGGTTAGCTTGAACCTGGGCGGGAATGGTTGTGGATGGAGCTGTCTGCTCATCCTTCCAACGGGACAAGCGGTTGACATCAACTCGTAGATCTTGCAGCTCATTTCGGAAGTGACGAAACTCTTCAAGTATTTGTCTCTGGATGTCGATCGATTCTTCTGGAGGTTTGGATGACTGAGCTGATTGTCTGGGGGCTTGAGATTGCTGATGGTATTGCTGAGGTTGGTTCTGGCGATTGTAGGGTTGCTGCTGCTTTGGCTGCTGGAACGATGTAGTGTGCAGTGGAGGAAATGCGGCATTATAGAAGGCGGGTGGACGCTGATAAGTCTGACGGTCTCCCATATTACCCTGTCGGGTAGTGTCCTGGGTGTACCAGATGCCACTCACTTCAAATGTCAGAGGCGGGGCTTCTTTGACTGTCTCAGTTGGTGGGGGCGACTGTTGGGAAAATTGGGCGTGGGATTGATCGTGAGCCCATGGTTGCTGTTGCTCTGCTCCTGGTTGCTCCTGGACATGATGCACATGATATATCGGGACAGTAGGTGCACTAGGCATCCCCATCTTGGACACCTTCTCGGTGAGTTCCTCCATCTGCTTTGGGAATTGGGAAATCCTACTGTCGATTTCGTTCATTCTCTTGTCCACAATTGTCAATTTATCAGAAATAAAGTGCATGCTTGGAATCAAGTCCTCAGCTATTTCTGCCACCGTCTGCTTCCCGCCTTTGGCTTGAAGGGTGTTCAGGGAATCAGTGTATGCTCTACTGGCAATTTGAGACCGGCTTGTTTCTACCATCTGCTCCAGTATTTTCCAGACGGTCTCAGCTCCACGTGATGTGTAATTCCCTCCGCATGCAGCACTAACTAACCCTTGAGTCTCGTGGTTGAAGCCAGAGTAGAGTGATTGGACTAGGATGTTGTTGTCCAGATCATGGCAGGGACATTTTTGTAGCAGGTCCTTAAACCTATCCCATGCCTCACAGAGTGGTTCATTGGGCATCTGAGTGAAACTGGTGATGCGGGTCCTCATTTGATTGGTCCGGCTCAGGGGGTAGAATTTCTTCAGAAAGAGGTTTTTGAACCTCTCATAAGTCGTCACAGTCACCCCCAAGTTTTTCACCCAGTAGTCTGCTTTCCCTTTCAAGGCGAAAGGTAGTGCAGTGAGACGAATGTAGTCTTGGCTGACTTGTGGGTGCCTCAGATTAGAACATATCAGCTCCAGGTCCCTCAAGAATTCGTATGGCTCCTCAGTCGTATTACCATGGAATTGAGGTAATTGACTGACAAAATGTGGCTTTAGTTCATAGTGGATCTCTGGTGTGGTGGCTGTAAATAGTTCCACACTCTGTACTGTCCAGGGTTGTATGCGGCTTCCATTGGCACTTCTCCCCCAGCATTCATTTGTTCGAGCTGCTCCCTCAGTAGCTGCTGTTGCTGCTCAGATGCAGCCAGTCTCGCGAGAATCATCTTCATTGGATCTTCATTAGGTTCATCTTCAGGGTCTTTCTTGGAAGGTATCTTGGGTGGCATCTCTTTTTCTTTATCTGGAGAATATAAAGGGTTTGAGTTAATAGATTGGAAAGAACTGATGTAACAGTTATCCTCGATCTTTTGTGGTGAGAAATAGACAGGGTGGGTCTGTCCTCCTTCTAGGAGGAAGAAGGAATAGGGTTCTTGGGAAGGGTTTCCCGGAGGCCAAGCAGGTCCAGAGTAAGAGTTTCTCTGGGCTTTTGAGATTGGGGAGTTTGTAGTAGAGAGAGACGAGCCTGAACAAAAATTACCACAGTCCTCCATTCTCGGGGTCAACAAGATATTTTATGATGTAGACACAATTGTGTGGTATTCGTTGATGAACTATTTTCTACGCACAATCAAACACAATACAAGGGTTGTTTCACCAACTCAACTCAAAGTGAAGACCGTAAGGGTCCGGTCAATTATCTTGTTAGTTTTAATTGGTGAGAATTCTAGTCTTGCAAGCCGTTTAAACGAGCTGTTAGGTTTGGAGCTGGGCTCTATCCTAGTGTGCGTCTCTCTCCTTGCTGCAAGATAAAATCAAACAATATCGGGGTTGCTCTCCCGCAGAATTTCTTGATTTTATGGATTTTTTTTAAGATCGGCTTTATTTAGCAGTCCCAATTTTATTGAGGCGACCACTGAAGAATTTAGATGAACACAAATACACGTCTACCGTCCAGTCCCAATTTCCTTTAGATTTATGTGATAAAACAAGAGAGAGGAATTCGGGAAAAGCCGATGCACGCAGAAAACTATGATGAATGCTTAGTTAGAAGACTTACAGTGCCTCCTCGCAATCTCCATGTGGGATGCAATACAAAATTTTAAAAAATTTATACTAAATACGTGCAAGCCGATGAAAACCGCACCTAAGCAGAAAGTTCTATTAGCGGGAAGAATTGAGTTGGATTTGGCTAAGTTGAACGATCTAATGTGCGTCTCAGTTAAAGTGCAGTGTGGCTTAAGATCCTACGAGCACAATCAAAAATAAAAAATGCTCTAAGAGCCGTATGTGCAGGTCTATCCTAATCGCCACTCAAGTCGGGCCCCACCCTCTCCGGAGAGTGAAACAGGCCACGACACACCACAAATAAAGTTCAAGGTCTTTTTACACCCGCGAGAGTCCAAACGGACACCGCTAGAAATGAGCAGAAATTAAAAGTGCAGAAATTAAAAACCTAGACTCTACTCTCTCTCACGACTCGGCTCGATCTTAATTTAATTGCGGTTTCTTCGGGTGTCGGTGAAGATGCGTCGGTTCCTTGAAAAACCGCTCCACGTGCGCCGGGTACCTCGCAAGAAAAATAAGAGAGATGGGTGTAAGAGAGTGACTCAGAAAATAATCAAAAATAAAATAAATAAAATAAATGCTAAAAAAACAAGAATTAAAATGGGATTTACAGTGAAAAATTCGGGGGTCAGACTACCCGAATTCGGAAAACCGAACAAAAATTTTCAAAACAAAAAACTAAGCCGTTTGCCTCCCCGGCAACGGCGCCATCTGACGATTCCGAAAATGCCAAGTTAAGAAGTTATTTTTAGTCTTTGTTCGTGGTACTAATGATGTGTCGTTCGTTGTAGGCGGCGATCAGAAACAGTCAAGAAATAACCACAATTTTTAATCAAATTTAATCAAGTGGTTTTTATGTTTATTTTACTTAGACAAGTCCCAAGGTCGATCACAAGGAGGCAAAGGAACAACTTAGAGTTGTGTCTATCCAATTTTGAGTTCGGTTTTCAATGCGGTCTTTTTTTGGAATTTTTTTTCAATGCAATATGAGATGCAAAGTGCAAGTTCGGCCTATTTTAGGGACTAAAATGTAAATTTCAATCAAACGATGTCCGAAAAATACGAAACTTGGCCACAATGTAAATGACGATGAAATGAGTACACTGTATTTTTTTTGGAATTTTTGATGCAATATGAATTTTTAAATGCAAACAAATTAATTTTCAATATTTAATTTTAATAAATATTAAACCTAATTATTTTCGAGAACTAAAATTATCTAAGATCTATCACTAGGTAATGGATCTTAGAAAAATCCTAGACCTCAAAAATATGGGATTTAATACCTATTAAAAATTAAACAATGAAAGATGCAAAATGATTTTTACAGAGCAAATTATGCATGCAAATGCAAAGATTTTTGGGCACAATGTCAAGCAAAATAATCTCTACACTATGTGATTTTTCGGAGATTTTTAAAGCAACGGTTAATTCACTATGAATTTCAAAGCTCAAATTGGGCAAAGTATGCAAATTTCCACAAAATAATTTTTTATTAATTAACCATCAATCACAAAAAAATACCCACAATATGTCAAAGTGTAGAGAGTCAATTAACAAACATCATGCCATTTTTAGATTAATAAAATGCTGCAATAAAGAGGTCCAAAACAGGGGGGAAACACAGGGGTAAAAGTGCAGTATAAATAAAATAAATAAATAAGCAGAGGGGGACCTAAATGTAATTACCTAAACTAGGGGGGGGGATTTCTGCAATTTTGCCAGAGGAGCGCGTGCATAGCACGTGCCCTCTGGGCAGTGGTCTGGAATGCAAATATGAAGGAATCCCGGCCCTGTTCTGTAAAATCTACACGTTGTCACGTGCTAGGCACGTGACTTTGGTCTTCAGTGCAAATAGGCGGTCGTCCGGGGTGCTGGATGCAATTGACCCAAAGGTCACGTGCTCAGCACGTGACCCCTGGGGATGAGAATGGGCCGTTGAAGTTCCCTCGGCACGTGCTTCTCACGTGCGAGGGCCTCAAGACTCGTGCCCGGTGGTGCAGCGACGTAGGTGGAGGAGGGCCGGCGGAAGGGACGTGACGTCGGCCTCCCTCTGGCCGACACACGGCCTAGAGGTTGGCGTAGGAGGCGGCCTCGTGGCTGGAGATGTCAGCGATGGCGCTGCGGTCGGAGGAGCTTGGCGGCGGAGATGTTGCGGCGTCGGAGGCGGAGGCGTAGGGCGGAGACGGAGGCGGTGATGGGTCGTAGTTGATGTCGTGGTCGGAGAAGACGATGGTTGAAGGCGGAGTCGTAGGCGGTGGTTGGTGAAGAAGTCGGTCGTGGGCGATGTCGAGGGCTCGACGCAGCAGCGGAGCTTGTCGATGACGGCGAGGCGTAGTCGACGTCGAAGAAGATGATAGGCGGTGGCGATGTTTGCGAAGCGGAGAGGAGGGGAATCTCCGAGCGGAGGGGAGAGCTCGGAGGCGAAGAGATAGAGAGAGAGGGAGAGAGAGAGAGAGAGAAAGAGAGAGAGAGGGAGAGAGAGAGAGAGATACCTGGAGGATGGGGCTCTATGGCCGATCGCCGGAGCACGGCAGGACGCTGGTGGCGCTGCAACGGCCGTGAGGATGCGACCGGATCTCGTCGACGTCGAGGGCAACCCGGGCTGTCACCACCGGGCTTCGAGGTTCTATCGGCGGATGAGGGCAATTGGGGGTCGGAGGTGGAGATTAAATAGGGCTCTGGGAGGCGGCCGGTGAGGAGATAAGGGTCGGCGGTTGACGAAGAAGGCGGGGGCAGTTGGGCGGTCAACGGGGCGGCGGCTGCGGAGATATCGGAGGAGGGCCGGCTGATTCGGAGGGCCGGTGGCGGCCGTTGCGGAAGGGGGGGGGCGTTGGTTACGAAGGGCGACGTTCTGGTGAAGACGACGATCGATGGCCGTTCGATCGGCCGAGATCGAGCGGCCGAGATCGCGCCACATGGCGGTCAAGAGAGAGGGGAGAGCGTGGCACGTGCGGAGCACGTGCCTGGGGGCACGTGCAACGCACGTGCGCCCTCTTTAAGTTTTTTTTTATAAAAACGATATAAAAAGGCCCGAAAATGACTGACACGTGGCGGCCTCTGAGGCTGCCACGTGTCAGCACCAGAAAAATCCGCGAATAAATCCTTTGTAAAATCAATAAAAAATAGCAAATGACCTAGGATCGAAAAAGTTCCTTCACAAAAAATGTTCGTCTCGACGAGATCTACTACTTTCATGAAGACATCAAAGCCAAATTCGGTCAAATATAAAAAGTGAATTTTTGGGGTATCCCATGTGCATAGAATACCTTGATTTTTGGTTTTCTAATTTTTTTGTCATTTTTAAACAAGATAAAAATCCAGAAAAATATGGAAAACTCAAAGATAAATACAAGAGACCTTAATCTATTTTTTTTGGATTTTTATTAATGAAGAAAATAAGTACATACAATAGAGGTCAGAAAAGCCGCGAAAATATACAATGTACAAAAGAGGCCCAAAACCCAACTTTCACATACGAGCTCCGATTCACTTGAACTTGGTCTTGTTTTGAAGGTAATTGAATGTACATTAGTTCAAAAGTGAGTAGGATCAAATCGGACACTGGATGAAGAAGATATGGGCCTTTTAGTCCGAAAATCCTGAAACTAGGGTTTGGGTTTTGGTCCACTTTCCTAGGTTAATTATGTTTTTGTATTTTTTTATTATTCTTGTTAGTGATGTGTACACAGTGGAGGTGGTTTTGGGTTATGCGGTGTTAGCATGAAGGAGTTAAAAATAGGAGAAGTTAGGCTATTTACAGGTCATTTTTGGCTTGGATTTTTGGCTTCTTATTTTATGCAGAAATTAACGCTAAAATGCAATTCTTATGAAATCATGCATGAATGCTAATTATGCGAAATAAATGCAGAAATGCAGTTGATTTTGAGGGACTTGAGCTTAATTAATGAGACTTAGAGTGATGAATCCGAGATTCATCAGCCGTTGGATTTCTCTTTGAATCCAACGGCCCAACTCTCTCCACGTGCGCCCTTAATTCCCAACCGTTTGATCATCCCCGCCTTTCATCATAGCCGCCCGTTCCCGCCTCGCTCTCCTCACGCCACGCGTCACATTTTCATCCACACGATCTATTTCATTATGACCGCTCTATCCACTCGATGTCCTCCACCCTTCGATATCCACTCGTCATCACAGCCGTTCGCCAGCGCTCACCCCTCAGTGCGCCACGTGGCCACATTGTCCTCCACCCGATCAGCTCCTAAGAGCATTGATCTCCACCGTTCACGACCTCGAGGATATCAACCGCCCGATCAAACGCCCATCTCTGATCTGGTCCGTCCACTTGCGCTTGGCCCACAAAGCGACACGCGGCATCATCTTGGGCCCTCTCCTATCGCCCGAGATCTCATCGTATCCGTGACGATTCTGGATTTGTCGCTTTTAAAAAGTTGTTTTTATCGTGAAGTGCGTAAAAATTATGTGTCGTGCGTTGTAGGCGGCAATCGGAATCGGTCAAAAAAATACCACAAATAGTTTATTCAATTTTTAATCTCATGGTTTTATGTTTGTTTTACTTGGACAAGTCCCAAGGTCGATCACAAGGAGGCAAAGGAACAACCTAGAGATATGTCTATCAAAGTTTGTGTTCGGTTTTCAAGGCGGTCTTTTTTTGGAATTTTCAGTGTAATACAAGGTGTAATATGCAAATTAGGCCTATTTTAGGGACTAAAATATGAATTACATTCAAATGATGTCCGAAAAATATGAAACTTGGCCACAATGTAAAATACGATGAAATGTATGCACTGTAATTTTTTTTGGAATTTTTGGATGCAATATAAATTTTTTATGGATTTTTAAATGCACACAGAATGATTTTCAATATTTTATTATAATAAATACTAAACCTACTTATTTTCAAGAAATAAAATTATCTAAGATCTATCACTAGGTGACAGATCTCAGAAAAATCCTAAATCTCAAAAATGTGGGGTTTAATACCTATTAAAAATTAACTACTAAAATATACAAAATGATTTTTATAGGACAAATTATGCACGCAAATACAAATCTTTTTGGGCCCAATGTCAAGTACAATTAACTCTATAGTATGTGATTTTTTAGGGATTTTTAGAGCAATGGTCAATCAACTATGAATTTCAGAGCAAGAAATGGGCAAAATATGCAAATTTCCACAAAATAGTTATTTATTAATTAACCATCAATCATAAAATTACCCACAAAATGTCAAAATGTAGAGAATTAATTAACAAACATCATGCAATTTTTGGATTAAGAAAATAATGTAAAGAAGAGGTCCAAAATAACAGAGGAACACAGGGGTATATTTGCAATATATAAAATAAATATGAAAGCAGAGGAGGCTTTTGTGTAATTACCAATAATAGAGGGGGTAATGCTGCAAAATGTCCAAGTGACACGTGCTAGGCATGTGCCCTTGGAGGTGGTGGCTGAAGCGCGAATATGTGGAACCAGGGGGGGTGGTTGCAAATAACCCCGCGTTCACGTGCGGGGCACGTGACCCGGGGGCTGATGTCAGGTGACGTCCCCCCGTCCTCATGCGCGCTGCACGTGGCGGGGGTCTCGGGCCTGGGGCACCCGACCGAGCGGTGGGGCAGCGGCTGATGTGATGCTGAAGGCGGAGCTTCGGGAGGCGGAGATGGAGCTATAATGCCGGCATGTATGCGGCGTGGAGGTGAAGTCGGTGAAGATCACATGAGCGGCGATGGCCGACAAACGGCCGTGGGACGTCGAGGTAGCGGCGGCGCGGAGGAGTTGGTTGGCGAAGTCGAAGAAGGCGAAGGACTCAAGGCGGATGGCTGAGATCCGATGGCGCTTGGGTGCCGGCGGAGGAGTTGCGAATTCATTCGGCCGATATGGTTGTGCAAGCACGGCGGGGCTGGAGGTTGTCGATGAAGGGGCCGACACACGGCTGGCGGGCGTCGAGGTAGCGGCAGAGTCGGCAAAGCGAAGAACTCGAAGCGGGGGAAGAGAGAGAGGAAGAGAGGGAGAGAGAGAGAAAGAGAGAAAGAGGGAGAGAGAGAGAGTACCTGGAAATAAGGCTCGACGGCCGGTTGCCGGAGCGGAGCAGCGGCGATGGAGGCTTGCTGCGGCGAAGCACGGGGAGGCTTCGGATCACGCCGGCGAGGGGGGGGGGGTTGCTCACGGGCTGTCACCCCCGGAGAAAGGGATCTCGACGAGGATCGGCGGATGGGTTGCCCTTTGGGAGCGGCGGAGTTTTTATAGGAGAAGAGGATCGTCATCTATGGAAGGAGGGGATTGGGTAGGCGGCGTGAGATTGCAGGACGAAAGGGGATTCGATTGCGAGGATCGGTGATGGCGGCGGCGGCGAGATTTGCGGCGAAAATCGCGGGGGCGGCGCGGCGGCCAAATTGGGAAGGAGGCGGGAGGTGGACGACGCACAGGCACCGTCCGATCGAGCGTGATCGGATGGCGCTTGTTGCGCCACGTGTCACGCACAAGGGGGAGAGGCGGAGGCGCACGTGCAGTGCGCGTGCAGGAGCGGCACGTGCGCTGCACGTGCTCGGTCTTTTATTTTTTTTATTTTTTTATTTTTTTTATAAAAACGATTTATAAAAAGGCTGAAAATGGCTGACACGTGGCAGCACCAGGTGCTGCCACGTGTCAGCACCAGATAATTCAGAAAATAAATATTTTGTAAAATCGAAAATAAAAAGTAAATGACCTCGGATCGAAAAAGTTTCTTCACAAAAGTTGCTCGTCTCGATGAGATCTACAACTTTCATGAAGACATCAAAACCAAAATCGATAAATGTACAAAGTGAATTTTTGGGGTATCCTATGTACATAGAATACCTTAATTTTGGGGTTTTGTAATTTTTATGTCATTTTTAAGATCAAATAAAAATCCGGAAAAATTACGGTAAAATCAAAGATAAATAAAGACACCTTAATCTATTTTTTTGGATTTTATTAATTAATAAAATATGTACATAAAATATTAGGTCAAAAATAGCTAAAATACACAATGTACAAAAGAGGCCCAAAACCCAACTTTCACATTTGAGCTCCGATTCACTTGAACTTGGTCTTATTTTGAAGGTAATTGAATGTACATTAGTTCAAAAGTAAGTAGGATTAAAACGGACACTGGATGAGGGAGATATGGGGCTTTTAGTCCAAAAATCCTGAAACTAGGATTTAGGTTTTTGGTCCACTTATTTGGGTTAGTTATTTTTTTTGTATTTTTCCTTTATTCTTGTTAGTGATATGTACACAGTGGAAGTGGTTTTGAGTCATTTGGAGTTAGCATGAATGGGTTAAAAATTTGGGAAGTTAGGCTATTTATAGGTCACTTTTAGCTTGTATTTTTGGCTTCTTATTTTGGTGCAGATTTTTGTGCTAAAATGCCATTCTTATGAAATCATGCACTGATGCTAATTATGCAGAATAGATGCAAGAATGCTGTTGATTTTGAGGGATTTGAGCTTAATAAATGAGATTTAGAGTGATGAATACGAGATTCATCATCCCCCTATACTTAAAGCATGCTCGTCCCTGAGCATTAAAAAGAAATGCCATGAGGTGAAATGAGATTGGGTTCCATACCAAGACCGTGAGCTGAAGGTGAAAGTGAACCTAAACTCAACCTTTGGATTATTTGTGTGTCAGAACTTCTGTGAGACTTAGAATTTTAAAATCAACAACCCTCAAGTTCTACACATCATTGCTATAGTTTCAGCTCAGAAGTCATCTTAGATCAATCATCTTCCCAAAGTATACCCTATGAACATTGAATAACCGACTCAGGTGTGTGAAAGGTTTTAGCTCTTCCCATCCAGAATGTCGGACTATCGCACGAACCTCCTCTCCAGTAACTCGTCCTCGGGGAGTCAGGTATTTCCTTCTAAGGTCTGTCGCGCTGTGTTCACAATCGAATTGGGGGAGAAGTTAGAAGAATGAGAAAAGAACTGGAGGGTGGCCAGTGTAGTCACCTCTCCTTGTGAAGATGGCCAGTGTAGCCGAGTCTCCACCAAGATCTGCAGGTTTCTTGAAGCTTGGACCTTTTTGGTCAGATTTTATTTGGTAGAATGCTTCTTTATATTTGGAATTTTTGGTGGTTCTGCTTGGATCTTGTTTTGCCCCTACGGATATAGCATCTTTTTGTTCCGTACATTTTTTGGGGTCTTAGAAAAATTGTGCCCAGCCGTCCATCCCTTTTCCGAAGCTTTATTTCAACCCGTACTCCGGTATTTAGATTTCCACGCTACCAGAAAAGAAACTCACACAGTCTTCCAACATCCCGTCTGAGTTGAGCTAAGTGCATAGTGCGAGAGTACAAATTAATTCTCTATTCCAGAGTTGTACCCAAAATGAAGAGACCGGGTTAGACACTAAGAGTCAAATGCTGCACATTGTCATATGGAACTCAAAGAATTAAGTCAAAGACCTGAAGACTCTAAAATCCTATTTCTCGGTAAAGTTCCTCTGAAAATTAGGTGGATTAAGGTCAAGTCCAGACCACTCTCGGTTTCGGCTCATAACTCGGTTCAGAACCCAAAGACTTTTCACATATGCAAATGTGATGCTTGATGAAATGCAGATGTGTGGAATGCAGACATTCTTTCATTTTTTCTTTTTTTTCTTCTTCTTTCTTTTTTCTTTTTTTTTTCAATTACCCACCCCGTAAATACATATAGACTTACGTGAAAGTACGAGGTATGGCTAAAATATATACAAAGTATATATACAGACCCCCCTATACTTAGCGAGTGCTGTGTCCTCAGAGCACAAGAAGCGTAAAGAAGACATAGCTCGGGCTAAGCTTAAGAGAGTGAAAAAAGGAAAAATAACAAGATTTACAGAATCACCCCCCTATACTTAGACTGTGAATAGTCTAAGTATAGAAGAAGAGCGGAAAAGAAAAGAGAAAAAATGAAGCGATCGGGGTATGTGAATGAGGAGAGTATATATAGGTGGGTGTCGGTTCCCCCTATATTTAGGCTTTGGTCAGCCTAAGTATAGAAGAAGGGTGGAGGTGAGTCGATCTGGAGATGGAGTGTGATGGGGAAAATGGAATACACAGATGGCATCGATCCCCCCCTATACTTAGGCCTTGGCCTAAGTAGAGGAAGAAGCTGTACAAGGAGACTGATGTGGTCGGGAGGGAGGGTGGGATTGATCTGATAAATCTTCAATGTCCTCGCTCTGCGTGAAGTAGATGACCTCAACTTACACTGTATGCTCTTTGGATGATTCTATATATGGCTTCAGTAATTGTCCATTCACTGAGAAAGGTTGTGCATTATCTTTGAGTTCGGCAATATCCACACTTCCGTTGGTATGCACATCGATGACAACATAGGGACCCACCCATTTTGATTTCAGTTTCCCATGAAAAATCTTTAACCGAGCATTAAACAACCACACTTTCTGCCCAGGGACAAAGGTTTTATCTCGAATGTGTCTATCATGCCATCTCTTGACCTTGTCTTTATAGATTACACTGTTGTCATATGCTCGGTTTCGGATTTCAATTAGCTCATTTAAATTCAAGTCTCGACATAATTTCCCAAGGTGACAACTCCAATTCAACTTTTTGATCGCCCATTCTGATTTGTGAATCAATTCTGCAGGTAGATGGCATGGCTTGCCATAGATCATCCTAAAAGGTGAAGTACCGAGTGGAGTCTTATAGGCTGTCCTATAGGCCCACATAACCTGGTCCAATAGTTTTGACCAGTCCTTCCTATCTGGACGAACCAATTTTTGAAGTATACTCTTCACTTCTCTATTAGAAACTTCTGCCATACCATTAGATTGTGGATGATATGGGTTGGCTATTCTATGCTCAAATTTATACTCTTTAGCCAAAGATCTCATCTCCTTATTCACAAAGTGGCTACCTCCATCAGAAATCAAAACTTTTGGTATTCCGAACCTTGCAATGATATTATCCTTGATAAACTTACAGACGGTTTTGCTATCTGCGGTTCGGGTTGGAATAGCCTCTACCCATCTAGACAAATAATCAACCGCTAACAAGATGTACTCAAATCCATTGCTATTGGGAAAGGGACCCATAAAATCAATCCCCCATGCATCGAAAACATCACAGAAAAATATTGGTTGCATGGGCATTTCATCTCTATATCTAACAGTCCCTCCCATCCTTTGACAAATCGGGCAAGACCGTACGAATTCATTAGCATCACGAAATAAGGTCTGCCAGTAAAATCCACATTGGAGTACCTTGTGTGCGGTTCTCTTTCCCGAATGGTTCCCTCCAGCCTCGAGAGTATGACAATGTGTGAGGACACTCTGGTATTCTTCCTGGGGAATACATCTTCTCCAGACACAATCCGCTCCTTCATAAAAAAGGAAAGGATCGTCCCAATGGTATTTTCTTGAATCCGACTTCAGTTTATCAATCATTCTCTTGGTCCAACCAAAGGGAACCTTCTTGGAGACAAGATAGTTCACAATGTTGGAATACCATGGGGTTGAATCAATAATGCAAACAGATTCGTCTGGAAAAGTCTCCTTAATAGGTCCAGTATCAGGATAATCATTTTTCTCAATTCGGGAAAGGTGATCAGCAACAACATTCTTTATTCCAGTTTATCTTTGATCTCCAAATTAAATTCCTGTATTAACAAGATCCACCTCAAAAGCCATGCCTTAGCATCTTTTTTATCCATGAGGTATCTAATTGCCGTATGATCAGTGAAAATTGTCACCTTGGAGCCCAATATATATGATCTGAATTTTTCAAGGGCCCAAACAACCGCGAGCATTTCCTTTTTAGTCACTGTATAATTTTTTTCTGTGCAGGATCCAATACTTTGCTCGCGTAGTGAATCACATAAGGGATTCCATCTCGTCTTTGTCCAAGCATACCTCCAACAGCGAAATCCGATGCATCAGTCATGATCTCAAAGGGAAGAGACCAGTCGGGATCTTGTAATATCGGTGATTCACATATTTTCTTTTTCAGGAGCTCGAAGGCCTCAAGACACTTGTGATTTATAATAAACTCGGTGTCTTTTCCTAAGAGCTCAGTCAGTGGGCGGGTGATCTTTGAAAAATTAGGGATAAACCTTCGGTAAAATCCAACATGCCCTAGAAAAGACCGCACTGACTTGATGTTGGTTGGTGGCTCAAGTTTCTTGATCACATCCACCTTGGCAGGGTCGACCTCCATTCCCTTTCTGGAGATGACATGCCCCAACACGATACCCTCAGTCACCATAAAGTGACTCTTTTCCCAGGAGAGTACCAAATTAACCTCCCTGCATCTCTTGAGGACTCGGTCCAAGTGCGCTAAACATGTATCAAATGAATCACCATGGACCGAGAAGTCATCCATGAAGACTTCTAGGAAATCACCCACCATTTCGGCAAATACGGCAATCATGCACCGCTGAAATGTGCATGGGGCATTACAAAGCCCGAATGGCATACGCTTGAATGCGTAGGTACCGAAGGGACATGTGAATGTGGTTTTTTCCTGATCCTCGGGAGCAATAGCTACTTGATTGTAGCCAGAGTACCCATCAAGAAAACAGAAGAATGCTTTCCCTGCAAGTCTCTCCAAGATTTGATCAATAAATGGCAGTGGAAAGTAATCTTTCTTGGTCGCAGCATTCAGGCGCCTGTAATCGACACAGACATGCCACGACGTGGGTACTCGGGTCGCGATCTCAACCCCCTCCTCGTTGGTGACCATCTGGATTCCCGACTTCTTCGGGACGACATGAAGGGGGGCCACCCACTTGGAGTCAGAAATGGGGTATATAAAACCTGCTTTGCACCATTTCTCGATCTCTTTCTTAACCACTTCCCGAAGATTGGGGTTTAATCTTCTCTGAAATTCACGGGAAGGCCTTGCGTTATCCTCAACATATAATTGGTGTGAGCAGAGAGCGGGGTTGATTCCTACGAGATCCGACACTGTCCAACCGATGGCTTTTCGATTTTGCTCAAGGACTTCTAGTAGTCTGGATTCTTGTTCTAATGTCAATGATGAGCTAATGATCACCGGGAATTTGTTTTTGGGTCCTTTGAGAAATGCATACTTTAATGTGGGAGGGAGGGGTTTCAGCTCTGGCAGATCTACATCATCAATCAAATCTGACTGAATATCTTTTAAGTCCGGTTCAGTGATTGTTGGTGGTGGATCATTCTGTGATATGCTAGCCACTGATCTTGAAGGAAAGTGAGTCGGATCGCAAAAGTAGTGCGGTAATTAAGCCAAAGCCGCGTCCGACTCTTGATTGATTTTTTTCGAAGAGGATGGGATGGACCAATCCGAAAGGAGTTCTGTGTCGTCAAGATTGTACATATCCAGGTGTTCAGATTTGTCTGGCAATAGCTCACACACTGTATGGCGCATTGTTTCTTCTTCTGATGTGATGGTATCTATGTGAAGATCTAGTTGTTGGTCCCAAGGTCCGGTAGTGCTGATCAGATTACACTCGGATGTTTCGGCATCTTCAGTGGTGGATTCGGAATCGGGTCTTTGCCATTTTGTTTGTCTCATTTCTAGATCCACTTCTCCATCTAGGGAGCGGAATTTCATCATTCCAGTGCCGTAATCGAATATAGCCTTGGCGGTTCTTAAGAATGGTCTTCCCAAAATGATTTGCGTCTCTTTCCAATGGTTCAGGGTCTCCATGTCAAGGACAGTGAAGTCCACTTTGTATTCCGTACCCTCGACCATAATGATAACATTTTTCACTTCTCCCTTAGGTCTTTTAGTAGATTTGTCAGCGAATTGGAGTAAAGATAGTGATTTCTGAAGAGGTCCTAACTCCAATCGGTAATACAAGGCTAAGGGAAGAAGATTGATGGAAGAACCATTGTCGAGAAGTGTGCGTGCGAATGCGATACCGCCAATGCGACTTTCCACATAATGAACACCCATATCTCTTTTCTTTCTTGGTAAATGCTGGTTTCTCACGCATTTGGTAGTGGCCACTGTCAGAACATGGGTCTCCACAAACTGGTTTGTTTTCTTTGTTCGAGTCCGGGGGGAGTACATTTCATTTTCAAATATTTCTGAAATGCAGGGTTACTGGCCACATATTGATCAAAGGGTACCTTCACTGTGATGTTTTGTTGACAGAACTTTTCCATCACTGGGTCACTCTGGATAGTTTTCTTTTGTCTTCCTTTCTTGAGAGCATGGGGGAAAGGAATGGAAGCATTTGAGATAGGAGAAAGAGATCCAGAATCATAAATAAGAGCATCTTTATTGAATTTGGAGTTCTTATTACAATCATAATGTTTTGGATGATAATCATGTTGCTGAAATGGTGACAAAGGTATTTTCGCAGCAACTAGAGGTTCAAGGTCCTCTGTGGTCTCCATAGATGCTTTTCCCTTCTTTTGGGCTGAAATCCTCGGGCGTCCTTCGTCTTCATCCTCAGAAGCATCCTCCGGTTGATCTTCCGAGTCATGATGGTCAGTTTCCCTTGCCCGGTCAGGTACGACCACAGTCCTTCCGCTCCTCAGGGACATGGCATTGATATTGTTAAACGAAAGGATCTCGTGTTTAGATGTGGAAAAATCTGAGTAATATACCTGATTGTTGTATTGAGATGATTGAGATTTGTTCAAGCTATTGGGGTTAGCTTGAACTTGGCGAGAATGGCTGTGACTGGGGCTGTATGGTCTTCCTTCCAACGGGATAGACGATTAACATCTACCCGTAGGTCGTACAGTTCATTCCGGAAGCTGCGAATTTTCTCTAGCATTTGTTTTTGGATATCAACCGGGTCTTCTGGAGGTTTGGATGATCGAGATGCTTGATTTGGAGCTTGATATTGTTGACGATGTTGTTGAGGTTAGTTCTGACGGTCGTGTGGTTGCTGCTGTCTCGAGGGCTGATTGTGTTGTGGAGCGGCATTGTAGAAGGTGGGGGGACGCTGATATTGCTGACGGTCCCCCGAATTACCCTGTCGGGTATTATCCTGTGTGTACCAGATGCCGTTTATCTCGAAAGTCAGAGGCGGGGCTTCTATGACTGTCTTGGCTGGAGGAGGTGACTGATGGGAAGGTTGGACGTAGGATTGGTCCTGAGTCCATGGTTGCGGTTGTCCAGAGCCTGGCTGCTCTTGGACATGATGCACATGATAAATTGGGACCGTAGGTGTAGTAGGCATCCCGATCTTGGACACCTTCTCAGTGAGTTCCTCCATTTGCTTTGGAAACTGAGAGAGCCGGTTGTCGATGTCGTTCACCCTTTTATTAATGTGATCCACAACTGTTAATTTGTCTGTGATGATGTTCATGTTGGACAACAAGTCCTCTGCTATTTCTGCGACAGTTTGTTTCCCTCCTTTGGCTTGATAGTTGTTCAGTGAATCCGTGTAAGATCTACTAGCAATTTGTGAACGGCTAGTCTCCGCCATTTGCTCCAGTATTTTCCAGACGGTATCAGCTCCTCGGGATGTGTAGTTTCCTCCACAGGCAGCGCTGACTAGACCCTGAGTCCCGTGGTTAAGGCCAGAATAGAGGGATTGGACCAGGATGTTATTATCTAGGTCATGGCAGGGACATTTTTGCAGCAGATCTTTAAATCTATCCCATGCATCATAAAGTGGTTCATTTGACATCTGAGAGAAACTAGTGATGCGAGTCCTCATTTGATTGGTTCAACTCAAGGGGTAGAATTTTTTCAAGAATAGGTTTTTGAACCTATCATAGGTGGTCACCGTCACTCCCAAAATTTTCACCCAGCAGTCTGCCTTACCCTTCAAGGCGAAAGGTAATGCAGTGAGACGAATGTAGTCTTGGCTGACTTGTGGGTGCCTCTGATTAGAACATACTAGCTCCAAATCACGCAAGAATTCATAGGGTTCTTCATCCGAATTACCATGAAATTGTGGTAATTGATTCATGAAGTGTGGCTTCAGTTCATGGTGAACCTCAGGCTGAGGTGGCTGCAAGTAATTTATGACTCTATATTGCCCGGGATTATATGCAGCCTCCATTGGTGGTTCTTCCTCTGCATTCATTCTTTCTAGTTGTGCTCTCATCAAATTTTGCTGCTGCTCAGATGCAGCAAGTCTTGCGAGAATCATTTGCATCGGATCTTCATTGGGGTCATCTTCAGGATTGGTCTTCTTTGGAGGCATTTTTTGTGAGTTCTTCTTTTCACCTTCAGATTGTGAAAAATATGAGTCAATAGTTTGAAGAGAATTATAAGATGAAAATTCCAGGGGAAGGTGTCCCTGAAACCAAGGTGGTTCTGAGTAAGAGTGGCTCAGAGTATTTGAGATTGGAAAGTTTGTGGTGGTCAGAAAAGGGTTCGCTGAGTCCGAACAGAAATTACCACAATTTTCCATTCTCAAATTTCAAGAGATTATCAAGAGATGAATGGATGTTGATCAGATCAAACACAATACAAAATTCTGTTTCACCAACTCACACAGTGAAGGTCGTAAGAGTTCGACCAATTTTCTTGTCAATTTTAAATGGTGAAAAGACAATCTTATTAGCGAGCTGAAATTTCGGATTTGGGCTCTAGCCTCAATTGTCGTCTCTCGCTCACTTAGAAAAATAGAACATCCAAGGTCGGGGTTGCTCTCCCGCAGAAATTCTTGATTTTATGGGTTCTTTAAGATCATCTATATTTAGCAGTCCCGAATTTAATGAGGTGATCACTGAAAAATTAGATGAGCACAAATACACGTCTACCGTCCAGTCCCAATTTCCTTTAAAGTTATGTTATAAAACAAGAGAGAGGAATTCGGGAAAAGCCGATGTACGCGGAAAACTATGATGAATGCTCAGTTAGAAGATTTACAGTGAATCCTCGCAATCTCCATGTGGGATGCTAGACAGAATTTAAAAATTATTATAAATGATATGCAAGCCGATGGAAAAATCGCACCTAAGCAGAAAGTTCTATTAGCGGGAAGAATTGATTTAAATTTGGCTAAGTTGAACGATCTATGTGCGCCTCAATTAAAGTGCAGTGTGGCCTAAGATCCTATGAGCACAAGCAAAAATATAAATGCTCTGAGAGCCGTATGTGCAGGTCTATCCTAATCGCCACTCAAGTCGGGCCCCACCCTTACCGGAGAGTGAAACAGGCCACGACACACCACAGAATTAAGTCAGAGGTCTTTCTACACACGCGAGAGTCCAACTGGACATCGCTGTAAATCAGCAATTAATTACAAAAATTTAGAAATTGCAGGAATTAAAAACCTAGACTCTACGCTCTCTCACGACTCGACTCGATCTTAAATTAATTGCGTTTTTTGCAAAAGACCGTGAAGTTGCGTCGGTTTTTTGAAAAACCGCTCCACGTACAAAGTACCTCGCAAGAAAAATAAGAGAGAAAATATAAGAGAGTGACTCAAAAATATATGAAAAATAAGTGCTGAAAATAAATTACAGGAAAAAAAAGGAATTTACAATGCGAAATTCAGGGTTCAGACTACCCGAATGCGGAAAACCGAACAAAAATTTTCAGACAAAAATCTAAGCCGTTTGCCTCCCCGACAACGGCGCCATCTGACGATTCCAGATTTGTCGCTTTTAAAAAGTTGTTTTTATCGTGAAGTGCGTAAAAATTATGTGTCGTGCGTTGTAGGCGGCAATCAGAATCGGTCAAGAAAATACCACAAATAGTTTATTCAATTTTTAATCTCATGGTTTTATGTTTGTTTTACTTGGGCAAGTCCCAAGGTCGATCACAAGGAGGCAAAGGAACAACCTAGAGATATGTCTATCAAAGTTTGTGTTCGGTTTTCAAGGCGGTCTTTTTTTGGAATTTTCAGTGTAATACAGGGTGTAATATGCAAATTCGGCCTATTTTAGGGACTAAAATGTGAATTACATTCAAATGATGTCCGAAAAATATGAAACTTGGCGACAATGTAAAATACAATGAAATGTATGCACTGTAATTTTTTTGGAATTTTTGGATGCAATATAAATTTTTTATGGATTTTTAAATGCACACAGAATGATTTTCAATATTTAATTATAATAAATACTAAACCTACTTATTTTCAAGAAATAAAATTATCTAAGATCTATCACTAGTGACGGATCTCAGAAAAATCCTAAATCTCAAAAATGTGGGGTTTAATACCTATTAAAAATTAAATACTAAAATATGCAAAATGATTTTTATAGGACAAATTATGCAAGAAAATACAAATCTTTTTGGGCCCAATTTCAAGTACAATTAACTCTATAATATGTGATTTTTCAGGGATTTTTAGAGCAATGGTTAATCAACTATGAATTTCAGAGCAAGAAATGGGCAAAATATGCAAATTTCCACAAAAAAGTTATTTATTAATTAACCATCAATCACAAAATTACCCACAAAATATCAAAGCGTAGAGAATTAATTAACAAACATCATGCAATTTTTGGATTATGAAAATAATGTAAAGAAGAGGTCCAAAATAACATGGGAACACAAGGGTATGTTTACAATATATAAAATAAATATAAAAGCAGAGGAGGCTTTTATGTAATTACCAATAATAGAGGGGGGTAATGCTGCAAAATGTCCAAGTGACACGTGCTAGGCACATGCCCTTGGAGGTGGTGGCTGTAGCGCGAATATACGGAACCAGGGGGGTGGTTGCAAATAACCCCGTGGTCACGTGCAGGGCACGTGACCCGGGGGCTGATGTCAGGTGACGTCCCCTCGTCCTCACGCGCGCTGCGCGTGGCGGGGGTCTCGGGCATGGGGCGCCCGGCCGAGCGGTGGGGCGGCGGCTGATGTGATGCTGAAGGCGGAGCTTCGGGAGGCGGAGATGGAGCTATAACGCCGGCGTGGAGGTGAAGTAGGTGAAGATCGTGTGAGCGACGATGGCCGACAAACGGCCGTGGGACGTCGAGGTAGCGACGACGCGGAGGAGTTGGTTGGCGAAGTCGAAGAAGGCGAAGGACTCGAGGCGGAGGCTGAGATCTGATGGCGCTTGGGTGCTGGCGGAGGAGTTGCGAAGTCAGCCGATATGGTTGTGCAAGCGCGGCGGGGCTGGAGGTTGTTGATGAAGGGGCCGACACACGGCCGGCGGGCGTCGAGGTAGCGGCGGAGTCGGCAAAGCGAAGAACTCGAAGCGGGGGAAGAGAGAGAGAGGAAGAGAGAGAGAGAGAGAGGAGAGAGAGAGGGAGAGAGAGAGTACCTGGAAATAAGGCTCGATGGCCGGTCGTCGGAGCAGAGCAACGACGATGGAGGCTTGCTGCGACGAAGCACGAGGAGGCTTCGGATCACGCCGGCGAGGGGGGGGGGGTTGCTCAAGGGCTGTCACCATCGAAGAAAGGGGTCTCGACGAGGATCGACGGATGGGTTGCCCTTTGGGAGCGGCGGAGTTTTTATAGGAGAAGATGATCGTCGTCTATGGAAGGAGGGGATTGGGAAGGCGGCGCGAGATCGCAGACGAAGGGGGTTTCGATTGCGAGGATCGGCGATGGCGGCGGCGGCGGGATTTGCGGCGAAAATCGCGGGGGCGGCGCGGCAGCCAAATTGGGAAGGAGGCGGGAGGTGGACGACGCACAGGCGCCATCCGATCGAGCGTGATCGGATGGTGCCTGTTGCGCCACGTGTCACGCACAAGGGGGAGAGGCGGAGGCGCACGTGCAGTGCGCGTGCAGGAGCGGCACGTGCGCTGCACGTGCTCGGTCTTTTATTTTTTTATTTTTTTATTATTATTTTTTTTATAAAAATGATTTATAAAAAGGCTGAAAATGGCTGACACGTGGCGGCACCAGGTTCTGCCACGTGTCAGCACCAGATAATTCAGAAAATAAATATTTTGTAAAATCGAAAATAAATAGTAAATGACCTCGGATCGAAAAAATTTCTTCACGAAAGTTGCTCGTCTCGATGAGATCTACCACTTTCATAAGTACATCAAAACCAAAATCGATCAAATGTACAAAGTGAATTTTTGGGGTATCCTATGTACATAAAATACCTTAATTTTGGGGTTTTGTAATTTTTATGTCATTTTTAAGATCAGATAAAAATCCAGAAAAATTACGGTAAAATCAAAGATAAATAAAGACACCTTAATCTATTTTTTTGGATTTTTATTAATTAATAAACTATGTACATAAAATATTAGGTCAAAAATAGCTAAAATACACAATGTACAAAAGAGGCCCAAAACCCAACTTTCACATTTGAGCTCCGATTCACTTGAACTTGGTATTGTTTTGAAGGTAATTGAATGTACATTAGTTCAAAAGTGAGTAGGATTAAAACAGACACTGGATGAGGGAGATATGGGGCTTTTAGTCCGAAAAGCCTGAAACTAGGATTTAGGTTTTTGGTCCACTTATTTGGGTTAGTTATTTTTTTCGTATTTTTTCTTTATTCTTGTTAGTGATATGTACATAGTGGAAGTGGTTTTGAGTCATTCGGAGTTAGCATGAATGGGTTAAAATTTTGGGAAGTTAGGCTATTTATAGGTCACTTTTAGCTTTGATTTTTGGCTTCTTATTTTGGTGCAGATTTTTGTGCTAAAATGCAATTCTTATGAAATCATGCACTGATGCTAATTATGCAGAATAGATGCAAGAATGCTGTTGATTTTGAGGGATTTGAGCTTAATAAATGAGATTTAGAGTGATGAATACGAGATTCATCAATCCGCTCCTTCGCGCATCGCGCTCCACCGTTAGATCTCCAGATCCAACGACCAGATGACCGTCTTCAACCTCCAGTACCTCTTCTTCCCCACGTTCATCACCTCGCGCACCACTCTTGCCCTTTCCATTATCCCGTCGTCTCCAGCCATTCCCTCCACTCGCTAACCACCCCACGACCGAGCTCGTTCATCCTTCATCCTCGCGGCCTCAGCCACGATCCACGACTCGTCTCCAGTCACTCCATATCATCCACTAACACCACCACTCCCATCACCGGAACCACGACCCTCGATCTTCAAATACGCCCTCTCCTCCTTCGATTATCCCCGTCCACCTTTACGCGGGAGGGGGCCCAGCCCTCCTCCGCCTCCCTGTGACAGGGGGGCGCTTGGATTGAGCGATAACGACTCCTTACCCCGGTGAGACCCTCCGCCGATCACGACGGAGCTG
The DNA here is from genome assembly GCA_037367405.1 of Ottelia alismoides. Lineage (NCBI taxonomy): Eukaryota > Viridiplantae > Streptophyta > Magnoliopsida > Alismatales > Hydrocharitaceae > Ottelia > Ottelia alismoides. The sequence continues at coordinate 1,297,427 of JAZKJV010006496.1, forward strand.
CGACGCAATCAGCCCGCTCGAGCTGCCTCCACCGGCTGAGGAGGTTCAGTGACGACCCGGGGCTCGAATCGAGCCCAGCCCAAGCCTTTGCCCCGCCATAGCTCAAGGTAAGCTTCTTCGATCCCTCTTTGTTTTTTTTCTTTATTTTCTCGTATTTAATTAGGATGCTACTCTCATCTTCGATCCCCATTAACCCCCCTCCGAGCTCTGCCATGCTCCCCCCTTTCACACGACGCTCTTCGTTTACCTCTTCCCTTTCTTCACTACCTGGACACCTTCCGTCCCACCTCCTCCGCTATCCACGACGGAGGAGCGCCGAGCTTTCATCCTCTTCGCTCGCTAAGCTCCCATACCATCCACCCACGCGTCCCTCTTTTGCTTCAGCTATGTCTCTGACCATGCAGGTACTCAACTCTTCAATGACCGGAAGCTTCGCCGGAGAGGTCTTTGCGAGGTCCGTCTCTTCTACTGGATCGATGGGGATCTCCACCGCCTATCTTCGCAGATCGACCTAGCTCTGAGATCCATCGTCAACCAGCCGAGACCTCCTGACGAGCTTCAACGACGTCAGATGCAAGTGGCGGAGATAGCGCTCCTTCGCCGGAGCTCGATTTCCGCCGCCAGCCACAGGTGAAGACGAAGGTGCAGCTGCCGTTGGATGGTCCTCTCCAGGGGATCATCCAATAGTCCAGATGAATCCACGTCGGCCCTTAGCGCCTTCTTCAGATACCGTTGGATCTCCAACATCCAACGGACTATGATGAGCCATGTGGCAATCTCTGAGCATCCTCCGAGCCTCAGCGTCCTAGTCAGCAGGCTTGGAGCTCCCGAGCCTACGCCTAGCCTCCCAGGAGCTTCGAGCCGCCCGAGCCTAGCCGAACCAACGCAAGCCTCTACCGAGCCTGACCCGTCCTCCGAGCCTGGATAGCACGTGCTTGGCACGTACGTATCTGGGAAAATTGTAGAGACGCCCTGCCAACTTCTCCATATTACATCCCGGTCCAGATCATGTGCAGACCTCGTGTGCATGGGGGTAATTTGCATTAAAACCCTCGCATGTTTTGAAAATTACAAAAATACCCCTGTGCGTGAGGGTAATTTACAGGGAAGGTCCCGATCTTTTTCATAATTACATTTTAGTCCCTCTCAGGGACCTGTTTGTAATTTTGTTTTCATGTTTTTATTCAGTTATGCTCTTATCTTCTTTATTGCATATCTTGAGCACCGTACCTCCGTTTTAGTTGATTTCAGTTTCATTTTAAAGCTAGTTTGACGAACTTTCTAATGGCATGATCTTTTCATATGATGGACACTTTAATTTTGATGTATTATTTTGATAGTTATGTGTCTCTTGTTACTTAATCTATGCCTTGTTCAAACTAAGTTTGTCATCTCAATTAAATCTGAAATTGACTTGTTGTTTAGTTTGCTCATCATTCTGATCAAGGGGCATATTTCCATTGCATCTCGTAGCATTCTTTTGCATGATAAAAATAAATTAAAAAATGCATGTTCATTCTTTCCTTTAATGCATTGTATTGTTGTGTCTGCATTCATAATTTGACCTATATATTCTTTCGACTCAACGCTTAATTAGATAGATGGAAATCTAAATAATACGAGATAGGCTCGTGTCCCTGAGTTCGACCTTGGTATCTTACCAAGTAAAAAAAAAGAAGCTACGACCATCTGATTTTGATTGATATATATTTAAATGAGATGGTCTTTGATGACCCATCTCGGCCCGACTGTGATGACAATTCCACGTGCTAATTCAACACTATTAAAGGGTCGATTTAGTGGATCATCAATGATCCGCTGACCTTTTTTTTGTGAATTGTAAAAAACAGAAACACGATTTTTTATATTATTTTTTTATTTTTTCTGTTTCCTACAAAACAAATGTTAAAGAGAAATATATATATATGATTTTTTTTAATTTTTTAATTTTTATTTTTTTTGAAATAGAAGAGGACTCAAACACGATGCATCATCTCTGCTTATTTAAATAAATAAATAAATAAATAAATTGAAAAAAATGTAAATGGGGATCCACCGAAATGGAAGAATCGAACCCGAGTCTTCGGCCATCGTGCATGGCCGGATTTGAGAGATCGTGGGGGATAGAATGTGAACATGGAGAGATAGAGAAATGTGATGAAAAATCAGAATCGAAGATGGAACAAATCATGATGGTAATGCTAAGATCTAGAAAAAATGACAACGAAATAAAAATGCGAGAAATAAAACTACGATTAACCTATATTAAAAATAAGAAAAAGAAAGATGCATCTCACCTTAGGAGCGGAAAAGAAACCATGATCGCCTCGACGAAGGTTGACTCGTTGTCACTGGATGGCTCGGAGGCTAGGCACCCTTTTGCGACAAGATAGCTCTCGGAGAATAGGCTCCTCTCACCAAAGATTGATCAAGAGAAAATGAGGGAGGAGGAGCCAATTAAATAGAGGATTAATTGAATTTGAATTCGAATTTAAATTGAATGGTGATAAAGAGATAATGAAAGAAATTAAAATGAGATAAAGATAAAATTAGTGTTAAAATTATTTACAAAATTATTTTTTTGTGTTTCGTCAATTTATTAAATTGAATAATAAATGTTTATTTTTTATTTTTATGGTGGTTATTTAAGAATATCAACTATATACATACACTATATACATATGGTACACATATTTAGTTAAATAAGGGAATTAGTTTTTTTGTTTTAAATTATTATTTTTTATATATTTATTTTAAATAATTAGTAAAAATATTTACAAATATTTACAAATACAATATGTACAAATAAATGGTAAAATTGCACAAACCACCTAGAAAATCGACTTTTCAATCGTAATTTCAAAAATTATGAAATCATCAATCTATTGTAAAGATAATTTAATTTAGACTATAATGGATGTGAGTTTGATTCAATTTTAATTCATATGGAGCCAGAATTGGTCTTTCAATTATCGCTTAATGGCTTTTCCAAGTGTAGTTGCTTTTATTCTGTACATGATTTTATTTTGCAATCATTTTTATTATTTAGAAAACATTTTTATTTACAATTTTTGTTTTGAAAATTATTTACTTTGAGGTTAATTTATGTACGAATAAAATAGTGTAAGTATACACATATTTATAACACGATTTTTTTGGATTTTCTGATTAAGGACCCTATCTCCCCCTACTTTATTCCTGGTCGATCAAGTCAAGTCTTGACCTTCTCTCGGGGTTCGGGTCAACCTGTATCTATTACATCTATACAATCTTCTTTTTTTTTACCTTTTTCCTTTTCTTTTCTTTATTTTTCCTTTCTTTTTTTCTTTATTTTAGGTTAAATGGTAATAAGTGTACAATATTTACACACAGATGCAAGTTAGTAAGAATATGGAGTCGGTATTATATACAAGTGTTTTATAAGGAATTTCAAGCTAAAATAAATGAATAAAGATGATGAAATGCATATTCCTCCTCCTCCTATGCTTTACCTTTGCTAGTCCCTTAACAAGCGCTTATTTGAAAGAGTAAGCGAATAAAAAGAAAAAGAAAGGAAGAATAAAGAAATTAGGACAATATTGAATATCAAACTTATCTTCATAAAATTGTAGTATGGAGCTCTGTCATACCTCTGGATTATTAGTGTGGCAGAACCTTAATGGGAAATGAATTTAAAACCTAACAGCCTCTAAGTTCCACAAGACTCCTATTCAGGTCTTCTCAACAGTCAGATCAGAACAAGTCTACATACATAAATTCTTATAACTATGAATCTTTACTTGTACGGTGTAAGTGAAATATAGTTCCCCATCTCAAAAGTAGCAAAGGAACATCCTCCCTCAACAAGGTAACTCTAGTCCCCTGATCTAACAACTCTTTCCTCGAGGGGCGGGGATATTCCCTTCTAAGTTCAAGTACAACTAGCTCAAGAAGAGGAGATGGAGAAAAGAATGGACGGTAATCAATGTAGCTATCCATCCTTGGATGCATGACCAGTATAGCCAAGTCATCCAGCTGCAAGCTTACAGAAATTTGACTTTGAAGCTCTTATTAATATATTTTTTTATTCCTATCCTTGTATATACACTCCGGCATGCATTTTACTTTTCAACCAGGCCTGCCCACTTTTGGAGATTCTGTATTTTCTCTCTCTCTTTTTTTGAAAATGTATACATGGTGCAACATGTACATAAGGAGTTTTTCCTCTTGAGCTAGTAGACTATCCCTCTTTTGAAGCATTATTGCAACCCCACAATATCCTGTCTTTAGACCTCAATGCTACTAGATCAGGTTGAGATGCACAACCCTCCCTAGAGGAAGACGAGAGGTTCCGCCTAGATGTACTACCCTCCTATGCTACTCCAAGCCAAAAGATTCCGCCTCCTCACTACCTTCTTCATGAAGAGCTACGTGTAGATGCTTTCCCAAGATAAGTCACGATCTGAAAAAATCATGCGCGTGTTGTTAAATATTCTAAGACTAATCAAGATGACATGTGAACATAGTCTTATGGACTCAAAGAATTAAGTCACTAGGACCTGAAAAGCCTTAACTCCATTTCTTATAAGGTTCCTCTGAAATTAAGTGGATTAAGGCCCAACTAAGCTCCATTCTTCAATTTTATTCCAGACTTAGTTTAAATATCATTACTATCCTGAAAAATGCACATGCAAATGTAAGAAATATGTATAATGCAAAAAGAAAGTAAATTTTTTTGAAATAAATTTCTAATTTTAAAATTTTTATGGATTTTTGGAAAAAAGAAAAAATGATGCACATGTGAAAAGAGTTTTTCTACAAGTACATACAAGAATACATTTTTTGTTTTTTTTGTTTTATTTTGTTTGTTTTGTTTCTTTTTTTGGATTTTTTTGGGTTTTTTGTTTTGTTTTTTGTTGATATATATACTATTTTTTTTGTTTTTTTGTTTTTTGTTTGTTTTTTGTTTGTTTTTTGTTTTTTAATTTTTGTGTTGTTTTTTTTGAAAGGTGATCGAAGTCTATACACACACATGGATTTTACGAATTTATATACATATCCTGAAAAATAATCATATTTAAAAGTACAAGTTACTAAAGTATATATACAATATATACGATACCCCCCTATATTTAGCTCAAACTATGTCCTCATAGTGATCAGAGAGCGGCAAAGGAAGACGTAACTCATGTTAGTTGTAGAAAAGTGAAAAGACTCCTATGCTACAACGACTCAAAGAGAAGATGAAAAGAGTAGAAGTTGGTGATCCCCCCATACTTAGGATCAAGTAATCCTAAGTATAGAAGACTGTACAAAAGGGAAAAATCAATGAAGAGAATGTACAGACTCAAAAATGAAAAAAAGTCGATATGAACAACATCACCTCCCTATACTTAGGGTAAAGTATCCCTAAGTATAGGAAACAACAAGAGTGACAAACAAGACAAATATGAATATGTCGATATTGGGGTCATCATAAGACATAAACTGATCGGATCGACCAAGAATGTATCCTCAGCAGTCTCAAAGTGTGCATGCATGAATCGGTTAGTGGAAGTAGTGTGGTCATCTCCTGCCTGGGAAGTCTCGCAAATATCAAAGAAAAAGGCTCGAAATCATTATCAGAAAAAGTAAGATCAATTCCAGCATGGCGAGCCTCTACTGGATCATCATCTTTATCAAAAGGCCCAAATTCCTTTATAAAAGCAATCAAATCAAATTTGGCCTTATCGATCTCATCTAAATCAAGGTGAATAGGAACAGACTCATAAGTGAAAGTAGTCAAATTATGTATGTCCTGTCTAGTATCAGAGTACGCCTTCCTCTCTAGGGTGTCTATCATGTAAATCCCGCGGATGTCATCATTGCATTGCCACGTACCAGAAGGGGGAGCTCCAAGGTCAATGCTTTCGAGTCTTCCTCCTTGAAGAGGAATTCTTGGGTCTCAATATCATCCATCATACAGCAAGAATCTCTGATATTATTATCAAGGTCAAGGTCCTTGGGGTTGGCTAGCACGGGCACACTCTCATAGGATGCAGGTCTCTGGTCAGTAATGGGTGTAGTGATCAACACATCGCTCCCTATATCAGAACAGAAGCGAATTTCTCATGATCCATAATCAATAATGGCTCTCGTAGAGGCGAGGAAAGGCTGTCTCAGAATGATTGGAAGGTGCTCCATAAAGGTGGAGGTTTCCATGGCAATACGACAAAATCAGAAGTGAATTCCATGCCCTGAATATGAACGATCGTTTTTAGAATACCCTTCGGCCTCTTGATAGATCCATCAACAAATTGAGCTATCATCCCGATTTTCTTGAGAGGACCAAGATGAAGAGACTGCACCATAGAGGAGGGTATTATATTGACTGAAGCGCCACTGTCAAGGAGAGTGTTATCACAAGAATAGTCATATATGGAGCAACTCACAAGAGCTGTGGCACTATTCCCTTTCTTAGAATGTGGACGGTGGGATATGGTGTGGGCAGTGGCCATGGTCTAGATATAACGTTTAGATCTGCTCCTCCACTTTCTCTTCTTGTGTTGAGGAGCAGATAAATGGGTCATGGCCTAGTGAAGTGGGGATTTAATGGTCTCGTGAATGGTGGCCATCACTTCAGGTTCAGTCAACATTTTTTTGATTTTTTGACCTCCTCCATACAAGAGAGGAGATCGGAATCAGCATATACACGAGGATTACCAAGAGCGGTCTGTATAGTGGAATACTCGGGGTCAAGGGTGGGACAAGCGGTGAATGACTATGTGGGAAATGGGTTGGCATGGGTGCTCTCTCCTCATAAAATTAATCAACAATGTGTCTCCCGAAATATTTTTGGATTTATAAAATTTTCTCATTTTTTTGTATTTTGGATGATTGCAAGCCCTCATGATTATCCTCAAGTGAATCCATATCCTTAAATAGTGGAGCATCGTTCTGGCTCTGATTTATGTTAAACAGATTGCTAATCCTCGAATTCATATGCTCCATCATTTGGTTCAGGGTCTCAAGTATGGAAGTCACGAAAGGTGAATCCAAAATCCCATGATCGGGTGAGTGGCATGTGGGTGGGTGAAAATCAGAGTCCGACTCCTGAAATAATGGGTTAGGCAGATATGCAAAAAAATCAGGAGGAAAGCCCTCCTAAAAAAAGGAAGGTGGATCGACTAGAGAGTGGGAGATATCCATGAAGATCGGATTAAAATAACTCCAGTCAACCATCTCCGAAACAAAAGACGGGATCGGGAAAGCACGAGGGTCAAGTCAAAAGATGTAGAGAAAAAGGTGCAAATGGGCAGAAGGATCTAGTATGTACACAAGAAATCAAACACAATACAAACCTCAGTTCACCCGCTCAACGCAATGTGAAGACCGTGAAGGTTCGGTCCATTATATTGTCAATTTTTATAGTTTGGTGAGCATAAAATCTATCAAAACGGTTAAAGCGAGCTGTTAGGAACCCAATGCTCCCACGAGACTGTCCCAATCTCACAACTAGTTTTTCTCAGCCAGTATGGATGCAGACCGTTTATCGGCTACCCGATCTGCCCACTCTGCTAAGGAAATCCTGGACCGATTACCGACTGCTTGGTGAAGACCTCACTGGAGAACAACTAATCACAAGACAATAGTCTGAAGAGAGTTCAGACGTGGTTCTATCCTAGTGTGCGGGTCGCTCTCTCATTGTAGATAAATCAAACAATGAGGGGGTTACTCCCCCAAAATAATAATTTTTCCTTACGTTTATTTTAGGGTCAAGTTTTCTTTAGTAGTCCCGAATTTTAAGCAGTTATCACTTGGTTTGAATATTCTCAATGAATCACCTACCGAGTGTCCAATTTCCTTTTTAACTTATGTGAGTGAAAATAAGGAACGAGATCAGAAATGCCAATGCACGATTAAACACAATGATGCATGCAGGGGTTAGAGATGCGTACCTTGTCGCCATCACTCTACATGCAGGGTGATCCGTGCAGAATTGAAATACAGAAAAACAAACTAACCTACATGCAAATGCAAGTGAACCATCCTAATCGATAGATTCTATTAATGGGTAAGAACAGAATAATTTGACTAAGTCCAATTATACTCTATTTTATTGGTACATACATTCTTATTTAGGATGTTTGGACCTAATTAATTATCTGGCTCAAGCAAATTAATTAAAGCAATCAATAGGTAACTCACGAAATCCGCGCGAAACAAAGAAAAATAAGGCGATGAAAACAAAACCGGTGAGGTCCCCCAAGTGCACCGACACTTGGCAAAACAGACTCCGCAACAAATGAATGTCCGTTTACAAGGGTTCAAATGCTAGAAAGAAAAAAAGTCTATTTTTTGGTCTCCTTCAATTCTTCTTCTCCTCCTCTAACGCTATCCTTGCGGCTCAATGAAGAATCAAGCCGCCTCCGCTTTGCTTGGGTCCTTTGGCTCTCCTAGGACCGCCTCCTTCGCTCCGCGGACCCTCGTAAGAAAAAGAAAAGAGAGAATGCGTAAGAAACACAATTATCAAATATGAGCAAGAAAAAATGAAATAAATGCAGTGAATATGAACAATAGAATTAAGGGGGAAAAATATAACCAAATATATATAACCAAGAATAACAGGTCAAAAGAGAAACCTAACTACCCTCCCCGTGCCTCCCCGGCAACATCACCATTTTGTTGAGATGAGTGTTTTTGAGGTTTTTAATTATTGATATGAAAATAAATGCGCAGTGGTCGTTGCAACCCTAAAAATCCCATAACAAACAAAAAATATTTTTTTATTTTCTCATGCCTAAATAATTACAAAAAATGTAGCAAGATAAATTACTATTTAATTAACCTACATATCTAACATGATCGAACTCAGGGAGGCTACAATTCCCGAGGGTTATTATGTCAATGAAGAAAATCAATGAAATAATGAAGGAATTCTATTAACACTATGCTCGATTTTTATGAGATTTTTGTCTTTTTATATTTTTATGTTTTTTTTATTTTTAATTTTTTATTTCTTGATTGTTACTATTTTGGTTTTTAGTTTTGTAAATTTTTAATTTTCAAATAAGGAAGAATATGCCTAAGGGAAGAAATATGCACACCACACTCTTTTTGTATTTTTCAAAATATTCAGAAATGTCCAAAAAATTACGGAGAAAATATTTTTGGGATTTAAAGGTTTTGAAATCTTTTGGGACTTATTTTGTAGATTTTCAGATGTTTTTGTATTTTTCTAAAAAATCAAATAGTGGTAAAAATGATAAATAGTGCATAACCTGGAGTAATTTGCAACTTAAAATATTTGAAGTACCAAAAACTCCTGGAGACTATTTTTATGCTAAATATAGACAAATATCTACAAACAAGAAATGAAATCACTATTTTTAGATTTTTTTAGAATTTTATATGATTTTTCTAAGATTTTTATATTTTTTATTTTTTTGGGTTTTGAAAAGAATTAATGCACGAAAATTGTATAGCTAGTAAAATAAAACTAATCTATTTTTTTGGGAATTTTTAAAGCAATATTCAAATTTTTATGAATTTTTGAATTTCGGGAAGAGAAAATGACATTGTTTTTGTTTTTTAATAATAACAAATGAAAATAAAATGCAATAAAAATTTTACGCTAGAAAGATACACACATCAGGAGTATACACAAATTTTTGAAGAGTTTTTTGAGCAATAAAAACATTTTTTTCATTGAAAAGATACATGCAAATAATAGTTTGGATAACATGACTGAAATGCAATAGCGATTGTTTTAGCATCAAAATATAACATGAAATAAAGAATGGGAGGATTTCATAATTTATCCAGGAATTAACGTACGACGCACGTGCTTTGAATCTGGCAGGGTCTTCGTCGCAATATTAAAAACTTCTAGGGACCGAAATGATATTTACCCAATATTTTGTTTAAAATCAAGCTAGGGTTCCTGTCCTTCATTTCTTCTCAAAGATGGGGCACAAGGGGGGCCGCCGCTCCTATGTTCCTCTCCAAAGAGTGGGTCGGCCGGTTGATCTAGGGTTGGCGGCTGGTGCGCCAAGCGTCACCGGAGATGAGAGCGGCGGGCGATGGGCGCGCGAGCTCGCGCGATCGGCGAATCTGGGCGGCTGAGCTTGGCGATGGCAGAGGTGGGTGTGGGTGACGTTGGATGAACGATGGAGATCGCATCACGGCAGGGCGACACACACGTGCACGTGCGACGCGAAATCCTTGTGCTATGAGGAGATGGCAGGTTCCAGACGGAGGAAGCTTCACACGGCGGCGCACGACTGAGGAGCGACGGGGCAACACATGCCCCGACAGTTGGCGGGACTCGCGTCGGTGGCTAGAGGTGCGTACGACAACTAAGAGAAGGCTGGCGAATAGAAGGCGCACGGCGGTCGGTGCTGGATGGGCGGATGCAACGGACGTTGCTGGATTGACGGATGTGGCGACGATCTGCTGGCCTTTTTTATAAATTATAAAAAACAGAAATAGAAACATGATTTTTTATATTATTTTTTATTTTTTATTTCCTGCAAAACAAATGTTAAAGAGAAATATTTATTTATTTATTTATTTGAAATAGAAGAGGACTCGAACACGATGCAACAACTCTGCTTATTTAAATAAATAATAAAAAATTGAAAAAAAGATGTGAATGGGGATCCGACGAAATGGAAGACTCGAATCCGAGTCTTTGGCCACCGTACGCCATCGAAGTTGAGAGATCGTGGGGGATAGAACGTGAACGTGGAGAGCTCAAGAAATGAGATGAAAATCAGAATCGAAGATGGAACAAATCATGATGGGAATTCTAAGATCTAGAAAAAAATGATAATGAAATAAAAATGCGAGAAAGAAAACTACAATTATCCTATATTAAAAATAAGAAAAATAAAGATGGATCTCGCCTTAGGAGCGGAAAAGAAATCGTGATCGCCTCGGCGAAGGCCGACTCGTTGTCATCGGTCGACTCAGAGGCTAGGCACCCTTCTACGACAAGATAACTCTCAGAGAATAGGCTCCTATCACCAAAGACTGATTAAGAGAAAATGAGTGAGGAGGAGCCGATTAAATATAGGAATAATTGAATTTGAATTTGAATTTGAATTCGAGTTTAAAAGTTAAATGGTGATAAAGAGATAAAGAAAGAAACTGAAATGAGATAAAGATAAAATTAATGTTAATTTTTTTTTAAAAAATTATTTTTTGGTATTTTCATCAGTTTATTAAATTGAATAATAAATATTATTTTTTTTATTTTTTATGGTGGTTATTTAAGAATATCAACTATATACATATACTATATACATAGTTAAATAAGGAAATTAGTTTTTTATTTTAAAATTATATTTTTTTATATTTTTATTTTAAATAATTTATAAAAATATTACAAATATTTACAAATACAATGTGTACAAATAAATGGTAAAATTGCATAAACCACTCCAGAAAATTGACTTTTCAACTGTAACTCCAGAAATTATGAAATCACAACCATTTTAAAGATAATTATATTTTGAATACAATGGAAGTGAGTTTGATTATATATGAGTTCATATGGAGCTGAAATTGATCTTTTAATTGTCGCTTAATGGCTTTTTCCAAGTGTGGTTGCTTTTATTCTGTACATATTATTTTGGAATCCTTTTTATTATTTATAAAACATTTTTATTTACAAATTTTGTTTTGAAAATCATTTAGTTTGAGTTCAATTTATGTACAAATAAAATAGTGTATGTATACAAATATTTACAACACAATTTTAAGGACCCTATCTCCCCTACTTTATTCCTGGTCGATCAGGTCAAGTCTTGACCTTCTCTCGGGGTTCGAGCCAACCTGCATCTCTTACATATATACGGTCTTCTTTTTATCTTTTTTTTTTCTTTTCTTCATTTTTCTTTTCTTTCTTTCTTTATTTATTTTAGGTTAAAATGGTAATAATTGTACAATATTTACACACAGATGTAGGTTAGTAAGAATCCAGATGCATCTGTGTAGACTGCATAGTCCTGGCTGCCTGAAGGAAGAGCAATAATAGGAGTTGTAGTCAATATCTCTTTCGGTGTTCTAAAGGCCTGCTCACATGAATCATCTCAAATGAATGAAACTCCCTTCTGTGTCAATCGTGTTAGAGGGAGAACAACTCGAGAAAATCCACTGACAAAGCGTTTGTAATAACCCGCTAATCCGAGAACCTCCAAATCTGATTAACTATCTTGGGATGCTTTCAAGACATGATTGCCTCAATCTTCGCAGGATCAACTATGATACCTGCTCCGGAAATGACATGCCTAAGGAATGAGACCTGGAATAACTAGAACTTGCACTTTCTCATCTTGGCATACGGCTTATGCTCTCGCAATGTATCCAGTACAATCCGTAAATCATCCACATGATCCCATTCATTCCGAGAGTATATCAGCACATCGTTAATGAATACCACCACAAACTTGTCCAAGTATGGATGGAAAATCCTATTCATCATATCCATGAATGATGCAGGTGCATTGGTGAGCCCAAATGGCATCACCACAATCTCGTAGTGTCCGCAACGAGTCCCGGACTCTCGAATCCTCAGCTGATGATAGCCTGATCGAAGGTCGATCTTTGAAAACACTGAAGATCTCTGATGCTGATCGAACAAGTCATCGATGCGCGGTAAATGGTGACGGTTCTTCATCGTTCTCTTGTTTAACTGTCAATAAACAATGCATAATCTCATGGATCCATCCTTCTTCCTGATGAATAGCACTGGAGCACCCCAATGTGAAGTGCTCGATCTCACAAATCCCAAGTCAAGTAACTTCCACAACTACACCTTCAACTCTCTCAACTGAGATGGTGCCATGCGATAAGGAGTCGTCAAGATCGGTTGTATATCTGGTAGTAATGTGATCTCGAACTCAATTTCTCTCTCAGGAGGTAATCTTGGCAACTCAACAGGAAAAACATCTGGATAATATGATACTACTCTGATGTCTTGTGCCAACAACTCATGATCATATATCTCTTGGACAAATGCTAGATATAAATCACATCCTTGATCAAGAAGTCTCTGATCTCTTAACACTAAAATATACTCCATTTTAGAGTCATGTAATGTACCCTCAAAAGTAAACTCGGTAAACCTGGAATCCTGAAGAGAACCATTTTCCTAAATCATTCAACTAATGCATGATGAGATGACAACCAATCCATGCCTAAAATCAAATTGAACTCATCAAGCTGGAGTAAGAGACAATCTACAATCATCTCATGACCACCAATCAGCACTGGTAAGTCTCAACTATCAGTGAAATGATAAACAACTGACCACCTAGCCCTCAGATGTGCTAAGGAGGATATAGGGCCTCAAAAACTCTACCTAGTGAAGTAAGTAGCCTCAAAGCAATAAAAGAATGTGTTGCTCTAGAATCAAATAAAACATGGAAAGGTCGGCCCAAGAGTGAGACCATACCTTTCACCACATTAGCTGCTAAACGATCCTGCTCCTTTGTCACAGCATGTAACTGACCCTGTCTAGTTGGTGCAGTACTGTAACCTGCCACACTCTGTGTCTATCTCTGCGGCCTCCTGAAGTTGGAGTTACTGCCATGGAAACTCCCTGTACATTGTGCATGCGGCTGCGATTGTGAAGGCTATGGCTATGGTCGAGGCTCACTAGAAGCCTGTGGGCACTGAGATCGATAATGTCCCACTCATGGCATACGTAATATCGGACTAGCCGGGTAGATGGAGTGGGTGCGTCTGTTCTCTGTGTCGGTCCTGCTGGAGGTCTGTCTACTCGCTGCGACCCAGATGGTCGAGTTGAATCGGTGCCACGTGCATCAAGTGCTCCTCCTATGGTAGTCGATGGAGATGAGAGCGCACTGCCTGAGAATAACGAACCTATAGGTTGGAACTGCCTGGCTTACCTCCACTGCTGGAATGGTCTACGCATCAACCCAAATGATGGTTGTGATCTAAGTGCCACTCCAGGCGAGCTCCGAAAGCGTCTCTCTCTGATGTCCTCAAATTTCTCTGCAGTGTCAGTAGACTTGGAGACAGACGTGATGCATAATCATGCCAGCTTATCTTGCACCTCCTCTCTCATACCTCTGATGATCTTTTCCAGTTTCTCCTCTGGAAATGCGACGGTTGCTGGTGTGTGTCGTGGCAACTCGGTGTATCTGATGAAGTACTCCCTGGCTGTCATCCGTCCCTATCAAAGCTCTACGAACAAACAATGCTGGGACTCCTTCCACTTTGCAGAAAAGAAGTGTGATATGAACCTTGTCTCAAAATCATCCCATGTCCGCTCGTGTCCCAAATCAGAAACCATTGCCTCCCACCATCTCTTGGAGAAATCTGTCAGCGAATACTCCATGAAAGATAATCATGAGTCTTATGGTGCACGAATCATGCTCAACACCTTCATGACCCTCTTCATCCACTGCTCGACCTAGTCTGACGTCCCGGTGCCCTCAAACATGGGCACATTGGCCCGTTGGTAGGAAGTGAAAATTGATTGGTGCCTGTGGATAGCTGAGTACTCATGTGTGTCCTCGTCTACAAAGTCTACAGGGTCCTGCTCCCTGTCATAGTCTCCATCATCTGCTCCATGCCTTGGTATCTCCTCATGTGGATCATCAAAATGAGGATGTTGTACCTCAACCAATTGATGTTGTCATGCCGTGTTCCATCATGAGATGGATGGTATGTATAATCTGACAGCTCCTCAAACCTCATCTCCATGTCTGTTTGTCTGCATGTCGACAATCTCAGTCTGCTGAGCTAGTATCTAATCCTGCCAACTTCGCATGACAGTCTGCTGCTGCTGGAGATCGGTGAGTGGTCATGATGCGCTCCAAATGGTCATCATATCATGGGCAGCTCTAGACGTCATGGCTCTTTATAAGAGATACTTTTAGTCATAAAAAGTGTTGTTCGCAGTAATATCATTTATGTTTTTTCTCTTCTTGGGATATAATATGAAAAGTAATGAAATTTGTGACATATGCGGTTATTGAATTTGAATGCCTAATTTCCCTCTCGAACTCCCGACAAGTTGGAAGGCTGTCATTATCCGAGAACTTAATGCGATCAGAATTGTAATACTGCGAATGCGTGTAGCGGGGTACCATGACTCTGATACCAAACTGAGATGCTCTCGGATTCGGGGACCCGTTTACAACACATTTATCGTATTACATTCACAAAAGATCGCACAAGTTATGCGAAAATATGGGGAAATTTTTCGCATTTCTACCACGACATTAACAATCCAAGTAACAACCACAAGACAAACAATAGAATGTACCACCAAATTTTCATTCATTAATTCCCATATATAATTAACGTGTACAAAATAGGCTGATAATGTATACATATATCTCATAATATACAAAAGAGAAAGTAAGCATTTTACATCATAAACTGAACAAAAACTGTGACAAAAGTAACAGTACCGTCTGGAATAGTAGCTGATATCTGGAATCATCAACCAACTACTGAGTTGTTGGCTGCTTGCCTGCCCCACATGAAAGGTACAAGAGACATCAGCGAGCGCTGGTACTTCTCGAAAACTTATTAAAACAAC
Source organism: Ottelia alismoides (assembly GCA_037367405.1). Lineage (NCBI taxonomy): Eukaryota > Viridiplantae > Streptophyta > Magnoliopsida > Alismatales > Hydrocharitaceae > Ottelia > Ottelia alismoides. Next base: position 1,312,965 of record JAZKJV010006496.1, read on the forward strand.
CATGCATTTAAGGTGATTGCAAAAGAAACAAGTAGTATGGCATAAATATTTAAATTCCACAACTACTCAAAAATTACAACTACTTGCTATGAAAAAGATTTTCAAGCTACTTTAAGGAAATGTCCCAAATTTTACCCACTACCTTTTTATATGTCATATTCTTATACTATAATTAATGACTCATATGTAATTATATTAAGCTTTTGTTATTTAGAGATCATAATTATGGAATTTGATAATGGGGGGAAGATTTAAGTTTTGAACTGACTCTTGATTTTATTTATATTCTCAAGTTTAGTGGATAGTTCGTGGTCTTGGCCTGTACGGGACCTCACACTATGACACTAAGGCATGAAGAGTACCTTAGGGTTGGGATGCTGCCATAGGCATGCGATGAGGTATAGTGCATCCTAACTAAGTTCCCAACACGTCCACTGCCTTAATTATAAATAACCCTAACCAACACAACTTATAATTGATTTCATCTTTTAGCCAAGATCCATTACACTTCATTTCGATTTCAAGTGAACTCCTCCAATTTCAACTGTAACTGATTCAAATGTGACCCTAGATAACTCAGATGTAGTATCGCCAAGCCTGTTGGCGAAAAGTAATTAAAACTCAAGCAGTGAGGAAGTCTCCTAAGAGACTCTTCCGTCTCGTCCTTTAATTGGAAGTGAGGTCCAATATGGGGATAGGTCTACTCCAAAACGACACCACTAATATGGGTGGGAGAGACTTCCCGGAAAGTCACTCTAGAAACTTGCCCGACTAGTACGGGCGGACGATCTCGTAGAAAAAACTAAAAAAATCGAGGATCCCCCGTATAGGTATTCAAATACAGAGGGTCGGCAGAGCTGGTCAAAAGTCAGGATCCCAATGAGGCATAAAAACACTGCGAGCTCACGTAAAAATCGTAGAAGGGACTGTGATCCTAGACCCGCACACTTGGCGATTGCTGCCCTAACTGAGCTTCCTTTCCTCCGCCTAATTGAGGGTCATTGCACCCTAGCACAGTCATGTGCAAGGGTCACTGATGACACGCCGGGCAACTCGGGTTAAGTAAACAAATAATCAAGGGTCACTACAATCTGAATCACCTAGCTGAGTCAATCAATTAGAAGAAAACCACTCAATCAAATAAAACAATCAAGCACAGAGAATGTAAGCGGCTTCGCAGTTTATTTTTACCTGGTATAGCAACCATGGTCAAACACAACGAGCACGGAAGTGTATGAAGTAGTCAAATCTCATGAATAAAAAGACATATTTTAGTGGTTTTTAATTTTGTATTTTTTTTATAATTTTTAATAAGAGAACAAAATCAAACAAATAAGAAAATAAGGCACACAACAATGTTTTTGTATTTTTAATTAAATCTAAAATGCTGAGAAAATTAATATAAAATATTGTTCGGTTTTTAATATTTTAAAACGTTTTTGGCAATTTTCCAGAGTTTTGCAAATGTTTTTATAATTTTATAAAAATCAAACAGTGAATAAAACTAAAAATAGAACACAACTAGGACTAAATTGCAAATTAAAATTACTTAAAATGCCGTAAACTACTGAAGAGCACTTTTATAAAAATTATGAATAAAAAATTACAAATAGAAACTAAAATGAAAATTTTTGGATTTTTCTTGAATTTTTATGATTTTTTTAGTTTTTAGGTCTTTTGCAACTTTTAGGGTTTATAATGGGTTTTCAAGCAAAAAGGCTTCTGATGTTAAAAACAGTTAAAACACAACAACAAGAATTTTTGTAGAATTTTTAAGATAATTTTAGAATTTTTATGAATTTTCAAAAATAAACAGAACACTTTTTAGAGATTTTTGATTTTTCAAAAATACTAAATGCAATAAAATTAATCCACAAAATTACCATAAATACTACATGCCAACAAGAGTGAACATAAATTTTTACGAATTTTTTGGGATTAATTTGGTATTTATTAAATTAAATAAGAGGCAGACAGTTCACAAGGACCTATGCATAGTTAAAATAAAGTGTTGGGCCCGACGATAACACAAAAGGAAAGTGTAGGGCTTAAGTAGCAAATAATCCAGGCAATCACACATGGAGCACGTGAATCAGGCTCATAGGGGTGTAACTGTAATTCTCAAAACATATAATTCATTCATTAATCAGTAAAGAATTTAGGACATAATGTGCAAATAACCCAATGAAACACGTGTAGTCGCTCAAGACTCTAACTTAGCAGGACCAAAAGGTAAATAACGAAAAATGCAAGGGTCTGACTGCAAAATGTCTAAAGTAAATAAACCGAGAAAAATATTTACAGGACTAAGCAAACAAATGCAAAATAAAGAGGGGCCTATGTGATATTTACCCCTCATTAAGATGATATCCAACGGTCGAGGGCATTCCCCTTAAGATGGACGATCAGGATCTATGGGTACCCCTTCGACAATGGATGACCCTGGCTTGATCCTCAGATGGATCCTGGTCGAGGCTCCTCGAGACTGGACGGTGACGATTAAATCTGGGGAGGATCCCCGATCCAACGGTTGGAACGATATCTGGATGAATTGGGAAGGAACTCGCCTCCGGCAAGTTTCAATCAGTGATTAAGCGTTGGCCCGACGTCCTAGCAAGTTGCTCAGATGGGGGAAATTTCTCCGACGATGGTCCGCAGCGGAGGGGATGCTCAGAATAGTCCAGAACCAAGGAGGAGGTCCTGGAGAGGCGTGAACAACTGAAGCAACATGGGGCGTGTCCTCTTCTTCGCTCGGGCCTCCAGATGAGGTCCTTAGCTCTATCTCTTGCACAAAGAACACGCAAGGTCGAGGGCAAAATGCCTCGACCCTTCAAACAACGAAATAGGCAGCGAGTCGGTCGAGGAGTGGCTCTCCAGCGAAGGGGTGACGGAGGAGAGCTGGGAGCTCGTTCTTGGGTGGAGCGAGGTGAATGAAGGGGTGAAGAAAATGGAAAGGAGTCGAGTGAAGGTGGTCGATCGCTCGGAATGGCAAGAAGATGCTTCGGCCAAGGTGGCTAGAGCTAGGAAGTGGGTGCTCTGCTATTGGGTAAAGATCAGATAAGATGTGAAAACTTGACGAAATTAACGTACTGGATGGCTGGAAGTCGGAGACCTCCGAGGGTCATGGCCTCAATGGGTCGACGAGCCAGAGGCTTGGCTCACCTCGCGATGGAGCACGGCGGAGGAACCGTCGGATCAGAGGCTACACGGCTCAAAGATCTCTCTATACGAAGCCCCTCACGCGCTGTCACTCACGAAGGGTGCAATGGAGCTCATTGGACGAGGATTAGTGACAAAAGATAGGGAAGATGAAGGAGCTCCAAGAGGTTTTATAGTTGGCAGGTTCGAGAAGGAAGGAGTGGAGGCGCACGAACCGAGAGGCGGATCCCTAATTTCAACATCGGGCATGGATACGGGATCCACCTCCTCTAATCGGAGTTGCAGATGGAAGCAGAACTCGATCGGATCGGGTCGGGATAATTCGACAAAGCCGGAGCAAACTCGATTCGAGAGGAAAAAGGTGACAGGGGGGATAGTTGACCATGGTCAACGATGCTGATGTGGGCCAATCAGAAGCGATCGAGGAAAAGGACAAGATACGCTAGAATACAAAATAGAGATAGAAAATAAAGATAAATGAATTTGAAAAAAAGTGTATAAAATAAAAAATGTTTATTATTTTTCAAAGTTTTTTCTGTGATTTTTAATTATTTTTATGAAAAATAAATTAGTGTATATATAATATATAGTATTATATACATGTATAATATACCTATGTATTATGTACAAATATTTTTATTATCTTATTTTTACACAAATACCCTTATTTTATATTTTATTTATTTACAAAATAATTTTGATGGGTATAAAATAAATTTTTATATTTTTACAAATTATTTACATACATGTGATAAATAGGGAATGTGACATATACAGGTGTATTTTATACAATGAATGAAGGATTTTTATTTTTATCTTTCTTATTTTTATTTTATTTTATATTTATTTTTAGGAATATATATAAGGTTTTAAAATAATGAATTAATTTTATTTTGTCAAAAATAAGTATGTACAAATACATGCAATATAACAATCACAAAGTGGACCCTAACTCTCTATACTTATTTTATTTTGCGATCAGGTCAAGGCCTGACCTTCTCTTTGGGTTTGGGTCACTCTGTATTTATTCTAAATACATCATTCTTTTTCTTTTCCTTTATTCTTTTATTTTTGCACAAATATGCATGCTAAATATGCAACATTAACACATGCATGCAATTTGCTAAGTTATTGTATTTACAAATATTTACATGATGTTTTGTCAAGAAAAAGAGCTAAAATAAAAGAATAAAGAGTGAACATCAGGAATTCAACACCCCCTATACTTTACCTTTGCTAGTCCCTTAGTAAACACTTATTTGAAAATGAAAAGTGAAAGAAAAGAAAAAGAATCAATGTTGATTATTAAACTTATCTTCATTAAATTGAAGTATGGAGCTCATTCAGACCTTTGGATTATTAGTTTGTCGAATCCTTACTGGGAAATAGGTTTAAGACTCAACAACCTCTAAGTTCCACCATTCTATTGTCAAGACTCCTTAATAATCCAGATCAGAACAAGTTTACATACGCAAACTCTAATGACTATGCTTCTTTCCTTGTACTGTGTAAGTGATAGGTAGCTCCCCATTTCAGAATGACAAAGAAATAGCCTCCCTTAACAAGGTAACTCTTATTCCTTGGTCTAGAAGCTCTTTCCTCGTGGAGCGGGGTATTCCCATCTAAGTTCAAGTTCAACCAGCTCAAGAAGAGGGGAAAGAAGAGAATGGACCACTGCCAGTGTAGTCACGTATCCCTGGGAGCCTAACCAGTGTAGCTAAGTCTCCTGCTGCAAGCTTCATGAGATGAGAAGGTGGGATACATAAGCTTTGCTTCATTCACTATATACACACCGACATGTATTTTTATTTTCAATCAGGCATGTCCACTTTTTTGGAGTTTTCTTGATTTTGCACATTTTTTTGATGTGAATATGTACAACATATCTACATGGTGCAGCATATACATAAGGAGTTTTTCTTCTTGAGCTAGTAGACTATCCTTCTTTTGAAGCATTATTGTAACCCACAACTCCTGTCTTTAGACCTCAATGCGACTAGACCAAGTTGAGATGCACATCCCTGTTGAAGAGGATTTTGCAAGGGTTTAGAAATCTCACAAGGCGAGAGATCCAGTCGATGCGGTGACCGCTCACAAAATCACGACTTTAGACAACAATTAACCCATAACAGATAATCAAGCAATGAAAAGCATATGCGGATTTAAAATTTATTATAACTCTACAACAAGGATGTGTATAGGTGCAAGTATGTAAGGTCAAACACAAGGAGCAAACGGCTAGATCAAGGCAATAAAGCACAAATGAATGACTGTGAAGTTATTTGTCTATGTTTGTAATGTGGGTTTTTGATTTTTTTTTAATTTTATATTTTTATATTTTGAATTTTTGAATTTTCTGATTTATATTTTCTTTTGTATTTTTATATTTTTTATAATTCTTTTTCTCTCTTTTTAAAATATATAAAGCTATATAGGATATATATAGTATAAGCTAGGATTAATATAAAAAATTAACAAAAAATAATCAAAAATAAGAAAATAAAATATTTTTGGGGTTTTAATAAATTTTTACTATTTTTGTGATTTACGAAGAATTCTTGCTAATTATATATATATATTTTTAAAGTAAAAAAACTCAAAAGTAGAGAATAATTTAATAGCCAAAATTAAAATGGAGATGAAAAATAGTAAACAGATTCAAAAAATCTCCAAATTAATTTTATAATAAAGATAATAAAACAAAGAAAATTCAGAACCAGAAAACACAATTTTGGATTTATTGATTTTTTAAATTTTTATAAAGGTTTTTAGGGTTTTTCTATTTTCTGAGTTTTCTTTTATATTTTTTAGTGATGATTGATCTGAAGGTCAAAAATACAAAATACACAAAATATATTTCTTGGGAAATTTTTCAAAAAGGTTTTATATTTTTTTATTTTCTTTTGCAAACAGGGACAAAACGATAAGTTTTTTATTTTTTTTAAATAACAAATCTTCAAAAAATGCAAATTAAAAATATGGCATGAAAGAGTAATGCACGAGGAAGCTACATCTATTTTTAAAGATTTTTTCGAGTTAATTTGTTATTTAAAATAAATATAATCAACAATGAGAAACTATACTACTAACAGGGGTATAAAAGTAATTAGCAGAAAGCTTAGGGCCCAAAGTGCAATTTCACCAAAAATATTATAACTGGAATAAAGTTTTAATGTACTAATATGAAATACAACAACTTTCAAAGGCCTCCGTGCAAAATGCGCGAACTTACGTGTTCGCACACGTGAGCCATGCTGGTGGGGGGGCAACATGTAAATACGAAAACTATTGAGGGTTTGCTTGCAATTTTACCAAAATATTACAACAGTATAAAAAACTTTATGGACCAATCCGAAATATCCTAAACCCCAGGGGGTCTAGGCGTAAAATGTCCCCTCACGTGAAGCGTTACGTGAGGTGATGTAGCCAGGATCGAACTGCAAATATGGAAATTTTAGAGGCCTTTTTATAATATTACACAAATATTGTAAGGGAAGAGGAAAGTTTATAGGTTATTTAATAAATACCAAAAACTATGGGGTAATATGCGTAAAATACCCATGCAGAGGGGCTTGATCCGACGGTTGGATATCCTTCACTTGACATGTGGCGAGCTCAGGCGCGCTGATATCGATTAGCCACCGACAACTAGGATTACATCGCGGCTGAGGATCCGACGGTCGAAGCTCGCAAAATCTGACAGTGGCTGAACAATCTGGCAGGCGCGACAGATCCAACGGTGAGTGACGAGGCTGGAAGAACACGGAGGAACTCGCCCGATGCGAGTTTGAATCTGATGCTACTCGTTCCTCCGACCACCTAGAAGCCTTCCGAAGGCTGCTCCTCGCTCCAGATGTGATTCTGCAACTAGGACGCTTCGCAAAATGGTCAGGCACCACCGGAGGAGGTCCGACGATGCACGACACATGGAACTCCCTCGTGACCTTCGAAAGCCCATGCGAATACGTATTTTCTTGCTGTGTCCTTCAGGGGAGAGGTTAGCGCATAAACACGGAGCTCTAGAGAGCTTCTGGGAGTGAAATGGGAATGCAAGGGCTCGAGATGGAAGCTCGTCGGAGCGGGCTCCGGTGAACAACGAGTGAGGGGGATTTACGGCTAAACCTGGGACTAAAAGGGTAAAGATCGAACCTATGGGTATACCTAAGTTAAGTACTGCAAGAAAAAGAGGAAAACATGTTTCCTCACCAGCCGGAAGTGGGAAGATGTACCTCAATGGCAAGGCCTCGCAGGAGATGCGGAATGCCGCCTTAGCCTCCGCTCGGCCAAGCTGCAGTTGGTTGAAGGCTACCTGTCATCTCACCGGTCTAGAGCACAACCAAAACGGGGCTATAGCTTCATCAAAAGGGGTTCAAAATCGAAGAGGAAGGTGACGGGCAGGTTATGTACATGACATGAAGCAACTCGAAGCACGAGAGTTCTGGAGTGACTCAGCGATGCAATCACCGATGAAAGCATAGGGTGTGAATCATCGATTAGCGAGGAGGAAAAGTCATGAAGAACGCATCGACAAATGGTGAAAGGAATGGCCGTGAAAAAATCAAGAAAGAGGGGAGAAAATGAGGTTCTGACAAGTAACAGAGGCTGGTCAGAGAGTTGACCCATGGTCAACTCTCCGACGCTCCTGGTTGGTCCATGTGGACCAACTAGGAAAAAGACCTGGAAAAATATTCAAAAATCAATTAAAACTAATAATCGATTTTATTATTTTAGGTTATAAAATGAAAATATTTATTATTTTTTGAATTATTTTATTATGATTTTTATTTATTTTTTTGGGCTTTAAAATTACACTTTGCCTTTTAGGGGCTATATATAGGTATATTCATTTATGCATTTTAATCTTTTATTTTTATTTTGTAATTTTGATTTTATTAACTTAATTTATTATTCCGTATATTTATAACTCATTTTGAGTTACATAAATATATATTTATTTTTTCCTGATATATTATATACAATTAAATAAATAGATGTATTTATTCTATAGGTATACTTATAGGTATTTTACCTATGTATTTTCTTTACATAATTTATTTATTTTGACATTTTCTTGATGTTTTTATTCATGTTTTAATATGTACATATATTATAAACAATTTTTACAAAATTGTAAAATATAAAATTATAAAAATAATGAATAATAAATAAAATGAATATTTTAATCGGTATAACTATACAATAGGGGTCCAAAACCTAACTTTCACAACGTATCTCCAAAAAACATGAAACCACCTTCATTAAATAGCTTATTAAAAGTTATATACAATTAAAGGTGATTTTGATATAATTTGAGTTTTTATTTGAGAGATATGGGTCTGGGAATTCGGGATTTTGGAAATTTATTCAGACCGTAACTTTTTATCTATATATTATTTTTGTATGAACTCGATTTTTGTATTTTTCTATATTTAATTATCTACAACTTTCATGTTCAAAGTTTTTTTATTTGAGGTATAAAAAGTGGAACTAAAAATAGGTCCCAAAATGAATAAAAGGGATTAAATAAAAGGAAATTTTATTGTATTTTGGCCCTTATCTCTCCCTACTTTATTCTTTGTCGACCTAGTCGTCAAGATGCCTATGTCTCGGGGTTTCATGTCATAAAATATTTTCAATATTTTATTTTATTTTCTTTTCTTTTATTTATTCTATAATCTTGGCATTAAAACTATATTTTATACACTATTTACATAACAATGCATGGATGCTAAAATGCATGGATTATGGTTATTTACACGCATTTAATAGGGTTTATAAGGACAATATGATAGAATGAAGGTGATGAAATGGAGATTCATCACCCCCATACTTGCCTTTGCTAGTCCCTAGCAAACATTTATGCAATAAGTGCAGAAATTTAAAAATAAAGAAAAGAAAAAGAAAGAAATTGGATTTCATTTAATTATCAAGCTTGTCTTCATAAAATCAAAGTTTGGATCTCAAGTCGGACCTTTGGAATTTTAGTGCGGGCGTAACCTTAATGGGAATCGGATTTGAAATCCAACATCCTTTGAGAATCCCAAGACTCTTCTCAAGGCTCCTCAATAGCCAGGTTGGAATAGTTCAACTCATACACAAACCCTTACGACTATGAATCTGACTCGTACAATGTAAGTGATGGTGGCTCTCCCCGACTAAAATGACAAAGAGATTGACTTCTCCGGTATGATAACCCAATGATTCCCCAATCCAGCAGCTCCTTCCTCAAGGAGTGAGGTATTCCCTTCTAGATTCAAGTGACAACCAGCTCAAGAGGAGGGGGTGAAGAGAAGAATGGACAGTAGCCAGTGTAGCTACCTATCCTAGGATGCAAGACCAGTGTAGTCAAGTCATCCAGCTGCATGCTCACATGATTTGACTTTGAAGCTCAAGCTTGCTTATTGACTATGCAACACATATACACTCCGGCAGACATTTTATTTTCAATCAAGCGTGTCCACTTTTTTGGAGTTTTTTTTGGAAAACTATATACAACATTTACATAAGGAGTTTTTCCTCTCGAGCTAGTAGACTATCCCTCTTTTGAAGAATTATTACAACCCACACTCTCATGTCTTTAGATATCAACGCCACTTAACGGATTGGGGTGCACTTCCCTTCCTAGACGATGCCAAATGTTTCCATTTGTGTGCGTCTCATACCGGTAAATCCAATCCCCTCACCACTCCAATTGAGTTGAGCCAAGTGAAAGGTGCAGGTGTCCAAGTTAGGTCATTGTCAACAAGAGTCGTGCGCGTGCTCCGAAATACTCTACTTAGGCAGTCAAGAATCCATTGAACCAAGTCTCACAATTCACAAAGAATTAAGACAACCAGACCTGAAGTTCCTCAATTCCAGCTCCTATAAGGTTCCTATTATTAGGTAGATTTAAGGTCCAACCAAGCTCCGATCACCGGATTTCACTTAGACTTGTTCAACTACCTAACTCAAACCGAAAAATGCGAATGCTTTGCAAATGCTATGCAGAATAAAGAAAATAATTTTGTGACGTAATTTTCAAATTATTGAACTTTTTATGGATTTTTGAAAAAGGATGATGTATATGCATTTTTTGTATTTTTCAAAAAGATTTTGCAATTGTTTTTGGTATTTTTAATTTTACAAATGTTTTTGTGATTTTTGAAAACAAAAGATTTTGGATAAAACCTAGGTCAAAATATTTACATGCGGATGCATTTAATATTTACAAGACTTAAGGTTTTTAAGAATTTACAAGGGGTAAGTGATCACTTTTATATAAGTATATACACAGTTAATAAAGAATTTTGGTGTGATGTATATATTCCTCAAACTTATTTGAAAATCATTTTACAAACAATTTTGGAAACTATAGTCCAAAATAATTTTTACAAACTATTTTACAAACATGTACACATATTTGAAAATCATTTTGCAAGGGCTTTTCCAGCAACATATATAGATTTTTCAAAATAGTTTTGAAACCATTTTCCAAACATTTGCAAATAATTTTTCAAATATTTTTGTTTCATACAAAGAAAATAAATTTTACAAACTTAATATTTTTATAAAGGTTGAAAATATTGAATAAAATGTTTTTCAAATAGTTTTCAAAACTTTTTTTTCAAAAAGATTTTCAAACTATTTTCAAACATTTTGCAAAAAAATATTTTTACCTAATTTATTAATCAGTAAATATAAAAAATATTTGAGGAATAATAAACATCTTTTTATTAAGTGTTTTTAATGAATTTAACATTATTATTAGCCATAATTATTAATAAAAATACGAAAGTACGAGTTATGGCTAAAGTATATACGAAATATATACGACCCCCTATACTTAGCTTGAGCTATGTCCTCATAGATCAGAAAGAAAAGAGAAGACATAACTCGTACTAAGTATAGAAAAGTCTAAAGAATAAATGAACGAAGAAATGAACAAATGAGAAGTTGACTGTCCCCCCATACTTAGGATCAAATAATCCTAAGTATAGCAGACTGAAAACAAAGCAGGGAGGGTCAAGGGTGGGAATGAATGTATCGTAATCAGACTATCTCCCCCAATACTTAGGGTAAGATATCCCTAAGTATAGACAAGAAGAGGAGACAATGGACAAGATCGAAAAATAGAAGAACCCGGTGTGTACACCCTCCCTATACTCAGGACAAAGTACGTCCTAAGTATAGAAGACTGACAACAAGGGGTGATACATTTTCGGTAGAAAAAAGAAAATAGAAAAGAAAAAGAAGAAAAGAAGAAAAGAGATCTGAAGATGGAAGAAGATAAAAGAGGATGTACACGTCACTCCCCCAGGGTGAAAGAAGCCCTAAGTATAGGCAACAACAAGAGTGATGAAGCAGAATGAAGACTGAACACTCGGCTCGTCCACCCCTTCAATACTTAGGACATAGTACGTCCTAAGAAAGGCACACACGAGAATGGGGTGGATGAGCAGTATGGGAGATAGACATAGGGAAACAAAAGTGAATAAACAACAGAGTGGATATATAGAGGATCAAGAAGGTCGAAAGCGAACCTTCTTGCGGGATCATTGAGGGATAGATCTGACATGGTGCAGGTCGACATCGGGGTCCTCAGATGACACAAATCGATCATGGTCGACACAGTGAAGGTCCTCAGTGGTCATAGAGTGGGAAGGCACAGACGGGTCAGTGGAAGTAGTATGGCTAGGTCCGGACTTCGGGGTCCCGCTGATATCAAAGTGAAAAGGGACGAACTCATCATCATCGGAAGAAGTAGAGTCAAGGTCGTCCTGCGAGGTGTCTCCTAAGTCAAAACCAAAAAGAACAAACTCATCTGTGGAAGTAATTGAATCATGTTCGTTCTCAAAAGTCTCAACTGGATCATCATCTATATTAAAAGGCCTGAATTCCTGAATAAAAGCAACAAGATCAAATCCGGCCTTAGCCTCATTAATGTCTTCCCTCCGCTCAATGGTATCAATCATGTAAATCCCGTGGATGTCATCAACGCATCGCCAAATATCATAAGAAGGAACTCCGAGTTACATGCTTTTTAGGTCTTCCTCCATAGGGATGAATTCTCGGGTCTAAGTGGAATCCAACATACAACAAAATTTTTTGATAGTATAATCAAGGTCACGGTCCTCGGGGTCAACTAAAATAGGTAACATCAACATCAGGTGAAGAATAGATACATATCTTGATTACCTTATTTTTTGATAGTCGCGAGAAGGGTAGATTTTGCTGCGGGATGGTGCTCTCGCAGAGGCGAGGAATTGTCATCCCAGGATGATTGGAGAGTGCTCCCCTGTGGAGGTCTCCATGGGCAATACGACAAAATTCACAGTGTAGCTCATACCCTGAAGCGAAACGACGGCATTTTCAAGGATACCCTTCGACCTCTTGATAGATCCATCGACAAAATGAACGATCATCCGGGTTTTCTTGAGAGACCCGAAGAGAAGAGATTGTACCAGTAAGAAGGGTATAATGCTAATCGAAGCACCGCCGTCCGAGAGAATGTGATCACAAGTATGGTCAGAGATGGTGCAACTAATGAAAGGTGTAGCATCGTTTCTTTTCCTAGAGAGTGGGCGGTGTATGATGGCATGGGCAGTGTCCATGGTCAAGATATGACGCTCAGATCTGCTCCTCCGCTTTCTCTTCTTATGATGAGGAGCAGATAATTAGGTCATGGCCTGGCGAAGTGGGGCATCAACGATCTCATGAATATCGGCCACCACTTCGAGTTCAATCAACATTTTTTTTGAATTTCTGTCTCTTCCATACAAGGGAGGAGATCATAATCAACATCTACATGAGGAATGCCAAGAGCATTCTGTACAGCGGCATCCTCGGGGTCAAAGATGGGACAAGATGTGAGTGAATGCGTGGGTGAAAGATCTAGCATGTGGGACCTCTCCTCAGAGTCTGATTTGATCAAGTGTCTCCCGAAATCTTTTTGTGTTTTTAAATTTTTCTCATTTTTTGTATTTTTGGCAATTGCAAATTCTCACAAGAATCCTTAATCAAGTCCAAGTCATCAAATCGTGAAGCATCAATATGGCTCTTATTTAGGCAGGTGAGGTCATCAATCCTCGAATTCATATGCTTCATGAACCGAGTCAAGTTCTCAAGTGCGAAAATCATGAGAGATGACTCCAACAGGTCAGTCTCGGGTGGATGTGAAGGTGGAAAATATGGAGGCGGAGGTGGGCGTGGATAAAAATCTGAGTCATGATACTGTGGCTGAGGCGGATATGTACAAAAAGTATGAGGAAAGTCTTCCTGAAAAAAGTGAGGCAGAGCGACTGGAGGGTATGAGGAGTCCACAAAGCCTGGATAAAAATCGCTCCAGTCACCATCTCGAAATCACAAGAAAAGTGATTCGGGAGAGCGCGATCTGGAACGCACACAAGCAAACACAGACAAACACACACAAAACAAACCCTCAATTCACCTATTCAACTCGGTGAAGATCACAAAAATGAGGTCCTTTTATCTTGTCTTTTTTAGAGTCAGGTGAGAAGTCAAAATTTGCGCAAACACTTAGGAGGCTTGATAGGATTTGGGTACTAATCCTTAGTGTGTGTGTGTGCGAGCAAATAATAGCGAAGACAGTGAGGAGATTACTCACCCCAAGACAAGATTTTTTTCCTTTTTGATTGATTTTATGGTCGAGTAATATTAATAATCCCAATTTTATTTATTATCACTTTTTTGAATTTTAATGAGAAACACGAGCCTATTGGGGAATCAATTCCTTTAAGCATCTAAGTGATCAACATCAGAGGGAGAGTCGGAAAAGCAATGCAAGATGCAAATCAATGATGGATGCTAAAGAGAAATGCTCACCTTGCCTCCTGCACCCTACATACAAAGATGCTCAGCAGAATTGAAACCTATCTATATGCAATGAAAGCCGATGAAATCGCCCTAGGATGAGAAACCGTTATTAGCGTGAAGAACCAGATGCTAAATATCTAGAAGAGAGATCCAAATGTACGATCTCTGAAGTGCATCGGTGTCCGCCACAATAGATCCTACAAGCATTGTATACAACTTCTCTCGACGCTCGATCTCAAATCCAAATAAAAAGCAATTTATACTTTGACTAGATCCAACTGTAGACTATAGACACAAAAAATATAATTAGGTGTTTGGACCTAATACTATCATCAAGCAGTTCCTAAAGCTAAGGCTCAATCACACAAAAGAAAAAAACAAAACCGAGAAACAAAATAAAAAAGATGATGAAAACCACGCCAAAACCGACGAGGCCCCTAAGGGAACAATCCCTCGAGCACTGGACCTCGTGAAGTGGCAGAGTGTGGCAGAGTCCTGAATGTTACAAATTAGTTGGTATCTCTCTCACTCCAAATTACAAAAACTAAATAAATAAAATAAAATGCTCAAAATAGCCTTATCTTTAAAACTCCAAGTTCTTCTTTGATGCTCGATCAAACCCACCTCACGTTGGTGCACAGACGCTCCAAGAAGAGAGTGCCTCCCTCGATCCGCGTTCCTCGCACAAATCCAAACAAAGAGAGTGATCAGACAATTCAACAATGTATATCAAATAATAAAGAAAATAATTGAAGTAAAGTGTAGACAAATAAAATCACAATCAAATCAAAGTCAGTCTATGCGTAGTTTCTCCCCTGCAATGACGCCATTTGTTGAAGAGGATTTTGCGAGGGTCTAGAAATCTCACAAGGCGAGAGATCCAGTCGATGCGGTGATCGCTCACGAAATCCCAACTTCAGGCAACAATTAACCCACAACAGATAATCAAGCAATGAAAAGCAGATGTAAAGTTAAAATTTATTATAACTCTACAACAAGGATCTGTATAGGTGCAAGTATGTAGAGGTTGAACACATGGAGCAAACGGCTAGATCGGGGCAACAAGGCACATATGAATGACTATGAAGTTATTTGTCTATGTTTTTAATGCGGGTTTTTTATTTTTAATTTTTTGATTTTTGATTTTATATTTCTATATTTTGATTTTTTTGATTTTTTGATTTTATATTTTCTTTTTGTATTTTTATATTTTTTATAATTCTTTTTCTATTTTTTTAAAATATATAAAGTTATATAAGATATATATACACACAATATAAGCTAGGATTAATATAAAAAATAACCAAAAATAAGAAAAATATTATTTTTTGAGTTTTTAAAATTTTTTTACTGTTTTTGTGATTTTCTAAGAATTTTCCTAATTTTTATATATTTTTAAAGTAAAAAATACCCAAAACATGGAATAATTAATAGTCGAAATTAAAATGGATATGAAAAATAGTAAATAGAGTTAAAAATTCTCCAAATTAATTTTAGAAAAAAAGATAATAAAACAAAGAAAATTGAAAACCAGAAAACATGGTTTTGGATTTTCATGGATTTTATAAATTTTTATAAAGATTTTTAGAGTTTTTCTATTTTTTGAGTTTTCTTTTATTTTTTTAGCGATGTTTGGTCTGAAGGTCAAAAATAAAAAATACACAAAATATATTTTTTGGGGAATTTTTCAAAAAGGTTTTATATTTTTTTGTATTTTCTTTTACAAACAGGGATAAAAATGCATGTTGTTGATTTTTTATAAATAGTAAAAGCTTCAAAAATGCAAATTAAAAATATGGCGTGAAAGAGCAATGCACCAGGAAGCTATACTATTATTTTGAGATTTTTTCAAATTAATTTACTATTTAAAATAAATACAATCAACAAAAAGAAACTACACTACTAGTAGGGGTATAAAAGTAATTAGCAGAAAGCTCAGAGACCAAAGTGCAATTTCACAAAAAATATTATAACTGGAATAAAATTTTAATGTACTAATACGAAATCCAATAAGTTTCAAGGGGCTTCCGGCCCTCCTTGCAAAGTGCGTGAACTCACATGTTCGGCGGGGGCCAAAACGTAAATACGAAAACTATTGAGGTCTACTTGCAATTTTACCAAAATATTACAACTGCATAAAAAAAGATTCTAGACCAATCAGAAATATCCTAAACCTAGGGGGTCCAGGCGCAAAATGTCCCCTCACGTAAAGCATCACGTAAGGTGACGTGGCCAGGACCGAACTACAAATATGGAAAGTTTGGGAGCCTTTTTATAAATATTACATAAATATTATAAGCATAGAGGAAAGTTTATAGGCTATTTAATAAATACCAAAAATTGTGGGGTGATATGCGCAAAATACCCACGCAGGGGGGCTCGATCCGACAGCTGGATATCCTTCACTTGACACGTGGCGAGCTCAAGCGCGCTGATACCAGTTCGCCACCAACAGCTAAGATTAGATCACGTATGAGGATTCGACGGTCGAAGCTCGTAAAATCTGACGGTGGCTGAATGATCTGGTAGGCACGACAGATCCAACAGTGAACGACGAGGCTGGAAGAACACGGAGGAACTCGCCCGATGCAAGTTTGAATCTGATGCTACTCGTTCCTCCGACCAACTGGAAGCCTTCCGAAGGCTGCTCCTCGCTCCAGACGTAATTCCCCAACTAGGATGCCCCACAAAATGGCTAGGCACCACCGGAGGAGGTCCGACGATGCACGACACCTGAGACTCCCTCTTGACCTTCGAAAACCCCTGCAAATACGTATTTTCTTGCAGTATTCTAAAGGGAGCAGTTAGCACAAAAAACATGGAGCTCTAGAGAGCTATTGGGAGTGAAATGGGAATGCGAGGGGTCGATATGGAAGCTCGTCGGAGCGGGCTCCGGCGAACAGCGGGTGAGGGGGATTTACAGCTAAACCTGGGATTAAAAGGGTAAAGATCGAACCTATGGGTATACCTAAGCTAAGTACTGCAAGAAAAAGAAGGAAAATGTGTTACCTCACTAGCAGGAAGCGGGGAGATGTACCTCAATGGCGAGGTCTCGCCGGAGATGTGGAACACCGCGTTAGCCTCCGCTTGGCCTAGCTGCAGTTGGCTGGAGGCTACCTGTCAACTCGCCGGTCTAGAGCACAACTAAAACGGGGTCAGAGCTTCGTCAAAAGGGGTTCAAAATCGAAGAGGAAGGTGACGAGCAGGCTATGTACAGGAGATGAAGTGGCTCGAAGCACGAGAGATCTGGAGCGACTAAACAATGCAATCCCTGATGAAAGCATAGGGTGTGAATCCTCGATTAGCGAGGAGGAAAAGTCATGAAGAACACAAGGCAAATTAGTGAAAGGAATGGTCACGAAAAAAACGAGAAAGAGGGGAGAAAATGAGGTTCTGACAAGCAACGGAGGCTAGTCAGAGAGTTGACCCGCGGTTACCTCTCCGACGTCCTGGTTGGTCCACGTGGACCAACCGGGAAAAAGCCTTGGAAAAATATTTCAAAAATCAATTAAAACTAGTATTGATTTTATTAATTTTAGGTTATACAATGAAAAATATTTATTATTTTCTGGATTATTTTATTATGATTTTTATTTATTTTTTGGGCTTTAAAATTACACTTTACTTTTTAGGGGCTATATATAGGTATATTCATTTATGTATTTTAATCCTTTATTTTTATTTTGTAATTTTGATTTTATTAATTTAATTTATTATTTAATATATTTATAACCCATTTTGAGATACATAACTATATTTTTATTTTATTTTTCTGATATACTATATACAATCTATAGGTATACTTATAGGTATTTTACCTATGTATTTTCTATACATAATTTATTTTGATGTTTTCTTGATGTTTTTATTCCTGTTTTAATATGCACATATATTATAAAGAATATTTACAAAATTGTAAAATATAAAATTATAAAAATAATGGATAATAAATACAATGAATATTTTAATCGGCATACAATAGGGGTCCAAAACCTAACTTTCACACCGTATCTCCAAAAAATATGAAACCGCCTTCATTAAATAGATTATTAATAGTTATATACCACTAAAGGTGATTTTGATATAATTTGATTTTTATTTGAGAGATATGGGTCTGGAAAGTCGGGATTTTGGAGACTTATTCAGATCATAACTTTTTATTTGTATATTATTTTTATATGAAATCAATTTTGTGTTTTTTTTTTATATTTAATTACCTACAACTTTCAGTTCAAAGTTTTTTATTTGAGGTATAAAAAGTGGAACTAAAAATAGGTCCCAAAAATAAATAAAATGGAATTAAATAAAAGGAAATTTTATTGTATTTTGGCCCTTATCTCTCCCCATTTTATTCCTTGTCGACCTAGTCATCAAGATGCCTAGGTCTTGAGATTTCGGGTCATAAAATATTTTCAATATTTTATTCCTTTTCTTTTCTTTTCTTTATTCTATAATTTTGGCATTAAAAACTGTATTTTATACACTATCTACACAACAATACATGGATGCAAAAAGGCATGGATTAAGGTTATTTACATGCATTTCTCAGTGTTTTTAAGGCCAAAATGATAGAATAAAGGTGATGAAATGGAAATTCATCACCGTCCCTAAAGGAAGATGAGAGGTTCCACCTGGAAGTACTACTCACGTATGCTACTCCAAGCCAAAGAATTCTGCCTCCTCTCATCACCTCATCCGTGTGGAGCTATGTGTAAGGTATCAGACCAAGTAAAGCCATTGTTTCTGAGAGTAATGCCTGCATTGTTAAGTGTTCTACTTAGGCTCATCAAGATGACATATGAACATAGCCTAGCGGACTCAAAGAATTAAGTCACTAATGGACCTGAAAAGTCTTAACCCCAAATCCTATAAGGTTCCTCTGAGAGTTAGGTGGATTAAGGTCTTAACCAAGCTCCATTTTCCAATTTAACTCCAGACTAGCTTAAATGTCAACTATGATTCAGAAGAATAAACAGATATGTACAAAACTTTTTTTTGATGCAAATTCAAAATATACAAAATTTTATGAAAAATGTTTGAATGCAAGGAAGAAATGAAAGTTTTTTGCAAAATATTTACAAACAGTTACAAACAGATTTTTATGAACTTTTGATTTTTCAAACATTTTTCAGAAATTTTGTACTATATACATAATTTTGATACCAAAATATTTACAAAAGTTTTACACGAAACATTTTTACAAACATTTGTACAAAAATAGTTTTTACAAAAAGGACTATTTACAATCATGTACAAGAAAGAATGCAAGAAAATTTTAAATTTTTTTGTAATTTTTAGGTGTAAGGTTTTTAACCATTTTATTTATTAACACACACTCATACAAAGTACGAGTTATGGCTAAAGTATATATAAAATATATACGACACCCCATATATTTAGCTCGAATGATGTCCTCAGAGTGATCAAAGAGCGATGAAAGGAAGACATAACTCGTGCTGAGTATTGGGAAGTGAAAAGAAGGCTCAAAAACAACGACGAATAAAAGAATGCAATGAATAGAAGTTGGTGATCCCCCTACACTTAGGATCAAGTAATCCTAAGTATAGAAGTATGTACACAAGGTGAAAACCGAGGGTTAGAATGTACAGGGTCTACCTCCTCTATAATTAGGGTAAAATATCCCTAAGTATAGGCAACCAAACATAGGTAAAAAGAATCAAACCGATAATCACAAGTCTGACACCCCCATACTTAGGGTAAAGTACACCCTAAGTATAACATAATCAGAAGATGAAGATGGGGTGTTGAAAAAATAATGTGCGATACGGACAACTGGATCTATACATGGCAGACAATGTTGAGGTGCCTTTCAAGAAGCGCTAGAGTTTATACCCCTACCTGGGCGCAAAGGGTAGGATAACGCAATATCGAGGTTCAGGACGAAATATGTGAGGCGAATGTCGTACTATCATTGTATTCTCGGTATGAGAACACCAACGAGGTCAACAGTGTAGATGATGGCACGTAAATAAACAATCAGGCTGGTGTCTGCTACCGGGTGAAGAGATGGGAGAATAAAATCAAGCTCGGGTAGCAAAAATGAATTCATCGGCTCAAGATGAGGATGGAATGGAAGGGCAAAGGTGAGGAAGTCGAACGTGGAGAAAGAAGGATCAGTCATGGAATCCTCCACGTTAATCATCATATCAAAAAGGTATGGAAGGTCATGATCAGGAGACTCGCTAAAAAGGCCAATATCTGATGCATGTAATGTAGAGGAATCGGTAAAATCATCGAATATCTCAAAGATCGGCTCATCCTTGTGACGGTCGACGAGGTGAGGAAACTCAAACTTATGATCAGAAAAATCATAAGACACGGTCTCGTGATCTGATAGGTCAGATACACTCCCAGAAAGTGAAATCGAGTAAACAGGGTACATGGCATCCTCCCGCAGATAACCCTCGGGGAGTAATGCAAAATCATCGGTGAAGACAAATGAGTTAGAATCAAACTAGGAATATGCGCCACTGTCAAGCACCCATTCCTCACTCAGAAAGGTCTCATCGGCTGGAAATGACCTCTGAACAATCTGGAAACAGGAAATTGTACTGGTCAACAGAGAGGAAGTTGGAGAAGTGACTGAAACTGATCCTCATGCTGCGACAATGCTGGCTAACATCCGATCCTCATAGAATGTATCAATTTCATTATACTGGAGGACACAAGGCTCAAATACATGACTATCTGTATCTGGTATCTTGAAATAGTGTCCCTCGTCGTGCTCTCGCTGCTGAACTGGATCAAGATATCCATCTAAATCAGAGAAGTACTTCTGAAGTGTAGAAGGTGAAGGAGATGGGCATGGAGGCTAAAATGACTGGAGTGATGAATGAAGCAGTGTGGGCTCATCCTCTCTATCTTGGAATATCAAAAAATCTGATATCCAAGACTCTAGAACTGAAAAGTACGGGGCTGACTCGAACTCCGGCTAGCAGTTGCTAGATCTGAGAACACACTATCACAGTCATCTCATCCATCGTTTGTACTGCAGCAAAATCCATGTCCTCTGGCTGGTGTGTAGTAGCTGAGTCGTCATGAAGTGTAACACACCTAACTGGTACAACGTCACCCTCATGTGTTGTCTTGACTAAAGCATCTCGTGAAGATGGAATGCCTGAAAGTACTCTCAAGAGGGTCTTAAGTATATCCATGTCATGACTGTGGTGTGAATCACCACATGAGGTCACTACCAGTGCCATCTGCTCTACGGTCATCCCCCTCATGGAGTTCTGAACAAGGTCAGTCCTCGAAAGCCCATGATCCGGAAATCTCCTCAAGAGGTCAAGAAACCTCAGCCATGAATTATGAAATGGCTCCTGATGGTCTATTGAAAAACCTGTAATGAAAGTTCGCATCATATATGCTCTATGGTGGGGGTAAAATCTCTACAAGAACTCTAAACGTAAGCCTCCCCACATAGCAAATTTCCTTCCCAATCGTCTGTGCCAACTCATGGCTCTGTCCTGAAGTAAAAATGGGAAGGTCATCAACATCAGCTTCTCAGAAGTGATATTGGAATATGCATAGGTCACACAAAACTCCTCAAACTCAGAAAGATGAAGATATGGCTCCCCGTGCACTTCCCCTAAAAATTTTGGCAGTAGCTAAATGAATTCTAAATCTAGAATGAAGGGACTCGATGTAGAAGCTGGCTGTGCTCCCTGATCTGGCTGCTCATCCATCATTCCAGCATAGAAGTCGTCTGAAGCTCGCAACTACCCAATGTATTTTATGGAATGCACTGTCATCTCAGCAAAGGACTTGCCCGGGTCTTGTGTCTGGTCAATCTGAACTCTTCGGGCGTCTGTCCTTAGCACAACATGCGCAATATAAGAAGGTGGGGAGGGAGAAGATGGAAAGTCGGCCGGAGCTCCGACTTCCCAATAGAATGGGCATAAATGATGGGAATGAAGTGAAGAAGCCGCAGGATCCAACTGGAGTGAAGGACGATCCATCATTAGGAGATAGGAAAGGAGAAGGATAGTGACAGGGAAAAGACAATTAAGGGTGGGAGGGAGGGATCTAGAGTGCAACCAAGATAAGAAGTCAAACCCCACAATTCACCTACACAACTCTTGAGTTGATGACCATGAAGGATTGGTCGTTAATCTTGTCATTTTTTATTTAGGTGATCAATCAGTCTATAAGAGTGATTAAGCGAGCTGTTAGGAACCTGATGCTCCAAGGAGACTGGCCCAATCCCAAAACTAGTTTTTCCCAGCCAGTATGAATTGCGGACCATTTACCGGCTACCCAATCAATTCAATCTGCTAAGGAAGTCCCGGTCCACTTACCGGCTATCCGGAGAAGTCCTCAATGGAGAACAACTAACCACAAGACCAGTAGTCTGAAAGAAGTTCAGGTATGGCTCTAGCCTAGGGTGTGGATCACTCTCTCGCTGCAAACAAACCAACCAATGAGGGGGTGACTCTCCCACAAAACAAAGATATTTAGATGAGGTGAATTTTAGAGTCAAGTTTGCATTAGCAGTTCCGATTTTATTGTTTTCTCCTTTTTAGGTATATTTCAAATAAAAACAACACCTATCGAATTTTTCAATTTCCTTTGGTTATTTTGAGTCCAAAAATAGGGGGAGAAAGTCGAAAAAGTTGATGCACGATCAAACACGATGATTCACACAGAGATAGAAATGCATACCTGTCTCCAGCACTCTACATGCAGGTTGATCCACACATAAATTAAAGATAGAAAATAAACTAACTATATGATGCACAACGAAATCGGCCTTAGACGAGCAATTTCTAATGATCATGAAGAACAAATAGCAAACAAATCAGAGAGAGAGAGAGGCCTGAGTCCAATCTCGGAGGTCGATCGGTGTCCACCAAAACGGATCTTGCACGCATTTTATACGACCTCTAGCAGCACGTGGTCTCTCAAACGATCAAGTTAACTTTTTCTTATTTATTATTAGCTAGGTCCAATTACGATATATAGGAACATGCAAGCAATTAGGTGTTGGACCTTAGCTAAAAACGTCACAATCACCAAAAATCCTAAGTCTAGGAGCTAAATCCGCGAGGATCAAATAGAAAGTAAGGCGATAAAATCAAAACTCGAGAAAAATCGTGGTGAGGTCCCTCGAGTGCACCGACGCTCGACGAAACAAACCCCGAAATGTCTAAATGTCCAAGATTGAGTCCAAGTCCAAAATTATTACAATAATATTAATAATCTGTTGAAAATAAACTATCTATCTAATAAAACTATGTCCTCCTGCTCTTCTACTCCTCAAGTGATGTCTCCTCCAACAGAAGCCCAAAGCGTCCCTCAGGCGATTCCTCGCACGAAAAGAGAAACATATAAAATGTCAGAAACAGCTTTATCAGATATATACCAAAATAAGAAAAGAGAAAATAAAAGAGAAAAATAACTACTAAGTCATGCTCCCCGGCAACGACGCCATTCTGATGACACGCCGGGCAACTCGGGTTAAGTAAAGAAATAATCAAGGGTTGTTGCGACCCGAATCACCAAGCTGAGTCAATCAAGAAGAAGAAAACCACTAAATCAAATAAAACAATCAAGCATATATAATGTAAGCAGCTTCGCTATTTATTTTTACATGGTATAGCAACCAGTGTCGAACACAAGGAGCATGGAATTGTATGAAGTAGTCAAATCTTGGGAATAAAAAGACATATTTTAGTGGTTTTTAATTTTACAATTTTTCTAATGATTTTAATAAGGGAACAAAATCAATTTGTATTTTTAATTAAAGCTAAAAATGCTAAGAAAATTAATATAAAAATATTTTTGGGTTTTTAATGTTTTAAATTTGGTCATTTTCTGGAGTTTTGCAAATGTTTTATAATTATATAATAATTAAGCAGTGAATAAAACTAAAAATAGTGCACAACCATGACTAAAATGCAAATTAAAATTACTTAAAATGCCATAAAGTCCTAAAAATAATTTTATGAAAAACTATGAATAAAAACTTACAAAAATGAACTGAAATGAAAGTTTTAGGATTTTTGTTGATTTTTTTATGATTTTTTTAAGTTTTTAGGTCTTTTGCAATTTTTAGGGTTTTTATAAGGGGGTTGCAAGCAAAAATGCTGCTGAAGTTAAAACAAGCCAAAAACAGCAATAAGAATTCTTGTAGAATTTTTAAACAATTTCCTAATTTTTATGGATTTTCAAAAATAGAAAAAAACTTTCTAAAGGTTTTTATTTTTCAAAATTACTAATGTGATGAAATTAATCCACAAAATTACCATAAATACTACACGTCAACATGAGTGAACAATAATTTTTAGGGAATTTTTGGGATTAATTTGGTATTTATTAAATTAAACAAGAGGCAGACAGTTCACAATGACCTATGCATAATTAAATTAAAGTGCCGGGCCCAACGATAACACATAAGGAAAGTGTAAGGCCTAAGTTGCAAATAATTCAGGCAATCACACGCGGAGCACATGAATCAGGCTCATAGGGGTATAAATGTAATTCTCAAAACATATAATTCATACATTAATCAACAGAGAATTTAGGACACAACTTGCAAATATCCCAATAAAACACGTGTAGACGCACGTGACTCTAACTTAGTAGGACCAAAAGGCAAATAACGCAAAATGCAAGGGTCTGACTGCAAAATATCTAAAGTAAATAAACTGAGACAAATATTTACAGGACTAAGCAAACAAATGCAAAAGAAAGAGGGACCTATGTGATATTTACCCCTTATTAAGATGCTAACGGTCGAGGGCATTCCCCTTAAGATGGACGGTCAGGATCTATGGGTACCCCTTCGACAATGGACAACCTTGGCCTTATCCTCAGATGGATCCAACAGTCGAGGCTCCTCAAGACTGGACGATGATGATTAGATCTGGGGAGGAGTCCTGATCCAACAGCTGGAACGATATCTGGACGAACTGGGAAAGAACTCGACTCCGACAAGTTTCAATCGGCGATTAAGCGCTGGTCTGACGTCCTAGCAAGCTGCTGAGATGGGGGAAATGTCTCCGACAATGGTCCGCAATGGAGGGGATGCTCAAAATGGTCCAGAACCAAGGAGGAGGTCCTAGCGAGGCATGAAAAGCTGGAGCGACTTGGGGCATGTCCTCTTCTTCGCTCGGGCCTCCAGATGAGGTCCTTAGCTCTATCTCCTGCACAAAGAACACGCTGGGTCGAGGGCAAAATGCCTCGACCTGTCAAACAATGAAATAGGCGGCTAGTGGGTCGAGGCGTGGCTCTCCGGCAAAGCTGCAGAGGAGGAGAGCCAGGAGCTCATTCCTAGGTGGAGCGAGGTGAATGGAGGGGTGGAGAAGATGGAGAGGAATCGAGTGAAGGTGATCGATTGCTCGGAATGGCAAGAAGATGCTCCGACCAAGGTGGCCAGAGCTAGGAAGTGGGTGCTCTGCTACTGGGTAAAGATCATATAAAATACGAAAACTTAACGAAATCAACGTACCGGATGGCTGGAAGTCGGAGACCTCCTGGGGTCATAGCCTTGATGGGTCGACATGCCCAGAGGCTTGACTCACCTCGCGGCGGAGCACGGCGGAGGAACCGCCAGCTCAGAGGCTACACGGCTTGAAGACCTCTCTACACGAAGCCCCTCACGCGCTGTCACTCACGAAGGGTGCGACAGAGCTCAACGGACGAGGATCAGCAACTAAAGATACAGAAGATGAAGGAGCTCCAGGAGTTTTATAGTAAGCAAGGTTCGAGAAGAAAGGACTAAAGGCATGTGAACCGAGAGGCGGATCCCTAATTTCAGCATCGGGCGTAGATATGGGATCCACGTCCTCTAATCAGAGCTGTAGATGGAAGTAGAACTCGATCGGGTCAGGATAATTTGATGAAGACGGAGAAAACCTAGTTCGAGAGGAAAAAGGTGATAGGGGGCTAGTTGACTGAGGTCAACGACACAGATGTGGGCCAATCAGAAGCAGTCAAGGAAAAGGATAAGAAACGCTAGAAGACAAAACATAGAGAAAAAATAAAGATAAATGAATTAAAAATAATAAATGAATTTAAAAAAACTGTAAAAAATAAAAAATTGTTTAATATTTTTTAAAGTATGTTTCTGTGATTTTTAATTATTTTTATGAAAAATAAATTAGTGTATATATAATATAATACTTTAAAAAATGTTTATTATTTTTCAAAGTATTTTTCTGTGATTTTTAATTATTTTTATGAAAAATAAATTAGTGTATACACAATATATAGTATTATATACAAGTATAATATACATATGTATTATGTACAAATATTTTATTATCTTATTTTTACATAAATGCCCTTATTTTATATTTTATTTATTTACAAAATAATTTTTAGAGGTATAAAATAATTTTTATTATATTTTTACAAATTATTTACATACATATGATAAATAGGGAATGCGACATATACATGTGTATTTTATACAATGAATGGAGGAGTTTTATTTTTATCTTTCTTATTTTTATTTTATTTTATATTTATTTTTAGGAATATATAGAAGGTTGTAAAATAATGAATTAATTTTATTTTGTCAAAAATAGGTATGTACAAATATATGTAATATACAAAATCACAAAGTAGATCCTATCTCTCTACTTATTTTATTTTGCGATCAGGTCAAGGCTTGACCTTCTCTTGTGGTTTGGGTCACTCCGTATTTATTCTAAATACATCATTCTTTTTCTTTTCCTTTATTCTTTTATTTTTGTACAAATATGCACGCTAAATATGCAACATTAACACATGCATGCAATTTGCTAAGTTATTGTATTTACAAATATTTACATGATGTTTTGCCAAGAAAAAGAGCAAAAATAAAAGAATAAAGAGTGAGAATCAGGGATTCATTAGTCATCATGACCGTTACTGATTCATGATCATCTTCGCATGCTCATATTTTCATCTCTTCCTCATTTCTTTTGTAGTAACCATACAGATCTGGATCTCTTAGTCAATGATTTTATTGATATCACTTTATAATAACTAACCAAATACGTCTTTTAATACACATACACACATAATTGGTAGATAGAAATAATGAATTACTTGATAAGGATTACTTGTTGTAATGAACTAAACAATCATTTGATGGCTAGATTACTCGATGTAATGATCTAAACAATCATTTGATGGCTTCCTATAGAATAGTATTAATATTCTTAATATTTTTTGTAAAATTTTCCAGGTCCCATTATTGATTCCTAACAAACTTATTGTCTGAATCAACATTAGTTTTGTAAGAATAGAGGTGTATGTTTCTTTCTTCTATTGGATGTTCGATTTTAACCAATGTAATGTAGATCCCAACTTTCACTCAAATTCTCATTTACATATGAAAAGCTTTTTATCATCAATGGCAACCTATAAATCTGAGCATTTTTAACCATAGAAATTTCATCCAATTTGAAAAAATTCCTTAAATGTCAAATAACAAACAAATCTTGCTACCCTTAAATTGGTCAAACTGTACAGTAGGATATTATTGTACCAACTGGCCACTTTTGCATGTGTTCATTTCATAGTAGAACCGAATAACTGAAAGAATGCATGTGATTTGTAGATTGGGTAATTCGTTCAGAAATCCTTTCCATACGATATGATGAAACTATAATGTCTCGACCAAAGATGACATTTAATAATTTTGAATGAACTCAAATCTAAGTTGATGATTATGAATAAGATTCTCCATCTATCTTCCATATCATTTCATTGTTATACAACCATTGAATAAATATATGAGACACAAAACATGCTCAACTTATACGTTTATGATTATTAAACCAACTTACTGGGTATATATCCCTTTATTCTTTTGATTTAGTAAGATTAATTTAGTTATACTAAGATTCGGGTTATAGTTTCTTATATTCCTACAGGCCGAACAAATACACACACACACACACACACATATATATATATATATATAACAAGTTTCAAGAAATAGAAAAAAAACAAAAATCACTTCATCCATATGTCCTTAGGCACCGCAACAACTATATCCTTTCCATAGACATCCTAATTGAACTTCCTTTTGAATTTAATCAGTTATTGAAAGATGAGAACATGCCAAGTTAGGATCTAAAGCCCGGGTACTACATATATGAACTTATCAGTACGTTATCCAGTAAACAATTAATCATTATATTTTTTATTCCCAACATTTCTATAAACCTGGGTGTATGGATTTTTATATCAATCTCCTTTAGTAAAACACAAACATATCTTAATTAAGAGGAGAAATAAGTTATCTTAAAAAGAATCATGGCGGGCAAAGGTTGGATTTGCACATGTATGGCAACAAGTGAGAGGATAGGGATTGTACATGTTGATTGCTCAATTTGAAGGAGTATCTGATTTGAAATGATCCTGCATGCAACGAGGATGGAAGGAAATTTCTAGATCTTGAAATCAACATATAGCAGTTTTATTGGAAGCAATAGTAACAGTTGTAGCTGCTATTGGAATGGTAGTAATGGAGTCAATGCAACAGAAAAAGGACTCCCTTCAAGTGCATGATTTAAGCCCAAAATCAGAGCAGGAAAATAGGGGAGGAATGGGGTTCTCTCATTGAGTGTTTAGGGAAGAAGAAAGAAAATAGGAAAAATGGAGAAAAAAGCAGAAATCGAAAGGATGGGGAGGTCTTCCTTCATTGGGAATTGGCTTAAATAGAAAGGAGGGAGGGGAAGGTTCCTTCATGGAATCTTCCTCTTCAATATATTATATTTTTTTTCATATCATTAGTGACATCAGCATGCTGATATTAGCATGCTCATGTCATTACTATATTTTTTTATTGTTATATTTATTTTTTTAATAAATAGTAGCAGTCTGCTACTATAATTAAAATTTTTAATTTTTTATTATATTTATTATTATTTATTTATTTTTATTTGAGATATAAATGTCTCTCGTATTCACGCATCGAATATCTGATTTTGACGTGTAATATCTTAATTTAATCGTCTCTAAACGACGATTAAAATGAGTATAATATTGTTATATTTTAGATCATGTTTGAATCCCTGAAATTTTTGAGATACGATCTTGATTTTTGATTAAATTTTGTGAAATTAAAATACCAAATGATCTCTGATTGACTAGTGGTTGAGTCCATTGGTATTGCTTTGTCGAATCAGATTTAATGACAGTTTCAGTTTATTTTCCGCGGCACGTATTATGGTGCGATCGACTTTTGGCCGATATCGCCCTAACAACTTTTGATTCACGATCAACTGATCGAATTAAGTCATGTAGTATTGTTTGATAAGTTTATTGGGTTAAGTGGACCCTAATCAGGTCAGGTTCGGGTTTGTGTGGATATGGATGCTATACGTGATTGCTTACGCATCACGTCGGTGGAGGA
The DNA here is from genome assembly GCA_037367405.1 of Ottelia alismoides. NCBI lineage: Eukaryota > Viridiplantae > Streptophyta > Magnoliopsida > Alismatales > Hydrocharitaceae > Ottelia > Ottelia alismoides. The sequence goes on from JAZKJV010006496.1 coordinate 1,342,309, forward strand.
TGCATGAGCGGAATTACCCCACCCGTGACTTGGAGTTGGCGTCAGTTGTCTTTGCCTTGAAGATCCGATGCCATTATATCTTTGGGGTGACCTTTGAGATTTTCACAGATCACAAGAGCCAGAAGTATATCTTTGATCAGAAAGAGTTGAATACGAGATAATATAAGTGACTTGAGCTACTAAAGGATTATGATTGCACGATCTCTTACCACCTTGGTAAGGGAAACATGGTGGCGAATGCGCTTAGCAGGAGAGCTCATGCTGAGGGTTCGACAAACTGACTATACACGTGGGATATGCTCGCATCGTTGACTGAGTATCATCCTCAGGAGAGTGCATCCATATCTACTGTTGTACCTCTATGATTCGACAGTCTTTCGGATCGCATAATAGAAGGTAAGAAGCCAGATTCTTGGATTCGAGACAGATACATGCGTTCCATAAAGAATGAAATTGATGATTTTATTGTGACGGAGTCTATTTTGTGGAAGGTTGGCTGGGTCGTTGTGCCAAATGATGAGCAGTTACGTAGAGATCTTTTTGATGAGGCACGTAGTTCACGATTATCTATTCATCCTGACAACACAAAGATGTGACATGATCTACACCGACATTTCTAGTGGGACAGGATTAAGCACGATGTGGCACATCAAGTTAGTAGATGCTTGGCCTGACAAATGGTCAAGGCTAAGCATATGAGACCACCAAGGTTATTGCAGTCTCTCCCCATTCTCGAGTGGAAATGGGAGAGTATCTCTATGGATTTCATCACTGGATTGCTAAGGACACCGGGTGGCCATGATGCTATTTGGGTCGTTGTTGACAGGTTGACCAAGTCAACCCATTCTATACTTGTCAACATGACCTGCACTCCATCTACATTGGCCAGATAACATGTGCAGAATATCATTAGAATTCTTGGTATACCACATGAGGTAGTGTCTGATAGAGACTCGAGGTTCACACTCACTACTGGCACCAATTCATGTCAACACTACAGATAAAGCTGAAGATGAGTTTCGTATACCATCCATAGAGCGACGGACAGAACGAGTACAACATTCAGACACTTGAGCATTTACTATGTGCATGTACTCTTGAGTGGAAAGGATCCTGCAAGGACCACCTACCATTAGTAGAATTCATATATAACAACAACAACAACCATCATTCCAGTATCGACATGGCGTTATTCGAAGCCCTATATGGGTGGAAATGCCTCATACATCTCAGTTGGCGTGAGCTAGGTGACCACACTCTTTATTCCGTGGATCTCTTGTAGGAGATTGTGATGATTGTTGATCTGGTGAGGCGGAAGCTTCTGACAACACGTAGCTGCCATAAGAGCTATGCAAACCGTCAGAGAAAAGACTTGGAGTTTTAGGTAATCGGAACATCTCCGCTTAATCCATTTCAGATATGACCTATAAATATTCAACTTAATCTCTCATACTATTGAAATTCCCGAGAATACATGAGGGAGATTGGGTGTTTCTATGAGTTTATCCCATGAAGAGAGTACAAAGATTCGGTGTTGTGGCAAGTTGGTGCCACGATATGTGAGACCGTTTGAGATCATTGTCTGTGTAGGGAAGGTAACCTATCGGGTAACCCTTCCTCCATACCTACCATTTATACACAATGTTTTCCACATATCCAACCTGAGGAAGTACGTGCACGACCTCGATACATCATCAGCTAGAAGAATCTTAACGTGGTGGTTGACTTGAAATACGATGAGAGGCCAGTGCAGATAATCGACAGTGCTGTGAAGAAGCTTCGCAGCAAAGAGATTCCTCTAGTCAAGCTGCTATGGCACCGACATGATGTCGAGGAGGCAACATGGGAGACTAAAGCAGACATGCGGGTACGATACCCGCAGCACTTGTTAGGTAATAATCCAAACAAGCCCATTTAATTATATACATGTGTTGAAAGATTTTGACATGTTTCCTCTTTGAGTTTTTTGTGTTCAAAATACTTTGAGGTTTTTATGGTAAGAAGAAACTCAGAAAAAACAGATAATGACTTCGACTCGAGTCTCGAGGACGAGACTCCCTTTGAGGTTTTTATATTTGTGACATTCAGATCCGAATATTGAGCCTGACTCGATTAAGGTTTTGCATGATCAATTTATATTCAACTAATATTGAAAAAAACCAGATCGATACATTGATCGCAGATTGAATTTCGTTCGATCGCAATCAATCATAATCGATCGCATCGCAAAGCATAACACTAGAAAAGTCATGACGTAATTGGAAGATGTAAAAATAATTCGAGACCATCACAAATTTCATCTCGATAAAATAAGCCAACGAAATCGACCATTCCTTGATTGAAGGTCGTCTGATATTTAAAATAAAAAATTTGATAAAAAAATCAAGACTGTATTTTGTCAATTTATGTATCCATCTTGGATAAGAAAAGTATGAATTTTATATCATTTGATCATCATGAATAAATGATCGAAACAAAACATTATACATCAGAATCATACATACGAGGTGAAAATACGAAAGACTTTGATATCTCAAACACGTGAGAGAGAATGGTTTAAAAAAAATAAAAATTAAATTATTTTTTATTGCAGCATGGTGAGTAGTAGTGTTTGTGCTTTCTTCTCCATCAGGGCCAAACTCCCCTCCACTTGTCAATCCATAGAGTCCCCTCCTTGTTTATATAAACAACCAAAACCCTATCTCTTTTATCTCTTTTTCTCTTCCAATTCTCGCGAAGGAAGCCCGAGCCCCTTTCCTCCTCTTCCTTTCCATTCTGCCAGAGAGCATCTGTTCATGTAGCAGCTCCCTGCTACTCTGATTGGCAGTTGTTGCATCAACTTCCAGCCAAGTAGCCTTACTACGGTTGGCTGCTACTGTTGCACCAAGCAGTTGGGTCTTGCTGCAGCTTCCAATAGCTAAAGTAGCTCCCCTTTGGCCGAAGAAGCTATTCCATGCATCTAAATTTGTTGCTCCATCAACCCCCTTTGTTGCAACTGCTATTCCAATGATCTGAAGCCATTTCAAAGCAGCTAGAGCTGCTTCATAACCACCAGAAAGCTGCTGAAGGCGTCCAATACAACCCCCTCCTGCATGCAATCTTGATCTCCGTTTTAGAGATCCCCAAGGTACAATTCTTTCCCTCCTTTCATTGCCATCCATGTTTTCAAAGACCCAAAATTTAAACCATTATATAGCTATTGATTTCATGCTTTTAAAATGGGATTTTTGGGGGAGAAGCATGCATGTTAGATCTAAATAAAGAACATTGTTTAACTGATATTCGTCCTTTAAAAATGTAAAGATTTGGGATGTTTTAGCATGAAATGTGTCAATTTTCAGACCACAATAACTGTAGTTTGTATGCTTAGTTTGTGAAGGATTTTGGGATGAATTACATGAGGATTAAGTCCAACTTCAGATCTGATTATAGAGCCCCCGTTCTTGAAAATTTAAAGATGAAAAGTTGGGGATTCTTGCATATATTAATATATGAAACAGACCCCTATTAGATGTAGATTTCTTATACGAAATATGAAAGTTTCGGATGGGGATTCATGAAATTGATATACAATTCAGACCATTGATTAAGATATTGATTCATTCATAAATATAGCAACTTAGTGGTGATATTTAGGCATTTAATGCTAAATTCAGACCACTGTTATGATCGGATTTCATATTAAAAATGTTAAGGATTTAAGAGTAATATGCATGTGATTAAAGCCTAACTTTAGATCGTTATATGATGTTGTTCATGCCTTTAAAATATGAGGTTTGAGGTGATATATATGCAATCCAATGTCAAATACTAATAGTTACATATTTAATGCATAAAAATGTGAAAGATTTGAGATTAATTGCATGTGATTGGGGGTCCAATTTCGGACCATTGAACAGATGATGATTTCATGTTGGCCGAGGAAAAAAAATATTGTGATTATATCCAATTAAGTCAAGTTTAGAGCAACAAAGCTACTGATTTCCTGGCAAAATTGAGAGATTTGAGAATGAGCTAATATGAAAATTGAGTCTAATTGTAGACTCATTAGCTGCAGATTTTCATAATAGAAATATAATTATTTGAGAGGTTTTTACATGAAGATTCTACTCACTAAAAGTTTATAAATGGTGGATTTTATATCTGAATTTAAGACCATATTATAGCTCTTGATCATGGAATTAAAAAGATCAAAATTAGGGGTGAATTACATGGAATTGAATTTAATCTAGATCTAATGAATAACTCTAAATCTCATAAATTAAATAAGAAAAATGTTGGGTAATCTGGCATAGATTTGAATTTATATCCAGATCCAACGAGTAGCTTCTAATCTCATGATTGTAGAAATGATAACCTGTGATCACAAGGACCGATCATCTTTTTGAATTAATCCTTTAGGTATACTCTACTAACTATAGATCACTATTTATAAGATCGTTGACCAAATGCCTAGATATGTAGAGTTAACCACAATAGAGATCAAGAAAGAATGAGGAATCAAGTAAGTATTGGTGAATCAAGTAATGCTAGATAATGGTGCCGGTCATGGTGACCCTTACATCTGATCGTGCAAGCCTCAGTTGGGCGGGAAATAAGAGGCCCAGTTCGAGCAACGACTGCTTAGTGCGTAGGTCTAGGATCATATTCCTTTTTACAATTTTTACGTGAGCTCACAATATTTTTACACTTCAATGGGATCCGAGTTTTGACCCGTTGACTCTGTTTCAATAGGGTGCCTAGGCTGGAGGACCCTTTGTTTTGGTTTTAGTGCTCTTTTTGCCTGTACCGGTCGAGATGATTTTCTAGAGTGACTCTTCTGGAGAGTCTCTCTCACCTGTCTCAAGGCTGTAGTTTTGGAGTAGGCCTAGCCCTCTATCAGATCGTACTTCCACTTAGATGGAGAGATGGAAGAGTCTATTTGGAGACTTCCTCACCGCTTGAGTTTTGTTTACTGTTCCTCCAATATGTCTTGGCGAGGAAAGGTAGTGATTAGTTGGAGTTGAGCTTGGTTACTGTTTAAAGTAGGCTAAAGTTGAGTTTACTTATAGTTGAGTTGACACTGTTCTCGATATTGTTTGTTGTTCCGCCTGTAGGTCTGGAAAAGAAAAAAAAATTAGACAAAAATCATCAATCATCATCAATCATCGATATTTAACCAGAATTCAGAACCATTATTTCATATATTAGGAGAAGCTAGTGGACGTGTTGGGAACTTAGTTATGATACATTATACTCCACTGCATGCCTACGGAGGCACTCCAACCCTAAGGTATTCTTCACACCTTAGAATCATAGTGTGAAGTCACACTCAGAACAAGACCACAGACTATCCACTAGGCTTTAGAATTCGACATAGGCAAAGATCATATCAAAGACACGTCATCCTCAATACCTAGATCCATCAACATGATCTATAAGTGATAAAGAGACAATAAATTACTATGGATCACTAATTAATATATGAAAATGTTATATATGGAAAGTTATGGGATGATGGGTGATCGGGGGATTTACATACATAATAGCTTGAAAATCAAATTACACGCAAGCAGCTTGTTAATTTTAAATATCAACACCTATCTACTCGATTTCTTTTGAAACCATTGAATTACCTGTTATTTTTAATATGCTAGATTGTATTCAACATTTGTTGACATTTCTCTTATTCTTAACATGTTTGATAGGCAAGGCGCCTGCATCACAGTAGATTGACAACTGAATGCTGAGCTTCTGCAGATTCTATTATGGTACACATGTTATAGTTTTTGTACAAGATAATGTAAATGATTTTCTTCTCTTTTGTTATATTTTGGGAAACATGTACACACGTAAACTCGAGAGACTTCGAGGGTAGGGATAATCGTCAAGGTCTGATTGTGAAATAAAATTTGCCCTGTCAAATATTTAGTTTATGTGACGTCGGAAGGTTATTCCTCGCTGGGGAGCTCATCGGAGAGCTTCACAAAAGTGGACCCTAGGAGGGGAGGATCGATCCGTTCAGTAGGAGATCAAAGAAAGACTTAACACCCGCTTCGCCTCTTTCTCCTCCACTTCGTCTATTATCAGAGGGTCGTAGGGCCCATAGGCGGGAGGGGGAGCGATTCTTTTGGATAGGAAGAAGGCCGACTCCCTCGGGCGGTCATATCCTATAATGCAAGCAACATTATTCGCCACCACCAGAGAAGAAAAATATTAGAGAGTCAAGGCAGAAAATACATGCACGTGGTCTAATGACAATGGCCGATGACAGAAGCTCGGGACGGAGCTGTATGATGCGGAAGTGTCACGTACTGTTCTCTGAGAAGGAGTGGCTACCCACTGGAGCTTCATAACAACCACCATCGGTAAGGTCAATTCTGCTTTGGGGCCACCCCGACTCTACCATTATTATAAGGGTATGGGGTTCGAGATAAAGAAAGATCACTATAGCATATCAGTTTTTCATATATACTTTATTAGGATCCGTTTTTATGCTATTAGCTATTCTGTTGATTATTCTCCAAACAGGAACCGCCGATTTACAAATCTTGTTAGCCACAGAATTTAGTGAGCGGTGCCAAATTTTTTTATGGATTGCTTTTTTCGCCTCTTTCTCCATCAAAGTGCCTATGGTACCAGTTCATATTTGGTTACCCGAAGCCATGTGGAGGCATACATGGTTGGATCCGTATCTTGGCAGTAATTCTTTTAGAATTGGAAACCTACGGGTTTTTAAGATTTTCAATACCAATGTTTCCCGAAGCAACACTTCGTTTCACTCCTTTATTTATACTTTAAGTGTGATTGTTGTAATATATACTTCTTTGACCACTTTAAGAAATATCGATACTAAGAAGATCATTGCCCACTCTTCAATAGCCCATATGAATCTGGTGGTTATTGGTATGTTTAGTCGGGTTGCGGCTATTAGGTCACCGACGAGTCCGGAATCACACTTTTTAAAGAGATGTGAATGCTTATTTGATCACACGTAAAAATTAATGTGTCGTTTCGTTGTAGGCGGCAATCGGAATCGGTCAAGAAAAATAACCACACAAAAAGTTAATCAATTTTAATGAATGCAGTTTTATGTTTATTTTACTTGGACAAGTCCCAAGGTCGAACACAAGGAAGCAAAGGAATAACCTAGAATTATGTCTATCAAATTCATGTGCGATTTTCAAGGCGGTCTTTTTTTGTATTTTTTATGCAATAAAGGATGCAAAATGCAAATTCGGCCTATTTTAGGGACTAAAATGTCAATTACGCTTAAACGATGATCGAAAAATATGAAACTTGGCCACGATGCAAAATATGATGAAATGAATGCACTGTAATTTTATTAGAATTTTCGGATGCAATATGAATTTTTTTATGAATTTTCAAATGCAAACAAAGTGAATTTCAATATTTAATTATAATAAATATTATACCTAATTATTTTCAAGGAACAAAATTATCCAAGATCTATCACTAAGTAATGGACCTCAGAAAAATCCTAAACCTTGAAAATACAAGGTTCAATATCTATTAAAAATCAAACATTAAAATATGCAAAATGATTTTTACAGGGCAATCTATGCATGCAAATACAATTCTTTTTAGGCACAATGTAAAGCATAATCAAATCTACAATATTTGATTTTTCGGAAATTTTTAGAGCAATGGTTAATCAATTATAAAAATCAAAGCACAAAAGAGGCAAAATAGGCAATTTTTCACAAAATAATTAATTATTAATTAACCAATGATCTCAAAAATATCCACAATCTGTTAAAACGTAGAGAATTAATTGACAAACAAAATGCTATTTTTGGATAATTAAATAATGTAATGTAGATATCTAAAATGAAGGGGAAAGATAGGGGTGTTTCTGCAATTGAATAAAATAATAAACATCCAGTGGGGGGCCTATGTTTAATTACAATAATTGAGGGGTGAAATCTACCAATTTTTCAAGGGGCACGTGCTGCGCACGTGCCCTTGGAATGGCTGGCCTGAACTGTGAATATGAGGATCTTCGGGGGGCGCCTTGCAATTTACCTCATGGTCACGTGCGAAGCACGTGACCCGGTGTGCGGACGCCAAGTGACGTTCCCCCGCCACGTGCCATGCACATGGGGTGGGGGCCTCAGGCTCCGTGCTCGGCGGCGGCTCGTGAGATGCGGCTGAGCAAACCCGGCCAAGGTGGAAGGGGTCGGGTCGATGGCGTGCTCCGGTGGGATGCGTGGTGAGAGGATAATCTCTACGGCAGTTTGACGTGTTTGAGGCGATGCCCGACCGCGAGGGTGAGGCGGAGGAGGCCCGGCCTGGCGGAGAGGTGAGCATCTGGTGGGGGATCGGCTGGGATGCTTGCGGCGTTGGAGTTGAAGAAGCTTGGAAGCACCACCACGTTGGCTCATCGGTGGCGTGGGCAGATGATGAGGATGACTGGAGACGATGCAGTTTTTATCGGAGGAGATCGTAGGTGGAGTAGATGATCGCGTTGTCCCGGAGTCGAGCAGTACGGTGACGGAGAGGTTGGGCCATGGGATGCGACGAGGTCCAAGACCTCGGATCTCGCCGAAGAGGTACGACGGCGCTGTCACCACCGTCGATTGTCAAGCTTTCGACGGTTGAATGATCACGGGGCGGCGGTGAAGCTTTTATAGGCGAGGAGCGGCGGTCTGAGATTGGAAGGGGATCGCTGGTGCTCGATTGGATTCAAGGAGATGACGCGAGATGGGAGACGAGGTCGGTCGGGATTTGATTGGGGATCGGGGGTATCGAAGATTGAAGATTTGGTGATTGATTCAAGATTGGAGATGGCGAGAATCGGCGAGATCGAAGGAGATCGGAGAAGATACGCGGGGGTTGATTGAGTGATCGAATGGCAGCGGCGAAAATCATGGGGACAGCGGCGAAAATCACGGGGGATCGTGAGGGTACGACGGAGGTTCCAAAAGAGGGAAGGAAGTGAAGGAGGATGATGACCCCTGGGCCGTCCGATCGGGCGATGATCAGATGGCCCAGATGGGGCCACGTGGCGGGCAAAGGGTAGAGGTGCGGGAAGCACATGCGTGGCACATGCCTGGGAGGCACGTGCCTCGCACGTGTGTGGTTTAATAATTTTTTTTTATAAAAACAAATTAAAAACCTCAAAATGGCTGACACGTGGCGGTTCCAGGAGCTGCCACGTGTCAGCACCAGAAAATTTAAAAATTAATTTTTTTTAAAAAAAAATACAAAAGAAATAGTAAATGGCCTCGGATCAAAAAAGTTTCTGCACGAAAATTGCTCGTATCGATAAGATCTACAACTTTCATGAAGACATCAAAATCAAAATCAATCAATTACACTAAGGGATATTTTTTGGGGTATCCCATGTACATTGAATACCTTGATTTTTGGGTTTTATATTTTTTGTCATTTTTAAACCAGATAAAAATCCGAAAAAATACGGTAAAATCAAAGATAAATATTTACACATTAATCTAATTTTTTGGATTTTTATTAATTAAGAAAAAAAAGAAATAAAATATGAAAAAGACCAATTTTGTACAGTCGGTTAGTGAAGACTCGGACTCAATTTGTTTCTTTGAATTCAAGCTCTATTTTGATTTGAATTTTTACATATTTTTATAAAACTTTCATCAAAGAAGACAAATGAAAAAGAAATTAACTAAAATAGGTTAATTATGTACATAAAATACTATGTTAAAAACCGTTAAAATACAAAAATGTACAAAAGAGGCCCAAAACCCAACTTTCACATATGAGCTCCGAATCACTTGAACTTGGTTTTGAAGGTAATTGAATGTACAATAGTTCAAAAGTGAGTAGGATTAAAATGGATACTGGATGGGGAAGATATGAGGTTTTTAGTCCGGAAATCCTGAAACTAGGGTTTGGGTTTTTGGTCCACTTATTTGGGTTAGTTATTTTTTTATATTTTCATTTATTCTTGTTAGTGATATGTGCACAATGGAAGTGGTTTTGGGTTATTCGGAGTTAGCATGAATGAGTTAAAAATCCGGGAAGTTAGGCTATTTACAGGTCAATTTTGGCTCGGATTTTTGGCTTCTTATTTTATGTAAAATAAGGGATAAAATGCAATTCTTATGAAAACATGCATGAATGCTAATAATGCAGAATAAATGAAGAAATGCTGTTGATTTTGAGGGATTTGAGCTTAATTAATGAGATTTAAAGTGATGAATCTTAGATTCATCAGTCACCTATTTTGAATGTTAGACATACAAGCAAGGCCAAAACATGTATGTCGGGCGTGTGACCCATCAACCTACTAGCATTGGGGTAGAAAACATAGCATGTCGCAACAAAGGATTCAATGCCTTCCAAAAAGTCACCTCTGCATCGTGGGACGGGAGTGGGAGATGGTGAACCTGCAGCCCCCCGCCCCCACCCTCTAAGATCAAATATTCTCTTTATTTTTTCCACCTTCTTCACAAGAGAGTCTATCATGTCCTCCACATATTATCCTTAGAGAAGAAAAGACTATATATATTGGATATTGGGGGATTTTTTTTCCAATCTCTCTTGGCGAGCTCCTACCAGACTTGATTGATACGCTCCCGAAGCACCCCCCAACCCACCCAGAGACCCTATCTAGAGGAGGAGAGCAGTTTGCAATTATGTCTCCTCTACCCCAACAACTAGTCCTTTTGTTGAGGGAGTGGGTACGAGTTCCAAGTCGATGAAGCAAGGAGAACTAGAGGAAAGATCAGCATATGGGGAGGAGGGGATGCAAGCTTCTTTTGTTACATGAAACTTTATACGAAAATTAATACAATGTGAAATGGTGACACTTATTGTTAGTTCTGTGGTTGTGTTACATTATTGTGAATGTCATTCAAATCATGAAAATTTTCCCCTAAAATTCAGTAACCTAATGCAATCAATTATGAAAATAATATTGCGAATGTTGTGTAAACGGGTAACCCAGATCCACGAGTATCACACAAGCTCTTTCTTTATATAATGATGTTGAAGTGTCAACTCTCCCTCTCTCTATATGCATACATCCAAGCTCTTTCTCTCTCTTCTCTTGTCGTCGTCCACTGCCCTAAGGTTGAGAAGATGCGATCGTCATCGCGTTGACATGGTGCTGTCGAATTTGTAGCTCGTTGTTCTTCGTCTTTCGGCACCTCGTGCTCGTCGAGGGAACAACGAATTCTTTGAGACTAAATCAAGAGGTTCCCTGCTCAGATTGTCGTTTCGAATTGCGGGAAGCACACGTCTCATCCATGTACCCATAAGTTCTCTATACGTTGAATTGGACTTGAGACAGGAGGTCTCTTTGCCTAGAGACTCGTGGATCGCAATCATGTTTTAAGGGATAAAAATATTACTCATGTGTGATTTTGATGAAATGACATGGGAATCGTTCCCATGTCATGTGGTTTCATTGAATATTTTTATTTCTGCTGGCCCTTATGACTAATACGACTGCGATTTATCATGTTTTTATACATTTTTTAGCAAAATAATGTGTGTTTAATCCATGTGTTTTTCATGGTTTTACAAATAATTTTTATTTCATAATTTTAATGTTCATTGCATCGAAATTCATACAAAGCTTGATATTATTCATTGTAAAAGAAAATTAAAAAAAATAATCCCATGCTTATTTTTAAACATGGATTCCAAGTCCACGTTAAAGTATCTAACAATTAATTATTTTTTATTTTTTATGTCTCTTTTGGAAGAGACCCAAGGGGTCTCTAATCATCTTCCATCTTCATTTGCAAAAAAGAAAGAAAAAAATACTACATGATAAAATAGCTAACGTCAGCTATTCGAAAAAATAAATGAGGGCGTCGAGGTCATGTTGACGTCAGCTCCCCATCTTCTTCAACCTCACGCGCAGGTGACCCCTTCCCTTCTCCTCCTTCCTTGCGCCGATGCCACCTGCCCCTTCTTCTTACTCCTTCGCATAACCACGATCGGCCTCCAACCCAATGCCACTGCATCGGCCCCTTCTGCTCCCCTGCCTCATCTATAAAAGGGGAAGAGGAGGGCTTGAAGGGGAGAGACCCAATGTAGGGCATCAGCCCTAAGACCCAACAAAAGGAGCTTCACGCGCTGCCTCCCCACGATGCTGCCTCTGTGTGCCCCTCCTCGCCACCGTCGCCCTCCTCCTTTCGCCTCTCACTAACGAAGGATGAAGAAGGGGTCCCCGGGACCCCTTCGTAATTTAGATTTTCTTTAAGTGTATTTGTATATTTTGGACCTAAATGCAATTTCATAGAAATTTTATTTATTCTCTGTAATATTTTGAATATTGAATATTTTATTTTGTAACATTTGCATTTATTTTATTTAAAATCTCCTTGATTACATTTCAGTCCTTTAAGGACAATTCTATAATTTTCTCACAGTTTATTCCTTTTCTTGTAATTTACCCACTAAACATTTTTATCGACATTGCACTTATGTATATATAGTTATATTTAATTCAACCACACCCTTAGAATTTTGTTTATTTGCATTCAAATCCCCGAGTTTCTTAGAAAATTACACAAATGCCCCTATAATTAAAAAATTCACCAAAATAGCAAAAAATCCCCAAAAATTCCCATTCAATCCTTATGATGTCTAGACTCTAGTGACAAAGCTTCTAGTACATTTTAAGGTCCCACGAACAAAAATAAAAATAGGATTCAAGTTGAGTCAATAAAGTCGAAAATGCTTTTGTAAATAGAACAAAAGTTCATGTAAAAATGTCCGATTCCCCGTGGATCGATCTTGTACTTGCCCTATACATATTTTCATATATGTTAGCTTGTAGTTGAATAAAGGTTATTTGAATCTCTCAATTTTCATATGTGCGCACAACAACGCAAAAAAACACTTTTAGCATATCGAAAACCACGTCTTCATTTTGGCTCCATTGTCGAGGTTGTAATTTCATCATACATCAACAAACATCAAGACATAGGGTGTCGTTACCATGAAATGTCAGTAGAAGCACATTTGAGCTAAACTATGTACATCATCACGTTTTTTTAATACATGGATGCCGCACACACTCGAGACACAGGGTATTCCTAAGCTTGGATCCCAGTTGAGGGCATTAAAACCAACAAACGTAGTGGGGTGGGATACCTCTCATAGTTATATTTCAGATACTGGCATTTTTTCCTATAACCTTTTGTTTTGAATAAGTATGGGGAAACCCCACTAAAAATGGGCAAAATCAATCAGAAAAAACATCTTTCATCACTTGCATCTGAACTCTCTTCAACCATGTTGGCCCACATTTTTTTCACTCTTTTACCACTATGTAGGCATAGCTCCTGCTAAGCATGGGGGGTGCACCGCATTTCATGCATGTCATTTTTATTTTGTCATTTTTCCATTTCATTTCATGAACTCTATTTTTCTAATTATGTTTATTTTGAAAACAATTCAAAAATAATTTTCTTTTTATTGCATTATTTTCATAAAAAAAATTCAAAATTTTATAATTTTTCCAAAAAAACATTACATCATTTTCACGTTTTACAGAAATACCACAAAATCTTCATATACCCAAAATCCCATAAAAATCTGCAAAAATTTAAAAAATATTAAAAAATCAACAAATTTTTTTCAAAGAAAATATTTCCTAATTTTCTCCTAACTTTTTGGTATCACAAGTTAGGTTTTACACATTTTTAACTTAGACCAAGAATATTTTAATCCACTTAATCTCATAGGACTTCATTAGGTTTAAGTATTTGGTTTTTTCATGTCTATTTTAGATTTAATTCCTTGAGTTCTGCTAATTTTATGAGGTGACCAGAATATCTGTCTAAATAGATCATTTTGACAATTATCGCACTATTTTACTCTTGGTTGACTATTGAATAAACTGCACCTTACACCTTAGTTCAACTTAATTTGCTACAAGGGATTGTTGCAATCTCTAGAAAGGGAAGGAGTGACTCTGAATCTTGGGTAAGAAAAATTCAATGATCTAAGTTCAAGAACTACTAATTTTCTATAAGTTTGGGCCTGTCAGCAAACTTGCCTTGCACATGTATGTGAAAGTCCTATTTTATACATGTATACTCTTGATACCCAATGCCAGAAAATCTTATCAAAAAAGAAGGCACAACAAGGGATGCCTATTCCAAAAACGCAAATGCAAAGTAAAGATCTACCAAACAACAATCTAATTAAATAACCCTGCTCTACCAAATAAGCTAAATAGCATACCAATGGTGCAACTAATTTAAAAGAGACCAAAGAGGCACGGAGTTATGCTCTGTAAATAGAAAAAAAATGAGAGTAACAGACCAAAGCAATCTACAGAAAATCCATGTTCTCTACAAATTGCACCCATATTGTTTTGCTGACAGATTGAAATGAAATGAGAATAAGCCTAGATTTTGAAAGAATAGAAGCTTTAGATTTTGTGAATCTCCTAGTATCTTGTTTAAGGTTGTATGTATACTTGTCTCGTAAGTTGGGAAGAGTTATAATTTCAAACATAGTTCAAATCAACTCAAGGATAAAGAGAATATATGTTGATTAGGATGATCCAACTTGACCTAAGGACGGAACCGACTAAAGTTGATAGAACCGAGGGTTGTCGAATTGAATACTTGAATCTAAAAGGAGTCCAAACACATTTATTAATCAAAAGGTCAACTTGGTCTTTGTTTGTTATTTGTTTAGACTTGTCTTAAATTATTAAGACTTTGTGGGTGTGTTTGCCGTAAACCCTCTGCACACCTTCTCTAGAACATTGTCTGATTCTCTTTGCATATCATTATTTTGCTTCGGACTAGAAAAAGTTAAGTATGGGGGTATGATGAATATGTGATTTATCATGTTTTTATACCTTTTTGAGCAAAATAACGTGTGTTTAATCCATACATTTTTCTTAGTTTTACACATAATTTTCATTTTATAATTTTCGTGTTCATTGCATCAAAATTCATATAAAGTTTACATATTATTCAATGTAAAAGAAAGTTAAACAAAAATTCATTCTTATTTTTAAGCATGGGCTCCAAGCTCATGTTAAAGTATCTAACCATTTTAATTATTTTTATTTTTCAGATCTCTCTTAGAATATGCCCAAGGGAGATCTCATCCTCTTCCCTCTTCATTTGCAAAAGAAAAAGAAAAGAAAAAAAACACTATGGGACAAAATAGCTAACGTCAATTGATGTCATCATTTAAGAAAAAAATAAAAAAAATAAATGGGGCGCTACGTCATGCTGGCGTCAGCTCCCCATCTTCTTCAATCTCACGTGATGGCGACCCCTCCCCTTCTCCTCCTTCCTTGCGCCGACGTCGCCCGCCCCCTCTTCTTCCTCCTACGTGTAACCGTCGCAGAGGTGGTTGGCCTCTAACACAATGCCCCCGCCTTCTCCCCCTATCCTCCCTTGTCTCATATATAAAAGGGGAGGAGGAGGGTTTGAAGGGGAGACCCAATATAGGGCAACAACCCTAAGACCCAACATGGGGAGCTTTGGCCTCCCCCTCATCCTGCTCCTCTGTCGCCACTGCGAGCCGTCACACCTTCACCTTCGCACACTGACTCCCCACAACGCCACCTTCGTACGCCCCTCCTCGTTGTCGTCGCCCTCCTCGTCGTCCTCCTCCCGCCGCCCAAGGAAGAACAAGGGGTCCCACATACCCCTTCGTAATTTAGATCATCTTTAAGTTTTTTGTATGCTTTGGACCTAAATGCAATTTCATATAACTTTTATTTACAAGATGTATTTTTTTAATTCTGAATATTTTATTTTGTGATATTTGCATTTATTTTATTTAAGTTTTCCTTAATTACATTTCAGTCCTTAAAAGACCATTCTGCAATTTTCTCAAGGTTTATTTCTTTTCTTGCAATTTACTAATTAATCAATTTTTATTGGCAAATTTCACTTTTGTCCATACATATGTATTTAATTGCACTCACATCCTTAGCTTTCTGTTTAGTTTGCACTCAAGCCCTTTAGTTTATTAGAAAAATACACAAATGCCCCTAATAATTCAAAAATTCACCAAAAATAATGAAAAATCCGAAAAAAAATCTCAGAAAATTCCCAATGCAATCTTTATGTTGTCTAGAATCTAGTGATAGATGTTCCAACACATTTTAAGGTCCCATGAACAAAAATAAAAATATGATTCAAGTTGAGTTAATAAAGTCAAAAATACTTTTGTAAATAGAATAAATTTCACGTAAAAATGTCTGAGTCCATGCGGATCGATCTTCTATTTGCCCTCTGCATATTTTAATATATGTTGACTTGTAGTTGAATAAATTTTATCTGAATCTCTCGATTTAATGTGCGCACACATCGACACATAAAAACACACTTCTAGCACACCGAAAATCATGTCCTCAACGACTAGTCGGCCTAGAATATGCGTGAGGCGTGATCCCTTACCTTCACCTTCAATCTTCCTCCTCTGTCGCTTTGATCACGGCCATGAAGTCCATCATGCCCCTACTGCTTTTGACTCCAGCGACCATACATTCATTTTTTCTCTCACTACATTAACGGAGATTGTCACCTTCGATATCCAAGTTCTAGTGACTATACAATAGTTTGTATGTGTATGAGAAGTATATAAGTGCCCATTGCGAATGTAAATATATAATGATATATCTGTAAAATTCCCTTGTAAGTATGGTGTATATATTGTTAACATTCGATAGGCATTAGTCAAAACCCGAGGTTTTAAAAGCAATTTTCCTTTTTTGAATAAAATTCAGCTGAAACAACTAATATTTTGATACTAACTTAGTGGTTTTGTTGGAAGAGATATAACTATCTCTACAAGAGTAAGGACCTTTAGAGATAGTTACAAACAATCGCTAATAAGAAGATAATTGTCGCAATCAAGTATTGATGATAGTTACGGAACCATCTCGCCCATGTCGCATAGAAAGCCGTTGTCGAAGATTTTAGCGATGGACCACAAGGAACCGTCGCGAAAGATTGGAGTTAGAGAGGGTTTATAACTGCCATGGAATACCCTATAGTAAGTCGCAATAGGTTCTTCTTTGCGACATTTGTTGCATTAATAGGGACGCAAAAGAACCATCACTATTGATTTATCTTTCACGTATGTTACTCTTCATCGTAAATGATTCCTATAAAGCATCTAAATATTTTATTTTTAGCAACTCTGATTGTATCTATGGGAACGGTGCCCAATCGTCGCTAAAAGAAGTTTTAAGACGGTTGCGTACAATAATGCTAATTACGTTTGACATGATCACATGAGGAGACGGGCAAAACCGTAGCAATTGTTTCATGGATCTCTGCCATCGATCATAGATAAATAATTATGGATGAATCTAATAAGTATAGCGATGATTAATTATACGAATAGTGCTCCGAGGCGAGTAAGTACAACATCATTGTTACAAGCATTGCTTATTGTATTGTTCATAGCATGCTATTCATATACCTATGCTCAACAAGCTTTTCATGTATCCGTGATACGGTGCACATCACATGCCACGCATATTTCTTCTAAAAATTAACATCCCTTAAATTTAGTAAAATATAATAATGAAATCTATTGTCAATGTGAAATAGTAAAAAATTCTACATAAAAATGAAGGGAATAAACAAAAGTTCAAGTACCACAAGTAATAGTAAGTTTCTACTTCATAATGATGGAATGCATCCAGATAGTTCTCAATCGTTTAACTTGGTATCTACTCATCATCTCCAGAGTTGGGTGGATCAGGAGGTTGTTGAGTTTGACTTGAAAATCGAGAAACAAGCATTTTTATCATTTCGTCCACGCTTTTGTTGCTTGCTTTTAGCTCACTAATCTCAGCGTTTTGCCTTGTCATTCATTCCATGATGTCATTGCTAACTAGACAAGAGAATACGCCATTGCGCCAAGTTTCAATAGTAACTTGTCATCCAACACAACATACACGTCTAGGGTGTTCACAACAACCTGTAATACGAACAAAAGCTTCCTTAGGAATGAGTGGTTCATATAAACCTTCACCTTCATTATCAGAAGTTATCCCGCTCACAAGCTTGCACGTATTATCATGAGATAAAAATATAGACATGTTCAAAAGAAATCATGACAAACACAAAAATTAAGTAATCAATGAATAATAAGAATGTTTTATCTTACATGTTACTTTTGATATTCATCATACACACAATCTCTACTATCATCACCCTTATTTTTGCTTTTTGACAATTCAAATACCTTCATTCTATTTGGCTCGCATGCCTCCTTTTCTATTGCTAATATTATGGACAGTATATAACATCGGTAAAAAACAATACTTTCTAAAATGAATAATTATATATTGAACTTAAAAATTATGTTTTACTTGCATAATACATTGTCGATCTAATCAATGCGTCAATTCTATCCTATTTTGTCTATTATCTTTATTTTCCTTCAATTCATCTTAAAAGAAAATAAACAACGTGAACAAATTAATAAATAAAATACCACTTCATGGATAGATATGATATTCATGTTTTTTTGGTCAAACAAATAAATTTCATGAAACAATATCTGAGCACGAGGAGTAATCCAATAGTCAATTGATGGTTGTCACTGATTAGGATCAACATCAGGCATATGACATGTACCACAATAAATCCTTTCCAATAAAATATTGTTGAAATAAATAAAATATTTTAGCATCACAAATAAAATATTAAAGATTTGTGGGGTGTTTCAACTTTCTTTTTCATACTCTATTGAAATTAACCAACAAAATGTATGCTCGTGCAACTCTGATCTGTTGTGTGATAATTATGAAAAAAGAAATTAATCATGTAGTAATAATGATGACATATAGAAGTATCGACTAAAAGATAAATTTATCCATGGTATTGACATTGTTGTAGAAATCAGGCTCAGGATAGATGCTTAAGTCATTGAATAAAAAGATACATAGGCTTTATACATGGATGTCGACATATGAAACTCCAAGAAGACTTGTTCTTATTTTAGTACATTGTTCAAGTTAGTTTGTGATAACATAGTTTATAAAAAAATGTGCACATTTTTTCATGCTTGCTCACCACACTTGGAATTTATACATGTCAAAGTGTGATTGTCGCACTGGTATGAACCCACATCCACCAGCATACATTTGTCATTGTTGCACAAGTACACCGTTATCAATTTGATACCTAATATATTGTTGCACAAGTACACCGTTATCAATTTGATACCTAATATATTGTTGCACAAGTATATCCCCTTCTATACCGACGGACTTTATATTATTGTTTTTCGAAACATGATCATTTAAATTTTTATATTCTTAGTTACTCCTATGCATAAGCACGTCCGAATTTGCATCAATGCATCTTGCTCATTGGCATAATTAAGAAATCTTAATCATCATTGTTGTACCGTTACATGTAGATGCGCCAACAACATATGACTTTTCTTTGGTTGTTTACATGCAAGCTGAATTGACCTATTTGATTCTTAGACCTCCCTTAAGTACGTAAATCCGTGCATGTTACTTATATATTGTACATAAGAGAGTGTGGAATCGAGAGAGTTTGAGTTTTCTACCATCTATTAGGAGTGCAGTTTCCTCGGAATGCTTAATTAACAACTGATCTTAGGGTTAGTCTCAAAAGGCCTCCGAAGCCAGAACAAGTCCTATGATTTCTCACTTATGGGGCATGTCGTGACGTGAAAACCACACTCGGCCCACTTTCCTTTGCCCAACAAAGATGAATCCCTAATGGAGTACATTATTCTCTATTTTTAGCCTCGATTAATAAGAACTTCTTGAGAAATCTTCATTAATTTATTGTTTTTAATACTAACTTATTTTATATTTTATTAAAACTTCATAAAATTAGGTTAATGATTGTATATATTTATCTTGGCTTTTAAAAGGAATTAAAAAGACAAAAAATTATCAAAACCACAAACACAGTGTTTTTACCTATTAAAAATACTCTAAAAAATTTACCCTTGTATAAATGATTTCTTTTGGATTTTTGACTAACATGAAACTTGTAGATCTCATCTACAACTTTCATGTTTTAACTTTTTCCTAATTCACCTATAATTATTTCTTTTCGAAATTTCTTTATTTTCTTCATTTCAGAATTTTCTAATTGGGTCACGTGGCACCCTCTGGGTCGCCCATGTGGCCCCATCCTCTTCCCTCCACCCGACCTCCTCCCTGGCCATTGGATCATCCTTGGCCCGCCTTCATCTCCACCGCCCATCGCACATCTCCTCACCACCATCTGATCCGGTCCCCCGGAATTATCAAAACCGCCCACTCTCGCTTCCACCACAACCACTAGATCACGACCCATCCATCGACCCTATCTTCTCCACGCAACTCTTTTACTCTCAGCCCTTGATCATGCTCAGCCTCCATCTTGGTCATCGCTTTCCATGCATCTCTTCACCACTCGATCAGAGCCGGCGATCTAATCTACACCCTCCGTCTGTGACCTAATTAGAGCCGTTGGATAGTAAGATCCAACGGCTCTGCTCCATCTTCTACCTCCAGCGCCTCCTTCCCCAGGCGTTATGACTGATTTTCCACCCGCATTTTTCCATTTCTATCCATCACCTCCGATCTCCTCTAGATAACCTAATGCTTCCCCCACGTAGCTCCAAGATCCTTCGTCCTCGCGTGACCACCAACGCTTCCTTCATCACTCCACATCTTCACACCAGTCGTTACAAACACAACCGTTACACCACGAAACGACCGTAGCTCTGCCTACAAATACGCCTTCTCTGCTCCCTTGTGACCTCGTCCACCACTCAATGCGCTAAGCCCTAGCTGTCCTCCTCCTCCTATGACAGAGGAGGACATAGTCGACATGCTATAACGGTGCCCAGGTGCAGGTGTTGACCCATGGTCTATCCAACCATGAAACGGTTGGCTCCGCAGCCGTAGAGCTCTCCAGCATGGCTGTCTGGATTTGAGCGACGACCGGAGTGGTCTTCACCGCTCAACACAAGCCACATCCTCCACCAACTTCACTGCTCCGATCAGGTATCTTCCTCATCCTTATTTTTCTCTGAATTAATTCCGCTCACTCGCGTATCCTCCCCTATCCCCGACCATCTTCGAAGCTCACCCGTACATTGATCACCTTTGTGATGCCCTCGATTCCCCTCTCCTCTCCTCTAGAACCTCCATCACCTCTGCCCCATCTCTTCTCTAGTCCATCAGAGAAGAGCCCAAGTCCTCCGCTTCTCCGCACGATGGGACCCCCATTCACCTCACACCTCACACAAACACTGCTTCGGCTATACTTAACCCATCTTGCAGGTACATCCTTCAATAGCTGGAGATTTTGGAGCTCCTCCTTTCAAGAAGCTCACCTCTGATATGGAGGCATCGACTTAATGACCTAGGACACCTCGAAGCTTCTCCACCTCCCTACGATCTTCGCTTGCAGCTCCAGATCCTTCCCCGATCTTCTGACAGCCAATGGAGGCTAGGTGGAGGAATTGGGAGCTTGCCGGAGCCCCACCAAGTCCATCGAGGCGGTGGCAAGGCCAAGGAACTCGATACACATATACCGTGTGATCATTACAATCGGACAGCTCTAATGCATCCACGTTGCCTGCTACGAACCTCTAGGCTTGGGCAGCTCGAACCAAGTCATGAAGCACCAAGAGTAGCCACTTAGCCCGAGCCACCCTCAATGCCCGTGCCTCGCACGTGCGGACTAGGCAAATTGCATATATACCCTCAGATGTCTTTAAAAATGTCAAAAGGTCCCCAGGCACGTGTCATACGTGCACACTTGGGGTAAAATACAGGGAGGCCCAGTTGCTTTTAGATATTTATAAATAGGTCCCTCCATGGACCTATTGTAATATTTATCTTTGTTTTTTCATGCATTTTTATTACATTTATGCCCTTGCATTGTTTCTTTAATATCTTGAACATACTGACTCCATTTCAGTTGATTTTAGTTTTGTTTTGAAGCTTGCTTCATACTCTATCTAATGCGTATTCAATTTCATGATTTGACACTGAATTTAATGTGATAATATTTGATAATAGATAATGTCTACTACTCATTATTTAAATGCCATTAATCACCCTTATTGGTCAATATTACTCTGAAATTTCCATTTGCTCAATGACCTGACACTTTTAGGGCATATTTGTAAATTTTTGTCTTGCATATTTATTTGCATCTCATTAATTATATTGCATGCATGGCATCACACTTTTAATTGCATTTAAAAATAAAACAAATTGCATGCATCATTCTTGCATTATTTTATCCGCATATTATTTTGAATATGCATGAAGACCTAGGATTAGAAAATACTGACTTATTAATGAAAATAAAATTTTAGATAAATAGACGAAGAGGCTCATGTCCTTTTGTTCGACTTTGGTATACTTGCTAGGTAAATTAACTTCTACATATTCGAATTTATGATTTTTGCTGAACCATTTTCATCACATATACTACTATAAAATATAATTATTAATGTGGTGCAAATGTGCGTTCATCAAACAAGTAGTCCCCTATCGTATGCTCTTCTTTAGTCTTGTGTCTATCTTGCTTGTGCTTCCCATGGCCTCTTCTCATGTCAACAATAGGACTCCTTCTTGGCATTTTCATAATATAGAAGGAATGTGCATCAAAAATATTTGAGAGAATCAAGCTTGTTCTTCATAGTAGCAAGATCATACCTCCTTTTCCTTCTCTTCTCAATGATGTATAGCCCTACATTCTAAATAAGGGAGAAAGCTTGGCTTGACGTTTGCAGAAAGGGAGTGGGTAGGCGTTGGCTTCGTCCTGAACATGTGAGGAATTCTAATACATCATGCATGTAGGAATGTCGAAGCCAAGCTAAAAACTATGATGAACCTCGGATCGCATTCGCTTTCTGAGATTGAAGAGGGACAAGGAATCATACTAGGCTAGTGGTGCAATAAGAAAGTTAGACGAATGTTTTCTCATTATAGATAGTCTAGTTGTCGAAAAAGTGGGAGAGGCATGATTCAAACCTACGTAGAAAACCTTAACATATTTATAGTTTGTCGCTTTTGATCACTCATCCACTACCCTCTTCCTGGAAGAAGCCCCTCGAAGCGCTTGGAACTTGACAACAAACAAGGGCTCGTTTGCTCAAGCATCGAAATACTACTTGCCCTCACTTTCCCATGCTTAGCACACAACTGTATGCAGTAGTAATAGATTATTATTCTACCTTCTATAACCTCTACATGTGAACGAAGACTAGCTGGAAATAGCATTAACTTGTACTGTGCCAATTCATTCTCTCGACTGGAGGGATTGATTCTGTGAACTCTTTCCGCTTCTCAGGCTGTGAGACAGGTTCACAATAAACATAACTATTCTTATCCCTCCGCTTAAGAGTAAGTGGTTGTTAGTACTTAGACCTGTAGAATGCCGAAACATTCGTGTCGAGTCAAGTGAGATGTGGCTTTCCGGTCTTCAAGAGATGTACACCACTCATCAACTGCAACTGTCAAAGAAAATCTTCTATAAGCTAGAAGAGAGACAGACTGACTTATGGACTTTGCCCTTATGGAGAGTTACTGAAATGAGAGGCATTATCAATAAGTCTTATTTTCACTTATCATGTTTAGATTTTGTCCAAAAAAACTTTTTCTTTTCTCATTTTTTTCAAATAGGTGTTTGCCAATGAAATAGCGTTGGTTAAGTACATGGGGTTGATGAGTTTGTGATTCATCTGCATTATACTAAAATTTATCCTTAATTCTCTAGCAAAAAAATCATATAAAATCATAAAATAACAAAAACAGTACATAAAATAAAAGTGGACTGATGTTATACAATTGACTTATAAAAATGTCAAAACAATAAAGTCAATACAACCACCAAAACTAAGTTGGAATGTGTGTATATATAACTCGTGTATATTATAAACTTCTGTAATATTTAATAAATTCATGTTAAGTCCAAATGATATGAAATTAACTCCAATATGGAATAACCTTAAAGAATGGAAATTAATCGAACCACAAGTTCGAGAAGATCGAGAACTAAAATACTTCATGGTCTCATATGAAACTTTACTCACTTTTAAAAAGTACATCAAATCATCTATATAATAAGATCAAATGCAAAGGAATCGAAGTTCATACGTGGAACTTGGATTTTGATACCTAATTATATATTATACAGTCCTCAATATGTTATTTTATGTACATATTTTAGTCTTATTACTTTATTTCTTTTCTATATTATGTATTTAAACTAACTATAAAAAATCCAAAGATAAAAAATCACAAAAACAATTAAAAATATCAAAAGCGAACACATGTATAAAAAGCATATTCTTATTTTATTTTCACTTATCCTTCGATATTAAAAATAAAAAAATGTTTGAATTATTAATTTATAAAACTAATATACATGGTATTAAATGAAAATACAAGGAAAAAATAAATTTGGAAAAATAAGGTATTTTATACCTATGCAATACATCAGAAAATGGTAACTTATATATGATTTTTTGATGAGTGGTTTTAATGAATACATTAGATCTCATAGACATCTACCACTTTCACCTTTGTCGTTTTTTTAATTGTGAAAGCTTTTTATTTTATTTGTGTTTCCTCTTTCTTGAGTTTTCTATTGCCGACACATGTGTCTTCCCCTCCCAATTAATCACCACGTGACACATTCTCTTTATCCCACTTCACCTGCCATTTGACCTAGATCAAGGCACCCTACAAGTCCACCTTCTTGGTCTTCAAGCATTCATACTCTAACACCTCATCACCACAGTTTAGTCCAGTAAGTCAACCTTTCCTCTGCTATGCCGCCATTTTCTTATGTGCAAACTCACCTATGGTTGCATTCCTATCTGTCTCCCTTACAACACACATGTCGTCTTCTCCTCAGCCATTCAACTCGAACCTTACTGCAACCATATGAAGGCCATATCAGATCCTATGTTCTTAATTTCTAACTAGGGGTGCACATGGATCATATTGGATCGAATTTAGCTTAATCCATGTCCAACCCGACCTTAACAAAATTTATCTTTTTCGAATCCAATCCAATCCATCACATATTCAAATCCAATCCATTGGATTACAGATTGGATCATATCTTTTACACTTACATTTTGCTTTTGAAAAGTTTACTCTCTCATTGCTGGACTTTATAATACTACCCTCAACATTTGATTTGTGGCTCAAAAATTGATAGTATTTGTATATGAAATTTGAATATCAAGTTTGATAGATGTAAAGAAAGAATATTTGAATACAACACAATCAAAGCAAGGTTGAAGAACTCCACAATCTGTTATAAAAAGTTGAAGGCTACATGATCAAACTCAAGGATTATATTGAATTTGAAATTTAAATTTCTTTTTATATGTTTGATGAATATGTGATTCGTCACACTAAAAGTTGAAAATAAGAGCTTTGTTCCCAATAGATTAATTGTATCTAATTATTTAAATTGCATTATTAGCATTCGTGTATGTGTAAATAATATTCATATTTTAGCAATCATAATTGCCTTAATGACAAGCCAAAATTTGTATGTAAATAACCACATGTATAATAACTAGCTTCTTCTATTTTTCTTTATTTTTCACTAACTTTAAATCTAATAAAATCAACTCCATGGTGTACATGATACTAACCTTAATAAAGGAAATAATAGAAAAATACTAACTTGTAATTTGACAAATAAAACCAAACCCTAGTTTTGAGATGAAAGGCCACAAAGTCAAATATCTCTCATATATAATCTCCTTTTAACCCCAACTCAATTTTAATTTAATGTACATTGAATTATCTGCAAAATAAGACCAAATTCAAAAGAATCGAAGTTCATATGTGGAACTTGAGTTTTAGAACCTCAATGTATATTGTATATTTTGTCTGACTTGACCTTATTAATTTATGTACACAACTAACTCTTTTTATTATATTTATTTTCCATTTATTTTCTTTGATTTATAATTTAAAAAAGTGTGTAAAATTTCAAATCATAAATAACCCAAAAATCAAAGAAATGGATAACCTCGAGTCTATATTTAGTGTATGTAAATAAAACTCTCTTATTTTATTTCTTTAATTGTTAATCATTTAAAATTCCAAAAATAGATTAAATTATAAATATTTATTTTATGATTTATTTGATTTTATTTCATATTTTGTTTAAAAATGATAAAAAATACAAAGTTTAAAAAATACTTGTATTCTATGTACATATAAGACCACCAAATTACATCGTAGAAATGACTTATTTTGAAATAGTTCCTTCGTAAAAGTTGTAGATCTCATCGAGACGAACAGTTTCATGAAAGAAATTTTCCGATTTGAGGCCGTTTGGTATTTTATTTAGAATTTTCTTTTATTTTATTTTCATATTTTTGTTGGAGCGACACGTGGTAGCTCCTGAAGCTGGAATTTGTCACCCCCACTTACTCTCCATCCGCACTCTCTTCTTGACTATTGGATGAAGAGCTATTCATCCAACGAACCTCATACTTTTATCTTTTTTATTTTATTTATTTGCTATGTGGCCCATCCTTGGTCATTCGATCTCAACCGATCGAACAACCGAGGCTCCTTCCTTTGTCCTTCTTGCAGTCGCACCCCACTCCTCCATTGATGACCAACGGTTAAACCTCTCGTCGATGCACCACCACTTCCTTTCTCCTCCTCGACATAGTCACCGCCCTATGAAACCCTTGCATTCTCTCTCCAACCCTCCGCCCCTATTACTAAACCCTAACCTCCATCCATTAAAACCCCATGGCCTCGGTCTCACTCTAGTCATCCGCCAACCGAGAGAAGCAGAACCAATTATCCTCGGGGTCTGTCCTTGTGACAAAAGGAAGGCATCACCATCGAGGTGGCAACGATAATTGACCCCCATGTGAGATCCAACTATCTTCTTTATCCTTGTTACAACAACCCTCAGGTGCTACTCCAGCATCTCCAGCCAATGCCACAGGATCTTGAGGTGAGGATCAGAAGCCTCATAAGAGCTTCAACTTCAGGCATTATCCTTTAGATAAAAACCCTTCTTGCCTGTCTTCCAAGATTCTTCTTATTCCTTTAATTTCTTTCTTCTTCTTCTACTTCTTCTTCTTCTTTGCAACTTGTAAATCCAAATCTGACACCCAAAACTCTCGACCCATTGGATGCTTGATCTCCCTCTTTCAATTTCCATCACAACCACCTCATCATGATTCATCTCGATTTTCACAAAGAGACAAGTTTACCAGTCCTCCACTTTCTCCACATCGATTAAGGACCTTTACCATCTACTATTCACTCTTCGTCACACAAAGTTTATAGGGGTGTAAATGAACTGAACCTAAGCGAACATACAATTTTTAGGTTCGATTCATTTATTAATCGAGCCAAAACTTGTGTTCAGGTTCGGTTCGTTTATTTTCAAACTGAATCTAGATTGAAGCTCTAGTTAATTGAATCGAACCTAAGTGAATCTCGAACTTGAGAATTCTTTGAAGAGAGGGAGTGAAAAGAAAAGAAATGAAAGTATATATGTGTGTATGTAATTAGAATATGTATTCACTCATTTTTTCTTTATTTAGCACTTCTCCATCTTTTAAAAAATTAGATAAATAAGGATTCTTCTCTTTGTAAAAATATGATTGTAATATATTTTTATATCGATTCAGATGATGAATAAAGAATAAGGTGGGGATAAGCGATAAATAAGGTTTATACTTGTTCAATTTATTTGAATGGAAAAGTACTATGCATATGGATAGTGAACGTTGTAATACCGATGTGACCATTTATTTTGGAATTGTTATACAGATGTAAAATCTACTTATCCCGTAAATCTTCACTTATCTTCAAACAAAGTCCACTTAGCTTGGGACAAAATCCACTTATCCTGAAATAAGGTTCACTTTATCCATATAAGGATTTGTAAATATGTCTATGTCTTCATCGAGCTTTAAATGAATCGAACCTGAGCAAACTTTTGATTTTTAGGTTTGGTTCGTTTATGTAATTGAGTATAAACTTTTTTTTGAAAGGAAAAAAGGGTGCAAAGTAATTGAGCATAAACTTGTGCTCATGGTCAGTTTGTTTATTTTCGAACCGAATCTTAATCAGACTTTTAATGAGCCGAACGAATATTGAACTTTTTTTGACTCCCCTAAAAGCTTCGAGCTTTATCACTGCCTTCTTGTTGTTCGCTAACCTTGCAGGAAGCTGGGTTTGATTTTGTTATTCTGTTGCGGTCTTGAGATCGGAAGGAGAAGAAGAGGAGTGTCGTAGACCTCCTCAACCACACATCTAGGAGCATACCCCATGAAGATAACCTCCTCCTTCCTTTAAGCCGGAGCTTCATCATTGGAACCATCATCCTCGTCGCTCCTCCATCTGAGGAGGAGATCATGTTCAACCGCAACTCAAATCTTGTAGCCAAGGGAATCAGCAACAGATCTTCACGCCAAGACAATCCTTGTTGGAGGCTGAGCCATCACCATGCACGAACAACAACTCAGTCGGGATACCTCTCGATCGTGTGTCGACCAAGGAGTCCCTATCTCCTGCCAGACCTTTCCAACTCCAGTAACAGTGAAAGAGGGTCACTTTGTTCATCTCCGTCGACTACACTACTTCTCATGATCTCATCCACACAATAGAGGGAAGCCCCGGCCTAAGCTACAGTTATCGTTAGATAAAGGTGGGACCTTAATCTGATGGTGATCAGAAGGTCACACACTCCGCAATCCACCCCTGTTCGAGCCTCCAGTCTTGGCACACCCAAAGCACTAGTACCTAGCCACGTGGAGCTTGGGACTGAGCCACCACGCCTAAACCTCCACGCGTCACATGCCATCACGTGCGGAATAGAGAAACTGCACACCACACTCCAATGTGTCCCGAGATTGTTGTTATTTGTTAAGGTCCCCACCAGCTAGGGCACACACACGGTATGCACTAGAGTGGGAAAATAACAGAAAACCCCTCCCAAGTTTGGTAATTGTATTTTACCCCTTTTCATATTTGTTTGAGATCTTTTTATTTCTACATTTGGGTAGAGACTCCTATGTTTGAGCATAATTTTGAACCCTCATTTCTCATTGCATTTTTAATTTTAAAAATTGCATGTGATAGTTCATTTAATTATCTGCCATATGATAATTTAACTGTATTTTTGTGAGCTTGTGACATTTGACTATAATTCATTCTATGTGAAATTCCATATTTTACCCAATTACATATTTTTAATTCATATTAAATTATTTTGTATTCCAAAAACTCATTAAAAATCACAGTAATAATTTTCCTCTGTCATGTGTCCAAAAATCACATCATTTGCATTTGTAGATTGCTCTAAATAAATTGTTTAGTGATTGAAGTAAATGATTTTTAACTGTTCGTGACTCGGTATTTTTAGGATTTAGAATTTTTTTTGGATGTCTATTATTTAGATACATCTAGGGTAATTTCAATTCTAAAAAATATTTTGGTTTGCTAAATTAAATTTAATTTACTGGAAATCACACTATCTGCATATTTAATTCACAATAAATGTAATTTACATCCAAAATTTTCAAAAAATACAACATGTTAATTTCATCATACTTAACCTCCCGTCCAATTTTTGTATTCCATTTGCGTGAAATTTTGCACAAAACCCTGAAAAAGATCCATTTTTCATGCATGTATTTACACCATAAAATATGTGTGTTTTAGCTCGATAATTGCATAAGATTTCCTGAAAAATACAAATTTACTCATTTGGATTAATTTTGAATCAAACATAATTTGGCTAAGTTTGTTGATTTTCTTAAGGAATCTAATTCATTGAGATTTCGAATTCCATTCACATTGCATAAAAAAGAAAATCTAAAAAAATCCTCCTAAAAAACATAACACCTAAATGATCTGAAAATTATCCTAAGGAGACAGTTGCCTCCCCGAGTTCGACCTCAAGCTTACCTAATTAAAAAAATATAACAGCTTTGTACATTTAACTCATTAATTGAATAAGTTGTTTTTGATTAATCTGTAATTGCCCGACTACAACACATTAATTCCATGTTCTTAGCTAGGGTGTTCTTTGGATTTTTTAAGATTGTGTCGCTACCGAGAGGTACGACTTAGGATAAATTATTTAAAATTTAAAAGTTAGGTTTTCACGTCCCTGGTTGTCTGACCCCCGGGCTCTCTTGTAATTAATTCTCTCTTTTATTTATTTTCAGTACTTGTATCTTTATTTTGTTTATTTTATTTTATTTGTATATCTCGTGATCTGACATAATCTTATATTTTTGTGTGAGGGCCTGATGGATCAGAGCAACTACATTGGAGCCGAGCAACTTAGGTGCATTGGAGGCCGGTTCTTCGTGGGATTGAGCCAACTGAAAGGGCATAAAAATTAAGATCGAGTCGAGTTGTGAGAGAGTGTAGAGTCTAGGTTTTAATTTTTGCATTTTATTAAATTTTTTAAATAATTGTAATAATTATACTTTTATAGGGGTTCCCGTTTGGGATCTCGCGTGTGTACATTGGACTTGGACCTTATTTTTCTTATGGTGTGTCGAGACATGTTTCACTCTCGTGTAGAGGGTGGGGCTCGACTTGAGTGGCTCGTAGGTTAGACCTGCACTCATGACTCTTAGAGCTTTTTCATAGGTCAAACATTTGTTTGTGCTCAAAATAATCTAAGATTACACTTAACACTTAATAAGATGCACCTGTAGAACATTTGATTTAGTCAAATATCAAATTTAATTCTTCCCGACTAATAGAAGCTCCTCCAAGGTGTGGTTTCCTTGCTTGCATTTGCACTTAGTGCGAAAAGTTCAATTTTGTATTGCATTACCACATGTAGAGAGATGGGATGCACTGTAAGTTCCTATTTAGGCATTCATCATCATTTTCCGACTTTGCATTGGCTTTTTCGTTCTCCTTCCTCAGTTTTACAACTTAAGAAATTTAAAAGAATTAGGAGTGTTGATAGGCATGTTGAATGGTGGATTATTTACAAGTGATAACCAACTTAAATCCGGGCTACTAATAGAACCTTGACAAAATCAAAAAAATCCAAAAAGAATAATAAAGCAACATCGAGCACAATCGCGAGCAGTGAGTCTTCCTAAGATAAGAAGATTTGCATTGATGCAGCATCCACGCCGATATTTCCAGCAGTTTCAGTTCCTTTTTTTTGCATTTTGGTTGAGCCCTATACAAAGTCCCAGTGATAGTCTGAGTCATGTAAAGTCGCATTTTGAATTCGATAAAAACTCAGATTATGATGTTTATGTTTTATATCTTAATCCCTAATAATCACTTTAACTTAGGCCTTGTCGAAGGGAGAGAAGAAAAATATGGAAAAGTGATAACGATGCCTTGGAGATGGAAAGGGTATGTCGTGAGGATGTCAAAGTGGAGATCCCTTTCCTTTAATTAGTGGATATGGTTCCTACATTTAAGAAGTATCTAAAGGTGAGATGCACACCTGTTAGGACTAGCAGGAAGAAGAACATGAGAACCGTAAAACATGTATTGTCCATAACTAATACATGTGCGATTAGAAATGAGATTCCAAGGAAGAAGAGAGACTTGGATGCCCACTTCATCAATAGTCAGATATCTGACACATCTTTTGCCCGCACTCTGCTCGATAACGGATCCTCTATTGATCTATTGCCTTATTTCCTCCTAGATCATCTAGGTTTAGGTCATCTTAGGAGATAGAGAGCACTCCTACAGTTTGCAGACCGATCTATTAAGAGACCTAGAGGAATGTTGAGGGACATTATCCTTGACATTGAGGGGAAGCAAGACAAGGTGGAATTCATGGTCCTATATATGGAGTGTCCCCGAAGATGACAAGATTCCCAGATTATCCGTGCTCGTCCTTTTTCGAGGACAATTGGCGCTATATTTGATTATACTATGGTAAAGATATGCTTTCATGCACACAATGAAGGTGTAGAGTTAGAAATGCAGCAAACGAAATGGCAGAGACCTGATTCAGAGAGCGGTACAGAGTATCCCTCGTCGGAAGTTGAGTACTACAGAGTTGACATAGTTGATCACTAGCGGCGGCAGTCAGCGTGGCTTGATGAGTCCCTCTCACCAGGAGAGGACAATGTAGATGAGGCAATTCAATAGATTCTACATGATCAGACTTTATTCACAGAAGACTTTTCTGATGCATCTCCCTACATCCTC
The DNA here is from genome assembly GCA_037367405.1 of Ottelia alismoides. Classification (NCBI taxonomy): domain Eukaryota; kingdom Viridiplantae; phylum Streptophyta; class Magnoliopsida; order Alismatales; family Hydrocharitaceae; genus Ottelia; species Ottelia alismoides. Next base: position 1,374,449 of record JAZKJV010006496.1, read on the forward strand.
GATGACTCAGAAACCAACTTCAGCTTGGCAGACATGTTCCCTTCATGTCAATTAAAGGACAAGGATGATGAGTCAAACACGACTTTTGCCGATTGCATAGACACATTTGGCGATACGACTTCTGAGCAGAATCAGTTAGTGTATACTATCACAACAAATCCACTCACATCCACTAAGAGGCAGGTGAGCTAGATATTCCAGATGATCGAAGTATTCCTGAGCTCAGACCTCTTCCCACTACATTGAAGTATGCCTTCTTTGCGAACCCTCCTCCGAAGTTTTCGGTCATTATCAATGCCAACTTGACCATAAAACAAGAATCTCGCTTGCTAGAGATTCTTGAAAAGAATCGCAAGGCGATAGACTGGAGCATGTCCGCTCTCTGTGAGATTAACCTCGCCTTGTGCTCACATCATATTTACCTTGAGGAAGGTTCTAGACCCTCCCGTGAGTTTCATCGCACGATGAATCCAAACTTACTGGATGTGGTTAAGAAAGAAATAGAGAAGTGATATGATGCAGGATTTATCTATCCCATCTCCATTCCATGTGGGTGGTACCTCTTCATATAGTCCCTATGAAGGCGGGACTTCAAACAGTCACCAACTCAGAAGGAGAGGAGATTCTGACACGAGTAACCACGTCATGGCGTGCCTGTGTGGATTACAGGCACATGAATGTCGCGACGAAAAATGATCATTTCCCCTTACTATACATTCATCATATCTTGGAGAGACTTGCGAAGAAATAATTCTTTTGCTTTTTGGATGGGTACCCGAACTACAATCAAGTAGCCATCGCTCGTAAGGACTAGGAGAAAACCACCGTTACATGTCCATTCGATACTTAAGGAGTGTGCCCTCTACGCGATGCAACGCACCGTGGACTTTCCAGCTGTGCATGATTACGATATTTGCCGATATGGTGGGCGACTTCCTGAAAGTCTTTATGGAGGACTTCTTGATCTACGACGATTCATTTGACTCTTGTTTATCTGATGTCGTGTCTTCAAAAAGTGTAGTGAGGTGAATCCGGTGCTCTCTCCGAGAGAAAGCCATTTCATGGTCCAAAATGGAATTGTGTTGGGGCACGCCATCTCCAAGAGAATATATCCTCTTTTGCACTGATGGACTTTATATTATTGCATTTTGAAACATGGTCATTTAAATTATATATTCTTAACTACTCCTATGCATAAGCACGCCTGAAATTAGATCAATGCATCTTGCTCGTTGGCATAATCAAGAAATCTTAATCATTGTTTTTGTACATTTACGTGCATAGATGCACCAACAACATAATTCTTTGGTTGTTTACGTGCAAGATGAATTGACTTATTTGATTCTTAGATCTCTCCTAAGTACATAAAACGTCTTCATTTTACTCCATGTCAATGCACAACGAGGCATGACACTTCTCTACTTTGTCACAATTAAAGATATCCCTTCGTGAGTTCTTTAGCCAAGGAAAGCGTAGGGGAGTTGTTCTATGATTTTTGGTGTTCTGGCTCTCTCTCTCAAATTTTGCTTCAACAACCTTCTGCCCAATTCTCTTGGTTTGCATTCATATTTATTTCACGTTTAAAAGTCTTTAATCAGATTAATTGCACTTATATTCATGACTCAGAGGTGTTTTTTGTCAAAGCCTTTCTTCGTGAGTGGAAGATAAATCCTTGATAAGATCTTGATCTCGAGGCAATCTCCACGAGAACATTTACTCTTTTACATAATATAAATACTTATAATGCCAAGTTGTGCACTTTGTACACAGTATGTACAACATCGTAAGTAGTTCGTGTAGTTAATGTTTATAAGCATTGAGAAGGCCAAGCTCGAGAACAAAACATATCCTTCATGTAGGGTGATCTTGTCTAAATTTACGTGTAATATGGATTGATTATATGTTTGAGTATACGTGCTTGTGATTATTTAATCTAAAGTTTCAATTGATCTAATTCTCTACAAAAGCACCATTCACCCCATCTAATGCATCTTCATTTGGTAAATTATCTTCATTTGGTAATCTACAGTTGCTAATGATTTCTTCTTATATACTTGAACGTTATTTTGTGCTCAAAACATCGAGCTTTTGAAGAATTCTCAAAATTGTTATCAATAAATACAAACAGAAAAGAGGTATTATATCCATAGGATTTATAGTCGCAATGGTGAATTTAAAAATGAAATTTTTAGGAGCTTTATAACTTATCGAGAATTTACTATCAGTATTCATTTCTAAGAGTTTGCATGACAAAATGAAGTAGTTGAGTGAGAAAATCATACACTAGAAGAATGTGCAAGAATGATGTTTGTTGGATCAAATCTGCTAATGTACTTTTTGAATTTAAGTTGTTGACAAGAAGTGTTTTGTTTCAGTTGTGTTCCTTTACAACAAAATTTACAAAATACTCCTTTTGAACTTTATAGTGATAGAATACATGTACTTTATTATTTCAAACTTCGAGGATGTAGTTGTATTGTTTTAAATGACAATGGCGTTAAAGATAGATTGATGCAAAAAGTTTTGAAGCTATTTTGTAAGTTATACAAACCACTACAAAGCTTGATGTGTTTTCAATAAACGGATACGGATTATCCTGCGGATAAAAAATATATTTTAATGATTGGATTCAATAGGATTTGTTTTGTAATTGACTAAAAATTAATAAACTACAGTACCAATAAAATATTATATTAAATCCAATAACTTGTATAATTAGTGATTAACTAGTATAAAGATCTATAATTTTCTTCCGACTTTTGAAAATGACTCCAGATGCAATATATTTCCAGGAATCTTTTAATATATTTTGAGATACACATATATGTTACTATAAGTATATACATAATACACATATAGATTCATCAATATATATATACCTGCATGCATATCTTCTAAAAATTATGTAACTATATTTGTATCCATATCATAAAAAACTAAAATAATATATGTATCCCTAATCCGCAACAAAATAAAAACACATATCCATATCTGTACCTGTATCTGCCGAGATAAAAAATTTATATTCATATCTGCTTAATATATCAAAACAAGGATATAAAAATATTTGTATCCGAGTGCATCCCTAGGATAATTGCATTGTAAGATACCAAAAAAACAATTTTAATTTTCGGGTTACGGATAAGGTTATGCATGATACCAAACTAAAAGATAAAATCCGATATACATATATCTATATCCATTCACTATCTTGTTCATATTTAAACGGCTTTTATTTTTTCACAACTATGAGTATATATGCTACTATTTTTTTATGGTAGATACAAATACTTTTTGTGGATATGGATATCCATATTATTACTACATATGTTTATTACATAGACATATATTATTGTGTATTGACATATAAAAAATATTACATGATTGCCCACAGTATTTTGCACTTTGGAATCATTATTTCCAAAGACACGAAGAAAATGTATTTTTATACTATATAATTACTTGTTCCACATGATGTGTGTTACTCTAATGTGTGATACTCATAATGTATATTTTAAATACCTTTAGATACCTTCAATGGGTATGCACGTACCAACATCGAGATCCGAATGGGTATACACGTACTAACATCGAGATCGTTGAGCAATAACAGATTGTTCCTTCAAGTTGACTCGCTCAAAGGATAGAATGTTTTTTCTGTATACAAACCAATGCCATACATCCCTTTATATAAGTATATTAGAATGTTACAAATCATCAAAAGCTAACATTCAAAATATGCATGAATATACATTAAATCCAACAATTATTTAAAATTATTAATCTCCGTTTAACGTTAAAAGAGTATTACACATTATTGAATCTATTTTTAAGATTGTAGTTAAAATAAAATGAGGGAGAAGAGGGATAGAATTATCGTTTGTTGTTCTCAACAATGAGCAATCTTATATAGGGCATGATGTCAAGAACGTTATGTACTAAAATTCAAAAGTTATAACAGAAAGTAAAAATATTGATGCTTTTAATAGTGCAAACAATATAAAATTAATTAATTTTTACAAAGACATTGGGCGTTTCACGCACATGCATGCAACATACAAATGTTGCAATAATAATAATAATATGATAATAATAATGGACAAAACACAATGTAATCACATCTTAAAGGAATACGTAAGGTCCAAATTGAAACAATAAAGATTAAAAGAATAAAGAATGGAGTTACAAACACTAAATATAAATACCACAACGTAAAATATTTTATAACATTCCATTCTAGGACAATGATGATAAGGAGGTTGGTAATTAATAAAAAGTTTCGGAGGTTGTTGAGGTTGTAGAACGAAAAAAACATTAGAATGAAAAAATATGTATTTGAAATAAAATATCAATAGATACAAACGCTGATATTATGTATAAAAATGATTCAGTATAAAATTGGATACAAATATATATACATCTATTTAAAATTGGATACAAATATATCTACATCTATTTGCATCCCTACACACGATGCATTGTATAGTATTACTTATTTAGAAATGTTAAATTTGATAATATTAATTAACATCATTTTAATGGAAATACATTTTTTTTGCAATGAAGAATTTTGTAAGTATGTTTTGATAAATTAAACCATTTTAGCGGTATATTAATACAAAATTATAACTTTACATGCATATTTTGTAAAAATTCCTTATGAATATTAATGGCAAATATGTTAAAATCATTTATCTTATATTTTGTGAGTAAAAAAACCAACAAATATTAACAACTAAAATGACAAATAATGACAATAAATTGGACAAATGACGTCTCAACAATTAGCCCCCCCATAGAGAAATTCCTGGCTTCGTCCCTGCATCAGAACCTCCCCACTGCGAGGCGAATGACAATATGATCGCCATTACTGTAATTGGTGGTCTCTGGCCACTATTGGCTTAGACCCCGACTGCAACTTGAACATCAAAGCACTCCATTTATATATATTGATGTTTCTCACATAAAATATGTTGAAAATTCTCATAATCATCCTAGAGATTGGACATTCGTCTGTGATCATCCACCACAACTTATGTTGTGTGCAAACTCACTCTACTTTTTAGTCACACTTCGTATCTAGTGCTTTCTTGATTTGAACTGTAGTCTGTCAAATAGGCTTGTAACTATGAGTTTTGTAAACCAAGCAATGCTAGAGGGACTCGATCAATTTGAACATAATGATATTTGAACTTAGCTTCTAAGTCAAGAATACCACTAATTAGAATTAAGAATGAACTCAGTTAGTATGATATTGTTACTTGGAACAAAGCCAAACTACAAGAGGGTGTAACCAAAAGAATGTTTTGATTTTGATGGAACCTATGCATCTTTTACTATACTTCAATCATTTCACGTACTTTTGAATCATTTCACGTACTTTTGGATTATACATGTTTCAATGATTTCAAACTTTTTTCAAATGGACATTAAACGCGTGTTTTTAAGTGGTTTTATCAATAATAGGTCTTTGTAAGACAAATCTATTGATTTTTCTAATTTTTCAGATCTTGTTTTGCAATTAAAAGGGCTCTATAGATCTTAGACAAGCACATCATTCCGGGTATAATCACTTGTGAAGCTTTCTTTTACCTTTTTGATTTTAAGATTTGTTTAATCGATCTAACACTCAATTAAAAATAAGAAAAAGAATTATTCACTGCACTTGATGGGATTTTTTATGCTTATAATGAATCTTTTTGTAAGGAACTTTCCAAGAAGTTATAGGATGAAGTTTAGTTATATGACGTGAGAATAAATTTTTTCTTGGACTTCAACTCCATCAACTAGAAAATGAAAATTTCACCAATCAACACAAATACATAGGAATTTTTGAGGAAATATAGATAGCATGCAAGTGAAAGGAAAACTGCATATAATGAATATAACACATCGAGATGTAGACAAACTAGGTAAATATGTATCCATAACTCTATAATAGCATGATAGGATATCTACTCTATTTAGCATAAAAGGAATATTTAGATACATGTCTGATACTGTTGATTATAATTTATTTATTTTTTTTAAAAAAAATATTTCTCTTAATTCAAAAGTTGTTAGTGATGCAGATTAACATGGCAGCTAGACGTACTACAAACTACAAGCAAGACTTGTCATTTTATCGGGACTATTTTAATTTAATAGTTCCTAAATAAATGAAATTGTGTGTCCTAATTAACTGACAAGACAAATGCATTGGCATGCGTTTAAGTACTTTTAATGCAAAAGCTTATTTTGGTTTTGATATTTATACTTGCAAATTATCATTTTAGTAATGCACATTTTATCTTAAAATACCAAAGGGTTTCTCAAATAAAAATATGGTAAAGCGCTTTAATATTTAAAAGAACAATGAAGCCCAACTGGACACACAATGTATCTACAAAATAAATTCAATTCTTTCCTTTGCCTGGTGCATCTATGTTAATTAAGTCGGGTTGTAGTAATGGTAGAATTATTTTTCAAAAACTCCACACAAATAATAAGTATCAAGTGAAGAGGATGAGGGGTTTCTTTTTTTCTCGATGAGGTTCAAGGTCGAAAATAAGGATGCAATGGAGCAAATAAGTGAAGTGACTTGAGTCTTAATTCGATATTTTCACTCCCATGTGTAATAGCACAAAGTTTTTAATGTAATTTGTGGTGTGTTTTCAAAAAATGTTTTTAAATATTTTCATATTTTTAATGTTAATAATAATAAGGAAATTTTTTAATTATGTATGTATTATGCATGTACACATACATGTATATGTATTGAGGCGAGGAGGAAACCTTATGACCCAAAATAGTTTTGAAATTTATATGACTAGATCACATGCAATGTTTAAACCTAGCCTAACACCCGTGAAATACAATAAAGACTTTCGGGGTGCAATCATTCAACATTTTCTTTAATAATTTAGTATGTTAGGAAAAAAATCTTCAACAACATGATATCTAAAAAAATGTACAACCTTTACCATTACCAATCTACTATGCAAAATCATGGAATTTTGTCCATGGTAAAAAAAGGACATGACATGCAAAAGGAATCTCAATCCACCAAATAGGGAAAGTGCACACCCATGTAATAAACATCGACCATAATTTAACTTCATAAAAAATAATCCAGATAATCTTCCCATAGATTAGTTAGCTTTTCAAAAACCAATGGACCATGAGAGTCAATGCATCTTGAAACATAAAGAACATGATTAATAATGTCCAAGTCCTTTTCCACCCTATATACTTTATTGTTGACAATATAAATGGGTAAAGGAATTGTTCAACGTATTGATTTTATGAGTGTTTTCGCTACAAACACCCAATGGACAACAATCCAACTCTTGGATGGCGAAAGGCACGGCAACAAATTAAGTCTTTGCCACGCTCCACCATCTACAGTGTCGTGATTGATCAAACTTTAGCCGATAACTACGTAAACGTTGAGAATATATTTTATTTATCGACATTTGTGTTCAAATGTCGACCACGATATATAGAGACCGACGTTAATTTAATAATGTGGCGTGTCTGAATGTTGGAGTTGCATTGATGCTTTTGTAGCACTCAAATCCAATATTTAAATGGATGTCGACTTTGTTTTTAAAATCAATTTCTCCAGGCGACTCTTCAACTACCCCTAAGCCTGGACGTTTCCTCTTCTCCAGACTTCCCATTAATGTTCATTGTTCTCCAAACAATATCAAATCTCTCTACTATTATGGTCGACGGTGGTGGGGGTATGGTGGACGGCGACGACGCATTTCACGACGGAGGCGTGGTTTTCGACACCGACTTTGTTGTGTTTGATGGCAGCAAAACAGTTCGTGGCATTGTGGTGAAGGTTAGGGACGCTGAGGTGGATGCCGGCTTCGGTCCATGATCGACCAACACAGTCCCACACCAATCTCGCTATTTCAATCCAACTCGCATTCAACACTTGATAACGGTATGCAAAATCCCAACTTATGTTGGATTTATATAAGCACATTCTAATCATCAGGTCGATAGAACCTACAATAGATTTAGTTGATATATTTGTTGGAAACCTACTACTAATACGACAAGTTCCTCTGGATTTCAACACATGCCCAACACTTGATGATGGTTAATGGATTTTCTAGTCATACTTGGTTATTTATGTGATTCCATTCATGACTTTCATATTGAAATTGACCTCTGATAACTTTTTGAATGATGTATGTAATTTGTGCAGTTCTTTCAAATCCATGGAAGGATCATTTTGAAAAGAAGAAGAGGAATCTCGAGGGTCAAAGCAGCCAGTCTCCTGCACATATTAGAGAATTAGATGCAAAGTGATTGATGATTAATTATGCTTTGTAGGTCATAACAAATTAGAGTATGACTCACTTTCTTGATGCAATGTAAATTAAGATTCAGAATTGTATTCAATGATTGACATTTTTTTGTTTGATCCATCAGACAATGTTGTCCTTTGAACATGTACAATTTAATCTTTTGAACATATTTTATAATATTAAAAGTTTGTTTTTGATTGTCACATACTCACGTATATAACTTTTTATGAATATGTGTGGATGTTGATTATCGTGGAGCAATTAGGAGTACAAATATCTTGAGACATAAATTTATGTAAATGAACATGATTAGGGTTTAGAACGTTGCTCTTGATTATCCGTCCAAGGTCGACGTTCAAACGTCGTCATTGGTAACCAAGGTCGACGCTCAAATGTCACCCTTGAATATATAACTGCGTAACTAAATTGCCGTTTGAAATTCTTGATCGACGTTCAAACGTCGGCCTTGAAAAGAGAACAAATCGACGTCTGCTGCTTGTGTCGAGTTATCCAAGGACGACGAGGCTGAGGCAACACATACTCATCGACGTCGATATAAGTCACGTTATCCTATGTCGACATTTAAATGGATCAAACCCGACGTTTAGAAACATCGTGTAATGTCCAGATTGTGCTAGTGAGGGTTTAACGTATTGATGCATAAAGTAAATGCATTTGCTCCTACAAAGGTGAGTTCCTGTTTTTAGTAAAGTATGGTGGATGCATCGAAATGTTCGATCGCATAATATACCTACACAAATAGTTCAATGGCACGTCAATGGCACATAAACATTTCAGAAATGATGGGAAAATATGAGTTATAGTGAACATCAATGATACAACAACATAAATGTTTTTTGCGAATAAAATGACATAAAATTGAGGTTCAAAAAGATGTTCAATTTGAAGGGTATCAATTAGGGATGCAAACGGTTACGGATATATCCGTATCCGATCCGTCACCGTATCCGTTTTACACAGAATTTAACATCCGGATCTGTATCCGTTTTAAATGGATACGGATATGGATATTGTTTTGATATCCGTAAACATCTGTATCCGTATCCGTTTTTGCATATAAATATTGTCATTAATTTATTTATAACCATATATAACATAATTCTATACTTTCTTTTACTATATTTGTATAATTTTTATGATACAAACACATTTAATAAATTTATTTCATGTGTTTTCCATCCAATTCATATATATTTAAGTTGTTTCTATAGAGTATTTCTAACATTATTCATTTGTGATTGGTATCCATTTTACATCGTATCAGTTTTTGAATGATATGGTAAGGTAGTTTTAATATCCATCAATATATGTATCTGCATCCGTATTCGTATTTAAAAACGGATAAAGATACGGTAATACCTATATCTGTATCTGTATCCGACCGTTTGCATCCCTAGTATCAATGCACTAATAGAATACATAAAAAAAAGATCAATGCAATCATCAAAAGAAATTAATGGCTCCATTTTTTTTAACACAACATACGTCTCCCCAGAAGAGATCGGCGGGCGAAGTCACCTCTGCTATATTAAAAACTAGGGTGCATACCCGCGCTTCGCAGCGGGGTAAAGTGAAATACCAAAAATGTAGATCTATTTCAGAGTTTTTTCTTCCACAGTCTATCAACTATCATTGTCTTTTGACGCAAATGAATATGTTTTTCCTATTATTGGAAGGAAATTAGAATACAATAGATGCATTATAAAATGTGAATGAAAGAAAACTAAACTGTAGGGGTAGTAATAAAGGAAAAAATTATATATGAAACATTATATTCAACAAAATATCTCTATTTAATTTTAGACAATATATAGAAAGAACGCAGTCTCAGTAAATTATTATAAACGTGCACGAAGGAATTTATGTATTGCTTCTTTATATCGTCGCATATTGGGCATTGAAACAAAACTATATGGATACAGAAAATTCATATCAAACTATAACAACTATAGACGGAAAAAATTCATGCACTTGACAACAAATCAATCTTATTCCATCAGCTGAAGTAAAAGTTTACGTATTTGTATGCTGGGATCTTATGTCCTTGAATCTATATGCTTCGATAGTTTACCGTATACTTCTGTCTATATACGACGATAACCAATCTCCAGCTTGCGAAAAAAGCATATGCAAGAGAATGCAGATTAAAATTACCAAAACTATAATATAACAATGTCAAAGTAAACACACACACATATATATATTTGTAAATAATAAGATCAAAAGATAGATATAAATCTTGCAACAATAGATAGAAAGGTTAATTAAGGAATATTTTACAAAGATGACATAATTTCTTATAAAAAACAGTTACATATTAGTACATATATTTTGAGATCACGCAATTGAAATTTACAATTGAATCCCGCTATTTAACTAATGTTTATGAATGGTGAAAGCATACAAGTACTTGAAACTTGTTGCAAAGATAGAGATTTTTTTCCCACAAAACACACAACCTCACCTCCATTTTAGTAAAGGTGAATCTGGAATTTTCTACCACAAATGATGTGATTAAAAATAGAATAACCATTATAGGGAGAATAAAAAAATAAAAGAGGTCGAAAGGTGCACATTGGGTGGAATTTTCGAAAATGCTTGTTAGGGCGATGCTTTTAAATAATAAGACCAGGATAAGGTGGAGGAGTAATTAACAAAAATGACATAATTTCTAATGAAACAAAATAACTACATATTAGTACATATATTTTGAGATTATGCAATTGAAGTTTACGATTGAATGCTACTATATAACTAATGTTTATGAATGATGAAAAAATACACGTAACTGAAACTTATTGCAAAGTTATATAGTTTGAGCTATTTGTAGTTGGAAAAATTAACCAAGATGGCCTCGATTTCATTACAATACCAACCTTCTAGTAGTTCATGTGAACTATTGTTACCCTAAACTCTAGTATTTTCTATGAGTAAATGATTAGTGGAAGAATCTCCGTGATTGTCAGCCACATCTGATCTTGAACTAAAATCTAACTCAACTGATGTATCACAACCATGTGTAATAGTTTTTCTCATTTTTCTCATACATATTACATCCATAGGACGACATCTGTTCATTCTAAACACGTCTCTCAAAGCTAATTCATGATCATTGGTATTTACATTCATGTTTGTTTCTTTTGTTCTGCAAACATCTTGAGTAATTGACACGTCGTGGGAGACATCAAGAACATTTTTTTCCATTTTGCACGCATGATTTCTTTACGGCAGCTCTTTTCTTTTACAAACACCTAGATTCCCATGAATATTATTATTCATCATATTCATTTTATTTTTCATTGTAACCTTTAATCAGTGAACTCACGATTATTAACAATTCCTGGTCGAATAAAAAATGAATGTCATTTAAAAAATTGCAGCACGTATTTTATGTAAAATACCATTTCACTTTAAATTTTCTATCAAAGATGCAGTAGTGAAAATAAAATCATATGTTAAAAAAATGATTTAATCGATATTGATGGAGAAAAAACGTACGTAACCTAACTTCATTGTATGATTTAAAAGCATAGAGTTGTTGAAGAAGAGGAAGATTTGTTACATGCAGGACGTGTTGATTTTTGGCAAGGATTGACCTATGGTGAAATCAGAAATATAAATGTATGCAACCAAACTTCCTTCAATGATTTAAAAGTAGACAATTAATGAAGAGGAAGAAAATTTGTTACCCACAGAACATGTTGAATTTGACCAAGTATTAACCTATGGTGAAATCAGAAATAAATACATATAAAAAGATAAATATTTAGAACCTTTTCATGTTTAATACCAACTAAGAATAAAATGGCTTTCACTATCAAATAAATCTAAAACTCTGCTCATGGGATGGGAAAAAGTAAAGATCGTTTATTAAAGAAGTCAACATTTAGTGAACATATATTATAATGACAATTATATTAATTTTACATAAATCGGCATTGCATGTTACATTCCACACAGAACAACAAATAATTTGCATCGTGTATTTTAAATGCGCGGCATTCTAAAAATTGGGTAGACTATGCTAATAATTAAGATGGATAACAGTAGACATTTCTAAAAATTAGCATTAAGTTAAGCCCAGTTCATTTGTTTCGGACTTGGGTTGGACTTTGATAGATTTTCCGAGCCTCGGCTTGTCCAAAGCCCATTAGGTTAATGGACTTAGATCGAGTCTTGTGAAGCCCGCATCAGTGGCTCGCCCTAGTGGTCATCCTTAGTTACACATAGACCTGGTCAAAATGCGGGTCGGGCTGAACAGGTCGGGTTCTAAAGCCCCATGTCATGGGCCCGCCCCGGCCCGTCCCATGGGCCATACTTCAAGGCCCAAGTCCAATCCATGTTTGGGCCGGGCCATACCAAGCCGACCTATGGGTTGAATGCAAAGTATTTTTTTCTCATTTTTATTCTAGTTTATAGAGATGAATAAGTTTTTTGAACATCATTTAATTATTGTAATAAGTTACCATAATATGTGTTACTTGACATTTAAACTATAAAAAATAAGGGTTTTTATCACTTGTGCCCCTCTGAGATATCGCAATATCTGGTATGCCCCTATCTTTTTGGTAATATCAGTTGTGACCCTCACTTCTTGCTAATCCATCACTTGTGCCCCTCGGGTTAGTGACCGTCCCTTACCAACACAAACGGACGTTAACTTGAAGGACACAGATGGAATTAAATTAAAAAAAAGGGCAGAAAAGTCGATCCCAGAGTCCCTCACGGACCTCCAAAGTTTAAATCTTTCCTACAATAACTTTAGTGGGTCCATCCCTGTTTTCCACACGCAAAGTTCACAGAAGAGTCCTTCGAAGGCAATGCCCAGAATCTCTGCGGCGATCCGTTGAAGAGATGCTTCGGGAGCTCCGGTTTGAGCTCCGGTTCGATTGTCGGGTTAGTGATCGGACTAATGGCCGGGGGTGGTCGTGCTGACCTCTCTCTCCATTGGGTACTTGCAGAGAAGGAAGATCAGGGGAAGGGGCAACGCATCAGTCGAGGAGGACATGGAGGAGGAAGCCAACAGTGGAGGTAGACAAGGGAAGCTGGTGGTATTCCAAGGAGGAGAGCACCTGACGCTGGAGGAGGTGCTCAATGCGACGGGCCAAGTGGTGGAGAAGACCACATATGGGACAGCCTACAAGGCTCAGCTCGCGGACGGGGGCATCATTGCTCTCAGGCTGCTCAGAGAAGGGAGCTGCAGGGACTGAGCTTCTTGCTTGCCCGTCGTGAGACAGCTCGGTCGCGCCTGCCACGAGAACTTGGTCCCTCTGTAGGGGATCGTGGCGAGGTACGTCGCACTTTCACCTTCTTAAACGAGAGAGATATAGAGAGGGAGAGATGGAGAGAATGAGAGGGATGGTTGGGGGCTCCCGAACTCGAGGTGTTTTTGCTCCAATGATCGGCTTCTTCTCCATTAGGAGTCTATTTATAGGGCGCTAGCCCCTCGAGCCGTCCGCCCCTCAACCTCACGCCCTTCCGCCATATCCGGTCATCCCGCAACCGCCGGCCGCGAAACGGCCGGGGTGCAGTTCCTGACCACTTAAGGTCACTCGTTTTTTTGGAACCGTTCAAACATCTCCCACTTGACCGAAGTGGTCAAAACATATATGCTCCCACTATTCGTGTAGCATATACATGGAGATTTATCATGTGAGGATCATTATCTATGAAACCTCTTTCTTGACTCATACATTCCTGAGTCCCATTAAACCAACATGTTTAATGTATGTTCCTGCTGCTATTCCTTTCGTTAGGGAATCAGCCAACATGTCACTGGTAGGTATGTAGGTTACCGTGATTTCTTGCTTCGCCACTATATCTTGTATATAGTGATATTGGATCTCAATGTGTTTTCCTTTAGAACTATTAGCCCCACTATTGATCAAGCTTATCGCAGCTTGATTGTCACAATACATTTCAATTGGCCCTTTTATCAATTCGAGGCTTAGGTTCTCTAGAAAACGCCTGATCCATACAGCATGAGTGGTGGCCATGCTACATGCAATGTACTCAGCCTCCTGTGTATGTCGAGATACACATCCTTGTTTCTTGCTCCCCCAAGAAACGGCTGCACCACCAAACATGAACATGTAACCTGATGTGGATTTTCTATCATCTACATCCCCTCCGAAATCAGCATCGGAGTAGCCTACCACTTCAAGCGATTCTGCTTGATACACAAGTTTCAGATGTACTGTCCCTTTCAGATATCGAAGAATCCTCTTTACAGCTTCCCAATGTGCTGAACCGGGATTGCTTTGATATCTACTGACTAAGCTTACAGGATAGGCTAAGTCAGGTCGAGTACACAACATTGCATACATTAGACTTCCCACCGCCTGTGCATATGGTACATCTAAAGATTTTTGCCCCTTTCCGGGACACTGACTCTTATTGAGTCTCTTTCCCATCACAAGTGGTGTTGGAGCTGGAGTGCTGTTCTGCATTCCAAATCTCCTTAATACAGTATGCAAATATCTTTCCTGACTAAGGCTCAATGTCCTTGAGTCCATGTCTCTTGTTATTTGAATTCCAAGAACATAGGATGCTTCGCCCATGTCCTTCATCTCAAATTCATTGCTCAATTTCTGTTTGATTTCATTGAGCATTTGTATGTCATTACCTGCGAGCAGAATGTCATCTACATACAATGACATGATTGCAAACCTGCTCCCACTCTTCATGACATACACACAGTTATCTAATTTATTTGAAACAAATCCAAATTGAATAACTTTCTCATGAAATTTGAGATACCATTGCCGTGAAGACTGCTTTAAGCCATATAATGACTTTCTTAACCTGTAAACCTTTTTCTCCTGACCTTCAACCTGAGATCCATCAGGTTGTCGCATATAAATCTCTTCCTTTAATTCTCCATTAAGGAAGGCCGTCTTCACATCCATTTGGAATAATTCCAAATCCATATATGCGACTATGGCTAAGATCATCCGAATGGATGCAAACTTAGTCACTGGAGAGTAGGTTTCCTGGAAATCTATTCCAGCTTGCTGAGTATAACCCTTGGAAACTAATCTGGCTTTGTATTTGTCAACAGTACCGTCAACTCGGTACTTTTTCTTGAATACCCACTTACATCCTATGGATTGCCTACCTTCTGGCAAATCACATAATTCCCAAACACCGTTTCGCTCGATTGAGTCCAACTCATCTCTCATGGCGGCCGACCATGATTCCGACTCAGATGAAGCCATAGCTTCATTAAATGATATGGGATCTGTACAATCTGCGACATCCTCATCCACGGTGTAGCACGACGCCTCGCATCCATAGAAATGGTAATCTTCCATCCATGCGGGCCGTGTTCTGGGTCTCTTGTTGCCGATTATACTCGTGGGTTGTGTAGGTCCACCCACTTCATCTAAAGGATCATCATGTTCCATAGGTTCATTCTCTACATTTGGATGATTGATATCATCCTCAAGTTCTTGTCTAATGCTCAAGTCGTCTTCATTGTCTTGTAAGACAATCAGAGGATCTGATTCCTCTACTTCATGCTCCTTTTCTTGATGAATTTCAAGAAAAGTTGCATCACGACTTTCGATCAGACCTTTAGTTTCATGGAAGAACCTATACCCTTTAGAATTTTCACTATATCCAATAAACTTGCACTTTAATGTTCTGAAGTCTAGCTTGTCTCTAAGCTGACTCGGTACCAGAACATGTGCTACGCATCCCCATTTTCGGAGATGGCCCAACTCGGGCTTTCTGCCATTCCATATTTCATATGGCGTTGATTCTATGGACTTGGTGGGAATCCTATTCTGTATATAGTTCGCAGTCAACACTGCCTCTCCCCAGAATTTCTTGGAGAGTCCTGAGTGTGAAAGCATACACCTTACTGCATTCATCAAAGTTCGATTCTTTCTTTCAGCTACACCATTATGTTGTGGTGTATAGGGCATTGTAGTCTGCCTACGAATGCCTGCCTGAATACAGTAATCCTCAAACTCCTTTGAGGTATATTCCCCACCTCTATCTGTCCTAAGAGTCTTGATTGGTTTTCCCAATCTTGTCTCCACTTCTGTCTTATATCTCTTAAATGTTTCAAGTGCCTCCGACTTTCTTCCTAAGAGATAGACATAGGAGAATTTAGAGTAGTCATCAATGAATGTTATAAAGTATTCCTTATTTCTATGTGTGCTGACGCTCAATGGTCCACATATGTCTGAATGGATCAAACCTAGTAACTCTGTTGACCGAATTCCGGTTGAGAAGGGTTTTCTCGTCATTTTACCGGTCAGACAGTGTTCGCAAGGCAATGTCCTTGCACCCGTGATTTTAGGCAATAAATTTGCCTTAATCATTTGATCCATCTTAGAATTTCCTGGATGACCCAGTCTCATGTGCCATAAGTCATAGTCAGACAAACAACACAAGGAATAATCAGAAGAGACATTCATTGATTCACTAGAAGTTATTACAGGAAGACAAAATAGGTCATGCTCGGGTACAAACTTTCCCATCGCATAGACCTTCTTATTCTTGCCTATAGATACACGCTTATTATAAAACCTAACTTCGAAGTCCTTCTTGAGCAGCACTGGGACAGAGATCAGGTTCCGGCGTATCCCTGGAGCATACAGTACATCATTCAGCACCATAATACTATCCCCCAGGTCAAGTCTGTATGTCCCAACACCTTCCACATCCAGGTAGGTGTTGTTCCCCATGAAGATCCTCTGTTCGCCTTTGCTCAGCTCCTTGAAGTCCACCAGGCCTTCCTTCGTCTTGGCGATGTGTCTGGTTGCTCCAGAGTCGATCCACCATCCATCACTGTCCGTGATGACGGAGTTGCATTCCACGACAGCCGCGAATTTCATCTTCTTCTTGCCTTTATTTTCAGGTACTTTAGAATTTCCCGGCTTCTTCTTGTTGGGGCAATTGACCTTGAAATGGCCATATTTGCCACAACCGTAGCAAGAGCCGCATGGGTATTTCCCACTCTTTCCCTTGAAATTCGCCTTGGAGGGGCCTAGCCTTTTCTTCGCGTGCACGGCATTCGCTTCTTCTTCCTCCTCGACCTCAAAGATCTCAGCTTTCGATCTTTATTTGGAGAGGTCCTGCTCAATCGCCAGCTGTGCAGGTAGGTCCGTCACAGACTTAATGTTGCCGTTCATTCTAAGAGATGTGGCAACCATGTCGAATGACGGAGGGAGACTTCCTAATATGGCTGCGATCTGCATCCTCTCCGGAATCGCGCAATCAGAAGCCGCAAGATCCTTGGCCATCACGATCATCTTGTTCACGTGCTCGAGGACGCTTTCAGATTCCTTCATTCTACACGAGTTGTACTTGTGTAGAAGAAGCTGGACGCTCACTTCGGATTTGGAGTGATATTTCTCCTTAACCGCGGTCCAGAGCTCGTAGGCTGATTCGCAGGTCTCAAAGACCCGAATCAGGTTCAGATCCATGTGGGTCAGCATAAAGCTCCTAGCCCTATTATCTGTTTTCTCCCACTGTTCGCGGGACCTAATTTCCTCCACAGTCGGATTTTCAGATAAAGTTGGACCGGGTTTGTCTATGATGGTGTGTATGCTATCGTGTAGCAGGCCAAAGTAGATCTTCCTACTCCATAATTCATAATTGGTACCATTAAGGTACTCAATTTTCCCTACCTCAGTGGCAATAGTCTTGCTTGTCATTTTGGATCTAATAAAGAAAATATAAGATTGTTTGAGAATAATTGCAGTTTTTTTTATAAGCCTATCAAACAGAAATTGAGCAATAAAAAAAATTCTACTTAGTTCATCCAACAAAGTGCCTAAAAGTAATAGGATTAACTAATTACGCAAAAAAATGGTGCAAGTGTGTTTTAAAGCAAAGAAATTTTTTTTAAAGGAATAATTATGTGATTAAAAAAAACTCTATTTTTTTTAAAAAAAACTTCTTAATCAACAAGCACATTAACAACAATGAGTTGTGTAGAAGAGTAAACAAACAAAAAAGTTATTAATTCAAGAAACTTTAGCAATTAATTAAGTAATTAATTTATTTATTTTTTTTAAAACAATATAAAAACTTGTAACAAAGATCCTTTTTAAAAAAAATTAAAACACAACTCTGGTAAAAAAATGAATTTTAACATTCTTGTGATATGTTGTAAAAAAAAATATTACGACAAACTAAAACAAACCTTTTATGAATTAGAGAGTAAAGTGATCTTACGATTCAAAAAAAACTCAATCAACAATAATATTAGACCAAGGCTACCTAGTTAATAACACAGTATATATATGACGTCAAAAAAAAAGGCAAATCAAAAGAACGGTGGATAGGGGGAGTTTAATGAGAAATTATAAAACCACACCTTCCCTTTTAATATTTGACTTGAGATTCTCAAAAAAACGTGACAAAAAAAAACGTGCAAAGCAAAACACGGGTGGAAGGGTCAAGAGGTAAATTTTTAATAAGAAAAACAATCACGGGTGAAACTGACAATTCACAAAAAAAATGGGGTAAAACACTGTGCACGTTATGCCTTCACGTGATTCACTGGTTAGGGATTCTCACAAAAAAGACAAGGGCTGACAAGGATATCTCGTTTCACGTGAATACTTTCAAGTAATTAAAAAAAATGCAAGGGCTTCTCACAAAAAAGACAAGGGCATTCACGAGATCAAAAAAAAAAGGAACCTTTGTTCTGTGTTTTAGGGTTCTTACGTCGCCGCTGCTGTGACCTCGCGTTAGGGTTCTCCACCACGCCGCCGCTGCCTGCCTTTGAGGAGATAACCGCGCACACGGTCGGGATCGGAGGTGCGTCGACGTGTGGATGCTCTGATACCAGTAAGGGATCGTGGCGAGGTACGTCGCGCTTTCACCTTCTTAAACGAGAGAGATATAGAGAGGGAGAGATGGAGAGAATGAGAGGGATGGTTGGGGGCTCCCGAACTCGAGGTGTTTTTGCTCCAATGATCGGCTTCTTCTCCATTAGGAGTCTATTTATAGGGTGCTAGCCCCTCGAGCCGTCCGCCCCTCAACCTCACGCCCTTCCGCCATATCCGGTCATCCCGCAACCGCCGGCCGCGAAACGGCCGGGGTGCAGTTCCTGACCACTTAAGGTCACTCGTTTTTTTGGAACCGTTCAAACACCCTCTGCGCGCCTTCTATGAAGGCGAGCGAGGGGAGAAGCTCCTCATCTACAACTACCACCCCAATCGGTCGCTCCACAACCTCTTGCATGGTATGTAAACCTAACATCAATCCGGATGTTTAAACCGTATGATTAAATTTGAACTGCAACCGCTCTAACAGCTAATTAACACGCATGCAGAGAGTAGTGCCGGGAGACCTATGCTGAACTGGGCAAGGAGGCACAAGATCGCCCTCGGAAACGAGAGGCCTCGCGTACCTGCACACCATGTCCATCACACACGACAACGCCCGGTCGAAGAACGTCCTCGTCAACGAATTCTTTGTGGCGAGGCTCATGGAGCACGGACTGGATTGGATGATGGTGGCAGCTGTGGCTGACGAGATGATCTCCGCGGTGAAGTCGGACAGGTACAAGGCACCTGAGCTCCAGAGGATGAAGAGGACTAGCACGAGAACGAACGTCTACTCCTTCGGCATACTCCTGCTTGAAATTCTGATGGGCAAGAAGCCCGGGAAGGACGCGGATGCGGACTTGCCGGCAGCGATGAAGGTGGCAATGCTGGAGGAGAGACGATGGAGGTCTTCGATGTGGAGTTGCTGAAGGGGTAAGGAGTCTGATGGAGGAGGGCTGGTGCACGCGTTGAAGCTGGCGATGGGCTGCTGCGCACCGGTGGCGGCGGTGAGGCTCGACATGGGGGAGGTGGTGAAGCAGCTGGAGGAGAACATGCCGAGGAACAGATCAGCGCTATACAGTCCGGCGGAGATCAGAAGCGAGATCGACACTCCCTTCTAATCTCAATGTTCCTCGCCAACTGCATCTTCCAGATGGGGGGCGCGGCGGTTCTCCTCTCGAACCGGCGTCGGTCCAAGTACCAGCCGGTCCACACGCTACGAACCCACAAAGCGGGAGAAGACGGAGCTGCAACTGGATGTACCGACTGTGTCCTGGTTCCGAGGATATCTACGATCCTCTGGTTGCAGCGGGAGAAGACAGAGCTGCAACTGGAGGCGTGGCAATTCAAGCCGTACGTGGGAGGAGCGGATGGCACACGATCCCCGGTCCAACCTCTCTCAAGCATATGGGGAGGAAGAAGATAAGAAGAAGTCTGGACAATAATACCCTTCCTAACTGCACCAAGGTTTGAAAAAACCATGTTAAGTCAACTCATTAACGGTCAATCTGACGGAAGGGTACAAGTGATAACAGAGAAAGATTGAGGGGCACAACTGATATTACCCAAAAAATAGGGGCATAACTGAAATTAAGATATCTCAGAGGGGGCAAAAGTGATAAAAACCCCCAAAAATATTATAATATTGATAATGTAAAATAATAATTGAAGTAAAACTATATATTAGATGTATGCAAATTGTAATTTTAAATATATTTTTTTATATTTGCAGACGCAGACCGAGTTTTGTAGCACGTCCACGGCCCGTTCAATTGATGGACATCGAGCTGGACCGATCCATTCATGAAATCCCTTAACCAGAACCCAGCTCATGAACTAGCTTGACGAACGGGCTCCGGCCCATTGGCCAAGTCTAGTTATCACATTAGACATGGGAAAAGCGTGCTTGACAGAATAAATACAAGAATAGAAAATTGAGGAAGAGAGAGAAAGTCTCGATCAGGAATTTCACTAATCAATCACACATGATTAACACGGGCAAAACCGTCCATCAACCCTCAGCTTCCTTCCTTCTTCCGTCTCCCACCTCCTCCCCTTCTCTCCTCCGCTCCAGTTGGAACCCTAAAGACCACCATCTCGATCTCTCATGGCGCGTCGCTCCCTCCCCTCCTCAGACACCTCCTCCAAAACCCTACGAATCCCACTTCCCCCCTCCCATGGCGGAGATCCGTGACCTACATGCCCCGGCCGGGCGACGGCTCGCCCCGCGCCGTCACCCTCATCCCCGGCGACGGCATCGGCCCTATGGTGACTGGCGCGGTGGAGCAAGTGATGGAGGCGATGCACGCGCCTATCTACTTCGAGAAGTACGAGGTCCGCGGCGACATGACGACGGTGCCGGCGGAAGTGATCGAGTCGATAAGGAGGAACAAGGTATGCCTAAAGGGAGGGCTGCGGACGCCCGTGGGCGGAGGAGTCAGCTCGCTCAACGTTCAGCTCAGGAAGGAGCTGGATCTGTTCGCGTCTCTCGTCAACTGCTTTAACTTGCAGGGGCTTCCCACGAGGCACGAGAACGTCGACATAGTGGTCATCAGGGAGAACACCGAGGGGGAATACTCGGGTCTCGAGCACGAGGTGGTGCCCGGTGTCGTCGAGAGTCTCAAGGTGATTTCCGATCGGTTTATCATCTCTTTTGTTTTTGCATTATGAGTTTTGATTTTGATGAAATATTACGAGTTTTAGAAGGGGAAATTGAGAAAAGGTCGAATTTTGGTCAAATTATTGATTGTTGACAACACGGAAGTGAAAAAAGGTCGAATTTTTGTTGGACTTCTGTGTTTGGACGACGGTAAATTGAAAAAGGTCGAATTTTTGGTCTTCACGTTACAAATAAAGGTGGAGCTCCTTTTTTTGCAAAAGTCGGAAATTATTTATCAATCCGAGAGGAGTCAGGGAAGGAGAAATGCTATGGCGAGCCTTAAAGCAAAGTAAATTAAATCTCCAACAAACTTATGCAGATCTCGGACCAACAATATGGTTAGAAAAGAAGGAAAGTGAACAAGGGTGATGCGATTGGGAATCGTCTGTGTTTCGCTCCAGTCTCTAGATAGATTTTTCTAAACATCTGGGTTGTTGTCAGATTTCCAAAATTAGGAATAGGATTTCAGGAGAGGATAATATCACAATAAATATACGAAGGGATCTTAGTTTTTTGGATATAAGCCCGAGATTGATCCAAGATAGATCTGAATGGAGGCGAAAAATCCATGTAGCCGACCCTACTTAATTGTGGGAAAAGGCTTTGTTGTTGTTGTTGAACTGGTTGCTAAATTGTTTGTTGAATTTATGGATTTTGACATGGGGAAAGTATAGGCTGCATTTTGGACCCCAAAATATTGAATTTTCTATGCTCAAGGACCATGCTACAATAGTAAATGGGTTCTGTAAAAAGTGAGGAAAGAACTTCACAATTGCCGTCATGAAGTGGCATGTGGTATCAATCTGTTGTACCTGAGTCTGGATATTGCTTACTGTTAGAAAAATAGGAAGTAGAAGCAAAACATGGAAAATGATAAAGAAAACAAGAACAACGGGATTTTACGTGGAACTCTACTCCGTGAGGAGCGGGATGAAACCACGGGAGAAGGCCTCAAAGGACCATGTTTGTCTATTGACTTTCTTAATGGATACATGAGGTTTGTGGCTCCTTATATAGCCTCCACAGAGCCTTCAAGTCCCACCACTGGTAGATGTGAGACTAAACTCTTGGATGAGGTAAATGGATCCTGGAGAGATCCATTTACCCGTCTCCCATACATGTGACACATATATCAAATACTGCAACACTCCCCCTCAAGCCAGAGCATGCAATGCTCATCTTGGACAAACATAAAGAAACTCAACTCAACACTACATGACACTACTGACAATATCAACTCAACGCGCACAACTGCTGTTGTCGAGGACGTTGCTTCTCATGCCGTGCAGGTGAGGAGGACGAACGGGCTGTAGTGTGAGTCTGCTGAATCTCCTCGTCGGAGAGCATGTGCTCTGAACTGCGCCTGTCTGAGTCACTGCAACTGAAATGAGTCTCCTCGTCGGAGTACTCTGGCCCGCCACAATATGTGGACAACTGCTCCATCTCTGAAAAAGGGTCGGACTGAATAAGGGCCGTGGCTGTGCAATCCTCGTCGGAGTTCACGGTCGCTGGAGAATGGAGTCTGAATGAAGTCTCATTGTCGGAGAACTGGATCTCTCCCATCTGGCTCAGAGAATGGTATACTACTCTGGTATCTCTATGATACCACATGAAAACCCTTGCCAACATGGCATAGGGAATGATCCTCTACTCCAGAGTCCTTATGTCTCAAATGAAAACTCTGGCCTACAAAACATGAAAGGATGGAGACATCTGAACTGATGGCATATATGTGCTCATATGAAAATAATCGCAAACTCGTGCATGTTTGAAAATGAGTCTCTCTCTGGAGAACTCGAAAAATGGGTCACTCAACATGGAGTGCCTCGAACTTGGACTCTGGCTAATCTGAATGTTGAGTCTGAATCTGCGCATCATGCCGTGGACTCGGAATCTAAACATCGAGTCTGAAATTGCGCATGGAAAATCTTCGTCTGAAAACTGTAGAGTCTGAACAACTGGTTGGCCTGGAATCTGACATCTGAATCTGGATCATGGAACAAAACTGTGACTCTAAATAATACTCCCCCTTTCTCCCATACTTGTCGGAAAACATGGACGTCGACCAAGTTGGGAGAAGACAACAATGATGGGGACAAAACAAAAACCACTTAGCCGATCACACATTTGTCGGCTTTTCAAAACATTCATCATTCATTTTTTTGAAACAATTTTTTAAGCCGTTGACATTTTTTTTCTCGGCTTTTCACCCTTTTTTTTACTTGCGTACGGTTTTTTTGTACGCGCCTTTTTTTTTTGAAAAACACATTTTTAAACATGGAACTCTCAGCCCAAAGTTGGACCCAACTCTTCCTTTTCTTTTTTTTCTCATACCAGGCTACATTTTTTTTGGAATAAAACCACTTGGTCTATTGGGCCCAACTTTATTCTCTCCCCTCTTCTTTTTCATTTTTTTATTTTACAGTATGGCCCACTTACGCCTAGGAAAATTTCCTTCCTTTTTTAAGGCCACGAAGCCTCTGGGAACCCTAGAGTGGGAATCCTCTCACAAAAGACCCGCCGCCGCCAAGTGGCTCTTGCAGGGAGGCGGAAGCGGGTGCCGCCTTGGGGCCGCGCAGGAGGTCTCGTTGCGCGGGTCTGGGTTTGATCTGGAAGAGGACCGCCACCGCCGCGGAGGAGGGCACAATGGGAGGCGTACTGGGCGAGTAGGGCGCGCCGCCGAGGAATCTTCTGCTTTGCAGGTCGCCACAGCAGCATCGACTGTAAGGGTTTTTCTGCGGCTGCTGCCTGGGTCGATCTGCGGCGTTGCTGGGGAACGGGAGTGGCCGCGCGATGCTGAACGGGAGGCGCCACATGCTTGGCTGCAAGGATGCCGCGAGGGATCTTCGCGCGCGTGAAGTCGATGGGGCCACCGCCTTGGCGCATCTGCGCCGCTGCGTGCTGGGGGAGATCGCTGGAAGGGGGAATCTGCGTGTCGCCATGGAGATGCGGCTCCGCCTGGACCGCCAGGGGATCGAGCCGCCTGAAGAAGGTTTTGAGATAGCCGCCATCGCCGAGGGTTCCTGCTTTCGTGCGGGGAAGGAACGACAAGGGTTGCACGCGGTTAACACCCTGGAGAGGTTCTTGCGGGGGATGGGGCCTGCGTGCCTGGAGAAGATGCAGGTCCCCGCCTGTTCGTGCATGATCTGGAGCATCTATGCGAAGGAGGAACGACGCCACTTGATGATGCGAGAGCTGAAGGCTCGAAGGAGCAAGCCCAACGAAAATTAGGGTTTCACAAAACCCTAGAACTTCATGAACAACTTCCAGAACTTCAAAGTAATGTGCAAGAATCGAACATCTTAAATACTCGAATCTCGAATCAAAATAAAAATCATAATAACGAAAACTCGAGGATCGAACCTGCTCTGATACCATGTTAGAAAAATAGGAAGCGGAAGCAAAACATGGAAAATGATAAAGAAAATAAGAACATCGGGATATTACGTGGAACACTACTCCGTGAGGAGCGGAATGAATCCACATGAGAAGGCTTCAAAGGGCCGTGTTTGTCTATTGACTTTCTCAATGGATACAGGAGGTCTGGGGCTCCTTATATAGCCTCTACAGAGCCTCCAAGTCCCACCATTGGTAGATGTGGGACTAAACTCTTGGACGAGGTAAATGGATCCTGAAGAGATCCATTTACCCGTCTCCCATACATGTGACGCATATATCAAATACTCCAACACTTACTGGTTACATTTGCCAACTTCCAGAGAATAGTAATTGGGCGTTAAAGTTAAACATTCTATCGATTAAATTCAGCTCAGGACTGCAACTGTAGATATGCATAATATTTGATGTCTACTTTTTTGACATCTAGTATGCCGTGCTGGTGCATAGTGTTGGGAAATTAATAGAACTTGTTTATTCCATCCGTCCTAGGCTCTCTTATATAGGAGAGTAGCCTATGGGTAAAATACATAAAGAGTCCAACAGAAAATAAGAATACAAGAAAAGTACAGAAGTGAATAATCTATCTCTACACCCCCCTCAAGGTGGAGCATAGATATCAATCATGCTCAACTTGGATGAACACTTCTGGAAAGGCCCTCGAAGTAACGCCTTGGTAAAAATGTCTGCAGTCTGATTCTCCGAGCTAACATGGGATGTAACAATAAACCCCTTCTGAATCATGTCACGGATAAAGTGACAATCGACCTCAATGTGCTTGGTCCGCTCGTGAAATGCTGGATTATTTGCAATGAATAGAGCCGCCTGATTGTCACATTCTAGAGCAATAGGAAGAGGAACCTGTATATGTAGATCTGTGAGCACAGCCTTTACCCACAGCCCTATATTCAGACTCTGCACTGGACCTTGCTACAACCGTTTGCTTCTTGCTTCTCCATGAGACTAGAGAATCTCCAATATACACAGCAAACCCAATGATGGACTTTCTGTCCTTGGGGCACCCTGCGTAATCTGCATCTGCACAAGCTGATATAGTAATCTCCTTGCCTTTCTTAAACAATAGATCGACACCTAGAGATGACTTAAGATACCTGAGTATCATGTGTATAGCATCCATGTGTGCCTGACGTGGTTGCTCCATAAACTGGCTCACTCGATTTACAGCAAAGGAGATATCGGGCCCGGTAATAGTAACGTAGAGAAGTTTGCCCACCAGTTCTCCGTATCTTCTCCTATCCACCTCATCAGTGTCATCGTCATATAGTCTCATACTGGGATCCATAGGTGTAGTTGCAGGTCGGCAACCAAGCATTCCCGTTTCACTCAACAGATCAGTAACATATTTCCCTGTGTCATTACCAACCCATGAGGATTTCTAGCAAACTCCAGCCCCAGAAAATATCTCAAAACCCCAAGGTCCTTGGTAATGAACTCACGACCCAACATTTCTTTTGCCCCTTGGATTCCATGTTCATCATCACCTGTAATCAAAATGTCATCTACATACACCATAATAGCAATAATACCTCTAGGTGTCTTCTGTACGAACAAAGAATGATCAGCATTTGACCATCTGTATCCCTGTTTATCAAACATGTCTGAGAGCTTCTGGAACCATGCTCTGGGGTTCTGCTTAAGGCCATAGATAGCCTTATGAAGTTTGCATACCGTAGGACTCTCCCCCTCAACAACAAACCCAGGTGGCTGTTGCATGTAGACTTCCTCCTGTAAGTCACCGTATAGGAACGCGTTCTTCACATCTAACTGATACAACGACCAATCACGAGAAATGGCAACAGAGAGGAGAATCCGTAGGGTGGAATGGCGAGCAACTGGTGAGAATGTATCAAGATAATCCACTCCATATGTCTGTGTAAAGCCACGAGCTACAAGGCGAGCTTTGTATCTGTCAATGCTGCCATCTGCATTCTGCTTAACTGTAAAGACCCACTTGCAGCTAACTGTAGACACATCAATAGGTGCAGGAACAAGACTCCAGGTGCCTCTGGACTGAAGAGCTGCCATTTCTTCCTCCATGGACAACCACCATCGGCTATCCTTCAGAGCATCTTGATAATTCCGTGGAATATCCACTGCTGACAATGCAAGGGAAAAACTCCTGAATTCGCCAGTTAGACGATCAAACGTCACAGTTAATGCTATAGGATATGACGCACAGCTCCGCTTCTGCTTTCTTAGAGCAATAGGTAAATCTAAATCATCTGTCTCCTCAGTTGGCCTCTGCAACACATCCTGCTCAGGAAGATCATCAGATCCATCAATAGAAATATTTTCAGAACATACCTCAGGCGAGCTAGATGATGAGCGG
Organism: Ottelia alismoides; assembly: GCA_037367405.1. Classification (NCBI taxonomy): domain Eukaryota; kingdom Viridiplantae; phylum Streptophyta; class Magnoliopsida; order Alismatales; family Hydrocharitaceae; genus Ottelia; species Ottelia alismoides. The sequence continues at coordinate 1,401,968 of JAZKJV010006496.1, forward strand.
TGACCATGAGCAGAAGCATGCCTACTGGTATAGTGGAAAGGTAGCGGTGAAACATGCACTGTGACAGGAGGCATAGGAGATGATAATGGTTCTGGTGGTGGTGGTGGTGGCATGTATATGGCCTCAGGCGTGTCAGAGGGAACCAGCTGATCACCTGTGGACGAGAAATACATAATGGATTCAAAAAAGGTGACATCAACACTGACGAAATACCTCTTTCGCAATGGATCATAACACTTGTACCCCTTCTGAGTTCTGGAATACCCGGCAAAGATACACTTGACATCCCTAGGAGAGAGCTTATCAGTCCCAGAAGACAACTTGTGAACAAAGGCAACCGAGCCAAACACATGAGGAGTAAGAGAGAACAACTCTTTGTCAGGGAAAATAAGAGAGAATGGGGTCTTCTCACCTAAGACAGAGGACGACATTCGATTAATAAAGTAGCATGCAGTAAGAACAGCATCACCCCAGAAAGAATGTGGAGCATTACTTTGTATAAGAAAGAAGCGACCTGGTAACATCGAGTAAATGACGGTGTTTCTTTCAGCAACCCCATTCTGCTGGGAAGTATAGGCACATGATGTTTGGTGGATAATCCCTTGAGATGAGAAATAATTGGTGAGGGTATGAGTACAGAATTCCAGGGCATTGTCACTTCTCACAATTTTAACGGATGCAGAAAAAACATTATGAACTTCATTGATGAAATTTATGATAATATTTCCCGCTTCAGATTTATTCTTTAATAGAAATGCCAACGACACATGAGAGAAATCATCCACAATAACTATATAAAACCTGTGTCCCTGATGATCAGGAACACGACTAGGACCCCAGATATCGACATGAAATAACTCGAACTTGGAGGTACTACTCCGACACTGACGACTGGGAAAAGTAGACCGGTGATGTTTTCCCAACTGACAGGCCTCACATTGAATAGACGTGTGAGGTGAAACCTGAAGTAACACATGACACAGCTTATGAAGTGGGAGATGTCCAAAGTGCATGTGCCACAGTAATGGGGAGATGGACCCATCAGGTAGAGATGAGGTTCCAGCATAGGGAGTCCTACTGAGGCGGTAGAAGCGGCCTTGCTCATAGCCACGCCCAATCACGTTGCCCGTAAGGATGTCCTGAAAAACAAGAGAGGATGGATCAAAGATTGCTCGGCAATGTAAATCTTTTGTAAGTTGGCTAGTGGATAACAAATTCATTGAAAAATCAGGTGCATGTAACACATTCCTGAGATGCATGGATGGAGTCAATCTAATCTCCCCCTGACCAGTAATCGGGGAATGTGTTCCATTAGCAATAACCACTGTTCGATCTGAAGGAACCTGCCTGTATCCTGTAAGTAGACCTTGATCACCACACGGATGATGTGTGGCACCAGAGTCCATAATCCACTCTACGGTATCTGATCCGCTACTGCTAGTGAATGCATAGGTGCTACCTGGTGTACTGGTGGATGCAGATGCGGCAACGTCGGTGTGACTCTCAGAAATAGATGCTGATGCAGCTGGACCAGATGGAGGAATGATGCCCCTTAGACGTGCTACAGGATCATCAAAGCGCTGATCCATAGATGACGCAGATGGGGGCTCAATATGTTCAACGACTCGTGCAGAAGCTGGAAAACCATGCTTAGAATAGCATGTGTCCTCAGTGTGTCCAGAACGATGGCAAAAGGTACATGATGGCAGCGTGCGACCTCCTCTACCGCGAGGTCCACGACCACGGAACTGATGATGATGTCTTTGACCTTGATTTGCTGCCATGGCTGAGTCTGTTGGATTCGTAGCAGATGAGGGAACATTGATGCGACTCAGCCTATGAAATGCCTAGGAGGAATAATAGAGTCCGCCAGGAACTGGGAACGGGCTGCCTCATACTCTGGATCAAGGGCAGCGAGAAAAACACCTACCATAGTAGCATTCCGGTAGGTCTTCTGTTGCTCTGGAGTGGCTGTCAGAGGCATGAAGCTATGAAGCTTCTCAAACATCACTCGTAGAGATGTGTACAGCGAGTGCAGAGGCCGTCCATTCTGCTTGGTAGTAAATATGTCATGCTGGAGTTGCAGAATCTTCGTCTCATTCTTTGCCTGTGAGTATGTAGCAGCCAGAATATCCCACATTGCTTTGGTAGTGGGCTGATGAAGAATATCATTGGCAATCTCAATTGCCAGGGTTCCAGATAGCCAAACCTTGGCATATGCATCATTTGCCTCCCATGAGGCATTGACCCCAGTCTTCTCAGCATGCTCTTCTTCAGTAAGAATGTGTTTCTTACCGGTTGACTTCATCATACTCATGAACTGCATCGTCCATAGTTCATAGTTTGAACCATCCATTTTCACAATCGGCGCTGGACCTCTGAAGGTGCCTATAGATGGGATATCTGCCTTGCTTTCTGACATAGTGATAACGGAAGACTGGGGTAGAAAACTGGAGATATGATCATCTACACGGACATTAACGGGTTTAGTTGCATGTGTACACTCAAGCAACTAAACCCATTACTTTGGAGAAGCGCGAGCTTGACTTGGGGTTTTACAGGAGTCAAGACCTTTAGATGATCACGTGCAAGAAAGACACGCTGGGCACGCGAAGATCACGCGCGCAGGAGACGCGCACAGCACACAGGGTCACCGCGCGCAAGAGTACAACGCGCACAGGTCACTCGTACAGGGATTGCGCACAAGGGCGTAATGCGTACGCATGGAGCGCGCACGGGGTACACGGAGCGCGCACCGATCAGCCGCACCGTGCGCAGGGATGCGGAGGCGGGGGCGCACCGTGCGCAGGTACGCGGAGGCGAACGCACTGTGCGCAGGCCCGCAGAGGTGCAAGAGGGGGCGCGCGGAGGCGGAGGGCTTGAAGGTGGGGCTAGGGTTAGGGTTTGGCTCGAGAACTCCGGTCTAGGACCGTCGCTCTGATACCATGTTGGGAAAATAATAGAACTTGTTTATTCCATCCGCCCTAGGCTCTCTTATATATGAGAGTATCCTATGAGTAAAATACATAAAGAGTCCAACAGAAAATAAGAATATAAGAAAAGTACAGAAGTAAATAATCTATCTCTACACATAGTGGTGATTGACTCTATTAAAATTATATCTTTGTTTTCCGGATTCCATCACAGGCTGTTATTGCAATCTGTATATATTGAGTGCTCTTGAAAAATTTCCTTTTGTTCTCACCACATTTACAGCTTGATAATTGCGGCCAGGATATTGTCTAAGACAATAGAGAGGACTATACGCTGTAGTTATCAACCAATTTGGGCACCTCAAGCACTTTGGATTTGCTGCATATGCTTGCCTCTGGTGCTCTGTTTTCTTCTTCTTCTCATTTTTAGACAATACTCACGTTTAAGCTATTAGGGGACCTAATTTTCTTATCAAGACAGGGGACTATGTATTAATTATGATGCACTGTCCATGTATTAGTGCAAACCTTTTTGAAGGTGGACGATCGCGCAGTAATGACCAAGGAGTTCCTAGTGCAATATCTTGCACAAATCCTCATTGTTCTCTGAGTCGAACATGTTTTAGGATGATTGATCACATATTATGCATGATCCTGAAATGATACATGCGTTGCCATGAATTCCAAGGATAATCAATGAGGAAATTATGGTTGACATTTTTGTTATTGCTCTTTATATTGGCGATTGGAATGTTTGACAATATAGACAAACAGGTTCACAACAACAACAACAAAGTCTTTTCCCACAATTAAGTAGGGTCGGCTACATGGATTCTTTGCCTCCATTCATATCTATCTTGGGTCAATCTCGGGCTTATATCCAAAAAACTAAGATCCTTTCGTATAGTCTCTTTCCAACACTTCTTGGGCCGTCCTCATCCTCTCTTAGCCGGCTCAACATCCCAACACTCGCATCTCCTAACCGGTGCGTCAGCTGACAAATGACCAAACCATCTTAAGCGGTTTTCTTGCATCTTATCCTCTATCAGAGCTACACCAACTTTCTTTCTGATTGCATCATTTCAAATCCGATCTTTACGTGTATGTCCACACATCCATCTTAGCATTTTCATTTCTGCTACAGCCATTCTCTGCACTTGTCTATGGTTCACAGGCCACCATTCAGATCCATAAAGTATAGCAGGTCTCATGGCTGCTTTGTAAAACTTTCCTTTAATTTTTAAAGGAATTTTCTTATCACAGAGAACAGCGGAGGCTCCTCTCCACTTTAGCCAGCCTGCATTTATTCTATTAGTAACATCTCCATCAATTTTCCCATCATGTTGCAAAATAGATCCCAGATATCTAAAAGAATCTCTCTTCTGAATGTTATCGTCAGCAATCTTCACCTCGATTCCTTCACCATTACTTCCATCAAAGGTGCATTCCATATATTCCGTCTTAACCCTACTTATAAGAAAACCTTTAGTCTCCAATGCATGTCTCCAAACCTCAAGCTTCTCATTTAATCAATCTCTAGCCTCGTCAATCAACACAATATCATCAGCAAATAACATACACCAAGGTAACTCATCCTGAATGTGACTTGTCAACTCGTCCATAATCAAAGTAAAAAGAAATGGACTCAAAGCTGAACCTTGATGTAAACCAGTGTTGATATCAAAATAGTCAGTCTTCCCCGTCGGGGTCCTTACACAAGATAAAGCCCTATCATACGTATCCTTTATGAGATTAATGTATAGGACGGGTACTTGTCTCTTTTCTAAAACTCTCCACAGTATCTCTCGTAGGACGAAATCATAAGCCTTCTCCAAATCAATAAAGATCATCATACGGAGATTCTTCCTTTTAGCTCTATAAATCTCCATTGTTCTCCTCAGCAAATGAATGTCTTCAATAGTTGAGCGACCTGGCATGAAATTGAATTGGTTTTCTTTTACTTGGGAATCTTGCCTCAACCTTCTTTCGATCACACGTTCCCAAATTTTCATAGTGTGACTCATCAGCTTGATACCTCTATAATTTGAATGAACAATTTTGAATGTCTCCTTTGTTCTTATAAAGAGGCACCACGATACTCCTCCAATCTTCAGGCATTTTCTTGCTTCGCCAAATAACATTGAAAAGATTCGTAAGCCAAGTCAAATTACGCTCACCTAAAACTTTCCATACTTTTACAGGAATGTCATCCGGTCCTACACCTTTCCCAGGTCTCATAACCTTCAAAGTCTCCTCTACTTCCTTTCTTTGTATTCGTCTATAACATGCACGATTCAAGTAACTTTCACTACTAGCTAGATCACCCAAAGTGATCTCTCTATTTCCTTCCCCTTGAAAAGTTTATGGAAGTACTGCTCCCATCTAGTCTCTATATCCTTCTGAGTAACAAGCACGTGACATTCCTCGTCCTTAATGCATCTCACTTGAGAAAGGTCTTTGGTCTTTCTTTCTCTTGCTTTGGCCAACCTGAATATATCCTTCTGGCCCTCCTTAGAGTCGAGATTTTTATACAAAACTTCATAAGCTTTTGACTTAGCTTCGCTTACAGCCTTCTTTGCTTCCTTCTTCGCTATTTTATAGTCTGTGACAGTTTCCTCTATTCTATCCTTAGACATAGCTTTAAAGCAAGCTCTTTTAATTTTTAGCTTCTCTTGCACCCCTTCACTCCACCACCAAGCCTCCTTTTGACCCGGAGCTTCTCCTTTTGACTCGCCTAGCATCTCTTTGGCTACCTTTCGGATACAAGATGCTACTGCCTCCCACATCTCGTTTGCACTACCGCTACAATCCCAAGATAAGTCTTCTAGAACCTTCTCCCCGAAGCTTGATTGCTTCAATGAAAGATTCCACCACCTAGTTCTAGTGATCTTAGGAACCCTCATTTTCTTTACCAATCATTTTATTTGCAAATCCAAGACTAACAAGCGATGTTGGGTTGTCAAACTCTCTCCAGGGATTACTTTGCAATCTTTGCAACACAACCGATCTCTTCTCCTCAACGCAAAGTAATCTATTTGCGTTCTAGTTGAGCCACTCTTGTAAGTAACTAAATGCTCCTCCCTCTTCTTGAAAAGAGTGTTTGCTATGAAAAGATCATATGCAGTTACAAAATCCAGAATGACTTTTCCCTCTTCGTTTCTATCCCCAAAACCACGTCCTCCATGCACACTTGCATACCCTGAAATATCTTTTCCTACATGTCCATTAAGATCTTCACCTATGCAAACCATCTCTCTTTGTGGGATTCCTTGTAAAATCTTATCTAGATTCTCCCAAAAAGCTTGTTTAGTCCTTTCATCTAAACCAATTTGCGGTGCATAAACTGAGATGATATTCAGAATTTCTTCTTCAAGCACCAACTTTAGCAAGATAATCCTATTTCCAAATCTTTGCACCTCAACCACACAATCCTTCAAATCTTTATGAACAACCACGGTCCACTCCAACACCGTTTCTGCCCTTATCTTTACCTGAATACCAAAGTTTAAAGTCTGTCTTCTCGATCTCTCTTGCTTTCTCTCCAACCCATTTAGTCTCTTGAAGACATAATATATGAATCTTCCTTCTTTCCATCGTATCCACTATCTCCATCAGTTTTCCAGTTAAAGTACCAATATTCCAACTACCAATCCGTAACTTCCTTTGCAATCTCTTTTGGACTATCTTCTTTACTCGCATGCGTCCATTATGCGAGAACCCTTGTAAATTTTGGACTGCATCCGGGCGGTGATGCAACGGAACTAGCTTATTTACCTGCATGCGTTCCTCATGCGAGAACCCTTGCAAATTTTGAACTACATCCAGGCTGCGATGTAGCGGCCCTTGCCAATTTTTCATTGCATTCGGGCGATGCAACGCGTCGCAAAGAGGGAACGCCCCAGCGAAATCTGTATGTTTGCTTAAATCCATGTTTAAAAGATCCGAACGAATTCGAGATAAATTCCTAAAAAGGTTCTTAAAAGAACACTATTTAGGAATTTATCCGAACGGTTTCGAGACAAATTCATAAATAGTGTTCTTAGAAGAACTTTAAGAACACTATTTAAGAATTTATCTCTCCTGTGCTGGCTTTTGGCTACCTAACGCGCAACCCTCCTCATAGACAAACAGGTTATTGACCGGAAAAAAATTATCACATAAATGTTACTGGAATGGGTTTTTTGTACAACAACGTACAATATTCTCATCATTGCACCGTCTCTATGCAGTTTAGTTTGGACTATTTTACTAAAATATTCATATGTTATATTTTGAAAATAATCATAATAATAACAAATTAGCAACTACTTTTAGTAGTGATCAGTTGGACTAAGTAGTATTTTTTTGAATTCTTAGTATCATTATTATTAGTATGTTTTGGATTAGAATGTGTTGTTTCTTCCCTGATTCTGGAACTTTACTAGGTGATAACAAAGTTTTGTTCAGAGCGAATTGCAAAATATGCCTTTGAGTATGCTTACCTCAACAATAGGAAGAAGGTGACTGCTGTCCACAAAGCCAACATCATGAAGCTGGCAGATGGACTTTTTTTGGAATCTTGCCGGGAAGTTGCAACAAAATACCCCGGGATCAAATACAATGAAATTATCGTGGATAACTGTTGCATGCAACTTGTCTCAAAACCTGAACAGTTTGATGTTATGGTAGGTTTCTCTCCTATTTCTTCCATTTTGCTTGCCTTAAATCTGTATGTCACATGCATTTGCTGCATCTATCTTCGTTTTCAGATAAACATGTATTTATTGTTCATAATATGGGCAAACAAAAGAAATAGCAAGAATATGCAAAATAAAACACTTTTTTATTTTTCTTCACTATACCTGGTAATTAAATTTTTTTGCAAAGGCTATTATTAATACAATGTGGAACAACTTGAATTTACTAGCACATATACTCATGGAAGGATATTGTAAGTTGTAACACACGAAATATGACAAAGGAAAATTCATTCTTTTTGTCTTGTGAAGCTTGCCAAGCTTAAATGTTTAAACTCAAGTACAACTGGAGTATTCTATATGTGCAAACCAACTTTCTTGGTGTTGCGTGCATGTTTTTAACATCATTCTGTGTGAAAAGTGACACTTAAAACCTAAAAATATCAGTAAAGTCTTCCCCACAATTTTGTAATAATAGAAAGCATGCAACTGATGCGAGAAAACCGCTTAAGATGGTTTGGTCATTTGCAAAGAAGGTCAATTGATGCACCAGTTAAGAGATGCGGGTGTTGGGATGTTGAGCCGGCTAAGAGAGGGCGAGGACGGCCCAAGAAGTGTTGGAAAGAGACTATACGAAGGGATCTTAGTTTTTTGGATATAAGCCTGTGATTTACCCAAGATAGGTCTGAATGGAGGCGAAGAGTCCTTGTAGCCGACCCTACTTAATTGTGGGAAAAGGCTTTGTTGTTGTTGTAGAAAGCATGCAACTATCTATGCATTTCTATTTATTTTATTTTTGTTTTCTCGAGTTTAGAGTCGCCACTAGGAAGGTTCTAACTGATTTAGGGCCTCAACATGCTATTAAAGAATATGAATGGATGAAGATGTGGAAGGGGAAAAATATCAAGCGAATAAGGAATCACCGTGAGACCCACGACTTAGATTTCTTCCCCCACCCTCACCCTCTATCTATTACCCTTTTCCTGTTTTTGTTATTACCGATCCCTTCTTCCATCTACGACAATGATAATGGATAAGGGAAACATGTGATTCCCTTCTTACGATTACGACAACTTCCTACCCAGGAGTGCCTAGAGCTACTTCATGACTGATCATAGAGAATGCTAACCTAGGATCTTGTACTGGTGAAGAATCTTCAGCTTCACAATTCACACCTCTAACCAACACTTGTTGGTCCGAGAATCGAACGAGTCAGACCTAGGGATGAACATTGTGCCGAGCCATTTCAGGCTGTGCATGGTCTAGGCCCAAGCCCATTTAACAAAGTGGGATTTGGGTCCTGATAGATGGCCTGGAAAATTGTTTGAAGTTCGTCCCAAGCTTAAGGTCGATTTGGGTCAGCCTGACCTAGGTCGACCCAGACATCTTACAACGTGCATCAACTCCAAGAATTGTTTTTTTTGTTCTTTTTGCAGAAGAGACTAAAAATGACTATCCAACTTTTGAACTTGGCTCTAGAAATTGCCCTAATTTTGAATGAGCATTATGGTGTGATGATGGATGAGTCACTCGATGGTCTCCTACCCTTGCGAGACCTTACATTGACCTAGTTTCCTATATGAGTTTACCTAACTTTCATTACTATACGATAGGTGTGGGAGGTTGGGTTAGAAGTAACAAGATAGGGATTGAAGTGTGGTGTTGGTGGTGGAGGCGAGGGAATTGAGTTTAGAGATGATGGGTTAGAGGTGGGAGACATGGTCAATAGGTGGAGGACCCACTGATGGTGTGTGTGGGGGGGGGGGAATTAACATGAGGAAATGCAAGAGCAAGTGAGGGATACGTCGACAAAAGCGTTAGCCATGTTGCCGCCCCTAAATCACTAACATCTAAGAAATATGGAACATGGAGAAGGATAGTTTCATCATTAACAAAATTAATCAAAGCTATATTGGAAGTGCCTTTAGACCGGGAGGTCATTCGGAGGATTTTTTTGTGAGAAATTGAATGGTGCATGTGATTCTATGTTGTAGTTCAAGCTTAACACTGGCATTACTTTTTAGTACATAGGGAATTTGTGTTTTTTGATCATAAAACCATGCATTATTTGAATTATGAAATGTGCTTGAAGACACATCATGTAAAGTAGGCAACATTTATTGTATGAACACTTCCATCTTAAGCATAAGACCGAGACTATGATCGATGCCCTTGATCTACGTGTCCATGGGCATGGTTTTAAAAAATACGAGGCGGATCGAGGTGGTTTTCCATTGATGAGGTGAGGCGTAAGCCTTGGTTTATATAGAAAAATATACATAAAATATAATTAAGCATAATTATATATATAATCACAAGTTTAGATATTCCCCAATATATTCACCGTATATGTTATGAACATGAGAATATTCTTTGCATGATTTGTTTTGAATCCTAACTCATAGTGTCGTCCATATACAATGCAAAGCTCATTATGACCTCCATTAATATTGGTGGGGTGACGTTCTTGTCAATACATAACGTCTCCCTTTATGTGCATGGGTGAAGCAAATCTTATGTGACTAACATATTTTATTAACACACACAACATACAATATGTTTATGTTGTATTATATATGTTATATGACTACCATATATAGTGATATGATTTAAATCATAACCATTCGATTTGCTAAACCTAGTTGAAGAACCATTGTATGCACCTCTCCCGTCGCACCATACCCTACCAGCACAGGGTTTTCGTTGTTCGGTCAGCGAACCTGGGGGGGCGGCTAGGGGGAGCATGTGCACCCTTACCGAGGTTGTCGGGGGCAATGCCCCCATCCTGAAATGAAATTTTTATATGACTAACACAATTTGTTAGATATACAATATATATATATGAGTATATATCGAATTAAATTGATAATAATTAATGTTATACTTATGATATCATAAAAATTAATATATAAAATATAAAAAATCAAGTACGGTACCAAACTTGTGCAACCCAAGGTGGTACCTCAAGAACGCCTCGAGGACCGCCTCAATGCCTCGAGACGTGAGTGTCAAAAAAAAAATGCCTCGAGACGTACACCTCACTTGGGCTACTTGAGGCGGATGCCTTGAGATGGTTTTCTTGGAAAACTGCCTCAACGCCTCAAGGCACGTTTCTTTAAAACCATGTACATGCCCATCTTTTGACTAAAGTTTCTGTGGGAATCTTAGGATTAGAGGGTCATCAAGATTTGTATCCACATACTCTTAAGTTTAGTGAGCCCTATATTGAGTGCAAAATAAACACCCCTAAACCATATTTGCTTTAGAATGTCTATTTGTTGTGGGCCCCCAACCATGTATCTTCTCCACCTCTCTTCACAAGGATCTTATTAGTGAACTACATATAGGAGGTCTTGGATGACATTTTGGCAATTATTGAAAAAAGTACTATTTATCACATAAAAAGCATGGTGTTGCCCACATCATTTGTTATAGCCATAGCCCCTCCTTGATTATTACATTTCACTTGTATAATGTTCTTATAATAGAGGTTTCCTTCAAAATTTTAAGCAAGGTTTTAAATTTCGATATCAGATATCGTATCAACACCATGTCAAAACGAAATTTTGGTGAAATTTCAGGAAATTTTGTCCAAATCGAGCAACTTTTGTGAAGGCCCCCATATCGGCATTTCGCTCAAAATTTTGGTACCATGTCGAAATCGAAGTTTCAATGAAATTTCACCGATATTTCGCGAATCTGAAATCATGATTTTAAGGGAAAAATGTGATTGATAAGAGTGATCCCTTTCCCCATTCGCCCATATCGCACGAGCTGCTTTCCCAATGAGCATATATGTTAGTTATAACATATATCATACATATATCTAAAAAAACATGTGTCATACATGTAAGACGAGCCTCAATTCCCTAAGTAAATATCACATGACCACCAAATTTAAACATGATCCCGTAAACTTAACTTTATTTCGGGATGCCATCGAGTCCTTCATAGGGGTTGCACCCCCTAGACTCGCTGACGTTGACCATGCAACGAGACCCCTGTCTAGATGTCAGGCTTCCTCCACTAACATTTGAGGAGGTTGCACAACAAGCTATATAATGTGTTTGGTTGAACATACGGTTACAGTTCAAGGCATCTTCATATTCTCAATGATAAGTTCATAGCATTATATGGTTAACACAATACAGTTTGGATGTGTTAAATATAGTTTTTTAATTTTAAAAGTTGAGTTTTACTTGTATTCTTTGACAAACTTTCTTAACTTATTTAGTTGATAAATATTTGTATTATTGTATTGGTATATTATGAATTTGAACTTTGGAGCCTTTTTTATTTGTTATTGCAAGTTTGTAACTTATTTATGCATCCTACATGATTAAACTTATAATTGCAATCTTTAGTCAATACTGCACATCGACCCGTGCAATGATTATGACGACAATACTACTATAAAACTTGTATTTAAATATTTATTTTAGCAAATACACATGTATTTTCATCTTATTTATTGACCAAAGAGTGTTGTAAATGGCAAAGCCTTCTCTCACTATAAGTAGGGTTGGCTACATGGATTCTTGCTCAAATCCATGTTGAAGATTCGATTATATTTTACGCTGGCCGTCGACTACCTAGCGCAGCCTCCACACAAGGGGATTGGACCCTAGTGACCTAGTCCTTTGAGTCGTAGGCACACTGCACTACCACCAAACCATTTAAGTGGGTATAAAAAATGGTGAAGCCTTCTCCCACTATAAGTAGGGCCGGCTACATGAATTCTTGCTCGAATCCATGTTGAAAGATTCGACTATTTATTACGCGAGCCGTCGACTACCTAACACAACCCCACAAGGAGGGATTTGAACCCTGGTCTTTTGGGTGGTAGACACAAGGAACTTTGTAACTTAATTTTCAAAGGAAAAAAATCATTTTTTTGAAAAATAACTAAATCAAAATTTATAGCAATTTCTACATGATTATAGCAACATATCGGTGACATGTCGGTCTTCCGGTTTTGTGCAATGACACTGAGATTGGCATTTAACGTCTTGAAGACGAGTTCAGTGCGGATTGTAATTGGGATGAGCTCTCTTTCTCGATACTCTAGTATGCAGATGGTTTAATTTTCTATGCAGGACCCCTGAAATGGAAGGGAATCTCAATGCTCATGGACATTTTTTGAGACATCTATGGGCTTCTGTCAATAATGGGAAGTCTACCTTTGTTCTTTTTGGCATGGTACCAAAGGAGGTGACTTCTTGTAAGGCTATTCTATAGATGCTGCGGATGAGTCTGCCGCTTACAGGCTCAAGCATTCCTTGGTGTGTTGTAGGCTTCGTTAGACAGATTGGATGCCACTTGTGGAAAATCTTGAGAAGAAATTTGTCGTGTGGAAGACAACTCGTCTTACAAGGAGTGGGTGACTTGCTGCTGACGATAGTCCTACAACTACTATTTCAAAATTTTCCCCTCTTGTCTTGTCTTGCCAACGAGAGTGCAGTAACTTCTTGAATCTTTAATGAAGCAGTTCTTTTGGTCATCTTTGGGGGAATTCAAGCATTCTTTCGGTGAGTGGAAGGTGGTGATGCAACTTGTGATGATGGTGGATTAGGTGTTTTTAGCTTGAAAGAGATAAAGAGGGTGCCGCTTACCAAGTAGATTTTGCGTATTTAGGGACATAGGAAAGACTTTCTCTATAGGTTGGTGCGGAAGATTTATGGTCACTTCTTTCCAGTTTGTGTGGCTTGATGCTGTCAGCTCATCTTCAAGTGGAACGAGATTTGGTCTATTTTGCCTGAGATTTCACCATGTTGCATATTATTTGGGATGGCAAGAGTTTCAGATTTTGGCAGGATGATTGGTTCGAGTAGGGTGCTCTTGTTTATCTGTTCCCATGACTACTCGCCATGGCCACTGATCGAGGAATGTGGGTCGCAGGGTGGTCGGTGGTGTTTGGACCTCGTTGTTCTGCTCTGGACTATCGAATCAAAGGGTGGATGAGTTCATGAAGATGCTCGAATTCCTGGAACTATTATTGAGGTACCTTCTGAGAGTCGTGATTGTTTGACTTGGTTTGATAGGAGATTCTCAGTCAAGGTCTGTAAGGTCCTATACGCGTCAATGGTTTTTGATTCTTGGATCTTTACGCATGATTGTAAGAGGATTTGGAGCTTGAAGGTCCCTTTGCGAGCCAAGATATTTCTTTGGCTTGGGGCTTGTGTCTCTGATTATCAGATGTTTTGAAGGATGTGGATCACCTGATTTTTACTTGTGCTAACTCAGGAACCCATAACAGGGCGGATTCTGACAATGCTTCTACTTTTTGGGGATTCTATTGACATAAATCGGAAAATCTTGGTTAATGATAGGATCTCGGGTTTGGCTGTGGTCTTTCATCAGGAGAGGGTTTATGTAGATAGTGTAGTCGGGCATTCTAAAGCTTTATCTGATTCTTGGTCTTTGTACTCCTTAGTTAGTTTTGTGAATATACAAGTTAAGGAGTTCACCTTTTGAGTGCCTACTGCCTTTTGCCTCAAAAAAACCCCGCCTGGATGCGGATGACCTCTGGCCGTCATTGTTTCTTCCCTTGAAAAAAATCAATTCTCATAGGATGGGTATAATGCATGAATGATTGAATCTATTAATGGTTATCAACCATATATATCTTTTTTAACTATTCTGATAGCCTTTTTTTAGCATTATTCTGAACGATACATCTTCAGGAAAAGAGCTCATTCTTACTTTCACACTGTGTGGTTGTTTTAGAGAAAGTAGCTTGAGCAAGTAGTTTTTTAGACGTCCTAGGGTTTAGGCAGAATAGTGGTGTTTATACTGCACTTTTTATCTGTATTCTGGTAATGCTTGGTCAGGTTTTGTTTGTGTTCTCTGGGTTTGGGTTGGAGTTGGGACGGGGGTTTTCCTTTAGCATTTTGTTTCTTGTAAATATTTGGAGGTTGTTCCCTAAAAAAATATTTGGAGGTTGTTTCTGCCTCCTTTGCAGTAAAGCTTGCATGGCAACCATCGTAAACATCCTCAGAAAAAAAAAACATATCTATCTGATACTTCCAGAGGTTTTCCAGTAAAATATGTTTAGTACAACCTTATTGATCGACTTGTGCTAGTTAGAGAGAACTATATATCTCAAACATGCACACACACACACACATATATAACACACACATGTGTGCATCTTCTTTTCATTTGGACAAACTGCTCGTCGCTCGAAAGTGTCTGATATTGTATCTGGGTTGTATCATTCTAATCGAAACCTTGGAAGTTTGTTTGTTAATTTTTTTTCATTTTTTTCTGCATTATTACTCTTCCTGTTATCTTGTTGTACTTCTGAGCCATCTCCATCTGGAGTGATGCATATTAAGGATTATTGTAGTTTGACGTCTTTTTAGATTGTGCACTACTTTGTTGCCGTTGCTTTATCACAATCATTTAAAAATATGTAACATTGGCTTAAAAATGGCTTTTAAGGTGTTTCCATAATTTTATAAGAGGTTTCGCATTATATTTACGACTGCAGCTACTCATCTCAAACAATGTTAAAAATGCAGGTTACTCCTAATTTATATGGAAATTTAGTGGCTAATGCAGCAGCTGGTATTGCTGGTGGCACTGGTGTAATGCCTGGAGGTATGTATACAAAAGATATTTTCGTCTTAGTAATTCATTTTGGGAACTGCTATAAAGTTGTCATTATTCTTTCACAATCTAACCCCATTTAAAAAAAGGTATATCTAAAACCCTCTTGCTTAAGATTTTCCTCCAAATGGATGGAAAATTATTGACATACCCAATAACTAATGCCATGTTGACCGACTTGAAAATCGAATGGATGGTAATGTCCCGTGGGGTTCGTTTTACCACTCCTTATTTATTCACCCTGCAAGTTATTCATTTAAACATGAATATCATATAGAGGCGAGCATGTGAAGTTTTTGTTATTATCGTTCATATGCAACATTTCTTGAGGAAAAAAGATGATATGGTAGAATTGTGTATTAAATTAGATGGATGTTGAATCTCTCTATTAATACAAGCATTATTCTAATGTGATTGTGGAATTGATTGTTTAAAGAGATTTGTGATGTTTAACATAGTTCGCAAGTGATTGTAGAATTATTTGTCTAGATAGATTTTGATGCAGTCCAAAATATCTATTTTATTTTTCTAGTTTTATTGTATTTTTATTTTAAAAGAAGCAACCTTTCATCCAAAAGACATCCAAAAATCGTGACTTGTGGTATAATATTTAATAAAGATAATAATTGCCTATATAAAGCAACCTACATTTATGTAATAGGGAGATGGAATGAAATCAAATTTGGTCGAGCCATTGGCTTTATCTTTTTTCCCCCTTTGAGTTTTCTTTCTCCTCTTCAACCCTCCAATCCAGTCCTCCTCGCGGGTCTTCTTTCCTCATGTAGCTTGGCTTGCTCCTCCTTATTTCCTCACCTTAATTTTCCCTCTTCGCATTCATCGGAAATTCTTCCGTAATTTGTAGTATGCATCATTTGGCATCAGAGCATGACAATCAATTTGTTCTCATGATTTGACGATCCTACAATATATGTAACTTTTGAAGAGAACTGCATGGTTAGCCGTTGTCGTATTCTCAACACAAGTCTTGGATTTTAATTTTCTATTGTTCATGATATATATCTGGATCCCTGTCCAAACCGTACGTGTTGGTCTCCCCGCATGTGGCTCACACCATTTGCGATGGTCTAGAGGTAGGGGGGTGTCCACTGCTCGAGACATGAATGATGGCAGGCAAGGCTGTGCTGAAATTGTTCGTCTGGGAAATCGTGAATACATGTTCAGAGATGGGGGATTCCTTTTCGGAGACTCCCGATTTATCACCAATTTTGTGCTGAACTTGTTTTAATGTGTTGCACACTGGAGGAAATACAACAGTTGATTCAAGAGTGAGTATAAAGAAGAGAAAGCCGAGGAATACAACAATACTATATTCTGTATTTGTGAAACTTTGCTGCTGTCTCTATCCCTCTCGGAAGCCGATAACTATGATTACAAGGAACCTTCTCCAAACGACCATAATCCTCTGCGGCAGAAACACCACAGCACATGTATGTGTCTCTGAGATAGGTTGCTAGGGCTTTGTTCTCAAGAAGCACTGCTTGTGCAGTCTTATGCTCCATGGCAGCCGTTGCCCCACTTCCCATAGTGGTAACTACCTCTCCATCACCCCACCTCCATCTCCCGTACGGAATCATCGCTCGCCAACTACTATCCTCATGGCACTGCCTTCAGTCATTGCTGCCCATACTTGGAGCCACAGGGCACTTTAATTTGTCTCGTCGTTGGTGCTCATTGCCACGGTTTTGCCACATAGCCTGCCTCTGTAACCTGTAACGTACTTCTCCATCGACATCGGGTATCGCATCTTCCTCGGCAATCTCAGAAGAGCAGGCTTTGATCCTTCAATTTTCGTACCTCTGTTGCTGGCTGTAAGTGCCACCATCTTCTGTCTTATGAGGTCAAATTTCAAGGATCACCCCCTGGTTCCTAAAAAACTACAGAGAGAACACTGGTGGAAAAGAAAATGATTTGTGATTCTCAATCAGTTCATGTAGTTCTAAAATTTGGTAAAACATAATTTGTTTTAAAGATTTGCAAGCTAGAACATCTTGTCCTTATCCATATGGCCTTCATATTGTGCAATTTTGCGTGAAACAGATGGTTATGTAAAAATTATAAGGAACCACTCCAGTTCTGAAGTTTTCAGGAAGGTTTCAGATATAAAAACTGCACGCAAGCCCATACACATACATTAAATTTGTGGATGGGATTCCCAATTTTCAAGAGAAAATGTGCATCTATCAACCTTATCATTGAATAGCGGTCAACTCATTAGGAGATGAGATTTTCGAAGCGGAGGAGAATTGATGCAATCCAAAATATTGATTTTTTTCTGAATGAAAGGTTGTTTTTTAATGGGTAATTTCTCTATATAAAGCAACCTATGTCTATGTAATAAAGGAGAGCAAATTTAGTTTGGTCTTCGACTTTATCTTTCTTCCCCATTTGAATTCTTTTTCTCCTCTATAACCTCCAATCCAGTTCTCCTCCCGATTTTTTCCTCTCACGTAGCTTGACGTGGTCCTCAGTTTCTCATCCAATTTCCTCTCCTCACCCCTAAGAAATTCTTCCCTAATTTTCAGTTCACATTCGATTTATATTGTCAATGCTTTAACGTGCACATCTAAGTGATGTCAAATTGCCATATCCAATATAAATGTAACAAAACACTTGTAGGATTCATGTATGCTAGATGCAATATCTGAAAGGACGAGGCCCGACTGTATCGAGGCGAACTCCTAAATAGTGTTCTCAATTGAGAACACTATTTAGGAATTTGTCTCCGACTGTTTTACACTGTCTACTAGTTGTCGGCTACCTAATGCAACCCTCATTAACGTTATAAAGGATATGTATGATGGGGCTTTATCTTGTGTAAAGATATGGTATAGAAGATTGATTATTTTGACAGCTTCATCGGGTATGTATCAAGGTTTAACTTTGAGTCTATTCCTTTTTACTTTGATTATAGACAACTAAACGAGTTTACTACTCACATTGAGGATGAGATATCTTGGTGTATATGGGAAGCTTGAAAAGACAATGAAGGAGACATGCCTATGTTATTATGTTGATTGATGAGACTAGAGATGGAGTAAATGAGAAGCTTGCGATTTGGAGACATGGCTTGAGGACTAAAGGATTTCATATAAGTAGGGCTAAGACTAAATATATGGAGTCCACATTTGATGGAAGAAGTGGTGAAGAAATCGAGATGAAGATTGGAAACGATAACATTCATAGGAAAGATTCTTTTAGATACTTGGGGTAGAACATGATGGGGAAATTAATGGATGTGTTACCCATAAAATAAATGCAGGTTAGTTAAAGTGGAGATGAACCTCTTCTATTCTATATCACAACAACAACAACAACAAAGCCTTTCCCACATTAAGTAGATTCAGCTACATGGATTCGTTGCCTTCATTAATATCTATTTTAGGTCATTCTCGGGCTTAGATCCAAAAAACTAAGATCCCTTCGTATGGTCACATTCCAACACTTCTTGGGCATTCCTCGCCCTCTTTTAGCCAGGTCAACATTCCAAAACTCACATCTCCTCATCGGTGCATCAGTTGACCTCCTTTGCAAATGGTCAAACCACCTTAAACAATTTTCTCGCATCTTATCCTCGATCGGAGCTACACCAACTTTACTTATTTATAATAACGTCTATTTTATATAATAACTAAACTTCCTTTCAAAATCAAAGGAAACTATTACAAAGCAACTATGAGATTTGATGTGCTTTATGGATCTGGATGTTGGCATGTGAACCATAGATATGTGCAGAGAATGAAAATATCGGAAATGAAAATACTAAGGTGGATTTGTGGTCATACACGAAAAGATCGTATTCGAAATGATGTGATCAGAAGGAATGTTGGTGTAGCTCCCATAGAGGATAAGATGCGAGAAAATCACTTAAGATGTTATGTCCATTTGCAAAGGAGGTCGGCTTATGCAACAATTAGAAGATGTGAGATTTGGGATGTTGAGCTAGCTAAGAAAGGGCGATGAAGGCCCAAAAAATGTTGGACCGAGACTATTCGAAGGGATCTTAGTATTTGGATCTAAGCTCGAGAATGACCTAAAATAGATCTGAATGGGGGCAAAGAATCCATGTAGCTGACCCTATTTAATGTGGAAAAAGGCTTTGTTGTTGTTGTTGTCTTAGATACAATCTGAATTTGGGGATGGATTTTTGGAAGGGAAGTGACATAATAGCTCGGGATGAGGAGATGAAGAGGGGGAAGATGAAAAAGATGTGGGATTTGATTGAATGCTTTGGAGGAGAAAGAAACTAAAGGGTAAGAAGGATATTAAACCCAAAGGGTAATAAAATCACTTGATTTATTCACATCCATTAAAAAACGTTTTGATAGCTTTATATAGAGTCAAGCCGAATCAAGAGGCATCTCTTGAACCAAAAGGAGCACTCTTACATCAAAAGTATTGCTCCTAATATTTTAATTTTAAAAATACCAAAAATAGGAAAAGGGAGGAAAAAAGCTAAAATATTTCATCTTCGATTGGGCTGCATTGACACTCCTCACGAGAAACTTGTCTCATGTGGAGCTGAGTTATTCCCGATCGTTTCATTAATTTCCCTTTTGTTTTCTGATTATTCTCTATGGGAAGGTTCATTTGCGATCTTTAAAAAGTGTGGTATATCTGCATTATGTCATTTTTAGCTCCAGCTTTCAAAATTAACGTGAAGTTAATAGTGCTGCGTAACAACCTCTTATCTCTTGAATTCTCTCTTTCATACATTTTTGTTGGAGTATTTGGGTATATGCGTCACATGTATGAGAGATGGGTAAATGGATCTCTCCAGGATCCATTTACTCCATCCATATGTTTAATCCCACATCTACCAGTGGTGGGGCTTGGAGGCTCTGTGGGGGCTATATAAGGAGCCCCAGACCTCCTGTATCAGATGAGAAAAGTGCAATAGACACACCAGCCCTCTGAGGCATTCTCCCGTGGTTTCATCCCGCTCCTTAGGGAGTAGGGTTCCACGTAAATCCTTATCCCGTTGTTCTTATTGTTATTTATTTTTTCCATGTTTCGCTTCCGCTTCCTATTTTCTAAAGGGGGGGTGTTGGAGTATTTGGTATATGCGTTACATGTATGAGAGATGGGTAAATCTCCTCTCCTCTCTCACGAGTCCCGGGTAACATGGTATCAGAGCGGGTTCGATTCTCGATGTTGTTGAAATTTCTTATTCATTTATTTGAGATTCGAGTATTTTATCATTTGTATGAAGATAGTATTCGTTCAAGTTCAAGATCATGCTTCTAGGGGTAAAATCCTAGATATAATGTCGGCATTTGCGCTGGCAGACCTCGGTCGGAGGTCTCTCTCCTTCGACAGCCCTTCCAGGCAATTGCAGATCTCCCCCATCGAGGACCCATCCTCGCGCATCGCGCGCAGGGTGCGCAACCCAGCCCTAGCGGATCTCCTGGCGACGCATCTGCACCTTTATCGTGCCTCCAGTCGGAGGTTCTCCAGGCACCTTCGATTCCAGAGGAGGGGAGCCGATCTCGTGCGACCACCCTGCTCCTCCCGCTAGTTGATGTCGCGTGGTTGCATGCGGAAGGAGATGCGTAGACTCGCACCGCCCAACGGGAGGATTGTGCTGCTCTTCCGGGTGCGCTGCGGGTGCTGCTAGCGAAACTCGATCTCCTCTCCTCTCACGAGTCCCGGACAGCCCCCTGTCGGTGTGTGCGTCCCTATTGCGTGTCTCCATCTCGCACGAGAACACCCCAGCAAGGTGGCAAGATCTTTGCTTCTAGGCGAACCCCACCCAAGTGGCATGTCCCACGCAGGCGGCATTCTCTCTCACCAGGCGGCGCCTCTCCTTCCATTCCTCCTCGCGCACAGTGGTGGTGGCATCACCAACCATATCCTTCAAAGGGCGGCGGTGGTACACGCCTTCCCCTCGTCCCTAACTTATTTCCTAGTGGCGGCGATCTCATGGGGGTTCCCTACAGGGGAACCCTAATTAGGGATAAAAGGGGCCCCGATGGCTCATTCTTTTTTAAAAAATAATATTATTGTAAATGCTCAAGTGGGCAAACAGTTCATTAAAAAAAGGGGGGGAGAAATAAGGAGGAGGCGGGCCCTGACCATGAGTTAAAAAAATATATTGGAGAGATCTTTGGGTCCAGAGTTGGGCCCGGAAAAAAAAGGAGGAAAAAAATTGAGAGAGATAAAGCCCTATTGGGCTGAGTTCTTGTCGGCCCCTTATTTGAGCCAAGGTTTCTTAAAAAAAAGAGGCACGTACAATTAAAAAAAAGAGGTCGTACACATGTTTGGAAAAACGTGACAAGAGAATGCCAAAAAAAATGAAATGGCTTAAAAAAATATTGATTTGAAAAGCCGATAAAAAATGAATGGCTTATTTAAAAAATGTGACGGCTTAAAAAAATGGAAATAGCCGAAGAAAAAAAGGAAGAAAAAAAATTAATTTGAGAAGCCGAAAAAAATCGGTGTTTGAAAACATTTTCTCCCCATATTTATGTGTTGTCTTCTCCCAACTTTGTCGATGCTGATTTTTCCGACAAGTATGGGAGAAAGGGGGAGTATATGTAGAGTCACAGGTCTATTCAGATTACTTCAGATGTCAGATTCTCTAGACCAGCCAGTTGTTCAGACTCTACAGTTGATATTATGACTCGACGTCAGATGTTTTCCGAGTCTTCAATTTCAAACACGCACATGTATGCGGTCTTTTCAGATGAGCACATGTATGCCATTATTTGTTCGTGGTCCCCATCATCTTGTGTTGTTTCGGCCAGAGTTTTCATGTGAGCCATAGGACTCCAGAGCAGAGGACCATTCCCTATGCATGTGGACAAGGGTTTTTCATGTGGTATCATAGGTACTCCAGAGTAGTGTACCATTCTCTGTGCCAGATGGGAGAGACCCAGTTCTTCGACGAGGAGACTTCTTCAGACTCCATTCTCTAGCGACCGTGGACTCCGACGAGGATTGCACTTCCACGACCTTTTCCAGTTTGACCCTTTTCAGAGATGGAGCAATTGTCCATAGGTTTTGGCGGGCCAGAATACTCCGACGAGGAGACTCATTTCCAGTTGCAGTGATTCTGACAGGCGCAGTTCAGAGCACTTGCTCTCCGACGAGGAGATTCAACATACTTACATTCCAGCCCATTCGTCCTCCTCACTTGCACGACATGAGAAGCAACGTCCTCGACATCAACCGACAGTTATGCTCGTTGAGTTGATATTGTCTGCAGTGTCATGTAGCGTGAGTTGAGTTTCTTTCCGTTTGTCCAAGCTGAGCATTGCATGCTCCAGCTTGAGGGGGAGTGTTGGAGTATTTGGTATATGCGTCACATGTATGAGAGATGGGTAAATGGATCTCTGCAGGATCCTTTTACCACATCCATATGTTTAGTCCCACAACTACCAGTGGTGGGACTTGGAGGCTCTGTGGAGGCTATATAAGGGGCCTCATACCTCCTGTATCAGATGATAAAAGTGCAATAGACACACCAGCCCTCTGAGGCATTCTTCCGTGATTTCATCCCGCTCCTTAGGGAGTAGGGTTCCACATAAATCCCGTTGTTCTTATTGTTCTTTATTTTTTCCATGTTTCGATTCCGCTTCCTATTTTCTAACAGTTTTGAACAATTTAAGGTTCTTGGAGGAGGTGGGAGTTGGAATCATGTGGCACTAGTTACAACGAGATTGGGTGGTGTCGATGAGAATCACAATAGCCAATCGAGAGGCTGAGCTGAGGTAGTGGCTTGGTGGTTGGTTCTTGCTCCTATAATGACGAAACTTTAATAATGAGGTGGCAGCAGAAGACCTAAATTGATGGCAATGTTGGGTAGTGGTCAAACGAAGGACAGTACAAGATTGAAGATGAAAGCTCACAGACTCGTGTGAAAGATTTTTCATGATCGCCTGGTACATGTTATGCCTTCAATCCTGAAGAAGCAACCTAGATAATCGATATGCGGGCCCTTCTCGACTGAAAAATCACTTCGACGGTGAATCGGTGATAGATCTTGTAAGCACGTGTGATCAACAAGTTGCTTTAGGGTACGAAACATAAATGCTGTAAGTAAACGAGGGTCCTAAGTTGGTCACTATAGGTCTTGTCGATTTCTGGAGTTTTAAGGGGAAGCGTTGACTGACTCTTGGCTGCAGATTGGGTAGTGAGCATAACAAAGATGCTATCCATTCTAGAGGAGAATAACATCTTGATGACCGAGGAAAGGGAGTGACAGGATAAGTGTCGATGGGAAATGGGAATTGGATGATCAGTGAAGTGGTGGCAAGCCAGAGGGTTATGAGGAAGGGAGTGGGGGATTTTTAGAAAGAGCAGTGACTGTTGTGGGAGTAGTTGTGTTTGAGGTGGCATCAGTGATCACCTTGCTATGGGTGTTTGTGACGGGGATGGTTTTTGTTTTTATGTAGCGGAGAGAGTAAACGACGGGGAAAGATGAACAAGGAAAAAGATGGAAGGAAAAGGACAAAAAAGGGAAGAAGACAGGTGAGAAGACAAAAAGTGAGGAAAAGAGTGACTTCGCGGGAGGTGAGACGGGGTAAGAAATTTCCGGAAAAGAAAGGACACGACTGAGTTTTTTTTGGAAGAAACAAGATTGTGAGTTGATGAGGGTTCGAGAGTTCCTTGGGAGGCCTTTCTGGATACCTGCTTGTTTACTCCCTTCTGAAGGCTCTAATTCATCCTATATCAAGCTTAGTGTGTCATGAATCTTTAAGCAAGAATCATGGAGATTCATTAATGTGCGATAACAAGAAGACGTGATGCAACCTTTTTTCTTATGGACGTCTTTGAGTACCTTGATGGATCGTCGAGCTGTAAGGACGAAACTTGCTGGCCAAATTATGATACCAGATGATGCAGCATGGATTTAATTGATGAATGTTGAGGGGTATAAAGGGAGGAATTTGGGGTGAGGGGATGAAGACGGGCACATCAAGATGCGTGAAGAAGAAAGGGGATACATGAATGGATTGTAGGTTTAAGACGGGAAAGAAAATAATGGGTATATCAAATCCAAAGGGAATAATTTCACTTCATTCATTCATCTGCTGTTTTGCTTTACATAGAACAATCCCAATCAAGAGGCATCTTTACATCAAAAGATAAGCCCCTGGTTTTTAATTCAAAAAATACAAGGCAAATGTAAAAAAGATTGTTAGAATTTTTCGCTTCTTGGATTGGGGTTGCATCATTATGTAATGCAAGAAGTTACTCGGTGAAGAGCGGAGCCTTTGCAAGGAATCACACATGGAAACAAACTCGATATGGTCATCTTTGCATGCATTTTTGCAACAAAAGATGCTTAGCGTGGGAACACTGTCAATCGATGCATTTAGAAAGTTATACTATTTCCGAGTTAGTAGAAAATACATAGCAGTTGGGAACTATAATAAACCAACATCAGAAATAAATTTACAAAGTTGGATATACTCCTGCCAGAAACATAGACATGCATCTTCTACATGCAATGTAGGCACTTCTATATGCTATGTAGCATGAGCGTAATAATCACCACTGCTTGTTTTTTATATATCATACAATATAATCAGAAAGATTTTGCTAGTGGTCCTAGGGTATGCCACCAAATCACTGGTAAATTTGCAAGATATATGGGGCCACAGGCATTAAACAAGTAATAACCAAGGTCTGTCTTGAGCAAGATATCCTAGTCAGCAATCATCGAGCTATTCCCATTTTCACATCACAAATTACTCAAAAAAAGGAGATGAGCTTCATGTTATTGTCTATAGAATTTACTTGATTTGGCTGGCTGAATGTTTATCAAACCTTCATTTGACGACAGTTATTTACTCCCCTGTTGCAGTCATTTTTCTCATTATCATCATAAATTCTGTTGACGTCTCAAATGGAGATTCTGCGATAGTTATTCTGTGATAATTCAGCATGGGCTTGATCTCTTTATGTGTGAATACCAGGCAATGTTGGTCAAGACCATGCTGTCTTTGAGCAAGGTGCTTCAGCTGGTAATGTTGGGAATGAGAAGATCGTGGAACAAAGAAATGCTAACCCGGTCGCATTGCTTCTCTCATCGGCCATGATGCTTAGACATTTGCAGTTTCCATCATTTGCGGACAGGCTTGAAACTGCCGTCAAGAACGTGATCGCGGAAGGTAAATTTAGGACCAAAGATCTAGGAGGAACCAGCACCACACAGGAAGTTGTTGATGCCGTGATATCGTCACTGGATTGAGGTACGAGGCAGTAGGATCATTGAGCGTAAAGAAACCCGACGGTTTGAATTTTGTTTACTCATTGTTTTAATTAATCTGGTTTGAAGCCCATATAGGAGAACTTGAAATTCATCAGTCGTAATAATGGGGGTCCGAATGTTGAGGCCAGAGGTATTCATGTTCTTATATGTGTTTGTCATGTGGCGTCCCTTCACTTCTTCACTGAAACAATAGAAATCCAGGAAGCGGTTACAATAGGGAATTGTCCGACAATTCCTTCGTATAAAGGCGGGATGCATGTTCCCTATCAAGTTATATAACTGTGGGCTTTTTGTTAGGTGAAATTTCAGCCAGCTACGTGTTCATTTATAAATCTAGATCGCTGTTCGATCTGTCCCATAGTAAAACTTGTTTAGTTTTTTTAAGATCATCTTTTCATAATGGCTTGGATTTTACTCAAGCTAATTTGTTCCCTTCTATTCCGCTTGTCTGTTTGAATCTTGTTCTTGCTTAATTGTGTTCAGATGCGGTTTCTTTCTGTTTTCAGATTAGTAGGGATTATTATTGCTAGCTAATATTCTAAATGGGTTAATTTAAGGAGTGAAATTCGTTGGCATGTGTGTGTATTTCAACTGGTCTTGACCTTGGCAAGGAAGATATAAATTTCAGTGCATTGCTTGGGGTGGTAGCACATGGGTGTTGCAGGCATGCTTGGTTTACCGAGATTGTTTCCTTGGTTTAGAAAGGTTCATCAATGCAGTATTACACAGTTGTCAGTAGGGATGAGCATGGGTTGGGCCAGGCCCTGATGGGCCTAGGCCCAAGGCCCGTATTTTTTTCTTTTTCTTTTTCAGACCAAGCTCTTATGGGCCGGTCTGGCCCATTTGACATGAATACAATAAGCATATTTAGGAAAGGAAACATGACATCTATGCCCTGTTCATTTTATTTTATATTATAATATATGTTTGTGTAATCTATCGTGTAAATTGATGATGCACATCCATGGACAAAATAACCAATTAAGAAAACACTTCCCACCTAACAATCCCCATACTAAAATCTTATCATACACAAAACAAGGTCTTTGATGAGAGTTCAGAAATATCAAGTAGCTTCTGACCGTAATATTAGATTTAATCTCATTACATAGAGTAGCTTTTATCTTGAGGACTTTAGCAACAATGGGATCTTATTTCATATCGTGATGCATCACAGTTATTAGAAATGACATGTAGAAATTTATTTTCTTACAACTCATAATACTTTACAAAATGACCCGTAAATTAGAGAAGATGTTTATAAAGATGTTAATACTTTACAGAATGACCTGCACAATGGGACCTTTTAATTTTGCATGTTGTCCACTGGATTGGCGGAAAATAAAGATAGAATTAAGTATAACATGTTTCATTGCTTTAAAACATGGATAAGCCTGAAGTTTGTGATGGTATATCTGAATACCATAGATGTGCAATCATTTGTTTTTTATTATCATAACCAAGGAAGGTCGTATTGATATCGACGTTCCAGTCCACTTGGAAATGGATATATCGGGATATATCGCCGATATATCGACGATATCAGTGGAAATGTCAGAAATGGTTAAAAAAAAGTCATTTTGTCATTTTTTTCCAGAAATTAAAATCATCCACGATATTAAAACAACAAAGAACTTACAAAATTACACTTATGCCATATATCGGTCATTTATAGCCCATATATCACACATATCGGTCATCATATCGAACATATCGTTGTTAATGTTTACTCCTGACCTTTAGATATTAGAAATGGATTTCATTCAAGCTCTTATAACATTAAATAACTTACAAATATACACTTAGATGATATATATAGATCATTTGTGAAGACTATGATCCTTATATTGCACATATCGGTCATATCGAACATACCGATGGTACTGTTAGTTGCTGACCTATATATATTGAAAATGGAGTTCATCCAAGTTCTTAGATCACACATATCGATCAATCTATGAAGCTTATATCACATATATCGATCATTTTGAACATATCGATATTGATTTTCTGATTCTTGACTTATAGATATTTTGTGTTTGAAGAATTGACTTATAGATATTGAAAATAGATTTCATTCAAGTTCTTGCAACATGAAACAACTTGTAAACATACATCAAGTTGAAAAACCATTGCATGCACCCTCTTGTCGCACCATACATTACCAGTACGGGGGTCCCGAAACAAAATATATATAAACCATTGTGTGTTTTAATACTAGGTATAGCTAGATAAATAGTTGAATCAATCTTGCATGAATAATAGCATGGATATATAGAGATATCGGCGAAATATCGACGATATAGATCGATATCCGGAATTTTTTGTACTGAATCCAGTCATTTTTGACCGATATGAGCCGATATGGTGATATATCGCCGATATATCGGTGATATATCGTCGATATCCTTGTAAAAAGATATATAGGGTAATATCGAAATCCCTACCTTGTCGAAATCGATATATCGTCGATATATCGTCGATATATTGCCGACATGGCCTTCTATGATCATAACGAAGAAGGCCAAAATAACACGGGATCCTGAACGAAAATCCAAAAAACATAACTTTGGAGGGTATCGTACCATCGGTGGATAAAAACTGCTGGTGCGGCATCGAGCTATTGTGGCTTGCCAAGCCTTGGAGCAGCACGAGTGCTGCATTGTTGGCACGATGAGGTGTTGGGGAGACGCGAACCAGTGGTGGAGACACAACCAAGCAGGGTGGCGACCGTCGTGGCGGATGGATGGACGGTGTGGGGAATTAGGCCTTCTTGCGTGGAGTGGAGAATTGGGGGGGGGGGGTGTTGGAGTTGGAGAACGAAAAGGAGGGAGGGGGTCGTGCGACTTGGAAGTTGGGATAGAAAGGGAGCTTGGGTATGGCTGATAATTCCCTGTCTAAGGCCTGCAAGGGGGCTTCGGGTCTCCAATCGGGCCATATCCGGGCTGAGCTATGGGCCACATACCGGACCGGATCCTTGGGTTGGGCCAATCCCGAGCCCGACGTAAAAAATTTTGGGCCTATAAATTAAGCCCAAGCCTGGTCCAATGTTCATTTAGGCTTGGACCATGCCGGACTTTTTGTACTGGGCTTTGGGTTGGGTCGGATCGGCCTATCCCAATGCTCATCCTTAGTTGTCAAGATATTGAATAGCAACAAACAAGAGTCATTGGACTGGACTTTTTGGACATGAGGTTCTGAAAGATGCTCCGAATGGGCACGTGGTGAAAAAGGTTTCTAGAATGGGTATGAATCAGCAAATAGTTTACAGCGAGCTGGCGTGGCATGCGCACACGGCAAACCATTTTCCATTTGTGGAACTGCTCTCTGGCCTAAGTAGGGGCGTAACACCACCAGATGGGGTACCACAGCCTCCCCACCATCTCCATGTGCCGCTCGAACTCCTCACCAGCCGTCGCCATCCTCTCGGCATCCACCTGCTTCAGGCTCATGAACATCCGTTTCTCCAGCACTGCCTTGTACGTCATCCTCACTGCCCCCACCCCAGTAGCTCCGTTGACGCCCGCATCAGCTCGTCCAGAGAGTACACCATCGTCTCATGCATCAGCGGTTGGCATCAACGGCAGAAACACCGAAGGCGAGGAGAAGGCACGGTGACAGGGACGGGGCCGGAGAGGGAGTTGCGGGAAAGGTTGAGGCTCTTGAGGGAGGACTGGTTGAAGTGGGGTATGGGGCCTGATAGGGAGTTGGAGTTGAGGCGGCGGACGGAGAGGGACTGGAGGATGGCAAGGGAGTGGGGAGGGGACCAGAGAGGTTGTTGTGGGATTGGTCGATGGAGGAGGGGAGGACACCAGAGAGGGAGAGGCCGTGCAAAGGGGACATAGCAAAACCATTTGCCGATTTGTATCCATTCTGGGAAACTATTTCATCCTGTGCCCAATCCGAAAACTTCATGTCCACGTAGGGAAAATCCTCAACAAACAACATGGTGTTGCTTAGGAAGGTAGACTTGGGGTGCTGGAGGATGCAAGGCAAGATTGTTCGAGGTCGACAGTTGGTAGGTACCATTAGGCAAGGGCTATATGCAGAAGGGAGTTCTGCGAGCAATGTAGACGTGTTTATGCGAAAGGTATGCAATAACATCATTTAAGAGGGTTCTGTTTGTTGATTGGATTGCAATCCATCAGCCATGAGTTTGCCTCTTGAAAAGACCGTTGGTTTGAAGTGGTAATCTAGGGACTGCTCAGGGATCCCCATGCAGGAATTTCAATTCCCTCCATAAAACTTTCACCCACTTAAATAAGTTTAGTGATTGCCGTATCACATGAGATTTTGTTCGAGAGGTCTAGGTGCCATTGTTCCTTCTCCAAACTGGAAATAACACTCGTCGATAATATGGGAGAAAGATGCAGGATTCATCTCAGAGGCCGTAACAAAATGGACGGAGGATACAAGAGAGGAATTTTCCAGGGAGGGGATGAGGGGGAAAATAATTCCCCCAATAGGCATAGATTGATACTATTGCCCTGATTGAGCATATCGGCAGACTCATTTGACGCCGTTGGTGAGGTGCGTCGCCGAATGCCTCCTCCCCTCCTCCTTGATCACCTTTGCCGCTCGCCGTCTGCCTCCTCCACCTCCTCTCCTCCGCCCGCCCCCTTCAACCTACCAGGCCTCACCCACCTCATCGCCGCTCTCCGCTCTCTCCTCGCCCCTCTCTTCAACCCCTACCGTACCCTCCACCTCCCCCCCTCTCCTCCACCTGCGACTTCTACTGCTTCCTCTCTGGTTCCATGATATGCTGAGCCCGCTTATTGATGATTTCCTTATTTGGCTGAACTTAATACTACTTGTAGCTGTTATATAAATACTAGTGTATATGTAGTTATACATTTATACCAGTTCTATTAATATAAAAACTGAATGTACTCGTTCAATATCCAGCCAATCAATGCATATAAATGTTTGAATTGACGTACAAACTATTAGGAGCTATGGTGGCAGGTGTTCGAGGAGAAAGAAGAATAGATTGTGGAGGCATAGTTTGAAATTTGTAAGGGTAACTGTCGATTTTTTTAACAATTTTAGTCAAAAGTAAACCGTTAAATGGGTGGAAGATAACACGTTTTTTGAGTGAAATGTTCATTTTTTTCTCAGTTGTGATGTTAACAAGTGTGCATATCTTTTTTTCCATATTTATTTTTATTAAAAGAAAGAAAATGCGACTATGGATATGTGTTGGCTACCAACTTATAATGAACAGCACTTTTAACCTAAAAAACAAAGACAACACTAGCCACCGCAGGAGGATTTGGCAAATCACCCATCGCCGTCCCTCCAATTAGGGCTGCTAATCGAACAGAACATGTTTGTATTCGATTAGTTTGTCCGATAATAGTTTGAAAAATGTTCATTCATTTTTAAAAGAACGGCACATGAACTTCAAATTTTAGTTCAATAGCTTAATCAATCAAACATGAACAAAACCTATGTTCGTTCAATAGGAGTTCCAAAGTTTGATATATGTATACGTGCATGTTTGTGTGTTAACTTTGTATTTATACATTTGATAAATTTTAGGGTTAAAGAAGTATTATTGTGCTTTGTACCACTTTAATTCAAATGATTTCTTATTTTTACTGCTTATCGAACCTTATTATCGAATTTCGATTTCGAACTAGTTCATATAAATAAATTTGAGTTACATTACATAGTCAATGAACTATTATCAAACCGAACTCGATCATTTTCTAAACAAACTTGAACATATCCTATCAAACATTTATCGAACCGAACTTGAACTTTCTTATTGAACCGAACTCGAACATAGATTCGTTCATTACAGTTCGATTTGATTAGCAATCCTACCTCCAACTCTTCCACTACCTTCTTCCACCGTCACCTCATATCATCCTCGAGGAGGCTAGTTTCGCCTTCACCACCTTCCATCATCTCTTCACTTATTGCATGCAAGGAGATCCTATCCCCACCCTCCACCCTTCTCTCTCAACAAGAGTAGAAGGCCGCCCTCTCTTACTCGCATACATGCACATCGTCCTTTGGACGCAACTCCAATACTAAGCACGTCTTCTGATGGACCGCTCACTCGCTCATGTTCACTAACCCATCATGTTACGAAGTTTGGCTCTTCATAAACAGAAATACACACAGTTAGATGAATTGGTCTTCTTTTCATTTTACCATCTATAATTAATTTCTCAGTTGAAGGTCATCTCTAAAATGACAATCAAGATCTGTTGATTTCGAGGGTTTTTGGACCGGTAACCCTTGTTTTGGGGATTTTCCCTTGGGTACTGGGCAAAAACCCTCATTTTCCACCACGATGGATCCAATAACCATATTTTATTCCCTCTCCAGTGTCCGTCTAAAGACCACTCTATCTTATTTAATACATCAAACAACTCATTTTGCATTCATCCATTCCAACAAAAAAAATAATATAGTATACCATCTTATCATCTAAAATTATAAAATACCCTAACTTTGTAACCACTTTTCCAACCTCCAAACAATTACATCACAACAACACTCCAACCAAACATCAAAACAAAAAAAATTATCCTATATATAACTCACCTTTCCAGAGGATTGCCGACCACCAGAAAACCCTCCAACCAAATGCACACTCTCATTGCAGATGTATTTGTCCCTCGTTAGACAAATGGCGTGCTCTTTTTTCCTTGTTTTGTTTAGTTGTTCTTCCTTGTCTGTATCCATCCAGCCTATACATCCTCCTTTGCCTCTTCCTTCCAAATTCCTTGTTTTGTTTAGTTGTTCTTCCTTGCCTTAACAGTTACCATGTGCTCTCATCCGTTTTTTCCCTCCATTGTCAAATTGAATGATGGAATGATCTTTTCCCGGAAAAAGAAAAACACTAAAAAAAACACAGCTCAATATGCACAGAGATTCTTGCAACCCAGAAAGGAAAGCAGACACAAAGAAAGTATTCACAATATTTACGTTTTTTTTAGGGTTTTTATCAGTTGTGCCCCTCCGAGATATCGCAATATCAGTTATGCCCCTATCTTTTTGGTAATATCAGTTGTGCCCCCGACTTCTTGCCAATATTTCACTTGTGCCCCTCAGAGGGGCATAACTGATAAAAGATTTTTATCAGTTATGCCCCTCTGAGGGGCACAAGTGAAATATTGGCAAGAAGTCGGGGGCACAACTGATATTACCAAAAAGATAGGGGCATAACTGATATTGCGATATCTCGGAGGGGCACAACTGATAAAATCCCTTTTTTTTAAACCCGATACGAGAGGGGTTCTGCAAATCCCGCAGCTGACAGAAGAGTGAAATGTCCATCATAAATAGACAAATGAATAAACAAAGATCGAGAAAGATCCATTAAATGTACCGACTGCATCATATGAGATAGAACAAGTAGACCAACAATTACATACCTACAAAAAAAACCCATCCACCATCTCAATTGACATATATGTTGGAATGCTCGCAGTGAAGCACAGAGCTACTTGGCATTCTTATTCCGCTCGCGATTGACCCGCACGAGATGAGAGGATAATGCCGACTATGAGACCATATAGTGCGAGAGCTTCCGCAAAAATGAGAATAAGAATCATACCGACAAAGAGTTTTGGCTGCTGTGCATTAGCTCTGTCAGGAAGCAAAATAGAACCAGTGACCGGGTTAATCTAGAGATCTCCACGTTAACTGAATGCGCATTACATGACATAAAAACGATGATCATCAACTGAATGCAGACGACCTTGCCACGGATCATAAAAATGCAGGTGATCACAGACAAGAACTTCCATCAATTTTTTTTGTCTACAGACATAAACATACTAGGTAATCCCCTAAAAAAGGCTAGGTAAGAGAAATTGCAGACAACGAAAATAAGAAGGCCAAACTGCGTCATAGTAGAAACATTCTTCAGGTATTTCGGGCATTGTGTAGAACCCACTCAAATCCTTCAATGATCGTTTATATGTAGGCCAAACTGCGTTATAGTAGAAACATTCCTAATATCAGTCATCTCTTCCACCTCGTCTAGGTCGCCATTATACCGATTCTCCTAAGCTCATTCCGTCTTCAATAGTCTTCACTTCAGTGGCAATACTGACAACTAAGAAGCATATGACCTGCCTCCTCTCTCCATTTTCGTAGAAGCGCAGAGGGTGTGATAAGAATTTGAGCAAATTACAAGAAAGTCCCTAAACTATACATACACCCGATTTCAACGTCACACCCAAACTTTTAGAAGTAACAATGTGGTACATGATCTTCAATATTTGTTTTAATCCAGTTTTGAGCTATTGTGATTTAATGTTATCCTTCAGACTCAGATCATAATTAAACGAATCTTGAAGCTCGGGTATTAAAACATTTTTACTTTATTAGAGTTCGAGTATGACATTAACATGGTTACATAGTTTAGGGTTTTTTTTCTTAATTTACTCTACAAGTTTTCTATCTATCAGGGTTTTATTCAACAACCAAATTAACTCCTTATTTAAGGCACCTTGTTGTTCTTTATATCTAGAATCTTGACCGGAAGAGAAATGCATTCCTGGAGCAGCATGAACAACCAGTCATATCATGGAAGAAAACAGAGAGGCATAAAAAAGTGGTTTTAGTGGAAAGAAGAGAAATAGGGCTTGGATTTTGCAGGGCGTGTACCTTCTCTAGTTCTCTTTTGTTCTTATATGGTACTGGATGGATCCTTGCAGCCTCACAACTCAAGGCAAGGAAGTCTTTGGCTTCGTCTCATATTTGATGATCATATTGACGGTCAGCTATTTGATCTTTCAGGGATTTCCGGTGGTTTACTACAATGATGGTGGTGAATGCCACATGAGTGCTGATTGTATTCATATTCAAGATTGAATTTGGACATCGCATTTAATAGCATCACTTATCAGCTTTGATGTAATGAATTGGCTGATTCATTTGCCTCTTAGAACTTTGAGCTCTGATGAGTTTTTGGGTTCCCTGCCTCATACGGGATTCTACAGGGAGGTCAGCTCTATGATCATGAGGTTTTATTTTTTGTGGAAGCTAATTGCCATCTATTTGTAAGCAAATTTGGGGAAACTAATTGCGGTTTTTTGTTCGAAACTACTGCATAATTTGTGCATGCAATCCTAAAAAAATTAAACGACTTTTTTGAAACCAAATATACTTCTCTATTGTCTTTCTTTTCCCAATGAATCTCCTCAATGAATCTTGCGTCAAAATAACAGAATCTTAACATCACTCTAAAACAAATAGGAAATGGGAGGTTTGAAGGATTGAAGAGGGCATCTCTGCTGGATGTTTACTCAGATTCTCTCTCTATATTAGCCTGCACCGACAAGAAACAAACACTAAAAAGGAAAATGGACAAGTCCAGATGAAGATGCCTCCATTGAAGAAAGAAAGAACTGTATCACCCAACGACATTGGCATACTTCTTTCGAAACAAAAAGATGGTCGTAAAACCTGACTTGTGCTCTGTTGCAGTACAATTTCGACTAATGAGGCTAGAAAAAAGATAAAGACACAAATAAATAAAGAAGCTCCTGTACGACATAGTTGCAATAGAACTCTAAATATTTTTTATATTCAATTTCATGCATTTTTCAAAATGTTGTTATGTTTTCTAACTGACTATAACTCAACTATGGTCGAAAATTAACTGCATGTTGTCTGGAACAACATATCTCTATCTTTTTTTTGAGGAAACAAGGGGTGAACATCTGAAAAATGGACAACCTAATCCATATAAATCTGTTTTTGAAGGCTCCTCCTTTGGTTAGTTGTACTGGCCAATTCTATTTTCAGACCACTTTATTCAGGTTATAGTTGCAGCTGAGCATCTCGCACCTTTAATAACATCGGTAATCGCTGAAACCGGGAAATCTTCCACGGACCACTGAGAACCAATTAATCTTCAAACAGTTGATCCACCGATCGCCCAACCATCCCTTTGGGCATGGAGTAGCCCACACCAGCCCTGCCAATTTCCCTCCACATCCTGCATTGCATGATACAAAATAAGGCTCCTGAAGGAGGAGTATGTCGACCATCCACTCTCAATAAAATTCTCTGCGCATCTCCTCTATCTTCCTTCACCACTCCCCTCACATTCCCCAAGAGGATCTTCACTGATCCCATAGGAACATCACCACCCATTCTTCCCCAACTCCTCCATCCTACTTGTGAAAACCCACACTTACCCTACCTCCAAAACCAACACTCTTTCCACCTCCCCCGCACCCCAGCCATCCTCCTCGAGGATTCTGCCCAAGGTGTAAATGGATTTAATGGAATGTCTATTGAAATCTCTGTTGTAAAAGTCACCCTACTAGGCGGACTAATCGGTCCAACTAGTCAAGTCGGAGGTAGCCAACTCAACTAGGCTTTGAGGGTCAACACGACTAATCGGACCGCCTAGTCGACTTTTATGTAGAGCCTTTTTTTTGCTTTTTCAAAAGCAAACTTATTCTAATATGCTTAATGTTATATTTAAAGTCAATTACTTCTTTTGTTTCATTATGATAGCATAGAAAATATATATATCTATGCAAATATATAAGATATGTATAAAAAATGATTTATATATTTAAAAAAAATTTAAAAAATAAAAATCGACTAATGGCCACCTAAATCCGATTAGTCGCCCGACTACCGATTAATCCTTAGTCAATGACCCGCCAATCGAATACTGACTACCAATTTCTGTAACCTTGATTGAAATAAGCTGGACACAAGGCACATGCATGCATAATTCTTAGAATTCCCATCAACAATGTTATCAGAAATTAAAGAATAGATTCATTTATTACGTATACATACCTGCCTTGTGAATTGGGTGCGAAAGCATCTTGGTCCAACGTTCGTCAATGATGCTGAACCATGCCTTGTATCCATTCTTTCCAACTGCTTCTCGAACCTTCTCTCTCATGCAACGCATTGCCTTGTAGATCACCCTATGATTGGCTTTTTGTCGCCATCCACGATCTGCAGTGCAGATATAACCAGATCCATAATCTTCGTGACTCGTGTCATGTCATCCTAGAAGTGAAGATCATTGATCAATGTCTCCACTTTCCTCCCTCCTATTCAAGCTTCGAGTATCTCGAATCATTCCCCTTTGCAACACATGATTATAAACCTCGTGTTGTGTTGGTTAAGGCTCTACAACACTATAACATTGGTTGCAAAGCGTGTGATGCTAGGCCTCACTAGTTCACCATCACACATCTGCGAGCCAACACTTTGGAATGATTGTAAATGAAGACGGTGATCATCCGCGCTTGCTCCACCACATTTGAGGCAAGCTTTCTCTTGTTGATGTCCTTCAATATCAAATCTATACAATGTACAGCACACAGTATTAAAAAATACCGAAGCTGTTAGAATTCAATATTGTTTCACGTGCTTTCTTGAAGTTGCTGCAATTATCCGTGACAATCTAGACAATGTTCCCCTTCCCAACATCCTTGATGATGTCCTTCATCAACTTCAACAAATATTTGTGGTTCTTGTTAGAAAATCGAAAGTGGAATGATAAAACAGAGCATAATAACAAGAAACATAAACATGGGAACACCATGATTTTACGTGGAATCCTACTCCGTGAGGAGCGGGATGAAACCACGGGAAAAGCCCTCAACGGGGCATGTTATGCATTGCTTTTCTCAATGGATACAGGAGGTCAGGAGCTCCTTACATAGCCTCTCCAGAGCCTCCAAGTCCCACCACTGGACGATGTGGGACTAAACAACTGGATGGGGTAAATGGATCTTCTCCAGGATCCATTTACCCTGCTACAACTCGTGACGCATACAACGAATGCTCCAACACTCCCCCTCAAGCTGGAGCATGTAATGCTCAGCTTGGACAAACATAAAGAAACTCAACTCAACGCTACAGGACACTACGGACAATATCAACCCAACGCGCACATTGTTGCAGTCGAGGACGTTGCTTCTCATGCCATGCAATGAGGAGGACGAACGGGCTGAAGTGTGAGTCTTCTGAATCTCCTCTTCGGAGAGCATGTGCTCTGAACTGCGCCTGTCATAGTCACTACAACTGAAATGAGTCTCCTCGTCGGAGTACTCTGGCCCGCCACAATAATGTGGATAATTGCTTCATCTCTGAAAAGAGCTGAACTGAATAAGGCCGTGGCTGTGCAATCCTCTTTGGAGTCCACGGTCGCTGGAGAATGGAGTCTGAAAATAGTCTCCTCTTCGGAGAACCGGGTCTCTCCCATCTGGCTCAGAGAATGGTGCACTGCTCTGGTGTACCTATGATACCGCATGAAAACCCTTGCCAGCATGGCATAGGGAATGGTCCTCTACTCTGGAGTCCCTAGGCTCACATGAAAACTCTGGCCTACAAAACATTAATAATGATGGGGACCACGATAATTGATGGCATCTATGTGCTCATCTGAAAATGACTGCAAACTCGTGAGTGTCAGAAAACTGACTCGGAAAACCATTCGTCGAGTCTGAATATCCGATGTAGAGTCTGAACAATATCTGGCTGGTCTGAGGAATCTGCATCTGGCATCTGAATCTGGAACACAAGACCTGTGACTCTACACATATACTCCCCCTTTCTCCCATACTTGTCGAAATGAAGACATCGACAGTTGGGAGAAGACAATATAAATGGGGGGGGGTAAATATGAAAAACATGCGGCTTTTCATTTTTTTATAAGCCGTCTCTTTTTTTTTGCATTTTTTTAAAGCCGGTCAAACTTTTTTTTACGGCTTTGGAAATCCTCCTTTTTTTTCATCTTTTGCGCACGGTTTTTTTTGTACGTTCCTTTTTTTTAATTCCTTTTTTTTAACAGGCTCGGTCCACTGTTGGAGCCCTCACAAGTAGCCCACGACTCTCAACAAAATATCCCTCATTTTTTTAAACCGTTGGGCCCCGTTAGGGTTCCCAGGGATGAGAAACCCATTCACTTCAACGAGATATGCCGCCACCCGAAGCATATAGGGCTCCGTAGCTGGAGGATGCTGCTCACAGCCGCCTAGGATCTGACGCTGCACGAGGGTGGCCTGATCTGGAGCCTTTCCTGGATAGGAACAAGTGCGCGGAGAATCGTCTGAGGAGGGATGCAGAGGAATCGCCGCCTCCACTGGAGGCTGCCATCGTTGGGGGGTGGGGGGCCGCCAGGAGGAACCAAGGGCTAATGGTTGGGGGTGCGCACGCTGGGGTTGCGCTTGTCAAGTCTGGAAAGCCCCCCCGCCGCCTTCCTGTATATGGATTAGGGCGATTACGATGGAGGATTGTGTCGCTTGGTGATGGAGATGCCGTGCGAGGGGATGTGCTTCGCCTGGATGTGCTGCTACATAAGAGCCGGCCTGCGATAGGTACCGCACGAGGGGAGGCGCCTGGACCTGCGATGTGCGTCGATGGAGATCGATGGCGCGTTGCCTGCGCGACTAGGGCTGGAGGTTCCGCACCGCCTGAAGGTTCGATGCAGGCTTGCGAGTGAGATGCGGTCGCCAGTTTGATGTGCGGTGCCGCGCCTGGGGTGGAGTGCGCGCCAGGGGGGGCAGGGGGCCTTGCGCTTGGCGATTCCGCCTTCGTTGCGTGGATCTGGAATGTGCTACTCGCGCGCGAGATATGCACCGCCTACTGCGTGGATCTGGAATGTGTGTGTTGCGCCACCGCCGCGATGCGGCTTGGAACTGGAGAGAAGAAGATGGT
Organism: Ottelia alismoides; assembly: GCA_037367405.1. Taxonomy (NCBI): domain Eukaryota; kingdom Viridiplantae; phylum Streptophyta; class Magnoliopsida; order Alismatales; family Hydrocharitaceae; genus Ottelia; species Ottelia alismoides. Next base: position 1,441,090 of record JAZKJV010006496.1, read on the forward strand.
CGACCATGTCTGAAGAGATGCTCCTAGATCTGAAAATCGACGAGATGTCGGGGATGTGCCAGATCTGCTTTTGCGTGATCGGCTTCATCTCAGGAACTTGGATTAGGGTTTCAAGAAGAAAACCATAGAACATAAATCTCCGATGAATAAATCTCCAAGAACCAGCATAAATTGATTCTTCTTCATAAACCGAATCTCGGATATAACAAGAGCATAAAACCACGAGAATCGAACCCGCTTTGATACCGTGTTAGAAAATCGGAAGCGGAAGCGGAATGATAAAACAAAGCATAATAACAAGAAACATAAACATGGGAACACCATGATTTTACGTGGAACCCTACTCCGTGAGGAGCGGGATGAAACCACGGGAGAAGCCCTCAACGGGGCATGTTATGCATTGCTTTTCTCAATGGATACAGGAGGTCTAGGGCTCCTTATATAGTCTCTTCAGAGCCTCCAAGTTCCACCACTGGACGATGTGAGACTAAACAACTGGACGGGGTAAATGGATCTTCTCCATGATCCATTTACCTTGCTAAAACTCGTGACGCATACAACGAATGCTCCAACAGTTCTTCACATGATCGGATGCATCAATGAACTTAAAAAAAATGGTCTTCCTATCACAATAAACGAGGAAATTAATGATTTACTTCCTCGTGTAGCTCGTCCATCCATCGTAGATCAACGTCACCCCGTACTCTGACCATCTCCTCTTCATCTCAATGATATACTCGTTCATCTCCGCCTTCTCCATCCTGAGATACTTGCTCATTATCTCCTCGGACGTGGGAGCCATCACTCTCGTTCTCACGGTGACAATCTCGTCGATGACATGCTGCAAAATGGTCTACTAGCAACATTTGCTGGAATGCTTTCCCCCAAAAAGAGCTAGCTGATGGCCTTGCCCACTCTCTCCCTAGCATTTGTGAACATGCCCTTCACGATCTTCTGCCTTGGATCCTTATTTGTTTGGTATTGCATGGATCCGCTACTCATTAAGAAGCTCTCAACTCACTTCCCCTTGTGTTTTTTGATGGGTAGTGGTACTGGTGCACGGCCAGAACTACTCCCACTGTCACTGACACCATAGAAGCTGCATCGTGCACCACCGAGTTCTCTCTTCTCGAACTCGCTCCTCATAGATTCCTTTGTTGTCCTTATGTATGCCCTCTTATCGACTGCGGTCTAAATATTAGCTGAGTAGACAAAGTCATCGTCATCTAAATCGGAGAGGACATCGAACTCTCTCTCTCTCTCTCTCGAACATGAATTCCTTGAATTATTCATCCTTTCTGTACCTCTCTACATCTTTGTCCTTCCGTCCAAGTTAGCATTCACCAAGTCCCTCACATTTTTGAGACGACACGTGCACTTGGCAACATTCTTGTTGTTGCCAACAAGATGGTGCTTCAACCTTGTAATCCCCTCCTCCCAACTTCTTCCCACAGAAGTTGCGCTGTGGTTTTGATTTGTTGCTATCTGAATCGATGGAAAACCTCCAACCAATCTCTCAATTGTCCCTCTAATCACCATAATCCGAACCATAGTGTGAACCCATGATTTAATAGCTAAAACATGCGAAGAAATTACACAACAAACATTCATTAGACATATGAGGAGACCAATCAATTATTTGCTAATTATTGTTTGTTTAAATTTTCGGATTTATTATATTTATTTTTTTAACATGCTTAATATGTGTAAAGTCTTGGATATTTATTGTTTAACATACTATCTACATTTGTATGTATCGATTTATAAGGAAAAATATCCTAGATATATAGTTGAGACGATCGATCTCATGACAAACCAGATATGAGAAACAAAACACGAAAATAAAAAAATATATCTAATATTTAATTCAAGTAATTAATAAAGTACTAATTTTTACTTAACAACATAAAATCCAGTTTTCTATGTCTAGAACAAGATATATGAGTTTCTCCTTTCATAACTTAACTTAATTTCACATAAAACTCAAAAATCTCAAATTAATTCCCCTTATATCTCATTAAATACTTCAACTCTTACAATAAACTCAAGAATATGCAATACCTAACCAATAGGAACAAACCCCCTAAGAAATTACACTCACTCAACATAAAAATTGGAGAAGATCTAGTGTTTACCTCAAAGAAGGAAGGAAATGGTGTAGGAGAACCTTGGGGAGGAGTTCACATCGGACTTGGAGTGAAATGGGGCCATATGTGTGGAAAGTTGAGCTGACAGATTCCCTTTATCATCGATATATCACAGACACCAGATATATCGAGACTGTATCACCAATATCCAAGAAATCGAAAGAAGAGATGATATCGATATCCCCTCCCAACCAATACCTGATATATCAACGATATATCGCCTATATATCACGACATTTCCTACCTTGATAATGTAACAAAAAATCTGCTACATACATTGCTACGAATCCCGTGTTTCATGAGCGGACTAAGCACATAGAGATTTATTGTCATTTTGTTCGTGATGCCGTACGAGAAGGGAAGATTACTGCTCCATACATCATGTCAGATCTTCATCTTGTAGATGTATTCACGACAGTCTTATCGGAGAAGCGCCTCTCACCGATAACTTCCAAGTTGAGCATGATCGATAGATATGCTCCAACTTGAGGGGGAGTGTTAGTGATGTGTTTATGTTTAGCCTATTTTATTGTAAACCCCTCTGAACACTACTTATGTATTTTTCCGATTATGAGCTCTATAGAGTTCCGTCCTATATAAGGATCCCTCGACATCTTGAATAAATCATCTCACGTGTTCTCTCTTCATCATTTTCACAAATACAATCAAGGCCAAGATAGGTTTTTTCAACAAATTGGCCTGAAACACCGAGGAAATGGAAAAAAAACAGTTTAATACAGAAGAGTTATCTTAGACTTAAAGTAGCTTATTCAACATATGGCCCTCCAAAAAGGAATTTTGTAAAAATTGTCCTCAATTAATACCACGCATAGAATTTCAAATCACCTTCAGGAATCTCTAACAACAGAAAATTTTACTTAAGTACAAGGTGATTACAACTTCTATTAGGTCTTAGTCCATACAGGTGATAACCCTGCACAATTCTTCCAGAAGCAATTACCTAACCACAATGGATTCACGTATACATAAAGTCCGCGAACTTGTTGATGCACAAAAAAAGTCATACCTCCCTAACGGCTATAAGACGGATATAAGCCCTATTAAAAGTCAAAGACAGCATTTGTCCGATTGATTCGTGTATATTCCGTAGTTAATTTCCCTCAAGCTGGTGCAATTCGACTTAGGTAAAGACAACAATCACAAACTTTGAAAAGAAGCAAACGTTGATCTAAATAGAGGTAATCTCCTAACCATGATCCACATATCCGGAAATCTACAGCAAGATCGAAACTTTTCCGATGAAAACATACCTAACGCCGGCGTCCCCAACGATCCCAATGGCCATACCGGCGGAGAGGCCCGCGAGGCCGCACGCAAGCCCGGACGAGAGGTGAGCGTAGCCGTCGAAAAGGTAGTAGCTTTTGGCCTTGGGGTTGATGCCGGTGCTGATTATGACAGCTATGATGAGGCCGTAGATGCCGAGGACACCAGCCATGACGACGGGGACGATGGACTTCATGACGAGCTCCGGCCGCATGACGCCCATCGACGCCACCCCGACGCCGCTCTTGGCCGTACCGTACGCCGCTCCCATGCCTGGTTCCGATGTCGAGATGAGAAGCTTAAAAACCCTAACCCCAACCTAACCATAGAATAGAGAATGCTTACAGGAGAAGACGAGGGCGGCGGCGGCGCCGAGGAACCCGAAGAAGGGGGCGGTCTCGTCGCCGCTGAAGGTCGACATCTCCGTTCAGAGAAAAATAGAGAGATCTGAAAATAGAGAAGAAATTAGGATGAGTTGGGCTTTGAAAGATGAGGAGAAGAGAAATGGGAGGCAATAACTAAGAAGGGAAGAGGAGGCGACCTCGTCATGCCTGTCTGAATGTAGAATCAAGTACATACAATTCTTTTTATTTTTACCCCACGAATCTGGTAAACTTTGTAAATAACCATCTTGACTTTTGAAACAATATAATTCCCCCCATCGACTTTTTAAACTTATTAACTCTTACCCCATGAACCCTACCGTTAATCTGTTTGAAGCTCGTGAGAGTTCTGAGGGTGATTTACGAGGTCGATGGGGGTAATTATTTTGTGCAAAAGATCGTAGATGCAATTTAACAAGTTCTAAAGTTAGCGGGGGTAAAAATCCATTCTTTCAACTTTACCACCTTAAAAAATTTGACATCAATCTTTCAATGATCTCCATGGTTTGATCCATGTAGGATATCACTAACACTAGTAAAAATACACAAGATAAAATCATAGTTTATCCGATTATAACGCAAGACTTTTCAGATTTCGCTATAGAATGGTATATAATTTGGGTGGGATACGGATGGGGGAAGATCCGCGTTTGATACTAGAGGAGCATGGGCCTTCCATGCACATACGAATCCTTCACGACCTACAATCATTCCCATCACATTAATTGTTCCTCAAACCCCCACAACCCTTACACCTTCTCGTTGATGCCCTACTTGAACTCTTCCTTCCAATTAATTCCATGCTTGGATGTTTCATCTCATAGAGCGGATCCTCTGCGGTTACAACACCAGTTGTAATGCAGGGGAGCTGTTTGATGAAGCATCGGGATGCGCACCAGCCATCCCCGGCCCCCTCCGAGGGTCGTCATCAAGCGGCTCCGCTACATTACAACAGGTGCTGTAACAAAGAGGATCCGTTCCCTTCGTCTCATTCGTGTCAACTTAGATCCTCACAGTCACAGTCCTCTACCTCTATGCTCACCACAAGGTCCTTGCAGTCATCTGCTTCTATGCTCACCACATGCCTCTATAATGACATCGCTCCACCATCACATCCTCCCTTGTCCTTCCAAGTCAAATCCACTAAGCTTCACTAATCTTTCATTTGTTACTGTAGCCCACCTACCTATATGTTGTGCCATACTAGCACATCCTTTTATGCTCCTTTTTGTCCTTCCCAGTCCTCTTTGTTCAACTACTCTTTTACGACACACCTTTGTTCAATCGACAACCTTACATGCTCTTTAGCCTCCTTTTTGAAAGTAACTTCCATCACAACCCTCCATTCATTATTTCTCTCCCTTTCTCCATCACGCATCATTCAACATATTCTTGTACCCCCCACATCCATATCCCTTATGCTTTCAAACATGCATACTATTCACGCTCCTTCTCCACTATTACAATCCTATGCTTCTCGTCTTATTCATGCTCCCTTTCAATTGTAATTGTCCCACATTTCTCTTAAAGCTCATGTTTCATTACATTCTGTGATGTTCTTTAACTCCCAATAGCAATCTTTAATTGCATTCCTCAATATACAAACTTTTGTACTATGACTTTTCAGATGATATTTCTATTATTGTTTTCTAAACATTTTTATTCAATTTTAAATTTGTATTTGATTGTAAAAATGACAAATTGATCACATTTAAGCTCCAATTCCTATGTATTATGGATAGAAAATTCTATTTTTTTTAATTTTCTATTGACAATTGAAAAAAATAACCGCATAAGATCATCTAAAGTACGTGCTTCTTATTTTTTCTCAAGCTTTTGATGTTTTATTCATAATGTTGGTAATGAATAATTTTGAACATATTATTCTCATAGCTCTATAATGTGGTCATTTGTGTGTCATATGATATAGTTATTTATAAGATGTTTTGTGAACTGTTATATACTTACATGCCAATTTATTTTAGATTTTAAGATTTGTTTGGTATGTAGACATGTTGTATCGATACAATTTTGTTTGATATTATATAGTATTATGTGTCCAAGTTTAGGATGTATACATGCAACATTAGCCTAGCAATTTATGAGTATAACTTAATCACACATTTCTTATTATAAACCCCACATTCTGTTGAATGTTGAGAGATGTAAGATGTAGATATGCAATTTGGGCTTCCATGTACACATCTCTTGCAATGGAGGGCTTCTTTTATTTATATTGGAGAAGGATGTCACAATGTCTGTTTTTGGATTAATTAATCTGATATCAAATTTTAGGTACCCAACTTTGGTTCTAATCATAAGGTTAGCTATCATTCCCCATTTCCCCTTCTTCCTTCAGTGGTGGCAATGAGGATCACAATCTTTTACAAAGAATGGAATGTGTATATTATCTCATTGCATACAAGTGTGTATTGTTTGATCTATAACATCATATCACTGGTCGCATGCCATCAATATATTGGTTGGCTTGAACCTCTCGTTTGGTTATCTGGTTACCCCGAGGTAACCCGACATATTCCCTACTATATCCCTGCATTACTGTGTTGGAATTAGTTGTATGGATTGTGCAATTTCTTTGTTATAATATTTTAACCACAATTAAATAAAAAAGTTAACATAAAAATATATTATAATCATTCAAAAATTAATATACCACATAATCAACGTCACACCATATCACATTTATTATTCCAACTCTTTCCAACGTTCCTAACCATCCAAACAACTATTATTTACAGGAGTTTACTCCAACCCAGTCTAATCCGATTACCAAACATGCTCATCTATATTAAAACTTGTCTTTTGTGACATTTGTTTTGGAGAAGACGGAGGATTCCTTAGGTAAAAGTCCATCTCTATGCCATTTGTCATGTTTGAAGATATGGTTAATATCCTTTTAACTTGTCACATCCTTTGTACTTTGTTCGGGTTGGATGACATTTGGAATTATGTCATGGTTGCTTTAATGACAATGGGATAGGTGGATCCTCAGCTGTAATGGGTATTACAATAGAGATGTTGTAATCCCAAAAAAATACTTTGCATTTTGGATTTTGAAAATCCAGCCCTATGGATTATATCTTCTGCTAATGTTCCACATATCCTCCAAATTTCGTTCAAATCCGAAAACATTTGCTATTTTATCTTAATGGTCAAAGGTCTGATCAACATTTATGCAACTTAAATCCCATCCCTTATTTGATTTATCCCCAATGGTGGTAGAAGCCTATATAAGAGAGGCTTCGATAGCCCTTATCATCCTTTTTGTTCTTCCATCTCATTATTGATTTTAAAGTGAAGATGTTTAGAGGTATGTTTCATCTCTATTTCCATTTTCCTACAAACATGTTTTCTAAACAAGTTTAATTAGTATAACAAAAAAAATCAAATGACTAACTACATAATGATTTTTTTATGAGAAATCACTTTTTGGAGAAAAAAACCTTCACCTAAAGCTATTGTACATGATTACTCTCACGACAACTGAACTAGGAGGTTAGTTAACTAAAGCATACTGATAAGCTAACAATACTTTGAAAATTATATAAGTTCCTAAATCAATATTTGATTAGTCATTCTATTATTCTTATAACATAACCCATAACTTTGTCGATTAAGTGCAAAGGTGAGTAAATCAAGATAAGATTTTAGTAGTTAACTTTATTATATCTTAAGGTTAGTCAAGACAATAGTTAATCGACTAAAGTGGTTTGAAAGCAGTTGTTACATAGTAATTTATTAAGAGAGGTATATGCAATTGAAGATGAATTATAATCATTTACGGGGATAATATTCATCTAAACTTTTGAGTTGGTAGATTAATTTAGGTTAAAATCGATATTTGTGAGGATGGTTGATTTTAATTAGTTTTGTCTCTTTTACAACATCTTTAATAATATAAAAAAGAAAATGATCCAATTTTTAGTAGTTGAATCTTTTCTTCACTTCATGCAATCTTCTTCTTTAGACCGATTATATCTTGGTACTCCAATTACTTAGGTTTGTAATTTGTTCCCTTTGATTATTTCATGTGATCTTATATCCTATAAATATGTGTCTGTTTGAAATATATGCCCATACATACAAACATGAATTTATTATTTTAAAGTTTTCATTATAAAAAAATCTATTTTTATAACAACCCATTTTTCCTAATAAATTCTTTACTTATTTTTGAAAAATGATCTTATAATTTGAGCTCAAATCATTACTTTACATTATTAAAAGAATTGTATATTTGTTCTCTTATCTATTTTCTTTCTCTTGCTTTTTGTCATCAACAAACCATTGACAAGAAAACTTTGAAGTTCAAAAGTTTATTACATTAAAAAGATAACAAGAGATCTCATATCGAGTAACATGTAAAATCCAAGTTTTGCTAATTGTGGAGATTTATCGAGTTTGGTAAATAAAAATTGTGTGTTATAAGTAGGGTTGATTATTGGGTCGGGCGGGTCGGGTTGGGCCTCAGCCCGAACCCATGATCGTTTATTTTTTTTCGGGTTTCGGGTCAGGCCATGTCCTGAAAAAGTAGGAATGGGACATCCCGAACCCAAACCCGACCCGAAGTTAAACGGGTCGGGTTCAGACTGGGCCGGCCCAGTAGCTTTTTTCCCTTTAAAAAATGGGTCGGATTTGAGTGCCATTTCAAAATCAGTGTAAGCGTGAATGAAGGTGAAGTTGGAGGCTTAAATACATTCACATAAAATAGAGACGTTGGAAGATATGTTCCAGCGCGCCCCGTTAGTTCCATTATAGCAGAGGATAGTGAATAACTTAATTTCTTAAATTGTATTCTTTTTTATGTCACGAACATTTTAATTTTTATTAAAAGAATGTATCATTACTAACTGAACTATGCCTTGTTTTACTGTAAGTGGATGGCCATAATTCTGAAATGTGAAAGATGAGGCAATGGGATCCCCTGCTTAAGGTGGCACACATGTTGGATGGATTTCTTTTGAAAGGCGGGGAGGGAAGCGCGTAAGGAGGTACAATGGAGAAGGAAAAGGGGAAGGAGCTAGGTGAGAATTGCTGTAAACTACCAAAATAGCCAGTACCTCTTTCTATAATAGAAGACAGTGTATGACTAAGATTGTTGCGATGACATATCTAAGCCCAAGTACAACAATATGCCCAACAATCCATAAAAATATGTTTGTCTTCGTTCAAAGAAAGAGCAAGGTAATCCCCAAGGCACCATCCAAATGGATCACTAAGTACTTAAACTAGAACAGAATTGAAGTGCCATCTTGTCAAAAGTTCCCTCCTCTTGAGAGGAGGTTCCCTATTCCTATATATACATATACATATATAGATCTTTCTCCTCATTTATTGCAGGAGGAGAGAGAAGAGCAGAATCTAGTGGTCCAGATTCACTGCTCTAATGCTCTCATAGATTTTTGCTTTCACAGGATCAATCCCCCCTCTCTCTTTATATATATATATATATATAGGGTTGACCTGTGAGAGCAAAAAATTGTGAGAGCATGAGAGCAGTGATTCTGGACTACTAGATATTGTCATCTCTCTCCTGATTAATTTCAGGAGGAGAGAGAAGAGCAGAATCTAGTGGTCCAGATTCACTGCTCTCATGCTCTCACAGGATTTGACTCTCACATGATCATCCCCCCTCTCTCTATATATAGGGTAAAATGGGATTGCCCCAGAAGATAGCTAACTTAGCTTCCTCGTCCCATTTTCCTCATATTTTTTTATTTTTTTGAAAAATAAAACAGTTTAAATTCATTATTATATCTCATTATTATGCCATTCAAGTTTCGTGAGAAAAAGAGACTCCTACGACCTCCATCCAGACATGGTCGATTTAAAAAATCCTACGATCGTTAAAAAATGACTCTCGGGATGGAGGCCGTAGGAGTCTCTGTTTCTCACGAAACTTGAATGACATGATAGGAGGATATAGTGATGAATTTCCACGGTTTTATTTTTCAAAAAAAAATAAAAGTATGGGGAAAATGAGGCGATGGGAGCTAAGTTAGCTACTCCGAGGGGGCATCACCATTTCCCCATATTATATATATATATATATTATATGAGGCAGGGAGGCTGTTTTGAGTAACCGTCAAGTTGGTTGTTACACAAAGCAGTTCCTCCTCCCATTTTTTATTTTTTTTCGAAAATAAAATTACCATATTCATATTTATATCCCTCTTACATGTCATTCGAATTTCGTCAGAAACAGAGACTCATATATCGTCCATCTAGAACAAGTCGATTATAGCAAATTTCAGGCCATTAAAAATTTCCTGTTCTAGATGGAAGGCATATGAGTCTCTGTTACTGACGAAATTCGAATGACATGTAGGAGGAACATATAGATGAATATACATGACTTTATTTTTGAAAAAAATAAGGGGGGGGGCTGCTTTGTGTAACAACCAACTTGGTTGTTACTCAAAACATCTTCTTTTTCCTATATATATATATATATATATATAGAGCGAGAGAGAGGGGGAGGGAGGGGGGGTTGGGGAGCATGCACCCATGTGCATGTGATTTTACATGCATCGGGACTAGGGGTGTAAACGGACCGAACTTGAGCGAACCTATATTTTTAGGTTCGGTTCGTTTATTTAATCGAGCCTAAACTTGTGTTCAGGTTCGGCTCGTTTATTTTCGAACCGAATCCGAATCGAACCTCTTTTTAAACGAATCGAACCTAAGCGAATATCGAACTTAATAATTCTCTAATAAGAGGGAGTGAAAAGAAAAGAAATGGAAATATATATGTGTGTATTTACAGTTAGAATAAATATTCATTTGGTTTTTTTCTTTATCTAACGCATCTTCATCTTTTGAAAAAATTAGATTAATAAGGATTCGTCTCTTTGAAAAAAGTATAATTATAATATATTTTATATCTATTCAAATGGGGATAAGGAATAAGAATAATGCGGAGATATTCGATAAGTAATATTTGTACTTGTTCTGTTGATTTGAAGATAAAGAAGGGAAAAGTACTAGACCATAGATGATAGATGTTGTAAATATGATGTGACTATTTATTTTTGGATAGTTTATACTGAGATAAAACCTAGTTATCTCGTAAATATCTAGTTATCTCTAGACAAAATTCACTTACCTTGGGATAAAAACCATTCATCTCAAAATAAGTCCACTTCTACGGATAAGGATTTGTAAATATGTATATGTGTATGTTTATCGAGCTTTTAACGAATCGAACCTGAGCGAACCTATGATTTTTAAGTTCGGTTCGTTTATTTAATCGAGCCTAAACTTGTGTTCAGGTTCGGTTCGTTTATTTCCGAACCGAATCTGAATCGAACTTTATTTCCGAACCGAATCTGAATCGAACTTTTAGCGAGCCGAACCTGAGCGAATATCGAACTTGAGAATTTCTTACACCCCTAATCGGGACTTATATCTTCCATATTTTTACTTTTTTTTGGAAAATATCACCATGTATATTCATCTATATATCCCTCCAATATGCTATTCGAATTTCATCAGAAATAGAGACTCCTATGCCCTCCATCTAGAACAAGTCGATTACAACAATTCTAAGACCACTACAATTACCCGTTCTAGATGGAGGGCATAGGAGTCTCTGTTTCTGACGAAATACGAATGGAATAATAGAGGGATATATAGATGAATATACATGGTGATATTTTCAAAAAGAGTAAAAAAATGTGGAAGATATAGGCCCTAGTGCACGTAAAATTACATGCACCTGGGTGCATATTCCCCAACCCCACACACACACACACACACACACATATATATATATATATAAGATTTTTATCCAATGAGCCTTATGCCCATTAATGTTTTGGTGAGCACCAATTCTAGGCCACACATGTGTATTACCAATCGAGTAGTTACCTATTTTGAAGGATGTCGATTTTAGAAGGAGATTAATATGCAATATGATCTAATAAAAATATTATTCCAAATATATCGCGTCCTTAAAAAAAGGAAGAACGTTTTGGAAAGAAAATATTCAAATCGATGATTTATTGCAGAAAATTGAGTTCTAAATACTCATGTTAGTAATATATATACAAAGGTAAGTGACGGGTCCGTAAATCACCGGGTTAAGAATGTGTTTTTATCTTCGTGTGTAAAATAATAAAAGTCGTTCGTTGTAGGCGGCGATTGGAAACAGTCAAGAAAATAACCACAAATAATTATTCAATTTCAATCAAGTGGTTTTTATGTTTATTTTACTTGGGAAAGTCCCAAGGTCGATCACAAGGAGACAAAGGAACAACTTAGAGTTGCGTCTATCCAATTTTGAGTTCGGTTTTCAAGGCGGTCTTTTTTTTGGAATTTTCAATGCAATAAAGGGATGTAAAATGCAAACTCGGCCTATTTTAGGGACTGAAATGTAAATTTCAATCAAACGATGTCCGAAAAATATAAAACTTGACCGAGATGATAATTATGACAAAATTAGTGCATTGTATTTTTTTTGGAATTTTTGGATGTAAAATGAATTTTTTTATGAATTTTTAAATGCAAACAGAATTATTTTCAATATTTAATTATAATAAATATTAAACCTACTTATTTTCAAGAGATAAAATTATCTAAAATCTATCACTAGGTGACGGATCTCAAAAAAATCCTGAATCTCGAAAATGTGGGGTCTAATACCTATTAAAAATTAAACAATGAAAAATGCAAAATGATTTTTACAGAGCAAACTATGCATGCAAATGCAAATCTTTTTGGGCACAATGTTAAGCAAAATAATCTCTACAACACGCGATTTTTCGGGGATTTTTAGAGCTAAGGTTAATCACTGGCAAATTTAATAACAAGAAATGGGTAAAATTCGCAATTTTCCACAAAAGAATTATTTATTAATTAACCATGAACCATAAAAATATCCACAATATTCCAAAATGTAGAGAATTACATGAGAAACACTGTGCTATTTTTAAATAAATAAAATGATGTCATGTGAAGGTTTAAAATTAAAGGGGAAGACATGGGTATCAATGCAATAAAAAGAAAATAAATAAAAGAGCAGTGTGGGACCTAAAATTAATTACCTAACCCAGGGGGGTATTTCTGCAAATTTCCCAGGGGGTCACGTGCGACGCACGTGACCTTCTAGATTGGACTTGAATGCAATTTGGCGGAGCTCCGGGGGCGTCTTTGTAATTTGCCCACGGTCACGTGTGTAGCACGTGACCTGGGCTGACGTCATCGTTGACGTTCCCCACGCACGCGACTCGCGCGTGCTGGGGCCTCATGCCTAGCGCCCGACGGCTGGTGGCAGAGTAGCGATGAGGGAGCCTGGCTCTTCTTGGCGGTGGTGACGGCGGAGTCGTAGGAGGCTGGCGGAGGGCTCTGGTGCTGCTGCAGGTGATGAAGGTGGGTGGTGGGCTCCGGTCGTGCTGCCGGAGACGGAGGCGAGCCTCGTGAGCTGGAGGAGAAGGCGGTGGCGTGGGACGGACCTCCGGTGGTTGATGAAGATGAAGGAATCGTCGTTGGCCGACACACGGCCGACGGGCGTCGAAGGCGAGACGGAGGAGGCGCGTCAAGCTCCTGGCGAGGCGGAGTGGGTTGTCGGAGACGAAGGTTGACGCCCGGCGGTGTTGTTGTCGACGATGATGGCCGGAGAAGATGTCGAGCTTGCGGAGGTGATGAAGTCGTTGGCTCCACGACCGAGGTCGAAGCGGTAGCAGAACGACGGAGGTCGGGCTTTGCCGTGGGCTGCGACGGCCGTGAAGCGCGACCGGATCTCACCGCGGTAGAAGGGGGCTCCGGTCTGTCACCCCGGACCCGTTCCTCGATCGACGGATAGGGATCTGACGGGTCGGCGATGGTGTTTTTATAGGATGTCGGAGACGCGTGGGGTGGTTGGCGGAGATGCTAAGATCACGGGGGCCGTTGCGAGTTCGGGGCGGCTGGTGGAGTCGTTGGTCGAGCGGGGGTTTCGCAGAGGCGGTTGGTGGCTGGCGAGAACGGCGGGGGTCGAAGGTTGCGAAGTTGGCGGTGGAGGTTACGGAGAAGGCAGTTGGGGAAGACGATGGTCCACGGCCGTTCGATCGGTCGAGATCGAATGGCCGAAAAAGCGACACGTGGCGTGATGAGAGGAGGATGGGGCGAGGCACGTGCGGAGCACGTGCCTGGGAGGCACGTGCAACGCACGTGCGGGCACTTTTATTTTTTTATTTTTTTATTTATTTAAAAACGAAAACTTAAAAAGGCCAAAAACCAATGACACGTGGCGGCCTCTGGGGCTGCCACATGTCAGCTCCAGAAAAAACGAAAAATAATTGTTTTGTAAAATCAAAAAGAAATAGTAAACGACCTCGGATTGAAAAAGTTCCTTCATAAAAAATGCTCCTCTCGACGAGATCTACAACTTTCATGAAGACACCAAAGCCAAAATCAGTCAAATGTAAAAAGTGAATTTTGGGGGTATCCCATGTACATAGAATACCTTGATTTTTAGGTTTTATAAATTTTTTTTGTCATTTTTAAACAAGATAAAAAATCTGGAAAAATATGGAAAATCAAAGATAAATAAAAGACACATTAATCTAATTTTTTGGATTTTTATTAATAAAGAAAATATATACATAAAATACAGGTCAAAAAGCCGCGAAAATATACAATGTACAAAAGAGGCCCAAAACCCAACTTTCACATACGAACTCCGATTCACTTGAACTTGGTCTTATTTTGAAGGTAATTGAATGTACAGTAGTTAAAAAGTGAGTAGGATCAAATCGGACACTGGATAGGGAAGATATGTGGTTTTTAGTCCGAAAATCCTGAAACTAGGGTTTGGGTTTTTGGTCCACTTAACAGGGTTAGTGATTTTTTTATATTTTTTATTTATTCTTGTTAGTGATATGTACACAGTGGAGGTGGTTTTGTGGTATTTGGAGTTAGCATGAAGGAGTTAAAAATAGGGGAAGTTAGGCTATTTACAGGTCATTTTTGGCTTGGATTTTTGGCTTCTTATTTTATGCAGAAATTAATGCTAAAATGCAATTCTTATGAAATCATGCATGAATGCTAATTATGCAGAATAAATGAAGAAATGCAGTTGATTTTGAGGGACTTGAGCTTAATTAATGAGACTTAGAGTGGTGAATCCGAGATTCATCATCCCCCTATACTTAAACCATGCTCGTCCCTGAGCATCAAAAAGAAATGCCATGAAGTGAAATGAGATTGGGTTCTATACCAAGACCATGAACTGAAGGTGAAAGTGAAACTAAACTCGACCTTTGGATTAATAATGTGTCGGAACTTCTGTGAGACTTAGAATTTTAAAATCAACAGCCCTCAAGTTCTACACATCATTGTCATAGTTTCAGCTCAGAAGTCATCTTAGATCAATCCTCTTCCCAAAGTATACCCTATGAACATTGAATAACCGACTCATGTGTATGAAGGTTTTTAGCTCTTCCCATTCAGAATGCCAGACTACCATGCTCCTCTCCTCTCTAGTAACTCGTCCTCGGGGAGTCAGGTATTTCCTTCTAAGGTCTGTCGCGCTGTGTTCACAATCGAATGAGGGAGAAGATAGAAGAAAGAGAAAAGAACTAGAGGGTGGCCAGTGTAGTCACCTCTCCTTGTGAAGATGGCCAGTGTAGCCGAGTCTCCACCAAGATCTGCAGGTTTTCTTGAAGCTTGGACCTTTTTGGTCGGATTTTTATTTGGTAGAATGCTTCTTTGTGTTTGGAATTTTTGGTGGTTCTGCTTGGATCTTGTTGTGCCCCTACGGATATAGAATCTTTTTATTCCGTACATTTTTTGGGGTCTTAGAAAAAATCGTGCCCAGCCGTCCATCCCTTTTCCGAAGCTTTATTTCAACCCGTACTCCGATCTTTAGATTTCCACGCTACCAGAAAAGAGACTCACATAGTCTTCCAACATCCCGTTTGAGTTGAGCTAAGTGCATAGTGCGAGAGTACAAATTAATTCCCTATTCCAGAGTTGTACCCAGAATGAAGAGACCAGGTTAGACACTAAGAGTCAAACGCTGCACATTGTCATGTGGAACTTAAGGAATTAAGTCAAAGACCTGAAGCTCTTAAAATCCTATTTCTCGGTGAAGTTCCTCTGAAAATTAGGTGGATTAAGGTCAAGTCCAGACCTCTCTCGGTTTCTACTCATAACTCGGTTCAGAACCCAATGACTTTTCACATATGCAAATGCATGTGATGTTGGATGAAGTGCAGGTGTGTGCAATGCAGACACATTTTTTTTGAATTTTTTTGTTTTATTTTTTTGACATTTTATGCAAGGGATTTTTTTATGCAGAAAATGGAATAAGAAGCCTTCTCTTTTTTTTTTCAAAAATTTGGGCAAAGTTAGTGTTAGTAGCAAAACCCTTTTTTTGTGTGCTTGTTTGTTTTTGTTTTTTTTTAAAGTTAGCACCCACCCCGTAAATACATATAGACTTACGCGAAAGTACGAGATATGGGTAAAATATATACAAAGTATATATACAGGCCCCCCTATACTTAGCGAGTGCTGTGTCCTCAGAGCACAAGAAGCGGAAGACATAGCTCGGGCTAAGCGTAAGGGAGTGGAAAAAAATAAAAAGAAAAGAGGTCAGGTAATGAGGAGAGTATATACAGATGGGTATTGGTTCCCCCTATACTTAGGCTCTGATCAGCCTAAGTGTGGAAGAATGGTGGAAATGGAGCGATCGAGAGTTAGGAGAGGAATGATATATACAGATGGCATCAGTCCCCCCCTATACTTAGGCCTTGGCCTAAGTAGAGGAAGAAGCTGTACAAGGAGACCGATGTGGTCGGGAGGGAGGGTGGGTAGCCGATGATTAAGGCGGTTTTCGGCTGATCTTTTTGTGAGCCTGTGGTAGGAGATCGTAGTGATGAGTCGGAGATGAGGCATATGATTCCCAACTACAATCAGTGTCATCCTCAGAAAAATCATGATGGATAATAAATGAAGTGTTTGAGTCGGATGAAAGATATCCATTATCGGAGTTATCCTCAGAGGAGTAGTATTTGAAAGTGGACATACTCCAAGTATTCTGGTCTTTTTGTTTCTTCAGTTGTTTCCTCAGACTTCGTTCCTTCTTGGGGTCAATCGGTTTGTCCTCAGATGAATACTCAGAAGCACCGGTCTCAGTCAGCTCATATGAAATAATTCCAGTGTACTTGAAGAGTGCGGAGCATCAGCTTTGGATGAGTAGTAGTTACGAACGGGAGTTGTCCAACGAGAATTGAATTTTGGATCCTTACGAAGATATGGCTTTAGGGCTGCCGAACAAACTTCACTCATGTAGACCATCTTTTCCGAACCTGATGAGGGATCATCAACTGATTCCTCTTCCGAAAGGTCAAGGGTGACTCTCTTTTTATTTCGTCGTGAAGGTGTTGGTTCACTTGAGTATCCAGATGAATAGCCATTGAAATTCTCCTTGGTTGGTGCTTGGTCTGCGTGCTTGTTCTTAGTCTCCCGAATGTTTGAGCACTCTCGATTTGGAATGATTTGATCAAGATATTCAGAGAAGGTTGCTCTAGGGTACGACCATGCATATGTCTTAGGATCGTAGTAGAAAGATTTGTCTATTTTGAGATCCACGGGAATTGAAATACTGGGGAGAGTCTCTGCATGTTCTTTCTCAATTGATTCGATGTTGGCGCATTCCTGTGTCGAGTTGATGTAATCCATGTAGTCAGAGTAGGTTGACCCAGGGTGTGCCCATGCATAAGTCTCCGGATCATATGATTCATATACATGATTCTCCATTGTGAGAGCGGCTGGGAATGGAGCAGGGGGGAGATTTTCTAAACCAATAGTCTCATCAACAACCGCTATCTCAGGTGTGGATGCGAGGTAGGGCTCTTCTACCGTTTCATGGTTACGGTTGTCGGGGACTTCGTGGGTTGTCTCAGAAGATCGTGGTTCCTCAAAGATAGGGTCGGATTTAAGTGCTTCCAATGCTGTGAAATTGATTTCCCGAGTCTCACAATCGATACTCGCCTTAGCCAATGCCAAGAATGGCTTTCCAAGAATGATTGGAGATTGGGTGAATTCTCCTTGATGATCGATATCAATGATCGTGAATTCTACTTTGAGCGAAGCAACTTGGAATTTCATGATGACAGAAATGATTCCTCTCGGCCGCTTTATAGATCGGTCAGCCAATTGAATAATCTCTCGTTTCTTCCTGATCGGTCCGAGTTGGAGTTCATGAAAGACAGAGGTCGGGAGGATATTAATTGGTGAATCGTCATCAATCCGAGCATGAGTGAAAATTGTATCTTTGATTTCACAATCAAATCTGAGCAACCGCTTCACTATGCGGCTCTTGGTTTTTCTCCTCAACATCAAGGAGGAGGCCATTGACAAGATATGTCTTTCAGTCTTTGTTCGTATCCTACCCGACTTTTTGTTCATTAATTTCTCTGTTATAAATCTTTTAAGGTCGGGGAAGTGTTCAATGGCCTGTATAAAGGGAAGTTCAAACATAAAGCGTTTTTCCAGGGCTTCCCGTATAGTCGGATCCAAATTCCGTAGATCGTCTTCAGTTTCAATTTTTATGAAATTTTCGAGATTTTCAATTTTTTGTGATTTTCAAATATTTCCATTTTTTGGGTGTTTTCTGGGTGGTGTGGGGGTGTGGGGCATTCTTCAGATAAAAAGGGGCTCTGGTGTTCAGGGTGAGGGTCAACGATATAGTCATTTTCAGAATCGTCCCTAGCTCCCTGAATATCCTCAGAATTTTCAATCTCAGATCCAGTTATTTCCCTCATTCATTTTACTGTCCGAGCCACCAAATGTGATGAATCGATCGGTAAATTTTTGAAACCTCTCCTCTATTGAATTGAATCTTGTTTTTATCCTCGAAATATCATCCTCAAATTCAATTCATGATCAATCATAAGTGCAGTCGGTGTGTGTTCGATAATTTCATCTTCCATTTTCTCGTTTGTGCTGAGAGGAGAATTTCTTGGAATATCCAATATATATTCATTAATTTCAGAAAATATCTCCTCAATAATCATGGAAGACGGCTGCTCATATGATCCAGACATGTGGAGTCGGTCCGAGTACAGTTTATTCCTTTAAGCTTGAGTGGTCGGATCTTGGTATGGTGGAGTCAGCATACAGGGCTCATGTGTTTCTATGTAGTCAGTCCAGTCCTCTGTATGATCGGCATGTCTGAAGAGGGGGTTGTCATGGTCAATCCAAGATTATGATTGTTCATTAGTGTTCCAGGGCGGGGTTGATGAAAGAGGTGAAGAAGTGTTCACTTCAATCATGTGGTGATCATCTCCCATGAATGATGGATTAATATTCAATGAATATGATGGATGAATTGTATGATCAGCGTAGAGAGGATTGATATATGAAGAAGTGGAGATCTCAGTCGGTTGTTGATTTGTCACGTCCGAAAATAGAGGATTGTCATTCATGGAGCATATCGGATTGGTCAAAAGAGATGGTGGTTGAGAGTCTCTTGGAGGAGGTGTTTTGGGTCTAACCGACACGAATTCATTTTCATAGTATAGTTCTGATAGATTCTCGGTCATTTCTGAAAGAGTTGAGAGGAATGAGGGGTTGGGTCTGTTTTTGTACAAGAGTTCCATGATGAGGTTCAAATCAAGAGATCGAAGAGATGATTGCACGGGATAGTCAAGAGAATTTTTATCGAATGTGCTGCTATGGATCTTTCGGTATCGGTTCACGCACACCAATGCAAACACAAATCAAACCCCGGGTTCACCAACTCACACAATGGAGCCGTAAGATTTTGGCTATTATCTTTTCAATTTTAGTTGGTGATAAATCAATCTTGGCAAAAAATTAGCGAGCTGAGATTTCGGATTTGAGCTCTAGCCTTAAGTGTCGTCTCTCGCTCACTCAAAAAAAATAAAAACATCCAAGGTCGGGGTTGCTCTCCCGCAGAAATTCTTGATTTTATGGGTGATTAAGATCGGCTATAGTTAACAGTCCCAATTTTAGTTAGGTGGATCACTGAAGAATTTAAATGAGCACAAATAAACGTCTACCGTCCAGTCCCAATTTCCTTTTAAAATTATGTGATAAAACAAGAGGAGGAGTTCGGGAAAAGCCGATGGATGCGAAAAACAATGATCCATGCTCAGTTAGAAGACTTACAGTGCCTCCTCGCAATCTCCATGTGGGATGCAATACAGAATTGAAAATTTTATTCTAAATGCGTGCAAGCCGATAAAAACCGCACATAAGCAGAAAGTTCTATTAGTGGGAAGAATTGAGTTAAATTTGGCTAAGTTGAACGATCTATGTGCGTCTTGATTAATGTGAAGTGTGGCTTAAGATACTACGAGCACAATCAAAAATATAAAATGCTCTAAGAGCCGTATGTGCAGGTCTATCCTAATCGCCACTCAAGTCGGGCCCCCACCCTCACCGAAGAGTGAAACAGGCCACGACACACCACAAATAGAGTTCAAAGTCTTTGTACACACTCGAGAGTCCAAACAGACACCGCTATAAATGAGCAGAAATTGAAATTTGCAGAAATTTAAAACCTTAGACTCTACGCTCTCTCACGACTCGACTCGATCTTAAATTAATTGCGGTCTCTTCGGATGTCGGTGAAGATGCGTCGGTTTCTTGAAAAACCGCTCCACGTGCGTCGGGTACCTCGTAAGAAAAATAAGAGAGAGAATGTTAGAGAGTGACTCAAAAAATAATAAAATAAGAAAATAAATGCGGGAAAAAAATTATGGGATTTACAATGAAAAATTCGGGGGTCAGACTACCCGAATTCGGAAAACCGAACGAAAATTTTCAAAAAAATCTGAGCCGTTTGCCTCCTCGGCAACGGCGCCATCTGACGGGTCCGTAAATCACCGGGTTAAGAATGTGTTTTTATCTTCGTGTGTAAAATAATAAAAGTCGTTCGTTGTAGGCGGCAATCAGAAACAGTCAAGAAAATAACCACAAATAATTATTCAATTTCAATCAAGTGGTTTTTATGTTTATTTTACTTGGACAAGTCCCAAGGTCGATCACAAGGAGGCAAAGGAACAACTTAGAGTTGCGTCTATCCAATTTTGAGTTCGGTTTTCAAGGCGGTCTTTTTTTGGAATTTTCAATGTAATAAAGGGATGTAAAATGCAAACTCAGCCTATTTTAGGGACTGAAATATAAATTTCAATTAAACGATGTCCGAAAAATATAAAACTTGACCGAGATGATAATTATGACAAAATTAGTGCATTGTATTTTTTCCGGAATTTTTGGACGCAAAATGAATTTTTTTATGAATTTTTAAATGCAAACAGAATTATTTTCAATATTTAATTATAATAAATATTAAACCTACTTATTTTCAAGAGATAAAATTATCTAAGATCTATCACTAGGTGACGGATCTTAGAAAAATCCTGAATCTCGAAAATGTGGGGTCTAATACCTATTAAAATATAAACAATGAAATATGCAAAATGATTTTTACAGAGCAAACTATGCATGCAAATGCAAATCTTTTTTGTCACAATGTTAAGCAAAATAATCTCTACAACATGCGATTTTTCGGGGATTTTTAGAGCTAAGGTTAATCACTGGCTATTTTAATAGCAAGAAATCGGTAAAATTCGCAATTTTCCACAAAAGAATTATTTATTAATTAACCATGAACCATAAAAATATCCACAATATTCCAAAATGTAGAGAATTACATGAGAAACACAGTGCTATTTTTAAATAAATAAAATGATGTCATGTGAAGGTTTAAAATTAAAGGGGAAGACAGGGGTATCAATGCAATAAAAAGAAAATAAATAAAAGAGCAGTGTGGGACCTAAAATTAATTACCTAACCCAGGGGGTATTTCTGCAAATTTCCCAGGGGGTCACATGCGACGCACGTGACCTTCTGGATTGGACTTGAATGCAATTTGGCGGAGCTCCGGGGGCGTCTTTGCAATTTGCCCACTGTCACGTGCGTAGCACGTGATCTGGGCTGACGTCAGCGTTGACGTTCCCCACGCACGTGACTCGCGCGTGCTGGGGCCTCGGGCCTAGCGCCCGACGGCTGGTGGCGGAGTAGCGGCGAGGGAGCCTGGCTCTTCCTGGCGGTGGTGACGACGGAGTCGTAGGAGGCTGGCGGAGGGCTCCGGTGCTGCTGCAGGTGATGAAGGCGGGTGGTGGACTCCGGTCGTGCTGCCGGAGATGGAGGCGAGCCTCGTGAGCTGGAGGAGAAGGCGGTGGCGTGGGGCGGACCTCCGGTGGTTGATGAAGATGAAGGAATCGTCGTTGGCCGACACACGGCCGGCGGGCGTCGAAGGCGAGACGGAGGAGGCGCGTCAAGCTCCAGGCGAGGCGGAGTGGGTTGTCGGAGACGAAGGTTGACGCCCGGCAGTGTTGTTGTCGACGATGATGGACGGAGAAGATGTCGAGCTTGCGGAGGCGATGAAGTCGTTGGCTCCACGACCGAGGTCGGAGCGGTAGCAGAATGACGGAGGTCGGGCTTTGCCGTGGACTGCGACGGCCGTGAAGGCGCGTCCAGATCTCGCCGCGGTAGAAGGGGGCTCCGGTCTGTCACCCCGGACCCGTTCCTCGATCGGCGGATAGGGATCTGGCGGGTCGACGATGGTGTTTTTATAGGGTGTCGGAGACGCGTGGGGTGGTTGGCGGAGATGCTAAGATCACGGGGGCGGCCGTTGCGAGTTCGGGGCGGCCGGTGGAGTCGTTGGTCGAGCGGGGGTTTCGCGGAGGCGGTTGGTGGCTGGCGAGAACGGCGGGGGTCGGAGGTTGCGAAGTTGGCGGTGGAGGTTACGGAGAAGGCAGTTGGGGAAGACGATGGTCCACGACCGTTCGATCGCCCGAGATCGAACGACCGAAAAAGCGACACGTGGCGTGATGAGAGGAGGATGGGGCGAGGCACGTGCGGAGCACGTGCCTGGGAGGCACGTACGACGCACGTGCGGGCACTTTTATTTTTTTATTTTTTTATTTAAAAACGAAAACTTAAAAAGGCCAAAAACCAATGACACGTGGCGGCCTCTGGGGCGGCCACGTGTCAGCTCCAGAAAAAATGAAAATAATTGTTTTGTAAAATTAAAAAGAAATAGTAAACGACCTCGGATTGAAAAAATTCCTTCATGAAAAATGCTTGTCTCGACGAGATCTACAACTTTCATGAAGACACCAAAGCCAAAATCGGTCAAATGTAAAAAGTGAATTTTTGGGGTATCCCATGTACATAGAATACCTTGATTTTTAGGTTTTATAATTTTTTTTGTCATTTTTAAACAAGATAAAAAATCTGGAAAAATATGGAAAATAAAAGATAAATAAAAGACACATTAATCTAAATTTTTTTGATTTTTATTAATAAAGAAAATATATACATAAAATACAGGTCAAAAAGCCGCGAAAATATACAATGTACAAAAGAGGCCCAAAACCCAACTTTCACATACGAACTCCGATTCACTTGAACTGGTCTTATTTTGAAGGTAATTGAATGTACAGTATTTCAAAAGTGAGTAGGTTCAAATCGGACACTGGATAGGGAAGATATGTGGCTTTTAGTCCGAAAATCCTGAAACTAGGGTTTGGGTTTTTGATCCACTTAACAGGGTTAGTGATTTTTTTGTATTTTTTATTTATTCTTGTTAGTGATATGTACACAGTGGAGGTGGTTTTGTGGTATTCGGAGTTAGCATGAAGGAGTTTAAAAATAGGGGAAGTTAGGCTATTTACAGGTCATTTTTGGCTTGGATTTTTGGCTTCTTATTTTATGCAGAAATTAATGCTAAAATGCAATTCTTATGAAATCATGCATGAATGCTAAGTATGCAGAATAAATGCAGAAATGCAGTTGATTTTGAGGGACTTGAGCTTAATTAATGAGACTTAGAGTGGTGAATCCGAGATTCATCAGTAAGTAAATTGTTGTTACGAGATCAATATACATAAACAACGGTCAGTAATTTACATTCATTTTATTATATGGTACAGAATTCAGTAATATATACATACTGATCAAGTAAGTGCTTATTGTGAAGTTAGTAAAGCCATAACGAATGATCAATAATTTTCATATGTATTATTATTTTGAACAGAATTCAGTAATTTAGAGACGATACTCAAGTAATATATATACAATTCTTAAGTAAATTGTTGTTCTGTATTCAATAATGTATATATCTATGTCATATATCACAGGTTAAGCAATATGTGTATGATTCTCAACTTGTGACTATTATGAGATCAGTAATAACAAAGTAATAGTCAGCAAGGCACGAAAATTGCTCAAGTAAGAAAGTAACATATAATCTGTAATATATTCTCTTTTTATACGATTAATATGGAAATAGTACTTTGAAAAAGAAGTTATTAAACACATGCACATAAGGAAAAAATGAACTAGTGAAATCAATGGAATGTTTCGTTGACGAAAAAGGAAAAATATTATAGAAATGAATCGAATGCGCATTACATACACAATGGCATTACTAACCATTTGTTATGTTATTACTGATTTCACAACACACAATTACTTGACCAATGTATACATATCACAAAATTCTGTATAAGGTAATAATTTGGACGTAAATTACTTATCATTTTCTTGATATTACCGATCTCACAAAACCATTTACTTGACCAAAGTATATTTATTACTATCATAGCGTTTGAATCTTAATCATCTACATGAAATCATTTATTTGAAACTTTTCTTTCTAAAACCGTCTTCCCTTTTTAAGGATGTTGTATAATAGAAAATATAGTAATGGTTAAATATGTGGTAGCCTATAATTAGAAATATAGTTATTTCCAATAGACGTATATGGCCTAAAATTGGTGCTCACCAAGACGTTAATGGGCATAGGACCA